>CM076574.1:575531282-576853356 GCA_034641835.2 Pinus albicaulis
TGGAGCCCAAGGACCTAGCCTTCCTGGACTCAGAGAGGGATCTCTCTATAAGTGCAAAAGATGTCGGTGTGTTTACTTGCGATGTTCTGATATTAGGCTAGTTATGAAGTGTGTTTTTGGTTTTTTTAGTTTTTAAGTTTGTGAGGGATGAAACTGATCAAATACATAAACTAGATAACAAGATGTAGATAAATTGGGCTATGGGGTCAAACAGGTCAAGGAAGCTAATGAGGCGATGATGTAAAGCTGCTGTAGGGCCGATTTGATTCACAATAGAAGGGATCTCTGGGCAAAATGGATTAAATGAACAATAAGTTGGTGAAAGACAAGGGATTTCAAGTGCAAACTAGTTAATAGCAGACATAAACATGTAATAGTGAGCCATTAATCATGCTAGGAATAATTATAAGCTAATCAATACATAGAAATCAAACATTCAAGCCATACATAGAGGTATATGACCCTCTAACTTCGGGAAAAGGCTATCAGACTTTGGGGAAAACACATGAGACAAACTAACAACTCATAAACTATGCCAGAATGCCTAAACATAGTCTCTAAGTCATTGGGCACTTGGACAAATAAGTTTTCATAGTTTTAGGCAAAGGGCTAGATCGGGACTAGGCCTCCTTGGTTCAACAAAATGATCAACAAATCAGTCAAAGAGAAAGTTTTATGGATAGAACTATGGGTAGCTGATAGGTAGGTAGGGAAAACCATACATCCTATTCAACATACATGGAACTGATGAATAAAACCTAGCAACAATACCTTAGGTTACTAAAGAGCAGCTAAGAATTCTTTAGCATAACTAAGGGAGAAGAAAACATCAAGCTATGAAGATTCAGGGATTTTGAGGTGCCTCCATGGGCATGTCTCAAAATCAATCTTTACCGATCTATAGCAGCAAGAAAAATGAAATATGAGTGAAAACTAGAAGACAAAACACATTAAGAAGCACTATACCATTCTACCATGTCAAGGAATCCATCAACAAGCCTTCAACATTCCTCAAAAGCATCCAAGAGGCAATCCAAACATCATAACGCAAGTGTATTCTTCAAAGCTCATATGACCAATGCATTAATTCTTCTCTCAAGTTCAGCCTCTGATTTACAATGAGAACCATGGGATAAATAGGCTAGAGGGAGGAAAACCTCATGGAGCAACTAGCTATCCCATTGGCTAAGTCAAAATATCTAAACTTGTCCTTGAGGCTTTGCAAAGACCAAGGCACAAAATATCCCATAAAATATCTAAAAAACTGCTAAAAACGGAAATTATATTGACTTTACATGATTTTCCCATGATAAAAATAGCCTAACGCACATTTGGGAAAAGCACATTTTTGGAGTTCAAAAATTGCAAAAATACTTCATATTTATGCCTGAAAAAGGTCCCCTGACTTGCTGGATGCAAATGGAAGCCTTCCCGATGTCGAAATGAGGCTCATGATGGCTCGTTGGAAATCTCTCTGTGTCTGCTTTCCAATGCAAGTGGAATCACCTCAATCTGATCTCTGAAAGTCCCTCAAAACTGTACCTGTGTGCAAAAACCCAGAAAATAGCAGGCTGCTGATATGGCGGGCATAATGTGCAAAATGAGGCTGTTTTTCGCCAATTTGAGGGGGCGAATGATCTTCAAATGCCCTGAAAATCGCTGGAGAGCTGCTCATGAAATTATGGCATCTATTGGTATCACCCTCCTCCCTTGACGACTCATCAAACTGAAATGGCGCATTTATGAGTTTTTGACCAAAAACCCAAAAAATGCCAAAAAACAAAAAGTTTCCGAAACAGGCCCAAAATTTGTATGCATGACCCTCAAAGGTCCATAGGAACATGCTCCGAAGCTGAAGCCAAAATATCGAGGGCTGAGGTGCTTTTTTCTTCTTTCCGTGCTAGGCGCCTCTCCTTCAACTTCTTCAATTTTTCTTGTGCTACCTTCAATTTTCGCCTGGCAAACTGATTTAGCTTCTGAAAGTGAAGAGTCCTTTTTCTCTGTAGCTCAAGATCCCTGTTTGCCTTCTCAAGATTTGTTTCCAAATGCTGGTTAGCCCTCTCAAGCCATGCTTCCTTGTTTTCCTCAATTTCCTGCTCAAAGAGGGCAGTGAGAGGAAAAGCTTCGAATTGAGCTTGTTCTTCTGCTCTCTGTTTCTCCAAGGCTCTTCTAAGCCCGATGGTCCTAGGCCTCTTTCGCCTAGGCTGGTCCTCCTCCTCTTCATCATCAAATTCGCCAATAAGCTCTTCAATTCTTACTTGCGCCTTTTCTGCCTCCTTTTTGTACTTGATTGACCTTGCCTCATGAATGGCTGCATGATACTTCATTTGTTTGTTTTCAACCTCCAAGAAATGGTTGAAATTCCTCGCCCTTTGAAGATATTCTTGTAACACCTCAATTTGCCCTTCTTTGTGAATGAGGAGGTTTTCAAGGATGCGGGCCTCATTATCACTGTCATCGCTTGGGATAGGGATGACAGCTGATTTACCTCCATGCTTGGCACTTTCTCCAACTGCACCTTTGCCTTTGAAGGCCAATCTAGCGCTTTTTCTCCTTGGCAAGCTTAGAAGTTGTCTTTTTGGGCAATTTCCTCTTTTTAGGAACAGTTTTGGTCACTGTCAAGGAGGCAGCTTCAGCTTGCTGTCCTTCCTCAACATCCTGTCCAGCTTGTGGCTCAAAAGATGCTTCAATTGTTTGCTCAACCTGCTGCTCTTCAACCTCTATCTGCTGCTGTTCCTCTCCCTGAATTTGATGTTGTTCATCAACCTCTAGCTGCTGTCCCTCTTCCTGAATTTGATGCTGTTCATCAACCTCTAGCTGCTGTCCCTCTTCCTGAATTTGATGTTGTTCATCAACCTCTAGCTGCTGTCCAATGATATCCAACTGCTGCTGTCCCTCAAAATCTAGCTGCTGCTGCTCATCATCCTCCTTTTCTCCCTGTGGCTCACTGCCCTCTCCTTCTCCCTGTTTACTTGGCTGCCCAGTGGTCATCTTGAGTTTTTTAGGGGTAGGCTTACTAGATAAAGGCACTGGGCGATGGACAGGCTGAGTAGGAGACACATGAACAAGAGGGACAGTGGCGAAATCGACATGGCTAATGAATGAATCCCATGAAACCCCTTTCTTCTCCAGCTGGTGTAAGAAGATGATTTTGATCAAGGAATGGTGAAAGAGGGAAGGGATTTGCTGAGGTGGAGCTTTCTTTTGGACAGTAGCTGCCATTTTCTCTATGCTTTTGGACAAAAAGTATGGAAGGTTTAATTGCCTGCTTCTAGTAAAATGCATCAACAAGCGAACATGATAGGCAAAAATTTGGCTAAACCTCCCTTCACAAGTGAAATATCTCATTATGGCCCTCATCAGTGGAGCATAACTGTCAAGAAGATAGGAGAAAGGGAAAATAGCAGTGATGGTTTCCCTATGTTCAGGTTTGATGAAAGGTTTATAATCCTCCAGATCAAGATGCGCTTGTTTAAACCACTTTTCACCATGATACGGGATCTTGGTAGCCTTGGATACATACCTTGGGGAGATTTTGAAGTCAAGACCTGCTAACTGGAAATGTTTGTCCTTGAATCTCAAAGCGCACAAATGTGTAAGTGGCGAGAAACTCTTGACTTCCTCTATCCTCTGACAGAAATCAAGACAGCCTACTTCATGGAAATTGAAAAGCACTGAGGGGTGAGCATTGATTTATTCTATGGAGATAGGCTCATATCTCTTATGTTGTCCGCCTTTGTGATCTCGTTTTGGAGGCATTCTGACTTGAAACAGGCTTTGGAAGAGGCAAACTGCCTTCAATGTATGGAAAATGCTCTGCTGGATTGAAACTGGCCACTACACTGCTTGGACAGATATGGACCCTGTGATTTTGAATAAAATGCAACAATGTTTCTTGGAATAAGCTACTCTCCGCACTTATTAACAATAAATTTTCCAACTGATTAATTTTAGCATAAGTGCAAACTTCTTGAATAGAAAACCATCAATAAAGATGACAATATGCCAGACATATATCGTATGTAGTATTAAGCAATCATTTCTCTTGGTGAGTCTCAGTGATCAACCAACACCTATTTGTGTTTTCAAAACAAAACTTCAATCTAAAAAACCCGCTTTTCGTGTCATTCACCTTGAAAATACCTCTCACAATGATTCGTAGAGACCATACAAGGAAAAAAAAAAGGATACCCTTTGGTTATGTGAAAAATTAGCCCACTGCATATCTTCTACACTCACTTGTGACTTTTGAGAAGTCAATCACCACCTTTATACCTCTGCCTTTGATGTCAAAATCCAACATTAACAACCTCTGTCTTTCACTATGCTGTTTACCTTTGAAAATCTCTGTCAACCAGTCTTCAACATGATACAATATGGTTTCTAGGAAAGGCAGACTCAAGTTGGATGTATAACTAATGCACAGTGGTTTTTAGGAAATATACTCTCTGCTTGTGAATTTAAGAGATCAACATAATACCTACACCTCTATTTTAATATCAAATGCAATCACCAAGTACTCTGCCCTTTAGACAGTGGCCATTTTCACTTGTGAAGTTTTGAGAAATCTAACACCACTTTGGTACCTCTGCCTTCAAAGTTCAGATTTGACCACCAACAAACCTTGCCCTCTAGGAAAATGGCCCTATCCACCCTTAAAAATTCTCTGTCAACAAACTTACAGTAGTGAAATCTAGTGAAATAGGAGGGGCAGTTTGTTACAAAGGTGTGCTTGTAAGATAGGCAACAGTCACTCTGCTCTTGAAACCTCTGCTATCAATAAATACAATGATTTGAAAACGACACAAACTGGTTCCTAACCATAAAACCCCATATTGCAATTACCTCATCTCACTGTGTAGGAAAACTGCTTTTGTTTTTAGCAAAAATGGCAAGGTCCGGGATTTTCAAACATTTTTGTCACTTATCAACACCTTGCACTCGATGGGAGTTCATAAAAATACCTCGAATTTGATGGATGCTCGCTTGAAAGGATGCAAGAAACCCTGGATAGCTTGAAAAAGTCACGCGGCAACCTCTGGAGAAAACCCGTCGCGCAAAAGAAACGTGTCGGGTCGGCCTGTCGTGTGGTCGGGCGGCCACCTACAGGTACGTCGCGCCCACCTACAGGCACGTCGCGCCGGTGTTGAAAACCTTTGTAAAACGATGCCCAGGCACGTCGCGCCGAATTCCAGGCACGTCACGCCGCCTCCGAGTGCAGATTTGTGAATTTTCGTCCGGTTTTTCTCGCTTGTTGATGCTGTGGATGCACGGGATTTTGACTCTAGTTTTCTTGAAAGTGAATTTCCCACTTTTGCACTTCAAACTTATATCGTTTTTCAAAAAAACACTATCAATCGGTCATTTCTATTTTTAAAAGGTAAAATAGAACTGTGGTTTGGCTTTCTTTGCGGAGTTTTTTGTTTTTTTTTGAAAAACCTTCAATCCTTTTAACTTTGGTACGTTCAAAACTGGCTTTGGAGATTTGCCAATCATTTGATCACATGTAGATCGCGGACCTTAGCATAGGTGTGAGGTAGAGAACCTCCGGCTTTGTTTCTTTGGTGGACCTTTCATCACTAACCTTTGGACCCTAAAACAAATCTCCATAATCTTGGGGCTATGTTTGCCACTGTGTCTAATGGTACAGGTACCAGTGGCTGCATCCTTTATGACCTGCACTGTTCTCCAAAAAGGGTCATTTTTATTATAATCTTATGCTTGACAACTCATGATGCCACATCTCTGCCACTGCTTTTGCTATACTGTATCTTTGTGCTGAATCTGTCTTTTGGAATGATGACCATTGTGTCTGTTTTAGGATATATAAACAGTAGCAACTCATCAAAACCAACTCCTTCTGCCTAATCATAAGATCATATACCCATTTGCCTCCTCATTTGAAAAGACAAGCTTGTAAAATATGAAACAGGGCTTTTTGGCACACAGTCTTTATTTTGTTCTGATCAGTGTATTAAATCCTTTTTTGTCAATAGCACCATTTCATGACTGAACTATGTTCACTGCTTTCCCTCTCTTGGTGATTGTTAGCAAAGAAGGACTATTTCATAATGCACCAAAAATATTTGAAAAACTGTAAACACCCCTTCTTGAAAGGCGCCTCTTTGGACCTTTGACATATGATATTGTTTTGCTGCTTGACCCTTTCCTCAAGGAGAAAGCCTTCTTTTTGATATCAGTGGCACACATATGTTCAATATTGTCTCTTTCCTACTGTAGGTATAGTCAGACAGATAGCTCTTTGAAAATAGGAGTATCAGTACCTTTACATTATCAGCACTGTCATTCATCTGTGTAGTGACCTTGTTTCAGTCTTTGGTATCCTTCCACCGCTTTCTTGTATCAATCAGTTTCAGCACCTGTAGTAGCTTTGGCCCTCTACTCATGCATGGAGGAGGCTCTTCATCAGATAAGGTGTCCGGAGACTTTTTGACCACTAGGTTCGACACAGCCTTTTTCTGAATGTAGTGGTAAGAAAACTCTTGAAAAACATCAGTCTTAGCATCTTCACTTGCAAGCATCATTGTGTGTCAGCAGAAACCCTAGCCAGAGTAATACTGTTTCCCTGTACTGTCCTAAGGCTGATTTAGATATTTGGCTTGTTCATCTCATGATTGATTACTTTGACAAATAGCCTTTGTGACTATAAAGGTTAGTGCTTTCTTGAAAAACCAAGACCTTTCTCCTGCTTGTGTAATGGCATTGGTTACCATCTGTTCTATTTGATCTTGTGGATAGGCAGAGTACTTATGCTTTGGAATGTTTATTGATGACAGGTCCTTCTAGAGTTCAACAATCCATATGGTTTGCAAGTTTGAAATGAGCTCCTTTATCAGGCCAAACTCCCCTTTCCTTTGAGCTTATCATATTTCCACTATATTCCTGTTATGGTCATCAATTACATTCATGAAACCTGAAGATATTGTTTCATTGTTTCAGTAAAGGCAAACCTGGACTTTTGCAACCTTCTGAGTCAACACTGGCCTGCGCCCTCTGCTTATGTATGAAGGAGGCGCTCTAACCCTCTGCTTGTAAATGAAGGAGGTTCTGGGCCTTGACAATTTTACCATTTTGCTGAGATAATGGCGACCCTTTCTTACTGTGATTTTCATGCTGGAAAGAGCTGTAAGGTCCTGATGAGTGACTTTTGTTTTGCAGCTTCATCTCAGGCTCACAATACATTTAGAAGCAGCTGTTCTTCTAACTGTGAACTCAAACATTTACTCCATGAGATGAAACATATTTCCTGTCTTTGAAGAACCATAGAACACAGTGAAAAACCTACTAGTCAGCTTGAGAATGGGCTTCATGCAGTGCTGAGACCTAGGGAATATGAGTGGCGTGACTTAAGGCTGTTTGTCAACTTCATTTGCAAATTAAGGAATCAGTCATGGTAGGTCTGCTGCAGATGGGGGCTTTTTTGGCTTTTTGATGATTGCCAAAGGTGAAATGTCCTAAACGCCACTTCCTAACATAGGGTAGACTTTTAAAACAGATGTGGATTTGCCTTTTAAGGCTGCTGGGCAGGTCAATAAAGCTGAAGCTAGATAGGATTGTGACAAGGAGGTTTTGGTTTTGCCAGGGGTGGACTGAATAGGTAGAAAGGCGAAAAAAGTTTTGGGAGGGTTTTCTGGATGACATATTGACATAAGGAAATCGGTTTCTAGAAAACTCAGCTGAAGATATAGTCATCACTAACATGTAAAAAATACTGATGGCTAACAGTGGCTCCATTTGGGGAGGGCAGCTCCTCGTCAGGAGGTGTCCAGAATTCAGTTTTTTGGCTTATGAAGACCAGTGCCTTATCCATTGGTGCAAAATTTACCTTTTTCCTGATGTTATTTCTGAAAAGTGTCAGCATGTTAAACATCAATGATACTTCTACCTACCCCACTATCTTTCCTAACATTTTTTCTTCTGTTTGGCGCATTTGAACTAGCAGCCTTTTGACAATGCATATTTTTCTTTTTGCAAAATGAAACTATCTATTTCTACTCTTATATCTGCCGGGAGTTCAGATTAAGCTGATGAACTCCTTTCATTTCTCTACCTAAAACTAGATCGACTGTCAAGATTAAGCAGTTTGACAGGATTTCATTCTCCAATCTACAACATGAAATTCAAAAATGATCAAATCAGGATTAAGCAGTCTGATTTGTCATGCATTTGCGGCATAAAAGACAAGCTGCACACAAATGTTATTCTGCAATAAAAGGAAACTAGACAAGCGGGCTTAAGATGTACAATATATTTTTCATCCCTCACTTCTCTCTTTGGTTCTGTTTTAGGCATGTGGAACCAGAATCTCTCCCTAATCTAAGCTCTGTGATAAGTCAATCTTACACAATGTTGACTATCTTGACACTCACTAACTTATCAGCAAATAAATTTAAACATGCTCAGCTATGATTAGGCTAGATAGCCGAACAAGACATTGAAGTACCAGCAGCGGCATTTAGACTTGCTCGCTTTCCGAAAGACTATTTTTTGGAACATGGGGCCTTTGTTCTATCTTCACTTGCCCTCTTTTCTGCTTTTTACTGTTTTTGACTTTCCTATCTTTTATTGTTTTTGATTTTTCTATTTTTTCAATATTTCAAACAATGGTATGTACAATGACTGAAAGTGTTTCAAACTCAAAAATGGAGTTCTTGACAAAAATAGTGTTTTAATGTCCTGCCATTCACAGGACCCCCAAAAAATTCATTCCCATCAGGTTCTTGTAAGAAGAAGGCATTGTTTCCACTAACTGAGCTGATGATGTAAGGCCCTTTCCATAAATTTTCAAACTTGCCATGTTTACCTTTATCTTCTCTTCTAGAATCCCATTTTAAGACTTTATCTCCAATCTGAAAATCATTTTCCTTAGTTCTTCTGTCAAAAATCTGTTTTATTTTGTCTTGTGCTAACTGAGCCCTTTGGTAAACTTCTTCTCTGGTTTGTTCTAAATGGATAGTCTGATTTACTCTTCTTTGTACGTCATTTTCTTCTATTTGGACTTCTTGTAGTAGTTTCATTACTGGAACTCCTAGAGAGGTTGGGAAAATGGCGTCAACACCATAGACTAGCTGGTAAGGGGACATACCTATGGACTTCTTGGTAGTTAATCTATCAGCCCATAAGGCGTGCACTAGTTTCCCATGCCATGCTTTTTTATTTTGTTCCATAATCTTTTTGATAATGTTGACAAGGCTTTTGTTAGAAGACTCGGCTAAACCATTACCTTGAGGATAATAGGCTGTGGAATGCCCTAATGAAATATGATACTTGTGACAGAAATCTATCATTTTCTTGGAAGAGAAGGCAGCGGCGCTATCTGTAATGATTTTCCTGGGACAGCCAAATCTGGATAGGATATTGGTTTCTAGGAACGTGATGATGACTGAATCGGTGGCGTTCCGGGATGGTACGGCTTCTATCCATTTGGTGAAGTAATCAGTGGCTGTGAGGATCCATTTATGTTGAGCAGAGGAAGAGGGGTGAATTTCCCCAATGAAGTCTAGACCCCATTGTTGGAAGGGTCCTTCAACTATGATGGGATGTAAGGGCAAAGGTAGAAGCTTTTTCTTGCCATCAAAAATTTGACATTTATGGCCGGTCATGACCAGTTTGTGAGTATCAGGGAACAAGGTGGGCCAATAATAACCGGCTCTAAGGATTTTGTTTGCAGTATTTTTCCAGTAGAGATGACCTCCACATTCCCCCTCATGCATTTCCCGCATGATTCTCTCTGCATCAGGCTCAAGCAAACATTTAAGCAGCATACCAGTAGGATTCTTCCAATACAGAGAACTATCTATAATGCAAAAATTTAAAGATTTTTGTTTGAGGAACCTTGCTTTTGTTTTTGACAAAGACGGAAGAGCATTCATATAAGTTAATACATAGAGAATGTCTGCATACCAAGGTGAATCCAAAAATGTTTGATCTATAGGGGGAAGTGCACACTCTTCTTGTTCTTCTAAAGCATCGACAAAATTTATATCTAAAGCTTGGAGGTTGGTTTCAGCCATTAATCTCGCAAGTCCTTGTCCTTTAACTAGTTTAGTAGGCCTGATTTCTAGGTCATACTCTAGGATGATAGCAATCCACTTTCCCCTTTTACCATCGGGATCTTGGTTGAGAATGTCCTTGACGACAGTATTAGGGACGAAGGCTATGACAGGAGAATGTAAGATGTAGACTCGGAAATCTTTTAGTGCCTTTACCAATGCGAATGCCTGTTTCTCCATGATGTTATATTTCAAGGGAGCATCTCTTAGGGATTTGCTAAAAAAGGCAATGGGTTGCTCTTGTCCCGCCGCATTCTTTTGCAACAAGACCGCAGCTATTGTATGTTTTGAGGCAAATGAGAAAATGTAAAAATCTTTAGTAAAGTCAGGGCTTATTAATACAGGTGTTTCAGTTAAGGCCCTTTTAATCAGTTCAAAAGATTTTTTGGCTTCTAAAGTCCATTTAACCCCGACCTCTTTTCGTAACATATTTGTGATCTCTTTTAGGAGCTCAGCAAGATTTGGAATGAATCTTCTTAAGAAATTTATCTTGCCGATAAAGGACTGTAACTCCTTTATGTTTCTGGGATGACTTATCTGTAAAATACCTTCGATTCTCTGGGGGTCTATTTTAATTCCTTCTTCCGAAATAATGTGACCTAGGAGTTTTCCTTCTTCTAGACCGAAAAGTGTTTTCTTGGGGTTTAGGGACAAACCATACTTCCTGCATTTGTTGAAGACCTTTCTTAAGTGAGCTAGGTGTTCTTCATCAGATTTAGAATATACTGTTATATCGTCGAGATATATGACTATGAAAACACCTATGTCTTCTGAGAAGGCTATGTCCATGGCTCTTTGAAATGTGGCGCCAGCATTCATTAGTCCGAAAGGCATTTTAACGTACATAAAAGTGCCCCAGGGGGTGGTGAAAGCTGTTTTATGCTGATCGGTAGGATAAACCAATACTTGGTTATAACCAGAAAAACCATCAAGCAATGAGATTCTTTTGGCGCCTACGACCTTCTGAAGTATGTGGTCCATTTTGGGTAGAGGGTAGTTATCTTTTAGACATGCCCTATTCAAGTTTCGGAAATCTATGCAAAGTCTGATTTCACCGGTCTTTTTTCTAACCGATACTAAATTTGAGACCCACTCAGAGTATCGGAGAGATACTATTATACCGGCATCATACATATTTTTAATTTCCTTTTCAATCAATGGTAATAACACTGGGTTTATCCTTCTTAACTTCTGTTTAAAAGGTTTTTGATTTTCTTTGAGGGGAATTTTATGTTGGATGATGCTGGTATCATATGATTTTAAATCTTGGTACCCCCATGCAAACACATCTTTAAATTCTTTGAATAGATTTATGTACCTTTGTTTTATGTCAGGTGGGAGGGTTTTGGATAGTTTAATGTTCTTAGGCTCTTCTGGATTTCCTATGTTGTATTCCTCTATGTCATCCTCTGTAGATTCCATTTTAGGCTTTTTGGCCACATCATTAAAGTCAAACAATTCTTCTAAGGGTGCGAGCCCTCTAGGTATGGTGTCATTTTCGCAGTGTAAGACTTCAAGCTCTCTTTGGTCAATGTCTTCTTCTATCTCCTTGTCACATGGATGATCTACCAGGTTTAGATTAGTACACAAAGGTGGGTTTAGCTCTTCAAGTTCTCTTTGGTCAATGTCTTCTTCTATCTCCCTGTCACATGGATGGTCTACCAGGTTTAGATTGGTCCATAAAGGTGGATTTAGCTCTTGGTCTTGACTTAGGTTGGGTTTCCTCTCTTCATCTCCTGAGTTTGTTTTGGTTATCTCAAACTCATTTCTAGATTGGAGGAAATCATCAATTTGATCATCATCTTGGAATACTTGCCCGATGGTCAAGATTTTATTTGGTATAGTAGGGCGGTGTTTCACTTGGATGCCATATTGTATCACTTATACAGTATGTTGGCTAGTGCTTGCGGCAAAGGCGAGCTCATTTGCCCGACTGTTTAGGAATCCTAGGGATACTGGTGAGTTCATATTTTTTCGAAAGTTTTAAGGATATCCAGTAACTGCACATTCCTCACCTCTTTCTCTCGGTCTTGGGTTCTTGGCTGCGAATATTCACCTTTGATTTGCCTGATTACAAGTTTTGAATCTCCCTGGGCTGATACTTTCTTGGCGCCTAAGTCCTTAAGTATGTGCAAACCAAGGAGAAGGGCCTCATATTCGGCAATGTTGTTAGTACATTGGAATTCTAATTTGAAAGAATAACCTTCATTGGTATTGTGTATCCAAATGCCGGCCCCCGAACCACTTTTTCCACAAGAACCGTCAAAGCTTATACTCCAAAGAGTTTCCTTTTCATACATGATACTAAGCTGTTTCTCAGGTTTCTTGGGACTTTGGTCATCAATTTCTTCATTCAGTAATGGTTTGGACATGTCTTCATTTTCTTTTATCTGCTTGTTTATATCATCTTCATTGTATAAGATAAAATAATCTAAATTGGAATGAATGGAATAGATGGGGGTATTGTTTGGCTTATCTCTGTTGCTAACCATGTATTTCATGCGAGCCTCTCGGTATAACCTCCTAGTTTGATTGAAAACTGGGATAGTAGCGATATTATCATTTGAAGGCTACCTTGTATTTTGGCGACCCATGCTCTTGATAGTAGCATTCCATACTTGGGTGTGATGTCAGCCACTACTACATCCATGACTAAGTTTTTGGCTGGTAGTTGTGTTAGGGAAAAGTCTATATTTTTTATCAGACCTAAACATTTGACCTGACTCGAGTCGAAAGAATGCAGGTTCTTGTAAGGTTGGGTCACTTCCAGTCCTAGGTTTTCCATGACTGCTTTAGGCATGAGATTATGGGAGGCACCAGAATCTAACATGGCATTATGTAATATTTTGTCCCGGATGTTTAAACTTATGTAGAAAGGAGAAATAGATCCTTCTTGGTATTCACCTTCTACCTTAGGGCCAAATAAAAGCTCGAGTTTATCGTCAGTTAGATTCAAGGTATCAGCCTTGTTTTCTAGGTCAAAGACTTTGAAGATTTGAGATCTATACCTATCTATAGTTATTAACTCTGTAAGGGGTATGGTTACTTTTATTTTGGAAATTTCCCCTTCGAAGCTAAAAGGAGTAGGTAGCTTGGGCATATTTGTCTCAGCTTTTTCAGACACAACCTTTTCTATGTTCTTAATTTGCTGAATTTGGCTTGGGACCTCTTTTGGTACAGTCAACTTTTGATTTCCTGTGAAGTTGAGACTCTCGAGTGATACTTGTACGAATAAAGCCTTACCTTTGTTTTGGTCAGTCTTTTGGACACTAATTTTACTACTATCCACGGTCTCATTTAGGATTTTATCAGAGATTTTGGTATGGTCAGGGCTATTCTTTTTGGAATGGTTTTTGTTTTTTCTGCTTCTAAGATTATACTGCCGATGAGCTTCTATTATGGCATTTTGAAAGTCTAAGGCAGGATCATCGAGATCTTCATAGTTGGTCTCATCCTGATTAGGAGAACATAGCTCTTGTTCTTCTACAGTGAGGTATACCTCGCTTTCATTATCAGACCCTACGAGATTTAGATGACTTTCATCACGAGGTTCTGTATATCATCCTCTTCCACATAGTTTTCATTGAATGATGGCCTAATCTGTTGGTCATTTTCCCTTGGTCTGTTTTGGGGCTGTTCCCTCCTAAAGTTTTGGTTTCGGGGTCTGATTGGAGGGTTTGGCTGGTTCTCCCTAACAGGAGCTTTTTCATTGATCTTTTCCCACATTTTAGCCATGGATTTGACTAAGTCATATATTCGGGGATCTAGGGAAGGTGATGAAGTGGAGACCTCGTCTTGATATGTGACCTTTCTTTCTGATCTAGTCCTAGCTCTTTTTTCTGCTAAGTTGGCATCTGCTTTTATAGCTATTTGTTGCATTTCTTCTAAGGTAGGGGGATCTTTGTCTCTCAGATGATATGTCATGTCCAGATCAAAACCCTCGAGGAATTTTGCCAAGGCTAAACCAAGTGGGGGTTTGAAATGAGGTGGGAGGGAGTTATACACACTGTTGAACCTAGTGCAGTAAGCCTGGACACTTTCCCCATTTTTCCGTTTTAGGTTGTTATATTCTGATAGGATTTGAATAGGGTTCCTTCGGACTTCCCTGTTTCTGAAAACTTGATGTAGTTACGGGATATCATGGATCTTGTTTGGAGCTAAGCTTTTGAACCATGCTTTGGGTTCACCACGAAGACTTTGGGAAAATATTCTCATTCTGACAGTCTCGTCTTGTACCTCCAGGTATTCATAAGCATCAGTCATCCTACTTATATGTTGTTGAGGTGTGGTGGTGTCTTCTCCGGTAAAGTGTGGGATCTTGTCTTGATATTTATTTGGGAGAGGAGCAAAGGGCGGTGGCAACACCAAAGGTGCGTACCAGGCTGCCATGACGGGAGCTAATGGATGATGTACAAGATGAGGACTAGTAGGCTGAGATGAGGTGTTTTGAACAGTGGCGGTTTGACCAGGTGTGGCGGATGAACTTGGACTAGTGATCTGGTTTTGAGCAGAACTGGGATGGTAGGAGCCAAACTGATAGAGAAGCTGCAAATCAGGAGGAGTGGTAGGTGGAGCTTTTCTAATAGGACTCTGTGGTGGGCTTAGAGGTTCAAGATCGTCAAAGTTTATCTTACTATATGATTTGCTTCTGGGAAGAGTTTGTGATGACTCTAGTTCAAAAGGTGAATCTAGTAGGATAGTGCGATGTTTAGGAACTAATCTTGTTCTACGGATGGATCTACCAGTAGCTAGATGGTCAGTTTCGGAAGCTTGCCACATAATCTTCTCTGGGTCATCTACTATGGTAGGGGGATTTGGGTCTGGATGGGATCTGGTGTTGATTCTTCGTGAAGCCAGATTTTAGATCCAGAGTTTAGAGAGAATGGTATTGGTGGATATTTGGGATGGGTGATTTTTCTAAGGTCCTACTAAGGCGAAGGATGGTCAAAATAAAAGGGATGGATTAGTGGGTATGGAGGTGGAAATGGGTTGCTGTTGTGAAGATAGCTATGGTCCACCACCGATGGCTAATGCGAGAATGTTTTTAAGGATATTTATGTGCAGCCTATGGTTTGTTAAAGTATTCTAGACTTGTTTCAACACTTTTCTAGGGTGATGATAACAAAAAGAGTTTACTCTAAATGGGTCTATGGGCTGGTTTCTTGTTTATGGTATCTAAAGGACTAGAAAGTGTACAAGAGTTTGCTAGACTATCATGTACTCAGTGTCCAACCATCTCCCGCTATGTTAGTGAGCGATGGGATAGATTTATCGGATAGTAACCTAGAGTTTGGTAAAAAAGTAAGGACTACTAGAGGTTAGTGGATTCGCCAGGTGGAAATTTGTTGCTTTCGAGATATGTGTGTATGGTCCACCACCAGTACTGTCAAAAACCAATCTAAGGGAGTATTTTGGGGTTTTTTGAGTTTTATGTGCCTACAAGGTTTGGAAGAGTTTCTATAACTGAGTCATCATTTTTCTAAGATGGTGAAAGAGCTATTTTCTACTCTTCAGACAATATCTAAATTTACTAAGCTTGATTGAGACTTCAGGAGTTACTAAGTGTACTTAGATTGTCACTAACTCGGAAGGTCCTACTGTGAGTGTCACTATGTTAGTGAGCAGTGGGATAAGTCAATCAGATAGTATTCTTAACAAGTACGTAAAGATGAGGGAAACTAAGATTTTTAATCACTCGAGTCCCTTTGTGATCGCCATTATGTTAGAGAGCGGTGGGATAATTCAATCAGCTAGTAATCTCAAAAAGTCTCTAAAGATGAGGGAAACTAAGTTTTTTAATCACTCAGAGTCCCACCATGATTGCCATTATGTTAGGGTCCCGTGATTTGGCCGATTGGTAAGCCAAATGATGATGTAACATCAAACCAAGCTTTGGAGCCCGAGGACCTAGCCTTCCTGGACTCAGAGAGGGCTCTCTCTATATGTATAAAAGATATCAGTGTGTTTGCTTATGGTGTTTCTGATATTAGGCTAGTTATGAAGTGAGTTTTTGATTTTTTGGTTTTTTAAGTTTGTGAGGGATAAAACTGATCAAAGATATAAACTGGATAACAAGATGTAGATAAATTGGGCTATGGGGTCAAACGGAGTCGGGAAGCTATGAAGTGGTGATGTTTGGCTCAACTGGCAAGGCAGATTTGGGTCACAATAGAAGGGATCTTTGGGAAAAATGGAGTAAATGGACATCAAGCTTGTGAAAGAAAAGGGATTTCAAGTATAACTACTTGATAGCAAACATAAACATGTTATAGCAAGCCATTAATCATGCTAAATGTAACTATGAGCTAATTAAAACATAGAAATCAAACATTCGATACATACATAGAGGTATAAGACCCTCTAGCCGGAAATGGCTATCAGGCTTTGGGGAAAACACATGAGACAAACTAAAAACTCATAAACTACGCGCGGAACGCCTAAACATAGTCTCTAAGTCATTGGGCACTTGAATGACAAGTTTCGTAGTTTAAAGGCTAGATCAGGTTAGGCCTCCTTGGTTCGACAAAATGATCAACAAATCGGTCAAAGAGAAAGTTTTATGAGTGAACTATGGGCGGCTGATAGGTAGGTAGGGCCAGCCACTGCATCTCCCTCAACATACATGGCTTGGTGACAAAACAACAACAATACCTTAGGTTACTAAAGAGCAGCTAAGAATTATTTAGCATAACTAAGGGAGAAGAAAACATCAAGCTATGAAGATTCAGGGATTTTGAGGTGCCTCCATGGGAATATCTCAAAATCAATCTCTATTGATCTATAGCAGCAAGAAATATGTAATATGAATGAGAACTAGAAGACAAAACACATTAAGAAGCACTATACCATTCTACCATGACAAGGAATCCATCAACGAGCCTTCACCATTCCTCAAAAGCATCCAAGAGGCAGTCCAAAAATCATAACTCAAGTGTATTCTTCAAAGCTCATATGACCAATGTATTAATTCTTCTCTCAAGTTCAGCCTCTGATTTACAATGAGAACAATGGAATAAATAGGCTTGAGGGAGGAAAACCTCATGGAGCAACTAGCTATCCCATTGGCCAAGTCAAAATATCTAAACTTGTCCTTGAGGCTTTGCAAAGCCCAAGGCACAAAATATCCCATAAAATATCTAAAAAACTGCTAAAAACGGAAATTATATTGACTTTACATGATTTCCCCATGATAAAAATAGCTTAACGCACATTTGGGGCTCAATTTTTTGGAGTTCAAAAATTACAAAAAGACTTCATATTTATGCCTGAAAAAGGTCCCCTGACTTGTTGAAGGCAAATGGCAGCCTTCTCGGTGTCGAAATGAGGCTCATGATGGCTCGTTGGAAAGCTCTCTGTGTCTGCTTTCCAATGCAAGTGGAATCATCTCAATCTGATCTCTGAAAGTCCCTCAAAACTGCACCTGTGTGAAAAAACCCAGAAAATAGCACGCTGCTGATATGGCGGGCAGAATGTGCAAAATGAGGTTGTTTTTCGCCAATTTGGAGGGGCGAATGATCTTCAAATGCCCTGAAAATCGCTGGAGAGCTGCTCATGAAATTATGGCATCCATTGGTATCACCCTCCTCCCTTGACGACTCATCAAACTGAAATGGCGCATTTATGAGTTTTTGACCAAAAACCCAAAAAATGCCAAAAAACAAAAAGTTTATGAAACAGGCCCAAAATTGGCATGCATGACCCTCAAGGGTCCATAGAAACATGCTCCGAAGCTGAAGCCAAAATATCGAGGGCTGATGTGCTTTTTGCTTCTTTTCGTGCTAGGCGCCTCCCCTTCAACTTCTTCAATTTTTCTTGTGCTACCTTCAATTTTCGCCTGGCAAACTGATTTAGCTTCTGAAAGTGAAGAGTCCTTTTTCTCTGTAGCTCGAGATCCCTGTTTGCCTTCTCAAGATTTGTTTCCAAATGCTAGTTAGCCCTCTCAAGCCATGCTTCCTTGTTTTCCTCAATTTCCTGTTCAAAGAGGGCAGTGAGAGGAAAGGCTTCGAATTGAGCTTGTTCTTAAACTCTCTTTGTTTCTCGAGGGGCTCTTCGACCAGATGGTCCTAAACCCTCCTTTCGCTATAGGCTGGTCTTCCTCCTCTTCATCATCAAACTCGCCAATGAGCTCTTCAATTCTTACTTGCGCCTTTTCTGCCTCTTTTTTCTACTTGATCGCCCTTGCCTCATGAATGGCTGCATGATACTTCATTTGTTTGTTTTCAACCTCCAAGAAGTGGTTGAAATTCCTCGCCCTTTGAAGGTCTTCTTGTAACACCTCAATTTTTCCTTCTTTGTGAATGAGGAGTCTTTCAAGGATGCGGGCCTCGTTATAACTGTAATCGCTTGGGATAGGGATGACAGCTGATTTACCTCCATGCTTGGCACTTTATCCAACGATGCTTTTGCCTTTGAATGCCAATCTAGCGCTTTTTCTCCTTGGCAA
Organism: Pinus albicaulis; assembly: GCA_034641835.2. Lineage (NCBI taxonomy): Eukaryota > Viridiplantae > Streptophyta > Pinopsida > Pinales > Pinaceae > Pinus > Pinus albicaulis. The sequence goes on from CM076574.1 coordinate 575,549,799, forward strand.
GATAGAAGTTGTGTTTTTGGGCAATTTCCTCTTTCTAGGAACAGTTTTGGTCACTATCAAGGTGGCAGCCTCAGCTTGCTGTCCTTCCTCAACATCCTGTCCAGTTTGTGGCTCAAAAGGCGCTTCAATTGTTTGCCCAACTTGCTGCTCCTCAGCTGTGTATTCGCGTTCATCGATATCTAGGCGCTGTCCCTCTTCTTGTACTTGCTGCTGTTCATCAACTTGTATTTCTTTGTCCCTCAAAATGCGAGTTTCTATTATCCTCAACACGCCCTTCTTTCTCGTCGTGAGTTTCACGCTGCCCTCTCCTTCTCCCTGTTCATGGCGCAGTGGTCATCTTGGAGTTTTTTTCGGGGTAGGCCTACTAGACGAAACGCGGCGTGGACGGGCGGAGTAGGAGACACATGAACGGGAGGGACAGTGGCGAAAATGCATGGCTAATGAAGGAATCCCATGAAACCCCTTTCTTCTCCGGTGGTGTAAGAAGATAATCTTGATCAAGGAATGATGAAAGAGAGAAGGGATTTGCTGAGGTGGAGCCTTCTTTTGGAAAGTAGATGCCATTTTCTCTATGCTCTTGGACAAAAAGTATGGAAGGTTTAGTTGCCTGCTTCTGGTAAAATGCATCAACAAGCGAACATGATAGGCATAAATTCGATTAAACCTCCCTTCACAAGTGAAATATCTCATTATGGCTTTCATCAGTGGAGCATAACTGTCAAGAAGATAGGAAAAAGGGAAAATAGCAGTGATAGTTTCCCTAGGTTCAGGCTTGATGAAAGGTTTATAATCCTCTAAATCAAGATGAGCTTGTTTAAACCACTTTTCACCATGATACGGGATCTTGGTAGCCTTAGATACATACCTTGGAGAGATTTTGAAGTCAAGACCTGCTAACTGGAAGTGTTTGTCCTTGAATCTCAAAGTGCACAAATGTGTAAGTGGCGAGAAACTCTTGACTTCTTCTATCTTCTGACAGAATTCAAGACAGCCTACTTCATGAAAATTGAAAAGCACTGAGGGGTGAGCATTTATTTCTTCTATGGAGATAGGCTCATATCTCTTATGTTGTCCGCCTTTGTGATCTCGTTTTGGAGGCATTCTGTCTTTGAAATAAGCTTTGGAAGAGGCGAACTGCCTTCACTATATGAGGAATGCTCTGCTTGTAGTTGAAAAGCGAGATGCACTAATAGTGGACGGATATATGGATATAAATGGTGTTGAATGATACAACAATGTTTCTTGTAATAAACCACCTCAGTCCTTCAACTCTGTATGCACTTCAGCTATGTAAAATTCTCAATGGGAAACCATCAATAAAGATGAGACAGTATGCTGTATAAACTTCCTGTATGTAGTGTTAAGCAATCATTCCTCCTGGTGAGTTTTGCTAGAGATCAACCAATCCTTGCATTTTGCATTTATAAGACCAATCTTCAATATTAAAACCCTGCTCTTCAGGTCATTCACCTTAACAATACCTCTGTCAACAGATTTCTATAAAAGATAACATACAGTGGAAAAGAAAGGAGACATTTTGGTTAGGTGAAATATCAGCTCACTGTGTTTAGGAAAACACCTTTTACTTGTGAATTTTGAGAAATCAATCACCACCTTTGTACCTCTGGCTTCAATGTTAAACTCGATCATCAACAACGCTGCCTTCTAGAAAATGGCCCTATTCACCTTCAGAAAATCCCTGTTAACAAATCTTCAACATGATACAATATGGTTTTTGTAAAGGCAGACCCAAGTTAGATGTAAAATCAATGCACAGTGGTTTAAGAAACACACTCTCTGCTTGTGAGTTTAAAAAATCCACCAACACCTCTATACCCCTGCCTCCAATGTTTAACTTCTCATCAACAAACTCTGCCTTTTTAATGTGCTGTCACCTTGGGAAAACTCTCTGTCAACAAATCTTCAGAATAATACAATATAGTGCAAGGAAAAAGGGAGACCTAGTTTAGGTGTAAAATCAATGCATAGTGTTTTTAGGAAAACCACCTTTTTGCTTGTGAATTTCAAAGGTCAACACTACACCTGTACCTCTGTCTCCAATGTTTAGAATTCAACTATTAACAACCTCTGCCCTTCTTTTGTCCTGTAGAGAGTGGCCCTGCACCTTTGGAAAATCTCTGTTTAATAACTCTTCACAGTAGTGACAAAAAACAGTGAAAAAGGGGTAGTTTGCTAAAAGGTGTGCCTGTGAGAGAATGCCAACAATCACTCTATTTAAAAATATAAACTCTGTTTCTTCATAACAATTTTCTTCTGCCTTTTAGGTGCCTCCCTTGGAATTTCAGTCAGCAAACTTTTGAAGTCGAAGGGGAATGATGCGAAAATACCTTGATTTTTGGTGAAACACCGGTTTTGGAAGGCTGAAGAATCGTTGAAGACCTCGGGCACTTGCGCGGCATCCTTTGGAGAAAACCCGTCGCGCAGAAGGTGTTTGTCGGGTCGGCCTATCGTGTGGTCGGGCGGCCTTGTACAGGCACGTCACGCCAACGTACAGGCACGTCGCGCCGACAAAGGTGGACTTTGTAAACTTCTGCCCAGGCACGTCGCGCCAGAACCCAGGCACGTCGCGCAGCCTTAACCGGTGCAGACAAACTTCAAATTGCTCAAAAAACACCTTGATACTTGGGGGTTGCGGAATTTGGTTTTTGAATTTCGAAAATGACTTACTTACTTTCCTATTCCACTCTTTTAATCACACCTCCAACGGCTGTTTTCATTGTCTATTTGAAATCCATGAATAAAGAACCCACGGCTATCCTTTTGATCATAGTGAAGTCTTCTTTTCAAATAGTGGCATTTCCTTGTTTTGAGAGTTAATGTCTTTATTTGCTTTCTTGATTTCTTTATTACTGCAGGTATTTAAACTTTGCCGTCTCTATTTGGTCTTAATGATAACTCTGCCCTTCTAAATGATATAAAACTGTGTTTGCTATCGAGCTGTTTTAAGCAGTGATAGTAATCTCTGTTCTTAGGTGGTTTACAGGTTTCCCTCTGGATTGTAAGTGCCATCTTTTGATGGCATGTTTTCACACTAGACTTCTCTGTTTACTCAGAAGGGATTTCTTGCCTTTAACCATCTTAAAGCAACTGCTCCTTTTGGCATCAATAGCATACAATATGTTCAATATCTTCTTTTTTTTCTACTACAGGTACTGTCTGACAGACAGTTCTTTGAAAAGGGAAAACAGTACCTTTGCCTCATAAACATAACACTTACCTGTGTAATGACTTCTTATTCAATTTCTTTGTATCCTTCCATTGTATTTCAAATCAATCAGCTTCAGCAACTTGCAATGGCTTTGGCCATCTACTCATGCATGGAGGAGGCTCTTTATCAGGTAAGGTGTCCGAAGGCTTTTTGACCACTATGTTTGACACAACCTTTCTCTGAATGTGGTGGTAAGTAAACCACTTGAACAACATCAATCTTGGCATCACTACTTGCAAGTATCACTGTAATTCAGAAGAAACCCTAGCCACAGTGACACTGTTCTAAGGGTGACTGAGATATTTATCATTTGGCTTGGTCATCTCATGACAGATTACTTGTCAAATCATCTTTGTGACTTATGGAGGTTAGTGCATTCTGAGAAACCAAGAACTTTCTTTCTGCCTGGGTAATGGCATTTGTTGTCAGCATCTGTTCTATTTGATCTTGTAGATAAGCAGGGTACTTATGATTGGAATGTTTACTGATGACATGCTTTCTAAAGCTTCAACAATTCACATGATTTGCAAGTTTGAAATGAGCTCCTTTATCAGACCAGAATCTTTTTCCTAGCATATCTCAAACTCTGTTCCTGTTATGACCATCAATTACATTCATAAAACCTGAAGATATTGTTTCATTGTTTCAGTAAAGGAAAACCTGGACTTTTGCAACCTTCTGAGTCAATACTGGCCTGCGCCCTCTGCTTATGGATGAAGGAGGCGCCCTAACCCTCTGCTTGTAAATGAAGGAGGTTCTGGGCCTTGACAATTTACCAGTTTGCTGAGACAGTGGTGACCTTTTCTTACTGTGATTTTTATGCTGGAAAAAGCTGTAAGGTCCAGATGAGTAGCTTTCTGTTTTGCAGTCATATCTAAAGGCTCAAGTTACATTTAGAAGAAGCTGTTCCTCTAGCTGTAAACTCAAACATCTACTCCATGAGATGAAATCTATTTCCTGCCTTTGTAGAACCATAGAACACTGTGAAAGACCTAATAGTCAGCTTGAGGTTGGCTTTTATACAGTGCTGGGATCTAGGGGATGTGAGTGGCGCGACTTAAGGCTGTTTGTCAATTTCATTTGCAAGGTAAGGGATCAGTCATGGTAGGTCTGTTGTAGATGGAGGTTTTTTGGCTTTTTGATGATTTCCAAAGGCGAAATGTCCTAAAGCGCCACTTCCTAACATAGGGGAGACTTTTGAAACAGATGTGGATTTTCCTTTTAAAGCTGATGGGCAGACCAATAAGGCTGAAGCTAGATAGGATTGTGACCATGAGGTTTTGATTTCGCCAGGGGTGGATTGAATAGGCAGAAGGGAAAAAAAAGTTTTAGGAGGGTTTTCTGGATGACATATTGACATAAGGAAATCAGTTTCTAGAAAACTCAGCTGTAGATATAATCATCACTAACATTTAAAAAAAAACTGATGGCTAACAGTGGCTCCATTTGGGGAGGGCAGCTCCTCGTCAGGAGGTGTCCAGAATTCAGATTTTTTGGCTTATGAAGACCAGTGCCTTATCCATTGGCGCAAAATTTACCCTTCTCTTGATGTTATTTCTGAAAAGTGACAGCATGGTTAACATCAATGATACTTCTACCTACCCCACTATCTTTCCTAACATTTTTTCTTCTCTTTGGCGCATTTGAACTAGCGGCCTTTTGACAATGCATATTCTTTCTTTTTGCAAAATGAACCTATCTATTTCTACTCTTATATCTGCCGGGAGTTCAGATTAAGCTGATGAACTCCTTCATTTCTCTACCTAAAACTAGATCGGCTGTCAAGATTAAGCAGTTTGACAGGATTTCATTCTCTAATCTACAACATGAAATTCAAAAATGATCAAATCAGGATTAGGCAGTCTGATTTGTCATGCATTTGCGGCATAAAAGACAAGCTGCACACAAATTTTATTCTGCAACAAAGGAAACTAGACAAGTGGGGTTAAGATGTGCAATGTGTTTTTCATCCCTCGCTTCTCTCTTTGGTTCTGTTTTAGGCATGTGGAACCAGAATCTCTCCCTAATCTAAGCTCTGTGATAAGTCAATCTTACACAATGTTGACTATCTTGGCACTCACTAACTTATCAGCAAATAAATTTAAACATGCTCAGCTATGATTAGGCTAGATAGCTGAACAAGACATTGAAGTAATAGTAGCGGCATTTAGACTTGCTCGCTTTCTGAAAGACTGTTTTTTGGAACATGGGGCCTTTGTTCTGTCTTCACTTGCCCTCTTTTCTGCTTTTTACTGTTTTTGACTTTCCTATCTTTTACAATATTTCAAACAATGGTATGTACAATGACTGAAAGTGCTTTAAAACTCAAAAATGGAGCTCCTGACAGAAATAGTGTTTCAATGTCCTGCCATTCACAGGACCCCCAAAAATTTCAGTCCCATCAGGTTCTCGCAAGAAGAAAGCATTGTTTCCACTAACTGAGTTGATGATGTAAGGCCCTTTCCATAAATTTTCAAACTTGCCATGTTTACCTTTCTCTTCTCTTCTAGAATCCCATTTTAAAACTTTATCTCCAATTTGAAAATCATTTTCCTTAGTTCTTCTGTCAAAAATCTGTTTTATTTTGTCTTGTGCTAATTGAGCCCTCTGGTAAACTTCTTCTCTAGTTTGTTGTAAATGGATAGTCTGATTTACTCTCCTTTGTATGTCATTTTCTTCTATTTGGACTTCTTGTAATAGTTTCATTATCGGAACCCCTAAATATGTTGGGAAAATGGCATCTATACCATAAACTAGCTGGTAAGGGGACATACCTATGGATTTCTTGGTAGTTAATCTGTCAGCCCATAAGGCATGTACTAGTTTCCCATGCCATGCTTTTTGATTTTGTTCAAGAAGTTTTTTGATAATGTTGACTAGGCTTTTGTTAGAAGACTCGGCTAAGCCATTACCTTGAGGGTAATAGGCTGTGGAATGCCCTAATGAAATATGATACTTGTGACAGAAGTCTATCATTTTCTTGGAAGAGAAGGCAGCGGCGTTATCTGTAATGATTTTCCTGGGACAGCCAAATCTGGATAGGATATTGGTTTCTAGGAACGTGATGATGACTGAATCAGTGGCGTTCCGAGATGGTATGGCTTCTATCCATTTGGTAAAGTAATCAGTGGCTGTGAGGATCCATTTATGTTGAGCGGAGGAGGAGGGGTGAAATTCCCCAATGAAGTCTAGACCCCATTGTTGGAAGGGTCCTTCAACTATGATGGGATGTAAGGGCAAAGGTAGAAGCTTTTTCTTGCCATAAAAAATTTGACATTTATGGCAGGTCATGACCAGTTTGTGAGTATCAGGGAACAAGGTGGGCCAATAATAACCGGCTCTAAGGATTTTGTTTGCAGTAGTTTTCCAGTAGAGATGACCTCCACATTCCCCTTCATGCATTTCCCGCATAATTTTCTCTGCATCAGACTCAAGCATACATTTAAGCAGCATACCAGTAGGGTTTTTCCAATACAGAGAACTATCTATAATGCAAAACTTTAAAGATTTTTGTTTGAGAAATCTCGCTTTTGTTTTTGATAAGGTCGGAGGAGCATTCATATAAGTTAATACATAGAGAATGTCTGCATACCAAGGTGAATCCAAAAATGTTTGATCGATAGGGGGAAGTGTGCATTCTTCCTGTTCTTCTAAGGCATCGACAAAATTTATATCTAAAGCTTGGAGGTTGGTTTCAGCCATTAATCTCGCAAGTCCTTGCCCTTTAACTAGTTTAGTAGGCCTGATTTCTAAATCATACTCTAGGATGATAGCAATCCACTTTCCCCTTTTACCATCGGGATCTTGGTTGAGAATGTCTTTGACGACAGTATTAGGGACGAAAGCTATGACATGAGAATGTAAGATGTAAACTCGGAAATCTTTTAGTGCTTTTACCAATGCGAATGCCTGTTTTTCCATGATGTTATATTTCAAGGGAGCATCTCTCAGGGATTTGCTAAAAAAGGCAATGGGTTGTTCCTGCCCAGCTGCATTTTTCTGCAACAACACCGCAGCTATTGTATGTTCTGAGGCAAATGAGAAAATGTAAAAATCTTTGGTGAAGTCAGGGCTTATCAATACTGGTGTCTCAGTTAAAGCCCTTTTAATTAGTTCAAAAGATTTTTTGGCTTCTATAGTCCATTTAACCCCGACCTCCTTTCTTAACATATTTGTGATCTCTTTCAGGAGCTCGGCAAGGTTTGGGATGAATCTTCTCAAGAAATTTATCTTGCCGATAAAAGACTGTAATTCCTTTATGTTTCTGGGGTGACTTATCTGTAGGATTCCTTCAATTCTTTGGGGGTCTATTTTAATTCCTTCCTCCGAAATAATGTGACCTAGGAGTTTTCCTTCCTCTAGACCAAAAAGTGTTTTCTTGGGGTTTAGGGACAAACCATACTTTCTGCATTTGTTGAAAACCTTTCTTAAGTGTGCTAGGTGTTCTTTGTCAGATTTAGAATATACTGTTATATCGTCGAGATATATGACTATGAAAAAACCTATGTCTTCTGAGAAGGCTATGTCCATGGCTCTTTGAAATGTGGCACCAGCATTCGTTAGTCCGAAAGGCATTTTAACGTACATAAAAGTGCCCCAGGGGGTGGTGAAAGCTGTTTTATGCTGATCGGTAGGATAAACCAATACTTGGTTATAACCAGAAAAACCATCAAGCAATGAGATTCTTTTAGCGCCTACGACCTTCTGAAGTATGTGGTCCATTTTGGGCAGAGGGTAGTTATCTTTCAGACATGCCCTATTCAAGTTTCGGAAATCTATGCAAAGTCTGATTTCACCGGTCTTTTTCCTAACTGATACTAAATTTGAGACCCACTCAGAGTATCGGAGAGATACTATTATCCCGGCATCATACATCTTTTTAATTTCCTTTTCAACCAATGGTAATAATACTGGGTTTATCCTTCTTAACTTTTGTTTAAAAGGTTTTTGATTTTCTTTGAGGGGAATTTTATGTTGGATGATGCTGGTGTCATATGATTTAAAATATTGGTACCCCCATGCAAACACATCTTTAAATTCTTTGAATAGATTTATGTACCTTTGTTTTATGTTAGGTGGGAGGGTTTTGGATAGTTTAATGTTTTTAGGCTCTTCTGGATTTCCTATGTTGTATTCCTCTATGTCATCCTCTGTAGATTCCATTTTAGGCTTTTTGGCCACATCATTAAAGTCAAACAATTCTTCTAAAGGTGCGAGCCCTCTAGGTATGGTGTCATTTTCGCAGTGTAAGACTTCAAGTTCTCTTTGGTCAATGTCTTCTTCTATCTCCCTGTCACATGGATGGTCTACCAGGTTTAGATTGGTCCACAAAGGTGGGTTTAGCTCTTGGTCTTGACTCATGTTGGTTTTCCTCTCTTCATCTCCTGAGTCTGTTTTGGTTATCTCAAACTCATTTTTAGATTGGAGGAAATCATCAATTTGATCATCATCTTGGAATACTTGCCAATGGTCAAGATTATCTGGTATAGTAGGGCGGTGTTTCACTTGGATATCATATTGCTCACTTATACATGGTATTTTGCTAGTGCTTGCAGCGAAGGCAAGCTCATTTGCCAGACTGTTTTGAATCCTAGGGATATAGGTGAGTTCATATTTTTCGAAAGTTTTAAGGATATCCAAAGCTGCATTCCTATATTCTCTCAGTCTTGGGTTCTTGGCTGAATATTCACCTTTGATTTGCATGATTACAAGTTCTGAGTCCCCTTGAGCTGTTATTCTATTGGCGCCTAAGTCTTTAAGCATGTGTAGGCCAATGAGAAGGGCTTCATATTCCGCAATGTTATTTGTACATTGGAATTCTAATCTGAAAGAATGACCTTCCTTAGTATTGTGTATCCAGATGCCTGCTCCTGAACCTGTCTTGCCACAAGAACCATCAAAGCTTATACTCCAAAGAGTTTCTTTTTCATACATGATACTAAGCTGTTTCTCAGGTTTCTTGGGACTTTGATCATCAATTTCTTCATTCAGTAATGGTTTGGACATGTCTTTATTTTCTTTTATCTGCTTGTTTATATCATCTTCATTGTATAAGATAAAAGAATATAAATTGGAATGAATGGAATAGATGGGGGTATTGTTTGGCTTATCTCTGTTGCTAACCATGTATTTCATGCGAGCCTCTCGGTATAACCTCCTAGTTTGGTTAAAAACCGGGATAGTAGCGAATGACATATCCATTTGAAGGCTACCTTGTATTTTGGCAGCCCATGCTCTTGATAGTAGCATTCCATACTTGGGTGTGATATCGGCCACTACTACATCCATGACTAAGTTTTTGGCTGGTAGTTGTGTTAGGGCAAAATCTAGATTTTTTATCAGACCTAAACATTTGACCTGACTCGAGTCAAAATAATACAGGTTTTTGTAAGGTTGGGTCACTTCCAGTCCTAGGTTTTCCATGACTGCTTTAGGCATGAGGTTATGGGAAGCACCAGAATCTAACATGGCATTATGTAATATTTTGTCTCGTATATTTAAGCTTATATAGAAAGGAGAAATAGATCCTTCTTGGTATTCACCTTCTACTTTAGGGCCAAATAAGAGCTCGGGTTTGTCATCAGTTAAATTCAAGGTATCTGCCTTACTCTCTAGATCGAGGACTTTGAAGATTTGAGATCTATACCTGTCTACAGTTATTAGCTCAGTAAGGGGTATGGTAATTTTTATTTTGGAAATTTCCCCTTCGAAGCTGTAAGGAACAGGCAACTTGGGCAGATTTGTTCCCGCTTTCTCTGACATAACCTTTTCTATGTTCTTAATGTGCTGACTTTGGCTTGGGATTTCGTTTGATATAGTCAACTTTGGGGTTTCTGTAGAGGTACTAGGAGTATCTGAGCTAGTACTTGTCTGAATGGCCTTACCTTTGTTTTGGTCAGTCTTTTGGGCCCTAATTTTGCTACTATCCACGGTCTCATTTATGATTTTATCAGAGATTTTGGTATTGTCAGGGCTATTCTTTTTGGAATGGTTTTGGTTTTTTTTGCTTCTAAGATTATACTACCGGTGAGCTTCTATTATGGCATTTTGAAAGTCTAAGGCAGGATCGTCGAGATCTTCATAGTTGGTCTCATCCTGATTAGGAGAACATAGCTCTTGTTCTTCTGCAGTGAGGTATACCTCGCTTTCATTATCAGACCCTACGAGATTTAGATGACTTTCATCAAGAGGTTCTGTCTCCCTATCATCCTCTTCCACATAGTTTTCATTGAATGGTGGCCTGATCTGTTGGTCATTATCCCTTGGTCTGTTTTGGGGCTGCTCCCTCCTAAAGTTTTGATTTCGGTTTCTGATTGGAGGGTTTGGCTGGTTGTCCCTAACAGGAGCTTTTTCATTGATCTTTTCCCACATTTTAGCCATGGATTTGACTAAGTCATCTATTCTGGGATCTAGGGAAGGTGATGAAGTGGAGACCTCGTCTCTATATGTGACTTTTCTTTCTGATCTAGTTCTAGCTCTTTTTTCAGCTAGGTTGGCATCTGCTTTTATGGCTATTTGTTGCATTTCCTCCAAGGTAGGGGGATCCTTATCTCTCAGATGATATGTCATGTCTGGATCAAAACCCTCAGGAAATTTTGCCAAGGCTAAACCAAGTGGAGGTTTGAAATGAGGTGGAAGGGAGTTATATACACTGTTGAACCTAGTACAGTAAGCTTGGACACTTTCCCCATTTTCCCGTTTTAGGCTATTATATTCTGACAGGATTTGAATGGGGTTTCTTCGGATTTCCCACCTGTTTCTGAAAACTTGATGTAGTTCTGGGATATCATGGATATTGTTTGGAGCTAAGCTTTTGAACCATGCTTTGGGTTCACCACCAAGACTTTGAGCGAATATTCTCATTGTGACAGTCTCGTCTTGTACCTCTAGGTATTCATAAGCATCAGTCATTCTACTTATATGCTGTTGAGGTGTGGTGGTGTCTTCTCCAGTAAAGTGTGGGATTTTGTCTTGATATTTGTTTGGGAGAGGAGCTAAAGGTGGTGGTAATACCAAAGGTGCGTACCAGGCTTCCATGACTGGAGGTAATGGATGATGTGCAAGATGAGGAATAGTAGGCTGAAATGAAGTGGTTTGAACAGAGGTGTTTTGACCAGGTGTAGCGGATGAACTTGGACTAGTGATCTGGTTTTGAGCAGATCTGGGATGATAGGAGCCAAATTGATAAAGAAGCTGGAAATCAGGAGGAGTGGTGGGTGAAGCTTCTCTAATAGGACTATGTGGTGGGTTTAGGGGTTCAAGATCGTCGAATTTTATCTTACTATATGATTTGCTTCTGGGAAGAGTTTGTGATGACTCTAATTCAAAAGGTGAATCTAGTAGGATAGTGCGATGTTTCGGTACAGATCTTGTTCTACGGGTGAATCTACCAGGAGCTAGATGATCAGTTTCAGAAGCTTGCCACAGAATCTTCTCTGGGTCATCTACTATGATAGGGGGATTTGGGTCTGGATGGGATCTGGTATTGATTCTTCGGGAAGCCATATTTTAGATCCAGAGTTTAGAGAGAATGGTATTGGTGAATGTTCAGGATGGGTGATTTTTCTAAGGTCCTACTAAGGCGAAGGATGGTCAAAATAAAAGGGATGGATTAGTGGAGTCGCCAGGTGGAAATGGGTTGCTGTTGTGAAGATAGCTATGGTTCCACCACCAGTAACTAATCTGAGAATGTTTTTGGATTTTCTTAGTTTTATGTGCAGCCTATGGTTTAAAGTATCCTAGACTTGTTTCAACACTTTGCTAGGGTGATGAGAACAAAAAGAGTTTACTCTAAATGGGTCTATGGACTGCTTGCTTGTTTATGGTATCTAAGGACCAAAGAGTCTATAAGAGTTTGCTGGACTATTATGTACTCAGTGTCTTACCATCTCCCGCTATGTTAGTGAGTGATGGGAAAGGTCTATCGGATGGAATTCTAAAATTTAGCAAGGTAGTAAGGCCTACTGGAGGCTAGTGGAGTCGCCAGGTGGATTTTTGGTTATTTTGAGGTATATGTGTATGGTCCATCACCAGTACTGACAAAAACCAATCTAAGGGAGTTTTTTGGGGTTTTTCTGAGTTTTATGTGCCTACAAGGTTTGGAAGAGTTTTCTATAACTGACTCATCATTTTGCTAAGATGGTGAAAGAGCTATTTTCTACTCTTCAAACAATCTCTAAGTTTACTAAGCTTGATTGAGACTTCGGGAGTTACTAAGTTGTACTTAGATTGTCACTAACTCGGAAGGTCCTACTGTGAGTGTCACTATGTTAGTGAGCAGCGGGATAAGTCAATCAGATAGTATTCTTAAAGGCTTCTAAAGATGAGGGAAACTAAGCTTTTTAATCACTCAGAGTCCCACCGTGATCGCCATTATGTTAGAGAGCGGTGGGATAAGTCAATCAGCTAGTATTCTTAAAGATCTCTAAAGATGAGGGAAACTAAGTTTTTTTAATCACTCAGAGTCCCACCGTGATCGCCATTATGTTAGGGTCCCGTGATTTGGCCGATTGGCTAGCCAAATGACGATGTAACATCAAACCAAGCTTGGGAGCCCAAGGACCTAGCCTTCCTGGACTCAGAGAGGGCTCTCTCTATTATATGCAAAAGATGTCGGTGTGTTTACTTGCGGTGTTTTGATATTAGGCTAGTTATGAAGTATGTTTTTAGTTTTTGGTTTTTTTTTAAGTTTGTGAGGAATGAAACTGATCAAATACATAAACTGGATAACAAGATGTAGATAAATTGGGCTATGGGGTCAAACAGGTCAAGGAAGCTTATGAGGTGATGATGTAAAGCTGCTGTAGGGCCGATTTGATTCACAATAGAAGGGATCTCCGGGCAAAATGGATTAAATGAACAATAAGTTGGTGAAAGACAAGGGATTTCAAGTGCAAACTAGTTAATAGCAGACATAAACATGTAATAGCAAACCATTAATCATGCTAGGAATAACTATAAGCTAATCAATACATAGAAATCAAACATTCCAGCCATACATAGAGGTATAAGACCCTCTAACTTCGGGAAATGGCTATCAGACTTTGGGGAAAACACATGAGACAAACTAAAAACTCATAAACTACGCCGGAAGGCCTAAACATAGTCTCTAAGTCATTGGGCACTTGGAAAAACAAGTTTTCATAGTTTTAGGCAAAGGGCTAGATCGGGACTAGGCCTCCTTGGTTCAACAAAATGATCAACAAATCAGTCAAAGAGAAAGTTTTATGGACTGAACTATGGGCAGCTGATAGGTAGGTAGGGCAAACCATACATCCTACTCAACATACATAGAACTGATGAATAAAACTTAGCAACAATACCTTAGGTTACTAAAAAGCAGCTAAGAATTCTTTAGCATAACTAAGGGAGAAGAAAACATCAAGCTATGAAGATTCAGGGATTTTGAGGTGCCTCCATGGGCATATCTCAAAATCAATCTCTACTGATCTATAGCAGCAAGAAATATGTAATATGAATGAGAACTAGAAGACAAAACACATTAAGGAGCACTATACCATTCTACCATGACAAGGAATCCATCAACAAGCCTTCACCATTCCTCAAAAGCATCCAAGAGGCAGTCCAAAAATCATAACTCAAGTGTATTCTTCAAAGCTCATACGACCAATGTATTAATTCTTCTCTCAAGTTCAGCCTCCGATTTACAATGAGAACCATGGAATAAATAGGCTTGAGGGAGGAAAACCTCATGGAGCAACTAGCTATCCCATTGGCCAAGTCAAAATATCTAAACTTGTCCTTGAGGCTTTGCAAAGCCCAAGGCACAAAATATCCCATAAAATATCTAAAAACTGCTAAAAACGGAAATTATATTGACTTTACATGATTTCCCCATGATAAAAATAGCTTAACGCACATTTGGGAAAAGCAGATTTTTGGAGTTCAAAAATTACAAAAATACTTCATATTTATGCCTGAAAAAGGTCCCCTGACTTGTTGAAGGAAAATGGCAGCCTTCCCGGTGTCAGAATGAGGCTCATGATGGCTCGTTGGAAAGCTCTATGTGTCTTCTTTCCAACGCAAGTGGAATAACCTCAATCTGATCTCTGAAAGTCCCTCAAAACTGCACTTGTGTGCAAAAACCCAGAAAATAGCAGGCTGCTGATATGGCGGGCAGAATGTGCAAAATGAGGCTGTTTTTCGCCAATTTGAGGGGGCGAATGATCTTCAAATGCCCTGAAAATCGCTGGAGACCTGATCATGGAATTATGGCATCCATTGGTATCATCCTCCTCCCTTGACAACTCATCAAACTGAAATGGCGAATTTATGAGTTTTTGGCAAAAAACCCAAAAATGCCAAAAAACAAAAAAGTTTCCGAAACAGGCCCAAAAATGGCATGCATGACCCTCAAGGGTCCATAGAAACATGCTCCGAAGCTGAAGCCAAAATATCAAGGGCTGATATGCTTTTTTCTTCTTTCCGTGCTAGGCGCCTCTCCTTCAACTTCTTCAATTTTTCTTGTGCTACCTTCAATTTTCGCCTGGCAAATTGATTTAGCTTCTGAAAGTGAAGAGTCCTCTTTCTCTGCAGCTCAAGATCCCTATTTTCCTTCTCAAGCTTTAATTCCAAATGCTGGTTGGCTCTCTCAAGCCATGCTTCCTTGTTTTCCTCAATTTCCTGCTCAAAGAGGGCAGTGAGAGGAAAAGCTTCGAATTGAGCTTGTTCTTCTGCTCTCTGTTTCTCCAAGGCTCTTCTAAGCCCGATGGTCCTAGGCCTCTTTCGCCTAGGCTGGTCTTCCTCCTCTTCATCATCAAACTCGCCAATGAGCTCTTCAATTCTTACTTGCGCCTTTTCTACCTCTTTCTTATACTTGATCGCCCTTGCCTCATGAATGGCTGCATGATACTTCATTTGTTTGTTTTCAACCTCCAAGAAATGGTTGAAATTCCTCGCCCTTTGAAGATCTTCTTGTAACACCTCAATTTTCCCTTCTTTGTGAATGAGGAGGTTTTCAAGGAGGCGGGCATCATTGTCACTATCATCACTTTGGATAGGGATAATAGCTAATTCACCTCCATGCTTTGCACTTTCTCCAATTTTACTTTTGCCTTTGAATGCCAATCTAGCGCTTTTTCTCCTTGGCAAGCTAGAAGTTGTGTTTTTGGGCAATTTCCTCTTTTTAGGAACAGTTTTGGTCACTGTCAAGGAGGCAGCTTAAGCTTGTTGTCCTTCCTCAACATCCTGTCCAGTTTGTGTTTCAAAAGGCGCTTCAATTGTTTGCCCAACTTGCTGCTCCTCAACTGCTGTATTCTGCTATTCATCAATATCTAGCTGCTGTCCCTCTTCCTGTACTTGCTGCTGTTCATCAACCTGTAGCTGCTGTCCCTCAAAATCTGGCTACTGCTGCTCACTGCCTTCTTTTTCTCCCTGTGGTTCACTGCCCTCTCCTTCTCCCTGTTCACTTGGTTGCCCAGTGGTCATCTTGAGTTTTTTAGGGGTAGGCCTACTAGACAAAGGCACTGGGCGATGGACAGGCTGAGTAGGAGACACATGAATAGGAGGGACAGTGGCGAAATCTGCATGGCTAATGAAGGAATCCCATGAAACCCCTTTCTTCTCCAGCTGGTGTAAGAAGATAATCTTGATCAAGGAATGATGAAAGAGAGAAGGAATTTGCTGAGGTGGAGCCTTCTTTTGGACAGTAGCTGCCATTTTCTCTATGCTCTTGGACAAAAAGTATGGAAGGTTCAATTGCCTGCTTCTGGTAAAATGCATCAACAAGCGGACATGATAGGAAAAAATTTGGCTAAACCTCCCTTCACAAGTGAAATATCTCATTATGGCTTTCATCAGCGGAGCATAACTGTCAAGAATATAGGAGAAAGAAAATAGCAGTGATGGTTTCCCTATGTTCAGGTTTGATGAAAGGTTTATAATCCTCTAGATCAAGATGAGCTTGTTTAAACCACTTTTCACCATGATACGGGATCTTGGTAGCCTTGGATACATACCTTGGGGAGATTTTGAAGTCAAGACCCGCTAACTGGAAGTGTTTGTCCTTGAATCTCAAAGCGCACAAATGTGTAAGTGGCGAGAAACTCTTGACTTCTTCTATCCTCTGACAGAAATCAAGACAGCCTACTTCATGGAAATTGAAAAGCACCGATGGGTGAGCATTGATTTCTTCTATGGAGATAGGCTCATATCTCTTATGTGGACCGCTCTTGTGATCTCGCTTTGGAGGCATTCTGACTTTGACCAAACTTTGGAAGAGGCAAACTGCCTTCACTGTATGAAAAATGTTCTGCTGGATTGAAAACTGGCCACTACACTGTTTGGACAGATATGGACCCTGTGGTGTTGAATAAAATGCAACAATGTTTCTTGGAATAAACCACCTCAGTCCTTCAACTCTGGATGCACTTCAGCTATGTAAAATTCTCAATGGGAAACCATCAATAAAGATGAGACAATATGCTGTATAAACTTCCTGTATGTAGGGTTAAGCAATCATTCCTCCTGGTGAGTTTTGCTAGAGATCAACCAACCCTTGCATTTTGCATCTATAAGACCAATCTTCAATATTAAAACCCTGCTCTTCAGGTCATTCACCTTAAAAATACCTCTGTCAACAGATTTCTATAAAAGATAACATACAGTGGAAAGGAAAGGAGATTTTTTGGTTAGGTGAAATATCAGCTCACCGTGTTTAGGAAAACACCTTTCACTTGTGAATTTTGAGAAATCAATCACCACCTTTGTACCTCTGGCTTCAATGTTAAACTCGATCATCAACAACGCTGCCTTCTAGAAAATGGCCCTATTCACCTTCAGAAAATCCCTGTTAACAAATCTTCAACATGATACAATATGATTTTTGTAAAGGCAGACCCAAGTTAGATGTAAAATCAATGCACAGTGGTTTAAGAAACACACTCTCTGCTTGTGAGTTTAAAAAATCCACCAACACCTCTATACCCCTGCCTCCAATGTTTAACTTCTCATCAACAAACTCTGCCTTTTTAATGTGCTGTCACCTTGGGAAAACTCTCTGTCAACAAATCTTCAGAATAATACAATATAGTGCAAGGAAAAAGGGAGACCTAGTTTAGGTGTAAAATCAATGCATAGTGTTTTTAGGAAAACCACCTTTTTGCTTGTGAATTTCAAAGGTCAACACTACACCTGTACCTCTGTCTCCAATGTTTAGAATTCAACTATTAACAACCTCTGCCCTTCTTTTGTCCTGTAGAGAGTGGCCCTGCACCTTTGGAAAATCTCTGTTTAATAACTCTTCACAGTAGTGACAAAAAACAGTGAAAAAGGGGTAGTTTGCTAAAAGGTGTGCCTGTGAGAGAATGCCAACAATCACTCTGTTTAAAAATATAAACTCTGTTTCTTCATAACAATTTTCTTCTGCCTTTTAGGTGCCTCCCTTTGGAATTTCAGTCAGCAAACTTTTGAAGTCGAAGGGGAATGATGCGAAAATACCTTGATTTTTGGTGAAACACCGGTTTTGGAAGGCTGAAGAATCGTTGAAGACCTCGGGCACTTGCGCGGCATCCTTTGGAGAAAACCCGTCGCGCAGAAGGTGTTTGTCGGGTCGGCCTGTCGTGTGGTCGAGCGGCCTTGTACAGGCACGTCGCGCCAACGTACAGGCACGTCGCGCCGACAAAGGTGGCCTTTGTAAACTTCTGCCCAGGCACGTCGCGCCAGAACCCAGGCACGTCGCGCAGCCTTAACCGGTGCAGACAAACTTCAAATTGCTCAAAAAATGCCTTGATACTCGGGGGTTGCGGAATTTGGTTTTTGAATTTCGAAAATGACTTACTTACTTTCCTATTCCACTCTTTTAATCACACCTCCAACGGCTGTTTTCATTGTCTATTTGAAATCCATGAATAAAGAACCCACGACTATCCTTTTGATCATAGTGAAGTCTTCTTTTCAAATAGTGGCATTTTCTTGTTTTGAGAGTTAATGTCTTTATTTGCTTTCTTGATTTCTTTATTACTGCAGGTATTTAAACTTTGCCGACTCTATTTGGTCTTAATGATAACTCTGCCCTTCTAAATGATATAAAACTGTGTTTGCTATCGAGCTGTTTTAAGCAGTGATAGTAATCTCTGTTCTTAGGTGGTTTACAGGTTTCCCTCTGGACTGTAAGTGCCATCTTTTGATGGCATGTTTTCACACTAGACTTCTCTGTTTACTCAGAAGGGATTTCTTGCCTTTAACCATCTTAAAGCAACTGCTCCTTTTGGCATCAATAGCATACAGTATGTTCAATATCTTCTTTTTTTTCTACTACAGATACTGTCTGACAGACAGTTCTTTGAAAAGGGAAAATAGTACCTTTGCCTCATAAACATAACACTTACCTGTGTAATGACTTCTTATTCAATTTCTTTGTATCCTTCCATTGTATTTCAAATCAATCAGCTTCAGCAACTTGCAATGGCTTTGGCCATCTACTCATGCATGGAGGAGGCTCTTCATCAGGTAAGGTGTCCGAAGGCTTTTTGACCACTATGTTTGACACAACCTTTCTCTGAATGTGGTGGTAAGTAAACCACTTGAACAACATCAATCTTGGCATCACTACTTGCAAGTATCACTGTAATTCAGAAGAAACCCTAGCCACAGTGACACTGTTCTAAGGGTGACTGAGATATTTATCATTTGGCTTGGTCATCTCATGACAGATTACTTGTCAAATCATCTTTGTGACTTATGGAGGTTAGTGCATTCTGACAAACCAAGAACTTTCTTTCTGCCTGGGTAATGGCATTTGTTGTCAGCATCTGTTCTATTTGATCTTGTAGATAATCAGGGTACTTATGATTGGAATGTTTACTGATGACATGCTTTCTAAAGCTTCAACAATTCACATGATTTGCAAGTTTGAAATGAGCTCCTTTATCAGACCAGACTCTTTTTCCTAGCATATCTCAAACTCTGTTCCTGTTATGACCATCAATTACATTCATAAAACCTGAAGATATTGTTTCATTGTTTCAGTAAAGGAAAACCTGGACTTTTGCAACCTTCTAAGTCAATACTGGCCTGCGCCCTCTGCTTATGGATGAAGGAGGCGCCCTAACCCTCTGCTTGTAAATGAAGGAGGTTCTGGGCCTTGACAATTCACCAGTTTGCTGAGACAGTGGTGAGCTTTTCTTACTGTGATTTTTATGCTGGAAAAAGCTGTAAGGTCCAGATGAGTAGCTTTCTGTTTTGCAGACATATCTAAAGGCTCAAGTTACATTTAGAAGCAGCTGTTCCTCTAGCTGTAAACTCAAACATCTAGCTTTTTGATGATTGCCAAAGGCGAAATGTCCTAAAGCGCCACTTCCTAACATAGGGGAGACTTTTGAAACAGATGTGGATTTGCCTTTTAAAGCTGATGGGCAGACCAATAAGGCTGAAGCTAGATAGGATTGTGACCATGAGGTTTTGACTTCGCCAGGGTTGGACTGAAATAGGTAGAAGGGCAAAAAAGTTTTAGGAGGGTTTTCTGGATGACATATTGACATAAGGAAATCAGTTTCTAGAAAACTCAGCTGTAGATATAGTCATCACTAACATGTAAAAAAAAATTGATGGCTAACAACTTCCTTCAATACGAAGGGTTTACCAGAGCTCTCAAAGTGAATGCTACTTAGGTCACCTTGTATCTAAGGAAATCCTTCACTCCTGATGTGCACTCCAAGATCTTTCTAATCCAGATCAGTATACAAATATCGGTCTCCTGTCATGTGAAAAGATGCACCACTATCCAAGAACCAAACTAAACCCATCACCCCGCAGTACCAGCGATGGTGGCATCCGGGCTCAGCTGAGGCTAAGGCCTCTCCCGCTGCAGATCCAGCAGCCTGCTTATTTTTCTTCTTCTGCGGACAATTTGTGGCATAATGTCCGTGCTGGTGACAGTGAAAGCACTTCACCTTGGACATGTCCTGCTTCTTTCCTTTCGCACCATAATGAGAAGATTTCTTTCTCTTCCCCTTCTTTGCTTTGGCAGCCAAAGCACAATTTTCTTCATCAGATGCCTTTGATGAAGATCCGTCCCTGGTACTCCGCCTTATCTCCTATTGCACAAGATCCGACCAAAGTCGCTCCCATCCTCGCAATTTCTCCCGACCATTGACAGAATCCTGATAGGAATGCCAAATATTTGGAATACCAAGGAGAGCCAAGCTCACCAAGTCCTCATCATCTACAGTCACCCCCACACTTCTCAGCTCATCCCTACATTGGATGAACTTCGTGAGGTACTTGGGCATACTGTCGCCTTTCTCCATCTTTATGTTTCTTAGTTTATCCTTGAGCGCCAACTTCCAATGGTCACTCTTTCTTTGGAATAAATCTATCAATGCTTTCCACATTAAGTATGGAGAAGCTTTTCCATGCAGGCTAGATACAATGTGATCCTTCACGCCCTCCAACAGAATTCTTCAACACTTTGCTGTCTTCTTTTGCCAAGCCTCAACTTGAGCAGCATCAATAGGCTTTGGGACTTCAGAATCTGTGAACTCCTTCAGCCCGTTGTCATCTAACACCACCTCCAACCTGTCCTTCCATGCAACATAATTCTAGCTGCCCTCAAGGGCATACTCCAATCGCAATCCGTTGAAAGACATTTTGACTTCGACACCAAGAAAACACTACTGCAAATTTGAATTCCACCAGCTCAAAACTCAACTGCTTCTGATCTGTGAGAACAAAGTATTTCTAGCACAGAGATCGAATGTAGGGGCATTTGCTGGATATATCACCTTGCAAATAAATGATGGATCCAGAGGCTACCTGGCCCTCGTACAGACTTTGTCTACCGAAATAAAATGTAATCACTGTAATAGATCCGATGATCAATTTCGCTCCAATACCATGTAGAAATTTTAATAATAGATGAATTATTCACCAAGATTATCCTGATTACACACTATTTGAGCTTCATGCATAATACATAACCTCTTCTGCAATTGATCATCAATTTGCGGAAATTAGAAGCAGTCGCATGCGCACATTAAAACATAATCAAGCACACATATAACACAGTATGTAATGGGGAAAGCTTACAGCTGAAAACCCCCAACTATATGTATATTATAATGATAGATAACATGTAACAATACATAGCACAAAGCTCCTCATAGCTCTCAGCACTATCTCACATGCTACACACAAACTAGCTCAGATATGAACAAGTCACAAGTTCAAATCTCCTCCACCTGTCTGCCTGCCTCTACTGCGCAATCCAAGATGAATAATGATGAGATCCAAGTTCAAATCCCACTGTCTTGTACTGTGCAATTATAATTGGCAATCTCAATCAATGTGTGTGCAAATTTCATGCATAGCTATAGTCACAACTGATAGTAGACTCAACCTTTCACCCACCTCTAACACTGGTCTCCACTGAACTGTCCATGAATTGCAGTTAACTGATGTATTCTTTAGTTGATTTATGAGTTAATAATTAGTGAATTAATTAATAATTAATTCACACCACTCATCACTAGTGTATTTATCAGTTAGACTAAATACAACTAGTTCAACTAAGTTAAACCGAACACAACTCCACCAACTGTCTCATCAACTCCACCAAACTTTGCCACATGAGTTCTAACTCAAGTAAACCATGAAATAGCTCAACTAACCCCTAGGAATAGCGTAATTCCTCCTGTCAGCTGCATGTGCCACATCCGTAGCTCGAACTGAAGTTCTCCAAGAGGATAAGATAATGTTTATAGTCCAAATATTATTAAGAGCTAATAATATTCGACTGATATATTTTTAGACTGGCAGTCTAAAAATAGACTTCGCCCAATGTCTAAAAATAGAGGTCCATCTATTTTTACCAACTTGACCAATCATCCATAAATAGCATCCTCCAACTCATAGACCATGATCCATATGTCTAAAAATAGACATAGTCTAAAAATAGACGTTGCGCCAAAAATAGCCTGCAGGCTCACTTAGTGAAGGCGACTTCTTTTCACTAAGCTCCATCATCTTGTTTCATTATCAACATAATATATTGCCCCCTAGCGTGCGAGCGTTAGGAGCTAATCGTATGACCGAAGTACGTTGTAAGAACTCAATCAATAGACGTCAAAGGGGAAGTCAAAGAGAGAGGAATATAAGGTAGACCAAAGTGCTAAAAGAACTAGACCCTGAGGAGGCGAGACTTACAGGTGCGACAAGTCTTTTTGATGAGTGAGTACCTATGATATAGGTGGCGGGAGAGACATACCTATGCCCACTGAGGCAAAGTACAAACAATAAGGCATCCAGAAAACCATGGGATGAAATAATATAGTATATGCTGGTATAAAAATGAGCCAGATAAATAACATGATAATGAATCCCACATACATATTGTGCCTAGGATAACAGCCAGGACTTGTACAATAATATCTGAGTACACGAGATATAAATACAACCCATATGCCCCTGTAAATAGGAAAGGGCTCTGAAAATCTGACTGATATATGAAATCAAGAAGGCGCTGCAAGCGGTTGAGGCCGGCATCATCAAATCTATGGAGCTGCATCGAAGGATGAAATGAAGAAGTCATCTGGGTATGTGGGGGGCTACCTATAGGGCCACCCCCTCATGAGGGCTGGGACATATCACACACACCCAGGAATCACCGATATTAGCTGTTGCATCACTAAACCATCAAGTATATGAATCTAGATCATGCTGAAAGGAGCTGGAGCTGAGAAACAATCACGTCAAAGGGAAATAATGAGTCCCTTTGCCTGATCCGTGGCACCGAATAAGAGTGGAAGCTGGAACCAAGGTACACCGCCCTCTAGACCTATCTTCTGGAAAGAATGAGTTGATGTCGACAGAAGGAGGTCCGCCATAGGTGAGGTAATAAGGGAACCTCAACTAAGGCATGAGATAAAATAGTGGAGCGACTGAAAAACTGACACTAACGATGATGATGAAATGGAGGGGACTGAGTAGCAAACGGATGACTTCCCTTGTTAAAGCATAAAGGGCATGGATGACCTGGCAGCGACTGACACAACATCATGAGGGATAGGGGACAGTGGGACTAAAGGCCATAATGTGCAACACGAGAGAGGGCCCAAGCAATGAAGGATGGAGGACTATAGCAGGATGCAAAGGGACTCGGGATAGACTCCATTAATGCAATGATGACTCAACTTGGATGCTCTAAACAAGGGTGACTCGATGGTGCTGCCACACAGAAAAGGTCCAATGGGGACCATAAAAGCATGAGTACAAGATGGTAATTCATGACGAAAGCCGACACGAGTGTGGAAAAGTATGGAGGCAAAGTGGTGCCCCCAGTATGAGTGTTGCAAGTGAAGAAATTCGATTTTGGGGAAGGGTGAAGTGACGCTTCTTGAAAAAAATGTGTCTTGGTGAAGTATTAAATCACTAAAAACTAACAGATACCCATTTGAGGGCTCGATGAGGGATTTCCAATGGTACATATGGTTTGGTAAACAGAGCTACGGTTGGGTCGCAGCAGGCGAAAGAAAAAATAGGGGTTTCTCTTTTAATAAGGCATTTTCCCTCCAAATTCACTCATTTGCATGTGGAGCTGTGGTGAAGGTAAAGAGGAGAGAATGTAATGAATAAAATAGTTATTTAGTGATTAAATTAGTTAATTAGTAATTAGGTTGAAAGGCCATGTCTAATAAGACATGACCTTTCGTGAAAAGGTACCTACATAGGTATATAAGCAGGCCTCACTTGTAACATTCAATCATCTATCTATCTATCTATCTCATATCTTTTATAATATAATATTTGTATCCTCATGGATATCCTTGTATTCCAAGTGTTCTGGAGTATTTAAGCTTGAGAAAGAAATTTGTTCACTTCATTTGGTATCAGAGAAGTTTGAGCCTTCGGCCGCTTAAGCGCTGCACAGAGTCACGCTCTTCGATCCAAGTCTTTGACCATAAAAATCGTCAACCTTGTTGCCATTGTGACTGAAGCATTCGCTACAAATTTTGGAGTTTCTCCATTGCTGAGTTTGTCAGAGGCCTTTGGCCATAATAAAAAATTGAGAAATAAGAAGGAAGAAATATATATATATATATATATATATATATATATATATATATATATATATATATATATATATATTAATAAAAAAAATAAAAGAGAGAAAAGAAAAAAAAGAAAACATAAAGGGGGAAATAAATTAAAAGGAAAAAAAGAAGTTTTAAAAGAAAATAGTTCCAAAAGAAAAAAAAAGAAAAAAAGAAAAAAAGGGATATATATAAAGAAGTACATATACGTACATACCAGGACAAATTAAAATTAAAAAGGAAAAAGAAATAAGGAAGAGTAGGTAAGGTTATTTTGATTATTCTTTCAGTGGTTTACAAGCTCGTGGTTTTAAAAGCCCATTGTATTTGCAAGGTAAAATAAGAAGTAAAGGAATAAAAAATCTCTTGTGAATGGTAAGTTTACTTTTACGTGGAGAAATACACATAATTGGACATATATTTTATAGGTGAATATATGTGAATAGCCATGTTTCACTAGGGTTGTAACCTTTCAACAAAACAAGAGTTAAAAAAAATATCAATTGTTAAAAGAATATATATATATATATATATATATTAATTTAATTAATTAAATTATTAAAAAAATAATTGAAGGAATAATAACCTCATTAAAAAGAAGAAGAGAAAGTTAGGAAGGGTTACCTTAAAAACCCTAAAAACTCAATTCAACAGACAAAATGAAATCAATCATTGATGAAAAGGAAATTAAATCCAATTCGGAAAGGAAAGAAGGAAGATTTCCTAAAAATTATAGTATTTTGACAAATACAAGATGAAGAAATTATTATCCATAAAACTTTGAAGACAAATTTCTGAAGGAAGGGCCAATTCATAACAAATAAATAAATAAAATTTGATATATTAAATTGTGACGAAAGCAAATGACGAAAGAAAATGAAGAAAACGGTGGGTGATTGAACTGAAGAAAAGTGTCAACTGTAAGCTTTGAGGACAAATATTTTGAAGGAAGGGGCAATGTTATGAATATAATTCATAACGAATATAACAAATATAATTATTAAATAGTCAATTAAGGATTATGTAAGTAGTCATTAAGTTAGTGAAAGGGCATGTCTAAGAGACATGCCCAGTCATGAAAGGTCACCTGCGTAGGTATATAAGCAGGGCCTCATTGTAACATTTTATCATCTATCTATCTCATTCATCTTTTATAATATAATATTTGTATCCTCATGGATATCTTTGTATTCCAAGTGTTCTAGAGTATTTTAACATGAGAAGGAAAATGAAGCGAACAAAGTTCCTTCTCAAGCTTAAATACTCCAAAAAACTTGGAATACAAGGATATCCATGAGGATACAAATATTATATTATAAAAGATATGAGATAGATAGATAGATAGATATATGATTGAATGTTACAAGTGAGGCCTGCTTATATACTTATGCAGGTGCCTCTTCACGAAAGGTCATGTCTTATTAGACATGGCCTTTCAACCTAATTACTAATTAGCTAATTTAATCACTAATTAACTATTTTATTCATTACATTGTCTTCCCCTCAAAAAGCTTTGTCCTCAAATCTTGTCAATGAAAGGCCTCGATTTATTTTCCTGCTACAAACATCTTCTCGTCTCGCAGCAGTCATCCTTGTCGATACAAGTTGATATGATCCTCGAAGTGACAAACAAAACTGTCGCAATGAGAATGGATTGGACTCTAAATCAATCTTCTATGGAATCTTACGACGACTGGCAACTTGTGATGACTCGTTAGTATTCTTCAGAATATCAGCCTGTTGTTGTTTTGAATATATAGCATGGTTGAGTTGTTTTCTCCCATGATGTGGATGTCGATAGGGAATTGTTTTGGTTTGACCTCTTTGATTTTCACCAGGCGAAGATGTTATGGAGATGGTTACAAAATCTTCACGTAGAATGTTCCTCATTCGTTTGGCATCTAAGTTTGTTTCTTCTACAACTTTCTTGTCGTATTATTTAGTTGAGACATTTACTAGATCAATGTTCATTTTTTCGACAAGTTGTTGCATCTTATTTTCCAATGACTTCTTATCCTTCTTCAGTTTCTTAATTTGTGTTAGCAATTTTTCATTGTGGTCCTTAAGGTGAGCAAATTTGTCATTCTTGTTAGTGGTTATTTTTTCAATTTCCTTTTGCATATTGTGTATCACCTTTTTGCCTTGAGAAATTACTTTTTAAATTTCTTGAATGTCTTGAGGTGTCACTGAATTTGCCTTTAAGTTAACGTCCTGTAGCGTTATTTTCTTATTTTTGTAGGAGAATGTTAAAAACTTCTTTTTTGTATTAAGGATGAATGACCCTAGTGATTCCATCCATAGCGAACCCAAAATTATATCACTATCATTACAAAATAAGGTTTTAATGGTAAATTGGGAGACAAGGAAATAGTCCCCAATACTTAGGTGTAAATTCCCTATGTCGTATTGTTTTTCATTTTCACGAAATGAACTTGTTTCCGTTATATTTGATTCAGGGATAACTAATTCGTTAGCACATTTAGTACTAACATAATTATTCTCTTGATTAAGATCGATAGATATAAGAACTTCCTTTCCCGCAAGTGACCCTTTGATTTTAATTAGCACACAGACAAAGATACTATAATTTTCAGGAAATCTTCTTTCCTTTCCGAATTAGATTCAATTTCCTTTGCATCAATGATTGATTCCATTTTTTCCATTGAATTGAGTTTTTAGGGTTTTTAAGGTAACCCTTCCTAACTTTCTCTTATTCTTTTTAATGAAGTTATTATTCCTTCAATTTTTTTTTTAATAATTTAATTAATTAAATAATTTTGATTAATTAAATTAAGATATCTATATATATATATATATATATATATATATATATATATATATATATATATATATATATATATATATATACATATATATTTACCAATTGATTTTTTTTAACTCTTTTTTTTGTTGAAAGGTTACAACCTTAGTGAAACGTGGCTATTCACATATATTCACATATAAAATATATGTCCACTTATGTCTATTTCTCCACGTAAAAGTAAACTTACCATTCACAAGAGATTTTTTATTCCTTTACTTCTTATTTTACCTTGCAAAGACCATGGGCAATTACCATGGGCTTCCAAAACCATGAGCTTGTAAACCACTGAAAGAATAATCAAAATAACCTTAGATACTCTTCCTTATTTCTTTTTCCTTTTTAATTTTAATTTGTCTTGGTATGTACGTATATGTACTTATCTATATATATCTATTTTTTCTTTTTATTTTTCTTTTGGAACTATTTTCTTTTAAATATTTTTTTTTCCTTTTAATTTATTTCCCGCTTTATGTTAACTTTCCTTCTCTCTTTTATTTTTTTTATTAATATATATATATATATATATATATATCTATATATTTCTTCCTTTTTTTTTTCAATTTTTTATTATGGCCAAAGGCCTAGTGTCGAAAATGGAGAAACTCTAAGATTGATAGAGAAACGCTTCAACGGAAACAATGTTGACGAATTTGATGGTCAAGGACTTGTATCGGAGAGCGTGGCTTTGTGCAACACAAGCGGCCAGAAGATCGACTACTTTGATACCAAATAAAACGAACAAAGTTCCTTCTCAGGTTAAAATACTCTAGAACACTTGGAATACAAAGATATCCATGAGGATACAAATATTATATTATAAAAGATGAATGAGATAGATAGATGATAAAATGTTACAATGAGGCCCTGTATATATACCTACACAGGTGACCTTTCATGGCTGGGAATGTCTTGTAGACATGCCCTTTCACTAACTTAATGACTACTTACATTATCCTTAATTGAATATTTAATAACTATATTTGTTATATTAATTATGAATTATATTCATAACAGAGAGAAGGCCCTAAATCTTGCAGCAATTGTAGCGAACAAACCAACCGTTGGAATCGAGATCCATCAGTTGTAGGTAAGAGGCCTAATCCTACTCTTTCATTTCAGTGGATTGAAAGTTCATTTTAGTTACCCAGAGCTCATGAACAGGCTAGGTCACACTTTTTGGGGTCTATTCTGTGACCTAGGTAGCAGGTATTGGGCAGAAAACTGCGACCTATCCCAGGAAATGACCTGAAAAGTGCGACCTGTTAGAGAAAGGGGGTTTCAGTGCTGTTTTTGGCTGAGATCTGGGATTTTTATGGTTGAGGGGCATAGGTGCCCCCAAGCATGTTGTGGTCATGCCAAAATGTATTTAGAAAGGGGGAATATAAACACATTTTATGATGTGGTGTGCCATTTGTTTTTGTTCTGGTTATGTAGTTCGAGAAAGGTAATGGAGGATTACCAATCTCTTTTGGTACTGCATATATGAATCAAATGGAATTTAAGTTTTCGGGTTGGCATACATGGTGTCACTATCCCAAAGAGAGTATTTGGAGATATTGAACTGATGCTCTCCTAGAAAACCCATAGGTTGGTCAACAACAATGTTTAAGAGACTGGGTTGCTGACGTAAGATAAAGGAATGATGAGGGGTATCATCCCTAGAGTGATCTGAAGTGATATGGGACTTTAGAGGTTCTTCTAAATGTGGAAGAATAATGGTACTAGAGTCAACACGACCAGATACACTAGGAGAGTTGTGGAGAATTGCCTCTCCTGGTCTCTCAAATATGGGTGCCCCCTTACCCAAACATTCGGTGTTAATGTAATGGCCACAAGGTGTATGTGGTTTGAATGCATGGGTTTGACGTAAGGGGGGAAAGATAAATTCAGGGGTGGTAAATAATTCCATAATGTCGTCATCGTAATAGAAGATGGGGTGACTAGTGGAAGAAAGACCACCTAACGCGGCGAAGCTACGAGACTCATCATCATGAGAAGAGAGGTTCACATGCGCATCATCACAATGGGTGACAGAAGAGTAAGTAGATAACGGATCTACCGATGTTGAGCCCAGGGTGATCGCTAAAGGGAGGTTAGACGAAACATCAGGGGAAGTCTCCAAGGGGACTTCCACCGAGGGTCTCATGGTTGATGATAGGTAGAAAATGGTGGATGAAGGCTCCGTCATCTCGACATCAGGAGGGGGGATATCAATGGGATTATTCGTGTCCTCTGGTTTTTTCGAAGAAAAATGCACAAATAGGGGAGTGGTGGACTCATTACGCTTGGCCTCGAATTGGTGAACTGTCACTAAAGAGGTGCAGAAGTCCTTGAGGCGAGGACAGAGGTGGGTATAATGGCCATGAAAATCACACAAAGCATAGGGGTGGTTTGTCTGAATAGTCTCGGGGTTCCTGGCTACAGTCGAGGAAGAAATGGAGGTTTCTAGCACCATAGACTCAGGGAATGCGACATTAACCATGGGCTTGAGATGAGGCAACTCTGGACAAGTATGGGTGGCATGACCGACAACATCACAAAAAGCGCACTGAATGGTGCACTTTGGAGGCTGAGGAGGGACAGGGTTGGTCATGGTAGCCTTGTCTTTGGTTGCCTCCTTGTGAGATTTTCCATTCTTACCCGAAGTGGTTGCAATAGGAGGTGGTTCTTGTTGAGGTGGCTGAGGCACTGGAGCCACGAGAGAATTCATGGGGACCAGTTGGATCGGGGTCAAAGCAAGATAAGGTTTGGGTTGACCAGGAGGGGTAATGGCTAGAGGATCAAGGTACTAGATGGGAATCCCAAGAGTCAAGTTAGAAGAGAGAGGGTGGCCATGACAAGTACTGTGTACACTCCTGGGGGTGGAGCTAGGAACAATATCTAAATGGAGGGGTAATGGCTGGGCGGGATGGCTCCTAAATGATTAAGGCCTGGAGGAACTGTTTCGGGAGGATAAAGAGGCTCATGGATACTAGCTAAAGGGCCAGGAGGAAGAGGTCCAGAAGGCTGAATCGAAGGGCTAGGAGTAGGCTGCGGAGGGCAAGGGGGTTGCTGACTAGCCGAGGCGGGCTGCTTGAGGGTAGCCCGAGATGATTGCATCATGAAAACATTCAATCAGCTGGGATCAGAGATAGGAGGAGGAAGACCTGCAAGGAATGTACCAAGCAATGAGGAATCTTTGTAGACTCCGGGTGAAACACTGGTCCAAGGATCGACAATTTTCTTGTTGACCACCGAAGAGATAGTGGACTCAAGGGAGGTCTGAGACTTCGTTTCGCAATACGTCAACTGGTCAATGGTGACTATCTTTCCATCATGAGGGAAAGACATCTTGTGGTGGACCGCAGAATGGACAACAAACATCGCATAAGTGTAGCTATGACCCAATAGAATGTTGTAATCTAAGGGGGTATCTATGACTTCTACGTCAACGAAAATAGTCTTTCCCGCAAGAGTAATAGGACAATTGCAGAATAAGCCAATGGGTTGGGAGGCATGGCCATCCCACGCTCAGAGGGTTATCGTGGAAGGAGCCAACTTAGGTGATCCGAGTTGTTTCCAAAACGAAGCGGACATCACACAGGTGGATGCCCCCTCATCAATAATGAACCGAGAACCATTGGTTCTCCGGATCTTGACTGGGATTTGGAAAGCGACGGAAGCTGGGAGAGGAGGATGCTCTGATCGGTCAACATCAAATACAATCAATCGATCATCGAAAGGATCTATAGTGCCCATGGTAGATAGTATATATTTTCGTTGTGAAGGGCATGACTGGAGGAGTTCCAGTGTTGAAATTGCAGTAGGGGATTGTGCCAGATCATCTACTATGCTATATGAATGGGTGGCTTTGCCAGAAGCAACATTTCGGCATAGTGGTCCCTTAGGGATCTTGGTATGAACCTCTACCCTAGGCTGAGGGATCTTCAAGGGGCCATTAGGTTTTGAAAGAGGCTCTGTAGCGATCGAAGAAGACGGCTTGGGGACAGACGTAGCGGGAGGCTTTTTGTACTGACGGGACCGAATCTGAAGATTGATGTCAATAGTTGGCGGTTGATAAGATTTCATCATGAGAATCTGGTAATCGGAGGTACCAGATGGAAGAGGTTGAGTGGCCACCTGACCTTTAGGTGGTTGGGTAGCCACAAATCCTTGCTGAGGGAAAGGATCAGTAAGCACAACCGGTTGACTAGGTGTAGGACTAGGAGGAACGGAAGGGATGGTTTGCTGTCCTCTCAAAGTTGCTTGAGACTCCCATAGCTTCTGCATCTGTGGCAAAAGAGGAAAATCATGCGTGTAATTACCATAAACACCGCAACAATAACATGGCTTATTCGTGCGAATAGGCCTGTCCTACTTGGGCTGAGTGCCCTGTTGCTGGTTCGTAGTGTTAGGAGCATTACCTTGGTTAGGTCCAGAATTACCAGGGGAAGTTTGAATTTGAGTGCCTTTCCTCTTATTTTTTGAGGGAGGAGGATTAGTCGTGACCTGCTATGCATACACCTACCCCTAAGGGGGTGGTGGTTGTTGTTGCGGGGTTCGAGAAAGTAAGGGAGGAGGAGGTGCTAATGTTGGAGGAGCTAGAGCACCAGGCTGTGGGTACGGGTAATAAGGAGGTTGGGTAACAGTGTGGTAAATAGGAGGTTGGGAAAAAAGAGGAGGCATGTCGTATCCTGGATACGTGCTATCGGGAGGGGGAAAAGTGCAGAAGGTGCTGGCGCCACCCCCCCCCCCCAAGGAAAACCATAGCCCATGGGAGGTTGAGCATATGAATTAGAGAGTGCTCCAATGATACCATCGGCAACATGAGATGCCCCCGGTGTGTTGGCACCACCGGGTCTGGGAAGATCAGGTAGAACGGTATAAACATAACTCGACTGAGCGTAGATCAGGTCATATTTTAACACAATTTGGATAGCGACTTCTTCCGTTTGGGGAAAGTGTGATGCGACATATTTTCTGATAGGTAGAAAAAGTGATCTAAGGAACTAGTCCATGTAGACACGATCTTAAAAGGTAGGAGCTCAACATAGGCTCTTTCTTCTCCACCATTCCTGGACATGATCAAAAAGGCGGGTCACAAACGATTGACGGAAAGAAGTCAAGAGTTTGGTACCAGTGTCGTAACGAAGGGGAAGCTGGAAATAAGACAGAAAAGCCCGGGCAAGAGTCACAAAGGTGGTATGAGAGGAAGGGGCCTGGTCAACATACCACTTAGAAGCTTCACCTATAAGCGTTCATTGGAACAACCGAAGACGGACAGAGTCATCGGTAATGGAGCTAGATGAACACCAGATGTGGAAAGATCAAACATGATTTGAAGGATCTTCTCTAGCAAGGCCTTCAAAATTTGGGATGTATGAAGGGATATTTTTTGGCATAGCAGGCTAGCTAGCATCATGGTGTATAGGGTCATTTATCAACTGGTCGAAATCGGGGAGGCTGAGGCCTGCCATGAAGAGGAGCAAGGGTGCAGCCGGAGTAGTGTCTGTTGCGGTCCCACTAGTGGTATTCACAGCATGAGGGCCAGGGTTACCACCAGCATTAGGTCCTTCACCAGATATGTGAAGGTGACAGTGGGAGAACCAAAGGCAGAATGAGAAGGAGAACCCAAAGGACTAGAGGAAGAGTCGGTGTGTGGACTCGGTGGAGGACTAACTCGAATCCTATGTGGAGGAGTAAGTCTTCCTACCGGAAACTGAGGATGAAGGCCAAGAAGTCTCTTGGATGAACGCCTTGCTGGTGAAATTATGAAGACACAAACACGACACAAAGGAAAAAAAGACCGACAAGGGTATGGAGGTGCAGGATAAACTGATTACAATGTCAAAACAAGGGCAGAGAGGTGTAGGATCAATTGATTTCAATGTTTTAGAGTCTTTGCTTGGTGGTGTTAACCAAGCCCTTTTTCGCTTAGGGTGTGTGTGTGAAGTGTGTAAATTTTAATTTTTAAAACCAAATGTTTGTAGAGAAAAAGAAAAAGTGTGCTGTATAGCTGCAAATAAACCTGAAAATGACAGTATATAAGCCTATAAAAATATAAATTAAACAGCTAATAATGCAATGATCTAAACCCAAGGAGGTGGGCCTCTCAACAATTAGTCCATAGGTGAGCAAAAAACTAATCAAAACACATGAAAAAACCCAAAAGATCGAAGGTCAGGAGGGACAGGGATCTAAAGGACCAAATCTAATGGAAAGTGGTGCAAAAACAACAACAGATCAGAGGGGAAAATTGTTGTAAAAAAGGTGGCGAAAGGCTATCTCCTGGAGGGAAACAGAATGAACCCTAGAGGAAAAATAAAACAAATATAAATCAAAATATTTGGATGCATAACAAGCTGATCTGAAGCAGATCTGAAGGTGAGGTATCAGATCTGAAAAAATGGCTGAAGACTCTGAAAATTCAGACAACCTGCAACAGCAAAAACTCTTCCACAAAAAGTGGAGGGTACTGAAGCCCTAGGGGGCTAGGTTCCCACTTAGTTTAGCAAAAAAAAATAAGTACTGGTTCAAAATGGGCGGAGACAGAGGTTAGACAACCCTGAACAGAGGCTTAGAAAAATCCAGAAAACTTTCAGAAAAATCCCTGCAAAAACTCCAGGTTGCAGTTTTTGACCTGTTTTCAACAGAGGTTTCACTTTTTGGGCTGTAAGGTGCACCTTGAGGGTCCAGGTCGTAGGTTTTGGGCTGAAAAGTGCGACCTGCACTTCCGGCACTCTCTGCGGCATATTTCAAAAAAAGTTGTCGTCTCAGCTGCGGCTGATGTCTGTCACCTGCGCAATATGTCCGAAAACACGCAGAAGTTAGAATTTTTATTGTTTTAGGGTTTTATAGCTTAAAAACAACATCAAGAAAAGAAAAAACAAGGAGCTGAAGAGAAATCCTAGGGTTTGAAGCAGCTAGATATGCAAGGATTAGAAAACCGACAACGGTCGTAATCATAAACCCATGTGGAGTTGCTAGTTGTTAGTATGAATCTTAATTCCAAGCGTACGAAAAAATACCACTTTAGCTGTGCATAACAATAGCCCTAAAAACAAATATGGTTGTTAATATCTTCAGATCTGTAGTTAAGTGATCAAGATAAATGCTGCAAAAATCTAGATCTATGCATTAGAAGACATTAAACAGTAGAAAGAATAAGATTTACTCCATGCATCCAATAGACAAGACAAGAATATGTTTAATAAATTTTTGTATTAGGGGCAACTGGGAGGAAAACACAGGAGGGTGTTCCTAGTTCTCCTCAATGGGATGGGTTCTTCTAAGTCCTCAGCACTTCAGATCTAAAATTCCTCTCTCTTGATGGTGTAGAAAACCCAGAAAAAAATGGTAGCAAAATATGACTATGATGGTGGATCAATAGTCAGACCAAAAGTATAGATCTAGAGTGATCTTTAGGAAACAAAAGGTGAAAAAAGAATGGAAAAACCCTTCTATTTATAAAAAAATATTGAGTTAGTCTAGATATTGGTGTATAATTAAAATATTATTAACCAAATCAAGATCCAACTTTTATGGAATATTTTATTATATTTGTTGGAGGGAAAAGGAATTTTACTTGGGTTAAATCCCTTTATTTGTAAATAATAAATAAATAAAAGATTTATTTATCATTTTAAGGATGTGGTTGAGTAATAATCAAATAAATAATGATTTATTTAATTATTTATGGGTGATTTAGTCATATTTAACAAAGAATATTATTTAAATAAGGTTTAAATAACTATTCTTTAGGAAATAATAAGATAGATAATGATTTATCTAATTAATTTCCTTGTTTTGGGTTAAATATAACCAGGAATATTAATCCAACTATTTTTTAATTAATTATTCCTTGAGGAAAATCAAATAAATATAGATTTATTTAATATTTCCTCATGGGGTTTCCTGTTTAGAGCATAAACAACTTAATAAAGGTGGTTTACTAAGTTATTTTTCATAGTGAATGCAATTTTAGTTAGGGTAAAATTGGTCTTACATGGTGTACTTGGGTCCATTTAATAACAATGGGTTAGATGACCAAAAAATGGTGTAACACCAACATTGTCATCAAACTCATCTTCACTGTGATATGCTTGCTTTTTTTCTTCTTCATTTCCTCCAGCATCCTCTTCCATGGTGGCAGAGTCTTGTTTACTGTCAGCCTCATCATTTTCCTCACTATCTTCTTGGTCCTCACTTTGTTCATCTGCACCATCCTTTTCTGTACTTGGGGCTGACTCATCTGCATCAATACCATCACTGCCTCTTGTTGATTTGTCATTGTTTTTTCATTCACTAATGTTGTGCTCATTTCCTTCTTCCTCATCATCATTATTCTCCTGATATTCCTCATTAATGTCTGTCTCTGCCTCACTAATTTCTTTATCTCCACTTTCATCTCCCTGTCCTTTATTTTAAATGCCATCCTCTTCATTTGATGCATCAATAGAAGGGGAAGGAGGGATATTTTCTTGTGATGACAGTACTCGTGTAGATGAGGAGGGAAAATTTGGTTGAGGAAGAGGCTGAGGATTTGTGAAGACTTCATGTGCCATGAATACCTACCAAGGGACACCTTGCTGCTCCAACTGATGTAAGACCACCATCTTGATCAGGGAATGGTGGAACAAGTTATTCATTTGTTGTGTGGGATTCCTCCTCTGGACAACAGAAGACATTTTCTCAATGCTCTTATAGAGATAGTAAGGAAAGTTTAGCACCTTGACCCCTATGAATTGCATGAGGAATCTGGCATGATAGGTATAGAGCCTAGAGTACCTCCCCTCACAGGTGAATTATTTCATGATAGCAAACATCAAGGAAGAAAATATGTGTTTGAGGTGTGAGAAAGGGAAATTTTTTTTGGTGCCTTCTCTATATCTTGTTTTGATGAATGGCTCAAAGAAATATTTGTCTAATTTTCCCTTCTTAAACCATTTCTCACCCACTGAAGGGATACCTATGGCTTCAAAGATGGCACCTGCTGAGATCTCAAAATCCACTCCTGCAAGGCTTGAGTGCTTGTTTTGCAAGTTGAGAATGAGGAGCCTTGTAAGCTCAGGATGGATCTTCACCTCTTTGACCTTTTCAAAAAATTGGAAACATATTGTATTTTGAAAGCATGACAGGCTCCTAGGAGAGGAGGTGATGACTATTGTGTTTTGAGGTTCCAACCTATTCAATTTTCCTCCCTTATGTTTTGGTCTCAAATGCATTTGACTCCTTTCACTACCACTATTGTTTTCAACCCCTGACATAGTGATAGGAGAGGTGTTTTGAAAACTTAGGGTTTGGTGAAGACAAAGTAAAAATGATGATGAGGTCAAACTTGGTGAATGAAAAATGTGAAGGATAGGTTTCTTAGGTTTTGAGTGGCTTTGTAGCTCAAGGAGGCCTTCTCTCAAATGTGTTTGCAGACAATTAAACTCATTGACCCACTCATGATATCAACTGGTCTCAAGAAGGTTTAAAAATATAGGTTCCTTTGTAAGCAGGACCTAGGGTTTACCCACCTAGGGTTTTAGCTTTTAAAACCACTGAAGACCAAAATTAACTTGAAAAATTTCTTAGGGACAAATAAAAAGGTCTACTTACCAATTTTTGGCTCTTCCATAGACCCTAGAGGCAGCTTAGAGGATGAAAATTTGAGTTAGGGAAAGTTTTTTTTTCCTTGGAAGGCTCTCTGCGTTTGCGCAGCACCCTACCCGAGCTATCGGGTCGGGCTGTTTGCGTAGCACCCGAGTGTGCAAATTCTGCTGGTCTCCTGGGTGAGTCAGGTGAAATGACGGGCCTGTGTAGAGGTGTCAAGTGGCCGGTTTAGTGCAGCGCCCGAACAATTATGCAGTGTGTCAGGTAGTCGTGCCATTTCTGTCGGTCCTGGGCGAGTCATGCCTGTGTTTGCGCATCGCTCGAGGTTTGCATAGCACTCGGTTATATTTGCACAGTGAAGTGCAATGTTGAACGGGTGGGGGGCTTGTTAGCACAGTGTCAGCATGTGTTTGTGTAGCACCAGTGATTTTCGCAGTGCCCGAAAACTTCACCCAGAAAAAAGCTTGAAAACCCTATTTCTTCTGCTGAGTCTTTCTTTCTTCCACCAAGTGCCAAATGAGTTCAAAATGAGATTAAAACACCTTTATACTCCTTGATAAAAATAATTTAAACTTTAAAACCCCATTTTACCATGTCTTCAACCTTTTTGTCTTTGAGTCACTTTATAATTTTCACTAATGTCTTCTTGACCCTTTTTGCAGGTGCCTATGACTTTTCTCAAGTGCCTTTCTCTGGGTAGGGGTGTGTTGTAGGATGAAGAGGCCCTTTTTTGGTTTTGAAACTTTGGGGACTTTCCAAACTGTCCGTTTGAAAAATAAAAAACATTTCCTCATTCTTCTTAGGAACTTTTGAGTGCAACAAACTTATAACATGTGTTCCTTACCCTTTACTGATATTTTTGACAGTGAGGTATTTTTTGGCAAAGATGTGTGCATCAGTCTTACCATGTTTTCCCCTTTGGCCACTTCTGATATCTGCAGGTGCTATACCATAGGGTTTTTGGTATTTTTATCATTTTCTGGACTTTGACACCTCATTTTCCTTTGTCTTTACCCTTTTGAAGACTACTGACTATACTTTGAAAGCCAAGGCTGCCCCATACTGATACACTTTACCATATCTCCTTTTGGTGCAGGTGAAGCAGTGCTGCTTTGATTAACCCTAGAGAGCCCTTTAGATGTCCTTTGAATCCCATCTATTGTTAAGAAGGAGGCCTTATCATCTGCATCTGACTTGCTTGGTCCATCTTCCCAAACTCTTAGGTTTTAGGGCTGTTTAGAGAAAACTAAACAGTGTTGTATTCTAATTTCTCTATAACCTTTAAAAATTCATTTATTATTTCTAAAAATCTTCAATGTGTACTTGGTGGAGTTGAGGTGAAATTTTTCCTTGTGGTTCTTGTACTGGCTTTTCGCTTTGGCAACACTTTTTCTCCAATTAGTCACAATAACCCTGATTATCTTTTAGCCACATACCTGCTGCCTTTTTCTTTGCTGTGGATGTGTTCTGGTGATGATTTCACCCTCCTACCTTACCTCTTTTTAGGTTAATGGCCATCTTGATCATCCTTGTAGAAATGTGAACAAGGGCAGCTGTTCCCTTGAAAAATTTGTGCTTTGGCCAAGGAAGCCTTTCTTGAATAGCTTTTGATCACTTGGACAAAGTTACTTGTCCTTTTTCTTCTTTGAATGCAGTCTCCTTACACACGAAAAACATATATTTTAGGATACCAAATCCACCCTATGACCTGTGAAACACTAGGTGACCTAGTGGAAGGTTCCTTGGACTTGGCTTTTGACTGAAAACATAGAATTTGGGACCTTTAGGTGTAAAACAGAGTTTTTTGATAGATTGATGTATTGAAGATCCAAAATCCAATGTACTGGATTTATCTAAAGAGCCTACAGAGATAGGTTTGAGACCATCAATGCTTGAGGAATTTCTGGAGATGTAAGAGAGATGGTTGTTTGGTGGTCCTAGGTGGCAGTAGAGGGGTTTAGGCTAAAAAACAAACTGAGGATTGAGGCCAAAGGTGACACAACAAAGAAAAAATGAGTGACATGATCCCATGATGGGTCTTCTGGGATGGGTGAGCTGAGCTTGACATGATGATGATAAAATAGTGAAAAAATTATCTTAAGGATAATGAAGGCAGTGAGATTTCTAGAACTCACAATGTTTATGAAATTTGTTTCTAGAAATCTAGGGTAAGCATTTAGTCATCTACAAAGGAAAAAATTACTAATGACTAATAGTGGCTCCACTTGGGGAGCGCAGCTCCTTTTCAAGAGGTGTCCAAAACTTTCAGATCTCTGGCTTACTGGAGACCAGTGCCTCATCCATTGGGCATAATTTACCTCTTTTCACTTGTTGATTCTTGCTTTGAAATTGTGATCTCAATAATCTGAAAAACATGATTAGATCAGCTTCATCTCTACCTACCCAACCTACTTGCCTAAATTTTTTTTTTTCATGGGTGCACTTGAACTGGAAAACCCTCGACATTTTCTTCTTTTTGAAAGAAAAACAAACCATCTACTTCTATCTTATTTCCTCCAAAAATCCAAATTATGTTAATGAATTTTTTATTCTCTACCTAGACTACTCAACTATCAAGATTAAAATATTTGACAGGATTCATTCACTAAGCTATAAAAATGAAATTGAAAGCATGATTTAAATCAGGATTAAACAATCTGACTTACGATGGGTTTGTGGCATAAGAACAAGCTGAACACAAATGTTATTTTTTTACAAAATAAGACTAGAAAAATAAGGGATGTGATACATTGTTTGTTATTCATCCCCATTTCTCTCATTGGTTTTGTTTTAAGCATGTGGAACCAGTATTTTTCTTCCCTAATCTATCTTTTGACAAGTCAAGTTTCACAATTTTGACTAAATATCTTTCACTAACTTATCAACAATAAATTGAAAACATGTCTCAGCCATGATTAGGCTAGATGACTGAAACAAGACTTTCTTTTTGAACCAGCAGTGGCATTTAAGGTTGCTCACTTTCAGTAGTACTATTTTTTGGGTATGGAGATTTACCTCTTTTCAAATCTGCCCTCTTTTCTATTTTTCCTGTTTTTGTGTTTTTCTCTTTATAACCTTCCTTTAAACAATGGTATACACAATGAGAGAGAAATTCAAACTAAAACTCTTAATAGATATGGTATTTGATGACCCTGTCATCAATAGGATCACCCAACAACTCTTTTTCCTTCAACTCTTATAGACAAAAAACATGGCTATCTATTTTTGAGGGCATGATGCAAGAGTTCTTGCAAAATTTTTCAAATAGGTCAGTTTCTCCTTTATATTTCTTCTTTGAGTTCTGTTTACAAACCTTGTTTCTGTGAAAGAAACTCCTTAGGTGAAGAGGGCATTCTTCATCAGCTTCCAAATAGATGATGATGTCATCAATTTATATCATAGCAAATAAGTTGACAATAGGTGCCTTGACTCTTTGTAAGGTGTCTTCAGTACTTCTCATCCCAGGAAACATTTGGTCAAACATGTAGTTATTCCAAGGAATTTTGAAAATTTCTTTGTGTTGATTGATCTGAAGTGGTATCATCTCATGATAACCTAAAAAACTACCATGCAATGTAATTTTGTTAGAAAATCCTACCCTTGGCATATGATGATTTATTTCGGGAAGAGGGCATTTGTACTTCATGGAGACTTTGCATAGGTACCTAAAGTCTATAGACATCCTGCATCCCTTTGCTTTCCTTGTTAGTGATATAATTTGCCCAAGGTTTTCATGGTCTTTCTTGAAAGAAGACCCCTTAGGAACAATGTTTATGTCATGAGGTTTTAAGTTTTTACTCCTCTATACAAGAGCATCCTGAAACTTCTTGCATAACCTTATGTATTTCAGTTTTGTGTGTAATGACAAGGTTTTGGACAACTTAATCATTTTGGGCCTTCTTAGGCTGCCTACATTATATTCCTCTATATCAGTTTCAGTAGACATCTTTTTAGGATTCATAGAAACATATGTGAGAGTCAGTAGCTTTTCTGGAGGGACAAGACTTTCTGACAATGAGGTGTCTAGATAAGGAAAAAACATAAGGCTACTTTGATTCAAATCCCCAAAATTTTCTATTATGTGAGAGTATTTCAACTCTTTTGGATTGGGAAAAGGAAAAAATTCTGTTTTAGAGGTTTTTTCTTTATTTGAGTGACCTGACTTAGATTCTAAGCTGATTTTTGGTTTTGAGATTTTATTTTCAGTTTGCAACAAGTCAAGTTTAGTTTTACCATTATGTGTCTATTCAGGGCTGCTATAATTTTTACTATTGAGTTCCTCATGTAGAGACTGGTTTGGTTGTTGTAGTGTGTCTATATTTATCTCAAATTCACTCACCTACTTATTAATGTATTCTTCATTACATAAGATGAAATAATCAAGATCTGAATTAATGGAATAAAGAGGAGTATTGTTTGGCCTTTCCTGACTGATAACCATATATCTCATGTGTGACTCTCGGTATAGTTTCCTTGTCTTGTTGAAAATAGGGATGGGTAGCATAGGACATATCCAGTTGAAGGTTCCCCTAAATCTTGGATCCCGAAGATCTGGATAAAATCATGCCATACTTGGGAGGAATATCTACCACTACTATGTCCATGACTATATTCTTAGCAGGCACTTGTGTCAGGCTGACACAAAGATCCTTGATCAGGCCCAAACACTTGACCCTACTTGAATTGAAGGAGTACAAGTATTTGTAAGGTTTATTTCTTTCTAGGCCTAATCTATCCATCACAACCTTTGGCATGAGATTGTGAGAGGCACCATAATCTAGAATGGCATTATGTAATATTTTTTCATGTATGTTTAAGCTGACATAGAAAGGGGGAATGGCTCCTTCTTGATATTTTCCTTCTATTTTGGGTCCAAACAATAGCTCAGGTGTGTCATCAGCCAAGTGTAAAGTGTCAACATCATTTCTCATGTTTAGAACTTTTTAAACTTGAGACTTGTATGTGCCTTGGGTAATCAGTTCAATGAGAGGCATGGTAATCTTGATTTTGGAAATATCTCCCTCAAAATTGAAAGGTATTTGTGTCTTAGAAATATTTACATCATTTTTCTCAAGAATAATGTTTTCCACAGGTTTAGTTTGCTGAATCTGATTTGGGACTCTAGACAACAAGATTTTTTCAAGGCCACTAGTTGAGGTGCTTGGGCAGCTTGGATCACTATTTTGTTGGCTGATTTTTTCTTTGTTTGGATCAGTTTTCTGAGCCATAGTGTTGACAGTGTTTGCTGTCCTTTTAGGGCTATTTTCTGGAGCTTTCCTATTAGCAGTAGTATCAATTTGATTTCTCTTGGAGGCTTCTTGATTTATTTTGCTCCTAAGGTCATATTTCCTATGGACTTCCATAATGGCATTTTCAAGTCCCAACTGGTAATCTTCAGAATCTTCACAACTTATTTTAGTTTGATCGAAGGCAAAGGGATCTTGTTCTTCTTCTGTGAGAAAAATTTCAGCTTCATTATCAGAACCTGTCAGGTTTACATTGCTATCTTCAGGTTCTTCAACCTCTCTTCCCTCTTCATCTACATAATTATCTTGGGAGGATGGCCTAATTTGTTGATCATTTTCCCTTTGTTTGATTTCAGAAGTGTCTCTTCTGAAGTTTTGAGATCTATTTTTGTTTTGGGGATTGGCTTGATTTTCCCTAGGAGGTGTTCTTTCATTCAATTTTATCCTTTCTAACATTCTCTCCATGGTTCTCATTAGGCTGTCCATCTTGGTATCTGAAGAGGAGGTTGAGGGCATGATTTCATCGTTGTAGGTCACTCTCTTTTCTGATCTCATCCTAGCTCTTTTTTCAATCAAGTTGACCTCTGCACTAATAGCTGCCTTTTTCATTTCTTCTAAAGTTGTGGGGTCTCTCTCTCTCAATTGGAATGTCATGTCTAGAACAAAGCCTTCTGGAAATTTCACTAGTGCTAGGCCTTGTGGGGGTTTCATGTGAGGTGGGAGGGCATTATAGACACTGTTAAACCTGGTACAATAATCTTGTACACTTTCCCCTACATTCATCTTAAGATTGTTATATTCAAAAAGGATTTGGAGGGGATTTTTGTTGATTTCCCACTTGTTTATGAAAGTTTGGTAGAGGGAAGGGAGATTATGTATTGTGTTAGGAGTTAATGCTTTGAACCATTTTTTGGCCTCTCCTCCTAAAATTTGTGCAAAGATCCTCATTTTAATAGCTTCTTATTCTATCTCCATGTAATCAAAGGCATCATTTATCCTATCTACATGTTGTTGGGTAGTGATGGATTCAGCCCCTGTGAAATGAGGGATCTTGGACTGATAGTCATTTGGCCAAGGCACTAGAGGTTGAGGTAAGGCCAAGGGGGCATACCAAGCTTCCATGATGGGAGATGATGGAGGGTTTACAAGAGGAGGGTTAGTGAAAGGAGATGTATGATGAAGCAGAGTGATTTGCACAATGGTGGTATGGATGGGTGTGGTGGAAGTATTTGGACCAGCAAAATGATTCTGAATAGATTTGGTATGGAAAGAGTTAAAGTGTCGATGGAGAAGATGAAAGTCAAGTGGTGTGGAAGGAGAGGCTTCTCTACTAGAACTCTGGTGCAATTCTATGGGTTCAAGGTCAGTCTAGTCAATATGAGTTTGAGACCTGGTTCAGAAGAGGTTCTTTGTTTGGTGCAAGTAAAACTGGGGATCTTGCAAAGCTGTAATATGTTCAGGTACAGAGCTTGCTCTGTGAATGGTCCTAACAGTGGTTAAGTTTCCTGATCTAGAAATTTGCCACAAAATATTCTTTCGGTCATCAACTATGTTGGGAGGGTTTGGGTTCAGATGAGATCTAGGACTGATCCTATGTGAAGCCAGATTTCAAACTTAAAAATCAGAGAGGCTGAAAGTTTTAGGTTTGTTTTCTGAATTCTGACCTCTCTTAGTGCTTGGAAAACTCTCGCAATATATAACTGGGCTCATAAACTTCTTAGGGTTGGCTTGACACAAATTCAGGGAGTCATATGAGTACTAATGAAGTAATAGGCCTATTGGAGGCTAGTGGAGTCGCTAGGTGGATATTTTTGTTGTTTTTAAGGATGTAAGTTTATTGTCCACCACCAATAACTGACAAAAAACCAATCTAGGGATGTTTTGGGGTTTTCTGAGTTTTCTTTTGTAGTTTTAAAGGTTGTAAAAGTGTCCTATGGTTGAATCATCATTTTTCTAAGATGTTGAAATAAACAGAGTCTACTCTTAGCTATCAGTATAGTTCTCCTAACAAAGGTTTCTGAAGTCCTAAGGGATACTTAGTTTGTCACTGACTCAGAAGGTCCCACCATGATCGCCAGAATGTTAATGTGGTGATGAGGTGGCAGATTCACTAGATTTTATAAGTCTAACTGAGGGTCAAATGAGTCTTAAGATGTATTCAGGCTACTATATACTCAGAAGGTCCCACCGTGATCGCTAGAATGTTAGGGTCCTGTGATTTGGAAGATTGGTATACCAAATGACAGGGTAACATGGAACCAGTCTTTGGAGTCCTAGGACCTAGCCTTCCTGGACTCAGAGAGGGATCCCTCTATTGGATGCAAAGGATGTTTTTTTTTTGCTTTAGATGGTCGATTTTAGGCTAGTTTTTAAGTGTAGGGTTTTTTATTGTTTTGGTTGGGTAAGATGGTCAAGTGGAATAGGTGGAGTGAGAGGTATTTGAATCATTGGGATATGGAGTCAATGAAAGTCATGAGTGTCTCAATGATGAATCAGAGTGTGTTGCAGGGCCAATCTAGCAAGGTTAATGGATCCTTAAGGTAATGTGTGTGGTGGGGTAGACATCAAGTTTGGGAAAAACAAGTTAGGGAAAAGGGTAGTGAAGTATCCTTTGTCATTTACCCATGAACAAGAAGGTCTTAAATATCATAAGAAAAAGATACTAAGCATGAGATAGCGCAAGCCATTTACTCAATGATAATACTTAAACAAATAAATATCCAAAATAAACATTCCAGTGAAACGTAGAAAGCATAAGAGTTTATTCAAATTCAGAATTAGAAAACATATAAGATGGCACAATAACTTTCATCAATCAAAGAGGAAACTCCTAGACATTGTTGATTAAACTATAAAGAACTCTAAGGCAAGCTGATAAGCATGGACAAAGGGCAAGATTAGAACAAGACCT
Organism: Pinus albicaulis; assembly: GCA_034641835.2. NCBI lineage: Eukaryota > Viridiplantae > Streptophyta > Pinopsida > Pinales > Pinaceae > Pinus > Pinus albicaulis. Next base: position 575,594,632 of record CM076574.1, read on the forward strand.
CTTTGACTTAACCTAATAAGCAGTCGGTTAACCTCAGCAGGGATGATGGGTGGATTGTTAGCAGATGCTGGATTCCCGCCCTTCATTCCTAGTTTATTTATTTATTTTTATTTAGTTATTTATTTAAATTTTAGTTTTTAATTTTATTTTTTATTTTTATTTTTTATTTTTCATTTTATTTTCATTTTCATTTTTATTTTTATTTTTTATGCTTTATTATTTATTATTTATTTATTTATTTCGCTAACTTTGTAAATATTTCTAATAAGTTAAATAGAATTACCTATCAAATAAGATAACTATTTTGATGAGATTTGAATTACACAACATATAATTATTAAAAATAGAACAAATATATAAAATTAAAACTATAAATATTATTTATTTTTTAACATTTAATTTATTCAATAAAAATAAATAAATAGAAATAAAAATAAAAACAAATAAAAATAGAAAATAAATATATATAAATAGTAAACATTTAATTTTTTCTTCAAAAATATATTAAATAATTATTATTTTTATTAAAAATAAATATAAATATATAAAATTCAAATTATAAACATTAAACATTTAATTTATTCTTATAAATAAATAAATAAATAAAAATAATAAATAAATTATTATTATTTGGATTTTATTTCCTATTTTAGTCAAACTATTCGTTATTTTACAAATGGCTAGTTGGAGCTTTACTGTCTATTTAAATGGGATACCTGATAAGATTTTTCATCTTGTCCTGATGATGAACCACACTAGCTGGTTTGAAACACGTCAACCAAATTTACTTTGATGTGATTTTCACCAAAATATTTTAATCACAGTTTAGGTAGTCTCAAATAAGCAGGGCTTACCATGAATCATATTTGTTAACCAACATATTAATCCATAAATGAAACAAACCAGCATAAAGAGGCTTGAATAGCAGCTAAGAATTCTTCAAACACACCCAGTAGAGGAAAACATCAAGGCCATAGAAAACAGGAGGACTAAGGTGCTTTAAGGAGCATTTCTCAGATGATACTTTTCTGTTCTATAGAAACAAAGAAGAATGAAACATAACGATAACAAGAAAACATAAACAAATTAAGAAGACATCACCATTAATCAAGCTTAGGAATCCTGCAAACAAGCTTCTCCATCATCAATCCAAGCAAGCCATTCATCAACTTCACAAAACCAATTTATTCTCCAAGCTCATAAAAACCATGTATTGCTCTCTAAGTTCATCAAATGCCAACATTTAAAATGAAGCTCTCATGCTTTATTTATCTTAGCAAGAGAGGGGAAAAAACCCTAAATAAGGTAGGAAAATGTCAAATTCACCCATAAATGTCATTTATGGCCAAGAGACCATGCACGGCCCAAGGCACATAATATCCTAAGAAATAAATGCCAAAATAACTTCTTGCACCTACTTCTAGAGTATTTTGCCAAAAAAAACTCAAAAATATCATTTTGCAATAAATGAGTGTGTTTTGTTGACTTTTGGTCCAAAACACACTACACAGCCAATTTGCTCAGCGCCACTTTCAATAGAAAATAGGGTCTTTTGCAACTAAGTTTTGGACCCCTTCCCAATGTCGGATTTGGCTCCGTGATGGCTCGTTGGAAAGCCTGATGAGTCTACTTTATAAAAATACATGTAGTTTCTAGATACAGCTACTGTAGTCTAGTTAGAAATTCAAAAATCTCTAGACTATCTTTTGCACAGCGCCACGCCCAAAACAGTGGCAGAAAGGTGAAAAAAGTGAGGTTTTTTGACCTTTTGAGGGGTCAAAACTACTCCAAATCATCTGAAATTTGGTGAGAATGATGTGAAGGTTGAGAGAAATAAAAAATTTCAAGTTCTTCTCTTGGGGATGCTCCATGTGTTTGCGTAGCGCCAGTGGCGCTGCGCTAATGAGGCTCAAAAATATCAAAAAACAAAATTTGCTCCAAATCCTCTCAAATTTGGTGGAGACCTTCCTTAAGGGGTCTTGGACAATTTCTGAGAAGCTTCAGCCAAAAATCCAAGGCTATCATGCTCTTTTTCCTCCTTGAGGGTTTGGTCCGCATGGAGGGCTTCCTTTATTTTGGCACAAACAAGCTTGTGTTTCTTGGCATAATACTTTTTCATCTTTCTTTGCAGCTCTAAGCCTTCATTTGATTTCTTTAGCTTGGCCTCTAGGTGTATGTTTGGCCTCTCAAGCCATGACTCACGATCATGTTAAATATCCATAACAAGGAGTTCAATGAGGGAAAGTTTCTCTGCTAAGGTTTATTCCTCCTCCTTCTGCTTTGCCAATGCTTTCCTTAGTCCCAGGGTTTTTAGCCTCTTCCTAGGTTGTTCCTCTTCCCCTTCACTTTCTTCATTTGGGCCCATGTATTCTTCTAGTTTGACTTGTGCTCTTTGGTCTTCTTTCCGGGATTTGAGAGCTCTAGCCTCATATATGGCTTGCTGGGCACTCATTTCTTGTTTTGAATTTGATAGAAGTGAATGACATGTTTTACACTCTCCAACTCGGCTTCTAGGTCTTATATTTGTGCATTCTTGTTTTGGAGGAGGGAGGTTAAAATTATTGTTTCATTTTGTTCATCACTGTCTATATGGATAACCTCAAACTCCCTTTCTACTTCATGATCCTCTTCTTCTTCCTTCACCTGTTGCTTACCTTTGTCAATTTCCAGAGTTGAGGTAGATGGCATAGCCCCTTGCCCTTTAGAGGCAATAAACACATGCCTTGGCCCTATTTTGTAGGTATATGAAAGAGGAGTGATGATGGTTTTTGTAGTGTCCTTATCTTGGTTGTGACCCTTGGTGTTGTCACTAACTCCTTCACCTTCACTATGGTTCCCATCAGTCATCTCATTTTCTATTTGATCATTGTCTTCTTGACCTTCAAAACCATCTTCATCACTACCTTCTTGGCTGCCATCAGTGCTGTCATCTTAGTCTTTTATTTGATCACCAACCTTTGTACTTTCCTCACTTAGGTTTTGTTCATCATTAAGGTCCTTTTCCTCATTATCCTCTGAACTGTGTTTACTTTTATCATCACTAGAAGGTTGATTTGTTGTTGTCATGATAGTCATGATTATCTTCTTTTCTATTCTATCTCCCACTCACTGTACTATTAGAGTCATCCTTTTTATCACTGTCTCCCTCTTCAAACTCTGCTTCTGCCTCATCATTTATTTCCATGAAATCTACCTCATCATAATCTTCTTGGTTCCCAACATTGTCATCAAACTCATCTTCATTGTGATATGCTTGCTCTGTTTCTTCTTCATTTCCTCCATCATCCTCTTCCATGGTGGCGGAGTCTTGTTTACTATCTTTTTGACTGCCAACCTCATCATTTTCCTCACTATCTTCTTGGTCCTCACTTTGTTCAACTTCACCATCCTTTTCTACACTTGGGGCTGACTCATCTGCATCAATACCATCACTACCTCTTGTTGATTTGTCACTATTTTTTCCTTCACTAATGCTGTGCTCATTTCCTTCTTCCTCATCATCATTATCCTCCTGCTCTTCCTCATTAATCTATGTCTCTGCCTCACTAATTTCTTTATCTCCACTGTCATCTCCCTATTCTTTATTGTCATTGCCATCCTCTTCATTTGATGCATCAATAGAAGGGGAAGGAGGAAGATTTTCTTGTGATGAGGGTACTCGTGTAGATGAGGAGGGAAAATTTGGTTGAGGAAGAGGATGAGAATTTGTGAAGACTTCATGTGCCATGAATACCTCCCAAGGGACACCTTGTTGCTCCAACTAATGTAAGACCACCATCTTGATCAGGGAATGGTGGAACAAGCTATTCATTTGTTGTGTGGGATTCCTCCTCCAGACAACAGAAGACATTTTCTCAATGCTCCGATAGAGATAGTAAGGCAAGCTTAGCACCTTGACCCCTATGAAATGAATGAGGAATATAACATGATAGGTATAGAGCCTGGAGTACCTCCTCTCACAGGTGAAGTATTTCATGATAGCTAACATCAAGGAAGAAAATCTGTGTTTAAGGTGTGAGAAAGGGAAAACTGTTTTGGTTCCTTCTCTATATCTTGTTTTGATGAATGGCTCAAAGAAATATTTGTCTAATTTTCCCTTCTTAAACCATTTCTCACCCACTGAAGGGATACCTGTGGCCTCAGAGATGGCACCTATTGAGATCTCAAAATCCACTCCTGCAAGGCTTAACTGCTTGTTGTGCAAGTTGAGAATGAGGAACCTTGTAAGTTCAAGATGTCTCTTCACCTGTTTGACCTATTCACAAAATTGGAAACATCTTGTATTTTGAAAGCATGACAAGATCCTAGGAGAGGAGGTGATGGCTACTGCTCTTTGAGGTTCCAACCTATTCACTTTTCCTCCCTTATGTTTTGGTCTCAAAGGCCTTTGACTCCTTTCACTACCACTTTTGTTTTCAGCCCCTGACATAATGATAGGAGAGGTGGTTTGACAACTTAGGATTTGGTGAAGACAAAGTAAAAATGATGATGAGGTCAAACTTGGTGAATGAAAAATGTGGAGGATAGGGTTCTTAGGTTTTGAGAGGCTTTGTAGCTCAAGGAGGCCTTCTCTCAAATGTGTTTGTAGAAAATTAAACTCATTGACCCACTCATGATATCAAAACGGTCTCAAGGAGGTTTAAAAATATAGATTCCTTTGTAGGCAGGACCTAGGGTTTTAGCTTTAAAAACCACTGAAGACCAAAATTAACTTGAAAGTTTTCTTAGGGACAAAGAAAAAGGTCCACTTACCAATTTTTGGCTCTTCCAAAAACCCTAAAGGCAGCTCAGAGGATGAAAATTTGAGTTAGGGCAAGATTTTTTTTGCCTTGGAAGGCTCTCTGCGTTTGCACAGCGCCTTACCCGAGCTGTCGGGTCGGGATTTTTGCGTAGCGCCGACAAGGTTTGCACAATGGTTAGCGCAACGCCCGGGTGTGCACCTTCTACCGGTCTCCTGTGCGAGTCGGGTGAAATGTCAGGCCTGTGTAGAGGTGTTGAACGATCGGTTTAACACAACGCTTGAATAGTTATGTAGTGTGTCGGTCGGACGTGCCATTTCTGTCGGTCCTGGGCGAGTCCGGCCTACGTTTGCGCAACGCCCGAGGTTTGCGTGTTCCCGGTGATATTTTCGCAACGTAGTGCAATGTTGAACAGGTGGGGGATTTGTTAGTGTAGCGCTAACCTGCATTTGCGTAGTGCCGGTGATTTGCGTGGCGCCCGAAATCTTCGCCCAAAAAAAAGCTTGAAAACCCTATTTCTTCTGCTGAGTCTTTCTTCCTTCCACCAAGTGCCAAATGAGTTCAAAATGAGATTAAAACACCTTTATACTCCTTGATAAAAATAATTTAAACTTGAAAAACCCATTTTACCATGTCTTCAACCTTTTTGTCTTTGAGTCACTTTATAATTTTCACTAATGTCGTCTTGACCCTTTTTGCAGGTGCCTATGACTTTTCTCAAGTGCCTTTCTCTAGGTAGGGGTGTGTTGTAGGATGAAGAGGCCCCTTTTTGGTTTTGAAACTTTGGGGACTTTCCAAACTATCCTTTTTAAAAATCAAAAACATTTCCTCATTCCTCTTAGGCACTTTTGAGTGCAACAGACTTATAACAGGTGCTCCTTACCCTTTACTGATATTTTTGATAGTGAGGTCTTTTTTGGAAAAGATGTGTGCACCAGTCTTACCATGCTTTCCCCTTTGGCCACTTCTGATTTCTGCAGGTGCCATGACATAGGGTTTTTGGTATTTTTGTCATTTTTTGGACTTTGACACCTCATTTTCCTTTGTCTTGACCCTTTTGAAGACTACTGACTATACTTTGAAATCCAGGGCTCCCCCATACTGATACACTTTACCATCTCTCCTTTTGGTGAACGTGAAGCAGTGCTACTTTGATTAACCCTAGAGAGCCCCTTGGATGTCCTTTGAATGCCATCTGCTGTTAAGGAGGCCTTATCATCTACATATGGCCTGCTTGTTCCATGTTCCCAAACTCGTAGGTTTTAGGGCTGTTTAGAGAAAAGTAAACAATGTTGTCTTCTAAGTTCTCTATAAACTTTCTAAATTCATTTATTATTTCTGAAAATATTCAATGTGTACTTGGTGGAGTTGAGGTGACTTCTGTCCTTGTGGTTCTTGTACTGGATTTTTTCTTTGGCAACACTTTTTTTCCAATTAGTCACAATAACCCTGATTATCTTTTAGCCACAGACCTGCTGCCTTTTTCTTTGCTGTGGATGTGTTCTGGTGATGATTTCACACTTCTACCTTACCTCTTTTTAGGTTAATGGCCATCTTGATCATCCTTGCAGAAATGTGAACAAGGGTAGCTGTTCCCTTGCAAAATTTGTGCTTTGGCCAAGGAAGCCTTTCTTGAATAGCCTTTGATCAGAATTGGACAAAGTTACTTGTCCTTTTTATTCTTTGAATGCAGTCTCCTTACACAGGAAAAACAGATATTTTAGGATACCAAATCCACCCTATGACCTGTGAAACACTAGGTGACCTAGTGGAAGGTTCCTTGGACTTGGATTTTGACTGAAAACTTAGACTTTGGGATCTTTAGGTGTAAAACAAATTTTTTTGATAGACTGATGTATTGAAGATCCAAAATCCAATGTAATTGATTTATCTAAAGAGCCTAAAGAGAAAATTTTTAGACCATCAATGCTTGAGTCATCTCTGGAGATGTAAGAGAGATGGTTGTTTGGTGGTCCTAGGTGGCAGTAGAGGGGTTGAGGCTAAAACAAAAATAGAGGATTAAGGCCAAAGGTGACACAAAAAAGACAAAATGAGTGACATGAGCCCATAATGGGTCTTCTGGGATGGGTGAGCTAAGCTTGACATGATGGGATGATAAAATAGTGAAAAAATTATCTTAAGGATAATGAAGGCAGTGAGATTTCTAGAACTCACAATGTTTATGAACTTTGTTTCTAGAAATATAGGGTAAGCATTTAGTCAGCTACAAAGGCAAAAATTACTGATGACTAACACTGTGTAACACTCCTCTTTTCTATGATGGGTCTTGATGCATCGTATACATTTATCCCATCCCATAATTCTTGTTGATCAATGGTTGTCATTGATTTCAACCCAGGCAGCACCAGGGGCTACCCCGATCTTGCATGGGAATTTTGAATTGAAAACTTACTCTATTCCGAGTCAAGGATATTTAGAATGGCTTCTCTTGTCGAGAATTTTTCGTTGATATATGGCATGCCACGTAATTCTTCATGGTTTGAGAGATATTCTTTTTTGAAGTTAGTAACCCCAGTTAGTGAGATAAAACCCCATGGGGTTGTGGCATGACACTAATCATTGGTTGCGGTCATTTAGTAGTCAATAATTAATAAAAAAATTTAATCTCCTAAAATCCCTCCAATGTTCACTTGTTGAACACCCTCTCAACCTAAGCACTTATATAAATTATGACCCTCATATCCTGCTCATGTAAGGATTTCGCTACTAAAAACATGTCATCGTGGAATTTTCGCTATAAATTGTTTTATGCAAAGCTTCAGATGATAAAACAAAAAACCCGCTTGGGAGAAATCTCGAGGAAGATTTTGACCAAGTTTCAGATCTTAGTTCACTATATTTTCAGAGATATGATATGTAGAAGTTATGGTTTTGTAGGCTTACGAATTTCATCTCAAAGAGGTGACCTTGGGAAAATCATCATAACTCTCTCTCTGAGACGTGGATTGGAACTATGAAAAAAGTTGTGGATAGTGCATGAACTCTAGTTTTTTTTATATCAATTTCAGAGTTGAAGAAGGAAACAGTGACACATAGCACATCGTACAGGTTAGTTTTACTGAACTAGTCCATAATTAGGACATTGTGAGAGATTGGGCATAAATTTCCCTTGAAGAATCCAAATCAGGTTAGACCTGTGGCATTGGAAAGAAGACTCAAAGAGCTGCCATAGGACTGAAGATCGAATATTGAGGATCTAAAATCATAGAGAAACATATGATTCAATATTGAGCTCCTATAAGGCAAGAAAAAGCTAGATCATGTGTTGTTAAGGGCTACAAAGGACCAAACTTTATATGGCAAAAAAGAAAAGAAAGGTGCAGCAAAATGATGCAGCAAAGTTAAATCCAGGTAAGTATCTTCTGTATATGCATGTTCATCTCTTAATTTCATTAGGTTCTTTGTATTCTAATTTGTTGTATTTGTTTAGCACTGACATATGCTCTGTAGGATGAGGTAAGTTTTTCTATCATCATGTCATGGGTATTTCCTTGAAGGATTTTTGTAGGTATTATATATTCATCAAGATAATACTCAATGCATGATCTAATGTTCTGAAGAGTGAGAAAGGGTAGCATGAAAAGAGCATCAATCAAGATGCAGAACAACAACAAGAAGTTCAACACATGAAGTCTTTAAGTGGGCAACACTGCATACAATCATTGTAAAGGTATCATTGTACTGAGTCATTATAAAAGCATCACTGTAAAACTTGTACAAGTGTCTATCTTCCAAGATTTGAATAGGCAGTGTCGAGAGCTCTAGGATCATCATTAGATGGTTGTGTCATAGTTGGGATTATGTTGTAGTGTGTCTTCTTCTTTGACATCATTCTATATCATTGTAAAGTGGACCATTTTCCCTGGTACAGGAGTCCATTATTCTTTTATTCTTCTATAGGGTGGTAGGGTGGTGCTAGGCTGGTGCATGAAGTCACCAACAGGTTCAAGCCTGTGAGAACTTCAAGGTGGTAGGGTGGTGCTAGGGTGAGTTGTATCTCATTGGGTGTTGGGGCATCCGTTTAGTTGACTACTGAAGAATCTCGGGAATTGGGGCATCCATCCAGTGGGAGATGGAGAAGATTTATTTTATAGATTCTAGGAAGTTGGAGCTTTCTTTTAAATTGGAGTTGAAGATTAAAGAGTTATTAGAAAATAATTCATGTGGTTTTTGTCCCGAAGGGGGTTTCCACCTTAAAAACTATGTGAATTTGTGTTCCTTTTGTTTACTTTTATCATTGTACAAAAACTGATAATAATTGAATATTAACTAATGCTCTGAAATATTAATAATAATACTAATTGAAAGGAATACTAATTAAACCCCCCTCTCAGTATTTCCAACAATTGGTTTCAAAGCTTGGTTCCTTCAATAGAAGTTTAATAGCTAGAAGGAGGTCATGGAGCATACCAAGAATGGTGTACCTCTATTCAATGAAAATAATTATGCACTCTGGAAAGGAAGAATGGAGGTTTATCTCTTGGTGCAAGGTTCCAAAGTATGGGACACTGTTTAAAATGTCTTTACACCAACTTCATATGAACAAGGTAAGAAGAATTTGGTAAATGATGAAAAAGCAAAGAATATTATTATCAGTGGAATTATTGCATCTTTGTATCATAAGGTGATGGGCTGTAAAACCACCAAAAATGTATGGGAAAATCTTGAGAATATATATGAAGGTGACTCAAATGTCAATGAAGCAAAGCTTCAAATCTACAGAGAAAACTTCGAGCAACTCGGAATGAAAGAATATGACAACATTGTTGCATCCTTCCAACACGTTTTTAAAATAACCAACACTCTGGAAGGATTGGGAGAGCCTGTCGATGAGAATACTATTATAGGAAAGATTCTTAGAACGTTACCAGGAAGATTCAACCCAAAGGTATCAGTCTTAGAATACAGTGCAAATCTAGACAAACTCAGCAAAGAGGAATTAAATGGAGTTCTCATAGCATATGAAATGAGACTTGATAAAGAAGAGGGTACTTCGCATCTAGACACTACGTACACTGCATCTAAGAAACACATAAGGAAAAACAACCTTCAAAGGCAAAGACATGCACCTGCAAGTGTGAAGAAAAGGAAGATAACAAAGAAGGCATTTCAGATGGATAATATGCTTACTTTACGAGAAAACTAAAAATTGGTAAGGGAAGATTCAAAGGTAAATCTTCATTGATATGTTTTGGCTGTGGTGGAAACTCAAAAGGAAAGAAAGGCTTTAAGAAATTCAACAAACAAGGAAAGAAGAAAGGATTTTGTTAGGAATCTATAATTTTAGCAGACTGGTGAGACTAAAACTGCAGAAGCAACATTATTTCAACCAACTTTGGGATTCTAGGATCTAGCCCTCCTGAATCCGGAGAGGGATCTCTCCAATGAGTGCAAAGATGGATTTGTCTTTGAAGTTTGGGGTAATGATATTAAGCTAGTTATGAAGGCCAAGGGTTTGTTTGTTTTTTGGATGGTTGAGCATGAATACTATTTGAGGTGGAAAGTCCTAAGTGCAAAAAAGTTTCAAAGGTGAGAAGTTGCAAGTGAATAGAACATCTTTGGCTAAAGAGATAGATATAATGCTGGTTTTTAGTCCATTGGGCTATGGAGTCATAACAAGGCTTTAATTGAACAACAACATCAAGAGTGATCCAAGGGGAAAGTCATCTACATCACAATATTATTGAGATTATAATGATGGAATGGAAACAATAAAGTGTTGGAGATGGTGGAAACTGATAATAATTTCACAAAGGATTTATAGTCAGTCCAAACAAGAAAAGCCTCTTAAGTAACTGTTTAAAACCAACCAAGTGCAGGGCTAACCATTGACTTCTTGGGCAAGTTTGTATTAAATCAGCTTAATTGACAAACAATCCGGTAATCCACATAATTACCTTCAGAAAGTATGAAAACACATAAGAGAAACAAAGTGTAACTTAAGATCAGATAAAGTACTTTTAAACCTATTCTGCTTTCAGTCAATCACCAAGGGAAACTTTTAGAATCTGCTTTTGGAGAAAAACTAGGACCAGGGCACACCATATCTTCCATAGTCATCTTTAATAAGAAAATAAGGAAAATAACTTTCAAGAAACAATGTTTAAAGCAAACAGTAGGACGAGGGAACTCCAGCATTCCTAACTGCTTAAACTGTATTAAATCGTTCTTAAATAAACAAATTGGAGGAAAACATTGAGATAAAGCTTTTCAGTCAGAGAAGGTTACTGATATACAGTAGGTCCTAACTCTATAAATGATGTTCTTTATAAGAGAAAATGGAACACAGTGACATACATAGAAGGAAAAACAATAACAAAGGAAGGGGCACTTCACCAGTGATATAGACCAGGATCCCAAGAAACAACTTGTTATTGATGTCAAACCAGTTACAGTACTCAGCTCCAATGTTTCAGTTCAGCAATCATCTTCACTATTCAGCCTAACTATTCTATCACAAGCAGAGCTCTAAGGGCCAGTGAACACTATTTACAATCAAAATTTTAAGCTCAGGTGTATTTCAAAGTTCTGCAACCAACCCCTCACTCATCTTCTGCAGAAGTATATATAGAAGAATGAAGAGGTGAGATCTGATAAAATATCTCCAATTACGATTAATACAGCTTTAATGGCTTCTTGGCCTTTGAGGGGCTCAATGAAGAAACTTACATGGGTGCACTCTGTATTAAATGTTTTACATAAAGTTTAAGCTCGGTGGGAGATTTTGTTGACCTTTGAGGCTCTGTGTGGCGTCGAAGTAACTCTATAGATGTCTGTCATTAATTTCCTTGGCATAGTTTCCTCTTTGGCTGCGTTTTGAGACAAATATCTGATCTTGATCAATAAATTCGACCTCTGATTGAATACTTTGAGGCACAGGTGGCATCGTGGTAGCTAGAGGGATCAATTTGCCTCAATTGTGGCGGTGGAGGTTTTCCTGTCGATAAAACACTTCAGATTTTATTTAAACTGTGTTTTAAATCAGGGATTAGGCTTTTGATAAACATTCTTAGCCATGATCCCTGGGAATATGTCTTCCATCCTCTGTCCTGGTTCATTTTGATCTTCGTCACTAATACTCTCTGACTGTGCCCGATTCATGGTTTTTCTGATATACAGGGCTGCGCAGGGTTATGTGGCATCAATGCTTCATGAATGATTGATGAAAATGTGTTTTTAACACCCTGTGATGATTTTCTTTGGTGAATTGAAGGCAGGAAGATCGTCATCCTCTGCCTTCGAATTTTCTTCAAAAATGGCGAGAAAACCATGTAAACCCTTCAAAATACAAACAAATATTAAAAAATCCTGCATATATAGGTTTATTGTTGCGGAGGACATGTGGAGGAAGCGTGGCCATTGGATGGCATCATCCAATGGTCAGGATTGATCAGGAGAAGGCGTAGTGAAGGCGGAAGAAAATTTTGAATCAGGGTCGTCGATCACGCAGAGATCGACGGTCGGGAACGGAAAATGGAAAGTCAAAACGAGAAATGTTGACTGGGCGACGGAAGTGGGCGATGAAATATGAACCATCGATCTGCAGATCATATCGATGGCAGAAATTAATTGGATGCCGCGTCATAGCCCGGTTAACTGTCGGGCATCTTCGGTGAGCGATAGCCGTTGGATGGCCCGCCCCAGATCGGACGGTGGATGCCAATATCGCGCGGGGTCCACATCCGAACATTAACGCGTGATGGACGGCGGTTTTATGAACAATGCCCAAGACGCGTGTCAACCATTGAATGGAATCGCTGCCAATCAGGAAAAAACGGCCCTCACCCAAAGGCGGTGCGATGAATACCACGAGGTTTTTGGAATGGGTTAGTGGATGGCGGGGACCACCGGGGTGACAGGCTCCACGCTGTCGATCTGTAGATTAGATCGATGGTGGAGATTGACTGGGGTTTTTTAACCGGCGGAAAATTTTATAACATAATAAAAATCGAAAAATTCATATAACCAAAGGTTTTATATATATTTATAATGCGACTTGGCGCCCGATTGCGGGGCCGAGGGTTATATGAAGGGTAATACGACCGGGGTTTAAAAAGGAGGGGCTAAAGACTAAAATACATATAAAACATGCATTTCAATGGTTTAGAGGGGTTTTGACAAGGCAAAGAAGGAGTCTTTAAACCTTATCAAAGGGTTTGATGAAGGGGAAAGGGAAAAATCATGAAAATGAGGGATTTTTCATGGGAGATGAAAGGGTTAAAATGAGGTTAGTTTTGGAAGAAGGGAAGGGGGAAAAAGGTGCTTGCAGCAGTATTCTTCCTTGGGAATCAGCAGGATTTTTTAGTATAAGAAAAGGAACAGCAGTGAAGATTTGGACAGAGGAGAGGCATGAGGCCTACAAGAGTCTTCAAGAGCCAACACTTTTTAGTAATAAAATTTGTTCCTTGAAGGCTCAAAAATTCTTAGCCACCTTTTGATATAGCAAATTTTATAGGTGGCTAACAGTGGCTCCACTTGGGGATGATGCCTTCTTGAAGGCATCAAGAACTTCAGACTTGCATTCTCTGGGAGGCTGACCTGTGCCTAATCCATTGGGCTGCCCTTCCTTTGCTAGGATTGTCTTCTCTGAAAACATATTAGCAGCCATGAAAACAATGGACCTTCATCAATAAAAACTTTCTACCTACCCAATCCTACTGATCTAACATTTTTTCTTCATTAGAGTGCACTTGGATTGACAAACTCTTTTCACAACATTTTATTCTTTTAAAAGCATAAAACTAATCTAATTCTACTCCTTATTTCTCCATGAACTCAGATTAAACAGTTGAGTTCAGATGCTTCTCTACCTATTCTACTATCTGTTGGGATTAAACTATCCAACAGATTTTTATTCTATAAATTATACAACATAAATTGAAAAGCACTCAAGTCAGTATTGAACAGTCTAACTTGATGCTGGTCCATGGCATAAAGACAAGCTGCACATAGACATTTATTTTGCAAAAAATTAAATCAAAATGGAAGGCTTAAGATCTGAAAGTTTCTCATCATGGCCTTCTCTTTTCACAGCTCTGTTTTGACCTTTGTTTGAGCTGTTCCTTCTTTGTTCTCTGGTTTAGATTTTTAACATGTTTGAACCTTTAATTTCTATCCTAATCTATCTACTGATAAGCCAAGATTAAACAGTTTGGCAAATTGAATTCACTATCCTATTAGCAGAAAATTTAAAGCTAATTAGTCAAGATTAGACAGTTTGACTAACTAGAAGTGTGTTCTTTAGGAGTGGCATTTGAGCTTGCACACTTTCAGATTTGTTTCTCTTTTTTGGTATGGGGTTATACCTTTCTTGTTTTCACAATCTGCCCTCTTTTCTTTCTTTTCATTGTTTTTGTATTTTTGATTTTTACAACTTTGAATGCAATGGTGGATGAAATATTTATAGTGGAAAAAAAAAATATAAAAAGGATTTTGGAACATAACATAGATCAAGAGAAGTAATGCTTAAGCATCCTGCCATTGACAGGACCCCCAAAAAATTCTGCTCCATTCAACTCCTGCAAGAAAAATGCATTGTTACCAGCAGCTGAGTGAATAGAGTAAGGGCCAAGCCATAAGTTGTCAAATTTTCCATGCTTGCCCTTTTCTTCCCTTCTTGAATCCCATTTTAAAACTTTGTCCCCAATTTTGAAATTGCTGGCCTTTGTTCTTCTATCAAAAAGCCTTTTAATGCTGTCCTGTCTCTGCAATGCTTTGTTATACACCTCCTCGTGGGTTTTCTGAAGATGAATGGTTTGTTTTATCCTTCCGATCATGTCATTATCTTTAGTTTGTAACTCTTGAATCAACTTCATTACTGGTACACCAAGGCTGTTCGGAAAAATTGCATCAGTACCATACACAAGCTGGAAAGGTGACATACCAATAGATTTCTTCAAGGTCAATCTGTCAGCCCAAAGTGCATGAACCAGCTTTGTGTGCCAAGACTTTTTGTTGTCCTCCAACAGTTTCTTGATTATGTTCACTAAAATTTTATTTGAGGATTCTGCAAGTCCATTACCTTGAGGGTAATAGGCCGTGGAATGCCCCAATGTTATCTGATATCTGTGATAGAAATCAGCCATCTTGTTTGATCCAAATGCTGATGCATTATCAGTGATAATCTTGGTAGGACATCCAAACCTGGAGAGAATGTTAGTCTCCATAAATTTTATGATAACTGAATCATTGGCCTGTCTACAAGGTATGGCTTCTATCCACTTAGTGAAATAGTATGTGGTAGTGAGAATCCATCTATGCTGGGCAGAAGATGGGGGATGGATTTCTCCTATGAATTCAAGTCCCCACTGTTGAAATGGGGCTTCAACAGTGATTGGATGCAGAGGAAGGGGCAGCAGTTTTCTTTTTCCTTCAAAAGGTTGAAATTTATGACAGGCTAGGATCATCTTGTGCACATCATGAAAAAGAGTAGGCCAATAGAAACCAGTCCTCAAATATTTTTTTGCTGTTGTCTTCCAGTACAAATGACCTCCACACTCTCCTTCATGGAACTGGTATTTAACCTTCTCTGCATCAAACTCAGGCAAACATTTAAGCAATACACCACTTGCATTTTTCCAGTAAAGACATCTATCAATAATGCAATAGTTTACAGCTTTCAATTTGAGGAATCTTGCCTTTGTTTTTGTCAAACCAGGAGGTGTATTCAAATTAAACAAAACATAAACAATATCAGCATACCAAGGGGAATTCATAAAATGGTTTTCAACAATGGGAGTTGAGACTTCCTCTTGATCATCTAAAGCATTAATCATATTAATATCAAGAACTTCAAAATTTGATTCAGCCATTAATCTAGCTAGACCTTGGCCTTTGATGAGTTTAGTGGGTTTTATCTCTAAATCATATTTAAGGATAACAACAATCCACTTAACTCTCTTACCATCTGGGTCCTATGTTAGAATGTCTTTCACAACTGAGTTTGGGACAAAGGCAATGATGTGTGAGTGAAGAATGTATACTCTAAATTATTTCAAAGCTTTAACCAAAGCAAAAGCTTGCTTCTCCATAATGTTATACTTCAGAGGGGCATCCCTCAATGCCTTGCTAAAGAATGCAATAGGCTGCTCTTGTCCTTGTGGATTTTTTTGTAGAAGGACAATAGCTATGGTATGGTCTGATGCAAATGAAAAAATATAAAAATCCTTTAAAAAATCAGGACTGATAAGAACCGGTGTTTTGGTTAATGCTTGTTTTACCAGCTCAAAAGACTTCTTTGCTTCCAAGGTCCATTTTACCCCTTGCTCCTTTTTCAACATGTTTGTGATATTCCTAAGGAGCTCAGCCAAGTTGGGGATGAAACTTCTCAAAAAGTTAATCTTTCCAATAAAAGATTGCAACTCTTTGATGTTCCAAGGATGGGAGATTTGCAATATGGCCTCAATCCTCTTTGGATCTATCTTTATACCCTCCTCAGAAATAATGTTCCCAAGAATTTTACCTTCTTGGAGACCAAAAAGTGTCTTCTTAGGGTTTAAAGATATTCCAAACTTTCTGCATTTCTCGAAAACTTTTCTCAAATGTTCTAAGTGCTCTTCATCTGTTTTTGAAAACACAGTGACATCATCTAGGTAGATAATGATGAAGAAGCCCAGTTCTTCTGAGAATGCTATGTCCATGGCTCTTTGAAAAGTTGCTCCAGCATTCATTATACCAAAAGGCATTTTAACATACATGAAAGTGCCCCATGGTGTAGTAAATGTTGTCTTTAATTGATCAGCAGGGTGAACTAAGATATGATTGTACCATGAATAGCCATCCAGCAAAGAAATTATTCTAGACCCTACCACCCTTTGTAAAATATGGTCCATCTTAGGTAAAGGGTAGTTGTCTTTAGAAAGTTATGATATCCCAGAGTAGGTCCTAACTCTATAAATGTTGTTCTTTATCAAAGAATAGTGAACAATATGACATACATAGAAGGAAAACAATAAAAAATAAAGGGGCACTTCACCAGTGATATAGACCAGGATCCCAAGAAACAGATTGTTTATTGATGTCAAACCAGTTACAGTACTCAGGTCCAATGTTTCAGTTCAGCAATCATCTTCACTATCCAACCTAACTAATCTAACACAAATAGAGCTTCAAGGGCCAGTGAACACTATTTACAGATAGAAGTCTCAAGCTCAATTACATTACAATGTTCAGCAACCTAATCAACCAACCCCTCACTCATCTTCTGCAGAAGTATATATAGAAGAATGAGGAGGTGAGATCTGATAAAAGATCTCCAATTACAATTAATACAGACTTAATGGCTTCTTGGCCTTTGAGGGGCTCAATGAAGAAACTTACATAGGTGCACTCTGTATTAAATGTTTTACATAAAGTTTAAGCTTGGTGGGAGCTTTTGTTGACCTTTGAGGCTCTGTGTGGTGTCGAAGCAACTCTGCAGATGTTTGTCATTAATTTCCTTGGCAGAGTTTCCTCTTTGGCTGGGTTTTGAGACAGATATCTGATCCTGATCAATAAATTCAGCCTCTGATTGAATACTTTGAGGCACAGGTAGCATCGTGGTAGCTAAAGGGATCAATTTGCCTCAATTGTGGTGGTGGAGGTTTTCCTGTCGATAAAACACTTCAGATTTTCATTAAACTGTGTTTTAATTGGGGATTAGGCTTTTGATAATTTTTCTTAGCCGTAATCCCCGCAAAATATGTCTTTTAATCCTCTGTTCTGATAAATTTTGGTCTTCGTCACTGATACTCTCTGACTGCGCCCGATTCATGGTTTTTAACTGCTGTGATGTGAAATTTCATGAAAACCTATAACATCAATACTGAAGAAACAACGATGTATTGTGAATCTAGATCACTGCGATACACTACATGGATGAGATGGGGCGGGAGGATCATCACCCTCCACCTTTGAAATTTCTTGAGTTATGTGAAAAACCATAGAAACCCTGCACAATACAAAAACTATTAGAAAATCCTGCATATATAGGTTTATTGCTGTGGAGGAAATGTGCGTGGCCATTGGATGGCATCACCCAACGGTCAGGATTGATCAGGAGAAGGCGTAGTGAAGGCGGAAGAAAATTTTGAATCAGGGTCATCGATCACGCAGAGATCGACGGTCAGGAGCGGAAAATGGAAAGAATCAGCAGAAATATTAAACTGGAGGTGACGGAATTAGACGATGAAATATGAGCCGTTGATACGGAGATCCCAGTTGATGGTGGAAGTTGTGGATGCAGCAACAGCAGATTTCGCTGTCGAGCATCTTTGGTGACGATAGCCATTAGTTAGCCCCAAATCGAATGATGGATGCCAATATCGCGGGGGGTACGTCCAGAATGTTAACACGGCGATGGATGGTGGTTTTATTAACAATTGCTCAAGACACTCTGTCGGCCACCATAGAAAATTTTAGGGGTGAATTTTTGGCCTATGGGCGAAATTTAAGGGATTTTCAATTAAGGCGAATTTTTTAAACTCACATTCATTTTTCAAGGCTTCAATAATTAGCCCAAAAAATATCCAATAAATAATTTATTATATTTTAGCCTATCGAAAAATAGGGTGGATAAAATTCTTTCCAAATTTCATTCATTTCTGTTTGTTTAGAAAATTTTCTTCGCATCGCCCTCGATTTCTCCATCTTTGTTTTTAAAATTTTCTTCGCATCACCCGATTTATACAAATGGTAACGGTTATGGGAGACCGTTAGGCAGGGGTATTTCACCTCTCCATTCCTCGCTGAATATCAAGTTCGCCCGTATTTGTATTTTGTGGGTGGCCTGCACATTGCGCTTTGTTCTTCAAAGATTAATTTTCGCTGTTACTTTAGGCTAGAACAAGTGCATAAATCAGTGAAGGCTTGATTTCTCCTGATTTTTCTAATTGCGTTATGTTAAGAAACCAGTGTGAAGGCTTATCCCACCGTAAGTAGAGTACCATCATAAGTGAGGTGTACAAGGCCGCCATTGAAAAAGCCAAAGAGGAAGCTCCATGGTCTCATTGCAGAGAAGAACTGTGCGCCGATCATGGTTCGAATCGCATGGCACAACGCTGGGACTTACGATGTCAAGACCAAGACCGGAGGGCCTTTCGGGACGATCAGATACGGGGCCGAGCTTTCCCATGGTGCTAACAACGGTCTGGACATTTCTGTGAGGCTCCTGGAGTCAATCAAGGAATAGTTCCCCATAATCACCTATGTTGGTCTTTATCAGTTGGCTGGTGTGGTGGCTGTTGAAGTGACCGGAGGACCTGACATTCCATTCCATCCCGGAAGAGAAGACAAGCCTGAGCCTCTAGAAGAAGGTCGCCTTGCTGATGCTACAAAAGGACTTGATCATCTGAGGGATGTTTTTGGTCACGTGGGGTTGAGTGATAAGGAAATTATGGTCTTGTCTGGTGCCCACACCTTGGGGCGATGCCACAAGGAGAGATCTGGTTTTGAAGGACCATGGACCTCTAACCCTCTTCTCTTTGACAATTCTTACTTCAGAGAGCTTGTGATTGGAGAGAAGGAAGCCCTGCTTCAGCTGCCATCTGATAAGGCACTGCTTGCTGATCCTAGTTTTGCAGTTTATGTTAAGAAGTATGAACAGGATGAAGATGCTTTCTTTGTTGACTATGCGGAAGCTCACCCAAATCTTTCTGAACTTGGGTTTGTTGATGCCTAGATTCATACTTACTGGAGAGTCAATATCAGATGACGAGAAGGGGCAGTTTGGTGCTTACTTTTGATATTATGTTACTTCATAGGAGTGCTTTGCACAAAATTTCCATGAATCTATCGTCAAAACCAGGTACAAATTGTCGTTTTTAAGCCTCTCTCCATTGAGAACCATCTGATAATTAAATTTATTAGCTAGTAGCCTTTAAATGAAGCAGTGATTACAAAAATTTGCCTAAATCATGGCCAATGTCGTTCCTTGAGTGAAAATAAGCAGGGTCTGCACAAATTTTATTTTTTAAAATTCTTTAAATTGTACCAGAAAATAAAATTAATTTATCATGTTATGACACTTCCAGAGTTTGAGTTGGATGAGTTTTGATGAATATTCGACAATGATTTGATTATAACAGAGACTTCTATTTTTGTATTTGTTGGATTGTCGAGGGTATGTACAAAGCTGGAGCTTTGAAGGGGATGCCATGTGATCAGGATTCATGAAGGGGGATTTCAATAAATTTTAGGGTATAATTAAAAATTGGGGGATTTTGAGAAGGGCCTGAAATGGGTAGGTCATTGTTTTATCAGATTCTTAAGAATCCTGCAACGAGTTGCGTGATTGGTTTGTGTAGTGCAATATGGTTTTACATACAAAGGAAGAATATTTGATATGGAGATGGGGTTTTGAATTATGACGCAACTGTTGAGTGGCAACACTGGAGACTAATAACTTCAGACTTTTCACATATTAATATTCTTCATTTGATTTTCAACATGAGTGCCCCTTGGAGCCTAGGTGTTATAGAGAGCCTGGGACATCTGGGTTTGGTAGATTAATTTTATCTTCACTTTACTTTAGTTTTTGTCATCTTATCAGGGCTTTTAGTCATTGGAGCTTACCATATCTTGGTCCAGAAATTCAAGCTTGATTATTTCAGCAGAGTCACTGTTGTGGGTTACTCATATGTAGTGTTTGGGTGGATGGCTATCCTTGCAGTGAAGCAACCATCTTCTAAATTGGATCTTTTTGGATTTCTTTCCCTGCCCATCAGTTTTGCCTTTTTTGAATCCCTTGTCTTCACATCTACAATAGTGCCATAGGAAAGCTTTTTGGGGCACTTGTATGGGATTATTTTTGGTTATGTTATTGTATGGGGTTTGATTCAGGGTATTAATAACTACTGGGCAATATCTATGTTGGTATGGATTGTCATAATTTTCATTTTCATCTTGAAGTGAACTGGCAAGCTTGATTTTCCATTTATTTAAATCGAGCATGTAATGGATACTTATCTACCTACAATAGGCTTCATTGGCCCTGATAAAATGGTAGATTTTTTGATGTGAATGTTCTGACGAGAAGAGGCCCTACACTTGTATGAATCACATGCTTAGATGGGTATGCTAAATTTTCTATGATTTTTCACTGAATTTTCATTGGGTTGCATACTATGATACCATTCGGTATGCAAATTATGTGTTTGGTTGAATGCTATCTGCAAATTCTGTTAGCTCACAAAACAAGGCCAAGTCAGATATCGAAAAGGTTTGGCTCCCTGAACAGGTAACAAGAGCTAATGTGTTTGTGAACTTCAAAGATGTTGTCCAAAGGGATTAGTTTACTAAAGTTTGAAATGTTTTTTTGTAGAGATATTCCTGAAAATTTCACTACCTTGTTTGTGTGAAATGAAATGGGTTCAAATTATTTCTTTTGTAAATTCATAGCTTTGGTGTCTTTCCTTAACCCTGCAGCCTCTGGCGTATACTTTTTAATAAGCCTAGAAGCATGACCACAGCATCCTAGAGCTCAATACATTCTTAACTATTGTATAGGGTTATGTCCTTAACTGTTCCTCTTGATCTATATTGTAAGGTTTTTTGCTAAATTATGTCTTCTACTCCTCAGAACTAACTGCTGAAATCACAAAGCCTACTGTTTGGGTCAGGCTCCTTTTGCATGATGCTCCTAACTATTGTACTTCTGTAGCATCCACTAGGATGAAAAGTTTGCTAATATAAATACAAATCCACCAGTTGTGAAAAAATAATACCATTGTATCGGCTCCTTCCTATTTTGCTGCTTTTGGATGATCATTCTAATTTTGCTGTCTTGTTCAAAGATTTTAGCCGATGTTGATATAGGGTTCTCTCAAAATTGTGTGTCCATGGGAGCAACAGAGTTAAAACTTGAAAACAATATTCAGCAATATAGACAGCTTTGAACATAAATCTACCAACATGAATCTTGATAAAGTGCTTAGTTTTTTGGATTTTAATTTAGTTTTTATTTATCCGGAAAAAGTAAAAAGCTAAGCTAAGGTATGAATCAAAGTTACCAGGCTCAACCCCGTTTGGGACCCATTTTGGCCCAGGAGTCAACCTGGGCCAAAACTGTGTGTCCGTGGGAGCAGTAGAGTTGAAAACAATACTCAGCAATATAGACAGCTTTGAGATCAAGCAAGAATGCAAATCTACCAACATGAATCTTGATAAAGTGCTTAGTTTTTTGGATTTTAATTTAGTTTTTATTTATCCTGAAAAAGTAAAAAGCTAAGCTAAATTCTAAGGTATGAATCAAATTTACCAGGCTCAACTCTGTTTGGGACCCATTTTGGCCCAGGAGTCAACCTGGCAAAGACTCAACTCAAGCCTCAACATATAGAGATTTAAAATAAAAATTATAGATTTTCAAGAAAAATAATTATGTTTTACATTGAATTTAGATTATACATGAAGATAAAGCATAATAATGAATATAATGCAAAATAACATATGGCTCAACTTTGTTTGGGACCCATTTTGGCCCAGGAGTCAACCTGGAAAAGACTCAACTCAAGCCTCAACATATAGAGATTTAAATTTTTTTTTTATAGATTTTCAAGAAAAATAATTATGTTTTCCATTGAATTTAGATTAGACATGAAGATAAAACATAATAATGAATATAATGAAAAATAACATATGGAGGTATTTCATATGTTCTTATCAACTTATGTCAAAATTGGCCTAGTGCATGAATGAAATTATGAGCCAAAATGGACAATATTCAATTTGTACAATGTCGAGAGTCAAGTTTGAGATCATATGATTCTACTTAATAAATATAACCTAGTAATGAGTGCCAACAGAATGCCCTTCTCGCCCTTTCCCTGAATTAGAAGTTTGCTACAACCACATTAATTCCTCCTCTAGAAATAATGGTTCTT
This sequence comes from Pinus albicaulis, assembly GCA_034641835.2. Lineage (NCBI taxonomy): Eukaryota > Viridiplantae > Streptophyta > Pinopsida > Pinales > Pinaceae > Pinus > Pinus albicaulis. Next base: position 575,617,247 of record CM076574.1, read on the forward strand.
GGACCTCCTAGTACAAAGTGAAAGTACCATCAAAACTCTCAAGTGCCACTAAAAGGGGCTATTCTAATCATTTCCTTTCTTGTGGTTATGCTTGTGGTGGAATTGAATATATACCAATTACAGTCATAAGTTCAAAATAGAGGTTCCACATTGTACTCATATTGGTTGTATCCTTCAGTCCCATTAACACATTTATGGTTGTTCATTGGACATTAATAAAATTACCTTATCTTATTTCATCTTTATCTTATCTTATTATAACTCTAAAATGCATGCATTCAAACCCCACTTATACTAGCAATCAACCAGATAGAGGGCTATATGGTAGAGAGATAGGAAAAAGACATGCAAACTCTAGACCTTAGAAATTTTCAGAATATAACTACTTACAGAGAGAACACTACTATTGCACTCTTCAAACATGGAAGAGAAGTACCTTTAGTGCTGCTCTTCGAAGACTTGATGCACGTAGATATGCCCGCACAAGACAATAGATTAGAATGTCCAAAGGAATCTTGAGATTGTGAGAATTTTTAATCTAGGGGTGGGTTGTTGAATGTCAAAGAGATTCAGTACTAAATTACAATATATTTAGAGCTAAACTCAACATAATGGGAGCATTATTTAAAAATGAAATACTTGCTGAGAGCCTGCGAAGCAGTCATTCTTTTACGCATATCCTTGTTAAGCAAACGTTTGACAAATTATTTCGCTTCAGCAGACACAGAAGGCCAAGGAGCTTCCTCAAAACTTGGATTGGCCTTCAAAACAGCTCAAAATATACTAGACTCAGTTCGAGCCTAGAAATGTCGGCTACCACAAATAAGGATGTATACAATAACACTGATGCTCCACACATCTGCTTCTGTACCATAAGACCTGTGAAGAACTTCTGGGGAATTTTGAGAAGGGCCTGAAATGGGTAGGTCATTGTTTTATCAGATTCTTGAGAATCATGCAATGAGTTGTGTGATTGGTTTGTGCAGTGCAATATGGTTTTACATACAAAGGAAGAATATTTGATATGGAGATGGGGTTTTGAATTATGACACAACTGTTGAGTGGCAACACTGGAGACTAATAACTTTAGACTTTTCACATATTAATATTCTTCATTTGATTTTCAACATGAGTGCGCTTTGGAGCCTAGGTGTTATAGAGAGCCTGGGACATCTGGGTTTGGTAGTTAAATTTTATCTTCACTATACTTTAGTTTTTGTCATCTTATCAGGCCTTTTAGTCATTGGAGCTTACCATATCTTGGTCCAGAAATTCAAGCTTGATTATTTCAGCAGAGTCACTGTTGTGGGTTACTCATATGTAGTGTTTGGGTGGATGGCTATCCTTGCAGTGAAGCAACCATCTTCTAAATTGGATCTTTTTGGATTTCTTTCCCTGCCCATCAGTTTTGCCTTTTTTGAATCCCTTGTCTTCACATCTACAATAGTGCCATAGGAAAGCTTTTTGGGGCACTTGTATGGGATTATTTTTGGTTATGTTATTGTATGGGGTTTGATTCAGGGTATTAATAACTACTGGGCAATATCTATGTTGGTATGGATTGTCATAATTTTCATTTTCATCTTGAAGTGAACTGGCAAGCTTGATTTTCCATTTATTTAAATCGAGCATGTAATGGATACTTATCTACCTACAATAGGCTTCATTGGCCCTGATAAAATGGTAGATTTTTTGATGTGAATGTTCTGACGAGAAGAGGCCCTACACTTGTATGAATCACATGCTTAGATGGGTATGCTAAATTTTCTATGATTTTTCACTGAATTTTCATTGGGTTGCATACTATGATACCATTCGGTATGCAAATTATGTGTTTGGTTGAATGCTATCTGCAAATTCTGTTAGCTCACAAAACAAGGCCAAGTCAGATATCGAAAAGGTTTGGCTCCCTGAACAGGTAACAAGAGCTAATGTGTTTGTGAACTTCAAAGATGTTGTCCAAAGGGATTAGTTTACTAAAGTTTGAAATGTTTTTTTGTAGAGATATTCCTGAAAATTTCACTACCTTGTTTGTGTGAAATGAAATGGGTTCAAATTATTTCTTTTGTAAATTCATAGCTTTGGTGTCTTTCCTTAACCCTGCAGCCTCTGGCGTATACTTTTTAATAAGCCTAGAAGCATGACCACAGCATCCTAGAGCTCAATACATTCTTAACTATTGTATAGGGTTATGTCCTTAACTGTTCCTCCTGATCTATATTGTAAGGTTTTTTGCTGAATTATGTCTTCTACTCAGAACTAACTGCTGAAATCACAAAGCCTACTGTTTGGGTCAGGCTCCTTTTGCATGATGCTCCTAGCTATTGTACTTCTGTAGCATCCACCAGGATGCAAAGTTTGCTAATATAAATACAAATCCACCAGTTGTGAAAAAATAATACCATTGTATCGGGTCCTTCCCATTTTGCTGCTTTTGGATGATCTTTCTAATTTTGCTGTCTTGTTCAAAGATTTTAGCCGATGTTGATATAGGGTTCTCTCAAAATTGTGTGTCCATGGGAGCAACAGAGTTAAAACTTGAAAACAATATTCAGCAATATAGACAGCTTTGAACATAAATCTACCAACATGAATCTTGATAAAGTGCTTAGTTTTTTGGATTTTAATTTAGTTTTTATTTATCCGGAAAAAGTAAAAAGCTAAGCTAAGGTATGAATCAAAGTTACCAGGCTCAACCCCGTTTGGGACCCATTTTGGCCCAGGAGTCAACCCGGCAAAGTCTCAACTCAAGGGAGCAAGAGAGTTGAAAACAATACTGCAAGAACATGATACTTTGAGATCGCCAAGAATAAATCTACCAACATAATCTGAGAAAAGTGGTTTGATTTAATTTAGTTTTTATTTATCCCCAAAGTAAAGCTGGGTTAACTTCTAAGGTATGAATCAAAGTTACCAGGCTCAACCTCGTTTGGGACCCATTTTAGTCAGAGTCAACTCCTGCAAAGACTCAATCAAGCCTCAACATATAGAGATTTAAAAAAAAATTATAGATTTTCAAGAAAATAATTATGTTTTCCATTAATTTGGATAGATATGAAGATAAAGAATAATAATGAATATAATGCAAAATAACATATGGAGGAGCCACATGTTCTTATCAACTCACGGCCAAATTGGCCTAGTGCATGAATGAAATTATGTGACAAATGTGGATTAATATTCAATCGTATAATGTCGATATCAAGTTTGAGATCATATGATACTACTTAATAAATATAACTATAATGGGAAAAAGCACAGAATGCTCCTTTCCGCCTTTCCCTAAATTAAAGTTTGCTACAACCACATTAATTCCCTTCCTGAATAATGTCTGGACCTCCTAAGACAAAGTAGCAATCATCAAACTTCCTCGCTAAGCACAAAAGGGGTTATTCAATTCCTTTCTTGTGTTATGCTTTGTGAATTGAAAATATACCTAATTGTTTGGAGTGAATAATGAGGTTCCACATTGTACTCATATTGGTTGTATCCTTCAGTCCCATTAACACATTAATATTAATAATGAAGAATATTAAGAACACTGTGTGTCCATGGGAGCACTCATGTCCAAAGGGCACTCATGTGGAAAATCAAATGAAGAATATTAATATGTGAAAAGTTCAAAATAGAGGTTCCACATTGTACTCATATTGGTTGTATCCTTTCAAGCACTACAACATGAGTGTTGTTTAGTGGAGTAAGTGGTATCAAAGGCCTAAAAAATCCTCAAGATATTCGTTGAATTCAATGTAATATTGTAGTCTCTATGTTTTTTTTTAATTATATTTCATTTCACACTGCTCTTTGTAGCCTTATAGTGTCCAACCTTGTCCCCAAGAGTGGTTCAACAACATTCATTGTATGCATTTTACTATTTTTCAGTTGACCCAGTTATTTCCGCAGCTGGTGAAAGTGTGAAAGCTGTAATACCTCAGAATTCTAGCTTTATTTATTTTTCTTAGGTGGTCTTTGTAGATGGCACATTCATATATAGAGCATATTTTCAAAAGTTATACAATCAATCCTTTTTTCATTCTTTGCTTCTCTGGCCCGTTTATTGGCGATTTGTTATTCGATGAGGTCTGTGAAATTCTCTAGTGTTATTTTGGCTGTGCTCATGTAGTTGATACATAACACAACTATATAAATTTCTACCCCCACCAATTCATATAAGCTCACACAATCTCATCAATCCAAAGAAAATAACATTTCTAAGCATGTCCATTGTAACCCTGATAAGTTATTGTGGAATAACCATCTAAAAGTTCAAGAATTCATATGGAAGAGGGATAATCTTTCTGTATCTAAAACAGTCTGAAATGTCAACACTCAAAACTACTGAAGTAGAATTATACTTTTAATACGATTATTTTGTGTGGTCTTTGTAAGATTAGCAAAATGTCCAAGGTGTTAATGGAATACTAAAATTCAATATTTGGGCCAAATGGATCTGGGTGCATAATTGATTTAACATTGTTATATTTTCACTATGCAAAGTGCTTGTAATTGAGTAACTTCAGTGTGTTTTTGATCTGGTATAGACATAGACCAGATCTGGGATATAAGGAAAATTCAACAATATGGAAGATAACACTAAAATCAAGAACAGATGGATCATTGAACCCATTCATTTGACCTTGGGACTAATGTAGTTGGTGACATTTCCATATATGCAGCAGGAAAACACTCTTATTATATGCTTCAAGATCAAAAAATAAGTGCACAACAATAACTAAGTGCTGAAGATGTGTTGAATGACAAGAAAATGTTCAGGATGGGCACAGTTTCCATTATCAAAAAACAAGAAGAAATATTGTGCCGAGATTGTCTAGAAAGCATGTGTAGCAGGATATTTGAAAGGAAGTGTCACAGATTTGGAGCACATGATTTTTCTCTCATCAGTAGAAGTTTATTATTTTGTGTGGTCTTTGTAAGGTTAGCAACAGGTTCAAGGAAAACATTCTAGAAAAATCTATAATAAGCCTAATAATGAATCATTCTTTCGCTTAGCCCTGCTATGCCTTTATGAACCTCTTGCCTGTACTTGTTATAACCAAATCAATGTTCCCCTGACCTTGGAATCTTTGGGATTGCTTTAGCTTGAGAATTTTCATATCTCCTTAGTATCCTTTCCTCTCAGATTAACTACCACTTAATACCATTTCTGACCCTTCTCTGTAACGTCTTGTACAGTCCCATCAATGGCCTTTTGATGGATCTCATTTATCATATAAAATAGGTTCTTCAAGTTTGGTAACTTAGTGACATGTTTCTTTGGAGTCACTCCTCTCATTTAGCATATCAAACAGGTTCTTTGAGTCTACTAACTCTTAATAACATGTTTTTTCTGAGTTTCTTACCTTTTTCTCTCTACTTAGTTTTGATCCACAATTGTGGTGATGATATGTCAAAGATTTTCACTAGATCATCGAACAGTTACTGTTCCAAACTGCTTTAGGGGGGCAATCAGAGAATGGGGATATTCTGGCTACCCTGTTTTTTGTAGGGAATGTCACAGGGACAGCTCCTAGGCAATAAATGGATGACCAGGGATGCTTTCTAGGTGTCTTCTTATCTCCAACGAAAAGAAGGGTATGTGTTCCCTTTCATACAGGGGATGTGTTCCTTTTCATACTGGTGAATATGGATCCTTCTTAATTCACTAACAATAAGTGTTTTAATGGCTTCAGTTAATCACTGTAGGTGTGCCTATTTTCAGCTTTCACATTGGGACTAATTCTGACCTGAATAATGTCATGAACATAATGATTGTAGTATATCCAGAAAGAAATAATTTCTTCAAAATTGACGATATCTTTTTCTTCAATCATGCTTAGAAGGTTGCTATAATCATAATTTTTCTTTTGATGTATATTTTGCCTTTTATTGGATCTACTAATGAATCATAATGATAGGGAAAAATGACCTTTTTGTCTTTAGACTCTGTTTTTTCTATTATAAGGCTGTATCTAGTCTTTGAAGTTTTGATTGAGATATTATCTGTTAACTATTTAAAAGCACAGAACGTCCAGTAGACTTTTTTCGTTAACTTATTTAATTAAGAACTGATAAATACTCAGCCTTCTATGGTTAAAGAAAAGCATGAAATATGACAAGGTTTTATTATATGTTAATTCATTTAAACTTTAATGTTTATGTGAACGGTTTTGTGCACATTTTAAGTGAGATGCAAAAAATATTTCTTGGACAAAAGTTGCTTATATATTGCCCATAATATTATTATGTAACTTGTGACTGCCCAATGGCACGTTATCTAAACACAGACTTTGAGTTAAGACTTTGTAAACCTCGTTTTATAATCTATTAGTATAAGTGATTGAAGATTTTGTTGTTTGAGCTATTGATGGTCATAATTTTTGTTTAATTATTTTCTGATCACAAATTTGTTGTATTTTGACTCTCCTCTTTCCTTTGTATGTCCTTTTTATCTTCAAGAAAAGAGATTTTCAGTGTTGCATTTGATAGTCTCCTTTCTTTAAGAAAAGGAAAAAGAGATTAACTTGGACTATTATACTGTAAAGTCTTTTAGACCTCTTGTATTTAAGAAATAAATAGTATTATTCTTTTGTCTGTTGTTTTACAGATTCCATGTTTCCAAAGGAGCTGGGCATTTCTGAATTTATGTAATATGCAGAGTGTGAATTTGGAGCAACAGCACACCATGAGATGTTAACTTCTTTCTACGGCACCTCTGTGTTGAGAAATTCTTGTCAGGTGCCAGATAATCACCTTTGCATGAACTTAGGCCTTGCAAATGGCCAAGATATCTGAAAGACAGCCATTTTCTTTTACAACTCCATATTCTTATAATTTATTAATAATACGTCTCCAAGCCATGAGATTTTCCCTTGTAACGTAGTTGTGAAGTCTCTAACTTTTTCTCAACTTGTATCTGAACTTTCGAAGGGTTAAGGTCTCACATTTTTTAGGTACAGGTACAGTTCCTACATTGTATTTGGAGTATCATGAAGGATAATCTCAAATTTTCTTATGAATCCAAAGTGTTCTCCTGGTTTTTTCATGTTTTTTGTACGTGGGGAATCATACATGTATATATATATATATATAAATATTTTTCAGTGTATTCATGCATTCTCTGGTAATTTTATAGAACAGTCATTTTGGGATTTGGAAGCGTTCTTTATTCCTTTATAGATTGATAAAATGGTTGCAAATCATTGCCGTTGTTTTCTAGAGAATCACTTGGTGAGAACTGATATTACTATTCTCTTTTCTGTGGTTGAGAAAAGTTCCCAGTAGTAAAGTGTTTTGTTTGTGGAAGCAACATTGATGTTAATATGATTACATATGTAGTGTTCTTTAATTGTTTGTACCGATAAATAGAGGCCTCCGTCGGGGTTAGAGTGATTCGCCCCATTTTTTTTTCACTGGTTCGCCGAAATTTAGGAGAGGTGGCTGGGGTTTTGTGCACAGGGTCACGGATCTTCTTGCTGGCTGAGCGACGGACTTGATCGACCCTCTCTGGTCTGTTAGGGCCCTCCCATAGTTCGAATTCGTTTTGGACCTATGATCTTTTCACTGTTCAGAAAATGGAAAAATCAATGATGACGCATGAGCGGCGTGGTGGTTGGATTCACCAAGGGATAGGCGCCTTGGGCTCAGATGTGGTGGATCTGCTCAGTTGCACGCATTGACGAGGGCAACTGGTTCCGCGGTAGCTAGATTTAGAGTTTCAAGGTCAAGATAGCCCATTTCCCCGGTGCCATGGAGTTAAACCCACGGGCGAGGAGGAGTTTGGGCAGTGCTGTTTGCCCTTGGGTTGCAACCGTAATTATATTTTAGAACATACCTGCATCCCCTGTTATGTTCGAATTTTGAAGCATTAATCTTCATTTGTTCTCTACATGCGGGTGTAGAACGCTATAGCATTCCAAGTTTATGCTGTTTGAATTGCAGACCTTAGAAGAGAGATAGATGGCTATAATGAACATTGAGGTTGGGCAAATTAGGAAACCATCACCCAAATGATATTGCTTCTCATTGAGTATTTTGGAGATAATATTACTCTACCATGTTATTCCCGAAAGGCAATCAACAGTTGGACTCTTTCTACCTCCATTGGAGCACTAGAGAGGAAGGAGTCCCAAGGGAGTGTTGACTCTTGAGTAGAGAAGGGAAATACCTTCCCTTGTGTTATATATGAAATGGAAGAGAGTTTCAAATCTTCCCTTGTGTTGTATATAGAAATGGAAGAGAGTTTCAGACCTTCCCTTGTTTTGTATATGGAAATTGAAGAGAGTTTCATGGTTGATTGATAGCTAGATGAGGTACATGGAGTCTTTGTAATGAAGAGATTGGCCAAGCCATGAGAGCGATGGATTGGGTTGAGTGAGTTGTAAGATTGTAGCTGGATCTTCACCTTGGTGACCTCATATATCAATCTAGGGGTGGCATCTGCATTGGATGCCTGTGGTTGGGTGGTGAATCGCTCCTACACAGCTACTTTCTTGGTATATCTTCTATTAAAAGATAAATGTTTAATCTTTGTTCTCATTTTTGGAATTTAAATCTTTATACTCTGCTATGAAGATGAATTTGTGCATAATGTATATGTGAATTCATTTAATAATGAAATGGCCATGTGTTTTTCACGATTTCAATTTGTTGGGTTTTCATTGGAGACCAAATTTGGGTTTAAATGGTGAACTCTGTTGTTAATGGTCCATAATTTTTAATTGGGTTCAAGTGGTGTAATTGTTTGCTGGGAAAGCATTGATGGGGATGCCATATTATATTCTATGATCTGTGAAGGGAGGCAATGACATTGTAGGATATCTTGTACCAACTACTTTGGGAGAAAAATTTTGTGAGTCGATTTAAGGGGTAAGTCTCATCACACAGGGGAAGGATATACCGATGCATGCTTTCACATGGATCTCTCCAAACTTATTACAAAAGTCCATTCTGTCTTTATTATCGATAAGGTTAATCTTACTGTGACAAAGATAGGCTTAGAGGACCAATTGATCTCTTTGTTGATAATTTTGGTATTGGGATTGCTTCAATAGAAAAAGCTTCTCTCACCCTTAATCTACTTTCTCCAGCATTATGGTCAATCCATGATGCAGACGGTTTTTTGTTTCAAGGGTGGGTTATCTAGACTGTGGGTATTGGTATATGTTCTTTGTGTATGAGAAAAAACTACAATTTTGGTTTCAATATCACTACTCTCAGCTGAGATTCACAATGGCTTCATCATCAACCTGAGTAGTGAATGGTTAGGAGTTCACAAGGCTGGCCTAGTGACAATTAGTCATCTTGTCTTGTGGAGGCCCCATCATCATCATCTCCTTATGGTGATGGTAGTTGTATAACTCTTGAGGGGACAACCTCCATTGGGGTTGGGAGTGTGTATGGATGCCTTTCTTGGAGGAAGTGAATCTCTCTTCTTGGAAAGCACTTTGACAATCCTCAAGTAGCGTTCGCTTGAAAGGTAGGACATAATCAAGTAAGGTAAAAGGAAGAAATTCTTCCCTGTAGATTTATCTCCTTTGAGCTCCTGCACAAGGGCTGTAAGATCATGGAGGAAGTGCTTGATGCATCCAGGGAATTTTTCCTCTCTCTCTCTCTCTCTCTCTCTATATATATATATATATATATATCCCCAAGGGAAACCTTGCTGGATTCCCCCCTCTTCTTTGGAATATCTAGATGGAAGGCAACTTAACTGCTAGCTACAATAGTGGTTGGTGACCTTGAGAGACTCTATTGGGTTTGAACCTATAAGTATGGCCTCCCATTGGCAACATGCCTCGGGTGGAGCTTTCAATTGATTGAGTTAACCCTCAAGGGTTTAGAAGTATATATATGTATATGTGTTTGTGTATTTTGTTTTTCAAGGAAAATATCATAGGGAAATCCAAGGAATGCTTCCCCACATTTATAGATGGCATCCCTAGTAAAGCCATTGGCATAGATTAGTGCACCTCAACCGGGGGGATTTGAGCCATGTAACTGCTGGCATAGAACTAGTCAAATTTCTCCTAGCACCATTGGCAACAACCAGTTGAGCTAACCCCTTGGGCTATATGTATATATATATATATATATATATATATATATAAACTCCTAGATTGATGAAACTATCCAGGACAATCACAACCATTTGAAATGATTTAAAATTTAAAATACATTCCACAGCCTTTGACAGACTATAAATTTAGCCTAGATCATGTTGTAGGTTAAGATGGTAGGGGTTATGGTTTTGTAAAGTTGTACATCAAGTTGTGAATAGGGTCTAGTCCTTAAACCAATACAATTTTCTATTATGTGGTGACTCATGTGGATACAGTGAGGCAAAATGCAAAACTAAACTCTGTTTTTCCAGGTCTGATAAAGTGTTAGTTATCCATGAATTGAGGAAGAATTATTATTAAGGTTGGAGATTAGAACTTATATACGTTTTCTTGTTCCTAAAATTGTTTCCCCTATATCTTATCAAGGCCCATTTCACCTGTGTTTTTGTTGATTCAAATTGAAAATTAACTTGATAAAGCTATAAAAATTCAAATGAAAAATCAGAATCATATTGATCCATTTTTGTAGAATCTAGGTTTGGTGATTTCACTAAGTTTTTTGGTAGTTCAATTTAAGTCCTCTTTTCTTATTCCAGACTTAATTTTCTGGGTGAACACTATGTTTTCCTGATAAAGGATGAAAATTGTAAGTCAGCACCTGTTTATAAATATAGCAAATTATCTTACTTTCATCTAGACTGGATGTACAAATTTAGGAGTGACAAGTTAGAATCCTTCCAAACCATTCATGGACTAATTGGTTTTATCTTTAGTTTATATTGGATTCTCCATGCTGTTTAGGTTGACCTTTGAACTAACATAGTATGTTAAACTACCATTGCTTGATATGCTAAACTGACATTTGATGTTGCTGTAATAGGTGATTCATTTGGTACATTATTACCCCATTATTCTTTCACATAACAAGCCATAGAAAACACCTTTAGCCTTTAGGTGGTAGTTTAGACAGATTAAGCAGAGGGTCAGCCATTTTTTTTATTTCTTATTCCCCTATGTTATATTCTTTTCTAACTAATGAATTCCACTATTTCCTTTGAAGATTTTGTTTACAGGTCATTTCCCGAACTCTTTGATTGCTAGTATTTGATCTTGTTTTTTGTTATTTAATAAAGCCTGATGCAGTGAGGAAGTTCCTCTGCTTTCTAATATGTTAATAGGTGCATTTGTTGCCTGACATTTCCTCCATGTCATTTTAAGTTTTAAGTGCAATCATGCTTCTCATACTATGCAGGCACATTCATAGAGCAAGGTGAAAGTCCACAATTCTACTTTGAGAAGTATCCAGAGGACAATCCTGCTTTCGACTTTCTCACATGGCGTTGGGTCTTGGGGCTCTGCTTAGATCATGTTTACACAGCCCCTTATTTCCTTGGTCTATGCATCTTGTTGGAAGCATCATTGATGGCTTGTACTACCACAGCACAGCTTCCAATGGTTAAAGTTTCTCGCAGGTTTGCTCTCTTTTTGAGCTGTATCATCATGCACCAGCCTCTCTGTTCTGGAAGATGATATTTGAATGTAAATTGCAACGTTGTTTGGTTCTTATACCTTTTCTAAAAAGTGCATTTACTTTGCTGTTCTTACCTTCTTGTTGTGATAGATAAGACTGTGAAGCCTGGACCTCAGCCTAGTACAGGTTTTAAGTTGATATGGGAATATTTTTGGGATGCCCTCTTCCTTTGCCACACCTTTATCATAATCTCTTTTTATGACTAATAGGTTCTTGAATTGGATTTGATTATCTTTTTAAATTTTTATACATTGACCTCACCTATTCTCACATTCAGAAATTCACATAGACTCGGTTTTCAGTTGTGAGTTTACTTTTAATCTTGAACTGAGAATCAAAGTATATTTGACTTGTCACTTGAAAAAAATTATATTCAAATATGGTCTTCTCTAACAGTGATAGATCATTTCATGTAGATAGTCATTCATGAAGTCTCGATCAGCCATCTTAAAGCTTGATGTGGTAGATTCACTTCCTAGAGCTCGCATTCAGGATCTTGGTGTTCTCCTGATGGCTGCAGGATATGAGGTAAATTTTTAAAATAGTCATACCATTGGGGGAAATGAGGCCATCTCATGTATCCTACATTTGATCTATGACTAGCTTTCTTAATAATGTTGTGGATGATTTAATGTTGTTTGGTTTCTTAACATTCATGGATTGCAGGTCTTTTTGAGTAATTCAGCTCTGTATGGATTCAAAGGGCTTGCTGGTAGGCTTGCCCCTATTGGTGTCCGTGGAGCTCTTTTGCTCATAATGGCAGGAGCAACCTTTAGTTCCACATATCAGGGTTCAGTTACAGTTCCTCAAGGCCTGAACTTTAGGATGGGAGATGTGCTTAATCCAAATGGGATTTTATCAAGGCCAATATCTACTTTTGCGACTGAAGTTCACGTTAACAAATTTTACATTGATTACTATGAAAATGGAGAGGTATTTATCTTTCTCAATTGAGAAGCACACAGAGCTTGTGTTATTTCAACCCCTTTCCCCTCTTAAAAACCCTGTACACAAAAAAATGTTAAAAGAAAAAGGAAAGGAAAGGCATGCTAGCTGGCACTGTTAACACACTATTTCTCTTCCTTTTACGTAACTTGACTTTTTGCTGTTGAGAATCTAAAATTATGGGGTAATTTTTTTTTTGAAACAATAATGTTGAAGCAGCTCTCTCTTTATGACATGGTTTGCAGGTATCCAATGGATTAAGATACAACTCTCCTTTGTTTGTATAGGTATCCCAATTTCACTCAGACCTTTCTCTACGGAATATGGATGGCAAGGAAGTTTTAAGGAAGACAATCAACGTGAACCACCCTTTACAATTTGGAGGGGTAACTATATATCAAACTGATTTGGGTATTTCAGCTCTTCAAGTACACAAAGATGGTGCAGGGCCATTCAATCTTGCAATGGCTACTTTACAAAATGGGGATAAAAAGCTTTTTGGTACATTCTTACCACTAGAAGATGACAGTAGTTATACCAAACCTAATGGAATGTGAGTTGACATTGCAAACCTCTTCCTGGCTTGTAATTTTCAAATTTACTCTTTACGTGTGTAAATTTTTTTTAGAGTAATTAGCTACAAGTTTCTAACAGTATGTCTAAGCTGGTCAGTTTTCTATTAATATTTTTGGGCACTGTAGATCAATTTTGGATTGGAAGTATTGGAGTCAGAAAAAAGGATGGATCATGAACATGCAAAGAGAACAAAGTGCATACATCTTCTCTATATGCAACAATCCATATCCAATTAATTTTTGTCCTTGAAGTTTCCCAGGTTATAAATGCATCAAATACTGAGAAAGTCTACATATGTAACCTTTGTCTAAATCTTTGGTGCATACTGAAGCAGGGCTAAAATGGATTTGTGCTAAGTATATATATTTTTACATAGATAAGCTAAATACATCGTGGTGGGATATTGATCATTTTTTCAAGGGGTATATGTATAAAATTTGGGTGTTTCTCAAATATTGTGGAGTTCAAAGAAGTATTCCGAGCCTTGAAGTGATCTGTGGTATTCCTGTTCTAATTATGCAATATTTCCTGTTCACAGACTACAGTTATGGTACGCATCGGCCAAGACACTTTCAGAGAGGGCTGCATGGGCGTTGGCCATGGAGAAAGTTGTGTCAGAGTATTTCTAAGCAAATATATTAATCTCCAAAATTATTTAAGATGGGGCATTCAAGTCTTTGGCAAACATGTTGATAAGCGCTCTTATGGTGCTTTTAGGAAATGGGATATCAATTGCATGACAAGTTGTTTATGTTCAAATCACTGGCCAAATTCCTGCTCAAATCACTAAAGCAGCCAGTCTGTGGGCGTTGGAGATATCAAACAATCAATTCATTGGAACTATTCCCTCTGGCATTGGACAACTGTGGAATCTCAGCAGCTTTTTGGCCAGTCACAACAATATATCAGGGACTATTCCAGTGGAACTCACTAGTTTATCCTCACTATCAAGGCTTTCTCTTGATCACAATATGTTGTATGGGGAGCTTCTTGAGACAATAATATCATGGAAAGGTATTTCTCAGCTTAACCTTGCCAACAACCGCATCACCAGATCAATTCCTGCATCGCTTGGGTTGCTGCCTGTTCTTAACAGCCTTGACCTCTCAAACAATTTGCTTTCAGGGAAAATACCTCCTGAGTTAGACAATCTCAAGTTGAGTTTTTTGAATGTGTCTGACAACCTTTTGTCTGGCTCTGTTCCTTTTGGTTACAATAATCTGGCCTATGATTAAAGTTTTCTTGACAATCCGGGCCTTTGTGGAGGCAAGCCATTAATCCTACCTTCATGTTTCCAGCAGAAAGGAAGATCTGAAAGCCATCTATATAGGGTATTAATTTCGGTTATCGATGTGATAGTAGTACTTTGCTTGATTGGTATAGGTTTCTTGTATAAGACATACAAGAATTTTGTTCGGGTTAAATCAAGTACAGAGTCATGGAATCTCACAGCCTTTCACAGGGTAGAATTTGATGAGTCATACATTCTGAAGAGATTGACAGAAGATAATGTTATTGGAAGTGGAGGTGCAGGCAAAGTGTACAAGGCAACACTGGGAAATGATAATATTGTTGCTCTGAAATAGATCTAGAACAACAGGAAACTGCAGTTTGCCCAGGACAAGGGATTTCAAGCAGAGGTGGAGACTCTAGTGAAGATTAGGCATGCCAACATTGTCAAGCTGCTCTGCTGCATATCTAGTTCATATTCTAATCTGTTAGTGTATGAATACATGCCAAATGGGAGCCTGTATGAACAACTTCATATTTCTCAAGGGGAAATGTTGGATTGGCCTGCTCGTTATAAGATTGCTTTTGGTGCTGCTAAGGGAATGTCCTACCTGCATCATCGCTGTTCCCCTCCAATAATACATAAGGATGTTAAATCATATAATATATTGCTGGATTCTGAATTGGAGGCCCATATTGTTGATTTTGGTTTAGCTAGAATTGTAGAGAAGCTGGGTCAGATGAATGTAATGTTAGGGTTGCTGGAACATATGGATATATTGCCCCAAGTAAGAATTTACAGCCGAATTGTTAATGCATGTGAATATATGTGTGTATATATATGCCTCAGCCAACAGAAAATAAACAATTTTATATGAACTGATTCAATTGGTGGACATGTGTGCAGAGTATGCGTACACCCACAACGTGAATGAGAAAAGTGACATACAGCTTTTGTGTGGTACTGCTAGAGCTCGTGACTGGCAAGTAGCCCAATGATGTAGAATTTGGAGATTACTCAAACATTGTTAGGTGGGTTCGGAATGAGATTCACATCGATATCAATAACGTCCTGGATGCACAAGTAGCAAACTAATATAAAGAAGAAATGATGCTGGTGTTAAGGGTGGCTCTGTTATGCACTAGCACTCTACCCATCAACAGGCCTTCCATGAGGGAAGTTGTGGAAATGCGGCTTTCCTGCAGCATGGATGAACGAATTAGAAAGGCAACAAATACCACTTTGTCTCCCCATCTCAAGAGGAATCCCAGTGCTTTTAGATATGCTTCCCCTTCTATATGCACTAGCACATGTCCATTTAATGACAATAAATGTGGCATAGACTTGTGACCTTTACCTTAATTTATAGCCGATATTAAAAGCACTGTTCAATGATGCTCTTTACCTTCCTGAACTGCAGGAGAATTTGATTCATAGAGAAGTACTATATCTCTATCTTATATTGGCTTTATCAGTTTGTTCCAAACAGGAGATACATCTATCCCTGTGGAAACATTTCACCAATCCCTTGCAAAGAAGCAGTTGTTATCCCCCAAATCACCAAGAACAAAGTTGCAGACAAATAATAAACATGTTGGGTATTCAGCAAAGACATCAGGAGATCCACCAGCCAGATTTGGTAACAAGTCACAACACAGCTAGAATCTCACTCTCTCGATAGCAGCACGCATATGAGCTGTTGTTCTGTAGCATAGCCTTCAAAACAAGAATCAAGTTGAGTTTAACATTCCCTTTAGTGTATATAATAGGGAATTTTTGCAACACAACTATGAAACATCATATGCAGGGTAGCCTGTTTTGAGATTGTTCTATCAAAGAGATGATGACAAAGGAATAGATGTAGAACAATGTGGTACATCATGGATGAATGATTGACAGTAACTTCGCTAAATCTCTTCTATCATTTAAAGGTAGTCATGAGGCTTTGCTGTCTGGTTATTGTATTGAGAATTGTAGTGTATTTTAACCTTTAATTAGGCATTTGCAGATGAAGAATTGTAACCACAAAAAGTAGTAGCTATCAAAGGAGGATATACAAACAGCCTACCAGAGTGTGAAGATACCTCCAAGAATTGTATGAAGTAGAATAATGTTGAGTAATTTTCATTTTGTCACTGAAGATTGTGTCTATATGGCATGTTTTATTACATGCTTCATCTTTAATGCAAGTCAGATATTAAATTGGATTCAATTGGTGTATTACTGTTAAAGTCTACACAGAATTCCTACGAGAAAACACTTAACTTTAACCCTTATGCACTTTATTTTTGGCCATCTATCTAATAATTAGTTATGTTCTCTTACCACCAGTTATGTTCTCTTTGAGGCAATCAAAAAATAAATTTACAACCCACTGATTACTTAATTCATGCACAACTTAACCAAAATAGGTTTCCTTGTTGTGCAGGTGTTTATTATTGTTGTGAATTGTGTGTGGCACTGAACTGGGATTGAGTTTAATACACAGTTCAATGCTTAGATTTTTTTATAATCCAGAGCCAATTAATCCCTTTATCTTGTCCATTCTGGCCACATTTCATGATTGAAAGTAATATTAGGTCAAGGTTCATCCAGGGTGAAAATTGTTTCAGTCATAATTGACTTCATCATATCCACGAACAACTTGCCAGTAATTGATATCTGGCCAGATTTGTCATGCCTATAGAACAAGATGGTTCTTGGGTTATATTTTATTTGGACTTATAAGTTATAACTAACAAATTTGAAAAGATGCATATACTGAAAATGTATCTCTCCTTGTACAAATTTAAAACAAGACATCATTTGTACAACAATACTAGGAGAGCATTGGCAAGTTCTAGAGTGGACCTCCTCTCCAATCAATGGAGCTATCAGGTAAATATAGGGTGCCACTACTACTACTTGTGGGATTCTGCTACAAATAGATTCATGGCATGGCATGGGCATGACATGGGGAATTCCGAATGGAGTTTTTCTAATGGTTCTCTTCATGTTGATGGTTATAATTTTAACAGATTCAGCAGGGTGGCTGCAACTGGCACATATTCCTTTCAATATCCATATTTTGAAGGCACAAGAAGGAATAATATTTTGAAGAAGTGAGAAGCAGTTCACCTTATTATAGTTACCATGCTAGGTATTCCTTTAAGAGATTCCCAGCATCAAATCATTTCCATAAATATGGTTGTGTAAGAGTCGTGATGGTGTTGTAATGTAAATTATGTTTCCATAGTTGAACATCTGAAGTATTTTGCGATATTGTCATGGTACCATGGCACCTAGATCGGATCCAATGTTTATCAACAATTTTTTAATAACATGTTTTCTTTTCTTCCCGTTGTTGTTCATTTCTCCTCAAACTCCTCTCCAACCTCAATATCAGTGCTAGTAGTAGCATGAGCAACAACACTACGCTTAGCAGAACTAGAAGAACGCGTTTTGCAAACTGCACGAGAACTACTTCCCTCACGAGTCACCATGTGCCATGCTTGGTCTCGGTGGTTCTCTTCCTTCTACTCTTGGTTCAACTACCATATCTTCATTGGAACCAACACCCCGAACTCCACTAGACAACGATTCACCATTTTGTAGTAGTGATTCGCCATGATTTTACAAGATAATATAATATCATGAGAAATTCGCCAAAAAATTATCACCAAAAAAATTATATATACATATTATATTATTAATAAAATTTCCTTCCATTTTTTCTATGTATCATGGGGATTCAACCATTTATTATACATATAAGTTTAGGGAGGTTCTTAAAATTTTCCCCGAATTGCAATAATTATTCTCACTAGAAGTTCCAATATCAAAATCATATATTTTTGCAGATCTCCAAAAAGTCTTGGACAATCATTCCAAGTTGTTTGAAACTCCCAAAGTACTCCCACCTATTCATGATCATGATCATGCTATTCATTTGATTCCAGGAAGTGTTCCTCCAAACATCAGGCCTTATAGACATCCTTATGTCCAAAAGAGCGAATTTGAACATATGATTGCAGAAATGTTAGAGGTTGGTATAATTCAACCTAGTCAAAGTTCTTTCTTTGCTCCAGTATTATTGGTGCATAAGGAGGATGGATCATGGTGCATGTGTCCGGATTATAGGGAGCTTAATAAGCTCACCATTAAAGATAAATTTCTCATTCCTATGATTGATGAATTATTGGATGAATTACATGGAGCAATTTATTTTACCAAGTTGGATCTTCGTTTGGGATATCATCAAATTAGAATGAAGACTAAAGATATTCTAAAAACAACATTTCAAACTCATGAGGGTCATTATGAATTTTTGGTCATGCATTTTGGCCTTACCAATGCACCTTCTACATTTCAAGGGTTGATGAATTCCATTTTCAAACCCTTCCTTAGAAAATTTGTTCTAGTATTTTTTTATGATATACTAATCTATAGCAGGTCTTGGAAGGATCATGTTCAACATGTTGATAGGGTGCTCAAACTATTGGAGGTGAAACAATTATATGCAAAAACATCCAAATGTTTCTTTGGAGTACAAGAGGTGGAATATTTGGGTCATATCGTATCTCACGAAGGTGTTAAGGTAGACCCTAAAAAAATTAAAGTCATTAAGGAATGGAAAGTCCCCACAACCATAAAGAAGTTGCGAGGATTTCTCGGGTTAAAAGGGTATTATCACAAGTTTGTTAAGAATTATGGGAGAATAGAAGAACCTCTTAAAGAGGCAATGTGCCTAGCACCGGTCTTATCTACGCCAGACTTCACAAAAACCTTTATTGTGGAATGTGATGCCTCAGGAAATGGAATTGGTGTTGTTTTAATGCAAGAAGAAAGACACATTGCTTTTGAAAGTCATCCAATCAAAGGAAAGTATTTACAAAAAGCTATTTATGAGAAGGAAATGTTAGCAATACTACATGCACTAAAGAAATGGTGACCTTACCTAATGGGAAGACACTTCAAGGTAAAAATTGATCATGATAGCCTTAAACAATTTTTGGAACAGAGACTATCTTTAGAAGAGTAGCAAAAATGGGTCACAAATATGTTGGGTTATGACTTTGAAATAATATAAAAAAAATGGAAGCTAAATTTTGTTGCAGATGCACTCTCAAGAAAGAATGAAGAGGTGGAAGCATTATTTTGTGTCATTTCTATTATCCAACCAGATTGGATAACTGAAGCAAGGGATGAATGGAAGAAGGACGAAGAAGTGTTAACACTCATTCAAAATTTGCAGCAATATCCTAGTACATCTAATACATTTATTTGGAAAAATGATTCCTTATGGTACAAATTTTGCTTATATATTTGTAAGAATTCCCAACTAAAACAAAAGATTATTTTGGAATTGCACACTTCTCCTTTAGGAGGACACTCAGGATTTTTAAAAACTTACCACAGGGTGAAGAAATAATTTTTTTTGGATGGCCTTATATCTGATATTAAAAATTTTGTGGCGGAATTTTTGGTTTTTCAGCAAAACAAAGTTGAGACAATTAAGACCTCGGGTCTTCTACAACCTTTATCCATTCCAAGTCAACGTTGGGAGGAGATTTCATGGATTTTATCACAGGTTTACCTAAGTCCGAAGGAAAGAGTGTCATCATGGTTTTAGTTGATAGACTTACCAAGTATGCACACTTTTGTGCATTATCTCATCCATTTAAAGCAAGTACAGTTGCTACTACATTTATGGACACAATTCAAAAGCTACATAGAAACCCAAATATTATTGTGAGCGACCGAGATCCCATTTTTACTGGAAATTTTTGGATGGATTTATTTTCTTGTTTGGGTACTCAATTAGCTCATAGCTCATCTTATGGTCAAACTAAGATAGTGAATAAATTTTTGGAAGGATATCTTCATTGTTTTGTATCCAATAAACAAACACAATGGGTAAAGTGGTTACCTCTCGCTGAATGGTGGTATAACACTTCCTTCTATACTACGGCAAAAATGACCCCATTTATGGCACTTTATGGATATCATCCACCATCCATCACATCATATTTAAGAGAAACTTATAAGGTTCAAGCAGTTGAATATAACATCGATCATCAACAAGAAGTTCTCCAACTCTTAAAGGATAACCTAAATTTGGCACAAAATCGAATGAAACAATAGGCAGATCAACATCGCAACAAGAGAAGTTTTGATGTAGGAGATTCGGTATTTCTATGGCTACAACAATACAAACAAATGTCCCTCAAGCAAGCTAAGAAGGATAATAAATTATCGCCAAAGTACTATGGTCCTTACAAGGTGCTGCAAAAGATTGATACTATGGCATAAAAATTGGAGCTTCCTGCTTCTTCGCAAGTGCATCCAATTATCCATGTTTCATGCTTAAAGGAGGTTATAGGTGAAAATATTCCAGTTCAAACAATATTTCCAAAACTTTATAAGGAAGGAAAAATCATATTGGAACCTGAAGCGGTCACGGAAACAAGAACTTGACAGCTGCGAAATCGATCAATTTCAGAGTATCTCATCAAGTGGAAGAACTTACCCACTGAAGATTCTACATGGGAGGATGAGAATTTTATACAGAAGCACCCAGAGCTACTCAAGCATTGAGGACAACACTTTTTTGAAGAAGAGGGGCATGTTAGGTCCCTATATTACTAGTATAGTCCCTTATTGTTGTTAGTGTAACCCCCTTATTGTTATTATTGTACCCTTATATCCCCCATATTGTTATTATTGTGCCCTTAAATTATTATTGTTAGGTCGGCTAGGATTACATTGTGGCCCACTAGGATTACATTATGGCCCCATGGACTCCTATATATAGAAAGGAGGTTTTGTAAATTGTATCATCCAAGAACTATTCATTTATGTAATTTAGTCAAGGTTTCCCCCTCGAAGTGTCTGATTTCTAAGGCGTTGATCTCTCTTTTCTTCTATTTTTGGAGATGGTTTCATAACAGCACTACTATTCAATGGGAGACCAACTAGGTAATTTCAAGCCATGAGGGGATTAAGGTAAGGCTTCCCTCTCTCCCCTTTCTTGTACATTCTCATGGCTGTCACTCTCAGCAGGAAGCTGAGAATTGAAAAGTCTGCAGGGATTGCTCTTGGTCTAAGAATTTCGAACGAGATGGAGCCCATTAATCATGTTTTTTTCGCTGATGAATCCCTTCTGCTCGGAGGAGTATCCACCAGGATCACTAATTCCTTTAAATCCACTCTTCACAGATATTTTCGTGTCTCTGGCACCCTCATAAATGATAACAAGAGTGCTATGTATTGATGGAACGTAGAGGAGCATGAAATTCATAGAATCATGCAAATCTTGGGCTTTGTAGGCTATGCACGCTGGGAAAAAACCAAATACTTGGGACTACCACTAACTCTTGGAATCAACAAGAGTTCTATGTGGGCAGAGGTTATCAGAAAAATCAAAGAAAAATTTGATTCCTAGGGTGGCTATTAGCTCACAAATGGTGGAAAAATCATCCTAATCAAATATGTGCTCTTCGCCTTACCCATTTATCAATCCTCATTCATGCTAGCACCCAAGACCATTAATGACCAGATTTCAAAGCTTCTCTGAGTCTTCCTATGGCAAGGAGGAAAATGTAATCACAATAAATACCACTTAGTCAATTGGGACATGGTGAAACGTTCATTCTGCGATGGTGGCCTTCAAATCAAAGACCCTGCCCTCACCAACATTTCACTTGGTTGTAAAATCCTATGGAATCTACATGCAAAGCCTAAGCATCTAGTAAACCAGATCCTAAGAATAAAAAATGTCAAAGCTGGCTCCCTCGGGAATTTGTAGGCTAATAGCAACTCGAAAGGTTCGTTGATTTGGAACCTCTGTAGGAGAGGGATCGATTTTTTCTAGAAATACCTATTTTGCATTCCTAGTAATGGAAAGAAAACTAAGTTGTGGAAAGACTTCATCATGGGTTACTTGCCCCTCGCCAACTCTGAATTTCTTAAAGATATCCGAGAATGGTTGTCATGGCATGGCATACACAGACTTGAGGACATTTCTGAGTGGGATGACACATGAAACTAGCAATCTTGGGTATTTCCCAGAATTCTGGAGCATCTGCAACTGTAACAAAATATTCTCAAAGTGGAGTTATGTGATGTTGCTCTGGTCCACAAGAAATTTTATGATTCTTGGGGCTGGGGTACCTCTGGAACCTACACTTCTACACAAGTTTTTCTACTCCTTCAAACACAGAGAGAGATGAATAAATCTACAAGTTTTTGGAAGCAGGTGTGGGACCCCATAGGCCTGCCCAAAATCATTTTTTTCTTCTGGGTCCTAATGCACAAGAAGATCTTGATAGGGGAAAACTTGTTGAAAAGAAGAATTGCAGGCCCTCATAGATGCGCTCTCTGCAGGAATTCTCTCGAAACCATAGATCATCTCTTTGTGGACTGCTCCTTCGCCAAAGAAGTGTGGAATATTACCCTTCAAGGACTTAATGCCACAGCCCCTTTCCAAATATATGTTTTGGATTTATTTTCCACATGGAAGGAGCGCTACCCTCAGGCTATCTCTAACAAGGACCTTTGGTTTTGTGTTTGTCATACCATCCCCAAGTATGTTTGTTGGAAAATATGGCTTGCTAGAAACAAATAGATCTTCAACAACACTTCTTGGCCTCCCTCTACGGTTGCTGCGAAAGCCAAAGCTCTCCTCATTGAAACCATAAGAAACCAATCCCATAAACATGATATCTCTCTCCTCCCAGAAGAAAAGAAATGGATGGTGGCATTTATTTTCGAGACAGAAATCAAATCACATCTAGACCCTTTACCAATCCTGGATGGCGATTAAGGGACTTGGATGAAATATTTCAAGCCTGGTGGAGGAAGAAGGGTAAAGCAACGATATTCTTCGATCGAGCCTCCAAAGGAAACCCCATGACAGCAAGTGCTAGAGGTGTGCTTTACTCCTCAGATGGAAGAAGAAGAGATAATTTCAGCTGGGGGCTTGTGCAACAAACAAATAACCAAGTAGAAATTCTTGGTCTATTAAAAGCTTGCCAAATTGCGCGTGAGAAAGGCATCAGTTATTTTCAAGCCCTTGGATACTCTGAAATATTGATAAAAAAAAAAGTTACACTTGGAAGATCAATTCAATGATTCAGTCCTAAACAAGACCCTCTGAATACTGAAGTTCATCCTGCTTGACTTCTCTTCTTTCCAATTCTTCCCATCCTCAGAGGCTCAAACAAAGAAGCTGATATCAAAGCAAACAAAGGTTACCTTCTCCCTCAAGGTGACCTTAGCATAAATGATGGAAATCCTTCACAAATATGAATTCCTTGAAATTTTGATTATCATGTAACAGGAAGCTCAATATTTTTCTTGGAACGATGGTTGACTTGGCCCCGGCCCAACCAGATTTTACCATTAAATAAAAAATAATCATTTTAGTTAAAAAAAATCATGATTGGCATATGCTCATTAAGGTAATTATTTTTGTGTATATAATTATACATTAGTGAAACATCTTGTTATTTAGTGTTTTTTTTCTATTAATTTGGGAAAAAATAATGCTCGAACATTTTTTTTTTACAGTATGTTATACCTTTATCTCTCCCAAAAAAAATTGTCAATAGTGTCAAACAAGTTATATATGATATTGGAAAACACATGAGGTGAGTGGAGATTTATGTGCAAAGTGTAATTTGTTCAATAATTTGTTATTTTGTGTATCTTTTACTGCATATGTTTTACTTGTCATCATGTACTATATACCTTTTTTTAATTAAACCTATCATTTGCTTGCTTCATTTGTAGATGGTTTTAATCTAAATAAATCGATAAAGAAGATATAATTATTAGAGGAAAAAAAATCCTCGTCTAATGTGTGAAATGCAAAATTATCTTCCTATGGCATTTTTCTATGCACAAGAATACTAACTCATACACTAAATCGAGGAGATTGAAAATTCTAGACCTGTACACACAATATCAATGTGGATGGTTGAGAGGAACTTGAAATCACTTAAGGATTTGGTGAGACAAAGAGCTTGTCTTGAGGGTTCTATGGTGGAGGGATCTATGGTATATCAAACCATAGTTAATGTTCATCAACATAGACCTGCAATATGAAAAATTATTAATGTATTGGATCACTTTGGGGATGTAAACTCCATGAACAAATTTGAAGGGGAGCACCTATTTGGGAAAGGTAGAATGAGGAAAGTGAGATGTAAGTATATAGTGGATATTTATAGCACATTTGACTTTTTTTTTATGTATACCATACTTAAAGGTGGAAACGTGAAGGAGGGTTACACTTTTCAGAGAAACACGCCCAAAAATTTACTCTCCCACAATTTTAGCCGAAATTTTTCTTTCGTTTTCCAAACTTCTTCTGTCGTCTATGTTGACGGTGTCAACAACTGGATTTTTTGTCGGACATAGAAAAACCGACATCAAATTTTCGGTTGAAATATTTGTTCTGCCAAATTTTTTTTATAAATATAGCGGCTCGCAGACCATGGGAATATTTACTGCAATTTCAATTGAACAGTACTGTTAGATGACCATTGGAGAGTGGGTAAGAGGTGTTTTGTAGGTAATTTTGGTACGATTATTTCTGTTTTGTAGGTAATTTTGGTAGGATTTTTGTTTTTTGGGTTGTAATTTGATTATTTGGTATTCTTTTTTTAGGTTTCCTCAGTGTCCTCAGCTTGCTCTACGTCTTCGGAAGCCTCTGCGTCCTTGTCTTCCTCGGCGTACTTGGCTTTCTCTGTGTCCTCGAAAGCCTCTACACCATTTTCTTCCTCGACATCCTCAACTTGCTCTGTGCCCTCAATGGCCTCTGTGTCATTGTCTTCCTCGGTGTCCCCGGCTTCCAGGTAAGTGTTCTATCTACTCCTCCTTCAATTATAAAGCGGAAAAATGAAAATTTGTGTTTTTGTAATATTTTCTTTGTGTAATATTGTTGGGAAAAATACTGAGAGGGGGGGGTGTGAATCATTATTTATAACTCACTGTAAACTTTTACTTTTTCTTTACTGATTTCTATGCGTGACTTTAATTAACCCAACTAGCGTATACACGCGGCTATATTTAAGAAAAATTGCATATGTCCAGAGATCTTATTATGTAGATAATTATTTATTTAGATCAGTGCATCATCCATTCATCAGATGTTTAGTAAGCAGTAAGCATGTGCAGTAAGAACAGAATAAATCATCACACATGAACACAAGGATTTAAGGTGGAAACCCAATTCGGGAGAAAACCACTGTTGTTGTCATATTTGTCTTCAATATTTATTATAAAGAAAACTACTTACAATATTGTACTGGCGTAGACTCATACCATCACGCAGGCACCCACCTGTAGAAGGATGCAACCTTATCTCATTCTCCAGCTTCTACTGGAAGAGATCTCCAACCCCCTGATATCATATACCAGCTACCACTGGATGGGAGCTACAACCCCCTGCTTCTCCTTTACTAACCACTCTTGGAAGGGAGCTACTACCCCCTGATCATGTTTACCAGCTACCACTGGAAGGGAGCTACGACCCCCTCACAGAAGGCTTCGACCCTCAGTACCACCATGGACCATGTTTCATCAATTTTCACACAGGATCCAACAACTTCAACACAACACAATTTGTAGGCCTCTTTTCATCAGATTTTCAGGCTGGACCCACTCCACACATTTAAGCTCACATATCATACATCAAAATGAAACTCATAACCATATCAAATCGTTCACTTAATCATCCATCAACCAACCAACCACTAATCTTTAATCGTAATCAACTAGCAGCATAATCAGTATTCAAACAACCTTGATCTATATGAAGACATCATTGACAGACAACAGTAATACAACAAAACAGATCAGAAATTTCCTTCCGCACACTTCAGCAAAACCCTAGATTCCATACACGCTTTTGTTGAAACGAACCTGTGTATATACGCACTTTTGTTGAAACGAACATGTGTATATACACACATTCACAGAGACGAACCTACGTGTAGATATGAAAAAATTACAGAACTGCTCAACTCTTCAGAACAAATAAATAGCTCATATCTTACCCTTCACTTTAGCAAACATTTTCCAAATCACAGATCTAAACATTTCACAAACATATCTAGCAAATACATAGTCATTTCAGGTCTAGAGATCTTGATCCATCATTGTATTCATAGGTGCATTATTATTTCAGATCTATCAATAAACTATAGCCCATTCCATGCAGATATACTTCAAAGTGAAGTATTCATTCAGTACACACACTCATGCACACCCTTGTACTATGATCTTCCTCTCCTTATATAGTTTTAGCCTTTACCAATACCATGAGCCAAAACAACACAAGTGCTAATGGTATTCTTGGACGGAATCAAATAGATGACATAGCTCTCAATACTATGGGCTAATACCATGGTAATGACCCTTGGTATCATAATTATAGAGCACAAAAAGCATACATGACTTTGCTTCTTCATACCTGCGTGTATACATGACTTCTCCTCATAAAAATTACATATATACTAATTCTGGATGTATACGTGGGTTTCATGTATACCAAGTAGCATATACATTGCCTTCATACGCGGGTTCCCTTCATCAAACCTATGTATACATTAAGAAGTAATTCCTATTTCATTTCTATAGAACTTACTGGAATTCCTTTCTCTGTCACATTTGAATTGACCTATAGATACATCATTTTTACATCTTTAACACATAGGTTTCTTATCATAATGAAACTCGACAAGTAGTTTTCCATCAAGGACAACTTCATCAAGTAGGTTGCCATCAAGGACAACATATTGCATCATATTTCCAACAATATCCCCCTTTGGACTTGATGGAAACCATGATGGTGTTTGATCACCACCAACAGATAGATACATTAATCATAACCATTATTCAAACACCAAGATACTCTCCCCCTTTGACATCAAGGGAAAAGGGTGGACCAATACCAAAACAAGGTTTCTCTTCCCTTGTAGAAAGAAGACCTTTGTAGATCTGATGTGCACTGAATTTACCATGCTCCCCCTGAGTTCATGTGGAATCTTCAGACAGATTTTTCAATGAAGTACATGACTCTATAACTCAATTGAGTATGACCTTTCTTATCACCAAGGACTCATACTTACATTAATGATCCAACCAAGTGGAAATACATATTTGACTCAACTACCCAACCAAGTGGGTTTACAAATTTGAACAAGTACTTACATGACTGAATATAACAAATTTACATCATAGGTCTCAACATGACCTTTTCATCAAATTACACTTTTTATAACCAAGACCAAAAGACCTAAAGAGACAGATCATATTTAAAAACCATCATAATGCCAACAATGCATTATTCACAGTACGAATAATTCTCCCTCTAAGCCTAAGCATCCAGAACACCTTCACTAACCAATTCATCAAATCATCTTCATCAAGTAGTTAATCAAAACTTAATATCATATTAGCAGATATAACCATCAACATAAAATCAAAAAAATTATTACTGTCAGCAACATATCAGAAACTATTCTTGATTCTGCCTCACTGTTTTTCTTATCAGAGAAAAACATACGCAACTGTCACCATTGGAACTCGTGTGTATATATGGCTTTAGTTCATGAAACCCGCATACAGAAAGTGAAATATTGAAAATTTCACAACTCCATATCCTCCTGGATTTATACATTTTGTACCTGTCTTCTGTTGTCACATTAGATGCACTATTAGAAATAAACACAACCAGAATCACCAAACCAACCATGGGAATCACCATATATTTCTCCCCTTGTGATGATACATTACTGATTCCTATAATGTATCTCACATCACTCCTGCAGTCATTATGAGAATAAAACTTTAGAAACAGATGACTGCAGTAGGGTCAATATTCCCTATGTTTTTTACTGTGCTTCTTTTTTTTCCAGCTTCGGTTGAAATTTCTTATTGTGTGTTGGAAATTCTCCAATTTTTCATATCTGTTCATCATACTTAACCTGAAATAAATGGCCTTGTGCCTAAATGATTTACAATAGAAACAACATCCATGAAGCATCCTTTATTTCTTGATCTATGCAATTCTTCAAAAACTGGATCCCTTTATTTTTGGAAATTATCATCGTCCATGGTACATGCCATGAGAACTTGCAGATCTTGATCAGAATCTTCTTCTTCCTCATCTGATAATCCATTATTATCTTCATTTGTATAATAACTCCTTACTTTTTCAAACTGTTTCCCTTTATCATGATTTTCTTTATAAGGAAATTTAGCATCATAATGACCAACTCTACCACAAGCAAAGCACTTGAAGGGAAGCTTACCTCTGAATCTTTCAGTACCTGGTTGAAGTCTTCTCACAAAATTTTCTTCTTCTTCTTCTGATGTACAACTTGATTCCTTGAGAAATTCCTTTTCTTTTCCTTTTGCACAAGCCTTAAAAGCATCTTCTTTGACTTGTGAAGGACCTCCTCTTCTCATTTCAAAAGAAATCAGGATACCATGTAGTTGAATAACAGTAAGATTTTGCAGATCCTACTTTTCTTCAATAGCTGACACTTTTGACTCAAACTTTGGAGTTAGAGATCTCAATATATTTTCTACTAAAGTTAAGTCTTTTATATCTTCACCCATATTAATCATAGAATTCACGATCTCATCTAATCTTAGGAATAAAATTGCAATACTTTCATCATCAAGCATTCTGACATTTTCATATTGCATTCTAAGAGTTTGAATTTTGGCACTTTTTACCTTTGCATCACCTTCATAGCTCTGAATGATCTTGTCCCATATTTCCTTTGTTGAATTTAGCTGCATCACTTTGACAAATTATGTTTCTGACAGGCTTCCTAATAAAGCATTGACATCTTTGGCATTGATTTCATGTTTTTTCCTTTCTGCTGCATCTGTAGGAATACTTGTTGGATACTGATAACCTCCTTCCACGATTCCCCATACGTCTACTGAAATACTTTGCAAATATGCTCTTGTTCGTATCTTCTAGAATAATAGATTACTTACATTGAACAGTGGTGGCTTAATAGAAAATACTCCTTCATGACTTTCCATTGTGATGGATCTCCTTCAAGCGATCAAGATTCTTTAGAAGGACCTGCTCTAATTCCAATTGTTGGGAAAAATACTAAGAGGGAGGGGTGAATCAGTATTTATAACTCACTGTAAACTTTTACTTTTTATTTACTGATTTCTATACGTGAATTTAATGAACCCAACTAGCGTATACATGCAGCTATCTTTAAGCAAACTTTCTTATGTCCAGAGATCTTATTATGCAGACAATTCTTTACTTAGATTAGTGCATCATTCATTCATCGGATGTTTAGTAAGAAGTAATCATGTGCAGTAAGATCAGAATAAATCATCACACATAAGCTACACACATGAACACTAGGATTTAAGGTGGAAACCCAATTCGGGAGAAAACCACCGTTGATGTCGTCTTTGTCTTCAATATTTATTATAAATAAAACTTCTTACAATCTTGTACTGGAGCAGACTCATAACAGCACGCAGGCACCCACCTGCAAAAGGTTGCAACCTTCTGTCGTTCTCCAGCTTCTACTGGAAGGGAGCTCCAACCCCCTAATCTCGTTTACTAGCTACCACTGGAAGGGTGCTACAACCCCCTGCTTCTCATTTACCAGCCACTCCTGGAAGGGAGCTACTACCCCTTGATATTTTTTACCAGCTACCATTGGAAGGGAGCTACGACCCCCTCACTGAAGGCTTCGACTCTCAGCACCACCATGGACCACGTTTCATAAATTTTCACACTGGAACCAACAAATTCAACACAACACAACTTGTAGGCCTCTTTTCATCAGATTTTTAGACTGGACCCACTCCGCACGTTTAAGCTCACAGATCATACATCAAACTGAAACTCATAACCATATCAAATCATTCACTTAATCATCCATCAACAAACCAACCACTAATATTTAATCATAGTCAACTAGCAGCATAATTAGTATTCAAACAACCCAAATATATATGAAGACATTATTGACAAACAAAATTAATACAACAAAATAATCAGAAATTTCTGTCCACACACTTCAGCAAAACCCTAGATTCCATAAGATATTTTGCTAAAACAAACTTGCGTATATACACACTTTCACATAGACGAACCTGCGTATAGATCTGCAAACATTACATAGCTTCTCAACTCTTCAGAACAAATAAACAGCTCAGATATTACCCTTTACTTCAACAAACATTTGTCAGATCAAAAATCTAAACATTTCACAAATAGATCTAACAAATACATAGTCATTTTAGGTCTAGATATCCTGATCCATCATTTTATTCATAGGTGCATTATTATTTCAGATCTATCAATAAACTGTAGCCCATTCCATGCAGATATACTTCAGAGTAAAGTATTCATTCAATACCCAAACTCATGCACACCCTTTTACTATGATCTTCCTCTCCTTATATAGTTTTAGCCTTTACCAATACCATGATCCAAAACCACACAAGTGCCAATGGTATCCTTGGATGGAATCAAATAGATGACATAGTGCTC
Source organism: Pinus albicaulis (assembly GCA_034641835.2). Taxonomy (NCBI): domain Eukaryota; kingdom Viridiplantae; phylum Streptophyta; class Pinopsida; order Pinales; family Pinaceae; genus Pinus; species Pinus albicaulis. Next base: position 575,648,122 of record CM076574.1, read on the forward strand.
TTAACTGTAGGCTAATACCATGGTAATGCCCCTTGGTATCATAATTTTAGAGCGCAAAAGACATACACGACTTTTCTTCTTCATACCCGCGTGTATACGCAACTTCTCTTCATAAAAACTGCATATATACTAATTCTGGATGTATATGCGAGTTGCCTATATACCAAGAGGAATGTACATTTCCTTCATACGCGGGTTGCCTTCATCAAACCTGTGTATACATTAAGAAGTATTTCTTGTTTCATTTCTCCAGAACTTACTGGAATTCCTTTCTCTGTTACATATGAACTGACCTGTAGATACATCATTTTACATATTTAACACATAGGTTGTTTATCAAAAGGAAACTCGTCAACTAGTAAGTTTCCATCAATGACAACTTCATCAAGTAGGTTGCCATCAAGGACAACATATTGCATCATATTGCCAACAATCTCCCCCTTTGGACTTGATGGAAACCATGATTATTAAAACACCAAGATACTCTCCCCCTTTGACATCAGGGGAAAAGGGCGGACCAATACCAAAAATGGGTTTCTCTTCCCTTGTAGAAAGAAGAGCTCTATAGATATGATGTGCATTGAATTTACCATGCTCCCCCTGAGTTCATGCGAAAACTTCAGAAAGATTTTTCAATGAAGTAGATGACTCTATAACTCAACTGAGTATGACCTTTCCTATCACCAAGGACTCATACTTACATTAATGATCCAACCAAGTGGAATTACATATTTGACTCAACTACCCAACCAAGTGGGTTTACAAATTTGAACAAGTCCTTACATGACTGAATATAACAAATTTACATCATAGGTCTCAACATGACCTTTTCATCAAATTACAGATATGACTTTTTATAACCAAGACCAAAATACCTCAAGAGAGAGATCATATTTCAGAACCATCATAATGCCAACAATGCATTATTCACAGTATGGATAATGCTCCCCCTAAGCCTAAGCATCCTGAACACCTTCACCAACCAATTAATCAAAGCATCTTCATCAAGTAGTTAATCAAAACTTAATATCATATCAGCAGATATAACCATCAACATCAGATCAAGAAAATTGTTATTGTCATCAGCATATCAGAAACTGTTCTTAAGTCTGCCTCATTGTTTTTCTTATCAGAGAAAAACATATGCAATTTTCACCATTGGAAATCGTGTGTATATGTGGCTTTAATTCATGAAACCCGCGTACAGAAAGTGAAATACTAAAAATTTCACAACTCCATCTCCTCCTGAATTTATACATTTTGTACTTGCCTTTTGTTGTCACATTAGATGCACTATTAGAAATGAACACAACCAAAATCACCAAACCAACCATGGGAATCACCATATATTTCTCCCCATGTGATGATACATTACTGAGTCCTATAATGTATCTCACATCACTCCTACAGTCATTATGAGAAGAAATCTTTAGAAATAGATGACTGCAGTACGGTCAATATTCCCTACTTTTTTTACCACTACTTCTTCTTTTTCCAACTTTGCTTGAAATTTCTTATTGTGTGTTGGAAATTCTCCAATTTCTTAAATTTGTTCATTATACTTAACCTGCAATCAGTGGCCTTATGTCCAAATTAGTTACAATAGAAACAACATCCATGAAAGCATCCTTTCTTTCTTGATCTATGCAATTCTTCAATAGCAAAATCCCTTTCTTTTGGGAAATTATCATCATCCATGGTACATGCCATGAGCACTTGCAGATCTTGATTAGAATCTTCTTCTTCCTCATTTTATAATCCATTATTATCTTCATTTTTATAATAACTCCTTCCTTTTTCAAACTGTTTCCCTTTATCATGATTTTCTTTATAAGGAAATTTAGCATCATAATGGCCAACTCTACCACAAGAAAAACACTTGAAGGGAAGCTTACCTCTGAATCTTCCAGTACCTGGTTGAAGTCTTCTCACAAAATTTTCTTCTTCTTCTTCTGATATATAACTTGATTCCTTAAGAACTTCCTTTTCTTTTCCTTTTGCACAGGCCTTAAAAGCAGCTTCTTTGACTTGTGAAGGACCTCCTCTTCTCATTTCAAAAGTAGTCAAGATACCATGTAGTTGAATAACAGTAAGATTTTGTAGATCCTACTTTTCTTCAATAGCTGACACTTTTTACTCGAACTTTGGAGTTAGAGATCTCAATATATTTTGTACTAAAGTTGAGTATTTTATATCATCACCCATATTCCTCATAGAATTCACAATCTCATCTAATATTAGGAATAAACTTGCAATACTTTCATCATCATGCATTCTGAAATTTTCATATTTCATTCCAAGAGTTTGAAGTTTGTAACTTTTTACCTTCGCATCACCTTCATAGCTCTGAATGATCTTGTCCCATATTTTCTTTGCTGAATTTAGCTACATCACTTTGACAAATTCTATTTCTGTCAGGCTTCCTAATAAAGCATTGACATATTTGGCATTGATTTCATATTTCTTCCTTTCTGTTGCATATGTAGGAACACTTGCTTGATACTGATAACCTCCTTCCACGATTCCCCATACGTCTGCTCCAAGACTTTGCAAATATGCTCTTATTCGTATCTTCTATAATAATAGATTACTTCCATTGAACAGTGGTGGCTTAATAGAAAATACTCCTTTATTACTTACCATTGCGATGGATCTCCTTCAAGCGTTCAATTTTTGGGAAAAAAATACTAAGAGGGGGGGGTGAATCAGTATTTATAACTCACTGTAAAATTTTTCTTTTTCTTTACTAATTTCTATACGCGACTTTAATGAACCCAAATAGCGCATACACACTGCTATCTTTAAGCAAACTTGCGTATGTCCATAGATCTCATTATGCAGATAATTATTTACTTAGATCAGTGCATCATTCATTCGTCAGATGTTTAGTAAGATAAGCATGTGTAATAAGAACAGAATAAATCATCACACATAAGCTACACGCATGAACACCATGATTTAAGGTGGAAACCCACTGTTGTTGTTGTCTTTGTCTTCAATATTTATTATAAATAAAAATGCTTATAATCTTGTACTGGCACAAAATCATACCAGCACATAGGCACCCACCTGCATAAGGCTACAACCTTCTCTCGTTCTCCAGCTTCTACTGGAAGGGAGCTCCAACCCCCTAATCTTGTTTACCAACTACCACTGGAAGGGACCTACAATCCCCTACTTCTCGTTTACCAGCCACTCCTGGAAGGGAGCTACTACCCCATGATATCATTTACCGGCTACCACTAGAAGGGAGCTATGACCCCCTCACTTAAGTCTTCAACCCTCAGTACCACCATGGACCACGTTTCATCAATTTTCACACTAGATCCAACAACTTCAACACAACACAACTTGTAGGCATATTTTCATCATATTTTCAGACTGGACCCACTCCACACATTTAAGCTCACAGATCATACATCAAATTGAAACTCATAACTATATCAAATCATTCACTTAATCATCCATCAACCAACCAACCATTGATATTTAATCATAATAAAATAGGATCATAATCGTATTCAAAAAACCCAGATCTATATGAAGACATCATTGACAGACAACAGTACTACAACAAAATAGATTAAAAATTTCCTTGTGCACACTTCATAAAAACCCTAGATTCCATACGTGCTTTTGTTGAAATGAACCTGCGTATATACGTGCTTTCACAAAGACGAACCTGTGTATAGATCTGCAAACATTACAGAACTTCTCAACTCTTCAGAACAAATAAACAGCTCATATCTTACCCTTCACTTAAGCAAACATTTGCCAGATCACATATCTAAACACTTCAGAAACAGATCTAGAAAATACATAGTCATTTCAGGTTTAGAGATCCTGATCCATCATTGTATTCATAGGTGCATTATTATTTCAGATCTATCAATAAACTATAACCCATTCCATGCATATATGCTTAAGAGTGAAGTATTCATTCAATACCCAGACTCATGCACACCCTTGCACTATGATCTTCCTCTCCTTGTATAGTTTTTAGCCTTCACCAATACCATGAGCCAAAACCACACAAGTGTCGATGGTATTCTTGGAAGGAATCAAATAGATGACACAACGCTCAATATTGTGGGCTAATACCATGGTAATGCCCCTTGGTATCATAATTTTAGAGCGCAAAAGGCATACGCAAATTTTCTTCTTCATACCCGCCTGTATACGCAACTTCTCTTCATAAAAACTACGTATATACTAATTTTGGATGTATACACGGGTTGCATGTATACCAAGTAGTGTATACATTGCCTTCATACATGGGTTGCCTTCATCAAACCTGCATATACATTGAGAAGTATTTCATGTTTCATTTCTCTGGAACTTACTGGAATTCCTTTCTCTGTCACATTTGAACTGACCTATAGATACATAATTTTTACATTTTTATCACATAGCTTGCTTATCAAAAGGAAACTCATCAAGTAGGTTTCCATCAAGGAAAACTTCATCAAGTAGGTTGCCATCAAGGACAACATATTTCATCTTATTGCCATCAATATTTCAGTAAATTCCTACTATATCACTTAAATTAATTAATTCATCCAAGTATTGATGGCCTAATTATAACTAATATACAACAACGAAATTATAAAATTATAATGTTGTCAATACACGTAACATATCTAATAGATATATGGTTATTTGTCTGTATGTTTATTTTATGCCCCAAATTCCTTGTCTCAATTTGTGTCTATCATATTACAGTTTGAATTCTGGTTTTCGATTGAAAGAAACTATTTTAAAGAGTGTGTTAATAGTATATGTGTTAATTTGGTGTATCATGCTTTTATTTGAGAATATGAAAAAACTTAGGCTTTTGCTGAAATCAAAAAATAAGAAAGTTAAAATTTTCGCGTCCTTTATGAGTCATATATCAAATAGGATGGAATTAAGACAAATATTTTTAAACCGATACAAACTCGAATATTTTTAAACTCAAAAAGAGTCAAAAATTGTTGGGTACATTTTACAAAACATCAACTTGATTTGAAGAAAACATTAGAATTCATGTAATTGTGCATATTTTACATCCTTTCTAACTAGTGTACCAACACTATTACAAGTTAGTGGTCCACCCCATTCTAATATTTTGGAGTCTACCAAGGACACGCTATGTAACCACATATTTTTTAAATCAATATTTAGACATCCAATAATGAAACTCCCACATAGTGAAACCTAATAACTGTAAAACCCAAATATTCCAGGAAAGACATAACAAATGTTATATTCTATTTTTGTAGATGATGTGTTATCTACCTTGTATATAATTTATGCATCTACAATTTTTGGAAACCAACAGATTAGTGACATTGTCTATAGTTTTTGGAAACCAAAATATTACTGACATTGTTTACATTTTTTGGAAACCAACATATTAATGACATTGTTCCTTTCAAAATGCAGCAACTGGATGAGCCATAATATGCTCATCTAAAGAGTACTCACAGCCTGCAGATTAGCTTGCATCATCATTGATCCTGATTCTATGTTTATTATTTTGTGGAATTGAATTAACCAATGTGATAAATTTAATATAAACTAATGGCATAATCTATTCTATTATTTTGAATCAGTCCTTGGAGACAGCCATGTAACGAACATATTCTTTAGAGAAAAACTGAGGAACTAGAAGACCATGTGACAGCCAAAATAATAATGAGAAACATACACATTGGAGAAAATAAAGACCAAATCAATCAATGAGAGCCATATAAAATTTATATGCCCCTCACTAGATAATCAAATCCCACCCACATATATATCTCACTCTCTATAGTTTAATTTTGTCACAATTGAAAATGGAACGATGTACCATTCAAAAAGCTGCAATCGAATGGGCCAAAGCATGCTAAGCTATTTGTGGAGTCATCACTACCTGAGAAATTCTGAAACAAACATTATACTTTCCATCACATAGTTTCCTAGCATAATTTTTATACTGCATTACACAAAGTAATGCTTCAAAAGTACATCTTATGCATTCCACATAAAGGTTCACCTATTTTTTATAGCCACATGAGCGCAAGTTGAATGGTCTAGAGCCACCTAAATGGCGGGAACATGATCGTAATAAAAAGACATCTATAAATAATCTACTTCAGCTTCCAAACATGACAGTAATATTATGTCTTACCCCACATAATCCTATAAATTTTGATTGATTGCATTAAAGGAACTAGAATATGATACATAATCCCAAAGAAGACCCTAGATATCCACTGCTCCAATTTCAAATGACTCTGGATCAACCAAAATATTTAACAATCAACATGGCATCCACATAATGCAATTTAGTAGAAGTTCTAGACTTTATTAAATGGAGAATAATGTCCCCTAAACTTTTTTGTATTTTCTCTCTTAACTTTTCCATGGAAAGCCTTTTTTTTAAGTAATACAAGCAAAATTTTCTAAGGAAAAAAATAATAATAGTAATTATTGGAATAGTAATTACAAGGCACTAGATCATGATGATTGAGATTCTTCCTTTGCAAGAGAACAAAATCCGGCCTCAACAAGAAAGGGAAATTTATTCAGAATGTCCTTGATTTTTATTCTAAATGTCTATGCTTTTGCACAAAGCCAAGTGCGGCCACTTCCCTTTTAGCAGAGAGATTATTATCTGAACAAAATATATTGCATCTATACGATGTTCTTGATAGAGAACAATATTAATGAAGGAATGGTCATTTTTCAACCACATCTTGTGTGTTGGATTCATATATGCATAGCAAGCTGACAAATGGCAATGGCATGCGCTGAGAAAATACGAAACAAGAAACCAAATACTCTAGAAATTTATTGTTAGTTTCTTATCGGAATGAATCCAATTTATTGCACAACTAATGCAACTAGTCCACTAGATAAGGGGGGACATCTAGAAGTTTTTTAGTGCTATTGGAATGTGCAAATAAAACATAATATTTATGGATTACATAGGTTTGTACTGATTCTAATGATTATAATATGTATACCATAGTTTCAATACTATGTTCATAGCTACATTAAAATTACATAGGTATGTATTGATTCTAATGATTATATATGTATACCATAGTTTCAATACTTTGTTCATAGTTACACTAAAATTACATAGGTCTGTACTGATTCGAATGATTCCATATGTATACCATAGTTTCAATAGTGTGTTCATAGTTACATTAAATTTTCCTTTGTTCCAAAACTAGCAGACTCAATATCATGGGTCTAGCATAATCAGTCTTATCTCAATATGTAAAATACCGGAACCATAACTAAGCATAGTCATACAGATCATATGTACGGTATTAGTTCTAATAAGTAAGATTAATTTCTACATGTAATATACACATAGATTATTCTAACATACATGTAATAGCTAGTATAAGTTGGGATAGTACTAGCTTGTTTCAATCATTATACCATAATTATGCAGGTATGTGTTGATTCTAATGATTCTAATATGTATACCATAGTTTCAATAATGTGTTCATAGTTACATAACACATGGGTTCCATACTATACATGTAATCATTACGGTTAATATGGAACACTACCACCCTATGATCAAACGTATAAAAGTAACATACCTTATAGTAATGGCTTCTATTACACTCATATCACTATACCGATACAATAATTAGAGTTATAAAAAATCTATGATTAGTACTAGTATTATCCGTAATAAGCAAGATAACAAGGAGTAAAATCTAAACTCATTGTATATTAGTACAGTACCTACTTGGTTCCAATCATATTCATATAATGGAACTACTTATACCGATATGATTTATTATACAAAATCTTCTTATATTGAACTCACTCATATGAAACCAATATTACCTGTGATATAACTCCATGTAAGTAATTGTAACTTAGTAAGAGCTAGTTCACATCTATTGATTATTTATATGTTTAAATAAGAGCTTCTTATATGGCACTCACTCATATATGAAACCAATATTACCTGTGATATAACTCCATGTAAGTAACTTCAACTTAGTAAGAGCTATTTCACATCTATTTATTAAATATGTTTCAATAAGAGCATATACAACATGGGATAACACTTGTCCATAATGAATGAACTCCATTTATCTGATTAAGAGTGTTTACTATTGTATTTTAACCCTTTGATATCACTTAGCTTATGAAGTAAACCCAGATAAGCTTAATCCTGTGTAAGTTCCATAATAGCTTTAACATGTTTAGTAATATGGGTTGTAAGCTCCATATTAGGAGCTTATTACCACAATCAATTACACTTGTATCAATCATTACGGTTGTACTTATATTGATACCAAAGCTGTTAGGGGATACTACATTACCCATCTCAATAGAGTTGTAATATACAGTCCATTGTTTCACATAAGCTATCACTAATAGCTATAGTGACAGTTAAGACCCTTATTATCATAGTGTAATACTAGTATCATAATTAGGAAGATACAGACACCTCATCATACTAAGAGTATAATTACCATGTGTATCACCTCAATAAGCTTATATGATATTTTTTATTGGTTAGACTCCTTATACCCTAATCTATTCTAACCTTTTAAATATGGTACTATGTCAACTTATATGGGAATCATACTATAACCAATAACATGTCGAAGCTTAAACTAAATCTGGATAACATAGTCATATGTGCTACGATTCAAATCAATGGCATTTGTATTAATAGTATGTATGTAGATTCCCCTTTATTCCATATTCATTCCATACGGTTAATCACATCCCACTAGTGAACAAACTTTGTATGTTGTATAGATAGTCATCACATATTTGTTAATCACATCCCACTAGTGAAAAAAATTTGTATATTGTATAGATATTCATCACATATATGTATCATACTTAACCTCATCTTTGACTATAACAGAGTTATCCTTATGTTCAATCTCACTAATTATGGAAAAAAAATAGGATCTAAGTAACAACTAGCGAGAATGATAATATTTTCAACCCAATGATACAGATTATGTAACAACTAGTATTTCATTCTTGTTATTAGAATAATAAACATTACTATAACTTAAGTCTCTCAACAAACTAGGCCTCAACAATCTCCTAATTAATAGGAACAAACTCAAAAAAATTCCTCTATTGAGACTAGAACTCTACTTATGTTCTCCCATCTTAAAATCAAAATCCACAAAGTTGATAGCGAGATATGTTTCAGTTTTATATTTTTGATTGTGTCTTGGTTTTAAAAAAAAACAATGTTTGAGATATTTAGTGACTCTTTGTTTCCTTTATTTATTGCTTTTAATGAATAGATTTTGTCCCTCATTTTGTTTTTAATATTAAGCCTCTCAGTCCTTTTGTAAACCTTGGGAACTTGAGTTCTTTGTTGGTCCTATTTGAATTTCTATAATTTAAGCTCTTGGACACCTAAAATATTCCAATGATTTGTGATGACTACATGTTAGCTACCATTCAACAACTTCAACATTTTTTCTATCTTTACTTCGAGATATCCCTCATCTTCTTGGTTTTCATGTAAATATTTTTTTTGGATAGAAATCATGATAATATGGTCTAAAGTGAAGATGATTTTAAACCACACAAGCACTCTACATACTAAGATGAGTTTACCACACAAGAACTATACCTATTCATTTGAAATCTATGTTTCAATCCTCAATAATCTAATACAAAAAAATCGATTAGCTTCCTCGTCATTACAACCACAAAATTCAAAAATATTGTGGGGTTTCACTTTTTGCAAATATATGGCAATTATATACTTCAAGATATTCTTCATATTCTTGGTTTTGATGTCACTATTTTGTTTGGATAGAAATCATTAGAATATGGTAATGGGTTTACCACACAAGCACTCTACATATTCATTTGAAATCTATGTTTATCACCAATAATCTAATCCAAAATTACTTTTTGATTACATGTAATACACCTCATAGGGGTCCACTATCACCTCACCAACCATAATAACACATCATGTACTATGCTTCCTAGTACCATGAAGGCATAGTCAACAAGAATTGTTTTATGCATCTAGTATATGCTAGAAGTGAAAATCAGTTCACCATTTAATTAATAATAACACATCTTTAACTACCATGACTAGATGCCTTGATGTATGAATTAAATATTGATGTAGCTAAAGCATAAAACTATTATAGAAACTTTAGCTAAATGCATGGATGGTCCTAGTGTTTTTGGAAACCATGTATGTCATTTCTCCCATAAACTAAGAAAAATTTACAATAAATGAAATTAATATTTTATTCAATTTGTTTTTTTCGGGGATTAGAAATCCCACTAAACATGGTTTAAAAATGGACATTATGCATAGATGTTTCTTGTTATCCCAATCTAGGGAAGCAGTGATTACATATGTGCTAGGCAATATTGTGACGAACAAAGTCCTCCAAAGGAAAGTGAATATACCTAGAAGAACAACAAACAATGAAGCATATTATATTGAATTGATAGAAGGCTTGGGAACAACTAGGGAGTATGGATCCAATGGAATTCTAGTTTTCATCAATTATGAACTTTTTTGCAACCATATGAAAGGCGTGTACCAAGTTAAGAAGGAGAGACTAAAACAACTGCATGGAAAAGAAAACAATATTGTTAGACAATTTAGTATAAGACATTGTGAAAATGTTAATAAGATGTCTAGTAATCTATTGTATCATGGGGCAATGCCAATTCAAGATTCTTGTGTCAAATATGAATTAGTGTTAATAAATTGCTCTCCATCAAAATTTGTTGATGGACATTGTAAGATATCTTTGATATGTGTGTGTTTTTTAGTTATAAATGTGTCATTTTTAATGACCATGTATTTTTTTCAATTATATACCAAGTTTTCCCCCACTATGTAAGTACAACTTGGTGAACTTCACGTTTTAGGAAAAATTGTATTCAATTTTCAAAATGTGCACGGCTTCAACAATTTGTCTTTAAATAGTCAAGTGAGTTTTACACATTACAATTTTTGTGTTTTACATTTTTGTTCAAGTTGTGCTCCAAAATTTGTGTAACCTACATCAATTTTTTGAATTCTTTTAAAATGTGTTTTACATTTGTGTTCAAGTTGTGCTCCAACATTTATGTAAATTACATCAATTTTTGAATTCTCTTGAAATATTTTTAAATGGTAATTTTAAAAATAATTTTAAATGCATGAGGTAACTTTTTAAACATCATGTATATATGTATCTGTATATATCCATATATATCATGGATGGACATTTTCCATGTGATTCTTCGAGGTGAACATCAATAGAGTCTCATGCATCTACAAGGGAGGGGGATCACGGATCGGGAGATGGTATTTATATTAAATGTGTAAGTTTTTAAATGATATTTGAATATAATCATATGCATGTGTACATGTGTATACATATGGAATTTATTTTTTATCAATTTAGTGAGTTGAATTATTTTTTAATAAATTTCATTTTTTTAGGAATTTGGAGGAAAAGACTATATACTCAATCAATGGAGGGCCATGGTTCACGCAATCGTGGTATGATATATATATATATATATATATATATATGGAGGAAAAGGCTATCTACTCAATCAATAGAGGGCCATGGTTCACGCAATCGTGGTATGATATATATATATATATATATATATATATATATACTTTTAAATAATAAATACGTAGAATCATATGTATGTATGTACATGTATATATATTTGAATTGATTAGAAATTCAATTTGTTTTTATGAAACTTCCCTCTCGTCGCGTGAGGGTTGTGGTGGTGGTACACATTCCCCTAGTGGCCAATCAATAGGTGGTGGCCAATCGTGTGAGGGTGGTGGTACACATTCCCCTGGTGGCCAATCAATAGGTGGCCATGTTGGTTCTCAATGAATGGGTGGTGGCCAATCAATGGGTGTTCATGCTAGTTCTCAATCATCTCTAGGTGGGAATGATGGTGCTTAGCCATCTAGAGGTGGCCATCAATATCAATATTTTTATCAGGATTATTATTTTGTTAAATTATTTAAATAAAAAAAATGTTAAAAAACAAATTTGTACGTTTGTTCACATGTTTTTTTATTTATACATAATTTTATATATTGATGGAGAGGGTGAAAATGTTGCTCGAAAAAGATGAATGCTAAATTGCATAATTAAAAAATAAGGTTGTACACCAACCACAACTTATCCATCTGAAATTCCCTATTATTTACCTTGGGAAATAAACATCCAACAATGCACATTACAAAAGTGTGAAATTCTTTATTCAAAATTGAGGAAAGATATTAGGATTTTGAAGGTCCCTATAGAGATTAGGGAAATCTTAGAAGTATTTACTCACTCTCTAAGCACACTTGTATATGTTTACAAAAAGCTTGTGTTGAGATTCAATAAGATGATGATCCTAGTGAAAATTAAGCACCTACACTAGGTGGGGCTCGCAGGCTATTTTTAGGTGATATGTCTATTTTTAGAATTTGGATCAAAGTCTATTTTTAGCAGTAATCTATTCATAGATGGTTGAGAAAATTATATGGATGGATGGGCGTCTAAGTTTGGAATGCATGTGCGAAGTTGTTTCGTGGAATGAATGTCGATTATTGTTAATCCCTTAACAATAATTAGACAATAAATAATTATCTATTTTCAATGAGCACTTGTAAATAGTTAACTGAAGTGGAAAATCAGCTAGCTAAGTGGATTTCGAGTTGAAGTGATTGGTTGGTGGACCATGCAGTGGACTTCATTGTAACTGAGTGATACAAAGTTGTAACAAAGTTGGATGTGTAGTTATGTGAGTTGTTATTTAGTTTAACTCAGTTTAGTGAGTTAAAATCAGTTGTTCTAGTTGTAACTAGTTGTAACTAAAGATACACTAGTGAGAAATTAGTGAATTAATTATTTAATTAATTCACAAGTAGTGGTATCACATGTAACTGAATAAATACTATTGTTAACTACATGCATGTCAAATCCAGTGGATACCCAATTGAGAGATAGGTGAAAGGGCATGGTTGAATATCAATTGTGACTATAGTGGTGCATTCAATGCATCTACACACACATTGGAGATTCCAATGAGGATTGCATAGTCAAGGCAAGGCAAGATCAAATTCATTCAGGGATCTTCATCAGCAGGGATTGCGCAGTGGAGGCAGGTTGTCAGGAGGCAGTAAATTGGTGCATGTTTATGCCAATTTTTGTATGACAGTGTGAGACGATTGTATATTGTACTGAGAGCTCTGGGAGTAGAGTTTTGTATGAGATTTTTTCATGATCCATGATATACATAATATATGATAGTTCGGTTTTTTAGCTTTATGCTTTCCCAGTAAAAACTTATGTGTTATGTGCAATTGATTTTTCTTCATGTGGTTGCAATTGGCGATTAAATTTTCGTAAAGAATTAAGTAGAAGGATTATGTATTTAAAAATGGATATAATTGTTAGATCAGGAGAGTCTAGTAATACATCATAGTATTTATAAAATTTCTACATGGTACCGGAGCATTAAAGATTGAAATATTGAAGTAGTTGTTGAGTTGTGTTGGTGGAAACAATTCGAATTTACTACAAGAATTTCTTGGTGTGACAGTTGAATAAACATCGAAATGGCTTTCAGTGGTTTGTGGTTAGAGTATGAACTCGAGGGCAACTCGAAATACATTGCATGGAATGATAGGATGGAGGTGGTGCTTGAAGATAATGGCTTGAAGGAATTCATCGACAATGATGTTCCTAAGCCCACTTTGATGGATGCTTCATTACTTGACGCATGGAAAAAGAAAGTAGTGAAGACGAGAAGAATTTTGTTGGAAGGTGTGAGAGACAATATTGTCTCAAGCCTTCATGGGAAAGCCACTCCATTGGTAATGTGGAAGGCTTTGATAGATCTTTTCCAAAGCAGCAGCAAGCATAGGAAATTGGCGTTGAGGGATAAACTCAAAAAAATCAAAATGGAGAAGGGCGACAATATTCCTAAGTATCTCACAAATTTTGTCCAATGTAGGGATGAGCTGGGGAGTGTGGGAATCGTTGTTTTTGATGATTATTTGGTGATCTTGGCTCTCTTGGGAATTCCTTAGAGTTGGCACATTTATCAAGACTCTGTCAACGAATGGGAAAAACTACCATATTGGGAACGACTATGGTCGAATCTAGTGCAGGAGGAGTTCAGGTGGAACACCAAGGATGGCTCTTCATCAAATCATGATGATGAAGAGTATTGTGTTTTGGTTTCCAAAGCAATGAAAGGGAAGGGGAAGAAATTCCACTCAAATCTGAGGCTAAAGGCAAGAAGCTGGATTTGTCCAAGGTGAAGTTTTTTCACTGTCACAAACATGGGAATTTCGCCACTAACTACCCACAGAAAAAGAAGAACAAGAAGGTTTCTGGAGCTACAACTGGTGAGGACCTTGCCTCGCAATTTGAACATAATTTCTCTTTGATTTCATGCTTAGCTTCAAGCGTAATGGGATCGATGTGGTATCTTGATAGTGGTGCTTCCTTCCACATGACGGGAGATAAGGAGATTTTTAGTGTCTTGGAGGAGAAATATCTCCAGATGCATATAGAGATGGGTGAAGATGGAAGATACAGTGAAACCATAATTGGTACCATTACCTTTGAGAGGGATTCAGGTAAACCATTTCTGTTGAAATATGTTATTCATGCTCCAGGTCTAAAGAATAACTTGGTCTCAGTCGCAATGTTGGAGGACAGAGGTTATGGTGTTGTTTTTAGCAATGGAAAAGTTATACTGCGACATAAAACAATGGGTAAAACCAAGAGAATAGGGATTTGATTCAAGAATCTCTACAAGCTAGAGGTTGATGGCTATGTTGCAATGGTGGGCAAAGAAGAAGAAGTGGTGAGCCAGGATGAGGGTGAATTATGGCACAGGTGATTGGGCCATCTTCACCATGGCACCCTGAAGATTTTGCAGCAGATTTCTACTGGACTTCCCAAGGGTACACTTGCGCTGATAGATCAAGGCAAGGGATGTACTATGGGTAAGTTTGTGAAGATCACCTTTCATGAATAGGAGAACCATGCTTCGGTGATCCTGGAGAGAGTTCACACAGACGTGTGTGGGCCATTCTTGGTTGCTTCAATAGAAAAACAGAGGTATTATGTTATTTCTGCTGATGACTATTCTCGTAGATGCTGGATCTTCTTCATGCAGAAGAAAGATCAAACATTCTCAAAGTTATATGAGTTTAAAGCATTGGTGGAGAAGGACTCGGGGAAGCAAGTGAAGGCTCTGCAGAGAAATAATGGTGGTGAATATATCTCGAATGAATTCAAATACTTTTGTAGCAAATAAGGAATTCGAAGAGAACTCATAGCGCCTAATAACCCACATCAGAATGAGAACGCGGAGAGGAAGAATAGAAAGATCGTGGGTGTTGCATGAGCTATGCTGCATGATCATAGCTTACCAATGCACTTGTGGGTGGAAGCATGCAACACTACAGTTTATGTGCAAAATCGTTTTCCTCATAGAGTACTTGGCATGAGTACACCTAAAGAAGCTTTTACTAGTAAGAAACCGAATGTTTCTCACTTTAAGATTTTTGGCTCATCTATTTATGTGCATGTGACCAAGGACGCCAGGAAGAATATGGAGCCAACTACTAAAGTTGGGATATTTGTGGGGTACACAGAAACACCCCATAATTATCGTGTGTATTTTCCAAACAGTTGAATGACTGTGGTGCGACGGGATATAAAATTCAATGAGGAGAAAGCCATGAAGTTGTCACTTGAGAGGGAGCTATACTTCCATGCAAAGGAGGAACTTCTTGTTCCCAAAGATGAATCTCTAGATGTGGATCAGCCACAGGAGGAGGTTCATGGAGTTGAGGAGTCCACTCACGCAGAGCCAAACATCAGAACTGACAAAAGGCGCATCACAAAAGCTGAGAGGTTGAAGCTTGATGCAGCACATAATGTAGGAGTCCCTACTTCACAGTGCAAACAAAGACAGTCTCCTAACCGATATACTGGATACATGGCTCTCATGAGAAAATGTATTGTGACTAAGCCATCTTCCTTTCAGGAAGTAGTGCAGGAGCCCACATGGGTAGATGCAATGGTGGAGGATTATGACTCCATTGTCAGAAACAGTGCTTGGGAAATTGTTCCAAGGCCGGTTGATAAATCAGTGGTAGGTTCAAGATGGATCTACAAGGTAAAGAAAGCTGCTGATGGGAGTGTTGAGAAGTATAAGGCAAGATTTGTGGCTTGGAGCTTCTCAAATATCGAGGGAATTGATTATGAAGAAACCTTTGCACCTGCCACATGGTATTCTTCCATAAGGACCATCCTTGCTCTCTAGCACATATGGGTTGGCACATTCATCAGATGGATGTGAAGACTGCATTCCTTAATGGAATCATTAAGAAAGAAGTGTACATTGAGAATCCTGAAGGATTTTAGATCTTCAGCAGCAAGTCACATGTGTGCAGACTCAAAACAGCGTTGTATGGGTTGAAGCAAGCACCCCATGCCTGGTACACTCGGATCGACAGTTATTTCACTGGAATTGGCTTCACCAAGAGTGAGGCGGATGCAAACCTATACCAAATTGTGGTGGAGGGTAAGATTTTAATCATTTTTATTTATGTTGATGATTTAATACTGACTGGTGATGAGCAGCTGATACACTTATGCAAGGAGGATATTGCAAAGGATTTGAGATGAAGGATATGGGCCTCCTTCACTATTTCCTTGGATTGGAAATATGGCAGCGAGAAGGTGAACTGTTTGTGTCTCAACGCAAGTATGAAAGGGAGATACTCGGTAAGTTTCATATGGAGGGCTGCAAACCCATGGATACCCTTCTTCCTAGAAACTAGAGGAAAGATGAAGCTACATCTGGAGAGGTAGTGGATGTTACTGTCTATCGACAGTTGGTAGGTTCGCTCATGTATTTAGTTAATAAAAGACCGGACGATTAGGGGAATTTTGAGGTCTAAAATGGGCCTCCTAAGGAAATAATAAAATAAAATCTAAACTAATAAAATAATATTTCTGAAGTTTCAAATCACTTTTTGCACCACAATCCATGTAACCATAGTTAAATTCAATTCAAAAATTGTACCAAAATAAAATTAATAAAAAAAATTGTATTGATGTGACTATAAATAAGAATGAGTTTTTCAACAAAAAATCATTATCATTGAACAACTAATGTATTTGTCCTTTGTACTTAAATAACTTAAAATAAATATAAATATAAATTCTTAATTATATTATATGCTAAAAAATAAAATTTATATTATTTAAATTGTATAATAACATGTAATTATAATACTATATAAATATAATATAACATAACATAATAAATGTAATATATTATTTTATGTATAAATTCTATATTACATATTAATTGTATTTGATTTATAACATAAGACGAAATAATATATAATATAAAAAAGAATATAATATATATTTTATAACATTTAGATTATTTTTCATAATATTATATATAATAACATATAATATTGATATAATCATAATGAAATGAATTGATTTGTATTTAAAATTAAAGAAAAAAAAACTATTAAAATAGATTTATTTTATATTTATAAATATAATATAAGATTTATATTATAATATAATATAATAAATGTAATACATTATTTTATGTATAAATTTTATATTACATATTAAATATATTTGATTTATAATATAAGACGAAATAATATATAATATAAAAAATAATATAATATATATTTTATAACATTTAGATTATTTTTCATAATATTATATATAATAACATATAATATTGATATAATCATAATGAAATGAATTGATTTGTGTTTAAAATTAAAGAAAAAAAAATATTGAAATAGATTTAATTTATATTTATAAATATAATATAAGATTTACATACATTGAAATTTAGATTTTTTTTTTTTTTTGCCCCAAACTATGTTGAACTTAATATAACTTTTTTCAACATACAAAACTAATCTATCTTTTTTCATTATACAAAACTAAAATGCTTTTTTTTCTTTAATTTTAATATTTTGTATTGTTATTAATATAATAATATTATTATTTATAGATTTGATTTATCCTAAAATTACAAAGTTGCATTTTTATTTATTTTGATTTCATATGTGTAATATATATGTATAGATTCCCGGATGCGGGTGTATAGACAAGCGTTAAATTCGAAGGGACATGGGTGGGGCGAGGTCGGACGACACCTGCCTACCCAGGACATGGCAGATATTTGGCATCTGATCGACGGATCTCAGCATTTAAGCAGCGCAGGGTTCAATGGCATTGTTTTGAGTGGTTCAGGATCTCATATCATGTCCCTCGCTCCGGTTCATGCCTTCGCATGCTCCAGCATGCGGAAAACTTCGGCTCTCTTCAATGTTATAGTTATGGCGGGTGCCTCTCGATGCGGAAGGGGGGATGCTAAATTGAAGCGAGGCCATGGGCTCTCTGTGGAGCCGCTTTAGTCGAACCACTCGCATTTTTATATGGCCTCTGGCCTCAGTTCTAGTCTATGTCTGTATGGTGTTGGATCTATCATACCTGCTGCCTCACACTGTTTGAATGGGGAGGGTAACTTGGAGCTTCACTCTGGTTTTTTAGAGGAGCTGCCTCTGTTGTACCTCTGGCATTTCACTAGGGCCTCTGGCCTTTGCACTGGCTTATGTCTGAATTTTTCTAGCCCTATCATCGTTGTTGCTTGGCCTTTCTTTGTTCTCATGGTTGTCGTCTCCCCTATGCCTCATTTGCGCCACAGAATGCAGAGCCGTAGGGGCGGCACCAGGGGCTGTCCATTGCGCACACCTTCCAGCCCATCTTCTGATACGCCTTCCCTCTCCAGCGATTTCTTTGCCGACCACTACCCTCACACTTGCAGTGGGAGAGGGTACTCTCTTGATTCCAGCCACTGTTTGGGCTCCCCTGCTCCCCGTCCTCCTTCCTCCTTGCCTTCTCCCACAACCGGCTCCGCGCTCTTCTCCTTCAACTGTTCTCTGAACCGCCCAAGGATAACCGCTCACATAATGGTGGTCTTCCATGAGGAAGCCCAGTTGGGGGAGCCAAGCTCTCATCCAGCGGGCTTCGACTCTGACAATGCACAGACTTCGAACCTCCAGATGGGAATTGGCAGCGCATCAATGCAGGCTCCGGATGCTCGAGCTCGCAGCGCTCATGATGTTGAGATGGCGCCGGTTGATCCTGGTCCTTTCGAATTCGAAGCTGCTCTTGCCAGGGATCTTCTTGCAACAGGTTGGTGTTGTATCTTTGAAGAGCCTCCAGATGATTAGTTTGTTCACTGTGGTCTTGCTACCTCACCTTACGGCCCATACAACTGGGCATGTTTCTGTTCAAACTGCTATGTGTCATTTTTGTTTATTTGTGTTTATTTTTGGAACCATGCAAACTCTGCAACATCAAGAAGATCATAACTTGCTCCCCTGGGTTTTGGTAATCTGTTCAAGACCGGTTTCCCTGTCACTGGGCAGTCTCCATATGTGTTTATTTTGACATTTTTTCCTTTCACCAGGGCAGCAGTTTTGACTACGGTCACGATGTAATTTTACTCTCTTTGTTAATAGATCAATCTTATATATATATATATTAACATATAATTAATTTGAAATTGTAATATTAAATAAAATGATATGAATACATAATTTAAAAATAAATATATGAAAATACACAAATATAATATTTATTGAAAAGTGTGTAAAGACATGAAGATTGTGTAGTGATATGCATTGTTTCTTTCAAGAAATATGAAATGACAATAACAATATTTAAATCAAAAAGTGTGAAATGACATTTATTATGAGTACTTTACTTTATAACTTTAAAAGTACTTAGAGAACTACCATGATTAACCATGAGTTTTTATCCACCATTGAGAATGTGACAAGTAAGTACCTTTAACTCAAGTAATGCCACCTCAACCATTAGGGATGATGTCATCTCCTAAAATGTGATTGGTTCTCATAAAGTGAATTTTGATTGTACATTTTCCTTAGGAGGCCCATTTTAGACCTAAAAATTACCCTAATGATATGCTATGCGGTGAACCAGCTTAGTTAAGCGATGGTTAAGCCTACCAAGCTCTTTTAGAAGGCAGGCAAGCATGTCCTGAGATATCTCAGGGGCACTTTTGAGTATGGCTTATGGTACAGATAGATGGATGAAGTGAAGTTGCATGGCTTCATGGATGCAGATTGGGAAAACATACCAATGGATAGAAAGAGCACATCAGGAGGGGTTTTTAGTATTAAATCTACAGTTGTTTTTTGATACAGCAGGAAACAGAGATCTGTGGCACTCAGTTCAGCGGAAGCGGAATACATGGCAGCAAGTCAAGTTGCATGTGAGGCTATCTGGATGAGGAAGATCCTGGTCAGTTTTTTCGGTTCTCATTTAGATCCTATAGTGATTCATTGTGATAATCAGAGTTGCATTAAACTCTCAATTAATCATGTGTTTCATGATAGATCTAAGCATATAGATATATGGTATCATCATATCAGATATTGTGTGCAGCGAAAGATCATGTTGCTTCAGTACATTCCTACGGAATATCAGGATGCAGATATTTTGACAAAGGCGCTCACCAGGAGAAAATTTGAATACCATAGAGACAAGATCGGGGTGAAGGATAATGACTTTCTTGTTGAGAGGGAGTGTTGAGATTCAACAAGATGATGATCCTAGTGAAAATTAAGCACCTACACTAGGTGGGGCTCGCAGGCTATTTTTAGGTGATATGTCTATTTTTAGAATTTGGATCAAAGTCTATTTTTAGCAGTAATCTATTTATAGATGGTTGAGAAAATTATATGGGTGGATAGGCGTCTAAGTTTGGAATTCATGTGTGAAGTATTTTCGTGGAATTCATGTCAATTATTTTTAAGCCCTTAACAATAATTAGACAATAAATAATTATCTATTTTCAGTGAGCACTTGGAAATAGTTAACTAAAGTGGAAAATCAGTTACCTAAGCGGATTTCGAGTTGAAGTAGTTGGTTGGTGGACCATGCAGTGGACTTCGTTGTAACTAAGTGATACAAAGTTGTAACAAATTTGGATGTGTAGTTATGTGAGTTGTTATTTAGTTTAACTCAGTTAAGTGAGTTAAACTCAGTTGTGCTAGTTGTAACTAAAGATACACTAGTGAGATATCAGTGAATTAATTATTTAATTAATTCACAAGTAGTGGTCTCACATGTAACTGAATAAATACTATTGTTAACTACATGCATGTCAGATACAGTGGAGACCCAGTTGAGAGATAGGTGAAAGGGCCTAGTTGACTATCAGTTGTGACTATAGTGGTGCATTCAATGCAACTACACACACATCGGAGATGCCGATGAGGATTGCGCATTCAAGGCAAGATCGAATTCATTCAAGGATCTTCATCAGCAGGGATTGCGCAGTGGAGGCAGGCTGTCAGGAGGCAGTAAATTGGTGCATGTTTATGCCAATTTTTTTATGAGTGTGAGACGATTGTATATTGTACTGAGAGCTCTTGGAGCAGATTTTTGTATGAGATTGTTTCATGATCCATGATATACATAATATATGACAGTTGGGGTTTTTAACTTTATTCTTTCCCGGCAAAAACTTATGTGTTATGTCCAATTGATTTTTCTTCATGTGTTCACAATTGGTGATTAAATTTCCACAAAGAATTAAGTAGAAGGTTTTTGTATTTAACAGTGGATATAATTTTTAGATCAAGAGATTCCGGTGATATATCACAGTATTTATAAAATTTCTACAGCTTGGGCCAACCACCAATACCATTGTAGAAATTATGAGGCAAAGAAAGGAAGCAGTAATGGGTCTAGATGGTCGATGTTAAAAACAAGGTTACAAAACAAATGGAAAAATATATGTTTAATTTAAAAGAAAGGTCGAAAAGAAAGATGTTGAAGGTGAAATATTTCAAGCACCCTAATATAGCCTGCCATTTGTATAATAGGCACCTTGAAGCCTATGGAAAACTACCATAGAATGACGAGGTTCCTGTTTATTTTGCAAAATTATTTTATGCAAAATTCTTTTTGGGAATGAAACCCATTTATAATGTCCTTCCTTCTACATTTTTTGGTCCTAGGAAAGGTTTATTATGTGAACGTAAGGGTGCTAAGCGTGATACTGAGTTTCCTCGCCCTGAACCACCTTTTGTAAGATGACCTCCTTGTGTGGAAAATTTTCGGTCATATATGGATGCCACTTCTCAAATTAATCAAGAAGCAAGGGATGAAATCATAAACAAAGTTCAGACTGAATTTGGTGGAATTGATATTGGTCTAAATCGACAAAGAGCACGAGATAATGCACATGTTAATTTTTTATATAATACATATGAGGAGATATAAAACATGAATATTGAAAAGCTTAGAAAATATGCGAATCATTGTTGCAACGGTTGGCAGGACTTAATTCTTCATGAGGAAGAGGGCATGGGATCAGTATGTGTTAATGGTTAGGGTGGATATTTCAATGTAATTTGTAATATATATATGTGTGTGTGTGTGTGTGTGTGTGTGTTATTCTAGCATAAAATTATCATATGTTCACCATTTTCGATTTACACTCATGTTGAATGAATTTTTTGATAATATCACAGTCCAAGGTTCAGCTTCTGGAAATCGAGATGATATTTTTGGAAATGATAGTGTTTTTTTAAGAGTTCGTGATATTGATGTACAATTATTATTCTATTATTATATCAAACTATCATGAGGTGTATATTTTTAAAATAAATAATTATGTGTACACATGTATATAATTAAATGTTAATAGATTCTGCTTTCATCTGATGTTTTTGAAATTGAGCCACCATCTTCTTCCTTGTTAGGAGATGTGCCAGATAATCCATTGTCACAAGTATTCAATTTTTCACTTATGTTTCAAGTTATAGGTTGAAGTGAAAATTTAATTTTTTTTAATTTTAGATTTGTGGAGATGATTTATGTTCTCAAAGGACTTTAGCGATGGAGTCGACGATGGGGATAGGAACATCCAAACAATTTGAAGTTGTCTAACATTTTTTTAATAAATCGCATTAGTTTTTGCATTTTCACTTGCAAAATATATATATATATATATATATATATATATATATATATATATAGTTTATCCAAGAGGATGCATTGATGCATGGCCAACACGGGACAACGGAGGGGGGACTACATGAGGTATTGCATGAAATTTTATTTTGTTTTTTCATTTTGTTTTTTTTTATGAAGTACTACATTCACATTCAATTTTAAAAGATTAAATTTTAATTTTAATACATAAATAAACTCTTATACATGTGTGTATATATATATAGATGCAATTACACACGTTATGTAGGTTTCCCATTCTTCAAATGAGAGCACAAGCAGGCTGCTGGAAAATGCATTTCGACCAAATTCTCTAAATTGATGCACAACATTTTATTTAATCTAGTCTTTTTATAGTACATTTTATATTTACTTTTCTATGACTTGATGCATGTAACATTTTACTTGACAGTATTTTTATATCTAGTACATGTGAACTATATTCAATTTTATTGAATGATATAAATTTTGGACATATTTTACATTTTAGATAGTTTTTACATTTACTTTTATTGAATGATTTTAAATTTTGGATAGTTGGTACATTTTTCATGTGATCACATGTTGTTATAATATTAACTTAGATGATAATAAATTATGCTTTGTTTAACCTATTGTTTTTTCACTTGTTATTTAAAATGAATCTAGTTGAAATTGACAATTACAAAACACATGTGGTAAATTATGCATTGGAAAATTTGAATGTTATAATTAGGTGTAGATGTCTATTAAAGGTGATATTTAGGTACATTTTGAATGATCACATTTGTCATTTAAAACAATCATAGATGGTTTTACATATTTAAGTTCATGAATATGTACAATGACTGAAGTACATTTGCATTTAGTTGTTACATTTTGCATGTGATCACATATTGTTATAATGTTAACTTAGATGATAATATTATGTTTTGTTTAAGTTGTTGTTTTGTCAAGTTTGTTATTTAAAATGAATTTAGACTGATATTTTAAATTACAAAACACATGTGGTACATTATGCATTTGAAATTGTAAATGTTATAATTAGGTGTAGGTGTCTATTAAAGGTGATATTTAGGTATATTTTGCATGATCATGTGTCATTTAAAACAATCATAGATGGTTTTAGGGAGAAAATGTGAAGTTGGGTTACACTTTTTACCCCTTTTTGAAAAAAAAAATTCATTTTTTTTTATTCTTCAACTTTCTACAAACTATAACAATTTTTCTATTTAGAATTTCATTTTGCAATAAAAATAAAAGTTGTCAGAAATTTTGTTAGCTTTCTATTACATATTTTTTGTAATTTTTTTATGCACATTTGATATGTCAACTTAGCGTTTCTTTGAGTGTGTGTTTTTTAACAATCAAAGGATTCATAAAAAGTCATGTTAATACACAATGTTGTATTCTTTGAAAATTTGTGTTTTTCATAAAACAAAATGTGTTACAACAATCTAGACAGAGTCTACTTCAGTTTCGTCATATTTACAAAGCCAATGGATGCATATCATAATTACTAGAATTTTTTGAACTGGTCCAATATGAAAAAACTGCATATTTTGAGTATGTTTCGCGACGCAAGAAATTTCTTAACATATAAGTTATAAAATAAAAATATAAAAGCTACCCATTAGAGACGACAGACCAATGTAATGCCCCATAATTTTTTTAATTTTTTGTACAATGTATTTTGGAAGATACAGAATTTTGATTTCACTGAATCACAATGACCCTCAAAAATTGTTTGCACCCGTTTTATTACAAAATTAATTAAAATTAGTAAATATGTATGAAATTCCATAAAAGTTATATTTCCTAAAAGTAGATTCAATTCTGAATGTACTTGTCTTGGTTCCAACAGTTAATTCAGACTGTTTCATGGAGTTTAATCAATCCAAATTTGCAAAAACGTATTCAGAGCTCGGACTTTCGTAAATAGTGACGCGTTAGTTTAGCCGAAATTTTCTACAAAGTTTGGCCGAACTATTTTTTGCGCAAACAAGCCACTAAGTCTCACGCCTTACTAGTTTGACCGAATTTTTTCCAAGTTCGGCAGAACTTCTGCTAACTTTTCCGTCGGCCGGAAAATTTCACGGAGCCCCTCCAAAAAAACATTTCGCGGAAATATAAATTGCCACTAAATCATTCTTAATTTTCGCACATTCGCACATTTGGTCTAATTTTACAAAGGTTTCGGTTTGGGTTTACAAAGGTTTTGGTTTGGGTTTAAAGACTTTTCTTGGAGATTTGGGTTTAAGGACTTTTTTTGGAAGACATTTGTTGGAAGTGGTCTGATTTTGCAAAAAATTGTTTTGGGTTTAAGGAATTTTCTTGGACGTACATTCGAATGACATTTCTTGGAGATATGTGATACATTTTTTTGAATGTTTTTTGTTCTTCATTTTTTTTGAAAGTATAGATTTGAGCTTAATTTCGAATTTTTAGAGTACGTGTTTTGAGTTGAAGTAAATCTTTTGAGCTTCGTTTCATTTTTATAAGACATTTTTTTCTCGGATTTTTTAAAATTAGTGTTTTGGATTGGAGTGTATATTTTTTGCAAAAATTTTAAAATAATTTTTTTTTAAATTAAATCTTTTGTGATGCTTTTTCTAATTGAGTTATTGTCTAAATTTTTGAAGGAAAATTTTTGAACTTCATACTCTATTATCATGGGAAATCAAAGGAATTGTGCGAGAAAATATCATCGAAAAAGAGACCCTGAGGAATGTAGAAAAGAGACGAGACAATCTCACAAAAGAAAGATAAAAGCACTCTCAAATATTGAAGGAGAAAATCAACCTCAACTAGAAATTGAAGCAGGTATGTAAATGTAAATATTATGATCTATTGATATATTTAAAATTTTCCTAGTGTAAAATGTGAAGCTTAATTTTTATTTGACGAACTAATTCAAGAAAAATATTTTGCAATGTCAACAGAGAGAAATATTCCTCAAAACATTGATGATGAGATACAAAATTTTGAAAGAGATATTGAACCAATGATTGAAGATGGTGAAAATATTGAAAGAAATTCAAGTGAAGAAATTGAATCACAAGGTATATATATATAACTAAATTAATAAATATATGTATAAAATTTCAATAATACATGCATGTATTCAATATATATATATATATATATATATATATATATATATATATATACATGCATGTATTATTGAAATTTTATACATATATTTATTAATTTAGTTATTTATTGAATATGTAAACTTATTATGTACTATTTATTCGAATATGTACAGATGAAATTAGTGTCGATGATGAGATGTTAGAAAATGTTGACACTCACACATATGGAGATAAAAAACCTAACCATTATATACGATATCGTGTTAACCGCATTTTTAAAACGTATTTCATAAAGGAGAAGGTGAAAGTTCAAGCTCAAATGTTGAAAGGTATCCTATCATTAAGGAAATTAAAAGAAGCTACGACACTACTGGGTATTTGAAAATCAACCAAAGATTTAAAAAAAAAAATAAGGAAAATGTGATACAAAATATAAGTAGTGCTATAAATTCAATTAGGAGATCTAGATAGAAAAATGTTTCAATTATACGTAGAGGAATACATATGGCAATGGTTTCATCAAGTACTAAAGAGAATTTTTTGGTAACATCTATGGCACGAGCATTATGAACCTCACAAAAAACTTTGCACAAACATCGAAAATTTTGGCTGAAAATAGATGTAAATGATGAACTCGCTTGTTGGAGAGCTATTTGTAGGCAACCATATAAAGATAGACTTGGAGAAAATGTTAAAAAAATAATATATGAATATTGGAAGCACAATTCGCGTGCTTCGCCAACTGCAAACCATGTGATGCGAAGAAGAATAGCACGAAATCAATACGAAGAACATGAAAAATATTTCTTGGAAACCACTCAGATAGAGTTATTCAACAAGTTCAAAGAAGAGAATCGTGAAATTCATGTTTCAATCAGTGTTTTTGTTCAAAAAAAACCATGCTATGTAAAACCTATCACCGTACGCGACACTACTTGTTGTCGTTATCATGTGGAATTTGAGTTATATTATGACACATTCCTTGATTTTGGTAGAACATTATGGAAGGATTCACCTCCTCCTTCCACTATCCGTGATTTCATATCTCAAATTCTATGTGAAAGAGAAAGTGATGAACTATTTTACAAAAATAAATGTGTTGGTTGTAAAAAATACGATGATTGTGGAAATTTGACTAAATTTCAAAAAAAATATCGTACTGATATAAATGATCAATCATTGTCCAACATGAAAGTGAAATGGAAGAGATATGAATATATCCATACATTGATTCAAGGTGAAAATAGTGTTAAAAGAATTGAATTACAAGAAGACGAAATTTTTGTGATAGATTTTTTGAGAAAGTTTGAGGCAGAAATTTACAAATACACCAAGCATTCCCATAAAGCTCGATGGCAAGACTTGTAACTCAAAAAATCTCGTGAATTTTTTCCACCAGGGACCATTTTGTCAGTGATTGATTTTGCAGAAAACTACACATTTGTTCCACAAAAAGAAATTCAGAGTGAATACTATCATTCTGACCAAGTCTCTATGCTCGTCCATATTCTATATAGACATGCTGAACAAAACATCGATCATATAGAAAGCACGAGTGAAAATCAACATATCATTAAAGAATATCACTTTTATATTAGTGACGATCGTACACATGATACATATTTTGTACAACATTGTTTTGGAAAATTTTATGAAAAATCGTGGAATAACATTCAATGAACATTGGATATGGTTAGATGGATGAGCATGTCAATTCAAATCTACACGATCATTCTTTTGGTTGTACTATCTTCATAAGAAAACCTGCATGAAAGATTGTTGGAATTTCTTTGAGATTGGCCATGGAAAAGGAGAACATGATTGTGCAGGGGCATGCATAAAATGAGCACTTCGAAGATATCAAATGAACCCCTCTGCAAGACGACTTGTGGACGCGAAAGAAGTTGTTCAATGGTGCATCGCTGCTCTAAGCCATGAGACTAACCCATCAAGGGAAGTCCGAAGGTACATTCAATTTAATTTTTATTGGAAATCTAATTTTATCGTGCAATGATTATCTTTGATTGTATTTTGATATCATATTTACATCCTTTTTTTAATTTTCCATATAAAGGTTTTTCTGGAATATTGGTATCGAAGACGTAGATAGCTCAATTGGAAATGTCGTTGAAACAATAAAAGGGACTAGAAAATTGCATTCAATTAAAACAAAGTCGTCCAGAAATGTGTTAGCATTGGATAAAAGAAAATATTCTTGATTTTGTCATGTTTGCATAGACAACACAACATCCAATGACGTTTGTGAAAACAAAATGTATGAAAACGATTGGAAACATACGGAGCTAAATACAAAGGGAAAAATGTTTGTTGCAATGTTTGAAGAAATGCAATCAGAGGAAACTACAATATCATCCGATGGTGATCGAGTTTCTGATCTTGTTAGAGAAGGTAACATTTGAATTGCTTTCTAATGATTTAAAGATATAGAAATAAATTTAAATATATGTATAATTTTTTTAAGTTTGTTTTATCGTGCAGGAGATGTTTTTGTTGTAATTGCACCTATTGACAATGATGAAAATGTGAAGTATTATTTGATGCATTGCACTGAACGAAAAATGAAATTATTAGAAAACTATAATGATCATGGATTTCAATATGAAAGAGGATCTATTATACTGAAAGGTTTTTTTTCAAACAAACTAATCAAAGTGGGGATTTTGTTTACTTTGAAAACTATGAACCTAATTTCATAAGTTTTCAATATAGTCACTTGGTGTGTGCAGCATGCATAAAGTTGATAGAGGTTCAATCAAATAAAAAAACGAAAATTAAGAAATGGAAAATGTCAAAATCCAATCATGAACAGATTATTGAAGATGGCATTCCGTTGGAATTTTTTTGATTGAAATGCCAAAAAATTTATTCTCTTTGGATTAAATATGTTTTAGAACTTCCAGTACTCAACTAAAAATTGAGTTTCTTATGTTATTTGTGCAAGTGTTTTCACATGTACAAATTGTTTTGGTACATGCACGTGCTCTAGTATCAACTGAAAGTAGATTTTCTATACATGTGCATTGATGAAAAATGTTATATGTACTGGATATATATATATATATATATATATATATGTTCTAGAAAATCTATGTTCTTCCTATTGGAAATTTTTTCACTCTAACAAAAGTATGTAGAGATCAAAAACAATCTTAAGATGCCAAATGTACTGTTGAGTCTCAAAAGTGTTTTCCATATTCATACATATTTCCATTATGTCATAACTATTCAACTCTTATTTCATAGCCATCTGACCTAAAACCCTACATCAAGTAACCATTTTCATAAATATATGGGTTAGGATCCTTGTCTTCCAAAGTTATTTATTTTATGTATTTAAAGTGAATTTATGATTAGAAAATAGAAAATTAACATAGTTTCATATATCTATATATGTGTTATGAGTTTTGTGACATGTGTAGGTCAAAAGAAAGCTTCTAAAAGACCTTTATGTGGCCTCCCAAAACCAAATACGAATTTGGTTGGAGAAGATCATGGGATCATGAGGACATGTGTCTCATTTCCTTTTTGTATTGAAACTCTAAGAAGATATGTGTCTCATTTTTTATTTGCGTTGAAACTCTAAAAAGACATGTGTCTTATCATTTCCTATTTTGATTGTAACTCTAGAAATGGAGGGAGAGATTCGTGGACTCCCATTAATGAGATAACTTCTCATATTTTGTATAAATAGGAGAAGCTTTCTCCTATCATGAGTAGTGAAAAAATAGGAGAAGAAGAGAAAGGAATAGAGAGTGTTTTGTAACAAAGCTCAAGATGGAATGGGATGTAGATTTGTGAGATTTTTTTAATAAAGAAGTTCTTTGATGTTGTTTTGATTACAACTTTAAGGAGCTGAAGAATTTCACCAAATAGGTTTTGCATGTTTTCTAGATAAGTCATTTTCAATTCTATTTTGTCATATTTCTTACTTAGATTGCTTTCTGAAATCATAGCTTTTAGCATTATGTTTCATGTCATTTTCTTAGATAAAAGATCCTCATGATATTATAGTTAGTCTCTTTCAAAAGTTTTTCCAATAAACCTCTAATTCATGAATAAGACTTAGTTGTAATATTGTGAGTTATTGATTGTTTTGTTTCATAAAAAATCCTTATCACATTATGATTAATCTCTTTCAAAAGCTTTTCCAATAAACCTCTAAATCATGAATGAGATTTAGTTGTAATGTTATAAGTTGTTTCAGCATTTCATAGGAGATCCTTACTACATTATAGTAATCTTTTTCTCAAGCTCTTCCAATAAACCTCTATCAAATGAATGAGATTTCACTGTAATGTTCTAAGTTATTGTTTGTTTCAGCATTTCCTTTTATGTTTTAGGAGATCCTCATTGCATTAGATTTAATATTTTTCACAAGCTCTTTCAACAAATCTCTCACTAAATGAATCAGATTAAGTTGTAGTGTTCTGAGTTACTTTTCATTTCATGAATGTTCATTTAAAAGTTGTAATATCCATGGATTAGGACTCCTTGTTTTCATCATTTTCTAGTTAAGAAGAGAACTTGCAAATAAAATATGTTTTCATTTATTCATTAAAATTTCATTTTCTCCCTTTTTGACATAAATCTTACTTCATCTTTTTAGCATAGAGTAGCATACTAAGAATCAAACATAAAAACCCCAAAGCATCAATAAAACACTAAAAACAACGAAGTAAGAAAAATGGATACTTAGGCACATATAGTGCATCACACTTCAACAGTTTACTAGCCCTGGTTGATAATTTATGTTAGCAATTTAGGACACTAAATTGATTAGAAATTTTGGCGCCGTTGTGGGGGAAGTGTAACTAGGTAGCCTTATTTCTTACATCTAAAAAATAATAATAATAACTTCTTGAATATGCTCTCCTCCTGCACTTTGTGTGATCTAGAGGATCAAAAAAAGAATTTTTATGTTAAAAATAATAATAAATTATGTTTTCATCATTTCATTTCATTTTATAATAAACTTTAAAAATGATGAAAATTTCTAATTTCAATAATTGTTTTGTTTAATGAAATATATATGTATATTTTTGAATTTTTTAAAATATAATATATAATTTTATTAACAAATCAATTAAAAAAAAAATTAATTAATTAAAAAAAAAAGACTCATGGAAATAATACACATGCATACGCATGAGGCCAGCTTTTGGCTTAGCTTTATACATATATGCAGGCTTTCAATCCACACAAAGACCCATGCACTGCAATTTAAAAAAAAAAAAAGGAACCTTCTCTTTTCCATATTCGTTTTTCCTCAAACAACAGTTATTAGAAATCATTTAAAAAAAAAAATTGCACACAATGAAGGTATATCACATGAAGAAACTATTGATGAGGAGAAGATTGCAAATTGTTGATGAGGAGAAGATTGCAAATTACTGATGAAGAGAAGATTACAAATTCAATTGCAGGAACAGACAATGGAAGTGTATCATATGAAGAAATTGTTGATGAAGAGAAGATTGCAGATTTCATTGCAAGTAATTGGAATGAGGGAGATCGATCTGAATTTCTCTGTGAGATACAAGCCATTACACTTCAAAACCTACAAATAAAAACAAATCAAACCGCAAGTAATTGCCAGAAAATGAAATGCGTCGTTGTCAAAAACACCTGATTTTAAAACGAATTTTCTGAGCAAACCGAGGCGAATTAGAAAAAAATAAAACATGGGTATTTTTGTGAACTGGGTGAATTAGGTAATTCAATAAGAACTTTCTGAAATTCGTAGCCATTTGGGAGAAATTCATGGTTCTTCGAAGCACTAATTTGCAGTGTGCGTGAGAGAAAAATGTTTTTTTTATTATGAAAACAGTCATGGTTTTATAAAATTCAACTTTGAGAAATAATCAAGGAACTGATTTCCTTATTTGAAGGAAAATGTGGTAGAATTCATGTGTGGTGGCACATGATGAGTGACAAATGGATTATTTGAAGCAAACACATTATCACATGTGCATCAAATGCAAGTTGTATAAATTGAGAATGACTCTGCCTTCATCTCCTTCATAGTTAGGAATTTGACTTTAGAAATTTCAAGCTTTTTATTTTTATCTTGCATGAAAGAGGCATTGGCATGAATTTGTTTCAAAAATATTCATAAGTACAATTATTTCATCCATGCTTTATTTCATTAAAAAAAAAAAAATCAAAAAAAAAAAAACTTCTTAATAATGGTTTGTAGGACAATTAGAAGATTATTTAGATGATTTCTAAACATTTGGCATTAATATTGTTGATGTGTATTTTTATATAAAGTTTTAACTTGCAGAACACAACAAATCTTTGTGATGCCAATTGTTTTACTAAGCACAGTGCATGAAGTCATCCGATAATAGGGAGTTGATTTATTTTTCATGGTTATTCTTTAAAAATGGATTGTTATCGATATCATGAATTGAACCGAATATAGAACTTTTTGATTTACCTTAATATGTTTCATTTGACATTTAATTTTTGTATAAGAATCAGAAAGAAATTAGCTACTTCTTTTTTAACACACTTATGTTCTTTATGTCAAGTTCTTTTTGCAGATTTGGGATGATTGAATGATCATTGAAGGACACTAATTGTGCGCACGATTGGTTTTCAAAGGACCAATTTCATGAGAAACATAAGAACAAGTCCATGTTCATATCCATCAATACCATTACTTTTCCTCCCTTTTTGAATTGTAAATCCAACCAAGAAATTCAAAGCAAACCACCATTATTTTCCCAGCAGAAGTTAGTTGTTCATTTTCCTTCATTCACATACACTTTCCATCACTTTTTGTCTACTCTACAAATAAAAGCAAGAAGCTCACCTACATGCTTATTTCCCATTGTCATTTTCCATTTTTCATTGTCCATTTCCATTTTCCTTTTCCTATCCTTTTCATTTTGCAAATAAACATTGCTTCAATGCAAATTATTGAATCCATAGTCCTTCAAAAAAATTATTCCTTCATGCTCGCGTTAGATGATGGAGGATTCCTTAAGGTCTTCCTTCTAACAATTCTTGGCCTATCGACATCAGCACATTATCTAGGTCCAAGACTAGAGTCCTTAATAGTACCTTGAGGCTTGTATGCATTAATGACAAGTTCTCTCGCTGACAATCATGGGAATACATCAATGTCCCTTGATCGTCAGATCTTGCAAGTAGCTCGACATCAGCCCATTTATTCGCACTTTACAAGATGTACTTAGGTACCTTGGCACTCAATAACATTAATGGTGAGTTTGTCTCACATTAGTTAACGACATTCATCAATGGTCGGTAATCCAATGACTTATATTCATGCTTGAAATCAACACATTTGTTCGCATGACTAGAATTGCACCATCGGATTTTGTAACGATTGAAGACTACAACATTTCAGCAGTTTGCAGTAGGAATCAATTTGTATCAGCAGCAATAAAGATCCC
This sequence comes from Pinus albicaulis, assembly GCA_034641835.2. Taxonomy (NCBI): domain Eukaryota; kingdom Viridiplantae; phylum Streptophyta; class Pinopsida; order Pinales; family Pinaceae; genus Pinus; species Pinus albicaulis. The sequence continues at coordinate 575,681,728 of CM076574.1, forward strand.
AATCTTGCCATCGGCAAAAAGAGAACAAAGAGAACAAAGAAGTAGATCAAATTCATTTGTTTACATAGTTCATGATCCAACAACAACAACAACCACACTCTTCAGTATACACAACTCATCCACATTTAATGTAAGTGAAGGTATGTGGTTTTCTAATTTTTAGTCATGTAATTCATTAGAATGCTAAAATTGTAACTTTGAAAAAATTCCTCATTCTCTTTTTCACATTGGCATATCTTTAGTTGGGGGGAAGGGACATCATTTCATATCCACATGTCATACACTATCACACATTTTCATTTCATTTCCACCCGCATATACTTTCCAACCAACTATTGTTGCAACATGATCCAAAAGATTATATGCCTTGCAAATGATCAATTCACTGATGAAGTAATTGATTCTAAAATGTTTTCATGAACTTTGATGCAACAAAGAAAATAAAGCATTGTTACACAAGAACCATTGCTCAAAAAAATTTGTTGTCACACAAGAACCAACCATTAAAAAATGTTGCAATCAAATGTATTATACTTTGCCAAAAGAAAATATTATAAAGCAAAGTTTGGAACGAATATATATGAGTCAAAACTCATAAAAGATTAACTCATGGAAAAATGAATCATTGCAATAGTTGCATGAGGACATGCAACAACTTCAATTGGGGGGTATGTTTAGTCTCAAAAGTGTTTTCCATATTCATACATATTTCCATTATGTCATAACCATTCAGCTGCTATTTCATAGCCATCTGACCTAAAACCCTACATCAAGTAACCATTTTCATAAATATATGGGTTAGGATCCTTGTCTTCCAAAGTTATTTATTTTATATATTTAAAGTGAATTTATGATTAGAAACTATAAAATTAACATAGTTTCATATATCTATATATGTGTTATGAGTTTTGTGACATGTGTAGGTCAAAATGAGACTTCTAGAAGACCCTTATGTGGCACTCTAAAGCCAAATTCGAATTTGGTTGGAGAAGATTATGGGATCAAGAGGATATGTGTCTCACTTCCTTGTTGTATTGAAACTCTAAGAGGATATGTGTCTCATTTCTTAGTTGTGTTGAAACTCTAGAAAGACATGTGTCTTATCATTTCTTATTTTGATTGTAACTCTAGAGATGGAGGGAGAGATTCATGGACTCCCATTAATGAGATAACTTCTCATATTTTGTATAAATAGGAGAAGCTTTCTCCTATCATGAGTAGTGAAAAAATAGGAGAAGAAGAGAAAGGAATAGAGAGTGTTTTGTAACAAATATTAAGATGGAATGGGATGTAGATTTATAATTTTTTTTTAATAAAGAAGTTCTTTGATGCTGTTTTGATTACAACTTTAAGGAGCTGAATAATTTCACCAAATTGGTAGCAGAGGACCCCTGCTATTCAAGGAGGTTTTGCATGTTTTCTAGATAAGTCATTTTCAATTCTATTTTGTCATATTTCCCTTACTTAGATTGCTTTCTGAAATCATAACTTTTAGCATTATGTTTCATATCATTTGCTTAGATAAAAGATCCTCATGATATTATATTTAGTCTCTTTCAAAAGCTTTTCCAATAAACCTCTAATTCATGAATGAGACTTAGTTGTAATATTGTGAGTTATTGATTGTTTTGTTTCATAAAATATCCTTATCACATTATGATTAATCTCTTTCAAAAGCTTTTCCAATAAACCTCTAACTCATGAATGAGATTTAGTTGTAATGTTATAAGTTGTTTCAGCATTTCATAGGAGATCATTACTACATTATAGTAATCTTTTTCTTAAGCTCTTCCAATAAACCTCTATCAAATGAATGAGATTTCACTGTAATGTTCTAAGTTATTATTTGTTTCAACATTTCCTTTTATGTTTTAGGAGATCCTCATTGCATTAGATTTAATCTTTTTCACAAGCTCTTCCAACAAATCTCTCACTAAATGAATCAGATTAAGTTGTAGTGTTTTGAGTTACTTTTCATTTCATGAATGTTCATTTAAAAGTTGTAATATCCATGGATTAGGACTCCTTGTTTTCATCATTTTCTAGTTAAGAAGAGAACTTGCAAATAAACTATGTTTTCATTTATTAATTAAAATTTCATTTTCTCTCTTTTTAACATAAATCTAACTTCATCTTTTTAGCATAGAGTAGCATACTAAGAATCAAACATAAAAACCCCAAAACATCAATAAAACACTAAAAACAACGAAGTAAGAAAAATTGATACTTAGGCACATATAGTGCATCACACTTCATCAGTTTACTAGCCCTGGTTGATAATTTATGTTAGCAATTTAGGACACTAAATTGACTAGACATGTACTTCAACCATCCAAAATTTGAATTTTAAAAACTTTTTGATTAAATCAAAACAATACTTCACATGGGAGTCTTCCATCTAGGCCAAAAGTAGATCGAAACCATCCAAAACTTATATCAAAACATTTAACATTATATCAAAACATTTAACATTTAACATTAAATCAAAATTAAAGGGATAACGTACAACTTCTTTACTCTTTTTGATTAAATCAAAACAATACTTCACATGGGAGTCTTCCATAGGCCAAATGTAGATTGAAACCATCCAAAACTTAGATAAAAACATTTAACATTATATCAAAACATTTAACATTTAACATTAAATCAAAATTAAAAGGATAATGTACAACTTCTTTACTCTTTTTGATTAAATCAAAACAATACTTCACATGGGAGTCTTCCATAGGCAAAATGTAGATTGAAACCATCCAAAACTTAGATCAAAACATTTAACATTATATCAAAACATTTAAAACATTTAACATTAAATCAAAATCAAAGGGATAAATACATATAACTACTTCTTTACGCTTTTTTATTAAATCAAAACAATCAAAGGGAGTCTGAATCAAAAAAATAGAAAAGGGGTTGCCCATGACCGGGAAACCAGCCCAGAATATGCTGCCCAATATTAGGAAACCAGCAGACATAGAGTGTTCAGAAGCACAGTGATTGAAAAACATGACAAAAGTTCAAAAAAGCTAAAGAGGACCTGACATCAGGCTAGCTATTGATGTGTGTAGGAGGATTCTCCTCCAAAATTGGACAACTGTAGTCCTCCAGATCATCAGCTACTCCCTTGTAGTGCTCGGAGGAGCTCTCTGAAGCGGAAGAGGAGCTAGAGTCATCTTTGAGCTTTTTCTCCACACAGGACGAGTTGCCACTTCTTGTGCCATCGCTGTTGGAGCTCGTCAAGCCGGATTTGACTGGAAGAGCTGTCGACTTCCTGGTGTCTTGGGGTCGATGGTTTGGGATGGTGAAATTTCTCCGCCAATTCCTGGAACCATAGGCACCTTCATCTTGGGGCTCCTCCTGAGAAAAGACAGAAATGGTCACCGTAATTCGAGGTCTGACCATAGCATTGGTGAAGTGGAATTGTGCAACACTGCTTACTGAAGGAGGGTGCCACCTGTGTCATGGATTGAAAGAGGTGGGCGAGAGCCAACACTCCTGCCCCCTCTACCCCTACCCCCACCTCCCCTTCTGCAACGCATCCGTTGTCTACGCATGGGGTCTTCCGTAGGCCAAATGTAGATTGAAACCATCAAAAACTTAGATTAAAACGTTTAACATTATATCAAAACATTTAAAACATTTAACATTAAATCAAAATTAAAGGGATTTACATTTAAAACGTTTAACATTAAATCAAAATTAAAGGGATTTACATTAAATGTTGATTAAAATGGTATCCAAAACTTAGTTTTAAAAACTTTTTGATTATATCACAACATTACTTCACATAATTAATGTACTTCAACCATCCAAAACTTGGGTTTTAAAAAAATTTTGATTATATCACAACAGTACTTGACATGCCATCCAATTGTAGTTCAACTATCCAATAAAAACATTTAATATTATATCACATGTGCCAAATGTAGATTGAAACCATCCAAAAATTAAGTTTTAAAAACTTTTTGATTATATATCATGCAACATTACTTCACATGCCATGCCAATTATAGTTCAACTATCCAATAGAAACATTTAACGTTATACCATGTGCCAAATGTAGATTGAACCCATCCAAAACTTAAGTTTTAAAAACTTTTTTATTATATATCGTGCAACATTAAAACATTAAACATTTAAAACATTAAATATCACATGCGAAATGTAGATTGAAACCATCCAAAACTTGAGTTTTAAAAACTTTTTTATTATATCATACATCACATTACTTCACATGCCATGCCAATTATAGTTCAACTATCCAATAAAAACATTTAACATTATATCGCATGCCAAATGTAGATTGAAACCATCCAAAACTTAACTTTTAATTTAACAAAAAATTATAGATCACAACATTACTTCACATGCCAAATGTACTTCAAGCATCCAAAACTTAAATTTTAAAAACAAGACAAATTATAACACATCATTACATAACATACCAAATGTAGTTCAGAAGCAAAACACAACTTAAATTTTAAAAACAAAACAAATTATAACACATCATTACATAACATGCCAAATGTAGTTTAGATGACAACATTACTAGGAGTTCAATTATCCAAAACTTAAAAGTTTTAAAAACCAAACAAATTATATAACAACATTACTTCACATTCACATGCCAAAAGTACTAAAACCATCCAAAACTTAACTTTTTGGAACAAAACAAATTATATTAACACTGTAATAAAATATGTCCAAAAATTGTAGATCTCACAAGTATCAAACTGTATGTATATATATATATATATATATATATATATATATATATATATATGACAGTGCATCTAGATAATATATAAAAAAGTAAATTTAAGACTATCTAAATCTTGAAATCAAATCTACAAATCAGGTCCATCAAATAGAGATGGATGTAGCGTCTTCCCTATCAGGGTCTCAATCCGTGCACTATCATGCGAAGCATGGGAAACCTGTACACAATGCACATGTACTTGAACATTAAAATTTTATGTTTTAAAAATGAGTGAGAATATATATAGAACTTCATGTAAAAAAAAAATAAATAAATAAAAAAAATCATGCAATACCTCATGAGGTTCCCTCTCCATTTGTTCACCTGCTACAAGTTCCCCCCCCATGGGAACATCTGCAACGGTAAATTGTAAAATATACATGTACAATTATATATATATATATATATATTAAGAAATTTCAAATGAAAATGCATGTGTACATATATAAACTTATTTTCAGTAATATTAAAAAAAAAAAGTTAAATACAACTTGTTCAAATGGTTGAAATGGTGTGGATGTTCCTATCTCCATCGCTAGAGTCTGTGGATTAAAGAAATCTTCTATAGGAACCTAAATTCAAAAAATTTAAAATAACTCAATATATATATATATATATATATATATATATATATAACTTAAACATAAATTTTAAAAGTGAAAAATTGTCCATACTTGTGGCTCATCTCCTAAGGAAGTAGAAGGTACATCTCCCAAGGAAGAAGAAGGTACCGCCATCCCAAAAACATCGGACGGAATCGGTATCTGTTAAAACATTTTATCATTATATATACATACATGTACATGTGTGCACAATTATTTATTTTAAAATATCACTTAAAAAACACTAACATTTGCCAACATATCTTGATGGTGAGACCCATCTGCATTGTTTGAACCAGAGGTCCCAAATGTGATATTAACATTTTTGTCATTCATTATGCGTGACAACTGCAAATGGTATTTTAACATATGATGATACATTTGTGTTAGATTAATATACATACAAATAAATGTATACATGTACATACACATGTATTTATTACAAATTGTACACATGTATACATGTTAAAATAATTGAACCCTAAGGTCATTAACACATACCGTTCCCGTGCCCTCTTCCTCATGAAGAATTAGGTCTTGAAAACCATTGCGACAAATTTTTCCATATATTCAGAGATCTTCAACATTCATGTTGTCACTCTCTTCATCTGTACAATACACAAAATTGGCACATGCACTTTCATGTGCTCTTTGTCGATTTAGACAAACATCGACTCCACCCAATCCGCTGTAAACATTGTCGATCATGATATCCCTTACTTCTCGACTTATTTTAGAAGTTGCATCCATCTCTGACCATAGAGTTTCAACCCGAAAAGGTCGACTCACCAATGGTGGCTCAGGGCGAGGCAACTCCACATCTCGCTTAGCACCCTTACGGTCATACAATCAACCTTTCCCCGGACCAAAAAATTTTGACGGAAGGTCATTGTAGTTGGGTTTCATATCCAAAAAAAAATTGCATAAAACAATTGTGTAAAATAAACAGGAACCTCGTCATTCCATGGTAGTCTTCCATAGGCCGCAAGATGCCTATCATACAAATAGTGAGCTATATTTGGGTGCTTGAAATATTGCACCTTCAGCATTTTTCTTTTTGGCTCTTCCTTGAAGTTTCCTTGTTGTTTGTTTTTCTTCTCAGTATATTCATTTTCGTTTGGACGACTTTGCTAGTCGCAATATTGGAAAGTACATATGTAATCACTTCTTTCCCTGGATTGGGATAGCAAGAAACTTCTATGCATAATTTTCATTTTTCAACCAAAAAAAAATCAATAAAAATATATATATGACATGGGAGAAATGACACAAGATCATGAGGTAAATGACATGTGCATGGTTTATCTTAAATTTTGACTTAAAAATTTTATGGTCTAGAATTCACATCTAAAATTAATGGGAGAAAGCCTTTAGTTTGTGGGAGAAATGACACATGTACATAGTTTACCTTAAAGTGGTTGTGTTTTATGGATATTAAAATGAAGAACTTCTATTTAGATCTATTCCAGAGATTGACTGTAGGGGCATTTACTAGATATGTCACCTTTCATAAAAGATAAGATCCAGAGGCTACCTGGCACTTTACAAACTCTGCCTATAGAACTTGTAGAAGTTAAGAAATTTACATTGACAACATATAGAGATTCAACTAGGCTTGTGAAAATTACAAGTGGACAATGTATAATTCTACTTAGAAGAGTCTTTGGTTTAATGGTTAAGCAAGAAAGAGTCGTTGTTTTCTCTATCTAGAGTAGAAGTGGAATACATAGTAGTTACTTCTTTTTGAGTGTTTTGGATGAAATGGGCTCTACAATATATTAAAGTAAATTTCTTTTTGAGTGAGTAGAAGTGGAATACATAGTAGTTACTTTTTTTTTAGTGTTTTGGATGAAATGGGCTCTACAAGATATTAAGGTAAGGTAAATTTCTTTTTGAGTGTTTTGGATGAAACGGGCTCTACAAGATATTAAGGTAAATCTATATATCTATTAAGTGTTTCAATAGAAGTGTAATAATAATTTCAAAAATAAAATACTCTACTTCCTTCAATCAATATTTACATATCATCATAAAGTACCACTTCCTCACACAAGAAGTCTTTGAGAAAATAGTGAAGATGGAATACATACCCACAAAGCCTCTTGTTAGAGAAGCATTTGAATATGTGAGAAACAATTTAGGAATAGTTCTTGTAAATTATCTTGTTAGAGAACCATTTGAACATGTGAGAAACAAATTAGGGATAGTTCGTGTAAATTATTGTCACTTATTTGACTTCAAAAGAAGAGCCTATGAAATTGAGTGCAATATCTATGTGGGAGAGTACAAAATATCTAAGGGGGAGAACACAATATATTTGACTTCAAAAGAAGAGCCTATGAAATTGAGTGCACTATCTATGTGGGAGATTGAGTGCAATATCTATGTGGAAGAGTATATAATATCTAAGGGGGATAATACAATATATTTGACTTCAAAAGAAGAGCCTATGAAATTAAGTGCACTATCTATGTGGGAGAGTACACAATATCTAAGGGGGAGAATAGATATAAGGAAGGAATAAAAAGAGTAACAAAAAACATATGAGTGTGTCAATAATTTGAAGTAGTCAAGAAAGATAACAAAGGACCATCAAAATTGAGTGCAATATCTATATGATATCTATATGATCAAGTGTCAATAATTTGAAGTAAATAAAGATAAAAAAATGACCACCAAAATTGAATGCAATATCTATATGATTGTGTCAATAATTTGATAATTTGAAGTAGTCAAGAAAGATAACAGAGGACCATCAGAATTGAGTGCAATATCTATGTGGGCGAGTACACAATATCTATGGGGAAGAATACAATATAAGGAAGGAATAAAAATAGTAACAAGAAGCATATGATTGTGTCAATAATTTGAAGTATTCAAGAAAGATAACAAATGACCATCATCGAATTCAAATTGAAAGATCAAGTAGTCTTCTTCATAAAGAAGAAGCATTAACTAGGCTCTTCATTTAAAGGGTTCATTTTTTAATGAAAAAATTTATGAATAATATGGAATGAATCATTGTACATTATGATAAATCTTGTATTTAAATGACATTTGATCTATGAATAAAAAATAAAATGGGATCATCTCTTCATATATATGTGTGTGTGTGTGTGTGTGTGTGTAAGAGAGAAATAAAAATCAAAGGTAATTCCACCAAGCCTAAAGGAGCATGTCCTAATACATTAAATTATGTTTGGTTTCTAGAAGCATTAATCATGAAGAGTCATGAGATCCACATTTCTACCATACTATTTGCAAGTTAAAGGAGCATGTCCTAATACATTATTATGTTTGGTTTCTAGAAGCATTAATCATGAAGAGTCATGAGATCCACATTTCCATCATACTATTTGCAATTTCACATTTCCATCATGCTATTTTCAAGTTCTATATGAAGATATGTAGTCTAATAACTAATTAGCAAGTTGTGATGTCCTAATACATTATTATGTTTGGTTTCCATCATACTATTTGCAAGTTCTATATGAAGATATGTAGTCTAATAACTATACAATATAGCCCATATAACATATAACGACTTTTGACAGTATGAGAAAAGAGTCAAAAAAACATAGAGGCCTCCCAACAGAGTTCCACCTGTTCATCAAGGTAAGAAACATAATATCGGCAGTGAAACAATGACACCACTGAACATATGTGAATTTATATATTAAATTGACATTTATTGCAAATGACATGTGCATGGTTTATCTTAAAGTTTGACTTAAAAATTTTATGGTATAATTCACATCTAAAATTAATGGGAGGAAGCTTTGAGTTTGTGGGATAAATGACACATGTACACAGTTTACCTTAAAGTGGTTGTGTTTTATGGATATTAAAATGAAGAACTTCTATTTAGATCTATTCCAGAGATTGACTGTAGGGGCATTTACTAGATATGACACCTTTCATAAAAGATGAGATCTAGAGGCTATATGGCCCTTTACAGACTCTGCCTATAGAAATTGTATAATTTAAGAAATTTACATTGACAAATTTACTTGTGAGAAATTTACATTGACAACATATAGATATTCAACTAGGCTTGTGAAAAGTACAAGTGGACAATGTATAATTCTACTTAGAAAAGTCTTTGGTTTAATGGTTAAGCAAGAAAGAGTCGTTACTTTCTCTATCTAGAGTAGAATTGGAACACATAGTAGTTACTTCTTTTTTATTGTTTTGGATGAAATGGGCTCTTCAAGATATTAAGGTAAATTTCTTTTTGAGTGAGTAGAAGTGGAATGTACATAGTAGTTACTTCTTTTTTAGTGTTTTGGATGAAATGGGCTCTACAAGATATTAAGGTAAATTTCTTTTTGAGTGAATAGAAGTGGAATGTACATAGTAGTTACTTCTTTTTGAGTGTTTTGGATGAAATGGGCTCTACAAGATATTAAGGTAAATTTCTTTTTGAGTGTTTTGGATGAAATGGGCTCTACAAGATATTAAGGTAAGGTAAATTTCTTTTTGAGTGTTTTGGATGAAATGGGCTCTACAAGATATTAAGGTAAATCTATATATCTATTAAGTGTTTCAATAGAAGTGTAATAATAATTTCAAAAATAAAATATTCTACTTCCTTCAATCACTATTTACATATCATCATAAAGTATCACTTCCTCACACAACAAGTCTTTGAGAAAATAGTGAAGATGGAATACATACCCACAAAGCCTCTTGTTAGAGAAGCATTTGAATATGTGAGAAACAAATTAGGAATAGTTCTTGTAAATTATCTTGTTAGAGAACCATTTGAACATGTGAGAAACAAATTAGGGATAGTTCTTGTAAATTATTGCCACTTATTTGACTTCAAAAAAAGAGCCTATGAAATTGAGTGCAATATCTATGTGGTAGAGTACACAATATCTAAGGGGGAGAATACAATATATTTGACTTCAAAAGAAGAGCCTATGAAATTGAGTGAAATATCTATGTGGGAGAGTACACAATATCTAAGGGGGAGAATAGATATAAGGAAGGAATAAAAAGAGTAACAAAAAGCATATGATTGTGTCAATAATTTGTAGTCAAGAAAGATAACAAAGGACCATCAAAATTGAGTGCAATATCTATATGATCAAGTGTCAATAATTTGAAGTAGTCAAGAAAGATAACAAAGGACCATCAGAATTGAGTGCAATATCTATATGATATCTATATGATCTCAATAATTTGAAGTAAAGAAAGATAACAAAGGACCATCAAAATTGAGTGCAATATCTATATGATTGTGTCAATAATTTGATAATTTGTAGTAGTCAAGAAAGATAACAAAGGAGAATGAAAATTGAGTGCAATATCTATGTGGGCGAGTACACAATATCTAAGGGGGAGAATACAATATAAGGAAGGAATAAAAAGAGTAACAAGAAGCATATGATTGTGTCAATAATTTTAAGTAGTCAAGAAAGATAACAAAGGACCATCATCAAATTCAAATTGAAATATAAAGTAGTCTTATTCATGAAGAAGAAGCATTAACTAGGTTCATCATTTAGAGGGTTCATTTTTTAATGAAAAAAATTGTGAGTAATATGGAATGAATCATTGTACATTATGATAAATCTTGTATTTAAAAAACATTTGATCTATGAATAAAAAATAAAATGAGATCATCTCTACATATATATATGTGTGTGTAAGAGAGAAATAAAAAACAAAGGTAATTCCATCAAGCCTAAAGGAGCATGTCCTAATACATTAAATTATGTTTGTTTTCTAGAAGCATTAATCATGAAGAGTCATTAGATCCACATTTCGACCATACTATTTTCAAGTTAAGGAGCATGTCCTAATACATTATTATGTTTGGTTTCTAGAATCATTAATCATGTAGAGTCATGGGATCCACATTTCCATCATACTATTTTAAAGTTCACATTTCCATCATGTTATTTGCAAGTTCTATATGAAGATATGTAGTCTAATAACTAATTAGCAAGTTGTGATGTCCTAATACATTATTATGTTTGGTTTCCATCATACTATTTGCAAGTTAAATATGAAGATATGTAGTCTAATAACTATACAATCTAGCCCATATAACATATAACGGCCTTTGACAATATGAGAAAAGAGTCAAAAAATAGAGAGGCCTCCCAGCAGAGTTCCACCTATTCATCAAGGTAAGCAACATAATATCGGAAGTGAAACAATGACACCACTGAACATATGTGAATTTAGAATGATTTCAACTTTTTTTTCAAAGGAGAAAAAACCTTGTTTCATACATTGATAACAGTTCATGTACAGAATCCTCTTGATATACCCATAACAGGTTATCAAGTATAAAAGATCAGATTATGTCCTACATAAATACATTACAGCAGTATAAAAGACAATATGTAGTCACATTACAAAAGATCAGATTCTGTCTCATACAGAAATACATTACAAGAGTATAAAAGACAATACGTAGTCACATTACAGCGGTAGATCATTCTAGTTCAATCATTCCAGCGTTGAGAAATCAAGAGAAGGCTCAATAACAGAATAAGCTTAACAGTGGTGGTAAACTTCCATGCACAAGGCGAGAATCAGCTAGAGCGGATGAAATTGATGGATCCACAGGAACATTAACAACTGCAGCAACCGAATCCATATCATACTACCAGAAATTTAACATACACCTTACAACAAAAGGTAATGAAATTTAAAGCATAATTAACAGCATAGATGCTTTGTTTGGAATTTTGGGGTTTCTCGTTCCCACTTGGTTGTAAAGACAAATTTTTTATAACAATGAGTGCCTTGACTTCTACATGACACCAATCAACTCAAATTAAAACCAAGAATTCCAGAAGGCGCATTTGCAGTAACAGTCCAAAGTTAAAATAGAAAAGGAAATCCCTATATACGCAAGTGAACCCCCAAATCTAATGGACTCCCCTGAAGCCCAAGGTTACTTGTTACACGTGGAAGGGAAGTGGAGTGCAATTCGGGGCCGCAAAAGAGGTGGGCTTGCATGGCAGCACCGATCAGAAAAAGAGTGGACAGCAGTCCAGTGAGGCTTCTTCTAGTAAGGTGGCAGCCACCAAGTGGTGGAGAACCGGAAGAGGAGATCGAGAAGAAGTTGTTCCCTGGAACTTGTGATTCGAGAGAGGTCACAAAGTGGAAATTTTATGTTTCAACGAGGTTTTTTCATTTCAATAAGGTTATTTTTTCAACAGTGCCTTCAAATATGTGGGACTGACTTAGGCATCCAAGCATCATCTTAACAAGCAAGACATTAGTGATACCAAAGTTGTCGAAAACAATTTATATGAAAAAAAAGAACATTTTGGACTTGGTATGACATGCACTAGGCTTAATTAGTACTAAATGGAACTTGGTGATTGTCACCATAATTGGTAATGAATAATTCATGTAGATTTCATGTGAATCCATTGATAAAGGTGCAGAGGAGGAGGAGAAATACCTGGTAGTTCACTCGCTTGACGTTGCCACAGATAATCACCAACAGAGCGGACAGAAGCAGCCCCAGACCAGAAGTAGCGCCACAAAATATCACCGAACAGAACAGCAACAGAAAATCGTGCGAAGAAACAATGCTAAGAAACATAGACGCGGGAAACAAACAGATCACCGAACAGAACAGCAACAGAAAATCGCGCGAAGAAACAATGCTAAGAAACATAGACGCAGGAAACAAAAATATCACTGAACAGAACATCAACAGAAAATCATGCGAAGAAACAATCCTAAGAAACACAGACTCGGGAAACAAATGAACTTCGCGGGAAATATACTTATAAGAAGTAGTTCGGCCAAACTATTTTAAGAGTAAAAGTTCAGCCAAACTTTGTTGCCGGTTTTCCCATCTCCGGCAAAAATTATGTTTGCCCATGCCATCAGTGTGCCATCAATTTAAACGGAAGAACAATTTCGGTTGAACTTTTTCATAAAGTTCGGCCGAATTATCCAATAATTCGGTCGAACTTTATAAAAAATTCGGCCAAACTTTTGCCGAAAAAAAAAAATTTTCCGCCCCCGATTCTCAAAAAAGTGTAACCCAGCTTCACATTTCCGCCCTTTACATATTTAAGTTCATAAATATGTAACAATGATTGAATTACATTTATATTTAGTTGTTACATTTTGCATGTGATCACATGTTATAATGTTAACTTAGATGATAAGATTATGTTTGTTTAACTTGGTGTTTTGTCAAGTTTTTTATTTAACATGAATCTATATTTAAATTGCAAATTACAAAACACATGTGGTACATTATGCATTTGAAAATGTAAATGTTATAATTAGGTGTAGATGTGTATTAAAGGTGATATTTAGGTACATTTTGCATGATCACATGTGTCATTTAAAACAACCATAGATGGTTTTACATATTTAAGTTTATGAATATGTAACAATGATTGAAGTGCATTTGTATTCAGTTGTTACATTTTTCATGTGTTCACATGTTGTTATAACGTTAACTTAGATGAAGAGAAATTATGTTTTGTTTAAGTTTTTGTTTCGTCACTTGTTATTTAAAATGAATCTAGATTAAAATTTGAAATTACAAAACACATGTGGTACATTATGCATTTGAAAATGTGAATGTTATAATTAGGTGTATATTTCTATTAAAGGTGATATTTAGGCACATTTTGCATGATCACGTGTCATTTAAAACAATCATAGATGGTTTTACATATTTAAGTTCATTAATATGTAACAATGATTGAAGTACATTTGCATTTAGTTTTTACATTTGGCATGTGATCACATGTTGTTATATTGTTAACTTAGATGATAAGATTATGTTTTGTTTAACTTGTTGTTTTGTCAAGTTCTATATTTAAAATGAATTTAGATTGAAATTTAAAATTACAAAACACATGTGGTACATTATGCATTTGAAAATGTGAATGTTATAATTAGGTGCATATGTATATTAAAGGTGATATTTAAGTATATTTTTCATGATCATGTGTCATTTAAAACAATCATAGATGGTTTTACATATTTAAGTTCATAAATGTGTAACAATGATTGAAGTAATTTTGCATTTAGTTGTAACATTTTGCATGTGATCACATGTTATAATGTTGACTTAGATGATAAGACTATGTTTTGTTTAACTTTTTGTTTTTTCAAGTATGTTATTTAACATGAATCTAGATTGAAATTGAAAATTACAAAACACATGTGGTACATTATGCATTTGAAAAATTGAATTTTATAATTAGGTGTATATGTCTATTAAAGGTGATATTTGGGTACATTTTGCATGATCATTTGTCATTTAAAACAATCATAGATGGTTTTACATATTTAAGTTCATGACTATGTAACAATAATTGAAGTACATTTGAATTTAGTTGTTACGTTTTCCATGTAATCACATGTTGTTTAATGTTAACTTAGATGATCTTAGATTATGTTTTGTTTAACTTTTTGTTTTGTCACTTGTTATTTAAAATGAATCTAGATTGAAATTGAAAATTACAAAACACATGTGGTAGATTATGCAATTGAACATGTGAATGTTATAATTAGGTGTAGATGTCTATTAAAGGTGATATTTAGGTATATTTTGCATGATCGTATGTCATTTAAAACAATCATAGATGGTTTTAAATATTTAATTTCATGAATATGTAACAACGATTGAAGTACATTTGCATTTAGTTGTTACATTTTGTTATAATTTAATTTAGATGATAAGGTTATTTTTTGTTTAACTTGTTGTTTTGACACTTTTTATTTAAAATGAATCTAGATTGAAATTATAAATTACAAAACACATGTGGTACATTATACATTTGAACGTTTGAATGTTATAATTAGGTGTATATGTCAATTAAAGGTGATAGTTAACTTTTAATATAAGTTGTAAATGAACATGCATAAACATAAGTTATAAAATTGCATTATAAAACATGACCATGTACAATTTGCATGATGTGAATGTGTTTTTATGCTTTTAAAGGTTAAATACATATTTAACTTCATGAATATGTAGAAATGAAAGTAAATTTGCATTTAATTCATACAGTTTTCATTTGAAAACATTCTTAGAATGTTAATATATAGTACATATATGTCTAAAAACAATCATAAAATTCTAGGTGTACATATATTTGTCTAAAACAATTATAAAATTTTAAAATTGAATTAAAAAATATGGTACATACAACATTTTGCATTAATGTACATAGAAAGCCTACTATGGATGTCAGTTGATAGTTAACTTTTAATATCTAGTAAATATGGAAATTGGAAAACATGGTGTACACATTTTGCATTTGAATGAGTCTTATAATTTTCTTTAGATATTTAAAAAAATCTATCAAATATGCTAGATATATACATTTTGAAATAATGACATAAAATTAACTAACATGTGTACATAAAAATTGCATTCATGTATGAAATCATTTAAGACCAGAGAATGTGTGTATGTATATATAAATTACTTGTTGTGTGCATGAAAACATAATATCAATAGAATAAAATCCTAAATACACTTGTACATAATAGTAAATATACATATAACTTTGTATCTCAATACATTATTAAGAATGTACAACATAAGAGTTCACAAAAAGAAAGGCTAACAATTTTTACTTGAACTGTAAGTTCTCAAAGATGAATCCAAGGAGAAGAAATTGTTGGGCAGTTTAATCAAAACAATTCTAATGGAATGTCATCCTCAATTATTCGTTCATGTCAGATTTTGACATTTTCCATTTACTAACTTCTAATTTTTTCTTTGATTGAACCTATATGAACTTTATGCGCGTTGCACACACCAAGTGACTAGATTAACAACTTATGACAACATGTTGATAGTCTAGAAAGTAAACAATACTCTCACTTTGATGAGTTTGTTGGAAAAAATAACATTTTAGTATAATATACCATATTTCATATACAAACCCATTATCATCATATTCTTCCAATAATTTCATCTTTCTTTCAGTTCACCGCATCAAATAATACTTGACCTTTTTTAGTTTGTTAGCAGGTGTAACTACAGCAAAAACATCTCCTGCACAATAAAAGAAGTACATAAATTTAGATCATAATTAACAAGAAAAAATAACTTTAAAATTAACATGTACTTTTTTTTATTATCTATTTCTAGATCTCTATCATTTGAAATCAATTGAAATGTTACCTTCTCTAACAAGATCAGAAACTTGATCACCTTCAAATGACACTATGGTCTCCTCTGATTGCATCTCTTCAAAGTTTTCAACTGAAATTTTCCCCTTTGTATTTAGTTTGTATGTTTCCAAACTTTTAAATACATATTGTTTTCATAAACATCATTAGATTGTGTGTCCTCTATGCAAACAGGGCAAAAACAATAATATTTTCTTTTACCAAATGCAAACACATTTCATTTCTCCTTTGTTTTAATTGAATGCAATTTTTGAGTCCATTTTATTGTTTCAAAATCATTTTCAATCGATCTATCTACATCTTGGACCCCAATATGCCAAAATATGTTATAAATATATATGGAAAATTCAAACAAGAATATAAATATGTTATTTAAAATACAATTTATATATGATCAAAGATAATTATTGTGATAAATAATGTTTATTTATAAAATTAATAAAAATCAGATCATATATTAAATTTCTATATATATGCAAGTTAATTTTTATATATGTACATGTACCTTTGTACTTCATTTGACGGGTTAGTCTCATGGCTTAGTGTAGTGATGCACCATTGAACAACTTGTTCAGTTGAGACAAGTTCGTCTACAAAGTAGTCCATTTGATATCTTCAAGGTGCTCGTTTTATACATGCCCCTACACCATCATGTTCTCCTTTTCCATGACTAGCCTCAAAGAAAATCCAACAATGATTAATGTGGGTTTTCATATGAAGACGACACAACCAAAATAATGATCGTGAATATTTTAATTAACCTGTGCATCCATTTGGCCATATCCAATGTTCGTTGAATTTGATTTCACAACCTTTCAATGAGTCATAAATTTTATCAAAAAAATGTTGTACAAAATGTGTATCATGTGTATGATCATTGATGATATAAAAGTGATATTCTTTAATAACATGTCGATTTTCACTAGTGCTTTCTATATGATCAAATTTTTTTTCAGTGTGTCTATATAGAATATAAACAAGCATAGACTTGTTCAGAATGATAATATTCACTTTGTATTTCATTTTGTGAAACAAATGTGTAATTCTATGTAGAATCAACTATTGACAAAATGGTCCCTGGTGGAACTTTTCACGAGATTTTTTGAATTGCAAGTCCTGCCATCAAGCTCTATGGGAATACTTGGTGTATTTATAAATTTTTTCTACAAACCTTCTCAAAAAATCTATCACAAAAATTCCTTCTTGTAAATCAATCCTTTTAGTACTTTTAGTACTACTTGAACCAATCGATGTATGAATATATTCATATCTCCTCCATTTCAATTTTATGTTGGACAATGATTGATCATTTATATCAATAGGATATTTGTTGTGAAATAAAGTCAAATTTCTACAATGATCACATTTTTAACCAACAACATATTTCTTTTGGTAAAATAATTCATGACTTTCTCTTGCACATAGAATTTAAGATATGAAATCATGGATAATGGAAGGAGGAGGTGAATTTTTCCAAAATGTTTTACCAAAATTGAGGATTTTTTCATAATATAACTAAAATTCCACATGATAAGGATAAAAACAAGCATCGCATATAGTGATAGGTTTAACATACCATGGTTTTTGTTGCACAAAAGCACTGATTGAGACATTAATTCCATGATTCTCTTCTATGAACTTATTAAACAACTCTATCTAAGTGGTGTCCAAGATATGTTTTGTATGTTCTTTTATTGATTTTGTGCTATTCTTCGCTGCATCACATCCCTTTCTTTTGGTGAAACACGTGAATTTTTCATCCAATATTCATATATTATTTTTTTAACATCTTCTCCAAGTCTATCTTTGTATGGTTTTGATGCAGGGCAAACCCTGCAATACCCAGAATCTCTACAATACCATTCATATAAAAATGCAACTCAATAACTCCCCAAATAAAATTCCAAATTAGGGCAATTTCACACACTATCCTTTATCAAAGATCCTCAAACATATGGTTCAAAACCATTGCATAATAAAATCATTTCACTGTGATTAATAAACCATTACATAAGCGGAAGCTTTCTCTTTCATTTATCACTTATTGGTTATGAAACCAATATTAATTAACCACTGTATATGGGAGTTTTCCTTTTCTTCCTTTATGGCAAACTCATATATTAAAACCCATTTCCAATCAAATCAACATTCGAATGCTCCAATCAACCAAGGACTTGGTCTTCGTTCTCACCTCAATGCGCTCAATCCACATTTGGAGATTATAAAACCTCAAATTGGATGCGCCACGGCTTCCTCACATCGACCATATATTATCTCTACAAACCCAATGTTAAGAAACATTACCACAGGTTTCAATTACATATGTGCCCTTCACTGTATAACTTACCAGCTCATGGCAATGGCAATCCATATAAAATTTAGATTTTTTTGACTAGAAATCGAAGCCAACATTACATACCTGTCCATCCAACGATGGATATTCATCGTGCTCAAACTTTCGCGATCTGGCAATATAGCATCTCAAAAAAAACCCACGACTTCTGAACGCACTGGAGATGGGTTTCAATAAACTTCTGAGTTGATTCAAACAGAATCAAATCGCCTCAATCAAATACGTCTTAACCAGATTCCATTTTATAAATCGGCCTTCAAATTGTGTTTGGCTTGGAATTAAAATTTCACTTGACGCATTTGACTCGACCAACAGTGTTTCTAAACAGAGTTCTCCACCAATTCAAGATAATAAGTTGTAATTAACGACGTTCGACTGCAAATTAACTTCAGATTCGTTCAATTTGCACAAATATCAATTTAGACTTTGCGTCCTTACCATTCCAACGTTGTAACTTGCCATTGGGATTCACATGCCCATCCTATAGCAGTTTTAACTCAATTCCAAGTAAATACGCCAGCTCCATTTTAATTCATATTTGGATAATTAACACTGCATATCCACCTCCTCAGACGGCCTTCACGTCCTCCCTTGAACGCTGGTTAAATTATCTTCCGTTCTTCTCTGCGTTAATGCTTCCCATCGCCATCTAAAGCACTCTGCGTCCTTGACTTAATTCAGTCTCCAAACCCGCCTTCTAATTGAACGCCTCCTCTGCATCGACTCTCAATATCGATTTATATAAATCGAGTTCTCCCCTTTCCCAAACTCAGTCCTCTTCAGCGTATCCAGATTGAATTCGATTCAAAGCATAAATCGATACTCATTTAAAATCGATGCTTGCAATATCTTAATACAGAAATCGCTCATCTTGTCCAAGACTGAAAACGCAATTTGATTATAGAATCTCTCTCATAAACACGCAGCAATTTATTATTATCATTGGAAGAGTGTTCATTACAGTTCTTCTCTTATAAACCAGCAACATACACCAATTCAATCGGTATTGAATCCCAATTCATTCACACAACATAAACTCAGAAAGAAAGCGTAATCTCCAGAAAATTAAATTCTATTTTAATTTACACAACACTTACATAAAAATCTCCTTCCTTGGCCTGATTTCCAAATCATTGGCCCTTTATAAACTTCCCAAAGGCTTCCAAGTAGAAACCCCTGCTCTCTACTCACACTCTCTCTCTGATTTTTCAATGCCTTTGAGGCTTAATAATTTATACAATTTAGAATGATCTAATTTAAGTTCAATCCCTTCAACTTCTCAACAAAATCCTAAAATCACTCTTGAATCCCTAAGGATCCTCTCTCACCCATAATTAATGAAACTAATTTCTAAATTAATATTTAGAAAAATCTCTCAATCCCTTTACATCCTCAATTGACCAAATTCTCTCATATTCTCAAACATTTGAGAATTATTTACAATATTTAATTAAAAATACATAAAACCCACTCAAATCATTCATAAAACTCTAGATCTTTTAAAAACTTAAAAACCCCTAAGTTTTAATAAATACAAAGTATTTCTCTTTGCCTAATGCTCCTGCATCAAGTTTCCTACAAATAACTGTCCAACAAGTGAGCTCATCATTTACATCTATTTTTAATTGAAATTTTGTATGTTTGTGAAAAGTTTTACGTGAGGTCCCTAATGCTTGTGCCATAGATTTTACCAAACGATTTTCTTTAGTACTTGATGAAACCACTTACATTTGTATTTCTCTACATGCATCTAAATCACTTTTATTTCTAGATCTTCCAATTGACTTTAGAACGTTATTTGTATTTTGTATCACATTTTTCTTCCTTCCAAAAACCCAATAGAGTTGTAGCTTATTTTATTTCCTTTAATGTTAAGAGACTTCTCAAATATGGGCTTGAACTGCCACATTTTCATCTTTGAAGAACATATCAATAATGTGCTTAACATGATATCATATAACATGGTCAGCTTTTTTATCTCCATATGTGTCAGTGTCAACATTTTCTAACATCTCATCATCGATATTGATTTCATCTGTACATATGAGAATTAAATGTACCAAATGATTTTAAATATTCAATAAATAATTAAATTGAAAAATAGAGTTTGAATGAAATTGAAAATTTAATAAATATGTATAATTTAAATAATTCACATGACATATATATACATACCTGGTGATTCAATTTATTCACTTGAATTTATTTCACATTTTCAACATCTTCAATCATTGGTTCATTATTTTTTTCACTATGTGTTTCAACATTTTTTATCTCATCATCAATGTTATGAGGAATATCTCTCTCTGTTTACATTGCAAAATATTTTTCAAATTAGTTCATCAAATAAAAATTAAGTTTCATAATACACTAGTTAAATTTTAAATATCATTTATAACATTTACATTTACATACATGCTTCAACTTCTAGTTGAGGTTTATTTTCCCTTTCAATATTTGAGTGTTCTTCTCTCTTTTTTTTTGTGATATTCTCTCCTGTGTTCTCTACGAGCCTCAAGGCGTCTTGTTCGATCATATTTTCTCTTGCAATTTCTTTTATTTCCCATGATAATTTAGTATGAAGCTCAAAAAAATCCTTCCAAATCCTGCAAAAAAAACTCACTATCAAAATTTAGACAAAAACTCACTTTATAAATTTATTACAAAAGACTCAATTTCAAAAAAAATCACTTTAAAAGTCAGCAGAAAAGACTTACTTCACCCCAAAATACTTACTTTAAAAAAAAATCACTTTAAAAAGTCCGCTAAAAAAAGTCTTTTAAAAATGAAGCTCAAAAAATTTCCTTCAAAAGCCTGCAAAAAAAACTCACTTTAAAAATTTAGACAAAAAATCACTTCAAAAAATCATCACAAAAGATTTAATTTCAAATAAACCTCACTTTGAAAATTCTGCACAAAATACTTACTTCAGCCCAAAACCTTTACTTTCAAAAAAAAAAAAATCGCTTTAAAAATTCCACTTAAAAAATGTCTTATAAAAACGAAGCTCAAAAAGTTTCCTTCAAAGTCCTACAAAAAAAAACTCGCTTTAAAAAATCATCACAAAAGATTTATGTGAGCCCAAAACACTTCTCTAACAAAAAATCAGTTTAAAAATTCTGCCAAAAAAATGTCCCTTGAAAATTCAGCCCAAAATATTTTTTTTGAAAATTCAGCGCAAAAAAATTTCTTTGAAAATTCAACCCAAAAAAATTCCTTTGAAAATTCAGCCCAAAATATTTCCTTTGAAAATTCCGCCCAAAATATTTCCTTTGAAAACTCAGCCCAAAAAGTTTCCTTTGAAAATTTATGCCAACTGAAGAAATGTGTGAAAATAATGTTTCGGTTTTTGTCTATATATAGAGTTTGCAAAATTTGTTTTTTAGGGGCTACATCGATTTTTTTCGGCCGACGAAATGTCCAATCAAAAGTTCGACCGAACTTTTTTTAAGTTAAAATTAACGGGACAGAGCACCAAGAAAATTTTGGCCGAACTACTACAAAATTTTGGCATAATTAAAATGTCTGGAACTACGCTGCAGCTCGACTCTAAACACATATCTTCAACTTTGGAATGGTTAAACTCCATCAAATTTGATGAATTAACTTTCAGAACCAATGCTAGCATTTGCATAATTGAATCTAGTTTCAGCAAATATAACTTTTATGGAATTCATAGATATTTACTAATTTTAATTTATTTTCTAATTAAATGGGTGCAAAATATTTCTAAAGGTCAATAAGGTTCGGTGAAATCAAAATATTGTATCTCCAAAATACATTGTAAAAAATTTTGAAAATTTTATGGTGTGTTACATTAGTTCATCGTCTGTAATGGATAGTTTTTATATTTTTAGTTTATAACTAATATGTTGTGAAATTTGACGTCGAACTAAACATATTCAAAATCTGCAATTTTTTCATATTGGTTCAGTTCAAAAAATTCTAGTAATTATGATATGCATCAATTGGTTTCGTAAATATAATGGTACCTAAATAGATTCTGCCTAGATTGTTGCAACACATTTTTTCTCAAAAACGCCAAGTTAACAAAGAATACATTAGTGCTAAACAATATGAATTTTTATGAATTCATTGATTGTTAAAGAACACACACTCAAATAATTGCTAAGTTGACACATAAAATGTGAATAAAAAAATTCTAAAAAATAAGTAATAGAAAGCTAATAAAATTTCTAACAAGTATTATTTTTATCATAAAATGAAATTCTAAACAGAAAAATTGTTTTTCCTTGCAGAAAGTTGAAGAAATTCTAAAAATGATATTTTTTTCTAAAAAAAAAGGCAAAAAGTGTAACCCGACTTCACATTTTCCCCCTTGATGAAAATTTAAATTTTATTCTTCCTGCATAATCCATTATTATGAAGGTATAACATGGTAAATAATTATATATGTGTTAATGGTATTATTTTAATACAGTCACTCAAGAGTGGGATGCAATACATTTATACATTGTGAACTATCTTGATTGCATGAAGGTATGGATTGAACGATGCAAACAACCTAATAATGGAAATTTATCATAGTATTATGTCTCCAAATTGGTCAAAGAAGCTCAGCATAGTGGAGATACCATTCTTACACAGAAGGAAATTGATTTAGCATATGATTTAAAATATTATCACACAAGCATATTCGCCCATATATACTACTTAGTTTTTTTACAATTATATTGATGCATATGCCATGTTTTTTTCTTAATTTGAAAATTTTCCAAGTATAAATATGCTTATCAATTGAAAAGGAATTTTTTATGTTTTTGAGATATTTCAGTTGAAACACCACAACAAAATTTGGTACAATGGTTTCAAATTTCGCATAAAAAGGTTGGATGAAAAGATGAAAAAGTCGAATAGTGGGATAATTGTAGTATTTCAAGTTATCAATGTTTCCTCTAGAGGTGACAAACATCCTGAAGTATCTGATAATAAATACTATGGGTATTTTCATGATATACTTGATTGTGACTTTGAATCCTTCAAAATAGTTGTGTTCGATGTCAAATGGTTTATGCTACGAATCCATGAACATGACCCTGATAGAACGGTTATTAAGCATGCTAACAGATTTAACATGGTTGCTACACGGAATCTTGAACCAATACAAGAGACCTATGTTCTTCCAAGTGAATGAAAATAGATATTTTACATATAGGTTCTAGGTAAAGCGGGTTGCTCATATATTGTTAGATATGATCCAAGAGAAGGTCAGTAAAGTATAATGTAGCATAAGAACTAGATGAAATTAAAGAAGAAGATGATGTAAAGGAGTTGGGGGTTCATGTATCAAATGAAGACGTCAAATAATTTCAATGATATGATAATCGATACAATTTTAATTTGGATGAACTAGATGATATTGACATTGTGTCAGACAAATAAATTAAAGAAGTTGAATAAAATGTAGAAGAGAATTTTCTAGATGATGATATAGACAATGATGATGAGGTTCATATGGAAAATTATTTGAACGCTAATTATCAACTAGATGATACAGATGATGAAATGGATGAGGAAGAAGATTAATTATATCAAAATGTTGGAAAGTATGAGGTATGTATTTATATGTTTTCAGTGGGTTTGTTCCCTTTCGTTCACCTTGAATTTCTATTCTCCTAGTTTTTTTGTTTGAATATTATTGTGTTTCTTTCAAATATATTATAGTAGATAGCCTTGGGTACTAGGGAATTGAGATGGATGTGTGTTTGTGGTGGGGGGGGGGGGGGGGTGGGGGTTGGGCCATATGAGCCTCCACCTTCATATGGTTGGCCTTGTTCATTAGATATTTTATTATTCTTGAAATGAACAGAACCTCATTTATGTTTATACCATCATTTCCAAATTTAACTTTGGCTAGTTAAGAAGACGTACTGGGGGAGTTGGGCGATGAGTGAACCAAGTGACATGTCGGTTAGGAATATGTGTGAAGTAAGGTTGGCCCATGACTTCCCATGAACTGAGTTCCCACCAGGGGGTCTCATAATGATATTTATAAAATTGACTAAAGTAATATTTAGGTGTTAAAATTTGGTTTAAAATTAATTGATTATACATCATGCTACTAAAAAATGATAATATTTTGTTTTCATTGATGAGCTAATTATTTTTTTTGACTGATTTTCATGGAAAGGAGAAGATCCACACCCTAGGTAAAGGCAAGGCACCTGGGGCGTCACGTCTTGGGCACCTTAGCCACCCGGTAAGGGAATCTGTGCGACGAGTTGGTGAGTCAGCTTGACTTAGAAAGGGGTGCCCACAGAAAATAAGTAATTTTGGCCCATGACGGCCCATGAACATTGTTCCCAACAGGCAGTCTCATAATTATTTCTAGAAAATTTACTAACTTAATGTTTAGATGTTAAAATCCAATGTATAATTGATTGATTATGTAGCATGGTACTAACAAATGATAATATTTTGTTGTCATTGATGAGCTAATGATTTTTGTTGACTAATTTGCATAGCAAGGTGAATGTCTGCACCCTGTGCACACCTACATGAAGGCATAGTGTTCGGGCACCCATCAGGGCATCACGTGTTTGGCACCCTAGGGCACCTTCTTGGCAAGGACACCTATGCGACGAGCTGGGGGGTTGGCTCGACTTGGAAAGGGGTGCTTGCAAAAAATAAGTAAGGTCAGCCCATGATTTATATTAAACAGAGTTCCCACCAGGGGGTTTCATAATGATTTTTATAAAATTAACTAAATTAATGTTTAGGTGCTAAAATTAAGTTTATGATTGATTCATCAGCATGGTACCAAAAAATGATAATATTTTGTTATCATTGATGAGATAAAGGATTTGTGTTGATTTATTTTCATAGCAGGGCGAACGCCCACACCTTGGGTGCACCTGCATGAAGGTGGGGCACCCCGCCGCTCGTGCGATGATCTGGTGGGTCGACCTAACTTAGAAAGGGTCACCAGCACAAAAAAAGTAAGGATGGCACATGACTTCCAATGAAAAAATTTACCATAAGGGGGTATCATAATGATTTTTATAAAATTTACTAAATTAATGTTGTTTTAAAAGTCTTCTTATAATTGATTGATTATTGCGGCATGGTACTAATAAATGATAACATTTTGTTGTCACTCATGAGCTAATTATGATTTGTATTAACTGGTGTATTTATTTATTTACTACTAGGAGGCATCATCATTATTCTCATCATCATCATCATCTAAAAATTTTATCAGTTAATTGTATAATTTATTGTTTTGCACTATTTATTCTTTGCCAGTTTTAGTGAATCAGTTTCCAAAGGGTTGCAGAAGTCTCTTGAGCTAGTCATGATGTGACTTAAGAATGGGGAAAACGTTGAAATTTTTTTAGTGTGTGCTCGTATGCACTTGAATTTGACATGGTTATGGTAGATTCATGCATTGATGATATGGGAGGGTTTTGAGACTCAAATACGAATCAAATAGAGAATTTGAAAATCAAACAACAATCAAATAATTGAATTGTATATAATCACTCAAGCATTGAATTATAAACCCATTGAAAAATGTATAAAAGGACTTTTGGAAAAGTGTATAAGTTATCATTAATGAATTTTGGAAATTAATTAAGTTAGAAAAAATTTCCTCAACAATTTTGGAATGTTATGAACATGAGTATATTCAAAATGGTACTTAGAATCAACAAATTAAAACAATATAGTTGTTAATAGGATTTACTTGGGTGGTTGGGAGGCATGATTTTTATCATCCCCATTAATTTATGCTCAATTCTTGTAAATGACATGTCGAGTCATCAAAATCTCCTGTGGGCGCCTATGTGATGAGTTGGTGGGTCGGCTAGACTTGGAAAGGGGTACTCGCACAAAATAAGTAAGGTCAGCACGTGACTGCCCATGCCCACTCAAAGTGGAAAAAAATCACAGTATGAAAGAAGTGCAATAGTGGGGGTGTTGCATGCACAACAAGGAGGTGAGCTCCATGGATGCATCTGCACAAAAGAAGGGTGCCCCAGTGCCCACGTGTAAACAGGGCGTGCATGACAGGTGACATGATGGGAAAACCAAACAAGTGAAGTGAATCGAGGGCATCATGTGCATGACAAGGGTGTGCACCACAGGTGCATCTAGGCACCCAAACGCAACTTGCACAACATGGAGACAAGTAGAAAGGTTTGGCACGTCAGGTGGACCAACCAAGTTGGGCGACAGGTGAACCATGTGACACAGCGGTCAAGAAGACATTTGAAATAAGCAAGGAGAAGATGTTTGATTAGTTGGGTGAATGATGACATTTGAGAAAACCAACCAATGAGAAAATTCATAGTGTGATGTGCACATTAGGGAAAACACCCACACCAATGGGGGAATCGTGCGTTTGGCATGCAAGGGCACCCTCCCCGTAGGGGTTCCCATGTGACCAGTTGGTGGATCGGCCTCACTTGGCAAGGGTCGTTGTTGAGCCTCGTATATGCCCATTTTTCCATCGCATAGTACCATTATTGATAACCTAAATTTCGACATCCTTACACTCATTTCACATCATAATTCCATCATTTATTGCCAAATAACATCCTATGCTTTGTGGTTGAGTATAATTAGTTTTATTATATTTTAGATTATTAGAGATGATTTTTTCATGATTTACTAATGATGGTTTCACTAAGTTCATTTGTTGAAGAGTTCTATTGCCAGAAGTCTCCACAAGTCAATTTGAACTAATTACTGCACAGTTGAGTATGGAATTGTTGTAGGTGAAAATATAAATTTTGTGATCAAATAAGGAAGAATCGTGAAATTATAACATGTGGGCTTTTTTCATAGTACCCTTATTCAGGTAACCTAGAAACCGTTCAGAAAAATTTGTCTTCGTGAAGGAGTTATGGTCAAGGGAATTTTCCAATGCAGTTTTAAGTACAGATTAGGGTCAAAATTTGGATTTGATTATTTTTAGCCACAACCACGATTTAGATAAGTTTATTTGTGCTCAAAAAAATGGGAATTAGCTCATCCAACTATGCAACCCAACCATCATCCATTTGAAGGCTCTCAAGAAGATTTATATATGGAATTTATCATTTTGTTGTTATTTTTTATTTGGAAAATGGTTCTGTTATGTTTCATCAATAGCTCTGTATAAAATCTAGAGATCTGCATGTACACAGAGAGCTTCTAATCATGTATGCAAAACATTGAGCTATCGAAGTACTATTTAGACTTTTCTCTATAATTGAAGACTGAATTCTGATTAATCAAGCATGGTTATGGTTTGATCAAGATCGCTTTCAAGTTCCAAATTGATTGTGAGTCTTTGCTTTGAATGTATTAAAATGATTCTTCTATTGTAATATTTTCAAGCTTACCCATGTGTGGTTAGGGCCACCATCATCTGGGAACAAACTTCTTTGTCAAATTATAGGTATTTAGATATATGTCAGTCTATTATGTTCATTTTCATTCAGCCATTCATAAATTAAATTCATTTTATTGTAGAAGTTGTGTGATAGATGCTATTTAATCTCATAGTGTTTAAGATTGTTTATAGATTGCATCCATCAATTAATAACGAAGGAAAAAAGTGTTGGGCATGCGTAGATTAATTTCCCAAACCTCATATGATTTCGTGAACCCATTTCACAGAGCTATACTTTGTCTCTTAGGAAAAGAATAGAATCTATGTTTGATTTCTGAGTTTAAAACAATTACATACATTATTTTATGGTGGCAATTATGAGTGAATTCTCCTTTGAATGCATCGAACAGTGTTGATTTGGTAAATGGTTAAAGTGTGTGATGGATTATATCAGGTTACAAATTATGATCGCTTGAAGAATTGCAATTTCGTTGATGTAATTAGACCAAAAATGATTGTTGTGTGATATGTATTCTTTTCATGAGTGCATAAGTTGAATTGTGAATGTCGTAAGTATAGATTGGTAGCATGTTTCAATTAGATGGGTAAGATTTCAATTATTGGTTTGGGATTGATAATTCAAGCTTTGAGTAGGATGGTGTGATTTATTTCTATATTAGTGAAGCTATTTAGTAAAGGTTGATTTCATTAGATATAGTAGTTTAATTGAGTATTGGGTAACAAGCTATTTTTCATGATTTTCTTTAGGATAGAATTCAATAGTAAAATTATTATATCCTCGTTCCATCATTACTTGAAGGTGTAATTCATATTTAGTATTTTCATTGAGTGAATAGTTCTTTAAATATGTGTGATTTGTTTTATTACTAAGGCGAGATAGTCAAGTCAGGTACAGTGTTAGAAATATCATGATTTGCTTCAATTGAATTTCTTCTAGGACAGCGTTAATCCAATTTAGTAGCAGATAGTAATCAAGCTCAAACAATAGTGTAGATATGACCTTGCAAGGAGTAAATAGTTGAGTGAAGTTGTTTAGATTTTATAGAAGAGTTTTTGTAGCGTGTGGGAGTAATTAGATTTTCCAATTGTCTTGTTATTCCTTCAACTTTTGTTATGCTTTAGTTTGATGCTAAGGTAGCTTAAGATGAGTGCTATTTTTTATTGATCTTAGAGTAAGTGTGGTTAATATAAGATTATTTGTTTTTTATTTGATTATTGATTCTACCTTAGAACGATTGTTTGCTAATTTAAAATAAGAAGATTATATTGCAGAAAGATTAGGAAGTAGGACAGTGTGGTTTGACAAAGGCTAAGTAAATTGATTTCTTTGTAAACATTATTTGTTTTCAATTTATATAGGCCTCAGATAATAGGAATTGATCATCATTCTGTACTAAGCAATCTTTATCAAGGAAACCTATACACTTTGCATTTCAACACTAAGCCAAAAATGCAGTACAACTCGTGTTTATGACTCTCGGATTAACAATTAAATATTAAGAGGTTTAATTTTCTAATTAAAACTCTCAAAAATCGCCCGAAAAAGATAATTAAGGTCAGCCCATGACTACCCATGAACAGAGTTCCCACTAGGGGTCTCATAATTATTTTTAGAACATTGAATAAATTAATGTTTAGGAGCTAAAATTCAATTTATAATTAATTGATTATGCAGTGTGGTACTAAAAATTTATAATATTTTGGTGTCATTGTTGAGCTAATGATTTGTGTTGACTGATCTGCACAGCAGGATGAATGATTACACGAAGGTAGGGTGCCCATGGGGCATCATGTGTTGGGAACGCTAGGGTGCATGCGGAAGGGGCGCCCATGCGACAATTTGATGCATTGTCCTGACTTGGAAAGGGGTGCCCACAAAAAATAAATAGGCTTATCCCATGACTGACCATGAAAAGGTTTCCCACAAGGGGATCTCATAATGATTTTTAGAAAATTTACTAAATTAGTGTTTAGGTGTTAAAAATTAGTTTATAATTGATTTATTATGCATCATGGTACTAAAAAATGATAATATTTTGTTGTCATTTATGAGATATTGGTTTGTGTTGACTAATTTGCATAGCAAGGTGAATTATTGCACCCTATTCTTGCTCGCACGTAATTGAGGCATCCAATTTCCCATGGGGCATCACTTGTTGGGCACGCTAGAGTACCCACCTAGCAAGGTCACCTGTGTGACGATTTTGTGGGTCATCCCGACTTGGAAAGGGGAGCCCACACAAAATAAATAATTTCATCCCATGACTACCCATGAATAGAGTTCCCACAAGGGGGCCTCATAATGATTTTTATAAAATTGACTAAATTAATGTTTAGGTGTTAAAAGTCAGTGTATAATTGATTTATTATGTAGCATGGTACTAAAAAATGATAATATTTTGTTTTCATTCCTAAGATAATGATTTTTTTTAGTGATTTTCATGGCAAGGAAAATTCCCACACTCTGGGTGCACCTGCACAAAGTTGGGGTGCTCAGGCACCCTTGGGGGTGTCGTGTACTCAGCACCCCAAGGCACCTGCCTGACAGGGGCACCCGTGCAACCAGTTGGTGATTCAGCCTAACTTGGAAAGGGGAGACCGCACAAAAGAAGTAAGGTTGGGCCATGATTTCCCATGAACATAATTCCCACCAGGGGGTCTCATAATGAATTTTAGAAAATTGACTAAATTAATGTTTAGGTGTTAAAACTTGGTTTATAATTGATTGATTATGTGACATGATACAAACAAATGACAACATTTTGTTTTCTTTCATGAGATAATTATTTGTGTTGATTGATTCGCATGGCAAGACGATTTCTTTCACCTCGGGCGCGCTCGCACGAAGGCGAGGTATCTGGGCTCCCATGGTGCATCACATGCTAGGTACGCCATGGTGTCTTCTCAGCAGGGGTGCCCCTGCGATGATTTGGTGGGTCAGCCCTACTTGGAAAGGGGTGCCCACACAAAATGAGTAATGTCGTTCCATGACTTCCCATGAATAAAGTTTCCACCAGGGGGTCTCATAATGATTTTTAGAAAATTGAATAAATTAATGTTTTGGTGTTAAAATTCAGTTTATAATTGATTTATTATGCAGCATGGTACTAAAAAATTACAATATTTTGTTATTAATGAGATAATGATTTGTGTTCACTATTTGCATGGAAAGGTGAATGCCTGCACGAAGGTGGGGCACCCAGACCCCCATGGGGTGTCGCATGTTAGGCACGCCAGGGTGGTCGCACAGCATGGGCACCCATGCAACGATTTGGTGGGTTAGACTAACTCTGCAAGCAGCTCCCACAAAAAATAATTAATTTCATCCCATGACTACCCATGAACAGAGTTCCCACAAGGGGATCTCATAAATATTTTTATAAAATTGATTAAATTAATGTTTAGGTGTTAAAAGTTGGTTTATAATTGATTGATTTTACAGAATGGTACTAACAAATGATAATATTTTTTTTTCATTGATGAGACAATAATTTATGTTTACTTATTTTCACAGCAGAGTGAATGGTTGCACCATGGGCGCACCCGCACAAAGGTGAGGAGCCTCGGCGCCCATGGGGCGTTGCATGTTGGGCATGCCAGAGCGCCTGCTTGGCAGGGGCACCCATGTGATGAGTTGGTTTTTCAAACTGACTTGGAAAGAGGAGCTCAGACAAAAAAAGTAAATTTGGCATGTGACTTCCCATGAACATAATTACCACAAGGGGGTATCATAATGATTTTTAGAAAATTAACTAAATTAATGTTCAAGTGTTAAAATTTGGTTTATAATGGATTTATTACGCAACATGGTACTAGAAATTGATAGTATTTTTTTGTTATTGATGATATAATGATTTTTGTTGGTTGATTTGCACTGCAAGGTGAATCTTAGCACCATGGCCATGTTTGCATGGAGGCAAGGCGCCCAGGAACCCATGGGGGTGTCGCATGTCGGGCACCCCAAAGCGCCCGCTCAGTAGGGGTGATCGAACGACGAGTTGGTGGGTCACCCCGACTTGGAAAAGGGTGCCCGCACAAAAGAAGCAAGGTCAGCCATGACTTCCCATGAACAGAGTTCCCACCAGAGGGTCTCATAATGATTTTTATAAAATTAAATAAAATAATTTTTAGGTGTTAAAATTCACTTTATAATTGATTCATTACGCATCATGGTACTACTACAGGACAATATTTTTTTTACATTGATGAGCTAATGATTTTTTTTTACTAATTTTTGCGACAGGGTGAGCGCCTTCACCCTGAGAGCGAACACATGAATGTGGGGTGTCACATGTTGGGCATGCCATGACACTTTTCTGGTAAGGGTACCCATGCGATGAATTGGTGGGTTGGCCTAACTTAGCAAGGGGCACCTGCAAAAAATAAGTAAGGTCGACCCATGACTGCCCATGAAAATAGTTCCCACCAAGGGGTATCATAATTATTTTTAAAAATTTGACTAAATTAATGTTTAGGTGTTAAAATCGGGCTTATAATTGATTAATTATGGAGCATGGTACTAAAAAATGATAACATTTTTTGTCATTTATTAGCTAATTATTTTTGTTGGCTAAATTACATGGTAGGGCAAATGCCCACATCCTCAGTGCACCAGAACGAAGGCATGGTGCCCATGGGGCCTCGCGTGTTGGGCATGCTAGGGCACCCATGCAATGAGTTGGTGGGTTGGCCTGACTTAGCAAGGGGTACTTGCACAAAAGAAGTAAGTTCATCCCATGACTGCCAATGAACAAATTTACCACAAGGGGGTCTCGTAATGATTTTTATAAAATTTACTAAATTAAATTTGAAGTGTTAAAATTTGGTTTATAATTGATTTATTATGCATCCTGGTACTAAAAAATGATTATATTTTTTTTTCATTGATGAGCTAATGGTTTTTCATGAAGTTTGTAGAAGTCTCCTAAGCTAGTCATGATGTTACTTGAGAATGGGGCCAACATTGAAATTTTTTCAGTTTATGCTCGCATGCACTAGAATTTGACATGGTTATGGTAGATTCATGCATTAAAGATATGGGACGGTTTTGATACTCAAATATGACTCACAGAAATAATTCAACAATTAAATGACAATCAAATTCTTGAATTACTCAATAAATTAATTATAAACGCATTGAAAAATGTATAAAATGACTTTTGGAAAAGTGTATAAGTTAGTAATATGTTCTGAATTATTATTATTTTTCTAAAATGACTTTTCAATAAGTGGATAAAGTGAGAAATATGTTTCAAGTTATTATTATTTTCTTGTTATATTCTAAAAAATTATTCCAAACATGTTTCATTCCATTCATCATAGTGTTAAGTATATTTGAAGCTTCTCTTCAACCCCATATATCTTATTCTCTATTTCTACTCTTTTGGTTTCATGCTCACTTGGAAATTTTTCTTACTCCATAGGTTCCTTTAGGTATATCCTCCACCCTTATATCATTTATATTATATTGATTCTATTAGTCATTGGGTAATCCTAGAAAACCTATATTCATTATACATTTTTATAGATTGAGTTACATAGGATTAATTCCCACCCAAACACACATGCACTTTATGATTTGGAACTCTCACTCTCAACTCTCTTATTTCACATAACCTTCTATACCTCCTATACACTTCACCCTCTAATATCAACAATTATATATTTGGGTTTCAAATTATCTTTTACATTTACCCTAGCCATTTATCCACATAGGATTTAATTTTCAACATTTATGATTTTCATTTCCCCACCTAAGATTTAATTTTTATATGTCTATGAAAGTATCCTGATTTCCTATTTAAACATTCTTTTGTGCAAAGATAAATTTCTAAATGAGGAATAATTTAGCCTCTTTACTATCAGTTAGTTATTGTTCAATGCATTGATTAATCTCTACATTGACAACTTAGGGTTGACACCCTAACTTTAAACTTGCTACTAAAATTTTCTTATCCAAATATGATGGACAAATGCATAAACATGTTTTGGCTTATTGGATTTTTATCTTAATACTTGATTTATAGAGATACATACATATAAATGATTGACATATGTTTCCAGGATGATATGCTTCATGAATGTAATGATCCAAAACCTTCAAATAATCCCCTAAGTTTAAGTAGGACCTTCTAGGTTCCCAACTTGGTACAACGGCTAGGGCATCAAATATCTCAAAATATATTTGATCGTTTTGAGCCTCTATGAATCATGGGCTCTTATATGTCATGGAAATTAACAACAAAGTTCCCACAAGGAGGTCTCATAATTATTTTTAGAAAATTAACTAAACTAATGTTTAGGTGTTAAAATTTGGTTTATAATTGATTGATTTTGTAGCATAGTACTAACAAATGATAATATTTTGTCGTTATTGATGAGCTAATGATTTGTGTTTACTGATATATTTTTTTCTCTACTACCAGGAGGAAACACCATTATTCTCAACCCCATAATCATCGTCTGAAATTTCTATCAGTTGATTGTGTAACTTATTGTTTTTCACTATATATTTTTTGTAATTTTAAATGAGTTAATTTCCAGAGGGTTACAAAATTCTCTTCAACTAGTCGTGGTGTGACTTGAGAATGGGTCCAACATTGAAATTTTTTCAGTTTGTTCTTATATGCATTTAAATTTGACATTATTATGGTAGATGCATGCATTGAAGATATGGGAGGTTTTTGAGACTCAAATACAACACACAGAAATATTTTGATAATCAAACGACAAAATTATAACATATATAACTATCAAGGAGATGAAATTATTTATTACTATTTACCAATTGTGGTCTAATAATGTACTTCATAGTCCAAAGATTGAGAAAACTCCTTACCCTTCCATTTGAGAAAAATTATTACCATTCATCTTTATCTTTTTCATCATCATCATCATCACCATCATATTTTTCATCGTCATCAACATCATCATTTTCATAATCATCGTATTTTTTATCCACATCATCTTTAACATTGTCCTCATATTCGTTTTCATCATCATCGTTATCATCATCGTCGTCACCGTCGTCTTCGTCAGCATCATCATCATCATCATCATCATCAGTGTCATCATCTTCGTCATCGTTGTCGTCATCGTGACCATCATCATTATTGTCAACATATTTTATATGAACATGAATGATGCCTTAATGAATCA
The DNA here is from genome assembly GCA_034641835.2 of Pinus albicaulis. Classification (NCBI taxonomy): domain Eukaryota; kingdom Viridiplantae; phylum Streptophyta; class Pinopsida; order Pinales; family Pinaceae; genus Pinus; species Pinus albicaulis. The sequence continues at coordinate 575,717,106 of CM076574.1, forward strand.
CACATAAAATATTATATGTCTTTTATGCTCCTACTTCTAATATTTAAGGATATGAGTCCCCATGAATGTAAAAATCATGGCTAGCTAGGGACCAATTATTATTGATTTCAATCTTATTTTTACTTGTTGCGTGCCTACCCCTAAGTACCAATCCCCCACATTATTATATTTAGCAATTAGTTAAGATTATCTTTTAATTAACTGACACCACACAGAGTGACATGTGAAAGGGATCAACATCAGAATTTTTTTAGTTTGTGCTTACATGGATTGAAATTTGACATGGTTATATTAGATACATGTATTGATGGTATGGGAGGGTTTGAAGACTCATATATGACTCACACAAAGAATTATAAACTAAATGGTAAAATTATAACAAAAATGTTAAGGAGATGAAATTATCCATATAAAATATCCTTGTTATTGGTTTCTCACCATGTTAGACCTTGAGACCTATTTTTGGTTCATAACTAACCTATTCATGGTGCTTACATACCTCATAGATGTTAATTTTAAGCTACAATGATCATATGTGTTGGTTCAATGAATTATCAATGTTTCTTGGCAATTATGTTTATGATATGTTAAATTGACTTGTGCATGTTTAGGATATTTGTCCATGGTAACAAATTGTCTTATAATGGTCGCCTTCTTAATTTATCTCCAAAATCCTATATGTGTTGAAATAGTGAAAAACTTTCTAGTAAATTTTTGATATCCAAGGATTATGGATACATATTTGGTTTATTCTATGAGTTCATATTCTTACTCGCTTAGCGAATGTCTTATTTCCCCTTGACCCGCTCATAATGCATCACCCTTCATAGTGGACAATTTGGATTGTACATCATATTTTCCATTCATGTGGCCTTAGAAATCCTCCCATTTTAACCATGGGCACTATGATACCTTGGACAAAATATTTGCATTGGTTGTCGTAGCTTATGTTACTTGGAAATGAGAACATGGTATTTCATGGAAAACTCTTTTGTAGACATTTAGAAATCAACTATGAAAATGCTTAACCATGTAAACCCCTTTTTGAACCTAGTCTTTGTGTGACCAATAAATTCTTTCTCCTCAACCCACCAATTGATAGCCTTCAATGTGGACAAGTTAGACTCAAAATCATCATGTTCCATTCTCATAGATTGAGAAATAATTTTCCCATTCAAAATACAAGCACCGAGACTCCTTCAATGCAATAGTTTCCATGATTTTCATAGTTGAAATTACTTAGAAATGAGAACATGGATTTTATTGGAAAATTATTTTGTATTCATTTACAAACAGATTATGACAATGCTTAGCTAATGGATCATCTTTTATTTTTACTTGAACTCTCCAACATGGATCTCTTATATTAAAACAATGTATTATCTTGATTCATTATACTATTCAATTTAAAAAATAGCTAGGAGAACTATGCGTGTGCATTTAAATTGAACTTAAACACTTGACATATGTTTGGGTTTCATCATATTTATATTCTTAATTTTTAATTATATTAATTAATGGATTTTTTTGTTCCACATTGTGTAGTCATGTTGAACTAGGGGTTCTTTAGATGTATGATCATGATATATCATGGGATTTCATCATAATAGCGTCAATGACACCATTAAATTTCTATTCACATGTAGCACATGAAATACATGATTAATTTCAACAAACATCATATAAGAATTAAAAAAACATTTATATATTTGAGAAAAAATTAATTGGCTACATATTTCTCATGTTTCATCTTGTTATATACCATGTTACTCAAGTCTCTTAACAATGTGCCACCCCTAGGGTGTGGCCTTCACCCCAAAGGGTCAATGACATATCTACAAGTAGGTACACACTAGTACCTAACATAACCAAGCGAAGATTTAAAAATAAATAAATAATTAATAATAATAATAAATTAAAAAAAAAAACAAAAACAAAAACCAAAACAAAACAAAAAAAAACAAAAAACCAGTAGCCTTCTACCAATAGACTCTCATTAGCCCTATAACCCAAGTAGTGCACCCAATTATTTACACCTACAATCCAATTAGTGTCTCTTGTATAGTTTATGTCAATTAATAAATTGTAATAATTGATTAAAACTAATTTGTGTTACGATAGTGTTTCGAGAATGTTTTATAGTGAGTATTAATACAATTTTGTATGTAATATTTCTAAACGAAATTATTTCAATAGATAGAATTAAGAATTGTTATTATTATTCATGAGATTTGGTTAATTTTTGAAATTATATTAGTCAATTCTCAAAATGTTATGAGATGAAAATTCTTTTTTCCATTGTTCCCATAGAGTTGTTTGATAATCAGCTCCCATACTGAAAACAAGTAGTAACCATTGATTTTCACCTAGTCGACGGGAGGCAGCAACTCCATAAATATTTACACCTTCATTTGATTTAGAATGCCTTCACCTTTGTTTACTCTACATTAGAGGATAGAGAAAAATATCATTGTTTGATTCCTTCCCATTTTGTTGTATTTTCATAAGCCCTTCTTATACTTGGGGCAAGTGGAAACTATCATTACCCAACCTAGAGGCAAATGTTCTCTTTTTTTTCACTCTTAATATCAAATTTTTGGAAAGGCGGTAGCGCTATTCACCAACCAGGAGTAACATAAACTATAAAACTCAATAACAAAGCTCAAAGTTGTTGCTATTTTTTTCCAAGTAGTTTTTAGTGCGATTTTTTGAAGGTTTTTCCGATGGATTTTTCTGGTCTAATTTCTCTAAAATCTAGTTGGAATCCATTGAAAACATAAGTTTGATGGGTAACATTGCACAATAAAAGTGCCCTAGGGGTTTTTTAGGGTGTTTAATCCATATATACAGTCAAAAAACCAGTTTAAATAACAAAAATCAAGATTTTACCTCAAATTTTTTCACCGGATTCTGGCACCGGAAACTCCAAAAAGTTGGACTAAAGACAACTCTTTTTTTTTCATCTTGATAATTATGGAAATATCTGAGGGTTTGAGGGCCCCATTAAGTGTTTTTGTTTTTTCTATGGGTTGAGTCGTTGGTTCCTTACGTGTAGAAGCTTTGTATCTAAAAGAGGATGAAGGGGGAAAGTGTCAAAGCATAAGTCTTGGTTATGCGGGGTAAATTACTAAAGTGTCTTCCTGATCAGTTGAAAATAAGGTACCATGCTTTATTCCTCTCTCATGTGTCAAGACTATAATTGTGTCCAACTAGGCCTTGAGAGACATTTCATTGTGTAAAAATAAAAACCAATGTGTTGGCTTTCTTGTACTTGGAAATTAGTGCCAGAATATGATAGTCAAGGCTCTACCTATTATCTTAATCTATATTTTGAGCCCAAATTGGTCATTATTCTAGAATTGGTTGGTTTGGGTAAGTTTTATGATGCCTTATTGATATATTTTAATGATTGATTTTTAATCATGTGTCAATAAACTCTTGAGACTTAATGAAGTTATGCGCTATGAGTTCCTTAGTTGATTGAGTTCCTTAGTTGATTTTTGGAATTTAGAAGGAAAGTAATTCAGTCCTAAGGCTTTGTCTTTTTTCATCATTATAACTACTTCTCTAATCTCATCGAGTAAAAGAAAAAATAACAAAATGTGTTTTGAGAAGAATGTAAATTTATTTGGATTATTAACTTGTAAGTTTGATGAGTAGTCTTTTTCTCTATAGATTTTATCTTGAGATCAAAAATTGTATAAAACAGTTCACAAAGTCCTTGGATATCATTCCTTTGGAAGCAATTTTTCCATGCTTAGAAAGAAGAATTCAACGTATCTTAAAATTGTATTTTCTATTTTTCGCTTTAAAAACTTTGGTTTCAACTAGTGTTATCTAACCCTAATTAGGTCGGCCATAAAATTTTTATCGTTTAATTGCATGCCATGGTTGGCACATGTTAGATTTTCTACTCATTCTATCAAATATTCACTAGTGGAATGCTTAAAACCTCGATAGTTTGCATCCTAAATACTTTATGAACTCTTATTCTTATATTACTAATGTTTTATTTACATGTCCTCTAGGAAATTTAATTATTCAAGCCTAAAATTATGAGACTTAGATCAAAATGGCTTGCCACCAAAATTATGACTTGTATTGTACTTTCCCATTGAATTGGTAAATGAATCGACCAAATAAAGAAACTTAAATATTCAATTTTTAATAATAAAGTATACAATCTTGTACAAAATTAAGATATAGAAAGAATGAGTAAACTTTAAGGTTTTGAGACAAAATATATTGAGGCTCTAAATGGCCTCTGGGATCCAAAAAACATAAAACTATAATTTAATAAGTAAATGTTGAGATATTTGAAGATAACACTAAGCCAAACTAGTTTTGAAGCATTTAATCTAAAATTTGACTCATTAGACTGACTAAGCCATGTCTAGGAATCTGATTTTTTTTCTCTCTTGTTGAATGGGTTATAATTTCATGCTTAATTTGGTTAGAGCGCTTGGATGGGAAACGTATAATATTCCTAGAAATATGCCCTAAACGTCTTTTCAACCCATGTATCTCCCTTAATTATTACCCTTAAACGATATTTCCATGTATGTTTGGTGATTAGCCAATTAAGGGAATTCATTTTTTAAGACTAAATTCGGTATGGTAATGAGGGGGCTAAAGTCATGTGCATGCTTCCTCGGGCATTCTTTGTTTCTTGTTTACAAATGTTTAGTTTTTAGGTTTCAATATTTCCCAAAAGGTCTAGTGCAAGGAATGTAGGAGGAATGGGAACACGTTCTTGTTTTTCCTACATGTTTAAACGTTGAAGGTTATGAAGTGTGTTGAAAATTTATAAATACTGCAACCTATATCTTCTCAAGGTGAGGTTCAATGGGTTTGATTCCATTACCAATCATCAATCAGTTTTATTTTTAAATAGATATGGATAGTCTTCGTGTTAATAGTAAAAAAATGGGTTTGTGATCATATTTTCCAGTCCTGGCCAGTCGCATATGTTTCTCAATGATGTCCTCTTCCATGTATGTTGCTTTTTCATGTCCAAAAGAATAAATTGAAGTTAGGGAACTATTGGCTTCATACAAACAAAATATAGGGAACTTTTGGCTTCATATTTGGAATAACACTAAGCAAAATCTGAATTTTTCTCTTCTGTTGAATGGGTTTCCATTTCATGTTTAAGTTGGTTGACACATGTGGGTGGGAAAAGTAATTATTACTAGAAATATTCCCTAAGAATATTTTCAGCCCATGTATCTCCCTTAATTATTATTCTTAAAAGATAGTTCCATGTAGGTTTAGTGATTAGCCAATTGAGGGAATGAATTTTTTAGACTAAATTTTATATGGTAACGAGGGGGATAAATTAATGTGCATGCTTCCTCATGCATTATTTGTTTCTTGTAAACAAATTTTAGTTTTTAGGTTTCAATATTTCCCATAAGGTCTAGTGCAAGGAATGTAGGAGTAATGGGCACAATTTCTTGTTTTGTCTTCATGTTTAAATGTTTAAGGTTATGAAGTGTGTTGAAAGTTTATAAACACTACAACCTCTATCTTCTCAATGTGAAGTTCATTGGGTTTGATTCCATTAGTAAACATCAATAAATTTTCTTTTTAAACAGAGATGGATAGTTTTTGTGTTAATCATAAAAAGAGGGGTTTGCGATCATATTGTCCAGTCCTAGCTAGTTGCATATGTTTCTCAATGATGTCCTATTCCATGTCTACTACTTGGTCATGTCCAAAATAACCAACTGAATTTAAGGAACTTTTGGTTTCATACGAATGAAATATATGGAACTTTTGGCTTCATATTTGGAGATAACACTAGGAAAAATCTGATTTTTTATCTCTTGTTGAATGGGTTTCCATTTGATATTTAAGTTGATTGGAACACTTGGGTGGGAAATGTAAAATATTCCTAGAAATATACCATAAGTAGATTTTCAGCCCATGTATATCCCTTAATTATTATCCTTAAACAATAGTTCCATGTAGGTTTGGTGATTAGCCAATTGAGGGAATGCATTATTTTAAACTAAATTTTGTATGGTAACGAGGTGGATAAATTCATGTACATGATTCCTCGAGAATTCTTTGTTTCTTGTAAACAAATGATTATTTTTAGGTTTCAGTCTTTCCCACAAGGTCTAGTGCAAGGAATGTAGGAGGAATGGGCACAAGTTCTTGTCTTTCCTACATGTTTAAATGTTGAAGGTTATGAAGTGTGTTGAAAGTTTATAAACATTGAAACCTTCTTCTTCTCGATGTGAGGTTCAATGGGTTTGATTCCATTACCAAGCATCGATAAAATTTATTTCTATACAGATATCAATATTTTTTGTGTTAAAAGTTAAAATATGTGTTTGTGATCATATTGTCCAGTCCTAGCCAATTGCATATGTTTCTCAATGATGTCCTCTTCCATGTTTGTTTCTTGGTCATGTCCAAAAGAACCAATTGAAGTTGTAGTTATTTTGAAGTTTCTTGGTCATGCCTTCCTCCTCCCCCAACTTCTCTTTGTTGCTTTCCCTAACCTCCAAAAGAGAAATTTTCCTTTTGTGTTTTTCCAACTAGGTTTTCATACGAACTTAGGCAACTTTTTTCTTCATACGAGTGAAAGATAGGGAACTTTTGGCTTCATACAAACTTCATGTGCATGTATTAAGAAGTCCTTCGTACAAATCATTATATCAACAGTTTATACACTTCAATATTATTCAAACTTGGGTATTTATAGTGATCTATAACTAAGGTGATAATATTTTAGTTGCAGCACCTACTGGTAGTGGTAATACTTTTTTTGCTTAGTTTATTTACTACTATTGCATCATAAAGGCAAAGACATTGTATTTTGATGTGTATATATTGATCCTATAGAAGCTATTTCCAAAGATAGATATTGGGATTGGGAGCATAAATTTGGAATAGAGACAAAACAGACCCAAAACTTCCTCTTGCTTTTCTTGACAAGACTCCTTTAGGCTACGGCTACTTCAGGTGTTCTCCACTTATGATGAATTTCACCTAGGTGGGTGAGAATGAGGCTTCTCCTCACTTTCATTTATAGACTTCTAAGGGGCTTCATCTAATCTTCCCTTGTGGGATTCACAACTCATAAAATTACACAAGTGGACTTGAAAAAACCCAAAAATCAAATAGAAAAATAAAAATATCATCATAGATAACTTAGATTTTGATGATTTTCATTACCTTCGGTTTTTCTCAAAGTCCTCTAACACCTCCATGTGTTAAATCATCGAAATTCCTTGTGGTACCACACACACCATCTTGGGTGAAAATCCCACAGACTTGGGTTCTTAGCCCACAAGTTGCTTTTTTTTTCCAATTCGTCCAAAACCCTATAGCCTAGGGTTTGGAATACCTCCCAAGCTACAAATATCAACATCCTCGACATCCAAAAAAATTTCCTTTTATTCCAATGAAACTAGTTACATTCTTCAACATATCGAAGTATATGGATATTTTTTTTGTAAGGGAAGATTAAATGTTATCAAATTATTTTGAGTTCTCAAGTTATCAATTGAATTCATTCAACATTGGTTAGGATGAATAGGTTATAAATTTCTCAAGTTTTAAAATTTTACTTGAATAATTTAAATGCAGGGAACTTTCTTGTAACTCACTTGTACTATTTGTTTATGTTCCTGTTTGGGCTGGTTTTTCCTCATAAGAGGAGGCCCGGGAATAGACACAGGTCATACAGGGTTATTGTATGGTTATAGTTGTATATCAGTTAGCATATGTTTTGGCAAGGTTGATCCTCTTTCGGCTGGTCTCTCATAGATGATTCTCTTATGAGTCACACATTAAAGTGAATGCTCCAATGCATGTGCAATGTAACTCTTTATTTCCTCAATAAAAAGTTCGATTTTTTCTTTGGGAAAAAAATACTCACTTGTACTATTATAATGTTCTAGTCGTTTCTTCAATACGTTTCTCAACATCCCTTATAAGGTATGACACTTGTTAACAGATTCTCTCATTTGATGGGGTGTTATAGGGTTTTCAACCAAACAGGTATTTTTTAAATCAATATTCGTCAGGTGATGGAATTTCAGGTAGGATAGAAGAAATTGACCAAAAATCTGCTACGTCATCTACCAGACAAAGACCAACTAGAGGTGAAAATATTAGAAGAAAATTATATAGATGCATTGATTTTTTTCTTGCTAAAGAGGGGTGATGTTCCTATTATATTGAGAGCATAGATGACATCGAGGTGCCCTTGAGGTAAAACCATATAGTGAAACAATGGGAACCCAGGGATCTTCCTAAAATAAACCTTTTTTTTTTCTGTCAATGAAAGGATATACCACATTGCCCCAACGTCGTTACATGATTTGGGGCTATTTTCCATGGATGGAATAAAGGTATGTTATGGAGGATTAATTTAATTGAAATATTATGTTGGACCTGTTATTTTTTTTTAGCTTGGGAGGTACTCCAAGCCCTCGTGATCAAGGGTTGGAGGTCAAAGAACCACAAATGGGCTTGTGGCCTTGATATCCAAGCTTGGATATTTTGTACCAATCATGATTTGGGCCAAAACCATGATGAAGATACGACATGTGATGGATGAGGATGATAGTGCTCGGAAATACGATCCCAACGCTTCAAGAATCTTCTGAAAATAAGTTGTCATTAGAGAGAAATGAATTTTTGAAGTTGACAAGGTAATTATTAGTTACCAAGTCATGTATCCTTGGAGTTAAAGTGGTCCAATAGATGTGTCACTTCAAGAAAATTCATGGAGCCTTAAAGTCTATAAATTAAGGTTGAATTGAGGTCATTTTAGCATCCATTGTGTGGGAAACACATTTAAAGTAAGCTCTGATATTTTTGGTGAGCCTTAGCCACAGCAAGGAGCAACAAAACAGCAAGAGAAGGCCGAGGTATAGCGTGGGTGAATTTTGGTTGTAGTAGATGAAATCGAGGTGACTTTGGGATGGTTTGAGGCATGTCTTAGGGCTATTTTGGGTGTGAGTTGATAGGCAGAGAAGGTCACGGCTAGAAGGGATGAAAGGATAAAATGAAGAGGAGACTAAGGGAGTGTGGTATCTTTGGTGTTGTACATGACAGCATGGAGGTATAAGGGTTATCTAGAGGCATGTTTGAAGTGTTGTTCAAAGCCCGAGTTGTTGGGAAGGTGACTGAGGAGAAGTAGAGTTGTTTGAGGTTTGTGTGAGGGTTTTTTATGGGTGGATTACCCTTGTGAGAGGCATTCACAGCCTCTAAGGTTTGTTGTGGGTAGGACGCAAGCCTTACCATCCATGTTTGAGGGTTCTGTAGTGCAATTGAAGGCTAATTTATGCCCGAAAAAGCAGTGTGGGAGGAGATGAATTATCAAAGGGAAGACTACGGTAAGGAGGGACAGTTTTGGTGTAGGGTTTAGGGTTGTTGCAAGTTTCCATGGTTCCCTAACCAAGACACAGTAAAAACTGAAATAAAACACCAAAATTGGAGCAGAATTGAGTATGTATTGGGTCAAATTATTTGACCAGAATATGGATCATGAAAGGGAAGCATGTGGAAGTTAAGGAGGAGGGAATATCTGGTGATTATATTCCCTACACTAGTGACATATTCCGTAGTTATTGAGCAACAAACATGCAACAAAAGGTTGTTGTGCATTGGGTCAAAGTGTTGACCATTGCTTGGGTCAATTTTTGGGCTTCCTGTAGGAGGTTAGACTACAACAGGTGGCTCCAACTACTCTAGAGATAACTGAGATGCCCCCATTATTCTCTAATACAAAATTATCCATAGATTCAAGAAGCTCTTCATGGGAAGCCATGTACAAATTGTTTGAAGATGAATAACCCAGAGTGATTCAAAGGGTAGCCACGGTTGATGACTCTTCCTCGTCTTCTAAAATACTTACGTTGATGTCGCCAATTCCTTCCTTCACTGAATTGTTTCTCGACCTAAGATTCTACCCTATACTGATATGTTTAAGTGGGTTATCGACAATCTGAATATTTCAGAAAGGACCTTCCTAACCTCAAGACAGACAATAATTGGGTCTTCCAGAGTTGAAGACTTGAACAAAATGTATCATCTACCAAACCCACAAAATATATATGATAAGAATTTCGTTCATAAATTTGTAGAGGAAAACAAGGTTGATTCGAAGCCGATAAGACATTGGAGATGGGATCCAAACAAGCACAAGCACGATGAAAATGGTATGCTATCCATATATTCTCTTGTTGGTCCTCATTTCTATACTGCTGTAATGATGTGTAGGTTGTTTGGATACCCAAATACAACGAATTTTATAGTTGAATGGGTTCCCCTAATTGATGTTGTAGCAGATTCCTGTGTAATGGATTGGTCCACTATCTTGTCGAATAGAATAGCTTCCCAAATCCTAGCCTACAGAAGAGATCGAAAAGTCTCTACCAAGACAATGCCCCCTTTTTATATGAGCGCATATATCATGGGCGCCATTTGCTTTACCTATGATTTCCCATCCATGGGATGGAAATGGACCCTAGAAGACCCTAATCCTATCGACATCTATCACAATATCCTCTGGGAGTCTAATTTCCAACCTGATTTCTATAAATTTAACATGGAGTCATGTTACCTTTACACCAATATGTCTTTGGTGAAAAAGCCCCAAGATTATCTAATGAAGCCAGAGATGACTTCACAGCCATAGGCAAGTGGTTTGGAGAAGGGTTATTTATGTATGTAAGGGTTTTTAGTAGTCTGGACAGACCTCATGTTCTCCCACTTTATGTCCCAAACAATCTTTTAGCCTGAGAATTTTCCTATCAAACTATGGAAAATGGATTAACTAAAGCCCTTAAAGAAGCGAAGAAATATTCCTGGCCATAATTCCCCATCCACTGTGGAGTGTATGCTCTAGATAATTTCAAGCACATTCTGCTTGAAATTAACTAGATATAGTGTCTAAACTTTCCCACTATTCCTGGCAGGCAATACGACCCAAACAAACTAGCCCAAAGCTTCACAACTTAGGTTAAAGTGAGACAGTTCATACATGATCCTGATGACTTTGATGATCAATTTGAGTCCGCCCAGACATACCTACAGGTAGAAAAGTTGGTAGAATCAGGTCTGAATCCATGGTATCTCAATGAATTCAGGGAATACAGAAGTAAAAGGTTAGAAAATATCCCTCTCGACACATTGAGGGTTTCTCAACCAATTTTAAAAATAGAGAAGGATTTAGCGCAGTCTCAAATGGACAGCAATATGACACAAGGAATAATGGAAAATATATCAACATCACAACAAACTAGATAAATATTTTTTAGTAGTGACTTGGATAAATGTGGGGATCAAAATGATGAGCAGATTAATAAATCATGATCACAAGAGGTTGATACCTCAATGTCTAGAGAAACAATCAGCACTCCTGAAATTAATAAGGAGAATCTGCTTACTGTTGGGGCTTCTGATAAATTTGTTAATATAGATGATGTAGAATTCATACCGACACACCCCACTTCAGAAATTATTCTTTAAATCGAAGATAATCCTCCTCTCGATATATTTTACAATCCTGGGCATAGGGTCGTGATGAGCAGTCAAAGGAAGAGGAGAGTTCAGAAATCCCAGGCACTAGTTCCTGGAGATGTACCATTGGATGTTATGTGGAAGGATCCACAAACAAACCCCTCTGATGACTTAACTAGGCTATCGCAGTTTGCAGAGACCTATGCAACAGCTACCATTTACAAGGCTTTAGAAGTGAAACAATTAATCAAAGACAAAGATGACAAGATTCAACATTTGGAGTAAGAATTTTTAAAAGAAAAATAGAACATTGATCATCAATGGCAAGTACAGATATCACAATTGAAACAGAGCTTCGATGAAATGAAACTCCGGCATGAAACTGAAATCAATATTAAAGATGCTCAGTTACAATAACTCCAAGTCAAAATTGATAAATTGAAGGATAATCCTTAAATTGAGTATTTTAAGAAAGAAGCAGCAGGAACTTAACACCCTCCTAGCCCAGCAGCAGGTGATCCTTTTCCAAAATTTGGCATTAATAAATGATCTATGTAAAACAAGTGATTCACTAATGAATCAGTTGTTCTATCTGAGGAAAAACTTCGATGAAATTTATGATAAAATATCTTATTATATCACATGGAAATATAGAGACAAAAGAAGAGTATAAAACCTTCCAAGAATAGAAGATTCACTTAAATAAATCCTCTTTACAGATTTGGATATAAAATTGAAACAAGCAGAAAGAGCCATCTTCAAAGCAAGAGATGTCGCATGCAATATTACTAAAACTATCAACGAAAACCTGTTTAGCGCTAATCTAATTCAATAATTCCCAGTTGGTTCCTTTCCTGATGTTAATGTACTAATGAAATCATTGCAGGAATGGTCCAAGAAGAAGCAGTAAAATATCAAAAAAGTTATCAAAATTGAATCTTGAGAAGTATTGGCAATATATAGTAAAGTCACATAGCCAATGGCTAATGTTGTGATGCCTTGCCAACACCACTTCACACATGTTGCATGTTCTATGTTTCACAATGCCAGCTCAGCCTCCTAAATTGAAGCTGATGATGGATATCTACTAACTAAAGCAACAAATGGGAAAGCAACCACCTTCCCATTCTTAAAGTTATTGTTCAAACAGACTGTATTTTTTTTTCTTTTTACTCTTATTTTTAGGATGCTTGTTCAAACCTCCTCGGCATTTCATGTATTTTCTATTTTTACAATTCAAGTCTCAACTATAAAAACCCTTTCATGTCTTTAAGAAAAGGATTCCAAGTCTTTGTAAAGATGGCTTTGGAAAGTCACACTATTGTACTTTTTGAATCATCTTAATAGAAATGTTGGACCAAGGCTATTTGTTTCATGAGTAGAGCTATGATATATCGGGTACTTTTATCTTTAAATGATTTTTGTGTTCATATATAATTGATAGTCATATTTCTCTTTAAAAATTTTCGTTATGTATGTTCTTTAAATACAATTGAGCACTATTTCACTACTGAACATGTGAGATTTCCATTTCTATATATATCTATATATATATAAAACAATCAGATGTTTCATGTGATATACGTTTAACAATTAATTTGATTAACTATTTAATTCAATCAATCTTCTTACTTGCATTTACTTCTTTAAGTGTTTGATGATCTATATTGTCTTCCACTTTATAAAATCTTTGAAATCACATATAAAAGAGTAAAATTAAGTCTCATGATATAGATAAATATACATATACACACTTAAGTTACTTTTACATCCATTTATCACTCCCATTTCATTTTTTATACCTCACACCCACTCAATTATATTTCAAAGCAAAATTGGTCCCATCATCCCTAGTCAGATCCACTATTCCAAACAAAAAATGAGGATGGACTCATAAGGTTTTCAAGTGCTAACCCTAGACCAAGGGATCCATATACAATTCATCAACCTCATCCATATATGCATACTTGTCATGAGCCCTAAATTGTAAGAAAACCCTAAAATACAAAGGGTTAGGGTTTTTATGAGGGACCAGGATTAGGGTTTCCATATAACTATGGTTTTACTTATGTCGAGGAAGGATTTAGATATAAATACCAATATCAAAAATTTTAACAACAAACCCTAGAACCATACACTCAACCTACAACATTTCATGTTGGATCCTTAATAAAATATGTCATATATACCTCAAGGTTACATACCTTTGTCATAGTGACCTGTTATTCCATATGAAATGGTTTTCTATCTCTTTTCTTTAAGGTGTGCACTATCTCAAGATATTATTTACTGTATCTTTCTACTGACCTCTTCTTGCCTCAGGATCAGTATGTTACTACTATATTTCTAACTCATTAGTGATGCACAAATCTACATAATTGTATACAATGATATCCCTTTTACCCCAAGAATTTCTTGAAATGATTGTCAACAAGACTATCTTGTATTGATTCTTGTTATTTTTTCAATTACTGATGCAACAAAAACTCTTTCCCATGATGGAACACAATTCAATATTCCATCATCTTTAGTGATAGGCTGACAACAAATAGAACCTTCCTTCAAAGAGATAACTATCACAATGACCCTACTTACTGCATTTAGACTGTTATCTCTTCAAAATCAATAAATTGTTGCTTCTTTGCTTGAAAATTTGTCATGCATAGGTCCCAAATAGTTGAATGATACAGGTGCAATAATACTCCTTATGCCCAATATTTTCCTCAAAATGTTTACTTGAGTATTATAATGACTAAACACAAAATTTTATTTCACTGAATGTTGTGACGTTACCACTTCATGTAGCTTTCTTGTTTGCAACGTGACCAATTAGATTATTATACCCTTGAATTAGGGCTTTCAAACATAGACCCTTATTCTTGTTGACAACTTTATAGAGATACACTAAAAAATGATTCCAAAAATATTACCACTGTAAAGATGTACCTTTCAATGAAGGTTGGCTCACTGATTTGCACAGGCTAAGACTATGTATTTTTATATGACAATGTTGTCACAAAACCTATACAAAGATTCTTGCCTTCTTATGCCACTTACACGGGTCGACGAATTCTACCTTAATTAGAGTTTACTATAGCTTTGAAGATAAGCTAGATGTTCCTTTAAGATATTCGATCCAGGTCTATTTTTCTTAGAATCAGAATAGGAGGCTTGACTCACTTTTCAAGATGACTGATGCTTCAATTTATGTCTTTTTGAAGTGTGTTTATACCCAGAACAAGAGGATATGTATATTTTTTTCTTAATAAGAATGAAATTACTCCTTATATATTTCCAATTAGGCCATTGTCCTAGATTTTATTTGAGACCAATGAGAGAATTGATTTTCACTTGAAATATGACAATCCAAATAAGGGACATGCTCATAATTTCCATGTCTTGATGCACATGTCTAGAGTATGGTTTTTGGAATTATTTCAAGAAGACTTAAGCTCAAAATTAGGTCATAAATAACCTCAATCTTGGGACTCCTTTATGAAAAGGTGTATCCTCTTTCAATATTTCTTTCGGCTCCGTTTGAAAAGGTGATAAAGGAAAACCTTTTAGGGCTTCCAAAAGAGATTCCTGCACATTCCTTTCGAATTGAGACTATGATCACTCAAAACTTGTTCATAATGAAGGTTTGATAGAATAATTTATGATCCTTTCATATGAAGGTCAAATTTATATGTCTCGATCCTCTTATAACAATATTAATGCTTGAAATGAAACTCGGGCTTGAATTTCTATGCACGGGTATAGAGAGAGGATATCGGTCCTCTCGAAATAAGAAAGCATAAGTTTCTTATAGGATTTATAATAAATTTTTATGCTCAAAATACTTTAATAATACTCAGAACCTTTTGAGGAATATTTTACATCTTTCCAAGATGATACATAATAAGCAAACCTTATGACGTCTTGCCTTGACTATAGTAGCATGCAATTTTGAAGACTTCAGATCTTGTAAAATTATCTCATACCTTCGCCTACTTTGTCAATTTGCTTGGAATTTCTTAATCTCCTCAAATATCCTTTTGTTCCATCAAGATTAACCTCCTTAATCCCTCACTCTTCTTAAGTAAGTATGAGGTTATGTCACAAAGAAGAGGGTTAGTAGAATGAACCTGGAACTTTGTTTTTTTTTATAGATAGGTTTGGTCCAAGGAGAGAAGGCCTTATAGCTATTTATTCATAAATAAAATTTATTATATCCCTCCAAAACCCCTTGCTCCTTTCTATTTATACTATCGACCTTATCTCTGCAATTAGGGCTAGTAATTATGCCCAAATTTTTGTTCTTATTTCCTTCAAAAATTCAGACAAGGAAATTCGCTATTCTTGATATGAGATGGTGGAAATTTGATCTTATTTTATGCCCTCACTTCAAAACTTGGCTCTTCTGCCATGTTGAGGAATTAGGGCAAAGATTTAGGTTAAATATTAACTTGACTTCTCTTTAATATTTGACACTTTCTTAAGATTTAGATCCTCCCAGGCTTTGGTTACAGATAAATGTGATGGGTCGATCATAGATTTATAGCCTAATACGATCATCACAGATATGTTATGAAATCGGCTCACAAAATAGAAGAAAAGAGAGATCAATGACTTAGAAAACAACCACTTTGAGGGGGAAACCTCCTTTAAATTATATAAATGAACAATTCTTAGGTGATACAAATGACAAAACCTCATTTATATATATAGGAGTCTAATGAGTCACAATATAATCCTAGCCAACATAACAATAACAATGTAAGGGCACAATAATAACAATAGGGGACTACATGGGCATAACAATAACAATAAGTGGGCTATACTAAAAATAAAAATAAGGGGATACACTAGTATTATAGGGACCTAACATGCCCCTCTCCTTTAAAAAAATTTTGTCCTCAATGCTTGATTATTTCTAGATTCTTTTTGTATAAAATTATCATCCTCCCATGTGGAATCCTCAGCGGGTAACTTCTTCCACTTGATGAGATATTTTTTAATTGATCGATTCGTAGTTGTCGAGTTCTTATTTTCGTGACTGCTCTGATACCAAGTGTTATGAAACTAGATCACAAAATAAAATAAAAGAGAGATCAACGACTTAGAAATCAGCCACTTCGAGGGGGGAACCTCCTTTACATTACATAAATGAATAATTCTTAGATGATACAAACGAAAAAACCTCCTTTCTATATATAGGAGTCCAATGGGTCACAATATAATCTTAGCCAACATAACAATAAAAATGTAAGGGCACAACAATAACAATAGTGGGATTCTATGGGGCACAATAATAATAATATGGGGACTACATGGGCACAACAATAACAATAAGGGGGCTATACTAACAATAAAAATAATGGGATACACTAGTATTATAGGGACCTAACACATTCATAGGCTGATCCATCTTGGCGAGCATAGATAGGTTATTATATCATCACTTTGGTCCATACAGATAGAGATACAAGTAGGGTTAGGTTATACACCGGGGACATGATATCCCACTTGGGTTTGATAACCCCTGTTCACTAACCCCAAATACAAGGAGGTTGTAGAATACCATATATTTGATAAATTTTTGGTATACTTCAATTAACCCTATTAGGAACACCAAGAGCCTATAATCATATTACGATGTTAAACTAAGGCTAACTAAAGGCTTAATAAATATCTATTAAAAATATCATTTGACCGGATTGAAATAAATTATATACATTCTCTGTCTTTTAAAATCTCCCCTAATGTGTGTCAAGTGAGATTCTCTCAATTTTGAATAGATTTTGAAATTATCTTTGACATTTTTTTATCATCTTTCCAGTCATGTTCTCAAAAGCATGATCCATTTCCCTTTGAAATATGGCACTAGCATTCATTATCCTAAAAGAAATTTGAACATAAGTGTATGTTCCCTAGGACATTGTGAAAGTATTATGGTTCCCATATTATGCAAAAAGGACCTCATTATACCATAAATAAACATCCAACATGGAAATTAGCATAGATACAATTACTTGTTGCAACAACAATTCCATGTTCGAAGGTGTTAATTATCCTCTGATGGTGCTCAATTGAGATCTCTGAAGTAGACACAAAGGTGGAATTATTTATTCCTTTTTATAAAAAACTCTACAATGGATATCCATTCACGATGACAAATTGAAAAAACGGTTTGAATATTTCTATTTTTCAAGTTCAACCCTAACCAAAGGCTTCATTTTTTTATTGATCGCCCTAGCCTTCAACCTAAACAGTTTGGAATAACATGTTACATAATATTTCTATTGTAATCCTTGATGTTTTGAATTGGTAGCATAGGTGTCCTAAATTCCTCTTCTTGTGCAATATTTGAATTATACATAATGTAGAAATCATTGGTTTGTTTATAACATAAGATAAAAACAAAAAATTTCTACATTATACCTTTAGAGGATTAATAACATAACCAAAAAAACATGATGGAGACAAAGAGTAATAGGAAGGAATACTCATTTATTGATAATTGGTTAAAGTGGCAATGATACATGAAAGGGAGACTAAGGAGAATATACTTAGTAAGATGGGCCCGCCCCTATCGTCCAATAGAAGGTTATTTTGTCCTTCTTTTTATATCTCTCTCTCCCTTTCAAGGAAACTTGCTAAGAAATTCAATGGAGAAAGCTTGCAAGTTCACAATGTTCATGCAATCAAGCTTCAAAACATGAGTGAATTCCAACTAGATTTTTGTAACATGGAAATGTATTTCTTCTCCTTGTTGAATTGATCACCAAAGGAATACATTTATAAAGTGTTGTAAAGCTTTCATAGTGGTTGGATTATTGAATAGAGGTGTTGGTATTTCACCTTTGGAATGAATATGATGAAGCAATGGAAAAAGAATGAAAACCTCATGTAAAGTTATCAAATTATAATTTTTTTTAATGTGCAGACACTTGTCAGATATTCGACGGTACATGGAATTCGTCACATAGTCATCAAATTATAATTTTTTTAATGCACAGACACTTGTCGGATATTCGATGGTACATGGAATTTGTCACATATTCGACTCTTATCTGACTGGAAAATTGTCAAATATTCGACACACGACCTATGAAATGAAGCATCACACATATAACACTCCCATCATACAAAATATTTATACCATAAAATATCTCACGCTAAATCATCGGACTTACTACTTCATACCAACAAAATGACGTGGTTGAGATATGAAACTCTCGTCGAACTAATTTAATATAAAGTCAATTAACTGGCGTTGCAAAATCGGACTTGCTACTCCATACCAATGGAAAGAAGCGTTGGAGATATAACACCCCCATCGCAAAAAAAAATCTACCATCGATTATCTAACGCCACACCGTCAGAAATTCTCGTCTGACTAGACCAAAAAAATTGTCGAATATGTGATGGAAAAGTGTCACAAATTTTGGCATCTAGGGCAACAGAATGAACCATGGATCCCGTCGGATGTCCGACACATGTGTGCATCTCTATCGAAAAAAGAAAAAAAATTTGTCGGATATCCGACAGATGTAAGTGTTGCAAAACCAAATTCAAAGTGTCAAATTTTTAATGACAATTTTAGCCATTTTGGGTGTCAAATAATCAACGTGAGGCCCGTCGAATATCCAATGCTTAATAAAGTGTCGACTATTTGACACAATTCTAGCGACGAGTAGCTTGGCTCTAATGTGTCATATAGTTGACGCCAATAAGTCGCATATCCGAAAAACAGTCACCAGATTTTGGCCCCATTTATACTAGTGTATGTAGGTTGAAGAAGGCCCTTTCTGGGTTCAAGTAGGCTTTGCATACATGATGTGTCAGGATTGATGGATATCTTCTTGGTTTGGGCTTCACCAAAAGTGAGGTGGACTCTAACTTGTACTATGTTTTTTTTTAGGGTGAGCTTCTCATCTTGGAACTTCATGTGGATGATATATTCTTAAAAAAATCAAAGAATATCATAGGGATGTGAAAGGAGGACCTTTCTTCAGAGTTTGATATGGAAATTAGCTTGATGCACTACTTTTTAGGATTGGAGTTGTGGCAGCAACCAAGAAATCATTTCCTTTTGCAGGGAAAGTATGCAATTTATATCTTGAGGAGGTTGATGATGTAGGACGAAACTCCTTTTTCTTGTGTGTGCACCTTAGTGCTAGCTAGAATAGTTATATAACTTCACGCTAAGTCTAAAACACAATTGAAGGTACTAAGTCCAAAACCCAAAATAAAAACTTTTAGCCCCAATTTTATGTTGGGAGTAACCATAGGCAGAAACAATGCATATGACCAAGGCTATGTCCAAGGCCCACTCTAAATTTGCTAATATATTTCAGCTCAGTGTTTTACCTCATGGCCTCCTCTCTAACACTTTCCACCTCCCAAGGTATTGAGACTGAGATGGAATTCTACAAGGAAAAAGGGTGACTAATTTGATAATTAACGTATTGCCCAAAAGATCTTGGATCACCCTGCAAGGGGGGGATTTCTTGATACTTTAAGAAATGCACAATAGTTAAAATCCAAGATAGAGAGTGAAATAGATGAAAAAAGGTTTCTCTAGCTTAATGATCCTATGTAGGTTTACACACAATGTAACCACTTAGATAGCACAAATGCCTGAGAAATGACTAAGGTGGAAATTGTTTCTCTCTCTCTCGTTGGTTCACAAAGAGACTTCAAATGTCTCGAACTTGATTATGCCATGGGAACATAGGGAATACTATAATTGATCATCACATATATAAATTCCACATGCTTTTAACAAATATTGGAGGGACAATTTTATAGGGATTACTTGATTATAGACATGCATCAATTTATGCAACTTTATTAAGCACACGAAATCCAAATTTTCATTAGCTCAAATTCTTATTTAAATACATATTTTGGGCTTGAAATCATATTTTGAGCTTTATTAAGCTAAATTTGTACCTCACAAGTACCTCAATGCATGCTTCATTGCCACCCAATGAACTTGTCTTGGCTCCACCATGAACTGGCTAAGTGTGTTCATAGTGAAACATATATCTAACCTAGTGTTGACCAGATACATCAAGGACCCTATCAGTTTCGTATACCGTGTGGGATCACAAACTCACCTTCAGAAACACTCAGCTTCTTTAAGTTAGTGATCATCGATGTATACATATGCCTCAATCCTCCATCCTGCACTAATGAAGGGGCATCTGTCAAAAAATTTGAATTTACCTCAAGAAGGTTAAATAAATTACATGGAAATTTCAAACTTATTCATCCTAATCTACTTAATAGAATTCATATTTTAAGGAACCAACTCCATTGATAAATATTTCTTTGACCTTATTGATGTCAATTCAAATTTTTTGACTAATGCCCTTGCATCAATTCAGTATGGAGTGTTGATATTGCAACAAGATGATGAGCTTAGTGAAAAGAGTTGCCTTCACTAAGTGGGCCCGCAGGATATTTTTGGCACAAGTCTATTTTTAGACTATGTCTATTGTTAGACATGTCGATCATATTCTATGAGTTGAAGGATGTTATTTGTGGATGGTTGGTCAAGTTGGAAAAAATAGATGGACTTCTATTTTTATACATATTGAGCGGAATCTATTTTTAGATTGCCAGTCTAAAAATAGATATGTCGAATATTATAAGCTCTTAATAATATTTGGACTATAAACATTAACTTATTCTCTTGGAGCACTTCAGTTAAGTGCACAGATGTGGCACAGGAGCTGACAGAAGGAATTATGCTATTCCTGAGGGTTGAGTGTAGCTATTGCATGGAGACTTCAGTTAGAACTCATGTGACAGAGTTTGGTGGAGTTATTGAAGTAGTTGGTGGAGTTGTGTTTAGTTTAACTCAGTTAGACACAGTTGAGCTAGTTGTATCTAGTCTAACTGATTGATACACTAGTGAGAGTGGTGTGAATTAATTATTAATTAATTCACTAATTATTAACTCATTAATCAATTGAAGAATACATCAGTTAACTACAGTGCATGGACAGTTTCAGTGGAGACCAGTGGAGAGGTAGGTGAAAGAGCAGGTTGACTATCAGTTGTGACTATAGTGTTGCATGATTTGCAACACACAGTGATTGGAGATGCCAATGAGGATTGCGTGAGCAAGGCTGGACCAATTCGAGTTCATTCAAATCCATTCTTCAGCAGGGATTGCACAGTAGAGGCAGGCTAGCAGGTGGTAGATATCGGTGCATGGATTTGCAAGATCGGGCCTGATTAGTGTGTCACGATTGGATTGTACTGAGAGATTGTGAGAAGCTTTGTATGAGGATTGTTACATGATCTCTATGAAATATATTATATACAAATAGTTGGGGTTTTTAGCTTCAGGCTTTCCCATAAATCATTGTGTTAATGTGTGTGAATTTTTATGGTTTTAATGTGTGCATGCAATTGATTTAATTTCCGCATATGATGATCAATGGTGGAATAGATTTTGTATTGTACATGAAGTCAAATAGTGTATGATCAGGAGAATATTAGACATATAACATATCAGCTATATAATTTCTACATGGTATCAGAGCTATATTGATCATTAGAGCAATTGCAAATCATTGAAGCGGTTGAGTTTTGTGCTGGTGGAATTCGAATTTGCAGTAGTGTTTTTCTTGGTGTCGAAGTTGAGATGTCTTTCAACGGATTGCGATTGGAGTATGCCCTTGAGGGAAGCTCGAATTATATTTCATGGAAGGATAGGATGGAGGCGGTGCTGGAGAATAATGGGTTGAAGGATTTCATAGATGCAGAAATTCCAAAACCTGCTTCTAGCGATGCTGTCGCACTTGATGCATGGAAAAAGAAGACAGCAAAATGTCGAAGAATTTTTTTGGAAGGTGTGAAGGATCACATAGTGTCCAGCCTTCATGGTAAATCTTCTACATTCTTTATGTGGAAAGCTTTGACAGACTTGTTCCAAAGCAAGAGCGACCAAAGGAAGTTGGCGCTCAAGGATAAACTTAGGAAAATAAAAATGGAGAAGGGCGAGAGTATACCCAAGTACCTCACGAAGTTTGTTTAGTGCAGGGATGAGCTGGGAAGTGTGGGGGTTACTATAGATGAAGAGGACTTGGTGAGCTTGGCTCTCCTTGGGCTTCCGAAGAGTTTGCATTCCTATGAGGACTCTGTTAATGGTCGGGAGAAACTGCCGAGATGGGAGCGACTTTGGTCGGATCTTGTGCAGGAGGAGATAAGGCGGAGTACCAGGGATGGATCTTCATCGAAGAATGAAGATGAAGAAAATTTCATTTTGGCTACCAAAGCAAGGAATGGGAAGGGAAAGAAAAATCCTTCTCAATCTGGTGCAAAAGGCAAGAAGCAGGACATGTCCAAGGTGAAGTGCTTTCACTGTCACCAACACAGACATTACACCACTAATTGTCCACAAAAGAAGAAAAATAAGCAAGCTACTGGATCTGCAGCTGGAGAGGCCTTAGCCTCGCAGTTTGAGCTGGATTTTTCGCTGATCGCATGCTTGGTCTCAAGTGTGATGGGATAAGTGTGGTTTCTTGACAGTGGTGCGTCTTTCCATATGACCAGAGACAAATATTTGTTTACTGATCAAGATGAGAAGGATCTTGGTGTGCACATCGAGATGGGAAATGATGGTAGATACAGTGCGACTGGTATCAGGACCATTTCCTTTGAGAGGGAGTCTAGCAAACCTTTCATCTTAAAGGATTTCATGCATGTTCTAGGATTGAAGAAGAATCTTATCTCTGTGGCGATGTTGGAAGACAAGGGATATGATGTTGTCTTTAGCGAGGGAAAGGATTTCCTACGCAGTAAGGCAACTGGTGAAACCCAGAGGATAGGGGTTCGAGTTAAGAACCTTTATCAATTGCAGGTAGATGGTTGCGCAGCAATGGCAGCCAAAGCAGGAGCAGTTGTGAGCCTGGATGAGGGCGAACTATGGCACAGGAGATTGGGCCATCTTCACCATGGTGCTTTGAAAATTTTGCAGCATATTTCTACCGAGCTTCCCAAAGGTACACTTGCGTAGTCATATCAGTTCAAGGGATGTACTTTGGGAAAAATTTTGAAAGCCACCTTTCATGAGAAGGATAGTCGCGCCACGACGATCCTTGAGATAATTCACACAGACGTGTGTGGACATTTCTCAGTAGCTTCGATAGTAAAGCACAGGTATTATGTGATATTTTTTTATGACTTTTCTCGTAAGTTTTGGATCTTCTTCATGCAAAGGAAGAGCGAGACATTCTCAAAGTTCTGTGAGTTAAAGGCACTGGTGGAGAAAGAGTCAGGGAAGCAGGTGAATGCTCTTAGGAGCGATAATGGTGGTGAATTCATCTCTGGAAAATTAAAATACTTTTGCAGTGCAGAAGGAATTCGAAGAGAGCTCATAACGCCTCATAACCCACAGCAGAATGGGGTCACGGAGCGAAAGAACAAAACAATCGTGGGTGTTGCACGGGAAATGTTGCATGATCAGGGCCTTCCCATACATCTGTGGGCCGAAGCTTGCAATACTGCGGTTTATGTGCAAAACCGTTGTCCTCATAGGATACTTGGCATGAGTACACCCGAGGAGGCGTTTTCTGGTAAGAAGCTTGATATTTCTCATTTGAAGATTTTTGGCTCACCTGTTTACATTCATGTGACAAAGGATGCCAAGAAGAAGCTAGAGCCTACTGCAGAGGTTGGGATATTTATGGGGTACACAGAAACACCCCACAACTATCGTGTGTATTTTCCAGACAGTCGGAAGACTGTTGTGCGACGGGATATCAAATTTCATGAGGAGAAAGCCATGAAGTGTTCGCTTGAGAGGGATCCACACTTGCATGCAGATGAGGAGCTATTAGTTCCTAAGGATGATCCTCAGGATGTGGATCAGCCACAAGAGGAGGTTCATGAGTAGAAGAAACCACTCATGCAGCGCTAAACATCAGAGGGCGGAAGCGCACTACAGAAGCTGAGCGATTGAATCTTGATGCAGAGAAGATTGTAGGAGCACCTACATCACAGCGCAGACAGAGACAGACACCTGACTGATATATTGGATACATGGCTCTGATGATCAAGTGTATCGTGACAGAACCATCCTCTTTCGAGGAAGTTGTGGAGGACCCTGCATGGGTAGATGCCATGGTGGAAGACTATGATTCGATTGTCAGAAACAGTGCATGGGAGATTGTCCCAAGGCCGGAAGGGAAATCAGTGGTAGGTTCGAGATGGATCTACAAAGTGAAGCAAGCTACTGATGGGAGCGTCGAGAAGTACAAGGCAAGATTTGTTTCCCGGGGCTTCTCATTGATTGAGGGGATCGACTATGAAGAAACCTTTGCACCTGTCGCAAGGTATTCTTCCATATGGAGCATCCTAGCTCTCTCAGCGTATATGGGTTGGCACATTCATCATATGGATGTGAAGACTATGTTCCTCAATGGAGTCATTGAGCAGGAGGTGTACATAGAGCAGCCCAAAGGTTTCGAGATCTTCAGCAGTGAGTCGCATGTTTGCAGGCTCAAAAGAGCGTTGTATGGGATGAAACAAGCACCTTGTGCTTGGTACACATGGATAGACAGTTATTTCACCAGTCTTGGATTCACCAAGAGTGAGGCAGATCCGAACCTATACCAGATTGTGGTGGAGGGTAAGTTGCTAATCATTGTACTTTATGTAGATGATTTGATTTTGACGGGTGATGAACAGTTGATACTCTCATGCAAGGCTGATCTTGCAAAAGAGTTTGAGATGAAGGACTTGGGCCTCCTTCATTATTTCCTGGGATTGGAAATTTGGCGGCGCAGTGATGGATTATTTGTGTCTCAAGGAAAGTATGCCCGGGAGATACTTGAGAAGTTCAACATGCAAGGTTGCAAGCCTATTGACACTCCTCTTCATGGTGGTTGGAGGAAAGAAGATGCTACATCGGCAGAAGTAGTGGATGCCACTGTTTACTGACAGTTGGTTGGTTCGCTCATGTATCTAATCAATACATGACCGGACATATGCTATGCTGTTAACCAGCTTTCACAAGCTATGGTTAAGCCTACCAAGCTCTTTTGGAAGGTGGGGAAGCATGTATTGAGATATCTCAGAGGCACATCGGGATATGGATCTTGGTACAGACAAGAGGATGAGTTTAGGTTGCATGGCTTCACGGACCGATATCATCATATCAGAGATTGTGTGCAGTGGAAGATCATGTTACTTTCTTACATTCCTACGGAGGATTAGGATGCTGATATCTTGACGAAGGCGCTCACCAGGAGAAAATTTTAATACCATAGAGGTAGGATCAGGGTGGCAGATAATCCCTATCTTGTTGAGAGGGAGTGTTGATATTGCAACAAGATGATGAGAGCGTATAGTGTGAGTCACCTCACTTATAAATGCTATGCTGTTTTTTACAAGACTATTTTTTAGACTATGTTTATTTTGTATTGGCGTTACCATCATATTCTATGAGTTGCGGGATGCTATTTGTGGATGGTTGGTCAAGTTGGAAAAATAGATGGACTTCTATTTTTAGACATTTTGGGTAGAATCTATTTTTAGATTGCCAGTCTAAAAATAGATATGTCGAATATTATTAGCTCTTAATATTTGACCATAAACATTCACTTATTCTCTTTGGGAGACTTCAGCTTTTAAGTACAATGTGGCAATGTGAGCCGACAAAAGGAATTAACGCTATTCCCAGGGTTAAGTGGAGCTATTGCATGGAGACTTTAGTTAGAACTCCTGTGACGTGTGCCTATGGATGGCTGCTGGTGCTATGGAGTTGTGTCTGGGCCTTGTCTCGCTAGACAAATGAGCTAGTTGTATCTAGTCTAACCGATTGATACACTAGTGAGAGTGGTGTGAATTAATTAATAATTAATTCACTAAATATTAACTCATTAATCAACTGAAGAATACATCAGTTAACTACAGTGCATGGACAGTTTCAGTGGAGACCAGTGGAGAGATAGGTGAAAGGGAAAGTTGACTATCATTTGTGACTATAGTGTTGCATGATTTTGCACCACACATTGATGGAGATGCCAATGAGGATTGCATGAGCAAGGCTGGACCAATTCGAGTTCATTCAGAGCCATTCTTCAGCAGGGATTGCACAGTAGAGGCAGGCTAGCAGGTGGCAGAGATCAGTGCATGGATTTGCAAGATCGGGCCTGATTAGTGTGTAGCGATTGGATTGTACTAAGAGGTTGTGAGAATATTTTTATGAGGATTGTTACATGATCTCTATGACATATATTATATACAGATAGTTGTGGTTTTTAGCTTCAGGCTTTCCCGTAAATCACTCTGTTAATGTGTGTGAATTTTTATGGTTTTAATGTGTGCATGCAATTGATTTAATTTCCGCATATGATGATCAATGGTGGAATAGATTATGTATTGTGCATGAAGTCCAATAGTGTATGATCAGGAGAATATTAGATATATAACATATCCGTTATATAATTTCTACATGGAGGATTGAGGCCTATGTCAACATCGATGATCACTAACCTAAAGAAGTTGAGTTCTTCTGAAGGCAAGTTGGTAGATCCCACATTGTATAGGAAGTTGGTTGATAGGGTCCCTAATTTCTTTGATCAACACTAGGTCTAATATATGTTTTTATATGAAGACACTCAGCCAGTTCATGGTGGAGCCGAGACATGTTCATTGGGTGGCAGTGAAGCATGTGCTAAGGTACCTATGAGGTATGGTGGACTTTTCACTGAGATATTTCATATTTGGTGGAGTGAAGTTGTAGGGGTACACGTATTCGTATTAGGTTGGGCATGTTTTGGACAAAAAAACGATGTCTAGATGTTGTTTCAGCATGGAATCATCCATGTTCTTGTGGTACAGCAACAAGCAACAATCAATGGCACTTATTTCAGCAAATGCAGAGTACATGGAAGCAAGTATGGTGAGTTTTGAGGTAGTATAGCTTCAAAAGATACTTGCAGGACTACTTGATATTAATATGGGTCCAACTATGATTCATTATGATAATCAAAGTTGCATTAAGCTCTCCAAGAAACATGTGTTTCATGACAGGTCTAAGCATATCGAGATCATATATCACTTCATCAAAGATATGGTCTAGAGAAGTGTTGTGAAATTGCAGTACATTTCCACAATGGAGCAAGTGGCAGATATATTCACTAAGCCTCTAGTGAAAGGGAAGTTTGTGAAGTATCGATATACGCTGGGGGTGGGGTAGAATCTTTTCCTTGTTAGGAGGGAGTGTTGAAGCCTATAGTAGCTTCAGAAGTTATTCTGCATGGAATTGGTGTCTTAGCATGTGGAAGATGATTTATTTACCCTTTAGGTGCTTGCTTGGTGAAGTGTTTTATGTCTTATTTCCTAACTCTAACTTAGGAAAAGTCAAATAAGTAAATTCAATTAATTATTTTGTACTATTAAGTCATTTTCTAAGGATAAATAATTTAATTATTTAAGTGACTTAGAAATGATCTCAATAATCGATCTCTAAGATATTCTAGAAGGGAGATTAGGGCTAGGTATTTGGCTTTAATTAATATTATAAAAATAATCCTAAGGAATAGGTGAAGGAAAAAGAGAGGAGTCACATCAAGATAAAGCAATTTTCTCTAGTGTGAGTGGCTCAGTAGCAGGGAAAATTTTAAGGATGGACATTTATCTTAAAGTTTAAAAACTTGGCGAATCTTGGTAGTCCCTAATATGTGAATTGTAAATTTTTTGATGTTATTTTTGTAAAAATATTTAGTTTTGTGATCATTTTATATTAGTATATATACATTTTTTGGCGATTTTTAGGGTAAAATAGTTTTATACTATAAAAATTTGGCGAATCAAATTTTAAAAAAAAAAATGGGAATTGGCGAATATTTTTTTTGGAAAAGGCATGGAAAAATAGCCCACCTGCGAATATTAGCCCCTTAAATTTTCCATGCTCAGTAGAAAGAAGCAGAGGGAGAAGACTACAGGAGGATTCAAAGGCATATCTAGGAGGCTAAGTTGTTGGAGATTGCAGGGACGATTTGTTGAAGAGAGAGAGATCGGTTTTAATTAGAGAATCCAATTCGTTGGATACCAAATTTCCTAAGGTGCACTAGCAGCTTGTAGGGAAGGCACGAGGTCGATTTTCCACATATTTTTTAGATAGATTTATCCAAGATGAGTTATTTCAAGGATCAATTTCCCAGAGGAAAATTTTCCTTAGGTTGAATTCATTCAGTGGTGGTCGAGTTACAGGTTCTAGCAATTGTAGTTTTCCTTTTAATACTTCCTGTTTAGAACACCCTAATTTTCCATATTAATGAATCACATCATAATTTTTGTGGGTATGTATCTGTTGTAATGTGTGATTTATACCTATGAATTTTTATTTTTCGTTGCATATATTTCTAGAAGTTAAAAAAATTGTGATGTAATTTTTCGATAATTTAGAATTTATTTAGTTAATTAAATAAATTGTTGGGAATAAATAATTGTTGTGAGAGAATAAATTTGGGCAGGTATTTTAACCATTTCTACCAGACAATGCTTCAAAGGTACTCATCTTCAGTGACTTTTGATTGCCATTATTGTATGCAAACTCTGCCATAAATAGATCATCTTCCCACTTTTTGGACTAACGCATGACATACATTCTTATCATGGCATTCAGCACTCAGTTTACCTTCTCTATTTGTCCATCTATATGAGGATGGTAGGTTTTACTAAATCCTAATTAGGTCCCAAAACTTGCGAAGAAATAGTTTCAAAATTTTGAGGTAAATTTGGCATATCGATCGGATATAATATTTTTGGTCATGCCATGCAGCATGAAAATATCCTCCATGAAAATATGGGAAATATAGATCGATTTATGGGTAGACTTTATAGGAATAAAGTGAGATGCCTTGCACAACTTATCCACTGCCACCCTGGCTACATCATGTTATTTGGGATTCCTTAGTAAACCAGTAATGAAGTCTACAAATATGACTTCCCATCTCCATTTTAATATTGATATTGGATATAACAACTATGTTGTATGACTATGTTCTGCCTTAACCTAATGATATTATAAACATCTAGAAATATAGTTTGTTATCACTCTATAATTTATCAGGTTGCAAAATAAATTGCAGAGGTAACCACAAAACCACTTTGGAAGTTGGGATCTAGCCCTGCCAGCGTCAGAGAAGGATCTCTATGTCATAATTATATTTGTTTGTATTTAAAATATTAGGCTAGTTACGAAATTTTAGTGTTTGTTTGATTTATTTTAATTTTTTGGTTTATTAAGGACTAAATTACCATGAGGCTATGAAGTTTATGACTTAAAACATGGATATGTTTCAGCTTTTATAGATAGATTTCACAGGGCAGGAAGCCAAACTAATTGGATTCTGTAAATTTAAATGAAGTGAATAAGAAGACGTGAAAGAATTTCCATTAAGTAAAGAGAAATTAAGAATTCGTTTACTTAATTTCAATCGAAAACATTGAAATTATTCAAATTCAGAATCAGAGTGTGCATTAGAACAAATTGTGTTCTTCAATTTTTTATTGAATAATTCAGATTATGAAAACATATAAGCATGATAAACAAAGGAAAGTAAACATATAAAGAATGATAGGTGCACTTCATCAACAGTTTGACACAAGAATCCTATGAAAGATCTTTCTGTGTTACTGATAAATCCACTGGAACTTGAAAATGTACAACAGCCTTCTTGGATGCAAAAATCAACCCTTCATACTTCGAAATCAGAAGTATTTATAAGTTTATTTACAAAATATCCTGATATAACAAATCAGGATGTAATTTAGGAATATATAAAACTAATTACATCTCTTGTTGCAAAAATATAGGACAAATTGAACTACTTGGATTGTTGGCACTACTTTTTTGGAAACTGTTGTTGATCTGCCCCTTGACTTTTGTTGTGTTGTTTTTCTTGATGTTGAAAATACAACCCGCCTTTCAATCAGGTAACTCGCACAATTTGTCCCACATGTCTTCACTTGGGATGGACAGCTTGAGTAACTTTCTATAAATTTCATCTACCTCTGTATATTTGGAAAAATTGGGCTTAGTGATAAGATGTGTTTGATCTCATGCTGGATGTTTAAATCAAACTCTAGTGTCTCTAGGAAGGCTTTCCCTATGATACTTCCCTGTATCCCTGCAAATTTGGAAATGTATTTGGAAACGACCATTAATTTATGGTTGTAATCAAGCAAAGTAATTAATTTATCCTTCAACACTAATAAACCTAGAAGTCCTTTTTTAATGAGCACCTCAAATTTGTTAAAGAATCTTTGGACACCGATCTCCAAGACTTGACATTTTTCCTCCAATTGCAACATGAGGTTTCTCTTAATTATTACTTTCTTAAATTCCAATATAGTCTCAATTTTGTCTTCAATCCCAAATTCTTCTAAATCATGCCTATTTTTGGAGATGAGAAATTTGATGAGATTTGTGGCTTCAGTTGGTTTTTCTTCCAGCTTTTCTTTAATTTGTTCAATGGCTTCTCTGGATTTATGAATTACCTCATTTTGTTGAAAGATAATTGTATTGATGGTTATATTTCAGTCATGGTTTTATTAATATCTATCCATATAATTTCCTTAGCCTAGGCTAAGGTTTGATCCATGGAAGTTTCCTTCCCCAGCTGTTGTATCGTTTGAGTGATTTTGTGGGATTTTTGTACTTCAGTCAAATGAGAAGTCTCAATCCTTGTTTTTTGTTCTTGTAGGACTTTTACTTGTCATTGTAACCTCTTGATTTCTTCTCCTTGTATAGACATGTCTTCCATAGCTTTTACCAGTTTACCAAAGGCATATGAAGTTTGTTTAAGGGGTGTTGTTGATGTAGAAACCCCTAATGTTGTTGATGTAGCCATTCATGTTTGTGTTATCACTGTAAGGGGTACTACATCAAGTGGGACTATAGCTAGTCGTGCATTTTGTTATTTTTCCTTGATAGCTTGTCCATTTTTTATTACATGTCCCTTATCTGTACATTTTGTTCCATAATTAACCTGAGCATATCTTCTTTTTGACTTTCTGTCTCCCCCATTTCTTTAGTTTCTAGATCCTCAGTTGCTGACAATTTCAATTGTATTCTAAGTTTTGTTATGTCAGCATTATTCGTTTAATTATTTCTTATGTTGCCTTAACATTACTTGAGTCATATCCAATTTTTATGAGCAAGTCTTCCAAGGATTTTATCTTATTATCCTTTTCTAAAGAAGAAATATTTTCAATATTCAATTGGGACTGCATATTGGTGAGGGATACTTGCAATTTGGAAGTAGTCATTGTAATTTTTGTCCATGTAGAACATATTGTTTCTCCGGTTTACCTGTGCATATCCATCTAATCAATAGGATGGATATCTTTTGCATCAAACTCAAATGTAGTCTTCTTGTAATCCGCTGTTGATTTAGGATAGGGGACTTGTGCCCGCAAAAATATCATCTGCATTTTTCCTTTCTCGGTGTCGAAGTTTGATA
This sequence comes from Pinus albicaulis, assembly GCA_034641835.2. Lineage (NCBI taxonomy): Eukaryota > Viridiplantae > Streptophyta > Pinopsida > Pinales > Pinaceae > Pinus > Pinus albicaulis. Next base: position 575,749,073 of record CM076574.1, read on the forward strand.
AGAGCCTATGCTGGGTTGTGGTAGTTTGTTTCCAAATCTGAGCATAAGTGATGACTTTGAGAATCTTATTTTTCTACTTTATCTCCTTTTATTTATCAAAGATATTTTTCTGTGTTTGTCCCTTAATCAATTCTGATGTTTGAGTTGTGTTTGGATTACCTTGTGAAACTGAATATTTTGGAGATCCTATAAAGATGTTATCTTGCTTTGTTGAAGAGGGTAGACCCTTAAGTACTATAGTAGCTTTCTCTTCTCCCTTTTTTAAAAAGTTTGTTCTAGGCTTTGTCTTTACTTTCTTCCTGTAAATCTTGAATTCTTTGGCTGAAACCTCTGCGACTAAAGGAGATTCTTCTTCCCTTGGCTTTTTCTTAGCTTTTTCCTCAGGTGTGGGAGTCTATGAAGTAGTTGTAGACGGAAGCTTCTCCTCTACTTCTTATAAAGTTTTTATTCCCATTCAGCATGGTTCATGTATCTTTCAATTTCAGGCCTTTCAGTGTGAACATATGGAGTGGTTTTATTTTCCACTCTTAGTTTGGAAATCATACCAAATGGGTCATATGACCAAGTGAAACTCAATGAGAACTTCATCTACTTTAGGAGGGTATCTGCATCCTCACATGTTGTCCTATTGTTGCAAATAAAAGGTCTTATCTGAGTCTTTATCATGAATTGTGATTTCTTCTTGGCCAAGAAAAAATGGACTTCATCTAAGTTTATCATTTTCCTTATGTACTCCAATGCAAAAATCCTCATTGGGAGATATCTAAGAAGTTTTTAGGGTGGAATATCACACCCATATACTCTTATTTCAGTATAATTCTAGTACAAGTACTAGTCACATGTCTTGACCTATTCACTGAGGTTTAAAATCTTTTGAATTTCAGCATTGACCCTCGGTTATGTATTACTGCTCAACAAACATGTATTTGGATAGATAAACTAATCAATGAAGTCTTTGAAGTTGTAATCCTATGGATTCCTTCTCACTAAGGAAGTCCAAAAAATAACTGAGTGAGGATTTCCCTATTCATTCAGCTTTTGTACTGCAAATGGAAACGTGTTTACTTTATAAAATAGAAACATATAAACCAAAATGGAGGCATATTTGAACATTCCTTCAGTTAGAAACTTGAAGAATTGTTCATGAATGATGTCAATAAGGAACTAGCTGAAGTTGAAAATCACTGAGGGTTTTTCTTCAGTGGAAAAAATGGACATAAATGTTGAGATTCAACAAGATGATGAGCTTAATGAAAAGAGTCGCCTTCACTAAGTGGGCCCGACAAGCTATTTTTGGCGCAAAGTATATTTTTAGACATGTCGATCATATTCTATGAGTTGCAGGATGTTATTTGTGGATGGTTGGTCAAGTTGGAAAAATAGATGGACTTCTATTTTTAGACATTTTGGGAGAATTCTATTTTTAGACTGCCAGTATAAAAATAGACATGTCAGATATTATTAGCTCTTAATAATATTTGGACTCTAAACATTATCTTATTCTCTTGGAGCAATGACATTCAGTTAACAGATTTTTCAGATCAGCTAGCTGAAGGAATTACGCAATTCCTAGAGCTAGTAGTGGTTCATGCATGGAGGAATTAAGTTAGAACTCAAGTGGTAGAGTTTGGTGGATTTGGAGAAGTAGTTGGTGGAGTTGGTTTCTAGTTTAACTACACTTGTGGAGTTAAACTCAGTTGAACTGATTGTGTCTATTTCTAACTGATTGATAATTTCAGTGGACTTGAGTGAATTAATTAGTTAAATTAATTCACTAAATAATAACTCATTATTTAACTGGACAGAGACAACAGTTAACTACAATTAAAAACAAATCAGTGGAGACTCAGTGGAGAGATTGGTGAAAGAGCAAGTGTGACTATCAGTTGTGACTATAGTGTTGCATTTTATGCACCACACATTCATTGGAGATGCCAATGAGGATTGCGTGAGCAAGGCTGGAGAAATTCGAACTCATTCAGAGCCATTCTTCAGCAGGGATTTCGCAGTAGAGGCAGGCTATCAGGAGGGCAAAAATCAGTGCATATTTTTGTTGATTGTTCTTGATTAGTGTGTAGCGATTGTATTGTACTGAGAGCTTGATATGATCATCTTTGTATGAGGATTGTTACATGATATCTATGACATATATTATATATAGATAGTTGGGGTTTTCAGCTTCAGGCTTTCCCGTTAAACAATTGTGTTAATGTGTGTGAATTTTTATTGTTTCATGTGTGCATTGCAATCTTGATTTAATTTCCGCAAATGATCAATGGTGGAATAGATTCTGTATTTTGCATGAAGTTAAAATAGTGTGAGATCAAGAGAATCTTGGACATATAATACATAAGTTATATAATTTCTACATGGTATCAGAGCAGTGTTGATCATTGGAGGAGATTGCAATTATTGAAGCGGTTGAGTTTTGTGCTGGTGGAATTCGAATTTGCTGCAGTGTTTTCTTGGTGTCGAAGTTGAGCATTCATTGAAATGTCTTTCAACGGATTGTGATTGGAGTATGCCCTTGAGGGCAGCTCGAATTACATAGCATGGAAGGACAAGATGGATATGGTGTTGGATGATAATGGGTTGAAGGAGTTCATAGATGTTGATATTCTGAAGCCTGTGTCTAGCAATGCAGCCACACTTGACACATGGAAAAAGAAGGTAGCAAAGTGTCGAAGGATTCTGTTGGAAGGTGTGAAGGACCACATTGTGTCCAGCCTTCACGGGAAAGCCACTAAATTCTTAATGTGGAAGGCTTTGACAAACTTTTTCCAAAGCAGAAGTGACCAGAGGAAGTTAGCGCTTAAAGACAAGCTCAGAAAAATAAAAATGGAGAAAGGCAAAAATATTCCAAAATACCTCACAAATTTTGTCCACTGCAAGGATGAGCTGGGAAGTGTGGGGGTTACTATTGATGAAGAAGACTTGGTGAGCTTGGCTCTCCTTGGGCTTCCGAAGAGTTGGCATAGCTACGAAGACTCTGTCAATGGATGGGAGAAACTGCCAGGATGGGAGCGACTTTGGTCGGATCTTGTGTAGGAAGAGATAAGGCGGGGTACCAGGGATGGATCTTCATCAAAGAATGAAGATGAAGAAAATTGCACTTTGGCTGCCAAAGCTCGAAAAGGAAAAGGGAATAAATCTTCCAAATCTGAAGCTAAAGGCAAGAAGCATGATTTGTCCAAGGTGAAGTGTTTTCACTGTCACCAGCATGGGCATTTCGCCACTAATTTCCCACAGAAGAAGAAGAATAAGAGCGTTGTTGGTTCTGCAGCAGGAGAGGCCTTAGCCTCGCAGTTTGAGCTCAAATTTTCTTTGATCGCATGCTTGGTTTCAAGTGTTATGGGATCGGTGTGGTTTCTTGACAGTGGTGCGTCTTTCCATATGACCGAAGACAAATATTTGTTTAGTGATCTGGAGGAAAAGGATCTTGGAGTGCCCATCGAGATGAGCGATGATGGTAGATACAGTGCGACTGGTATCGGGACCATTTCCTTTGAGAGGGATTCCGGTAAACCTTTCATCTTGAAGGATGTCATGCATGTTCCAAGATTGAAGAAGAATCTGATCTCTGTTGCGATGCTGCAAGACAAGGGTTATGATGTTGCTTTTAGCGAGGGAAAAGCTTTCCTGCACCATAAAACAACTAGTCAAACCAGGAGGATAGGGATTTGAGTTAAGAATCTTTATCAATTGTAGGTAGATGGTTGCGCTGCAATGGCAGGCAAAGCAGAAGGAGTGGTGAGACGAGATGAGGGAAAATTGTGGCACAGGAGATTGGGCCATCTTCACCATGGTGCTTTGAAAATTTTGCAGCAAATTTCTATCGGGCTTCCCAAAGGTACACTTGCGCAGTCAGATCAGTGCAAGGGATGTACTTTGGGAAAATTTGTGAAGACCACTTTTCATGAGAAGGATAGTCGTGCTTCGACGATCCTTGAGATAATTCACACAGACATGTGTGGACCTTTATCGGTTGCTTCAACAACAAAGCACAAGTATTATGTGATATTTTCTGATGACTTTTCTCGTAAGTGTTGGATCTTCTTCATGCAAAAGAAGAGCAAGACATACTCAAACTTTTGTGAGTTCAAGGCGCTGGTTGAGAAAGAGTCGGGGAAGCAAGTGAAAGATCTCCGGAGCGATCATGGTGGTGAATACATCTCTGGCGAATTCAAAGACTTCTGTAGCAAAGAAGGAATTCGAAGAGAACTCATAGCGCCTCATAACCCACAGCAAAATGGGGTCTTTGAGAGGAAGAACAGAACGATCGTGGGTGCTGCATGGGCAATGTTGCATGATCAGGGCCTTCCCATACACTTGTGAGCTGAGGCATGCAACACTGTGTTTTATGTGCAAAACAGTTGTTGCATGATCAGGGCCTTCCCATACACTTGTGGGCTGAGGCATGCAACACTGTGGTTTATGTGCAAAATTGTTGTCCTCATAGAGTACTTGGCATGAATACACTCGAAGAGGCGTTTTCTCGTAAGAAGCCTAATATTTCTCATTTGAAGATTTTTGGCTCACCTATTTACATTCATGTGACGAAGGATACCAGGAAGAAGCTAGATCCGACCGCAGGGGTTGAGATATTTTTTGGGTACACAAAAACACCCCACAATTATCGTGTGTATTTTCCGGACAGTCGGATGAATGTCGTGCGACAGGATATCAAATTTCATGAGGAGAAAGCCATGAAGTTATCGCTTGAGAGGGAGCTACACTTGCATGCAGAGGAGGAGCTACTTGTTCCTAAAGATGAGTCTCAAGATGTGGATCAACCACAAGAGGAGGTTCATGGAGTGGAAAGAACCACTCATGCAGTGCCAAACATCAGAGGGCGGAAGCGCACTACAGAAGCTGAGTGACTGAATCTTGATGTAGTGCAGAATGTAGGAGTTCCTACATCACAGCGCAGACAGATACAGTCACTTGACTGATTTACTGGATACATGGCTCTGATGAGCAAGTGTATCATGACGGAGCCATCCTCTTTCGAGGAAGCCGTGGAGGATCCCGCATGGATAGATGCCATGGTGGAAGAGTATGATTCGATTGTCAGAAACAGTGCATGGGAGATTTCCCCAAGGCCGGAAGGGAAATCAGTGGTAGGTTCGAGATGGATCTACAAAGTGAAGCAAGCTGCTGAGGGGAGCGTTGAGAATTATAAGGCAAGATTTGTTGCCCGGGGCTTCTCACAGATCGAGGGGATCGACTATGAAGAAACCTGTGCACCTGTCACAAGGTATTCTTCCATACGGACCGTCCTTGCTCTCTCAGCGCAGATGGGTTGGCACATTCATCAGATGGATGTGAAGACTTCGTTCCTCAATGAAATCATTGAGGAGGATGTGTACATTGAGCATCCTGAAGGATTCGAAATCTTCAGTAGTGACTCGCATGTGTGCAGGCTCAAAAGAGCGTTGTATGGGCTGAAACAAGCACCTCGTTCTTGGTACACACTGATAGACAATTATTTCACCGGACTTGGTTTCGCCAAGAGTGAGGCAGCTCCAAACCTATACCAGATTGTGGTGGAGGGTAAGCTTTTGATCATTATGCTTTATGTAGATGATTTAATACTAACGGGTAATGAACTGTTGATACACTCATGCAAGGCAGATCTTGCAAAGGAGTTCGAGATGAAGGACTTGGGCCTCCTTACTTATTTCCTGGGATTGGAAATTTGGCAGCGGAAAGGTGAACTGTTTGTGTCTCAAGGCAAGTACGCCCGGGAGATACTGGAGAAGTTTCACATGTAAGGCTGCAATCCTATCGACACTCCTCTTCCTGGTGATTGGAGGAAGGAGGATGCTACATCGGCAGAGGTAGTGGATGCCACTGTTTATCAACAGTTGGTTGGTTCACTCATGTATTTAGTCAATACACGACCGGATATATGTTATGCTGTGAACCAGCTTTCACAAGCGATGGTGAAGCCTACCAAGCTCTTTTGGAAGGCAGGCAAGCATGTCCTGAGGTATCTCAAGGGCAAAACTAAGTATGGATTGTGGTATAGATATTCGGATGAGGTGAAGCTGCATGGCTTCACGGATGCAGATTGGGCAGGAAGCCCAACGGACAGAAAGAGCACATCTGGAGAGATTTTTAGTATCGGATCTACATCAATTTCTTGGTACAGCAGGAAACAAAGATCTGTGGCACTCAGTTCAGCGGAGGCCGAGTACATGGCAGCAAGTTTGGCTACATGCGAGGCTATATGGATGAGGAAGATCCTGGTCAGTTTGTTCGGTTCACATTTAGATCCTACTGTGATATATTGTGATAATCATAGTTGCATTAAACTCTTAGTTAATCCAATATTTCATGATAGATCTAAACATATTGACATCTGGTACCATCATATCAGAGATTGTGTGCAGCGGAGGATCATGTTGCTTTCTTACATTCCTACGGAAGATCAGGATGCAGATATTCTGACGAAGGCGCTCACCAGGAGAAAATTCGAATACCATAGAGACAAGATCGAGGTATGGGAGGACCCTATCTTGTTGGAGAGGAGTGTTGAGATTCAACAAGATGATGAGCTTAGAAAAATTCGCCTTCACTAAGTGGGGCCCCGTGGGCTATTTTTGGTGCAAAGTCTATTTTTAGACATGTCAATCATATTCTATAGCCACAGGATGCTATTTTTGGATGGTTGGTCGAAGTTGGAAAAATAGATGCACTTCTATTTTTAGACATTTTGGGAAAAGTCTATTTTTAGACTCACTAAAATAGACATGTCAGATATTATTAGCTCTTAACAATATTTGGACTCTAAACATTATCTTATTCTCTTGGAGCACTGAAATTCAGTTAACAGATTGTTTAGATCAGCTAGCTGAAGGAATTATGCAATTCCTAGAGCTACTGGTGGTTCATGCATGGAGGACTTCAGTAAGAACTCAAGTGGCAGAGTTTGGTGGAGTTGGTTTCTAGTTTGACTACACTTGTGGAGTTAAACTCAGTTGAACTGATTGTGTCTATTTCTAACTTATTGATACTTTCAGTGGAGTTGAGTGAATTAATTAGTTAAATTAATTCACTAAATAATAACTCATTATTTAACTGGACAGAGACAACAGTTAACTACAGTGCAGAACAGATCAGTGGAGACTTAGTGGAGAGATTGGTGAAAGAGAAAGTGTGACTATCAGTTGTGACTATAGTGTTGCATTGTATGCACCACACATTCATTGGATATGCCAATGAGGATTGCGTGAGCAAGGCTGGAGCAATTCAAACTCATTCAGAGCCATTATTCAGCAGGGATTGTGCAGTAGAGGCAGGCTATCAGGAGGGCAAAAATCAGTGCAGATTTTTGCTATTTGTTCTTGATTAGTGTGTAGCAATTGTATTGTACTGAGAGCTTGATATGATTAGCTTTGTAAGAGGATTGTTATATGATCTCTATGACATATATTATATACGGATATTTGGGGTTTTCAACTTTAGGCTTTCCTATTAAACAACTGTGTTAATTTTTATTGTTTCATGTGTGCATTGCAATCTTGATTTAATTTCCGCAAATGATCAATGGTGGAATAGATTCTGTATTTTGCATGAAGTTAAAATAGTGTGAGATCAGGAGAATCTTGGACATATAACACATAAGTTATATAATTTCTACAATAAAACCTAGAATAGGTTCGTCTACCCATTCATCTGAATAGTATCCCAATAAACATGAGAATAGGGAAATTATTTGCTTAGCTTTTTCTAGAAAAATAGAGGAGGGATATGGTGGATTCTTATTTGGTAGCTAGGCATATTCAGGTAGGAAGATTTCAAAAATCTTGGATCTTTGGGAAAAGGTTAGCTTCTAATATAATTCAATTTAAGGCTTCCACTAAGAAAGGAGTGGTAAAGTCATTCTGAGGGATCTGCAAAATTTGGTCAATTGTCTGAGGGGTAATTGTAAACATAATTTCACCACTGTGGACTACAATGGCTCTCTGAATTGGTAAATATCCATCTTGGCATTTGAGGACAAATTCAGGGAAATAATGAGTTTGGGGAAACATGTACAGGGGTAGATTGGATTCCCAGAGCCCAATTTCATCGCTCTGGTCAAGGAAATTGTCTTTGATCCAGTTGTGTAATTCGAATAAATCGAATTCACACTTTGGATTTGAGATTTTGTAACCTTGGTTGGCCAGAGGGATTTGATCAAGATCAATGGGTTGGGGAATCATAGGATTGTCATAATTGTTATTGTTCTTACCCTTTGGAGCCATTTTCGGGAAATTTAAACAATGGGAAAAGATTGAACAGTGGTGTAGTTTACCCGAGGAATTTGTTGATTGTCGAGGTTGATGATGATGGTGATGCTCACACAGGAGCGCCCTAGATTTATGTTCAGCGTCAGGACAATTTGACTTTGCGAGGTGAAATTGAGAAATTACAGAAAATATTTAGTGGGATCAAATACAACAAAATGGTGTAACGAGTAAGTGTGACGGTCGTTTATGGTTATGGACGAATCCGATGGAGGCATGGGACCATTGGGGGGTTTTAACGGTAATTTAGGATAGTATTAAATGTGTAATGAATAGGAGGATTATTCAAGCAGGTATCGCGAAGGGATTGATAGTGTGGGCGTGGGGAATGGTAGGCAGGAAAGGAAAGTGGTTAGGCAGTTTTCGGATGGGGGGGCGGGTGGTATATGGTATTGAGTGGGGGTGGGGGTGTGAAAGAATATGGAGTTGACAATGGACATGTAGTGTGGGGCTGGAGGGAGCGAAACATATTTTCGGACCCCACCCCCCCCCCCCCCTCGCCCTCCCCCCTCTGCCAATAAATGTAAGAAGGACAGGGGGGCGAAAAGTATTACATGCCGTCGAATCAGGTGAGAAATGCATCGCGGGTTGGATCATGCTCGACAGTTAAAAGCTACACAACAAGAAGCTTTGTCGTTTCTTGACTTTATATTGCGGTGCCAAACTTTGGATAAACTTTATATTGCTTTCAAACATGAAACTATTACATTTTCACCCTTTATATCCTAATATTTCAAAACCAAGGCTTATTTTCATTGATTAAGGGTTCATTTAAATATGCAGACCCTTCTTATTTTTCTTTGAATGAGAGATTGTCCTAATCTAGATTCTAACCTACAAATTTAATTAATTATTCTAGCTTAAATAATTGGATTAATTTCTTCACCTACCTAACTAATTTTAACCAAGTTTAAACAGTTTGGTTAAATTATTCTCTAATCAAAAAGCAGAAATTAAAATGTGTTTGACCATGATTATACTGTATGATTCAAACAAAGATCTATAATTGTGGCATTTTAAACAAGTTGCACACAAACCCTAATTTATTGTCAATCTAAAAATTGTTTCTCTTTCTAGTGGCATTGGAATTTGCTCACTTTTACGCTTGCTTTTCTTTTCATGGGATTCTTTTCATTTTTCATTTTCATTCTTTTATTCTATATTTTCTTTTACATGCCCTCTTTTTTTTAATTTTAATTTATATATTTTTTTGGAAATCATTTGTAGAGAGAAATATTATTTACAATTTGAAATGACTGGAAGAAAATATTCAATCACCATTTGATCCTATTCAGAATTATAGGACACTAACATAGTCAACAATTTATCTTTTCATCCTGGCATTAGGGGAATTTTGAGGAAAAAATGGGTCTATAAAAAATCAAATAAAAAAATAACTTTAAAAGAACCAATAGGATTCCAGATGGTGATGTCATCCCTAGGGCAATATAATTTGGAGAGAAAAAAATAAAACTAGTTTTTTCAATTGTATTTTTTGCTCATCTCTTTGTGGGTTTACTCAAATTTCAAGAGTAGACACTGATTGGATGCTGAATTAAATTCCACATCCAACCAATACCTACTATGTATACTTCTAAGTAGATCAACATAAATAAATAAATAAAATGAAAATACATGAAAAGAGTGTGTTGAACTTGCTTTTTTCGTGTATTTTCAATTATTTTAGATGTGGATCTACTCAAAAGTATGCAGAGTGGGTAGTTGTTGGATGTGGAATTTAATTATGCATCCAATGAGTGTTTGTTCTTGAAATTTGTGTGAATTCACAAGGAGATCAGCTAAAAATACAATTAAAAAATAAATATATAGTTTCTTTTCTTTTCTTTAAAAAATCATAAGCCTTATTTTATAAGTTTAACTATTATTTTTTTATTTCATTAGTAGGCCCATTTTAGACCTCAAAATTCCCCTAACGGCCAATAATACAACATCATGGTAGCTGTTATCATATTTTAGTATTTTGGATGATCAAAATAAGGTTTTTTATGGATTTTGTTCATTATGAGTCTCTTCAAATTTGTTACATCTAGTATGTGCATTTGTCCCTGTATAACAACGAACTATATTCTATTAACTAATACCCTTCTCCAAGTGGCCCATGTTAGAAAATCATAAAAGAAGAAAGTTTTTATTATATTGATAATTACTTGTGATGTATTTGGTTTCTTATTAACTTCTTCTATGTATTCTTTTATATTGTTATCATCAAACAACTACCAAAACATAAATACATGAAAATCAAAACAACAAGGACAGGGATGTAGGCTCTCAGCCAGGGCAAAACCCCTCTCTTAGGGGAAAACCCAACTAAAATTTGTCTTCTCTTCTTTAAGAACCAAATCAAATGAGACAACCAAGACCTCTAGACAAACATCAAACCTTCCTCCATCCACCAAGTCATCATTCCAAGACAATTTCTTTCAAGTGAGCTTAATCTAACAAAGTCAATTCGAGTCAACCTCCTTCAAACTCATTCAAACTTCAGATCTCTTCCTCCTGCAACATAATTTTGGCCTCTACTGCAAAGACGCAATCTTCATCCCTCCTACAACTTATAAATTTCGCATGTGTGGACTAGGAGCAACTTCCTTTCCTTTGTTAGGGTTCCTCCTTCCTTCATTAGGGTTATTCTTCCTTCTCCGAGCTTTTTCACTTCCTTTTCTTGCCTTCACACTTCTTAATATTGTAGATCTATTTCGCTTGATTGATGTGCCACAAGGTCGAATGCACTACCTATATATATAGTCTCTTGTGTGAGGTTGAATTCCTTTAATGAGGTCAACTTGATGGAAGGGTAGGCTAACTTGGTTTAGAAGAGATACATGACTCTTTTACATAATATATTTTTTCTTATTTGATACAAAAAGCCCAATAAGGGTCTATAACATGCTAACAAGTGCAATGACCCATGACTCAACCCTAGAAGCACTCAATGGGTGCTCTGACCTACAAACAAAATAAATTGAGCATGAAACCCATGCTTATAAAAATATTTTTTTCTTTGATATTTACAATAATTTATTTTCTTCTCTTTTGCAAATACATAAGAATTACATCATGCTATGGGCCAAACAACAATTATGAAGACATATACTAGTTACATTTTCAACAGCCCCTTGGGTACTTGCTTCAAGTGTTTACTTACATACTAGAAATGTTCATCACCTTGCAATGCTTCTTTGATTCTTTCTTTTATGTTTGATTCATAGACACGAGTTGTTGTCATATATATCATTTGAATGCTCCTGCTGAGTGTGTCTACTACTTGGTTTTTGTTGCCATTAATATGCCTAATTTCAAAGCAAACTCACTGTCATCAACCTAAATTTTCTGACATTCAATTGGGGCTTATCAAACAAGTACTTCAACCCACTATGATCTACAAATTATGTGAATTTACTCTCATGTAAGTAGTGTCTTCACATTTTTAAAGGATGCACAATTATTGCAAGCTCTAAATCATGTGTTACATAATTCTTCTCATGTTCATTTATTGGATTAATAGTTGATCACATTTCTTTCTTTCATGAGAACTCCACCGAGTCCTTCCATGCAATAATATATACACACTAATAAATCCTTATCCACATCTGTGGTCTTCATGATGGCGGCATTTGTTAGAAAATGTTGTAGCTTTTCAAACTTTCTACACACTCTAATGTCCAATTAAACTTTACCCATTTCCTCTACATCGAAGTGATTGGATGTCCAATCCTTGAATAAACCTTGTATAATATCATGTTAGACTCATAAAGGATATTATTTCTACCACATTTCGAGGGATAGATCATTACACAATCTCCCTGATCTTCTCAGGATCTTCTACCACTCCTTTCGAAATGGCATGACCTAAATAATGCACTTGTTATTCAAATAAATCGCATTTGTTGAGCTTGACATAAAGTTGGTGCTCCCTTAACACTTGCAATACTATCTTGAGGTGCTCTTTATGCTCTTTATTAGTCTTTGAATACACTAGGATATCATCAAAGAAAACCAACACAAACATATCTAAGTGCTTACTGGGGATATTGTTCATTAGGCACATAAAGGTAGTCAATGTATTTGTTACTACAACTCGTAATATCCATACATAGTCCTAAATGCAATTTTGTAAATATCTTCATCCTTGACCTAGACTTGGTGATATCCAAACCTCATCTTTTTTTGAGAATATTGTGATTCCTCTTAGATAATCAAAGAGATCATCAATCTTGGGCAACGAATATTTGTTCTTGGTATTCATCTTGTTCATATTTCTATAATTGATGCACAATCTAAGGGTGCCATCCTTCTTAACAAATAATGATGGTGTTCCCCATCGAGACACATTGGCTTTGATGTATCCGTTTTCCAACACTTATTTCAACTATATCTTCAACTCCGCCAATTCAAGCTCCTAATTCTATGTGATGCCCTAGACACAAAGCATTGATCCTAGTGTGAGTTTTATTGAAAAATCAGTCTTTGTTGGGAGGTAATCCAGTATCTCCTCAAGAAATAAATCTTTGTACTCTCATAGCACCGGATGGTCTTCAACTTTTAGCTTGTTAGCTTCAATTGAATTTGTAACATGTATGGCATATTATAGGCATCCTTTTCTAAAACATTTCTTTAATTGCATATCTAAATTTTGTCTTATTGATACAGGGTTTCATACTCCCTAATGTACTCTTTGTTATGCTTCGTCTTTTGTGCACTTCAAAATTTTTTGTAACAGTCCAATTTTGTTGTATGTGTTGCTAGTTAATCCAGGCCAATCAGCATGTCATATGACCCCAAGTGAAACATGTTCAAGATGGCTCGTGTAAGCAAGCCACTCATTTCGAACTAGCACGATTCAACAGCATTAAGTATTTTCCATCTACTAATTGTGATTCGTTGAACCAACCAATTGTATGTTGTTTTCTCTATAAAATACATGACTTGAAAATTTGCGGTGCAATATAATTGAGGTTCAAGCTGGGGTCAATTAGAATTGAAATTAGATGGTTGGCAAGTATACCTTCCATATCCACCACTGAAACTCGGTGGTCTGCTTTCCTATTCTTTGTAGCTGCATAAATCTAGGGTACACTCATGGCCATGTCATTGATAGTAGTGACCACTTGAGCATTGCATACCCTTCTGCGATCTTTCTATTTGTGTGGAAAAACTCTCAATGAATTCTTCCTTGCAGCCCCAGAACTTCAATGTCTTTTTTTTCACCTCTTATGCCTCTGTTTTTGGTGGTCTATTTGGTCTAATCCCATTTGGACCAGAAAAAATATGTTGAAACTTGCATCTAATTGGTTCATTAAAATTAATGCTCATCCCATACTAACGTGAGGATTTCAATCCTTTCTTACTAAAGCTAGACTTCTCTTTCATTCTCCAATTTTCTCTGGAATTCAATCTTGTACTTTGACTGGTCATTACAGTACTTCACTTTTCTAATAGTGCCTTCGAGTGTGTTTGGCTCATCAAACTCAATTTTTTCCCGATAGGATTGTGGCAATCTACCAAGAAAGTGTTGTAATTTTACTTATCATCTCTAATGTAATGCAAATACCTTAAAAGTTCTATAAATTTGTTGGCATATGCCTCCATAGTGAGTTGCCCCAACTTGTGTTCATAAAACTCCTTAATTTTTCCATCATAATACCTTTCAAACAAGTATTTCTCCCTAAAGTATCTCTTGAATTTACTCCAGGCCATTTGTTTTTCTCGAATGCCCTTGACATTCTTGAGGTATTCCCACCATATATCAATCTTGCCTGGCCTCTTAGATTAAATATAGTCGTGCCTTCATATTCTCAAAATAATTGTGTACTCTAAAATATATCTTCAATCCCAAATCCATGTTGCCTAATTTCTCCATCGAAGGTAAGAGTTTTTGCTTTCTTGAATTCTTCAGGCAATAAGCCCCTTACAGTTGTATTCTTTTTTTTTCTTGTGCGGCCCTAATATGGTAGTTGTGCTAGACAATTTGTCAAAATTGTCAGTTCCATCCTCGGAGGTGTCTTATGAAGTTTTTCCACTAGTTCTATCATATTGTGCACTCACGTGCCTCTTCCTTAACCTACTTCCCTCTACCTTACTAGTAGTCGGTCCATGTTTCTGAATTTTAGATGGATTAGGAACCTATTTGGACTTATACTTGTCCATGTTACCAGTAGTTGATTCATGTTGTCTTTGTCTCTGTAAAGCTGATACTTTGCAACACTCTGCATTTACTCTTGCATTTCTTGGGCTTTATTCTTTAATTTTCTGTCTCATACCTAAGTTCAACCGTCAAATTTTTTAAGAGTTTCCATCTAATCAAAGGGGGTCTCCATTGCTTTTCTCTCATCTAATTCATCTTCTCTAATATGTGAATTCCTTTCCACATTGTATTGTACCATTCTATTAGGCATTTCGATCTTTTCTATTGCTAGAAAGTGCCTCCTATGTGCTAAAACAATGCACAACTATTAGTTTTAAGAAAATGATAAAATTACCAACATATATATTTTGCCTTGGCTACCCCAATATTGACCTTTTCTGGTCTAAATTGAGGTTTTGTGGTTGTTGCACATCACACTCAAATATGCTTGCTTGGGTAAATCATCTAAAATTTAATTCAATCAACCAATTTTACTACATGGAACCTTAACAATCACAAGATTTAACTCAAGCCTTCTCTTCGAAACCCATTCAGTCCAACTGTTGAACCATACGTCTGACACCACTTTGAAACACACCAACTTCTTAATATTTGATTAAGTTTGTGGAGGATCTATGCTCGCCCTTCATTGTTACTTTATGGTTATGGAATTATCAAAATCCTCTTTCTTCAACCACCTAAAAACTCAATTCTGAAACTACCATCATCTTCTACTCATCGAGAGCTTCCCAAAGATTTAAATTTCATCAAAAATTGAGCTCCATACACAAAGTTATTACCCAATTGAGGATTTTCCTCTAAATACCACATAACATTTGTACCATTTCCACACGGCAAACACATGGCATCCCTTGCCCACGTGGATCCATCATATACATGTAGAAACATTAGTCCATATCCTCTCACGACATCATCTACAACCCATTGTGCCACATCGAGATCCTTATTGGGTTTCGGAAATTTTGGGAGGAAGGAAACCTTGATAGCTTTGTCTAAACCTCCTGACACCTGACACCCAGAAAGGCCAATATCTAACATACCATAGTCAAATAACAGAAACCCAATTTCTAACAACTAACATATGTTTCAGGTTTTGTTAGTATCAAGTGGTAAGCCCGATATGGAGGTCCCAAACTCTCGAAATCCCGACACCTTACAACCAATCTAATGGTCTATCTACCGTCGTGACTCAACTATTCCCGTAACGAACACTACCTCTAATGAAGACTCTCAATTCTTCAAGGGCCTCTAAGGACATCCAAAACGTTGCCTTCATCCAAGCATCTTCACCAAGAAAACAAACGATGGAAAATGGCCCAATTTCATAACCTCTCCTAGTTGAAGGAGGTTATCCTCATCCATTTAGGACTACAACTTCACCCTTCAAACTAACATTGCAAAATAGAGAGGCCAGTATATTGCCTTCTTGCCTTATCTCAAGAGGGACAAGGTCCCCTTAAGCAAAGATGTACTTCAATTTCATAACTTCTCTTAGTTGAAGGAGGTTATCCTCATTTATTTAGGACTACAACTTCACCCTTCAAACTAACATTGCAAAATAGAGAGACCAGTATATTGCCTTATTGCCTTATCTCAAGAGGGGACAAGGTCCCCTTAAGCAAAGATGTACTTCAAATTTCCTCATTCGGAGCAGGAAGGCAATCACAACTACTCTTATCCCATAATTGGCCCTAAGAAGGGCCATTCACTCTAATAGAATACAAGAAGAGACTTAGGCTCAAATCAACATGTACATTCCGCTTCACACATATACATTTCACAACCATCAACAAATTATCACAACTTTTAGTTCATCATTACAAACAAGCACAATAATCATTGTAGCAATATTCATAAAGCATTGAACAATGATATCATTTCATTAACAAAGAAGAAATGAATGTATCTATTCCACTAAAGCTTCTAAGAAAATGCATCAAGGGAGAGCCACTGTCCACCCAAACTTGGGCTCAGCGACACTACAATCTTTCTTGCAACATACCACACCTGAGGTATATCTGATGCCTTAAGAAAGCTTAACTCAAGGTTTAGCAAGGTTTCAAGTCAAGTAGAAGACATAAAGGCCACTCTCCTTCACATACAAGATTCAGGATTTATACACTTCAATTGTGGAGTCAGAGCCTATTTACACAGCAAAATATGACAATCAAGGGCATGGACAACACAAAAGGTAGCCCTTCACTAAGCAATCATCGACGTTTCTCCTTTTCTTAGTGCCTTACAGACAAATTATTCAAAATTTCTTCCGGGCCCCTGCATCTTAGGTTGAAGGCTTCCTCATTGATTCCTTGTCCAGTTCAATTAAGATTTCACTTCCACGCCACTAGATATGACTCAAAAGGCTTTCAGTTCCCTTCTGTCCAAAGTCACGTTTTCAACATCCACATGTGTATTAGTTTCAGTTGAAAAAATTCACAGGTTCACTATCAATCATTCTTTGGTTATCCCACACTTCTTTCTCTGCTACTATTCACTTTGTCTCTGTCTCTCAATTCTTCTTACACCATTCTACTCACCCCCGCATGCATTGCTCTAGCATGAGAGTTTGGGGACCCTCCTCGAGATGTGGGGTCAACAAAAACCTACAAAAACCTTAAGAATAGTACATAGCCCATGCTCTAGATAAATTTGATAACCACTCCTCCATTCTCTCATAACTACTGGCAGTTTGGGTAGTTTAGCTGCCACATCAGAGGTCTAGCGAACTAATTCAGGTAGATAGAAAGCTTCTCAATCCCCCTTACAAAGTTACAACATTCCCTCGATCAAGCTTCCCTTGCACACATCGAAATCTAAATTGGCTGCCCTCTCCCGCAGTTTCAAAGATACATTAAATAAAAATATATTTATATAAAACAAAGTGGCGAAATATCCATGCTGGTCATCCAACATTATCAGCGTTAATTACACTTTACAAAATCTGGGGATTAAAAAAAGAGGTTACACTGGTTAAATAATTCAATATTTGGTAATTATATACCACATCGTTCTACTATGTAATGAGACATTACATCACTTAATAATGGATGAATCCATGCATTTAATTTAATATTTGAGAATTACATATTATATTTGAGAATTGCATACTGTATTCTTCTATTATATAATGAGACATTGCATCACTTAATAATGTATGAATCCATTCTTTCTCAATTTTTGTATGTATTCTTGTCCACGCTTGTGTGTAAAACTCTCAATTTGTCCAACACGCACTTAGTACACATTTAATACCGCAAATGTTTAGTAGTTACCAGTTACTAGTTGAAAATATACATTATAAACCACTCCAAAGCATAGAAATAAGTCAACTAAAATTGTTTCTCGAGACAAATCTCATTAGGGGTCTCAAAGAAACAGCATTACAAAATTTGCATTGCTAGGGTAAATAAGCACCATTAACATCTTGTCAATGCCACCAGTGTACTGTGTGCCAGTGCTTTATTTAATAAAAGAATTTCCAGAATGGACATCTCCGAAATAAATAATTGGACTTAGCACTGAAATAAATAATAAATATTTTAAACTTAATCATAACTCGGACTGAAAGTTACAAAATTTACACAGTGAGGAAAACTAAACGCCATTAACATCTTGTCAGTAACACCAGGGCACTGTGTGCAGGTGCCTTCATTAATAAAAGAATTTCGAGAACGGATAAGATACTTGGTACGTTACATCCCCGAATTAAATAATGGGACTCACCAGCGAATTAAATAATGGGACTCACCAGCGAACTAAATAGTAAATATTCCAAACCTATTCATAACTCGGACTAACATTCATTTCAAATGACCCGTCTCAGAGAAGATCACTCAAGTTTTGTCAAGATTTGCAATATTTCTTACTGCCTTTAACCGGCAATGATATTCATTTCTAAACTGAAAAATGGAGACAGTAAACTATAACAGAAAGCTCAGTTGGCTTTTAACACACACAACAATATCAGTACACTTGCAGAGTACTGTGATTTAAAGATAAATTTCAACTTTAGAAGTCAACTCTTTTTGTATAAATGTATCAATCACGCCAAATATGGCTTTTAAGAAAACAATGGGACCTAAGAGAATTTTCTCTTACATTTTAAATACAAGTCTGCCATTGCGCCTCTCTGAGAAGGCCTTAATATATCATCCCCAACTTTCTTATTCCAAGAATGCTATCCACCGCAACACCATTTCTGGCTGTGTTTCCTTCCAATTTACCTACTTTTGACTTTCCATAGCTCCCTCGCTTATTTCGTCGAATGGATCAGCATCCTTGAAATCATCAAGCCCATCTAAGTCTTCATCATTTTCTTCCCTCCCTCCCACTTCCTCGAGAAGCAGAAGATGGCTCCCTTGCTCTTTTGCTTTCTATTCTGTATCCTCCCCTACCAGCGGGTCTTGTTTCCTCTTCTCTCAACTTTGATCTAGGTATCTGCGGTTGTTCATCCTCGGATTCAAAAAGATCAAGAAGCTGATCAAAGTCATCATCATTTTCCTCACTCCCCCTCACTTGAGAAGCAGATGATGGATCCTTCACTCTTCTGTTCTGTGTTCTCCGTTCTCCCCTGGTAGAGGATCTTGCTTCCTCTCCTCTCAGCTTTAATCTAGATGTCTGAGGTTGTTCGTCGTCAGACTCAAAAATATCATCATCACCATCATCATCATCCAAATCCAAATCCCCAAAGTTTTTGAAACTGTTCTTCTCTCCTATTGGTTTCAAGAATGAGGATCTCTCAAAAGATCCAGATTCCTTCCTTTGATCACTTCCAAACCACCCATCTTCATCATCAGTATCATCATGATTGTGGGCCTTTCCTTTTTCTCTGGCACTGTTAGAATCTCTACCATATCTTCCAGATACACTTCCACTACTTGCCTTTTTCCAATTAGAATCAACCGCATCCTCATCCTCATCATCGTCATCTAAATCCAAGTCTGAAACACCATCATCTATATCCAAGTCTGAAAAGTGACTTGCTTTAGCACTGGAAGATCGCAACCTCTTATCCACTCCCAGATCCCTGCTACTGAAAGTTTTCTTCTCGTTCTGTTCTTTCTTTCTGCCAACTGTTCTTCCACTTTTACCACCACGCACAGGGAAGTCATCAAAATCAAAATTGCCATCATTAATGCCACGACCCCTGCTCCTCGCACTATTAAGCAAATCATCATCACTTATAGAACCATGATCATATTCATCATTCAAGGCATTTGAAGGGTTTGCCATCCTATCTGGATTCTTCAACTTCTGTTCTAAATGCTTGGACTGCTGAAAATTGTTCATAGCATCAGTCTGATAATCATTCAGACCTTGCCTGGAATTATGTGTATGCTCATCCTTTGGACGCTTACAATCACACTTGAGGCATGTCATATTTCTTCTAAAATTTATGAATTTGCACCTGCAAAATAGATTTCAGTTCACTCTTATTAGGTGCACTTTTTTAACGTAAAATACCGGCTCAATTGGTATGTGCTTTACAATCTATACAGAGATCATAATAAACGAACAGAATATTAAATTGTCTATAGAACCAATCCTTCAGAAATATAGAAAACTTACGATGGGCATAGCCAGTCCCCTGGATTCTGCAACTTCTGTTCTAAATATTTGGACTGCTGAAAATCACTCATAGGATCAGTCCGATAATCCTTCCAAACTTTCTTGGCATTCTGCATATGGTCATCCTTTGGGCGCTTACAATCACACTTCAGGCATGTCATATTTCTACTAAAATTTAAGAAATCGCACCTGCAAAATAATTTCAGTTCACTCTTGTCAGGTACACATTTTTAACTTAAAACAATGGTTCGAATGCTTTGTTATGTGATCCATGTAGCAATCATAATATATAAACTGAAAAATATAAAATCTATAGAATATGCCCTAGTGAAATATTAAAAGCTTACACTGGACAACACCACTCCCCTGGATTTAGCGGCCTTTTAGGACGCTTCTCGTGGCATTGTATGCACGCTGTATTCCTGGCAAAGATTATTATATTGCACCTACAAATACAAATGAAGACACTCAAGACAATCTCTACATATCCTGGCAGAATGACTATGCAGCTTGAACAGCAACTCCACAAGGCAATAAATAGAAGAAAAACTTACCTTGGACAAAGCCAATCCCCTTTTTTCATTTCAACATCAGTAAGCGGTGACTGCCTCATTAGAGGCTGCTTGGTCATAGGATTTGGAAGGATTGGATCAAGTGGAGTTGCACTGAACTCAACTACCTCTTTGAGCAACTTACGAACAGATACTTTAACAGTTTTTCTCATATGTAACTTGTTCTCAGCAGAACCCACCAGAGGATCAAGCCCATAAGTAAGCAGAAATCGCATTATATCAACAGTGCGGGCACCTTCCTCTTGGCGGGCTTTTACATATGCCCTGTCACAGGAGCCTCTTAGATTGCATGTGCTACATACCTGAGAAAATTAAGTTATGACTGTTATATTCTGGTGCAAATGGTGGCTCACAGACAAAACGAAGGACATAGGTGATCTTAACAGAACTCAGACTACAAAATCCTTACAAATAGATGAAACTAGACTTACATCTCCTTCATCCAGGTTCACATATGCCCTCAAACGTTTCCCTGAATTAACCACTTTCCTGTCTGTACTGGGACATCCATACTCCACAATAGCTTTAATATCTTCCATAGACAAGCATCTGCCCCAAAAAATCACTTTAGTGATCAACTGATGAACCTAGCATTTAATAAACAAAATAAGACGCTGCGAAACTCCATATTACAGATAAGTATAGCATTGAATTAGAAACTGATGGAAGATAAATGCAGTCCAAAAAGTAAATAACGATAACAAAAAAATTATATCTCACAAAACGCAAGGATGAGACCAGACAATAGATTAAACAGAAGAAACACAATAAGACCTTCAGCTGTCAGCGGACAAAATGTTACAGAGCTTCCAAAAGTTAAAATAGCATTCTCAAGTTTTTGGGGACATAATTTGTAAGAAAGGATTCAAACTACCGTAATTCAGAAAAGACAAAGAAAGAAAGGATATGGAAACCATGTAAAGGATGCAAGAAACAACATGACACTGAACTGAAATGACCGCTGATACTTTTCACTGCCAGTCAAGAAGCAATTTGAAAGAAGCATAAAGAATATTCAAGCAGCCAAAAATAAGCTGACATAATGTGCCTGAACCCACTCCTTAGGAATGGGGCACCAATATCCTCTCTGACCAATTTTGTTTTGTTATTCATTTTTTTCCAGCTCTGTGGGATACCAGGCCACCAAATGGAAACGGGTTAGTAGCTTATACAACACCTCATCAACTCAAATACTCATGTCTGCTCTTCTTTTGTTCAATAACAGCTAACAAAACTGACTGATATTGAAAATTTGCAATTACAGAGTATTTGATGTGATTATCAAGAATTCCATGATAAAAATGCAAGAATATTCCAGTTTCATCAGGCAAGCTTAAATCGGCCATAACTTACTAGTACTTATATGAAAAATGAACTTCTAAGACATGAAAATAAAACTCCAGGAATGAACTTTCCAATGGAACAGGTTCTATGGCCAAATTCTTCACCATGTCCATACAGAATTTAAGAAAAATTAATTGATTTTCTGTCTCTTAGCATACTTTTAGTTTTAGTCAATTGTGTTCCTATATTAGTGGAAAAATAACTCTTACAGCAGCAATATTTTCTTTCAGAAAACACAATCTTACTATAGTGTAAAGCTTGATGAAAGCCCTCATTTACAACAGTTGAAACAGAAATAAACAGCTAGAAAGTGACAGAAATATATGCACATATGTATATATTATATAATATTATAATCCCTTAGCTGAAAACATGAGAAACATAGCCAACCCTTGAATCGCCTGATGTAAACAACAGATGCAGAGCTTTCAACAGAGAAAGAGAAACTTATCTTCATAAAAGGGTCTGCATGCAATGGAACTAATTATCCTCCTAACCGTAGGAGTCCAGAAAACACCATCCCTTCAAAAAGAGCCAAGATGTGAAAAAGGAAAACATTTTTAACTGCAGCAGCTACAATATGGCAACTAGCTCCCAAATATACAGCAGTAAAATATTGCACTGCAGCAAAACAAATGGTAGAGACCCCGGTCCTACCCACAGCAAAGCAAAGGCTATGACCAACAGCCCTGCTCCCTATATGCTCACTTGCAGGCCTGGGGAATTCCACCTACACAATAAAATATTGCACTGCAGCCAAACAAATGGTAGAGACCCCGGTCCTACCCACAGCAAAGCAAAGGCTATGACCAACAGCCCTGCTTCCTATATGCTCACTTGCATGGCCTGGGGAATTCCACCTACACAGTGAAGAGTCTTCTCCCCATGGACTGCCACACAATCTCCACGAAGATCAAAGACCACACTAAAGTTCAAACTTGGTGCTGAAATTCAACAATATATGCCCTATATATTGGTAGCAGAAAGCTCAGGAGTACGCCCGAATATGAGCTAATGAACAACAATTATAGAACTCTAGACCCCTTTTCTAAGTCACCGAATGGGCTATATTAATATATATTTCCTCAGCAGAGACAGGCAGAAGGACTTGATCAAAGGCAGTTCCAGGCTAGACATCCAAGGATCTGCGCAAGCACTGTGCAGAAGCCAGCGTAAGAGGTTGAGGAGGACGAGTTTCTGAAGCAAAGTTGTGTCGGGGTTGCTTGTGGAGGAAGGGAAATTCCCTTAGATAATTTTGGCCAGATTTTCTTGCTATTTGAATTACCAGTTGGGCATCCATAGATTGTACTCAGAATTTCACTGTTGCTTAATAATAAAAACCCTCAGCTGCTGCACCGGTTTTCCAAGTTGGGGTTTTCCAAGGACATTTGTCCAAAAAATAACTGTGCCAATTTTTTTGTGTGTGCTAGTATATTTCTCCGTTTCCAGTTTATCTTCCGCATAGTTTAATTTGGTGAAAATTGCAGTAGAGAATTATCCGTTGCTTGTGTGGGCAAATAAATTGTTAAATTAACTAACAATTAGAAGAATAATTTTCAGTTGCTGCAATAGAAGTTGAAAGTTTCACAGGTTTTCCCCCTTGTGGGATTTTGCCCTGGCTTGGAGCCTAATTTCTTGTGTTCTTTGTCTCTTGTGATCTTCGTGTTTTGTATTTTGGTAATTTCTTGATGAAGAAGAAAACGCAAAATTTAATAAGAAGCCAACAACATTCACAAGTAATTATCATGACAGAGAAATCAATCATGATCGACAGCATTTTGGTTTCTCAACATGGTACCAGAGCTATGGTGAAGGAAGGACAGTCTGAAGATCACTCTTGTTGGCTTATTTACAGCTCTCTCTCTCTTTCTCAAAAACATCATTGAAGGCTCTTGGAATCAGCTTCAAGTTCTCACTCACTCACTCAACAATCTTGCTCATCTACATCTGCATTCTCAAAGACACCTCTAAAGCAAGGGTCAAAGCTTATACTTGTTTACAATCTGAATTGCTATCATCATTCTGGAGTTTGAGCTCAAGGAACGATCTGAAATGGTGACAAATTCTAACATTCTATGAAAGACATTTGAACTCCCACAACAGCATATCTTCTATGGCATCCGAAGGTACTGTGACAAAATGTTTTCTGTGGATCTAAACTGTTATATATACTGTGGAATTCGAAGATAATATATTCTGGAAATGTGAAACCATGCTTGATCTTTGTTGGACCATAATACTATGAATGGGACCAAATCCGAATTCTCTAAAATTTTGAGTTATATCTATCTTTGTGGCACCCTATGTGAAAGGTGTCCGAACTTTTCGTGGAGGTATACAAACATCCTGTCACTAGAAACTTCATTACATACGCAAGCTTTTGTCCTGGTGTGATATGGCATCATTCTTCTGCAATATGGATCAAGCCCTATAATCTCTGAGACAATATCATTATACAATTAAGGAACAAGCATCCAAAACTTAACAACATATGCAGGTCCAAGTTTATTTCTCTCTATGGAAATGAAAAGTCCGAGCCTTATTGTCTCTATGGAACTAGATCGAGTCCAAGCATAATGTCACTGTGAAGAGGAAGTTTGAGTTATGTATATATCTTTATCATAAGCTCTATATAGACTGCAGAATATGAAGCAAGTCCAAAATTGGCATCACTATGGAAGCAACCAATAGTAGCTTCAAGTTCGAGTAGTGTAACCAGGAGTTTGTGATAAAAGGAAGAAGACCGAAATCCTTTGAAGTTTAAATTAAAAAGTTCTGAAACAAATGATGAGAAGTCCATCTCATTATGACGAGCATCAAAATCCGGAGGCACTGCAAGTTTGTTGTAATATCTAATTTCAAAGGAAAATTTCTTCGATGAACAGGCTATACCAGAATTCTTAAGAACAATGTAGTAATTATAAGGACGAAGAAAAGGATCTGAGTTGTTTGGCAGCCTATGCGAGGATCTGAGGAATGTCACACCATACTATATTGATCAACTACCCGTGAGGACAAGTTCTTGATACAAACCATCAGTAGTCTATGCAAAATATTGAAGCTCCTATACCTAAGATTCGAATCTTCTGTGATACTATGGCTTACTAAGTTTTCCTGTGGTAACATTTCTATGAGATATTCAAAGCCTACCTAGACATCTGAATTCATCGTGACAACATTGTGGAAGAATGCATATTCAGTTTGCAAGGTCCTACAGAGTTTTCCCATGTTGAAGAACAAAGTTTATATGCAATGGATAGTAGCTTAAGACATAAGGAGTTAATGCCCATCGTAATCTAAAGAGAGACCTGTGACATCTTGAAGGTCGAGATTGAAAGTATTATAAATAAATATCTGAGTATATGAAGTAACAACACTACCAAGACCTTGCAAACTCTGTGGAAAACTGTAACCCCGTATTGAAGTTTTACAAAGCATATCTCAGTGACTCTGTGAAGCAGTTATACCTGCTATACATAAAAGGACTATCTACATCATGAAGCCGACCTGAAGTCTGAAAGGAATGTTTTAAAGGATTCAAATACATGTAGCAAAAGAAAGGAAACCTAAAGCATGTACCAGGTTTGCGAGCAAAATTCGTTTTCATTTCTTATAGCAGTTAGAGTAGCAGCAATTGTTGCAATTGAAGTATAGAAGATTTTTGGATTCGCAAAGTAGTTATGAAGGTCCAGAAGAAACATTGAAATATCTACATAGAAGGAACACACAGTTCATTTGGAAGCAGTCATCATCACTATTAGCAAAACATGGAGGCAGCATGAAAGGAAGAATTCCATGACAACATCTCCAGCCTTACTCTAGCCGCTGAACATATTATTGGCAGAATCTATATATGAGGAAGTTATGTCGACTTCAAAGGGAGCTAGAAGCACAAAGTGACTTGAAGGATCTTACAGCTTAAAATTTGGAGTAGCATCACTTGTTTTGGCAACTCTGATATTGAAGAATGACATCATAATGTTTTGGATATGGTAGACTTCCAGGAATAATATATAGCAAAAGTGTGTACACTATAAAGGTAGGAAAGGCAGCAAAATTGATACAGGAAGTCATAAGATAGTTTGTTGATCACTTGATGATATGATGGGTTTGATACTGATCTAGGAGAAGTTCACTTTCCCCAGATGGAAAGAAGGAGCTATAATCGGCTCTACATTGATTGGTTTGATAGGTATTATTGCAGACAGATATTATTGATGATTAGTGAAAGATGATCTAATTTCTTGAAAAAGGATGAAGGCAAAACCCTGTCATGAAGATAAAATATATGAAGGCTTGTGTGATCAATGTTAAAAGAGTTTGGCTCCATAGGATGTTTGATGAACTACTTGATGACATGATAGAGCTATGTGTAGATTGACAAAGATCCAGGAAAATCGAAGCTCGGTATGATTTGATGCGAGACAGGAACCCTGCAGCTACAACTAGATATCCGCAGAAGAACAAGTAGCAAATGAATGAGACAAGCTGAGGCTTGTGGTTATGTCTCCTTAATTGAGAGGGAGTAAGGATCTCCTCCCTGGTTACGAGGGAGTGATGGTGGACATTGTATTTTCCATGTGTCATGCACTAGGCCAGGACTAACTGTCGCAAGTCTAGTGAAGGCACTGGTAGGGAGAATGGAGGATTGGATAAGCATATGGGACCAATACTCCTTGAGGATTTGGAATCCAAGATAGGAGTAGTCCCTAGGACCGATACTCTTTGAGGATAGGGCAGGGTACCCAAGATAAGAGTAGTCCTTAGGAGGACCGATATTCTTTGAGGATTGGGAATCCAAGATAAGAATAGTCATGTAAGGACATACCTAGTGAATATCCGGATGGGGTATGTGCCTTGAGACACAGTGATGGTGGTGTCCAAATGTATACCTCCCGACATTGTGCTCTAATCTAGCAGAGAGTTAGAGCTTTTCAGTCAAGGCCTTGCTATTTTGTAAATTGACAATGTTGGTTATGATGATGATGCTTGATGATGCTTATCAATTCAAACTCTTCTTATGAGAATATTTCAATTTGAGAGTATCCTTGTATCTTGTTGTGTAACTATGAATACCTCCCTAGTTAAGAGGGGTTGTTGAAAAGTGCAACTAGGTTCGGTCTTCATAACTATCATTATATTTGTATCAATATGTATTTCATGTAAAAGCAAAAAGAAGAAAAATAAATTTATTTTCATTGGTCAAATCATGTTCTTCATGCTTATAGGGTTATTTGCAGTGTTGCGAACCATCTCAATAACATCCCGATTTTATCTCAAAATCACGATTTTCTGGCTTAGCCAATGTTTGCCGATTTTTAAAGATATTTTTATGGTATCTTAATTTTGTCGATGTTTGCCGATTTTTACCGATATTTTCCCGATTTTTACGATTTTTGGTTTTTCGGACCCTTGCCAATTTTATCCCGATGCCAATGTTAGCAACATTGGTTATTTGAGTCCAAGAAAAATTATTGCGTCAAAATCCCATTTGGACTATTTGTATGAAAATAAAAATTATTTATTTTGAGTCAAAAAGAGTCAATTTGTCCTCCACAAGACCAAGGCGGCCCTCCTTGGACAAGTCAGCCCAGAAAGACAAATATTCGACCTCTTGGACATGTATAAATAAAAGGCACTTCATCTGAAAGGCAGTTATTCGACCTCCTGTTGGAGAATGTAACTAGTTTTGGTCTTCATAATTAGTACCATTATGTATTTATGTAAAAATCAAAAGAAAAGAAAAAGAAAATTCTTATTATTTTTCTAGATAAGCATGGTTATTAATGCTTCTAGGTTTTTTAGTCAAAGAGTCAAAGTCCTATTTTGGAACTATTGTAAAAGAAAAGAAAAGAAAAAATAAATAAATGTAAATTTTGGGACGAAAACCCATCTAGATGCCAAGTCATCCCTGCCCTCAAAAGACATGATTGTTTGCACCCCCTTGGACAAGTATAAATAGAAGGAAGTTGGAGCTCATTTGGACATACACTTCATATGATTTCTTCTAAAATATCACAAGAAGGGGCAGCGAAGAAGAGGAAGGCCAAAATCTGGTTTGAGAAAGATTCTCTCTTGATATTTGTCTTGTGGAATTTTTGCCTAATTGAAGACTTGTTGTTGATCTCTTGTTGATGAATCTGCTGGAAGAAATGAAGGTTTGTCTTGGCATCTAGAGGTGGGAATTTATGTGGTTATGGGTCTTGGATATCTCATTTGATCTAATTCTATAAGAAGAGATTTTTTGGGTTTTCCCCGACGAGGGGTTTTGCCATGGCTTGGAGCCTATATCTTGTGTTCTATAATCTATTGTCTTTTGTGATCTCCATGTTTTATGGCAATTGCTTGATGATGGAAGAAAACATAATAATAAAATTGCTAACAGTCTCACAAGTAATTATCATGTAATGGAAATCTGATAATAAAGATAAAAACTTTTTGATTTCCAACATGGTTGCAGACCTAAGGCTGGAGGATGAGGTTTTGAAGATCATTTTTTGTTGGCACTGCAGTAACCCTAGCATTATCTGTGAAAGTGGGTTAGTAAGTCAATTCTAGGCTCGATCTATAGATCTCAATTTACAGTGGCGAGGCAGTTAAAGATCTTATATCATAGCTCACTTTATGATTCGTATTGTGGTTCATTAACCTCTTTGATTGACCCGCGCTCTATTGAATTCTCGCTCGTGACAAGAAATTTCCATTACAATGAAACTCAGATTTGTATATTAGTAGCACATATTACAGGCTCACATTACAGTAATAGGCTCGGATCATATAGCTTGTAGCTTGCTTCCTTCTAGTGGATCGGATCCTACATTCCATGGCTCAATATTTCAGTGGATCGATAAATCTTCACTGTAGCTAAATCACATGTTTCATTGGCATTACAAGGGCATACGCAGCAATATAACTTGATTCTAACATCGCACATATGACTCGCACAATAGTCTTGTATTTTACAGTGGTTGTTGTTGAATTTCCACAACCTAGGGTCTAGTTTAGAGTCTTAAATCACTGACGCTACCAAACCAAAAATCTCAACCATAAACTACTTTGCACAGCGGAAATATAAGTAGTAAATCACACATGCACAATTATACACAGTTTTTAAACAAATTGTACAATAATGTACAACCACCAATCTTCGTTATATTAAGCCAACATCTAAATAATACAACAATCTATGGTATGCAAGATACAATGACAAACTCGATGTTGTATCTTGTCCTGTCAGTCATTCGCTTCCGCACTGCTCACTAGTAGTACCTTAGTCCATCAAGGCCACTACACATCGAGACTCCATGAGGGCTGCCACCTAACACTGTTGCAAGTCACGTCTGTAGAGTGTACATGGGTTGATCAAATTTGCTCTATGGGTAGGCCTAATACCCGAGCTCCAACTGTTAGGCTAGCAACCACTTTAGTCCATCTAAGTGTTGCACTTCGGAGCCACTTTAGTCCATCAAAGTGCTGCACTTCAGCACCAATATTCAGCCAACCTTCACCTACTCGTTGTCTTGTCAAGATAGCTTGTCTAGGGCTACTTTGGGTAGTCAACACAATGCCCTCCACCAGATCAATGGTACCCAATACTACACTGTCGATTCTGCTCCTAGGAAGACTCTTCGCCACCACGGAAGATCCTCCACATGGCACCAACAGGCTGCAATGTCACGATCCAATTCTGGTCAACACCTTTGACCAACAAACCTCCATAAAACATTGTTGTCACCACTGTTTGCATTGTTGCTCCTGCAATTCTGGTTAGGGCAGACAACGCAACCCTTAATCTTCCACACAGTCAGCAAGTTAAGCCCTCAAAGGTTGCGGTCCACCTTGGAGAAGGCCCTCCCATGCCACGTTGTCTTGTTAAGGGACTGTCCTCCCTAACGCAACCCTTAAACCACCTACAGCTGCTTGTTATGGCATGCGGCCTAGCACAACAGCTTGTTGTAGTTGCAGCCTCCTCCAAATAACCCAAACGGTCACCTCAAAACAGTAATGTGATACTCTCCAGCACTTCGACCTATCTGCCCAGCAACTCAACCCTAGAACAGTGCTACGAACTTGTCTTTTTAGCCCTAAGACAGTCCTTAACCAAGTCCACACTCATGCCCAACACTAGGCCTCCAAACACAGACCTTTCCACGTTGCTCTCGACCTCTAATTTAGACTTGTCCGCACGTTGTCCTTGACCCTTTCCTTGTTGTTGCTAGCCTTCAATTTCAGAGCTAACTCTTGGAGGAATGTCACACAAATGGATGCTTAAAACAACATGTCTTCCCCCTCCTTTTATAGCCTAAAGAGGGCTTCAACGAAATAATGAAGAGACACATCTATTGGAGTAAATGTGTTCCATAGGGACGCATCCCCCAAGGTCGGGTGCACGCACCCTCGCACCCCACACACCCGGGACAAGGAGTCTACTGGGGGTGTGTTTCCCCACACATCCTTTTTTGGGAATCTTGGGGAGATGCAAGGCGGTGCATTTCCCCAGTGTGGGGGACGAGACTCACCAAAAGAGGTGTGTCTGGACGTCCCCCCTCAAAGGAAAGCAGAGAAGCTAGTTGCAGTGCACAGTGCTCTACATCTTGCACATAGGAAGACACCAGAGCATCGGAGGGGGCCGACAACACAATGGGATATGGATCTAGAGGATAGTACACAGATAGATGATGAGGATGGACCAGATGAGCTACAACATGGTTTGGTTGGAGTTCCGTTGGTTACTCATGAGAGTGACTCTGACTCAGATAACGACATTCCCATTGATGGTCTCGATGACTTCAATCAGCAGATGGATGTAGAGGACCAACCATTAAAATTGAGTCCTTGATGTTGATTTTATTTTCAGTGCTTGTTATCCATTTTTACTTTTTAGTTTTAACTTTTGAGTTGTAACACTAGATATTGATGACCTCATACTGATTCTTGACTCTTCACCCTTAACTATTTTTTTATTTGAAACTTTTGAGTTATATAAATTTAGTGTTCAAACTTCAACATCTAGTATATAGTATATAGTAATATACTAACATGTTTTGCTTTCAATTTAGATTCTACAATGATGAATGAATAATTTAATTTTTAAATCAATGTAGATTGTAGAATGATGAATGATGAATGATATGGATCAATGCATTTGAATATTCAATTATTGATTGTTTTTATTGAATCTCATGGTATGGGTGAATAATGAGTATGTCATATGAATGATGTATGTATCAAAATGAATGATGAGGATGGATCAATGTATGTCATTTAATTCAATTATGAATTTAAATTTTATGTGTGGATCAAATTTCAATTTTCAATGTATTGGTATCCGTATTACTATTAGTCTATTTAATATTTATGCTTTCATTATAGAACAATCAATATGAACTTGAAGTATATATATATATATATATATATATATATATATATATATATATATATATATAAATAAAAATGATATACCCCGACATCCCCCCACACCCCCGAAATTTCCCTAAAATCTGAGGGTACTCCCACACGCCCCCCCCTGAGTGTCTCCTCGCACCCGCGTCTCCCCGCATTGGAGTCTTGGTGGAACATTGAGTAATTTACATCAAACCCACATGACTTGAAAACTAATAATTAATTGTCAACTTCAAAAATTCATTTCTCTCTAACAACAACTCGGAATCGGATGATTCTCGTTGCGTTGGAATCGTCACGCCGAGCACTATCATCCTCATCCATCACATGTCAAAATCTCATCATGGTGGAACATTGAGTAATTTACATCAAACCCACATGACTTGAAAACTAATAATTAATTGTCAACTTCAAAAATTCATTTCTCTCTAACAACAACTCGGAATCGGATGATTCTCGTTGCGTTGGAATCGTCACGCCGAGCACTATCATCCTCATCCATCACATGTCAAAATCTCATCATGGTTTTGGCTCAAACATCGATGGGTGCAAAACCCCACACTTGGGTTCCAAGCCCAAAAGCAGTCCTTGTGGTGCTTTTCCCTCCAAACCCTGAACCCTAGGGCTTGGAGTACCTCCCAAGCTACACAAATCAACAGTTGTTGCATAACTCACTTCTATGGATCGAATAAAATTACAGTGCTTCTATAACTACTCTATGGTGCTTGTAATAGCTCGCTTACATTATAATCTGTCGGCCTATATACTCTATGATTTGTATAGGTGGCGCGGAAGTATCCATATAATGGCACATCATAGAGAACATATAATAAGGCTTGATGACTTGCCTTCATATCCATGGCGTAACTTCGCCTCAGACTTGCATGTTGAAGATCAATCGCATCACAATCTAGTGGCTTATATTATAACTAGTTTTGAATGGCTCGTTGATGTTTGACTGTGATTTATATAATGGCCCGCATAGTGCGATGGCTCACATAATAATAATATATATGGTTTAGTGGCTCGAGGGTTTTGTGTCACACTATCACTTTACAATGAAGTGAAGTTGCTCACAGCAAAAGCACGAAATAGTCAACGGAGATTCGTGACAACGAAATCATATGTTATATCTATGACACGATCGCACATTAATTCGATACAATAGCTCAATCATCGTGGCTTCACCTGAACTGTATGGCACGTAGCTTGTAAATGGCTCGAAGTTACGAGATATGGTTCAGAAGCAATATTTATAACCATTGCATAAAAGCCGACGTAAAAATGGTCTCGAAGTTCCTTAAAAGATTGATCCTCGTAACTACAGTGGCAACGTAGTATTCGTTGTTCTAAGAGTAAAATGTATTCCATATTGAATAGTGATTACATTCAAAATGATGACATTAAGAGCATCAATGACGTTGAATTAGATGGCCACAGTAGCTAGAAGAACACTTTTAGGCTACATTAATATTTATGTTGAAGAGTCTACAAAAGTCATATATGACTTTGACTCTCAATAAAAAAAATATGTATGGTTTCACTTGATTAGTCTTGACACTTGATCATTGAAAGAAAGAAGTTCAAATCATTGTGTTATGACAAAAAGGAGGGACCCAACCTATGAACTTGGGAACCTCATGAAGAGACAAGGATCGTGCGGCTTGAAGAACAAAAGAATGCAGCACCTTTGTTGAAGATTGAGTGGCCCTTAACAATTAAAGAAGAATTGTATCCTTGCAAAAGAATTCATGATAAGAGCATAATTTACATGGTAAAATTTATGATTTGTAGATCTTACAAGGTTTTAGGTATCTAGGGTTTGTAAACCCTAGATGGGATTTGGTTTAGAAAACCCTAGAAAAAAGTGAAAAAAAAAACTGAACGCTTCTTTCGATTGTTCCCTCTATAAAAACCCTAGCAATTGAAATAAATCATCTAGGGTTTGCAGATATATATCTTGCAAGGACAATCTAGGGTATATGGTAAAACCCTAGCAAGGGTTGTATTGGATAAAACCTAAGGCTTGAAAGTCAAATCCCTAGGGTTGATGTTTCCACTAAAAGTAAAAACCCTATCAAGGATTAGATTAAGAAATTTGGGGTTTATATTTAAGAACCCTAGAAGTACACCCTCTGAGAAAATTTATGGAAACCCTAGATTGACAAAATTGTCATCATGCTCTTGTCTTTGTATATTTTGCTTGGTTGTACTTGTTGGTGAATATTGCAGGTACGTAATAAAGGAAGCCAGATGAAAAGGAATCAGGATGGCAAAGCAAAGCAACTCTTGTGCTTGTTAATGACTTATTGAAAATGATGAGCATGATAGAAGAGGGACTATAAGGACCTTGATGAACATGATGTTGAAGCTTCCTATTGATGAGTTCATTACATAACACATTGATGATTGAAAGAGGAAACAAAACTTTGAGAAGATACAATATGCAAAGGAATGTTGGCTTTAGAGGAAGCAGGATATGACTTGGCTCCTAGTAAGGCATATTGCAAAAACATGTGAAGAGGCTAGAAGGAGAGCTCGATGATATTGATCAACATCAAGAATAGTCTCCAAAAATAAAGAAAGGGAGTTAACAATAACAACTCCAAGGAAGATATACTAACTCGGTAATCAAGTTCGATCCATCGGCACTCTGATTAAAATAGATGCATGAAGAAAGATTCATGTAGAAATGGTTCATATGAAAGGATGTTGATCTCAAAGAACTCAAGTAAATTGATGCTTTGATGAGAAGGCCATCATGATAAGGTAAGTCTGATATTAAAATTTTGATATTGGTTATCTAGTTAACATATTGTTTTGCTACCTAGAAGGATATTGCAGGAATACATGATGATAGTTGAGGCAAGTTCAATTGTATTGCCCAAACCCTGTCACTAGATTAAAGAAAGAATATGGCTCCATAATATCCAAGAAGGAAGAAGCTCAATATAATGACATGCAAAGGAAAGAGGGAACCATGCAGCATCTCCATGAAGAACTAGTAGCTAATACATTTATGTGTTGAAGAAAGTGTAACTAGGTTTGGTCTTCATAATGACATGTAATTGTGACTTATGTAAATGATATAATAAAAAAAATAAAATTATTATTGTAAGACTTGCTCCCTGGGTTTCATGAGCAAGTGTTTTATTTAGTTGGCTTCTATTGAGAGCCCTAAGATTTTTTATGTAAAGTCAATGAATTAATGTCATGTATGAAGAGCTCTTCTTGAGCATGTGTCAAATGTATATTAGTCTATAGAAGTGTCTGTAAGACCTCCAAAGACAAGCACAGTCCCTCTTGTGAAGTCGGCCTCCAAACGAAGATAAGTAACTCTCATGTCAACTCGCCTAATACATCTATTCGATGCTCAAGTCAGCTAATTGATTGTGGGAAACTACTATATAAACCAGCCTAGGGTCTTCGCATAAAGACACATTCTACAAGTTGGGATCTCTCTAAAATGGGCTCAGATAAGATCACAGATCAAGGTAAAGATTGCAGGAGACATAATTCAAATAATCACAAGAAGAAGGCTCGAATATACTACAGTTGACAAATTCGATTCAGGAATAGGTCTCAGACCTCTCTAAGATATATTTGGATCACACCACAGTCTTGGCATACTTACAAGAAAAAGGATCTCAGTGATACCACAGTGACATTACCTCTATCTCGGCATAAGACAAGATAATGTATCTCGATGCTACCTTACAGTGATCTCAGTACAGTGTCAATGGTCTTGGTGATGCAGGAGTACTAATGGTCTCAGTGATACATCAATGATAATGGTCTTGGTATGGATTCAATATCGTCTCAGAGATAAGGGCTCCATGAAGGGGACAATATTGCCAAGGCAATGATGTAGATATCGGTATCAAGGCAATGATGTAGATATCGGTATCAAGGCAATGATGAAGATATCGATGAAAGAGGAGTCAAGAAGAGGATTTGATTTGCGTCTTGGTCTTGGAGTGGCTAATAGATCAAGGGTCTTGGTCTTAGTATTCGTCAATTGGAATCTCTATAAGAAGAATTGGTGTGGGTTTTCTTGTCAAAGAGTGAGAGGTTTTGGCCTTGGCTCATAGCCTACATGTTGTCTCTTGTCTATTTTATGTTCATGCATTGGTTATTGTTTGATGAAGAACACTAATAATCTAACATGAAGAATATCCTAATCTGAATAAGTAAAAATGCATTCACAAGCAGTCACTAATGAAGAGAAATCACCTAATGCAAATGCCCTAGATTTCTCAACATTATGAAGACAAGCTACAAAGCTTGTGGTGATGACTTCCCAAATTAGAAGGAATTCAGGGATCTCCTCTATATTTGAGAAGGAGTAAAGGAGTCTCCTTGAATAGGAGCAAGCATCTATTCCCTAATAAAGAGGAAATGGGGATCTACTCTCTAGTTGAGAGGGAGTGATGATAAACATCACATTTGTCTTCACTTCTTCATGTGTCATGCACTTGACCAGGACTAACAATCGTAAGTCTAAGTGAAGGCCATTGAGGGAGAATGGTGGATGGAGGATTGGATAAGCATCTATGATTTCCTTGACGATAGAAAATCCATGATAGGAAGTGGACCAACACTCTTTGAGGATTGGACAGGTATCCAAGACAAGAGCGGACGAAGAGGACCGATATTCTTTGAGGATTGGAAATCCAAGATAAGAATAGTCCTAGAGGACATACCTATTGAACATTTGGATGAGGTATGTGCCTTGGGGAGGTAGTGTGGTATCTCACGTAAAGCCTCCCAGCATTATGCTCTAGTATAAGAAAGAGCTTGTCAAGTTAAGGCCTTACTATGTTGACAATGTTGTTTATGATATTGATGCTTACAAATGGCTTATCAATTCAACTCTTCTTATGAGTATATTTCAGTTTGAGAGTATCCATGTACCAATTGTACAATTATGAATACCTCCCTAGTTAAGAGGGAGTGTTGGAGAATGTAACTAGTTTCGGTCTTCATAATTTGTACCATTATGTAATTTTATGTAAAAAAACAAAAGAAAAGAAAAAGAAAATTATTATTATTTTTCTAGATAAGCACGTTCTTCATGCTTCTAGATTTTTGAGTCAAAGAGTCAAAATCCTATTTCAGACCTATTGTAAAAGAAAAAAAAAATGTGACAGAAACCTTCTAGATGCCAAGTAGGCCCTGCCCTAAAAATACATGATTGTTTGCACCCCCTTAGACAAGTATAAATAGAAGGAAGTTGGAACTCATTTGGACATACACTTCATGTGATTTCTTCTAAAATATCAGAAGAAGGGACAGCAAAGAAGAGGAAGGTCGAAGTCTAGTTTGAGGAAACTTCTCTCTTGATATCTGTCTTGTGGAAAATTTGCCTAATTGAAGACTTGTTGTTGATCTCTTCCTGATGAATTTGTTGAAAGAAAGGAAGGTTTGTCTTGGCATCTAGAGGTGGGAATTTTTGTGGTTATGGGTCTTGAATATCTCATTTGATCTGATTCTATAAGAGATTTTCTGGGTTTTTTCCTGGCTTGGAGCCTATATCTTCTGTTTTATTGTCTTTTGTGATCTTCATGTTTTATGGTAATTGCTTGACGATGAAAGAAAACATAATAATAAAATTGTTGACAATTTCACAAGTAATTATCATGTAAAGGAAATTTGATAATAAAGATAAAAACCTCCTGATTTCCAACTATTCGACCTCATTTGAACACTCACTCACACACTTTGATTTGTGCAAGAAGAAAGAAAATTTCAACGAAAGTCAAAGGAGAGAGAGAGAGAGGAAAGTCAAAGGAAAGAGAAATTTGGAGCTTTTTGCCCTAGATTTGCTCACACGTGAGAATTTTTCTAAGGAACTATAGGCCCAAAATTTCAGGAGATGAGAAGATTTCAGATGTTTGACCAATGTTGACCTTGTTGACTTTGACTTGAGGGAGAAGCTTTGAAAAAGGTTTGACTTGGGTCTGTGTGGCAGTTTTTGTTTTGGTCTTGGGTCTTGGATATCTCACTTTGATCTGATTTTATAAGAAGAGAATTTGTTTGGGATTTCCCCCTTGTGGGGTTTTTCCCTAGCTTGGAGCCTAATTTCTAATTCCCTGTGTTCTTTGTCTCTTGTGATCTTCACGTTTTTTATTTTGGTAATTGTTTGATGAAGAAGAAAACATAACATTTAATAAGAAGCCAACAACATTAACAAGTAATTATCATGATAGAGAAATCAACCATAATCTACAGCACTTTGGTTTCTCAACATATAGCCTATAGGGATCGATAGGCTATTTCGTCTCTTGGGCAATTAATTTCTCGGGGACATTACACACTGAGAGAATTTAAGTTTTGTAATTTATATGTTATAATATAGCAACTACCTTTGCAGTTTTCTTTTCTTTTCTACATACTTTTCTAGCAAACTTTATTTCTTGATGTGAATAACAAGTCTATGATAAAACATGCCATCAACTAGGGGCTAATCCATAACCCAACACAAAGGAGATTTTGTCCTATCTCTACTAATATTTGTTATTGTCTAGTTTGGGGAACAAAATCACCTAATTATGACTTTCATAAACAAATTATATTTTGTTGAAATTTTGAAGTTCTATGTTGCAAAGATCACTTATTCCAAAAAAAATTCCTCTGCAATATTAGTTAAGCAATTGTGGATAGAACATGCACCATATAAATCATATGAAAAATAGAAGACAGTCAAGAACATAAGGAGACAAAGAGAATTTAGGTCCAATGGACGAGGGGAAAAACCAACCAAATTCTTGTTCTATTAGAAATAAAATGTTCAGCAGAGATACAGCATACAATGAGAGAAAGAAGAAGTTCACCCAAATCTGAAGAAGACCTTTGATAGTTGTAGCTGATGCAAACTCTGAATTACTTTGGCTCATCAAGATGTGCTCTTACTCTTCAAGACTCTCACTCTCTCTCTCACACACAATTCTTCTCTAGTCTCTCTAACTCTCTCTTTCACAATTTTGTACTCTCCTTTCACAATGCACAAGTGAGTAATAGAGAGGATGAGAGGTACCAATATATAGGAAGAGCAAGGATGTTGAATTAATGAGGGAGTAACTCCCATGCCTTGAGGAGGAGTTACATATGACAAAATAGGAGTGTAACTTATGCCATAAAGGAGGTACGCTTGCTTTAGTAACTCATGCCATCAACAGGGAGTACGCATGCCTTAGTAATTTGAGCCATTAAGGAGAAGTGTAACATATGCATTAAAGGGTGTAAGAGGAATCTTTTTATGATAAGTCATTAAAGTGTGTAAGAGAGAGTAAGAGGTGTGTAAGAGCATTAAAGAGAGAGTAACATATCATTGAATGAGAGAGAGTTCGATTTGCCATCAAGGAGAGAGAGAGATGTGAAGTGGCATGATTGAGTGCAAAGTAGGAGAGGGTGACATGGAATTTCATTTTAATAATAATATTATAGTATCATAAGGATATATATATATATATATTGATGATTAAATTGAAAAATTAAACAATTGAGATTGATTAAGGATAAGTTTAAGTGATTTTGGATAAGTCATGGTTGTAATGATAGACATGACTTTCTATTTTTAGAAAGTCACTTTAGAATAGTCAAAAAAGAAATTTTATGTAAGGAAATTCATCCCTTAGCTGCCAATTTTCAACATATTTCTCTTTATACTTTAGAATAGTCAAAAAAGAAATTTTATTCAAGGAAATTCATGCCTTAGCTGCCAATTTTCAACATATTTCTCTTTATCATTGGGCAAGCTTTGTCTCCTAAGCACAATAAGGTTTCTAGACAAGGTTGCAAACTTGCAATTGGCATTGTCTAAACACATCAAAGCAAATGCCCAAGTGAAAGATTTGTTTATGATATTCTTACCTATGTTCCCCCAAACCTTGGATGACAAATGTAGAAGACGTTTTTTGACAAGTTTGGAATAACTTACCCAACAACGTTTTTGTGCGGTGGTTGGGATTTCGTTTTCCTTATGAGCTTTCTATTTTTAATTATTTTTCATCCTATGTTGGGTTGCCTAATCATATAAGGTCTTGGGAAATAAATTTCAAAGTACTAGACCAAGTTGAATTGGACATTGCCAATCCTCCTCTTGGTTAAAAGATTATCTTGTTTGTAATCTTCAGGTTATATAAATGGAGGCATTTTTCCAAAGGAAACAAATGCAAAAGATGCATGATCAAAACCATAATCTTAAAAATCATTATTAAAAATTTGGATAATGGCAAGAGAAAAGTTCATCAAGGTTATTGAAATTAATAATTAATTTCAAAGTAATATCTACATTTTTCCAAATCTTTGTAATGATGAAAGAATTTTAGCAAACACAGAGATATGGTGGCAAGGCATTTTTCCAAAGGTAACAAATGCAAAAGATGCATGATCAAAACCATAATCTCAAAAATCATTAGTAAAAATCTGGAAAATGACAAGAGAAAAGTTCATCGAGGGCAACTGCAAAGGGAAATCTGCAATATTGAGATTAACAATTAATTTCAAAGTAATATCTACATTTTTCCAAACACTTCTAATAATATAAGAATTTTAGCAACCATAGTAGAGATGGTGGCAACTCAGTTTCAGGCGTTAGAAATTACGAAGTAGTCAACCAAATGACAATATACACCAAAAGATAAACCACTAACAATTGTAAACAAGAAGGCAAACAAGCATAGGATGAGAAAATACTCGTTATGACAACATCTCTCGAATAGATTTACAAGCCCTCAACAACCAAGAGACAAATTTAATATAGATCAAAAGGTCTATTACTAGTTGGCTATTCGTAAACAGTAAAATGGCTAGGTTGTTCAACACATTGCTAACCAACATTCAAGATTATTCTTAGCATTAACAAGCCATTTACTTATAATATGTGCACTAGAATATGACTCGAATGATTGTATCATTCATAGGACAACCAAAGCATCTACTGAAAACCAATGTTGCAAACATCGGCATCGGGATAAAATCGGCAAGGGTCTTGAAAACCAAAAAATCGTAAAAATCTAGAAAATATCGGATAAAAATCGGCAAACATCGACAAAATTAAGATATCATAAAAATATCTGTAAAAATCGACAAACATCGGCTAGGCCAAAAAATCATGATTTCAAGATAAAATCGGGATGTTATTGAGATGTTCGCAACACTGCTGAAAACCCAATCCCTTATTTTTTTTTATATTTGTATGGTTAACTGTAATAATATCATAATAAAGTGTACACAAAGGCATCAGATCCTTCTAGAGTCTTGCAAGGCATGTGAATCTCTCTGGAAAGTTGAAGAAAAAGATTGCAATCCAATTTGCAATAGAAGGTTAGAATTCCGATAAAAATCATTCTAATTTTGGCCTTTATCAGGAACAAAGAATCCATTTTTTAGATTAGCTCCATTGGATATTGATAGCCTATAAAAGGAGCTCTGCACATGAGATCCACAATGCTTTCTTGTGCAGTATATATAGTAACTAATATAAATTCATTGGGCATTTCCATTACTGTTACTAGGTCATTTGCTACATTTCCCTTGTCTCTCTTGCTCATAAGAGGGATATAACTCAACTTCAAGAAATTGCAATAGTTTAGTATCAGTCATTTCACACTAAGATGAGAGATCTATTATTTACATTCATGTATTGCATCTCCTAATCAAAATTTGCAACATGCTCCCCTTGACAATATTAATTGCACGCTCTTATATTTAAAAAAAAAAAAACAAGCTTGTCAGTAATAACATCATTTAAGCGATACCACTGTTAAATAACAATTGTGTCGTTCAACCATTTTTACAAGCAACAATCCAAGAATATGAGCTTCCATATTTAAGGAAAGGATATAACGAAGAATCCAAGAGTTGTAATACCAAAGTGGGTAGAACAATTGGGCATAAAACAGAACCAAATATTTACCTTGACTACAACCATGATGGAACTACCGATGAAAGGTGACATAAGACCAATAAAGCCAAAAGCCAGACATCGCTCAGCATGGATGTGAAGATTCTGGAAAAGGAAAATACGTCGTGAAGAAATAAATCAACATTGGTTGCATGATACATTACACACCACATTCGGTAATAGAATTGGCATAAAAGAGCAGAAAAAAAAATGGCACGGCTACATCAATGATTGGAGTAACTGATGAGAGAATGAAAAAAGGCCAAATTCATTCATCTCTGAAGGGCCCAACTTGAACAATTAGATTATGATGTTGTTTTTAATCTGCTACTGTCAAGGCTAACAAAATTGATCAAATGGGATCAACCGCAAGAAAGTTGAAGAGATCAAACTGACAAAGTACCTGGTAGGGGGCAAAAAAATCCAGGGCTTGAAACCGAGTGGAAATCTAACTTTACAAGTTCACATGAACAATGAGGTGGATCTATTTAAAGTAATTTAATTGCAACGAAAACCAAAGAAAGAAGATTTAGATGTGAAAATGGAGCACGTAGCAGCCCTACAAAGTAACTGAAAAATAGGGCAAGGCATAAAATAATAAAGAAAGGCGAAAAGGAAGTTCAGCCCGAGCAACTGTCAATAAGCAAATAAATGAAGAAACCCATCCTAATAGGAAACATTTTTTATATATAAAGCACACGCTATAAAAAGAAAACAGATTGAGATGTCTAAATGGAGCACGTAGCAGCCATGGAAAGAAACTGAACACCAGGGAAGGCATTAAATAATAAAGAAAGGTGAAAAGGATGTTCAGCCTGAGCAACTGCCAATAAGCA
The DNA here is from genome assembly GCA_034641835.2 of Pinus albicaulis. Classification (NCBI taxonomy): domain Eukaryota; kingdom Viridiplantae; phylum Streptophyta; class Pinopsida; order Pinales; family Pinaceae; genus Pinus; species Pinus albicaulis. The sequence goes on from CM076574.1 coordinate 575,791,162, forward strand.
AATAATTGCAGAAACCCATGCTAATAGGAAAAATATTTTTTATTTATAAAGCACGCGCTATAAAAAGGTTAGTTCAACCAGTTGTTAATGTCGTTCAGAATTTGCATAAAATTTGCTAGTTTATTAGGCAGGTGTCTAATTCGAATTCCCTTGGTAAAGAATATTTGAATTCCCTTCATAAAGCATATTGGTCTATAATGAAATGTTTACTATAAGTGCCAGTCACTTATAAGAACGAGAGAAAGGGCAAGTTGCTTGTTTTACCGTAATATGTCGAAACGGTCTCGTCCGAAATTGAGGCAGGCATTTCTGACGCGGTTCAAATCCTTAAACATGGCAGAGGTATTCGAACCCTCCTCGTCTTCATCAGACGAAGCTATGCTTTCAAAGTAATTATTTTCCACCAACCGTTCCATTAATGAAATCCACTCTGGCCAAGGGTGTTGTATTTCTAATTTGGAATCGAACTCTGCACCTTTTGCCTCTTCAGGAACATCAATCTCCTCCTCCTCCTCAAGATGCTGGGAAGCTGTGTGTTCCGCCTTGTGGGACTGGAGGGCTTGGATGTGATTTACAACAAAACCCAACTTGGGATCGGTGGCTGCTGCAGTCTTTGCGTCTGCAGAAAAAACAGCGCGAGATATTATGGCTCTGCAGGGGTAGAACGATGTCTTATGGGAAAGCAATGGCGATATGCTTCCTCCTCTGCAATACGGTGATGATGCACTCTTCTGTAGCAGACGAAAGAACCTGTTAAACCCCATTTCCGTACAGGGTTTAAGCTGCTCGAGCACTAGTGGAACATATATGCAATCAGTTCATATCTGTTTAGGGCTTAAGACGCACGCCGAATGAACTTCATGGGACTTTATATAGCCTTTCAAATAGCCAACCCGGTTTGATGTGTAGTGGATTAGGGTGGCTTCTTGTAGTGTTCCTACTTTCACTTCTACAAGTAAAATTTATACACATTTTAAAATGCCCAACCGCTTTGATGTGTAGTGAACTAGGGTGGTTTCTTGTAGTGTTTCAGCTTTCACTATTTCAAGTAAAATTTATAGGCATTTCAAAAACATTTGAGATTGCTATGTGTTTTTGCTATGGGGTGTTTATAGAAATTAAATTTTTCACATATGTGCATCTTGCTGCAATTAGTTTTATTATTATTTGGGCTACATTGAGTTTTACTAGAATATGAAACTTTTGTATTTCAGAACATGTACTATATATTTTTAAAAAAAATAAAAGGTATGATTTACAAGTATGAGATAATTAAATTAAATTTAATGTAATTTATAAAAATAAAAGTGTAATATGTATCTTATGTATTATAATAATTTTTTTTAAATGTGTTATAAAAATAATCTTAAATATAATATTGAATATTGATATATATGTATAATTTATATATTATATAAATTTTATTTTATTTTGAAAAAAATAATAATGTATTTTTTTAAATATAATTAAGCTGCATCTTATTTTTTTAATTACATTTATATAATAAAAAATGATATATCATAAAGATCTAACTCCGAACATACTAAATTCTAATTACATTTGCATTATCTTTCCTTACCTTGGGAATCTTGTCTTTCCTCACCCTCGTAATCTCAATCAAATCAAGCATTGAACAAATGGGTCAAGCCTTGGCTCGAACCATCTCATTCACGCATACCACTATGCTTCATCTCCCTCCAAGTGTTCCTCTCTGCAATCCAACTCAGCTCTGTTGTGCCACTCGGTAAGAGAGAATTTAAATAAAAATAGTTTAACAAAAGCTTCAAATCTCTTTGGAACTTTCAACAAAAAGATAACCTTTTGAAAGGGTTAACAATCAAACTTCAAGTTTAATATATAAATTTAAATCACAAACATTTAAAATGTCTCCAAAAATTATGAATAATGAATTTTTTTACTGAAAATTAATATATTAAATATTAATTAATAAATATATTTTTTTTCATATGATTTTTTTATTTGAAAAAAAATTACAAAGTAATCAAAATTCAAATAATTTTATATAAATGAAGTGTTGTTTTTTAATGTTAAATTATAGATATTTAAGGATTTTTTTTTACATGCTTTTTTTAAATGAAATTTATAAAGTAATTAAAATTCAAATTATTATTTTTTATAAATGAAGTGTTGTTTTATAATATTAAATTATAGATATTTTAGTTTGAAGAACAATGTAGGTATTTTTTTATTATTCTATATCATTTCTTATTTATATTCAATATTTTATATTATAGTGGTAACTTTTATTTCTTCTTAAATTTTAAATTATAAATATTTTAAAAACTTGAAAAATAATATGGATATTTTCATTATTCTACATGATTTCTTATCTAGTTCAACATCTTATCTTATAATGGTAATTTTTCTTGTTACCATGTTGAGAAATTTTTATTTATGTTATACATGTATTTCTAAAAAAAATGAGAGAAAGGCTATAATTCAAAAGATGAATTAATCTCGATTTAGTTGGCAAGTGGTTGTTCATTTATGTTGACTATACACTCCTTACATTCTTTAGTTCTAATGTGTGTAATTACTTTTAAGTTTTCACTATATTTTAATTGATTGATTTACAACTCATTTAGCAGGTTTATTCTTTTTTTCAATGATGTTGTTTTTACCAAGTTGTTAATAGTCTCCCAAAGTTCTAGATACAAAGTGTAATTGGATTCCCTAGCAATCACTCTATAATCACTCTAATATAAGTGTAATTGGATTCCCTAGCAATCACTCTATAATCACTCTAATATGTGTTTGCCTTGGGTTTCCTTAAGTTTTCTCTTTATGCTTTATCAATATTTCATTTGATACATAATGGATTCTGAAATTGATATTTACTAAGATTTTTTTGGTTATCCTTAGATTTAAGGTATTGTATATTTGGATATTTAGATTCTCATATTACTCAATTGATATTGTTTTGATTATTCTTTAATATGAAGAATTATATATAGAATTAAAAAAACAAAAATTCTTTTAATTTTAATAATTATATATATATATATATATATATATATATATATATATATATATATATATATATATATATATAATTTATTAACATTATTAAATTATAAAATCAATTTAGTATTTCCGTTTATATAATAAATTAAAATTTTCTAAAATCCTTGCAAAATAAAATAGATCAAACATATATTACTATTATTCTCTAAATTAATAATATAATGAACTTCATTGCAATTTAAATATTTTAAGTTTAAAAATATTTTTAAGATTTTTCTAAATATCGTTTACTTTTATCCTTAAAAAAAAAACTATAAAACTATAGTTGTCAATGTGAATCACTAACTTTGTTTTTCAATCTATTTAACTTCTAATTATTTTTCAAATTTGTATAAACTTTGTTAAATTTTTTATTATATTAATTATATTTAATTAAAAATATAAATATATATATAATTTTTATTTTGTGATTAGTTGTTAGTTATGATTACATATTTATATTTTTAATGAGATCAATTAAATAATTAAAAAATAATAATAATAAATATATATTTTTGGATATAACTTTATCATTATCACACAAAAGACCAATTTCACACTATAATAATAAGTCTATCTAATTTACTTTGTTCACTTATGTTCAATAAATTCATAGTCAATTATATGATAGATTCTATATTCCAGTTTTGCATACAATAATGAACAACTTTGTTTCATTATGTGTTTATTGCTCTTTACTTTAATAAATAGTTATATTTAAACTAAGCAGCATATTTAAACTAACTGACGGGGACTAGCTACTACACCTATTTTTACACAAAATTAATGAAAAAATGATAAAACCATATGAATACCTATGTTGCACTGGTTTTGGGGATGGGGGTACGAGTTTTCGAGACAGCTAGAGTGCGCTCCCAATTTTTCAAGGGGACGATAGGTTGGGGATGATAATTTTGTTGGGTGTGTGTTATACTCTTTCCACGACTAGCTCCACGTGTTATACGTTGTGCCGAGCACAGCGGGGGGTCACGGGGGGGTGCAACCCCCATTGTCGGGGGCTTTGTAGGGGGCTAGCACGAGGTCCGAGGCAACGCTCAAGAAAGTTAATATTTTATGCAGATCCAATAATAGTTGGGCAAACCCACGGATAGTGGGTGTACCTACCCATGGTTTTGTGAATGGGTTTTGCACAAGGTTTGGGCATGATGGTTTTCTGCCCATGATATTTCGTAGATTTGGTGAAGGGAATTACGATTATGTTCTAATCCAGGGTTATGGATTGGGGTTTATGAATGCTTCGATATGTACGTATATGTATTGTTACATTGAAAGGAATATAATGAAAAATCAATTTGGTACTCCGGGTTTTGGGATCCAAGGGAAAAATTATGTATATTTGTTTTATGTTATCACCATTATTTATTTTTCTATTTTAAAAATTCGTTTGCAGGTAATTTTTGTGTAGGGTTAAAACCTACAAATTTGATATATTTAAATTTTTTTAAATAATAATAAATATATTTTTTTAAATTAAATTCACAATATACATATGCCATAAATTCATTATCAAATTTCTTTGTGTTTGAATGTTAGGGATAACCAAGGTATTGCATCGAACCATGCCACACTGAAGAACACAAGTCAGGGAAAGTGAAGGCATGATAGAGGTCTAGTGAAACTCCATCTCCAAGCCAAAACGACAATGAAAGAAAGAAATAAAGAAAGTATTTTTAATGTCCACAAGGCTAAAAATAGACTATGGGAGAGATTGCTTCTCCATCTGGCTCTTGTATTCGGCCCTTTTCCTGTGGATTTTTACAATAAACGCTCCCAGCTTCTCAACAAACTCTTCGTTGAATAGATTATCCCAAGAGCTAGTTGCCATAATACCTGCATAATTTTCCCTGTTGTCTTTGAAGGCCTCGCATTCTAAATGAAATATTTTTTCTGTTTCCACTTTTCCGGAAGAGCAAAAAATACATACCCTTTCCTCCCACATTTCTTTTGGCCTTTTCGACTGCCCTGTTTCACAACGGAGTTGATGAGAATTAGTCCTTAATTAAGTAATAAGAATTTTAGATCTCCAAGAAATATTGGCCCCTATGTACACTTTTTGTTGATGGTTATGAGTGGGGTTAAACTCTTCAATGTAGCACTTCTTCTTTCTCCCTAGCTCTTGCTCCCAAGTACGTTTGTGGAACTTATCCATAACAAAAAAATTTATCTCTTTACTATTTGTAGGACACTTGCTCAAGCAAATACCCCATTACCCCATTTACTAAAACATTTGTTATGTTGTTGCATCCAAGTCTTCTTTCTTTTGCACAATTTGTCATTAAACACAACCTTAGGCCATCTACCCTCTTCAATTTGCTCAATTTTTTTCAAATACCTTATGACTCGCACCATAGAAATTGCTTCAATAGGAGCAGGCCCTGTTTCACTTATCAAGATAGCATAAGGAACTGCACTTTTAATTTTAAATTTGTTTGTAATCAAACGCTTCTGAATTTTCTCAATTTGTTTCCACTGCATCTCGGTTGTGCTGCTAGCCCACGGTTCACAACCATAGAGAATCACCAGAATCACTAGAAGCCCAAAAAGAGTTAGAGTGGTTTTCCAGTCCCATAGCTTTGCCTCTCTACACTTGTTTTGAAGAGCATAAAATGATTTTCAACCACCCAAAGTTCTTTTCTTTCTACAACCATCCCAACTTAAATTTATGTTGAAGTCAATTCTGAGGTATTTGTAGTCGGCAACTTCTTTAAGAATGTTGCCTTCAAAGTAGAACTTATGTTGGTTATGCTTTCTTTTGTTAGAGAAAACCACTACTTTCATTTTGCTAATATTGACTTGCATCCCTACCCTTCTACAAAAATGCTCAAGAGAACGTAAGTGCTCTTGCAAACTAAGAGCCGATTTAGCAATCAATATAAGGTCATCTGTGTACAAAAGAAGCCTTATAACGAACTTCTACAAATGGATACCATCAACCCCTTGTGAATTTAGCCACACTTCAAGCTTGTCAATATATAAACCAAAAAGGGTAGGAGATAATGGGCAACCTTGCTTGTCCCCGATATCACTTCTAAAACTTTCAGAAATGTCTGTCGAAGTTCTAATTTTGACTTTCACCTTTAAATACATCCTATGCATAGCTGCTCTCAAATGCCTGGGAACCCCAAATTCCTCCATTTTGCGCCAAAGCTTATCCCTAGGAACCGTGTCAAAGGATTTTCTGAAATCAACGAAGAAAAAAAAAATCTTCCTTTTTTTCCCAAACTTTTTCAATGTTGTGCCTTATGAAAGCTTACAAACCTCCCAATGTTTTATATAGCCAACCATCCCCCATCATTGGTTTAATACTATGGACCCAACCCAAAGATTAGAATTATGTGTGGGGCCAGAGCTACGACGAAGTTATGGTGGAGCCAAAGGAATGAATGAGAAAGCAAGTGCAGGATCTGTGACATGAGGCTAAAAAATAAGCGATAAGTGAACACAAATTCAAGAGTCTAATGTAGTTGGCCCAAGGAGTTTAACTGCATACCAAAACTTCGAGGGGTGGAATCGTGAATGCAGAATCCCCCCCCCCCCCCCCCTCCTCTCATGTGACGTCATGGGGGTACCCCATCATTCATTGGGACCATCGATTTCCTCCAACAAATATTCATCGTTCAATCGAGAAGATGGAACTGCCACTAGAACCTTGATAACAAACCTCCTTTTGCTGACGTCATAAGGGGTGGCCCATGCAATTGATATTTATCATTGATCTTTGTCAAGAGATCATGACCATTGGACCCATGACCAATTAGAGCACATCGAGCTCTAAGAAAGGTCAGGTAGTCAGGACTTGGTTTGTGCCCAATAACCCTATCAGGGCCCTGCTCAAAGGAGACCATCACACTCCAAAGTTAGTTGAGACTCATTGCTTCATTTGCAACCAAATGTATCCATAGTCATCGATCATTCTCGTTATATTGTGGTCGTTGGTCTAGAGGCCCTCACTAGTATAGTGTCTAGTCACCAAGAAGAAGGGTGACTTTGAATCGTGAATGTGCACAAATATGTGATGTCAGAGAAGTGATCATAGCCCAGTGACAATGAAGAATCAGGTGACCTTTGAGCAAGTCACCAATACATAAAGAAAGAAAGAAAGAAAGAAATTTTAACAGCGTATGAAGCGCGCCAATAGGAGTCTGTATGCAGAACTTATGCACACAGAAGTTGACCTTCCTGTTTTCACATCTATAATTTGGGAGGATGCCGCGTCAGCCCCAATTATTCATGGAAAAGGGGTTATCCACGTGTTTTTTTTGTAAAAGACTCTAGAAGAGTCTATATTGTAATTGTACTTAAGAGCTTATGTATTCAAACCTAACCATTAGTAGGCTATCATGTTGTGTTATAACCGAACCACTAGGAGGAAGAGGCATTCCATTGTATCAAGATCATTATGCTCCATAGCTCAGAAAAGATAGCCAAGAGAGATAGGAGCTAGAGCACACAGAGAGGATATGTGCATTGTAGCCGCCCACGGGCCACAGGCATTACTTATTTGTACCTGTAACCATATTTCTAGACAGAGAAAGAGAGTGAAGCGACCTCACATTCCAGGTGGGTTTTATCCCGAAAGGGTTTCCTAGAGCATATTTTGTGTCTTATGTGTGTGTGTGTGTGTGAGCTTATTTTGTTGTTTCTATTTTTCTGCATAATTTACATTCACATGCATGCACTAATCATAGTTAAAACTATAGATCTTAAAGTTTAATAAAACCGTAATAGTGTAAAAAAATCAGAATATTAACATATTATTTTCATAGCTGTTGTGACAAACTATCTAGTGGAATATCTAGGAAATTTTACGGATCAAAGAGCATAAGACCTAGTGATGGTGTTGGGTCTACAACCCCCTCCTCCCAACATATATGCCTTGAATAGTGGTTTAGTGCATAGCCTATCTACATCCTCATAGGAAGCAATTACCCATGACATAACTCAAGTGTAAGTAAGTGTCGCTTCTTCAAACAAGTGGATTTCAGTCCTCAATGTTGTAGCCATAAAAATCACTTGAAACCTAGACAGTTAATAAGGGCACATTGTCACCACCAAGGACTATGAGTGTGCCTCAAATCTGCTACAACTAAGGATGTTGATAACATTGCCTCAACCAACTCAAGGTGCTAATATAGTGACCCTCGTACCCATAGCATCAAAAGAGTCAATTTTGAAATTTTGGCCTAAGTGAGCATAATGTTGGAGAAGATGTGCCTCTTCCAAGAAACACAATAATTATAGATTTATCGTTGGAGGAATCCCAACCATAGACAAGTTGTGAACGCGTAAAAATTGAGCAAGTTAGAACCATGATTTTGCTACCAACATGGTTAAAAAGGAAAGCAATGACTGTGTGCTCAATAGGGTAGACAATTATTGAGAGGGAAGAATTAGTAACAGAGTAAGAAAAGGAAACAAAGAAGTCATTGGACTAGATTAGGATGGAAAACCATCTTGGGCAAGGAAGAACAAGAACACATCATTTATGACTATAAGGATGTTCATCCAAGGCTATTAGTGGATAAGTTCTTACACCACCACCCAAACTTTGTTATCTAGAAAACTCCTCCAGTATTGAAGATCCCTCTATTGATGTTCACCCCTCTATCACGTCCCCAATGAAGCATAATTTACAACCCACTGTTTGTTATGCACATCATTGGTTTTAGGTTTAAATTTGAGGCTCGAATCAGGTAGAAATATTCCACAATATTTTTTTTAGGAAGAGTAAGTGGCAGAGAAAACCAATTGAACATCCAATAAGTATCCCTTATATCTAAAGACGTGCAAGAAAGAGATAAGGCTTGGACACAATATATCATTGATTTATAGAAGGTAGACCTATCTGCAATAGAGATGACAGGTAGGGCTAACAAGAAAAATGACTTCATGAGGGACTTGCAACTTCAAAACCTATAGTTCAAAGAATGTGCAAAGCAATGGGAATAAGTAAAAGAGACATTGAGAAAGAAACTCAGGTAAGTTGGAGAGAATGAAATTCATTGGCAAAAGAAAGTAAAAGAAGTCATTATGGAGTTAAAAAATGAAGCAGACCAAAGTGTTGTACCCCTAGAGATACTGCAGAATAAAGTTGAGGATGTGGAGAAGCATGATGTCGAAGTTCATGAGGTCACATCAATGGAAATCAAAGAACTCTCCACATATTTTGAAAAGATGCTCTCACACTTATCGAAGGCACTCAAAATTGCTCAAGGAGAGAGTAGCACAATAATGAAGGAGACAAAAACTCTATGGATGATAATGGAAAATAGGGGAGAGATTGTTGGAGATCATCTAAGATGAAAAAGTGAGGAAAGAACACGAACAAAATGAAGAACGAGCAAAACAAGAAGTCATTAAAGAAAAGGCCCATAGAAAGAAAATGGCTTTCATCATTAAGCTTATAATCACTATAGCATAAGTATAGATAGAGAAACTAGAGCATCTAAGGTTGAAATGCTAGAATATGTGGATAACATATGCATTTGCTGACGGTTCCAATGAAAAAAAATAGAACATTAGATAGAGAAACAATAGGTAGAAAATGAAAAAATATAAAGTAAGACCATCACATCAGATGCCCTAAATGATAAGATGGAATAAACTCTACACGTGTTAGTCAAGAAATATGATCTTATGGAAAAGAAAAGAAAAAAAAGTTAAGGAGCCTGGTATATGATCTTGCAAGAAAAGATCAATCCCAATTCATAACGATCAAAATGATGAAATGAAGTGTCCAAGAAGTTAACTAGAAGTGGACCACTATTTTTGAGAAATTCATTAAATTTAGGTATGTTGTGGTTAGAGAACTTTTTGAATTGTAGCCCTTTTTTGAGGAGTGAGATGCAAAACCTAACTCAAGGATGAATTGAAAAGTGTGGTTGAGGAGATGCTATGGTCTAGTTTCAACTAAGAGCTAGCGTAAACCAAATTTTAGTGAAAGATGAACTTGAAAGAGCTAGGAGACTACAAAAGCTTAAGTATGTGGAGGTTGAGGAGTTTTCTTATGCCTTTTGCACCCAATTCCTCCTATCCTTTGAGCAAGTCTCTAATGACACATTCTTTTGTAATGGTTTATGCGAGTGGGCTACAACTAGTAGATTCACTAGAATGTTTTAAAATATTTTGTAACCACTCCAATCACTTAGGAGAATTATAAACATGTAAAAAAGGATTCTGAAATATTAAGGATTATTGTCATTGTTCTTCTCGAGAGTTGAGAGTTGCATACTTTATCATGTGTTCTATGTCAAAGTTATAATATATTCCTCAGTCTGCTAATGTAGTGGAGACATGTTCTACTTATGCATTTGTGTTTGTGCCATATCTATATGATCTGTATATGGTATGATTGATATGATTTCCAACATTTCTAGTAAATTTAATGTAATGTGATTATAAGATCAATAAAGTAACACAAGCTCCACTAAATCTTTAACACTCTCCACCTTAATCACAAGGAAACTATCATATGCACCTCATGTGAGACATCTTTCCTTTGATAAGGTTGATTATGTTAGTGCACTAGACTACATTGGGCTCGTGTTCGACACCTTCTACAAACCTCAAGTCTTTCATAAAGCCCAAAAAAAAATAGTGCATTATGTACCTAACTACATCGTCCTTATATGATATTGGCATCTCTATATAAAAAATAATTTGCATATAAGATCATCATTTGAAAAATGTTATAGTCTTAGGACTTTAGGTGTACTATAGATTCTTTATCTTTCTAGGTAAACAATGGTTTCCCACTATTTTATAACTTTCATCACTTGAAAAATATAATTAACAAATGTTTTTGGAAATGTCTTCATCGATTATCTAGAACCGTAGGTTCAATTCTCTCGTGAATGTATATTTACCCCCACTAATTTATTATGTGCCTTTATTTCTATAGTTTAATCTTACTTTAATTGTACTTTATATCGTTATTTCCAAATTAGTCATTTAATTGCAATAGTTGTGCCTCTTTTGGACATATAGACATTAAAATTAGTACCATGTTACCTCTTTAATTTTCACTAGCCCACTTTATTAGTCCTTGCCAAAAGAAGGAATATAGTAATGAGTTGCAAAGTCAAAACTATTTTGACTTTACATTTCTAAAAAGTTCAATAATGTTTTATAGTGTATTTAAAAAGATATATATATTGAGAATAGGATAAATAAATAAAAACATTAAAGGATTTTTAAGCATTTCAAATTCTATTTTTTTGTATTGGTTAAGTAAAGTGAAATGACAAATATCCTCTTCGCTTGGTGGTAAAATGTTAGATTAAAAAAAAAAAAGTGTTACTCCTCATCGAATTTGTAACTAGGACAACGGGTTTATGTTAAACTTATTGAGCCGAAAGGCTCATTCTACAATCCAATATGAGGGAGATGTTAAGTATGTCACGTCCTCAAAAAATAATAAAAATAATTTAAACAATAAAAAATCTATTAACCCAACAATTAAGTGTTGATATTATAATTGAGCCAAAAGTCTCATTCTAGAATCCAGTACAAGGGAGATGTGTAAGTATGTCACGTCGTCAAAATATAATAAAAATAATTTAAACAATTAAAAATCTATTAACACAACAATTAAGGGTTGATATTATAATTTTATACAACTTTATAGAAATAAAATATATATATAGAACTTAAAGAAAGTGTTTGAATATCCATATTAACTAATATATTTCAGCATGGATTTTCTCTCTCTACAGAAACTGTGTATATATATGTGTGTGTGTATGTTAACCTTAGCTTGAAAGGAAAACTTAATTGAAGGTAATGTAGAGTAGTTACTTTTTAATAAGAGGAAAATGTGAGACTAATTCAATTTTTAATATAAAATATTAATAATGATAAAATATAAAATTATGCAATTTAAACAATGAAAAATTACCACATAAAACTATATTAATCACAAATTTACGAAGCAGTAAAATGTATTAATTGACATGTAATTTTTAAAAAAAGTTTGATATTGGATCTCTCAAGGCCCTTGGTAGATATGTGGTTAAACTGCATCTATATTGTTTCTACATCCTAGTGTGAAGGCTACATTAAGTATGTTCATTCCTCGTAAAATAAAAATAAAATATTCTCTAAATAGGAAAACAATGTCGGCTATAATAAAAATTTAAAAAAAAATATATGCTATGCATTTTTAATTAGTTGTCCATATGACCTAATATCATGTAGAGTAATTAGAAGTAAAAAAAAAATGTGAGTAAGATGTTTAAACCTTATGTTTTTAAAAAATATTTTAATAAGTGATATCAACTTTATATAAATCTATATATAGAAAAAAATGTTAAAAGCAAATATTTTAATGTATGATAGAATCAAATATCCAATATGAGTTATGAATAAAATAATTTAATATGAATTAATATAAAATGTTTCAATACACATGTTATGTAATCTCTATAACAATCAAAATTGAAATTTAAACAATAACAAATTTTTGTATTCTAAAATAAGTTTGCAACAAAAGGAATTTGATCCCTTTCGGCTCATGTTAGATCTATGTTTTAGATGGATCTATGTTGGTCATAAATTCATTCCTATCACTGGATAGTGTAGGAAGGAATTATTCTTCTTTGGTAATCCAAGTTACAAAGGAGCTTCTTATGACCAAGCTCGTGTTCTTATAAGTCTATAAATTTTAGGAGCAAATTATTTTGTTTTGTGATTTCTTTGGCTCTTTGGATTTTTCATTTGTCTAACAGTTTTTTTTGTTTTTTTGTTTTTTTGTTTTTTTGGTCTCTTAATGGATGGGCACCCTTGCGAACCTACAATGGTTTTCAACCTTTGTAGAGGATTCCTTTATGTTAGAATTGCCCTTCAATTGCAGGCCTACCAATGAGTCAATTTCATCAAAAAAAAAATAGAAACATGTAAACTTTAAATGATAATGACAAAACCAAGCCACAAAGCTATCAAAGAAGCATTTTTCCACCTACAATAAATGGATTGTGATTCTTGGACACCTAATACTCGACGAGTAGGTGTGGAAGGCGAATGGACAAATGGAGTCCCAGAGACCACTTGGAATGGAAATCCAAGAATCACACCAATGTAATATAAATGTACATCTATGGTGAATAATAATATAACTCACGCTTATCTTTCTCCTTGTGTGTTTACTCGCTTGTTTACCATGCATGTGTTTAACATGGTATCAGAGCCATGATCTGTTCCTCGTGGATTTCACAACCACTAATTGAGTAGTCTCATTCCTCATTGTGTGTTTATGCATTAAGTTTTCTTCCATGCTATTATAATAGCGTTGGCCTGAGTTCAATACAACTCTGAAAATAAATTCGAAAACGCTCTCTACCATCTTTGTTCGACAGCAGATTCAACTCCTACCTCTGCTTCTGCCTGTCTCTAATTTTAGTAATTCTGCCATATGCTGTTTTCCAAACCTGTCACTTAGATTATCTGTCAATTTTCAGTGATTCCCTGCCTTTGTAGAAACGTTTTCGTTGTGGTAAAAAATTCGTGCATATCCAATTTAAGACGCAATTGAAGTTTCTGTGCTGAGTTATGGCCACATATAACGACCAAGCCCCGAGGGCTGGGGGTTGCTCTTTGGCTTCCTAGATTTTTCCTGTTTCAATTCACCAAGAATAGGATCGATGGCTTCTCGCGGAGTGCTCGACAATACCTTTGAAGGGCGACATTTCTTCTGAAAAGCTCAGAGTGCCCTTAATGGAAACTGGTCTACCCAATTTGCGGAGACCCTTGAGTTCCAGAGGTTTGATCCGTGGTTTATCCAGAGGCGCGCAGTGGTTTTTTTTTCAGAGAGAAAAAAACGCTGAATATATTAATGATATATACAGTACATATTCATAGAGGCGCGCAGTGGTTATACCTACGCAGTCTTATGCCTTGATCTATGGCGGTCATTGGTGGGAGGATTTGAAGAATTTGAATAAATCCGCGAAAGAGAGCCTGTGCCTGGATGTCGTACCCCCTCTGGAATGGAAGATATCCCGAGAGGAAGGAAGGAGGCTTCATAGGCTCATGCAGGAGAATTTTTTGTTAAAAATATTATGGCAAATTCCGCACGACAACATTTCTCTCAAAGAGTTATTGCAGAGTCATCATTTAAAGGGAGGAGGTAGATGAAGGCGAGGGGTTTGTGCTCAAACGCCAAACACTCACAATAGCATAGCAACTTGGCACTACGAGAAGCCAAACACTCACAATAGCATAGCAACTTGGCACTACGAGAATTCTAAAGGAGACAATCGCACAAAATTACCACTAAAACTTTTGTTGCTGCATACGTTGGTTCTAAAATCTGGATGGTGAAGTCAAAGGGAACGTTACCCCTCTGCGCTAAACTGTAGATTGTGGTATGTTTCAATTAGTACACAAGGTTGTGTAATGGTGTATGTTTCATTTACATCACTGTTGGTTCTTCTCCTAATCCAATTACGGAATTCTTGGAAGAGTGGAGCATAGAAAATTTTGAGAACCTTCATTGTCATTTTGGGAAATTTCTCCAGCAATTATTTCGGTAGTGTATTACTTCTTCTCCGCTTGGTATATGGCGCACCCATGCCACCGCTCCGCTCCTTACATATTCGAGCATAACACCCTCCTTCCCATATACATTGCGGCTTCCCTCTGCACGCTTCTTCCATACAACCCCTCCCCCCTCGCTGCGCTCCCTACGCTACACCTCACCCTCCCACTGCTTCACGTCCCCGCCGGCTCCATCTCCCGCAACCCTATATATCCTCCATCCATACCCGCTCCTTCCCCGCTCCCCTCACCCTCACTGCAGCTACATCACCGGCCTCCCATCTCCGCAAGCCTGACCTCCATTGCTAACCTTTGCGCCGTCGACACCTCCTGTCCGGCTTCCTCCTCTGTGGCATTAACCTTTATCAAATACCATGAGTTGTAACTTTATATGTACATTGAGTTATTTTTTTCAAGATTGTTGAGAGAATGATATTCTTTTATTGAATGTTGATAAGACTATAAGAAGGAAGAATACATGGGTGGTACGATAGTTCATTTCATATTTTGGAAAGAAAGCCACAAACGATTTTAAAACTTAGTGACGGAATTTAAAATCTAACGTCGTGCTTGAAGGTCGAAACCAAGTAGTGTAGAAGAGTAGATTGTCAATAATTTTTTATTAAATGTGATGCATATGGTTAAATGCGTTGAACGTTGCAAAGGAGTCATGGAACCATTTGAAGACCGCATCCAACACCCTTTAAAGTTGTTGAAGACCGCATAAAAGGAACTCTTCGGACTTTACGGAAGCCACAAAGGGATATATGTTCTTCAATAGAATATTACAAGGTAAATCTGTGAGTTTACCTTGGATGACCATGTGTGAGTTATTTAGAAAGGAAAATCACTATTGAGTCCATTTCGAGAATCGATATTGAAATACATAGGAAAAGCGCTATTAGAAATGACTTCTTGCATTTCCTATTTGGTGCGGAAAAGCATTGAATAGTTCCCTCAACAAAATGATGACTTTCTACATTGAATATGTATTGGAATGCAGTGTTGAATATGTATTGGAAAGCAGTGTTAGTGTTGTAGTATAGTAAAAAGGGCGGGGTGGACTGTATGAATATGAGATCCTTTTTACAAACAAATCAAAAGAAATTTTCTTTGCTGAGAGTGCCAAAGTCCATAAGATTTAAATTTGAGACTATTGAGGCTTAATTTTATGGTCTTGATTTAAGAACCACATTTCTATTAGGTGTATGCATTGCTTCTATAACAAGTTTTTGAAGGAAAGATTTTGCTCAAGGAAAGGCATTTATTTTTGTCAACACAATGACCAAAGTTCATGAAGCATTAGAGTTACTGAATACTTTGACACATTCCATTGTTGATGGGATGGTTAAAATCAACAAAGCCTCTCTTTTCGACATTAAATTTTGTCTACAAAATGCACATGAAAATATTTATTTCCTGCAACTAGAATCTCAGCTCCAGCAAGAAGAATTAAAACAGAAGAGTTGTCATTTTGAACCTGTTTTTGTTCAGAACATTGAGACAAACTCTGATCAACAAAAAGATATTGGTCAGGTCAGTGAGCCCGGTACAAGAGTAGATTTGTAAGCCGATGTAGAAGCTCGCGCCTCACCTCCCAAGCCCATCATCAAACCTTGGGAAGAGCTTGTCCATAACAAGCACAGAACATGCCTTGGATATGAAAAGGAGTTGTCCTTTCATATTCCAGACTACTCAAAGCCCATAAAATTTCTGAGTGCCGGATTTCTTCATGACAATTCACCTTCAGCTGTTCCAAATCCTGCTCCTCTTCCATAGCCACAACATATTGTAAAATTCCAACACTGTGATCGCATTGGCCATATGAAAGATCATTGTTTCAATCTTCACCCATGCAAGCATTGTGGTCGACACACCCATTCTTCACACACATGCTTCAGAAACAAGCCTCCTGCAAGAACAAAGATTCATTTTGGATGGATCGCTTCTTAGCAATGGGCATCAACAACCAAGAAGATGTTTAAGTCACATGTCAGAACTTGTTCTAAAATATTGAGCAAACTTGCAGTTGAGTTTTCGCCATCATCTCACCTTGTACCTGACAGGGGAGGAAATGGTGGTCATCTACAAGCTTCAAAGCCACATCAAGCGAGCCTGAGCCACAACCTGTCATTCCAGATTCAGAGTTGTAGCCAGAGACATAGCAGTTCAAGTGAGCCTGAGCCACAACTTGTCATTCTAGATTCAAAGTTGTAGCCAGAGACATGGATGCCCATGAGCATTCCTTTGGTTGGTGGACACCCTTAAACCATCTATGCGACGTTTATATTCTTCCTCTCCAAAGAATTTAAAGCACCTCCTCTAGCAGAAGACTTTAGCTTCTTGCCAGCTTTGGTAGAGTTTCGGGAAATGCATTAAGCATTCCAGTGTTGGTGGCCATCCTTAAACCATCACAAGTTGTAGACCTCCATTATTCTAGGTTGAAGGTCTCCCTCTTCAAATATGAGGGACACTTCCTCTAGCATAAGCCCTCAGCTTCTTGCCAGATTTGGAAGAGTTTCGGGAACTGCACTAAGAATTCCAGTGTTGGTGGTCCTCCTTAAACCACCTCTTTATGCCAACATTTCAGAGAGATGATTTAGCCTAAGTGTTGCCATGCATGCTTTTCAGATTTGTATTACAACTCTCTTCTTGGACTCACACATACCCCTTGGGATTAAGGGGGGGAATTTTAGACACCTAATCCTCAACGGGTAGGTGTGGAAGGCGAATGGACAAATGGAGTCCAAGAGACCACTTGGAATGGGAATCCAAGGGTCACACCAATTTAATATAAATGTACATCTATGGCGAATAATAATATAACTCACGCTTATCTTTCTCCTTGTGTGTTTACTTGATTGTTTACCATGCGTGTGTTTAATAGTGATGAAGGCACAAAGAAATATGTCCCACACTAGCAAGCACATTTGGTCTTTAAATAATCCACTTCTTCCCCCAAATCTTAGTTTTGAATCCCATACATGGTTTTTCCATAGTCTTAAAATTATTCTTATTCAAATCCATCCCAACCGCGACAAACAAAGAAGTACAAGAAGACCCACAACAAGAAAGCCCAAGATGGCTCTCAACCACAAAGGTGTAGCAATTGGACTCCTCAATGGAGAGTAAAACCCTTGGGGCCAAAGATGCTTTGTAATGCTTGTGGTGTGAGGTTTATAAATCATGTTTAAGTTGCATGAAGCATTTGTGCTTAAATTCTACATATATACTAGTTTAGAAATCATGTTCATGTTATGTTAAGCAATTGTGATTATTCATCAGGAAGTAAACAACTATTTGAGAGTTTAGTTTGTTTGTTAATTTCATTTTGAAATCTTTATTACAATTTTTCATTTGTATTATTCTTCCACTTCTAATACAAAACTTGACTTATTTCATGTTATTAGCAATCTCTTCAGTAGTCTGAGCAATCATAAACAACACGTCCCTCAACAATAACATTCACCCATTTTATGATTAATAAAATGAAGATGCATGTGCCTATGTGAAGTCATAGTTAAGTATTATTCTCAAGGGTTTATTCTTGATGTCAAAATTATTTGAGACCATGCTATGTTACTCTGAATATTGTCTTAAATAACTAATGTAAGAATAGCTTATTCTTGATAACACAATCACTAGACTCTATGTTACTCTGAATATTGTCTTATACAACTAATGTAAGAATAGCTTATTCTTGATCACACAATCACTAAACTCTAGAATTGTTATTGTTGCTTAGTGATGGAAGAATATTTGGGCTCTCAAATATTATTGGGTTTATCATATAGTCATGTTTATTAATTTAACATTGTTCTCAAAACTATTATCATGTTTTAGTATTTCATTTCCTATAATCATGTTTACTGTAATGTGTGAATACCTTTATATTATGTCGTGGTAATTCATGGTAGTTCAGTTGTGGAGATGTTTTTGGCTTCCCTTAGCACTTATCTAATGTAAAGTAGAGGAGCATAGATAAAAATGAGTTTACCATGAAGTTATAAGGAGCGTTAAGATTTCAAGTGTAACACCCCTTTTCTAACCCCACAATTTGTAATTGTAACTCATGACTTATATTGTTGGAATACCCAACATGGAAATCATGATAAACTTTATTTGATGTAGTACACATTTTATTTTAATATATTTCCAAAATTTGAAGAAGAGGGAAGCAAACACAAATCCCTATGCCTAAGAAGAAGTTGCAAGGGAGAGTCAGGAAGTCTCTTATCTTATCATGCATTTAATGTCTATTTTTGCCTATTTCCCATATTTTAGATTTGGTAGTTGAACTACCTATAGTTATGAGAAGGAATGGGAGTGGCATTGAACTACATCATATATGGGCACACATACCCATCTAAATACCTCTGAATTGACCGTGCAATCCAAGACTTGGACTCCATAATCTCATACAAGCATATTGTGGTGTGGTGCTAATAAGTAGTGATTACAAAGCATTGTAGCATGGTTGAGAATAGAGAGAACCGAGAAGTGCTTTTCAATCGAAGAAACCAATGGAAATAAATAAAGAGACATAAGGGTTCTAAGCCACAATAACTTGTGTGTAACTGTGATTCATCTAAATTGGTGAGAGAAGTCAGAGTTGAAGTCTTTAACTAGAGTTAGACCACCAATAGTTACTAAGTAATTGTTGATCTATGCATGGAAAGCATCGAAAACTTTAAGTATTAAGAAACTGCAGGATCAAAAGGATTCCATTTGTGCTATGAATGCGTGGACCTAACTCACTAGGTTGAAATATAATACATTGATTCCTATGTGTGAAGGAGATTTTCTTTTATGTTCTCTAACATATTCATATTTGAGTGGATGTTTCTATTAAGGCATAAAAATTGGCTTGGGGGTGGCTAGTTGCAAGAAAATTGCAGTGTAGTTGAACTTATGGTTGGGTGGAAAGTGGCCCTCCCTTCTTCAATTTCTAACAAATACTTAAAGAGACTCAAATGAATGTATTTATTTAATTTTATTCAAATGAGTTTATTTGTTCAAAGCCTCTTGAATGTTGCCATGCTAGGTTATTGAGTATGTATGAATGACAAGCTATAAGTATTGTTTAAGTGTGTTTGATGCTAGTTGTGGATACTTATAAGAATGAACTATGTATGCCTAATTTCCTATAAGTATGTTTTTCCATAATAATTTTGAAGTATATTGTGTTGTGGAAAAGAAATCAAAGCTTGACTTGAGTTGTAAGGGTCTTTATGTATATGTAATGTGAATGGACTTTATTAGGCCAACTATGTTGTATCCCTATTTTACATGAGAAGACTCCAAAGTTATTTTCTGATGGGAGAATTTGTTTCCTGTAGAGATAAGCCAAAATGTTGGCCTCTTTGATTTCAAGAGTTTGGAGTATGAAGTCTGAAGTTGTGGCCTTGGCCATTAGACTTCTCTTTGACTCATTTTTTAGAAGTAGCCTACTTGTGGTTAGTGTTTCGGATTCTTAAGTTGTTAATTTTTTTTGGACCTTCAAAATTATTTTGGGAAAGTCTCTGCCCTATTGGAATCAATTTTAGTACTTTGAAATAGGTCTAAAACCTTTAAAAAAAATTGGAAATTTGAGGATTGGAGTGTTTTCCCCAATCCTTGGTCATATGATCTGATAAGAGCCATGACCATGGGCTAGTAGAAAGGGTCGAAAGGAATAGAAATATGGAATTTGTCAAGTATTAGAATTTTTCAAGTGATGGACACCATAATTCATTAAGTGTAGGAACCAAGCACCAAGATATGCTAAAGGTGAAAGTCTGATGTAGTGAAAACTCAAATGTTTGTTAAAGTAATTAGTGGGGAAGTGGGGATGTTCCAAATATCTAGAGATCTAGATATCCTGACATTTGGAACAAGTTATAAATGTTTTTTTACCAAAGATTCAAATGCTAGATAACAGAACCCAAACATGGTAGAACTATGCAAGGGAGGAACCCTATTATCAAGGTTGTAGGAGAATTGGAAATTCAAAAAAAGTTATAATGCTAACCTTTTGGAAAAACCTAGATCTAGATTCCAATGCAACAAATATTACGAAAGATTATGTGAAGCCCATTTTAGCACTCCTAGAACTTACGAGTAGGTGGGTACTAATATGACATGTTGACATGGGACAATGAAAATTTATGGGTGATGTGATGTGGCAAGCTGACATGGAATGCTGATGTGGCATTGTGGTGTATAAGAGTTAATGTGGTGGTCAACGTGTCGCCTATCGTGGTAAGTTATGTGGAACTTGAAAATATGAAAATTCAAAGTTTTGTGATTGGGATTTTGGGTTTTTTCAAATATGAAAACATTAAAATCCTTGATATTCAGATGAGTGAAGGTTTGAATGCACTTTAGCGATGATGTGGCATGAAGGTGCCATGACTAAAAAAGTTTGATAATGTTGAGGTGGAGTCTAAGTTGTATTACATGGCAGAGGTGATGAGGAATTTCAAAATCCAGAGTTACATTTAAATGGGACTTTTAAGATTTCATGGATCTAAATATTTGAAGAGTTAGCTTACTGACTATAGCAGGAATCTAGAAGAAAGAAAAATGGTTGCAATGGGAGAAAAAAAAATCCTAAATATGAAAGTTTTGGAATTCTTGGATGGATCTAGAAATGTGGAAATTAAAAAATTATTATAATGGTGATTTATGGAAAACCCTAGATTGATATGCGAGTAGAAGGCTAATGTGTTAGGTTGGAATGTGACCCTATGCATTGGTGACACATGGGTAGGGACTACGACATGTCAAGCACATGTTAGCTAATGTGGCATTGTAAGGTGGAGACACATGTGAAAAAGGAATGCCATGTGTATGGCAGGTATCAATGGTACAAGTGTTGACATGGCACTAGGAAGAAAAAAAGTACAGGTGTTGATGTGGCACTAAGAAGAAAAAAATAATATGAGGGCCATAACTTGTGTCCAAAGCTCGAATCTGGATGGAATTTATATCGTTGGAAAGCTTTCAATGAGAAAGAGACGTTGACAGTCTTAGAAAAGAGTTTAAGGGTGGTCGAAGGAAGATAAATTTTGATAACACCACTTCCATAAAGTAACCTTGGAAGTTGGGTGATGACAACCGATTATGGGGGTTTGTTAAATTCAACCCCTCAGGGTTCATTCTCTTAATCCTATGGGTTATTTGCCCATGAACTTGGATTTCCTCACCTTAATTGCAACAATGAACCCACATATTCTAGTGCACAAACTCAAATACTCCAATCTATGGCTAGAACCATGCAGAAGACTATCATTCTTCTTTGGTTCTCAGCCATTTCAACACCTAGCATTCTTCTTTGGTTCTCGACCATTCCAACACCTAGCATTCTTCTTTGGTTCTCGGCCATTTCAACACCTATCTCGGTGCATCCATGTCTCCACTACACCATTACTTGATTTTAGGATTTTGCCTGATATTTTCAAACCACAGTCACTTCCCCTTTGTGACTAGATGTTATCTGCCAATAAGAAGCCCTTGATCAAATGTCTACATGCTACACTCCATCTCGAGTTCGAACTGTTGCTATAACTCTGCAAGCCTCACTCCATGTAATAACAAAATTGGGTCCTGAATGGTTCAAGATAACCCCACCTTGTTCGGCCCATTTGAGGTCCAAATGAATTTGGGGTTTGGCCCCTTATCACGTGATTGTTTTTTTGTTATGGCTCAAATGGTGCAGTCCGACTCCTCGTACATTAGGCCCACACCAAGAAAATATTGTGGAGGGTGTTCGATACTTATTCCACGCATTCAATTGGTTTGAGTCCCAAAGGCTCGGTCTAGATTTCTTTAGACCTTTCTCTCCCAGGGCTTCAATGTCGCATGACTTGCGATACGTCGCTTCTGCACCATTCCCCCAGTAGCGGTTGCGGCCATCTACAATCATTTACAACTCTCGTGCCTCTGAAACAAAACATATAAATCAAGACATGGAAAATATGATATGATGAACACAAAATCAAGTAAGGTCTATGGGCATAAAATAAATACATGTAAATTCAACCAAAATCCATAGGCTGCATATATTGAAAACTACCACATTACATATACAACCTCTCAGCGCCTAAGAGCCTCTCGACCTAATCTCTACTCCCCCTCAACATCTCACAGGCTGCCCATATAAAAGAAACAAAACCCTAATGATTACAGATAGAAGGAATCACGTACTCTTGCCACTTCTAGAAGATTACAGACAGAAGGAATCACGCACTCTTACCACTTCGCGCCTTCTAGAGACTTCTATATATTTTTACACTTACTATGGGGTTCAATGTTGTAACACTGTACAGATTCGTCGACTTATATGACGAAGATCTCCTCCACTTGACGTCTGTCAATAAATCACCCTAACGCGCAAATCGGTCTAAGCAGGCCCCCTAAATAATTAACTCTTCTATAGAGTTCTATGTTGTAACACTATACAAATTCGTTGGCTTGTATGACAAAGATCTCCTCCACATGACGCCTGTCAATCATAGTTACCAAATCCGGCTGTACTGCCGAAAAAAATTCGAAAAATCAACAGTTCGATTCGATTCGCGGATTAATACGTGGATTCCAAGTTTGTTATGGTGTAGAGATATGAGGTTCATGGACGTAGTGATATGAGGTTCACGGACGGAGTGAACAGGCCGTTTTCTAATCACAATTTTAAATTCGGACATTGCATTAAAAACCCTTCTGGTAAATGGTATACTCCTACTAATAAATGAATGGTGTTTTTTTTTTAATGCAATAAGACTTTGTAAATGAATAATAATGTTGTTTTATTGTTTTCTAATGTAATAAGACTTTGTGTATTAAATTTCTAAGCAGGTTTTTAATGAAACAACTTGATTTTTGTGCAATAATATTTTATATATTAAATTTCTAACCAGGTTTTTAACGAGACATGAAATTTTTAGACGAGTTTTTAATAAGATATGTAGAAATCTAAGTAAAAAATAATTATGTATTTAAAAAAATAAAAATAAAAGTGTTAAACGTAATTTGTAACTTTATTAAATTTTGATAGTGGGCAAACCCCGCTAAACCCACATTCTCCAAGTGTGATGCATATAAAAATGCATTCCAGTTTTAGTCCCAATTAAATTCACTTTCTGGGCAAACTTAAAACTACGCGGAAGCTATCTTTTAATTCATGGTTATTAAAAACCAAACAATCAGCCCAGATTTAAAATTCTATTACAAAAGCTTTATCTTCTTCATGTTCAATTGTTATAAACCACATATCTCAACCCATGCATCTTTTGTGGAAGCTTTGCTTTTCGATTTTTCATTAGACCCAATTTTGGATTAAAACCCAACTTAATAAGGGTCCACGGCTTTTATAGTTCGCATTTAACAACAATTATATGTGCTCACCCTCATCAAATATATGCTCATGGTTTTATCATCTCACCTCAACCATAATATATAAATATATATTACGTCCTCCATTCAAATGTTAAGAAACATTATAAT
The DNA here is from genome assembly GCA_034641835.2 of Pinus albicaulis. NCBI lineage: Eukaryota > Viridiplantae > Streptophyta > Pinopsida > Pinales > Pinaceae > Pinus > Pinus albicaulis. Next base: position 575,815,222 of record CM076574.1, read on the forward strand.
AAAACCTTTGACTTTGGATTTTTAAATCCCAAGCGATAACATCAACATATATAAATGTCCTCGGGCCCCACAGCTTACCTTTGCATTAACATCTCCGCAACTTGGTGATGCGAAAACCGTTTGATCTCCACGGATCCAAATCTGATGGATATCGCATTATTTTTCTCCCAGAAGTTTAGCACGCAAAATTAATGTGAAATAGGCAGTATTGTGTCTAGGACGTGGCAATTTCTAATTGGATCACACTCTCAATAGGTGAAACCGCTTCTCAGCCAAACACTATGCGATACCACCGGTTTTTGTTTTCAAAACCTCCTTCACTGTTTGACGCTCCAATTCCACTGCGTCTTCACTCAAGGTTCCTTCGCTCTACTCAGCCTCGATTTAAATCTCAGCTCTAACCCCTTCAAACTCCTCTGCGCTTTAACAAACCTGTTGTTTGTTTCCTCTACGCCATCACTATGCCATCGCTTTTTCCTTCAATTCAAGTTTGTGAACAGATTCAACCCTTTCTGCACACATTCCATCCACGGTCACGAATATTGTTCACCGAAGGAAATTCCTTCAATTGGCATTCCAAGGTTATAAAGAAGGAAATTAGACATTCAAGTATCTTCTGCAATTCAACGCAATTGTTAACTCCATGGTTAAATTACCACAGACTCAAACCCTATTGGCATACAATCAAATAGAAATTCTTTTCAATACAATCTTCCTTGAACGCATCTTCAACATTCGAATGGTTTAAATAAACCCCATTCAGTTAATCAACGCATGGGTAATTTCTATCTCCAATCTCTGTGGTTTAATCCCACAACAAAACCCAATTATGATTTCTAACCCAAGTCCCGTCACACTGTTATGTATAACAGAGTTTATAATCGAGCCTTCTTCAATGTTCATTCACACATGAAATATTCATGAATACTTCTCCTCCTTACATAGCATATTTCACTCATCTATCATTAATATATATAGAGCTTCGATTCACGTAATTATACACACTCAAATTAACATTAACCACACAGTCTCATAAATTCATAGTTCATGTAACCAATTTCATCCACACCCCATATAACTCAGAAATGGAATAAAAACTCAGAAATTCAAGTTTCTATATGAAAATCAATAACTACACAGGAATTCTTTCTCAGCCTGATATTCAATCAGTGGCCTTCTTCCAACTTTGCCTGAAGGCTTACAATCCAACCCCTGTTCCTACTCTAACTCCTCACTCTCCTGATCTGTCTTCTGCCTTTAAGGCTTGATAATTTATACAAATTAGGATGAACCAATTTAGGTTCAATCCCTTCAATCTCTCAACAAAATCCTCAAAATTTGCGAAGTCCTAAAATCTAGATTCTATCTCTAAAATCTTGAAGCTGAATCTAACTTAGGATTTATAATCAATTCCTAAATATCTCAAATCTAAACTATCTGGTTTCCTTCATGTTCTCCAATCATTCGGGAACATTTACAAAATCCTCACAATACTCATTAATTAATTAAAATCACTCAAAAGCCCATTAATATTTACATAAAAATCAATATTCTTTCAAAAACATAAGACCCCCTATGTTTAATAAAATACAAGGTATTTTCCGAATCTAATGCCCTTGCATCAGATTCCCAAGGTCAAAATTAATCATGATCTCCTGATCATGTGTCTTTAATCTCTGCCTCCTAGATCCCATACTTTGTTTTGCTACTGTCCAACAGCTGCATTATTTTTCAACTGCACTTCTCCAGGTTTCCATATCTTGTTCTGCAACTTGCCTCCAACTATGCTTTCATATTCTATTCTAGTCTTTCCTTTGCAAATATTCTTCTGCTTTCTTACTGTTGTTTGCTTCTTCTGAGACACCCTCATCATCAGTCTTCTGATGCTTTCAATCTCTCTGTCCAGTTTATCTTCTGTCTAGAAATTATTCTACTTACTGCTGCTGCTTTCAATTCCTGTTGCTGCTTTTACTGCTATTAATTCCTTCAATATTGTTGCTGATGTAGCCACCATAGATGTTGCTTTAGATGCTGCTCTTGCTATCCCACATGTTGCCTCTCCTACAGATGTTGCCTTTAACATTTCAGTCAATGTTACCTCCCTGATTGTTGCTAACATTGTTTTTACTCCTGCAGATGTCACCCTACATGTTGCTGCCAACATTGTTGCTACCTCCCAAACTTCCTGAATATCTCTTAAGATATCTCCCTCTGCAACAATTTTATTCTGTTCATCACCTGCAAATTTATCTTCAAAAAATAAATTATCATTTAATTCTCTACCTGTAGTAACATACTCATTCATTTATCTCTGTATACTAGTAAGCATAATTAAATTTTGCAAACTAGTATCTGCTCCTATTCTTTTTACAACTTCAGACATCTTTACTTCAGTGTCTGCAATCTGTTGTTTAAATGTTTTCAGCAAACATTTCAGCCATTCTCTTTGTACTTGTTTCACATCATCAATATGCTGCAATTTAAATTCAGCATCTTCTTCTTCTTCTTTGAAAATCTTCAGTAATTGTCCTTCACCCTCTTGATTGATTCTGGTAATCAAATCAAGTTCTTCAAACTCTGTACCTTCATCTTCTATCAGAATAGAATTCTGATTCTCCACCACTGTAGCAGTTCCAAAATTTTGTCCTCCAGTCTTCTCTTGACTAATTAAACAAATCAGCTCCTCCTTGTCACCAACAGTAACAAGTTTCTGCATATGAGACATGACTGTCTCACCTTCTTTCTGCAACAATTCTTTTTCTCTCAAGACAATTCCAAGTGATGGATTGTCTTCTGCATCACCTGTAAACACAATCAAACTGTCAATTTTCAAATTACAAGACCCAGTGGTCTCATTTGATGATCCTGTCACCAATTTTTCTCTTTTTAGTTCCAAGTCTCTTTCAAGACCCAGAAAATCTCCATTGTCTTTCTTCCCAACTTTCATTGTGCCAATCACCATAATAGAACGATGATCCTCTACTATGTTCTCAGCTAACATAGTTTCTCTTTCATTCAATTCTCTGACAATTTCCACTTGTTGTCCTTCTTTGCCTGCATAATTAACATATGAATTAACAACATCAAAATTACAAATTTTCAATGTTTCTTCCTTCTTTGACAACACATCAATATATTGTTTTGAGTTTCTTTCCAAATCCCTTGTTAGCACATTAGTATGCTGATTTGCATCCTCCACGAGACTGTCAGCTAGTCTCTGCTTTTTCCCTTCATCTGCTTCATGAATGTCTCTCTGCTGTGATTCACCAAAATGAACTTCTTCATTTTGCTGAATCATTTTCTTATCCTCTGTTCTCTAATTGTCATTCATGACAATTTCTCTATCTTGCTTCTTCAGCAAATTATCCTGTGCATAGGTCCTCTGCTTCTCCAATTCTCTTCTCTGGCGATCTAACTTCCTATACAATTCAACAATTTCAATTGAAGTAGACTTCAGAAACTTCACACAACTTTCCATACCTTCATTTGTTCTTGACCAATCATTTGATGGTCCTTCATTCTCAGCCTCAATATTCTGCTAAATATTCTCATGAGACCCCTCTGTCTTCATGTCTTTCTGAGATCTAGCTATCCCAGCATTGATCTGAACAGATTTCAGATTCAATTCTCTCTCTTTCTATTTAACAAACTTTAAAGCTTGTTCATCTCCCTGTGATGTACCTGCAAACATACAAAACTCATTAGTTTTTAAACCACAAGACTTTTCAGTCTTGGTTGCTTTCTCAAGCACCTCCCTTTGAACAGATCTGCATGTGGAATCTTCAAATTCCATCTTTGAATCAAGAACCCTGAGTTCTTCTTTCAATAAGGAAATCTCCTTCTGCTTCCACTTCAACTGTAATGGTTGCCAAATCACTCTCTTTCCCTTCAGTGGAAAAATCCATTCTCCTCTCTGGTTTTCCTCCTCTTGCAGCCATTCCCTTAGTACTTCCAGTTGTACTTTCATCACTGCAATTTCTCTTTCTCTATCCTTCATCTTATCTTTGTGGCATTCTTTAGAACCTCTTTGCTGATCCTTCATGATCATCTTCTCCATGAGCTTCTCACTCACCATGAGTTGCACTAGCCTCTGCAATAGCAAGCTCTCCCGCTGCCACTTACCTCACCAATCCTTCACTGGACTTGGTCTTTTGGCAAGCACTAGTTCACTGCTTCTGGAACCTTTTTAGCATTTTCTTCTGCTCTCTCTAGGCTATATCCTCAACTCACCTTCTCTTGAGGACACTTCAGTTGTTCTCCCTATCCAACCTTCAATTGAATATCAGGTTCACTGCCATCACCATCAAAACTTTTGTCTTCATCATATCTGCAATTATAATTTTCAAATCAGATTTAAAAATTATCTCACCTGCAAGATCTCTGCATGATCTTGTTCTTCATTCATTCAGTTTTGCAAATCTCCGTTCCCTGCAATTCTGTATATGTTGCATATCAGATTTAAAAAACTGATCTTCCTTCATTCTCTCATCACATGCACTCATTTAGATTTAATTAAAAAAATCTTCGATTTCAACAGAGCCTTCCTGCTCTGATACCACTTGATAGTGGGAAAACCCCGCTAAACCCACATTCTCCAAGTGTGATGCATACAAAAATGCATTCCAGTTTTAGTCCCAATTAAATTCACTTTCTGGGCAAACTTAAAACTATGCGGAAGCTATCTTTTAATTCATGGCTATTAAAAACCAAACAATCAGCCCAGATTTAAAATTCTATTACAGAAGCTTTATCTTCTTCATGTTTAATGGTTATAAACCACATATCTCAACCCATAATTTAATCAAAAATATTTTAGTAAAGAGAAAAAAATTCATGAAAAATTCATAATTTATTTATTTATTTATTTATTATTATTATTATTTTTTAAATGGTGGAATTTGACTATTGAGATTTTGAATAACTATAAAATTACAAAGTTTAACATTTTGTATTATACAAAATAATGGATGTTGTTATTCTATGTTATAAATTAGAGTTTGGTTTGGGTTGCTTAATAAGTGATTAGCAATTGAGAATACAAGTGTATATTTTGAAAGAATGTTTGTACATAATATATGACTTCATTCCAAAAATAAAATGCTTGATAATGTGAAATTTATATAGTCATTATAATGTGGAATTTGAATGGAAATTTACTTTATATTGAATATTATATAATTTATAATGTAGTTGAATTCTTAAAACTTGCTATTTTACTAACTGTTCTGGATCTAAAACTAAATGATTTGGTCCAATATATAATTTAATTTGTAATATTTATGATAAAAAATAATTTTAAAAGGTTTTTGAGATTTTCAAAGTTAAAATTGACTATTTCAACAATTTAAAATATTAGAAAACTAATATATTTAAATATTTGTAAGAGATATACTTCCAAAAATTTTCAGTATTAAATTTTAAATGATAAATTTTTTTCCATACCAAATCAAATTCGAATTTGAATTCAAACTCAAACTCAAACTCAAACTCAAACTCAAACTTGAACTTGATAACTGTAACGTCAATAAATTACCCCATCGTCCAACAAGCGTCCCAAATAATTAACTCCGCTGTCCTGCCATCCGCGTTTCTTTACACTCTCATGTGCAAATGCTAGTAGAGAAAATGAAAGGAAATCTTCTCATCTTTCTATGATTGCCACGTCACTCCTTCCAGAGGTTTCTACAAATCGAATTTGATTTGGGGTCATTCCCTTGCATCATACTATCTCGGTGCATCCACGCCTCCACTGTGCCATTACTCAATGCTAGGATTTTGCGTGATATTCTCGAACTACGATCACTTCCCCTCATTGACCATATGTTATCTACCGGCACAGAGACCTTGATCTAATGTTTGTATGCCACACTCCATCCTTGGTCCGAACTCTCGTTGTAACTTCATCAGCCTCACTTCATTTTCCCCAAATGAAATCGGGTCCCGGATGGTTTGGGCTGACCCCACCTTGTTCGGCCCGTTCGGAATCCAAACGAAATCAGGGTTCGACCCCCTTATCAAATGCTTGTTTTGTGTTGTCACTGTTCGGGGGTGTCTGGCACTTATTCCACGTGTTCAGCTGGTTTGAATCTCGAAGGCTCAATTCAGATATCTTTATACCTTTCTCTCCCGGGGCTTCGACATCGCATGACCTGCAATACTTCGGTTCTGCACCATTTCCCTTCTGAGTTCCTTTCTGAGGTTCAAAACTAAAAAGGAAGAGGTAGAATATGTATGTCTTGCTAGACTTGGCACGAAGGTGAGTCCTTATGTTAGTAGTTAAAATTTGATTTTTTAAGAGAGAAGTTATGTCTCTGCATCATTGGGTTTAGAAACCTAGTTCCCTTGAAAGACGAGGGTCTAGGGTACTAGGTAGTTACATGAAATTATTTTGTTTTTAGTTAAAATTAAATTTGTGATATTTTTTTTTATGAGTACTTATCTAATATTGAAAACTTTAGATTTCTCTGTGTTTCTAGGATAATCTATGTCAAAGATAACAAGGTTTTGCACATAATATTTCTTATAATAAATTTTTAATTATTTAACTGAAAATTATTAATATTAGTATATAATTAATCAAATTAATTTTTATATAGTAAATGGTTTTTTATAAACTTTATAATTTTATAAAGTATTAATGTTTTTTTTTTATTTTACAAGTAGAGTTTTGATAGTGCTCTTGAGATAATTTTAGATGTAAGTTGTCATGCCTTTGGCACTCTTATTTATAAGAGCTTTAGACATAAGTTGCCCTCTCCACTACTATATTGATTGCCAATAAAAATATTGGAGGAAAAGTAACCATGTGCAAGCTCTATTACCAAAAATGAAATGGCAACAACCATTTTCCTCAAAACACGATTGAAAGATGGAAATTGGATAAAAACATCTTATTACAAAACAATTCTCCCTTTTTTAGGTTGGCTTCTAGATTTTTACTACTAGTACAATAGTTTTAACCATCTCAACTTTAATTTTATCATTTTTTTGTTACTATTTACACCACAAAAATCTTTGTTGCCATTATCATTATCTCTGTAATGATCAAATAATAACATTGACAAATAAATCCACAATGATGATGACAAGTCTTGAAGCAATTAATGCTCTAAAACTTTTCTCACCCACACCATTCCTTTCATTCCCTATAAGAATGATGGTGAGAGTGATGGAAGCGATAGGTGGAGGTAGGATGTTGCCATTTCCTCTAACATGGTGAGTTTGTGGTATGAATTGCCTCTCACTCTTATTAATCATGGAGATTTAATACCGTCCTCAGAGCTATTTCTTCTAGTCAATTTCACCAGGCAGTTGAATTATAACCTCTAGATGCCTACAATACCCCTTCTACACACACAGGTAAGTCAGGGGGATTTGAACCTCAAATCTCTTGGATAACACTTCATGATCTTCATGGTGCTTTCCAATTGAGCTACCCCCAAGGGCTAGATATTCATTATTGTTAAATGGGTATATAAGTTAATATTGCTAGCATTATCTTATGCAATTTATTTTTTGCATCACATTATCAATTTATAGATAACAATTCTAATTATTCAAAAAAAAATATAATAAATTAATGAAACGACCTTTGTGATTTGAGTGTTACATTGTACTATAATATGATATACATTCTAAATATTTACGCCGTAAGGCGTTTTATATGAGAACAACTCTCCTCCAATACTACGTGTCTTTTTGTATGCCGTTAAATTAGATGTTAGACGATAGAAATGATGTCAACCATGGGATTGAAAACCAGTATTAATCAGTTACCATTTTTTAACGAAATTCTGTCTAAAATTTGAGTCCCAAGATTCATTGGCACAAGAACTAGCGTCCGTCGGGTATCCTCGAACGATATGCTCTCCAAGGTGCCTCCCATTGCGCTCAGAGTGTGGAAAAAATCTGTTGTTTTCAACTTCAATGGCTATACTGTTCTCGCTCATGCGGCAACCTCATATTTAGAGTGAACGCTGCAGGAGTGGCTATCCTCACGATGCAGGCCGGAGTGGCAGCTATCCTCATGATGCAGGTCGGAGTGGCTATCCTCACGATGCAGGTTTCTGTTGTTTTCCCTTCAGAATAACAAAATTTTTGCAACGTTCGAAAGCATATTTACTGTAATATTTATAATTCTCTTCCTCGTAATGCTTCGTAACGTGGTTCGCTTCCTCCAATTTGCTGATGCTACATTTCCTCCTGGGCTAATGCTAAAAACTTTCTCGATGTGTTCTTAATAACTTTCGTTTTTCTTTTTAAACGGTGTAAATGACTTTTTTTATATTTTTTTACCCCATATATATATATATATATATATATCATTTCACACCAATTATTTTTAAGTTAAGATTTGAGTGACTTTTTATAATTTAAAAAGACAAGTTTTTTACAGTCGTTTATGCTTGTTTTTTCTTTAAACCCATAAAGAAATTTTTTCCCTTTAATTATTTAGTGAGTATATATATTTTTTATTATATATCTTAATATATATGTTATTTAGCACTAAATTATTATTTTTAAATAAATTAAGAATTGATTGATTTTTTAAATTTTAATTAAACCAACTTTTTTTATAATTAACTGTTATTTATGCCTGAATTTCGTAATCAGAATTTTACATCCATTCTTAAGACATGAAAGTTGATAAATACATATTACAAGATACTTGTGAATTTTTACCGATAAAGTTGCGATAAAGTTGATAAATACATATTACAAGACACCTGTGAATTTTTACCGCTATATTTAGAATTTAGAATTATTAATGAAAAAACCGTTTCAGCTAAGAAAATACATATTATACATATTACAAGACACCTGTGAATTTAATTATCAATGAAAAAAAATGTTTCAGCTAAGAAAATACATATTACAAGTTTTTTTTCAACACAAATCTATTTTAGATTATAGCATTATTCATGTTTTTTCTCAATTAAGGGTTTGATGAACTCTTTTTCAAAATATAATTATTACATTATAGTATTATCTATGGTTCTTGTATTATAGACTTTTTTTTCAAAATATAATTATATGTCTAATGTTATAATTTAAAACTAGAGTTTTCTCAATTTTTCCATTTGTGATTATATATATGGGAATATTAAATTAGTATATAATTAATATCCTTTTAGAGTTTAAAATATTTAGAAAAAACCTAATATATAGTTAAAAAACATATGAGAATATTAAATTAATATATAATTATATCAGTTTAGATTCTAAAATATTCTAAAAAAACTAATATATAGTTAAAATTATTATTTGGATTTGTTTTATAAAAAGAAACTATATAAAGTTAAAAAAAAAATTAATATATATTTTATGATTCAAACTTATATGCAATCAAAAAAATTTTAATATATATTTTATGATTCAAACTTATATGCAATCAAATAATAGTCTTGCGAATTTTATCTATTTTTTAAATTTTATTCATTTGTATATTAAAATATTTTTTTATCTAGAATTTCAAGAAAAATATTACTTTCTAGCTATAACACATTTTATGGATATTATTGCCAAATAATTTATTTTTTTATTTGGACAAACATAAATACCTTTCCTTTCTACTAAATATTTACTAAGTAAATTTATTATAAGAAATTTGTATATTAAAATAATTTTTTATCTAGAATTTCAAGAAAAATATTTACCAAAGTGTAACAATAAGATTACTAAAAAAGAATTATTAAATATTGAGAATTTATTATAAGAAATTTGTATATTAAAATAATTTTTTATCTAGAATTTTAAGAAAAATATTTATTAAAGTTTAACAATCAGATAGCTAAAAAAGAATTATTAAATATTGAGAGAAATAATGGTGGTGCTTAAAACTATTAGTATTAAGATTTAAATAGTTACAAAACAAATTTACTTAGATTCATTCCACTTTTAAATAGCCCATATATAATTTAATTTTTAATTTTGCTTCATTTTGAGGATTAATATTGCATTTTGGGATATAAAAGTTCGAATGTACAAATAGCTTAGGTGTCTTGTTTCAAAAGTTTAACAATCACATTACTATAAAATAGAATTTTTAAATACTGTGAGAAATAGCCATGTGTAAAACAATTATTGTTAAGATTTAAATAGTTACAAAACAAATTTACTTAGATTCATTCCACTTTTAAATAGCCCATATATAATTTAATTTTTAATTTTATTTTCTTTTGAAGATTAATATTTCATTTTTGGATATAAAAGTTCTAATGTACAAATAGCTTAAGTGTCTTGTATCAAAAGTTTAACAATCATATTACTAAAAAATAGAATTATTAAATATTGAGATGTGTAAAGCTATTATTGTTAAGATACTAATAGCATTACATCTCCTCTAATATAGTGCACTTCTCAAATGTGCCCAATTAGAATACATTAGCATGTCAATCTCAACTACATAGAATATTGAAGAGTGAAAATCCTATCACAATCTTCAATTACATGATGAATTATAGTGATTGGAATATTGTTGCTCAACATCCAAACTTCATAAACTTCACCCAAATTTTTAGCTTCAACTACAAGCCACTTGATAGTGATTGGAATATTGTTGCTCAACATCCAAACTTCATAAACTTCACCCAAATTTTTAGCTTCAACTACAAGCCACTTGATCCATATGCATCTATGAGTATGTAACCCAATCCTTTTCCCCTATGTTTTCACACTAATATTTATGCCAACACCTTATCAATTTTTCATTTAAATGCTAATATGTTAAGATATCCCTAATCTCGTTTATGTCTTCGATGGTGCCTTTACAAATGACATTGCATTGTTTTGGGAAATCAAATACTACATTGATATGCTTTTGGAAGTTGAAATAATGGGGAATGTCCAATATGAATTGCTCCATATGCTTTTGGAAGTTGAACTAATGGGGAATGTCCAATATGAATTGCTCCAATTTTTCATTTAAACGCTAATATGTTAAGATATCCCCAATATAGTTTATGTCTTTGATGGTGCCTTTACAAATGACATTGCATTGTTTTGGGAAGTCAAATACTACAAGATATGTTTTTGGAAGTTGAACTAATGGGGAATGTCCAATGTGAATTTCTCCTTTAGAAGAATAATCAAACATTCACTCCAAAACAGAGGTGGGTGTTCCTTCAAAGACTCTAGTTCTATGGTGAGGAATCATTGTTCATATATGCTCCTTTTCATATGCTAGACTTGTGGGTGTTCCCTCAAATAATCTAGTTCTATGGTGAGGAATCACTCTTCATATATGCTCTTTTTCATATGCTAGACTTAATCACCCACTAATAGCAATACCCTCAAAGACTCTAGTTCTATGGTGAGGAATCACTCTTCATATATGCTCATTTTCATATGCTAGACTTGTGGGTGTTCCCTCAAAGAATCTAGTTCTATGGTGAGGAATCACTCTTCATATATGCTCTTTTTCATATGCTAGACTTAATCACCCACTAATAGAAATACATCTCCTCTTGTACATGTCAAGCTCAACTACAAAGAGTATTGGAGAGTGAAAATCCTATCATAAGCTCCAATTACATGATGAATTATAGTGACTGGAATATTGTTGCTCAACATCCAAACTTCAAAAACTTCACCCAAATTTTTAGCTTCAGATAGAATCCACTTGATCCATATACATCTACGAGTATGTAACTCGATCATTTTCCTCAATTTTTCATTTAAATGCTAATATGTTAAGATATCCCCAATCTTGTTTATGTCTTTAATGGTGCCTTTATAAATGACATTGCATTGCTTTGGGAAATCAAATACTACAATGATATGCTTTTGGAAGTTGAACTAATGAGGAATGTCCAATATGAATTGCTCCAATCTTTCATTTAACACTTCACTGTTTATGACAACACCTTATCCATTTTTCATTTAAATGCTAATATGTTAAGATATCCCCAATCTCGTTTATGTCTTTAATGGTGCCTTTATAAATGACATTGCATTGTTTTGGAAAATCAAATACTACCATGATATGCTTTTGGAAGTTGAACTAATGAGGAATGTCCAAGATGAATTGCTCCAATCTTTCATTTAAATGCTAATATGTTATTGTTTATGACAACACCTTTTATGTCTTTGATGGTGCCTTTACAAATGACATTGCATTGTTTTAGGAAATCAAATACTACAATGATATGCTTTTGGAGGTTGAACTAATGAGGAATGTCCAATATGAATTGCTCCATTTTTTCATTTAAATGCTAATATTTTAAGATATCCCCAATCTCGTTTATTTCTTTGATGGTGTCTTTCGAAATGACATTGCATTGTTTTGGGAAATCAAATACTACAATGATATGCTTTTGGAAGTTGAATTAATGCGGAGTGTCCAATATGAATTGCTCCTTTAGAAGAATAAGAAAACATTCACTCCAAAACAATGCTCTTTTTCATATGCTAGACTTACGGTGTTCCCTTTGCAACATTTGGTGCAATTGCTAGTTATTGAGAACTTGAAATTTTAACTTTATTATTAAGAATAGACAACCCCATTAAACTATTGCATTTAGTCTATTTAGCAAGTTATCATGGTGGCCTTCAAAAAATATTGTCAAATAAAATCGACATTTTTTTAAAAGTTTAAATGAAAATTTATATCAAATGATCATTTTCTTTTTGTTAGTGTTGTTATAGTCATCTTCATGTCATGTACTATTGTTTTATAAATTAGGTCATGAGATTATTTTTTCAACAATTTAAAGAAAACCAAAACTAAGATAACAATCATAAACAAAAAAAATATTAATAAAAATAATATCAAAATATTTTATATACATATGAACCATATTCAAACTATAAACATAATGCATAATGTTATAATCACAAAGCACGGGCTCATTGCTTTACAACTATCTCTCTTGTTATTTATTATTTATTTACATTAAAAAAAACAAACAAACATTGTATTATCCATAATTCTAATAATTATTTATGCGATGCTTATTTGGATATACATTTTCAACATTGCTTTATTATCCATAATTCTAATAATTAGGTCGATAGGCCTTCTCTTTTGAATCAATACACTTGCTTTTTCATCTACCTTTCTTCTCTCCAAATGACACATGTACACACATTTTTTAGCTTTTATTAAATTTAAATTTTAAGATTTTATTGAATAAATATCACTGAAATTTAGAAACGAATTCGCTAAATAGTAATTACTATTTAGTAGGAAATAGTAAATTTAGTAGGAAAGAAAAACAATAGTAGGAATTTGCTGCTAAATAGTAAATTTCCTTTTCGTCTACCTTTGTTCTCTCCAAATGACACGTGTACACACATTTTTTAGGCTTTTATTAAATTTAAATTCTAAGATTTTACTGAATAAATATTACTGAAATTTAGAAACGAATTTGCTAAATAGTGATTACTATTTAGTAAGAAATAGTAAATTTAGTAGAAAAAAACCTTCTATGCAACCTGCACCATGGGAGGCATTCTCAGCTGCGGTCTCACCAACACGGGCGTAACCTCTCTGGATCTCGTCAAATGCAATATGCAGGTTGGTTTTCAAAACAAATCTCTTTTGCCCATATTGGCATTTTTAAAAATTCTCTTTTTAAGCATGAGGATAGCACTCAAGTTCAGTTCTGTGCTTCTTGCGGGGTTTCAATTCAATTTCATGGGCTTGGGTATCTGTTAAAACGATTTTACTTTCAACATGGGGATTAAATCTATTTTCCCTTTATTTATATCTGCTAAGTTGTGTGCTAAGTTTTAACAGTGTTGTGATAAATCCTTGGCGGGATCTGTTTTTTTTTTTTTTTGCTTATTTTTGTTTTTTCATATAGTTTTAATCGATAGTTTTGTTTGATTGATCCACTTGGAGCTTCTTTTTATGTTTTTTCATATAGTTTTAATAGAAAACTGTTATTGATTATGAGCGGAGAGCTTTGAACCCAAGTTTGCATTAACATAATAAATGGCCCACTTTAACATCGAAGCAGAGCTTTCCATAACATTTGAACCTTTTACCTCTCCCTTGCATAATCGACGGCTTCAACAACTAGCCACAGGAAATCTAAGGGCAATTCAAGATCTGTATTAGTTTATTTCGAACTGCTTTTTCTCGTCATGTCCTAACTATGAACCTCGTGCCAACAGAAGAGCCAAATGGAAAACTACACAGATAGAGAAAGACTTTGACGTTCTCAAAAAAAACTACGAATCCCTTAAGGTTCATTATCACGCTCTCCTGGAAGAGAACAAAAAACTCCGATACGAGGTCAGAATATTGATGCTGATGTAGATCAAATTTTAATGATATAATTAATTCAAAAGATATTTATCTAAATTATGAATCACAAAAGTCTTAGATCTAACATGAATTTTGTTATTAAAAATGCTATATACTACTAACACAACCCATTTTCCTCTATTGGCACCATGATTGATTAGATCCAGTGATCGAGCAATATATTTAAGAAGGATGAGAATAAAAAAGACAAAGAGATCATGGGAGATGGACAAATTGATTTCAGCATCGTTAAAGTCAAAAATCAGAAGCACAGTGGTGTTCATAATACAGAGGATGATATTCCAGAGCAGGCAAGCATGGAAGAAAATTGCGGCCAGAAAGGCTTGTTGGCAGTACATGAAAATTGGTATTACAACATGGGTGAGATATGCAGTTTTATGTTGGCTGATCATTGGACTCCAAGTATCCAATAGAATATATATGGTTTAATGTTGAATTAGATCTTCATATTTTCTGATCTTCTCAATGTTGATGGTATTAACTGTTAATCTTAATAGTGTTGTTAAAGGTTTAAAATAGTTGTAATGGACATAATCGTTAATCATATTCAGATTTTTTAACCTTGGTCATTCAATCTTTGTTTGGATAAACTTAATTAGTTAAAAAAATTGCATGTCTTTTTTTAATCCCTACAATTTCAAAGTAAAAAAAATAAAAATTATGTTCATACAATTTTTAAATCAAAATTTTACTAAATATATCCATAATTATTTGGAAATATGGTGTTGTTTTTCATACAAATGAATAATAAATATGAGGTGCATACACAGGCCGTCATAATATCAAAGCAATGTGTATGTTAAATTTTAACCAGAAAGAGAGCTGAGAACTCTTTCAATAATTTTGTCTTTCAATAATATAATTACATATTATAAACTTAAAAAAAATACACAAAAAAACACTTAACTTTAACGTATGAATTGCTATTTTCTTGTACAATTTTTTTGATTTAAAAATCTTATTGGTCTCTTTGCATCTTTTGGAGCAACTGCTAGTTATTATATGATACTATTTGGATATACATTTTCAACATTGTTTCATTTAGTCATTAACATAAAAATAATTATTTCTAATAATATTTTTTTATGACATCATATCTTTATTACATTTTCAAATTATTCCTTTCATATGCTCACTTCCCATCTCCTCATTGTAACATCAAATTGTTCCTTTAAGATGCTCACTTCCCATCTCCCCAGGAAAAAAATTTGTGTGGCATTCCCATCATAATAAAACAATCGCAAGCACATTGCATGTCCAAATATCTAAAGTATTTAGAATCAAAATAAAATGTCTTCTTAATATGTTACGATGAATTTATATCATAATGACCATAACCACTCTCAAGTTACTTCAAAATGATAATGATAGACAATGGATAGTTTTTGTATTTATAGCTCGTTCAAAGAGAAGTAACACGTTTACAACCTTTTGTTCTTTCAAATGAAATAGAATTATTTGTGTTCTTTCAAATGAGGTAGAATTATATTTGGGTTGATCATTATTTGTTAAGTTTCTATGTTTAAAAACAAATGAAATAGAATTATTTGTGTTTTTTCAAATGAGGTAGAATTATTTGGTTTGATCATTATTTATTATATTTTTATGTTTATAAATGATATGTTTGTTGTTGTTGTTGTTGTTGTTAATTTGGCAGTACTTCACTATTCATTCATTTAATCAAAATAATAGGTTACATTATTAGATTGTATACTTAATGGCTTCAACCTGTTTGTAGGAAACCAGGTCTGTTGGCCATCTCAGAGAGTTATAAGCCAACCAAAATTGAAAAAGTTTAAATTTGTCTCTAGCTATCTTAACAGGTCTATTGTCTATCTTAACATCTAGTGACATATAAAAAAAGTAAATGCTATCCGCTCTTTGCATATCAACAAAAAAACAAGTAACCACTAAGTTCGGTCATCTAATGATTCAATGGGTGTCGGGTCCTTGACACTTGACCTAGGCATATCAACTTGGTCCATGCTCTAAAGCTTCTTGTCTATTCGTCCAAGGCGGACATTCTGATGATGCGAGGTGAATCTCTTGGATATCCCCGTGAATTTCTGCTAAAATGGAGGCTGCCTTCGAATCTCATCCGATCTCTTGAATAGTGACAATTGCTTTAGCTAGTAAACACTTCATAGTCCAGTAAATATGAATAGACTGCTTGAATAGTGACAGTCTACCTCTGATGTTCCCTGGTTCTGTCAACATCGGTTCCATCTCGTCATCAGGGATGTCTTCCTCCACTTTAGTTTTAAGATCTTATTCTCATCCAGAAATCAAAGATTTTACATGGCCATGTGTCCCTTCTCCATAGGCCTGTAAGAGGTTCTACATAATTTCCTTCCCAGAATTCCTTCCCCTTCTGCTAGGCCCCACTTTTGCTTTTCCTTTGTCCTTGCCCTCTTTTTTCCCAGACTGCGCTTTCACCATTTTTATTTGAGGCTGGTCTCCCAACAACTGAGCGTTCACCCAGATCCACACCGAGGTTATCCCCCAACGTACAATGGCTTGAGGGTGAGATATGCTAGGAAGACCTACAGAAGGAAATAAAATAGCAATATTGAATTCAAACAAATAGTAAAGAATAATATCTTGCTTGTTGAGGGTCACCACCCCCACCATTTTCTTACTATTTTGATCACTTATCCAGGTTTCTTTCACTCTGGAAATGTTTATGTTTGGAGCTAGCAACATCGTCTTAAACTGGGTTGCGAGTAATATACACTTTTCAGTTACAATAGTTCCAAAAACGACGCCTCGCGAATGTGCCTCTACCTTCCAACTTTTGTTATATATTCCCTTCTGAGCATTGACCACAAACAACAAGACATATAAATAATATGTTATTTATATCTTTAATGTTTAATTATTATTATAATATTTGATTTCTAATTATTATTATTATATTTTGTTTTTTGTTTTTTTTTTTTCATTTAATTGAGTTATGTTGATTATTTGCATGATGTGTAATTATCTCATTTCATTGCTATATAATTTTATTAGAGTCACTGAGCAAATTATTATTGACTTGTCACTAGCTTCTAGGCTTGCTAACTCCAATTAGCTCTCGAGTCACTATTTCTTTAAATGACCCCAAAGTTTTTGCCTTTTAAGTGTCTTGAAGACATGTTATATGAAGTTTCGTGCTATGGATATCTTTGACCTTCTTTATTAATTGGAGAGGAATAAATAAATGTAAAAGGCTTCATGTAAGGAAAAAAAGTAATCAAGTTGGACAATAGCCAAATAAAACAAGAGCCACATGGTGGTAATGTCACTGCCCTTGTTCTTTAGACATTGCCACCATTTAAAAAAAAAAAAAAAAAACACACTGAATATATATATATATAACATTAACACTACTTTTTTTCCACAGAAAAAATCGAACCTTCCATTGATATAAGAGGGTTACATAGCATATGCAGTGCATTGTCATTTCCCTTTTTCAGAGAAATCCATAAGCGGCTGTTTGTAGGAAACATCAGAAATTCCACCCTACAACCCTGTCAAAAAAAGATCTATAGGATAAACAAAAAACTGTGGTGTATCCTACCCCCGGCTTCCATATAGGAAAAACACCGAAACAGAGTAGACTGAAAACCACAACAGTCCAAAAACCAGCGAGTAGACACTATGCTGGCTGTAAAATTTTAAAGTCAAGACCGAACAGGTGCTCAGGCCTCCAATATAAGGAAAACAGCGCTGAGTTTCATGCAATTTGAACATATACATAAAAAAATTTTACAGCAAAATATACAGGAAGAAAAAAACTAAGAACTAGAGAGTAAAGAAGAGCTGTTGGCAGCTCCCGAGTTATGCAAAAACAGGAGGAGCAAGTCCCCTTGCCACCCCATCAACCAATTCTTCTACTGACCATGTGCCCAAAACCTGCTCAGTGCCTTTTTTAGAAAGGCTGTCTGCTTCTGTGTTTCTTTCCCTGTAAATGTGACAAATTTTCAGCTCAGAAAAACAACTTTTAAGACGAATAATTTCAGCAAGCAAAGGAGTCAAGAGAAAATTCCTGCAAAGATGCGATCCATTGGCCCACTTGATTGTATTCAGAGAGTCCCCAAAAATCTGAACCTCCTGCTCATTGCGCAAAGAGAGCCAACAAAGAAGCAAATGTAAAGCTTTGAGCTCAGCAAAATTATTTGTTCCGATACCAAGTCCAATGGAGGCTTTGAGAAAATTTCCCGAGGGAAAGTGAATGACCAGACCAGCTCCACAATTCTTGTTTATATCTGAGGCTCCATCGAAATAAGCCCACGGGATAGAGCCCTTTATTTCTTCTGCCTGGACAGGTCTGATGCTCTGAGAATTGGATGGGAGTGGTATGCTTTCATATATGGCCACTCCTTCAGCTGCTAATCTGGCAATGGGGAAGAAAGTGTCTTTGAAGATTCGGTGATTTCTGGCTAGCCAAATTCCCCAAACAACCAACAGGGGCAGCGATCTGACTTTGTCATTGGGAGCCTGCTGCCACCAATTATTCCAGGCCTCAGGTATCTCCTCCCCCTCCCAACAAAAGGGGACCTTAGTCAGTCTTAACATTTCATTCCAGAGGCTTTTTGAGAAAGGACAGGCAAGGAAGATATGCTGGAGAGTTTCCTCGCTCTCCTTACACAAGGAACACCACCCAGGGCCCATCTTCCCCCTTTTTTGGATAAAATCCCAAGTAGGTACTTTCTTTTGAAGAACACACCAGAAAAACAGCCGAGTCTTTGCTGGCCCTTTCAGTTTCCACAATGGCTTGGCCCACCAGTTTGGCTCCTCCCACCCCTTTTGAGACATAAGCCAATCATATCCCATCTTTGGAGAGTAGAGGCCTGATTGAGAGTGCACCCATCTCAGCTCGTCCGACTCATTTGAAATACGAATATGAGAGTTCAACAAACCTGCGCGAAAAGCCCCCCATTCATCATGCCATCTTTCTTCTAGAGCAAGAGCATCCTCTGAAAACCACTCCTGCCGCCAGATCGATGAGTTTGCATTATCAGCAATTTGACTGAGAGAGAAGAGGCCTATGCTATTTAGATGCTCGAGCAGATCTCTTGAGAGGGCAAAGGAGTCCGAGCAGCCCACACACGGGTCCCTGCCTAGCCTTACTGATCTACCGTCACCCACTTTCCATGCCAAGCCTTTTTCAATAATCTGTACAGCTGCCACCAAAGCTTTCCATACCACAAAGGAGTTCTTTGATGATTTGAAAGGCCGTCTGATCCATTCCAGAGGCGAGATTGGGTCAATATACTTCCTTCTAGTCACAACAGTCCAAAGATTGTCTGAAACAATCAGCCTCCACGCTAGTTTAGCAGCTAAAGACTGAGAGAAAGGAAACAAGTCCTTAATCCCCCATCCACCCCATCTTTTAGGTCTGACAATTTTATCCCAAGCAACCCAAGGAGAGACATGATCCTTCTTCTGGCCAGCCCATAAGAATCTGCTACAAATTTTGTTTATTTTCAGCAGAATGCATTTTGGCACCCAAATGAGACTAGCCCAGTAAACTGGAATAGCCAACACCACAGATTTAATCAACACAAGCCGGCCTGCCCTTGACAGCCATTTAAAACTCCAATGTTTCATTCTGTCCTCAATTTTCGCCAGGAGCCAAGTCCAATCTTGAGCCCTGTAGGAGTCAGGTTTCAGCATAAAACCGAGATATTTGAACAGATCCTGGAGGGACTTTGCTTCAAACAAGAGTAACTCTTTTACTCTGTTTACTTCGAGAGTTGAGAGCCCTGCTGTAGTGACGGAAGATTTCTGTTCATTTATGACCAGACCTGTGGCTTTTAAGAAAAGGTCTAAAAGCCTTTTAAGACAGCAGCAATCCTCCCGACTCCCATCACTAAAAATTAGAATATCATCAACAAAAAGGAGGTGGGTCACCCAGAGATTAAGCCCAACTTCAATCCCTTTCATATCACCCTGTCTCTTCGCCGCTTTGATCAATAAACTTAAACCTTCTGCTGCTAGCAGGAACAGCAGGGGAGAGAGAGGGCATCCCTGGCGTAGGCCCCTTTGCGGGTTGAAAAAGTCCGAAGCAGCACCATTAATCAGAACTGCGATCGAAGTCGAGGTAACACACGCCATGATCCACCTTACAAAGTCATGCCTGAAACCAAGATGAGTTAGGAGAAGCCTTAGATACATCCAACTGATTCTGTCATAGGCCTTTGAGAGATCTATTTTAATGATGGCCCCTTTTTTCCGGCTTCTTTTAAGGCTGTGGAGGGTTTCCTGGGCAACACCAACAGCCTCGTGAATTTGTCTCCCATCCAGGAAACCGAACTGTTCCACATAAATGTTTTTGGAGAGGAACGGTTTCAGCCTGGAGGCAACAATCTTTGCAATAACCTTGTATAAGCATGTGCACAGGGAGATGGGACGGAAATCATTAAAAGAGGTGGGGTGGTCCGACTTGGGGATGAGGGTCAGGAAGGTAGCATTGAGAGGCTGGTAGACCAAACCTGAGACCCTAGATTCTTCCACCACCGCAGTCAGATCATCGCCCATAAAATCAAAAAAGTGGAGGAAAAATTCCACAGTCCAACCATCCGGTCCCGAGCTTTTCTCTTTTTGCATCGATTTTAGGGTAGCTTCCACTTCATCCTTGGAGACCGGAGCCATCAAGAGATCATTTCCTTCATCTTCAATGAATCTTGGGAAAAATTGAGCTACTCTTAT
Source organism: Pinus albicaulis (assembly GCA_034641835.2). Classification (NCBI taxonomy): domain Eukaryota; kingdom Viridiplantae; phylum Streptophyta; class Pinopsida; order Pinales; family Pinaceae; genus Pinus; species Pinus albicaulis. The sequence goes on from CM076574.1 coordinate 575,836,190, forward strand.
AACTTCAGCAATTGATGCTTCTTCTGGGGCCTTAAAAAGGTCTTTGAAAAAAGCAACCCCAAGAGAGGCAAGCTCTTCAAAAGACTGAGCCTTTTCCCCGTTTGCTTTTGGAATTTCCCAAATGGTATTTAAATTCTTCCTTCCTTTAGCATATTGCTGGAAGAATTTTGTGTTCTCATCCCCCGCTTGGAGCTAGATAGCCCTGCTCTTTAAACGCCAGCTCTCCTCCTTTACTTGAAGAATTTTCCTTCTGGCAGCCTCAAGCTCCCGGATTCTGTCACGAGAGTCCACGGTGTCATAGCCTCCCCCATCCGGGGCTTCCAAGAGCTCAAGTTCGGCGTTTATGACCCTTAATTCCTCATCTTCCTGCAAAGCCTTTTGGGTAGCCCAGTTTTTGGTTGCAGCTTTCAAAAGCTTCAGGTTATTCATGAACGCCTTACTTCGACTTAAAACCTCCTCATCAACTATCCCATCCTTCCTCCAAGTGGTATGAAACAGAGATACAAAAGAGTCATCTGTCAGCCAAGAGGAATTAAATTTGAAAGGGGACCCAGGTTTTTTAAGAGTTCCTTTTGCCTCCATCAGTATCGGGAAATGATCGGACAGGCCCCCTTCACCCACCCAATGCCGGAAAATGGACAATTTCTCAGATAGAACTTCACCCAAGAGAAAGCGATCCAGTTTCTTCCCCACCCAGTCATTACCAACTCTTTTATTTTGCCAAGTGGGTCTGGCTTTAAGAAGCGAGAGGTTGATCAAATGGGAAGAGGCAATCTTGGAAAGGAAATAATCAGTTAGAGGGTCCGCTCTGGCATTTTCTCCCCACGATTCTGAGACCCCTAGTGAGAAGTTTAGGTCTCCTCCGATGATCAAATTTGGATGGCCAAGAAAAGACTTTTGGAAAAAGGAAGACTAGAACATCTCCCTTTCTTGACAGGGCCCATAAACATTGAGAAGAAGAAGGGGAAGGCAGAGCTCCTTAGAGTAAAGCTCCAACGCCAAAGTGTGATCAAACCCCCAAGCAGAAATTTCTCTAAGATTTTCTGCTCTATAACCTGTGACCAAACCACCAGAGCGGCCATCTGCATCAAGAGCCTGAAAGAGCTAGCCTGGCATCAATTTAGAAAGGAGTGCTATAATTTCCTCCCCTTTACCAAGGGTTTCTTGAAGCATAAGAATATCTGGGTTATAATGTCTGATTAAATCCCTTAAAGCTAGTTTTTTGGGTTGACTAGCTAACCCCCTATAGTTGTAGGAAAGAAAGATCATTTCGAGATGTCAGGGGGTGGATTTGCTGCTCTAAGCACCCCAGTCAAGGATTTTTGTTTTCCGTCGACAATATCAATTATTGCCTTCTGTTTGGCCTTTGACATATTGGATTTCCTACCTCTTGCTTTCCTAGGCCCGATTGGCACCAAATCCTGCTCTAGACCACCAGGAGCTGTCTCTTTCCCAGGACGAATTGCCAACGATCTCAGGTTATAGGGGGGAGCAGTCGAGGAAGGAACAGATTCCATGGATTGACAAGGGATCAGGGATTCGACCATAGAGGAAGGAGGAACTCCAGAGGATGATGGTATCGAAACAACTAGACTGTCAACCGGTGATGAATTCAGATTTAAAAAGGAAAACTCCATCTGAAGCTGCCTGGAGGGGCCAGGCATCGAAACAGCAGAGACAGGATCTAAATAAGATAAACATAAGGGAAAAGGGAGAGATAGAGGCATACCCGCCTGTGAAGCCCCCACTGTCCCAGCTGTTGGAGTAACCTGAGAGGCAGTCAACACAGGTGCTTGCTCAAGAGACCGGTCAGAAACAATCTGCTGCAAAGGGGCACTAGAAGTCACAACCTCCAAACCATCCTCTAAATCCTCCTCCATTGGTTCCTTTGGGAGATCCATGCCTGTGTTAGAAACAGGAAAAACCGCCGGCTTTCGGGGCACTTTGAAAGGGTTCCTTCTATGGCGATGACCCAGAGGGCACTCTTTGGCCAAGTGCCCATATTTATGGCATCTATGGCATCGGAATGGCAAGTTTTCATAATCCAGCTTTTGCACGAACTCCATCTCTCTATACTTTAATGTCATGGCTTCTGCAAGCCCTTCTCGAGGGTTAAGGCTTACTAAGATCCGTGCCACACTAAGATCATCAGTTTGTTCAAAAGACCTATCAACTTCCAGGAAATTCCCCAAAGTATTTCCAATAGAGATGAATACCGAATAAAAGCAGAACTGAAGAGGTAGCCCTGGAAATTTGACCCAAACTGCAGATTCGTTCAGTTTCTCGGTCTGGGCATCGAACATAGGGGTCCATCTACGAAGAAGGACAGGGCGTTTGCCAAAACACCAATTCCTGTCAAGAACCCAATTTACATGATCTTTATGGGCAAAGCGCAAAGTAAACCATCCTCTTTCCAGGGCTTTAATCTCCACTGGCTTTCCTGGTGCATTTTCCCACTCCGATTGAACCCAGTCCCGGATATAATCAACCGTGAATTTCCTCCCTCGCACTCTGCCTACAAGCCTTGTCTCAGTGGCTACCATAGCCTCTTCTACTCGTATATCCACTCCTAAGGTGCAGCAAGGCTGTGGCTCCTTCTTTCTAATGGGACCCTGCTTTTTGCGCTTCCCACCCACCTTGGTTGCCTGCACCTCACCCTCCCCTGGTTCCTTATGATGTCGGACATCGGAACCCTCTACCCCAGGCAGACCCTGGCACCTCTCCTCCGAATCTCTGTTCACATTGAAGTCACGGATCGTCTATCCCTCAACCAAAGGCTCCTTTTCTAGTTGAGACTTCTCTGCGCCCGTGGCGCCCCCAGGTTCAACCTCCCCCTGAGTGCGCCCCTTCAATCCGACTCCCAACAGCTCCGGATGGATTTCATATCCAGATCCATCACCCGATGCTCTGACCAGGATGTCACTCTGATGTAAATCCCGGATCACCTGAACAAAGAGATCATTTACACCTCTAGAGCTTGATTCCGGGTTTTTTCCTTGAGCTGGGGCCCTACTTTCACTTCCGGATGCCCATAGAAAGCCTGCTCCTGTTACAGGCCTTTTTCCAGTCTTATCTTTTGCATCTAAGGGCCCTTTCAAGACATGCAGACCGCAACTAGCCACCACATCCTCTAGCCCTCCGGAAAGAGGAGGAAACCCTGTAAGATCAAAGAGGTCTAACCCCGAAGAAAAGGGAAGAGACCCGAGAGCAGCAAGGTGGTTCCTATCGAAGCTTTCACCCTCTGAGATACCACCCCTGGAGGGTAAAACGACGCGGTCTGCCTTTTGAGTATTTGCCGGATCAAGGAGTACAGAACTGTGAGGGAGAGAAACCACCCCTTCCTCTTTGGGAGAAACCCCTTGTTTCACAATCGCCTTAGGAAAAAATTGCTCAAGGTTCTGGACAGAAACTTCATGCCCCCATACAGTGAGTAAATCCTCTGGCGCCGGTTCTAAATCCACCAGTTCACGGTCGAGCCCCATCCCTGCTGATTAAAAGCAAACCCTAACCCGACACCGTAGGAACTGGAAACCCGTGAAAGGATAAAAGTAAAACTTCGTCGATTGGTGAAAAAAACTGAGAAAAACGTTATCTGCATACAGGCTAGGGATAAAACCACGTATTTTTCCAACCTCGGTAAGCGCTAATCATGACTAGCGCAGAAAAATCCAAGAGGGAAGGCGGGACCCTGACAGGTAAGGTCCGCCTGTCACATCTCGCCTCCCGCGTGGCCTGAGACAGGCCCAACCTGCAGAGAGTTACTGTTCCGCCATTTGCAGAAAAACCCTAGCGCTCCCTCATCAAGATTTCTCTCATTAACACTATTGTGTTTTTACAATATTGCATTTGTTTTCCTCTTAGGGCTTCTACATTTAAGGTGTTGTAACACTTTGACATGGTAGAACTATCCAATGCTTTACCAAACATGGTTGTTAAGGAACAAGTTTGACATTTCATCAAAACCCTGGCTCTTCCTCTGTATATAAAACAAAAACAAAAAGAAACCATATTCTAAAAAAGGTGAAGATGATGCCATGGAATTTGAGTTGGCTTCCATGTTGGTTTGTTGGTTCTGGTTACTAATGCACCCATCCAAAATAATAATTCACTACCTGTGCTATTCATCCCAAGCCCAATGCAAGACTTCAAATTTAAATTATGGGTTGTAATTTTCATTCTTTAATGTTATAGTAAGTCTTAGTCAGTTATCAATCACGGTTGTTTTCGATCTGTCTATCCTCCAACTCCTCTGTGAAAAGGTATTTGCCTGCCTGCCTACTACATTAACTACATAAACACGTATTGTCTCAACTGTATAATACTAAGTCCTCAAACACAAGGTGTTTATTCATAGGCACTGTGTTGTTGTAGGAAGAAAGATCAAACATATATAGACAACACTATATATATATATATATATATATATATATATATATATATATATATAATTCTTCATTTGCAAAAATAATTGTGTGGCATATACATAGATAGACATTGTTTGAGTGTATATACATAATTGATTTTGAATCATGTTCTCAACTAATCAAAAGCAACAAGTTGGAAGGGAAGTGTTAATTTTTGTAAATTTCAACGAGTAGAAAGTATTAGATCGAGATTGCTTGCGGGTGAAGTGCAACACATAGAAAGTATTAGATCGAGATTGCTTGCGGGTGAAGTGCAACACATAGAAAGTTTAGTGATTCCCTATCCAATAGGAATTAGCACCTTTTTACTAGCACTCTAGAAAATATTGATTAATATTATAACATTTATTTTATAATACATTTTATATAGTTAATATGAAAAAAATAATAAAAATTATAGTTTCATTTTAAATTATAATAATAATAATTATTTATGAAAAGAATTTTAGTTAAACATAACATGTTACAAGATTTTTGACCATCCTTATTCATTTCTACTTTTTTTGTGGAGATTGTTAACTTGTAAAGGAACTTCATTAAAATGTCATGGTTTATTAATACCATATGTCTTAAAAATTATAACAATATTCACATAACACATACTCATATAACATTTCTTTAATTAATCAATTTAATTAAAAATATAAAAAATATATATAATTATTTAAAAAATTAATTTCAATTTTTAATTTGTAAATACACTTAAAAATACTCTAAAATATAATTTTTTTATTATCCAATAATAATTAATAATATTTAAATTACAGTTTTGAAAACTCTATCTCAAAATAAACATATAACTATTAAAAACACATATAGAAACATCAAAACTACCTTAGGAAATACCTCCATAATGAACTACTTTGCAAAGTGGGCCGCAATGTGATACAGTGACATCAATCACGGTTAAAACTGGTTTGCTATGCAGTGAAACCAAAAACAATGAGCTTGGAACTCGTACTTCATTTATTTATATTTAGGCTCAGTCGATAAGTTATTTAATGCGGTTGGACAGTTAAATTTAAACAAATTTAAATTTAATGGTGAGTATATATTGCTCAATCACATTAAATAACTTAGAGTCTATAAAAAATGTGTTACTCAAAATAAATTTCCAACCATCAATGTACATATGTACAACGCATTTTGTTCTTAAATCTTGGCTCATATTTTTTTTTAAAAGTTCCGAACGATTCCATTAATTTGTCAGCGGTTCTATTAATTAGTGGATCAATATTTTCATTTAAATTACTAAACAAGATTTTAAATTTATGAATATGCTTATTATGTATAATCAAATTAATACTAAAGTAGTTATAAAAAAATATTTATAAATGTTAAAAATATTATATAATTTAAAGGAGATATATTTTCAATGTTCTATTTCCCTATGTTTTAAAATCATATATTCTTTGCTATTCCTTTGTACCACTAGTCTTTCAAATGCACCTCTAATATTTTGGAAAGAAAATCGATGAAGGATATCATAATTACATTGAGAATTTAGGTTGAAAAATGTACATTATACATATAATATAATATACAATTTAAAAAATATTGGTTTTATAAAATTGATATAATTTCAATAAACCAAAATAGTATATAAATTGTTAAATACTGGTATAAACTATCTATGTGTATCGTAATGGGAATCGTGGATATAATATATTTGTAGATTATTATATAATTTTATTATATATAATAATTGATATTTTTGACAACTCATATTCTGCAAAACTCATTGATGGCCAATTTGTGACAGGAGCTTGCGGGATATTACATCACTCCATTATACAAGTGATCAAGTCATAATTGATATTTTTGACTTAACTCATATTCTACAAAACTGATTGATGGCCAATTTGTGACTGGCATAAACTAATACAATGCACCCGATTGTACATGTTACAGACTATCTTATGAGGACACTGTTAATAGGTGGTGACATTGAACCTTGGCATTTGTAGGCCTAGTGATGGCAGTGGGTTGACATCACCACCTTGGGAACCCCAAAATCTAAAGGTAAACTATGGAAGAAAAAAATGATTTTTTTTTAGTACGAAGGAGAAATAATGCTCCAACATGGTCACTAGATATCACTACCTAGCGGTAGTGACCTAATAAGTAGCCCAAGAAACTACAACGAAAGGGAAAAAACATTAGAAAAGCGAAACATTGAAAAAATAAAATATTAAATGATACAATGAAGCATATATGTTATACATATAATAATATTTTTGGTAGTAATTAAAATATATGATTTGTATGGAGGATATGGAGAGGTATTCATATCTTTAAAAAAATTCGAGTTTAGGAATATTCAATTTAAAAATAGACATTTTTTTAGTAACATGTGAAAGGAGTAATATGAAGTATTGCTGGTGAATTATTTTGGTAATTTTGCACAAAGGGAAGTGGGAAGGTTAATTAACAAGCACATTCACATTGCAACCAATCAAATGTTATGTTAGCATGAGGCCTCACTCCTTTGTAGCTTCCACCATTGGTATTAGGATCATGGTATATTGAATCTTATATATCATTGAGGGCCACATCTCCTAACCAATGATGGATTAATATTTTGTATATAGAAGAATTTATGTCATATAAACAATTCCAAGAAGAATTGTGGAGTATTATCAATGACACTTTATTTTGGTATTTTTGCATAGAGGGAGGGACGATAAATTACCAATACACATATTCACACCACAACCAATCAAATATTATGTATGTTTACATAAATAGGGTATTCCATACAGGATGAACACCTTCAATAACTAGTCACACAACTAGATCAATATCACAATGCCAATATTTTTACATGGTTAAAACCCTTTGAGAGGGAAACAGTCCATGACCCTAGTAAATGTAGCAACTTGAAGGGATCTTATTAAAGCAAAGGAAAATATTTTACATAAAAGAGTTCTCATAATCAATCATCAATCATTACCCTTCATTCCCTTAAATAAAGATCATGGACCAAACGAGTGATAAGCCATAGATTAATGGTCATTAGTAATGAAGAGAATATGAGTTGTCAGGTCACTCTATGTCTAGAACATATTGTGATCATCAAATTACAATGCATCTGATGCATACTAAAGAAATGCACTAAGAAATACACTTTTAATAGACACATTAGACTGAGTTGAACTTAATTAACTCCTAAGTGCCTAAATATCATAAATCCCTTAAGAACAACTTGGGATAGTATTGACGTATTTATAAAGTTGACACAATAAGAGAATAAAGGAGGCATTAGAGTCTATCCCTACTTAATGAAAATGTCTTAAACTCCTAACATAGATTGAACTTTATAAAACTAATATTACAGAGCAATGCAACACATAAAATATGCGGAAAAAAAAAGAAAAAAAGAAAAAAAAAAGAGACACAGATATATGTGGTTCACCCAGTTTGGGCTATGTCCACCTCGAACAGCCAGTCCTTCCTTTCTATTATCCAACAAAATGAAGAGACACAACCTACAATAGACCCGTTGTAATATCCTTTGTTCTCTCTCAGTCTCCCTGTCTGTTTCTCGCTCTGAGAATACACATACAATACACAGCCACAATACAATACCCTCATACAAAACGAGGGGTTGCCTTCTAGGGAAAAAAACCCTAAATTAAACATAACTTCTACCGCCAGATCATTTGTCTAATGAACGGCCCAGATTGACTAGAAATTACAATACTTTTACAAGGCAATTTCACATCTGTTTTTAGATTCGGGGGCGCTGGCCGCTCCATAAATTCACAACGACCCCCTCCCCCCCGGACCCCCCAGGCAACATTTAATTACGGGCGGCGTTGCCACCTCGTTTAGAATAGGGGTCCAACGCTGTGATACAAAATAAAGAAGATAATTAGGCTCCACACCCAACAAAAACTTAACTTATGTAAGAGACTTTGTGAAAATGTTTGCAACGTAATCACATACAAGGAAAAAATGCACTCCAATAACTCAATCATGAATATGTTTTCTAATGAAGTGTATTTGTTGCTTAATGTGTTTTCTACACTAATGTTGAGTTGGATATTTGGCAAGCTTGATGACACTCTGATTGTCGCACTAGAAGGTGGTAGGATGCTAATGCTAGAATCCAAAATTTGAAAGGATCGATTGAAGCCATAATACTTCTTGATTTTATTTAACTATTGCTCGATAGTCTGATTCTACTGAATAAAGAGCAATAGTATGTTTCTTTTTACAAGCCCAAGTGATAGGTCTAGAACCAAGACCGAAAACGTAACCTGTAGTATACTTTTGATCATCAAGATCACTAGCCCAATCTGAATCAATGAAACCATACAACAAAGGAGCCCCACCTTGACCTGTAATGTATCTCAAACTGAATTGTACCCAAAATATATCAAAATATCCTTTTTGCTTTTTTCTAATGACTTTCATGTGGTATTTTCATATACTAGGAAATAAGGCCTACAACAAAGGAAATATCAAGAGGGGTATGAGTCAAACATAAGAGGCTACCAACTAATATACAATACAAAGTGGAATCAACATTAGGTGTAGTGCAGGTTGTAGTAAGTTTGAATCTAGAATAAAAGGGAGAAGTGGTAAGTTTACAATCTTCCATATGAAAATGGTGAAGAAGGGCACATGCATACTTAGATTTGGAAAGAGAAATTCCTTCTTTGGTTTCCAATACTTAAAGGCCAAGGAAATAATACAAATATGTCATTTCAAGCTTCTTTTAAAGGCTTGACTTCCAATGGGTTAAAAGTTTAGGGTCACAAATAGTGAGGATAAGGTCGTCAACATAAATAACAACTATTATGAGATGGCTTCCTACTTTTGGTACTTGAATTTTCCGAAGTAGACTCCACAATAGACATTCTGATAGGTTGGTTTTTGGAATCTCTTAAATAGATTCATCATTATGACAAAAGAGTCAAGGGAATGAAGAAATGAAGGAAATGTATAAATGCAATAAAGAGAGGGGGAGGAGAAATGGAGAAGAGTCAGCCCTAGAGATAGAAAAAACCTAAACCTAAAATAATGGGGGCGTCAATGGTTAATATGTTAAAATTAATGAATAAAAGGTTAATACTTAATATAAGATAGGTTCATAATTAATATTTTATTCATATATAACATAATAATAGAAATCAAGAATATTATTAAAAATGTATATTAATATATAAGTTAGTATAATAATATTTAATTTAGAGTATGATAAAATGGATAATTTAATAGTACATTTAAAGGGGGGATTTTATGGAAGGGAGGATAGGTTCATTTAATTAATTAATTGATTTTTTTTTTTTTTTTTTTTTTAATATAATGAAATAAGAAGAATATTATAATAGAGGGAAAAAAGTGGGCGGGGGGAGGAAAGAGGAGAGAGAAGTGTTGAAATTCAACAAGAAAATGCACCACATACTAGTGTGGGATTCCAGGTCACGCATGAGTGAGGAATTCAAGTGACAGATTAGTGCTAATGTGGGTGACCAATTTTTAAATAAATTGGAAAATAAATTGTTATCTTATCTCATAACAACTTGTAATAGTTAACTAAGTGTGATAGACTCAGTTAGCTCAAGAAATTCGAGTTGAGGGTCAAAGGATAGACATGTAGAGTGATTATATTATTTACAGGGTCTAGTTGTAGTTGTAGCACTCGTGTGGTGTGAGTGCAATAAGTTAACTCAAATTAATTGAGTTCAAATAAATTTAACTAGTTCTAACTGATTGATGAGCTAGTGGAAGATCAAGTGAATTAAAATAGATTTAATTCACAAGTAGTGATCTATCAAGTAACTGGTGATTCACTATTAATAGTTGCATGCATGTCAATTCTGATGACGACCTAGTTGAGACAAAGGTTAAAGGCAAGTAAACTATTAATTGTATTATTAGCGAACTGCCCAGGTGCAGTTATAAAGCCATAGGAAGCCCATGATGGATTGTGCAGCCAAGGAAGGTTTGATTTCCTATTTAATAGGAAATATTTTTCCTAGGGATTTCGTGAGCAAGGCAAGCTGAAGGTGGGTAGGAAATTGGCTATGTATTGGTCCAATTTTGCCTAGATCAATGTGAGACAATTGGTAGAGTGTATGAGGTCGTGGTGAGCACAAATGCATTTTATTGTTTCATGATTCCTTGGTTGATTATACAATAAATATGGAGGGGTTTTGAGCAGTTTCTTTCCCTAGGAAAATCTTGTGTTGTACGATTGATTTACTTCTTTCTCTTACTTGCATGTCATTGAGTGATAGTGATTTATATTCTGCAAATATTGTAGAAGGGTTCAATATCTTTTTTTAGTACATTACATGATTAGATTGAATCCATATGTGTAATTTATACATGGTATCAGAGCGCCAGGAATCACAATAGTGGAGAAGAAATTGAGTTTGTGTTGAACAATATTCAAAATTGTAGATACTTTCTTTGGAGTTAGAAGCAGATCAAGATGTATTTCAATGGCTTAAGACTTGAATGTGCACTCAAGGGCTGTTCGAATTATATTGCATGGAAGGACAGGATGGAGGCAGTGTTGGAGGACAATGGGTTGAAGGAATTCATAGATAATGATATTCCCAAGCCCGCATCAGCAGATTCCCAACTTCTTGATGCACGGCAGAAGAAGGTAGCAAAGGCGAGGAGGATCTTGTTAGAGGGAGTTTGAGATCTTATTTTCTCTAGTCTCCATGGAAAGGAAACTCCATATGCTATATAGAAGGCCTTGACAAATCTGTTTCAAAGCAGCAGTGACCGCAAAAAATTGGCACTCAAGGAAAAGTTCAGGAAAATAAAAATGGATAAGGGTGGCACAATCCATAAATACTTGACCAAGTTCACTCAATGTCGATATGAGCTTGGAAGTGTTGGGATTAATGTAGATTATGATGACTTGGTGAGCCTATTAGTTCTAGGCCTTCCCAAGAGATGGCATAGTTACCACGACTCTGTTAATGGGAGGGAGAAATTACCAGATTGGGAGCGACTATGGTCAAATTTGGTACAAGAAGAGTTTCCGCGGAATACCAGGGATGGATCCTCATCCAAGACTGATGATAAGGAAAATTGTGCCTTGGTTGGTAAGGAAAAGAAGGGGAAGGGGAATAATTCCTTTTCCAAATCTGAAACTGGCAAAGAAGGATAGAAGTGTGACATGTCAAAGGTGAAATTTTTTCACTGCCATGATCATGGACATTATGCCACAAATTTTCCACAAAAGAAGAAGAAGAACAAGAAGGCTCTAGGAGCTACAATGGGTGAAGCTTTGGCCTCAAAGTTTGAGTTGGAATTCTCTCTCATTGAACGCATGGAGTCAACTGTGATTGGATCTATGTGGTACTTGGATAATGGAGCATCTTTCCACATGATAGGAAACAAAGAACTCTTTGGTAGCTTGGAGGAGAAGGATCTTCAGATGCACATCGAGATGGGTGATGACGAGAGGTATAGCGCTACTAGGATTGGCACAGTTACTTTCCAGAGACAGTTAGGTAAACATTTCATATTAAAAGATGTCATGCATGTAATGGGATTGAAAAATAATTTAGTTCCAGTTGCTTTGTTGGAGGATCTTGGATATGATATGGTTTTCAGTGAAGGAAAGGATTTCCTTCATCACAAAGCCACAAGACAGGTAAAGAAGATTGGGGTTTGTGTGTAGAACCTGTAAAAAATTGATGTAGATGGCTGTGAAACATTAAGCAGTAAAGAAGGGAAGGTGGTGAGATGGGATACAGGAGAGTTATGGCACAGGATATTGGGCCATCTACACCACAGTGCTTTGAGGACCATGTAGCAGAGTTATACAGGCCTTCCCAAGGGTACTCTTGCGTAGATAGACACATGCAAGGGATGTACCATGGGGAAGTGTAATAAAACCACTTTTCATGAGAAGGAGAATTGAGCATCGACAGTACTTAAGAGAGTTCACTCATACATGTGTGGACCATTCTATACAACTTCCACAAAAAAGCACAGGTATTATGTGATTTTTGTTGATGATTTTTCTAGAAAGTGTTGGATCTTCTTTCTCCAAAATAAAGATCAGACGTTCTCTAAGTTTTGTGAGTTCAAAGAACTGGTAGAGAAAGATACAGGGAATAAGGTGAAGGCTCTAAGGAGAAAAAATGGTGGTGAGCATATCTCTAATGAATTCAAGAACTTCTGTGCCAAAGAATGAATTTGGAGAGAATTGATTGCACCTCATAACCCACAAAAAAATGGGGTTACAGAAAGAAAGAACAGAACAATTGTGGGAGTAACGCGAGCTATGTTAAATGATCATGGCCTACTGTTGCATCTGTGGGCAGAGGCATGAAACACAACAATATTTATGCAGAACCGTAGTCCTCATCAGATACTTGGCATGAGTACACCAGAGGAGGAATTTTCAGGTAAGAAACGAGATTTTCATATTTTAAAATTTTTGGCTTATCTGTCTATTGCCATGTGACCAAATATGCCAGGAAGAAGCTAGAACCAACAACAGAGGTTGGGATATTTGTGGGGTACACTAATACTCCCCACAACTATTGAGTGTATTTACCGGCTAACATGATGATAGTTGTGGGGAGAGATGTTAAATTTGATGAGGAGAAAGCCATGCGATTGTCCCTTGAGAGGGAGCTTGACTTGCATATAGATGAGGAACTCTTAATTCTAAAGAATGAACCTTAGGATGTGGAGCAGCCACAAACAAAGGATCATGGAGTGGAAGAAACCACTCATGTAGAGCCATCCACTACAAATGGTAGGAAGCACACTAGAGAGGCTGGAAGATTGATGCTAGATGCGACAAAGCATGTAGGTGCACCTACATCGCAGTGCAGGTAGAGAAGGTCCCCATATGGGTGCAATGGATACATGGTTCTTATGAGCGAGTGTATTTTGATAGAACCATCCTCTTTTGAGGAAGCAATGCAACAGCCAACATGGGTTTATGCCATGGTCTAGAAGTATGATTCCATTATCAGAAACAATGCATGGGAAGTGTTCCCAAGATCAGCGAGGAAGTCAGTGGTTGGATCCAGGTGGATATACAAGGTGAAGCAAGCAACAGATGGGAGTGTGGAGAAATACAAGGCTAGATTTGTGGCAAGAGGATTCTCACAGGTAGAGGGGATTGACTATGAGGAGACTTTTGCACTGGTTGCAAGGTACTCAACGATTATATTTATCATTTCACTCTCATCGTAGATGGGGTGGAAGATACATCAGATGGATGTAAAGACAACCTTCCTCAATGGAGTTATTGAGGAAGAAGTGTACATTAAGCAGCCAGAAGGTTTTAAGACCTTTGATAGGGAGTCACTGATAAAAGGAAGCAAAAACACAGGAAAATGAATTACTGAGAGCACACTAGATTCTTTTATTGTGAGAGAGATATATACATAGATGGCCTGTTAAGAAACAGTTGAACGAACTAAGCTAATTCTAAAATAACATAACCGACTAACGATTAATTCTTTAACACTCCCCCTTAATCTTGAGGGTTACATTGTTTTATTCCTAAATTTTGACATTGAAATTAAAAATTAACTTTTCATGGTGGTTTGGTGAATATATCCACTAACTGATCCTTGGAATCACAAAATTTGAGAACAATGTCACCATTTTTTATGAGTTCACGAATGAAGTGAAAACAAATGTCGATATGTTTTCTTTTTTAATGAAATACATTGTTCTTCGACAAGGAAATATCGAAAGTGGTGTCACAAAGGATTGAAATAGGTTCATTTTCTGTATATCCGAAGTCAGAGAGAAGTCTCTTTAGCCACACTGCTCGATATGATGTTGAATTCACTACAACGTACTCAGCCTCTGTTGAAGATAGTGCAACTATGGGCTATTTTTGGATGACCACAAGATCAAGTTTCTGCCAAATAGAAAAGCATAGCCAGAAGTGCTTTTCTAGTCATCAATGCATCCTGCATAATCACTGTCTGTATAACCAACAAGCTCACTGTCTTTAGAGGCTACATATGATAAACCATAAGTAGATGTACCTGCTGTATCTTTACACCCTTTTTCTAGCTTTCCAATGAGAGTCTTTAAGAGATTCCATAAACCTGGAAATATAACTAGCTGCAAATGCTATATCAGGTCTAGTAGCAGTTAGATACATAAAACTACCAGCAAGTTTCTTATACAAAGTCGAATTAACAATAGTACCCACATCATCTTTACTCAACTTTGTACCAACTTCAATAGGAGTATCCACCGGTTTACACCTGTCCATCTTAAAATTTTTCAAAATGTCAGTAGCATACTTCTGTTGACCATAAAAATACCATCGTGTGTTTGTTTCAATTCGATACCTAAGAAATATCTCATTAATCCAAGATCTGTCATTTCAAATTCATTTTTCATAGCAGCTTTAAATTCATCTAACTACATGTTACTTGTATAAATTATGTCATCAACATAAAGACACAATATCGGCATATTACCTTGATGATCATTCTTGACAAACAAAGTGGGTTCATGGTCGTTTCTTCTGAAACCATTATTCATCAAGTAATGGTCTATTCGGTTGTACCAAGTTCTAGGAGCTTGCTTCAAGCCATACAATGCTTTCGTCAACCTGTACACCTTCTGTTTTTGATTTTTTATTTCGAAACTAGGTGGATAATCAATATACACTTCTTCATTCAAAACACCATTCAAAAAAGCAGACTTTACATCCATTTGGTAAATGGGTCACTTGTTTTGTGCTGCAATGGCTAATACAAATCAAACTGTATCAATTCTTGCTACAGGTGAAAATGTTTCACCATAATCTATGCCAGGTTGTTGTGAAAAACCTTTGGCAACTAATCTTGCTTTGTGCTTATCAACTTCACCTCTCTCATTTAACTTAGTTTTAAAAACCCATTTGACACCTATAAATTTTTTATCATCAGGTATATCAACAAAATACTAAGTTTGATTTCTTTCAATAACATCGATTTCATTATTCATTAAACCTACCCATTATTTGTCCTTTATAGCCTCTTCAAAACAAGTAGGTTGAAATGAAATAAATGTAAAATTTACAATAACATCAACATCGTCTTGTGCATAAATATCACTTAAGCTTCTGATTTTAGGATTATCAGAATCAAACCCACTTAAAGATGATGAACTGCTACTGTTTGATGAACTACTACTGGTTTTGTCTTGAACCTGTAATCATGGATTGCTTGTTGTAGGTGCTTGATGTTTGCATAACATAATAAAAGGATTAGGAAAAGTATTATTCTCCATTTCATTATAAGATTTGTCTTCCAAAAATTTCACATCTCGACTTACGACAAACTTCTTAGTTATAGGAATAAACAATCTGTATGCTTTAGATTGATCACTATACCATATAAAAATATACTTTTCGCTCCTATCATTAATATTTTTTCTTAATTTTTCTGGAACACGAGCGAAAGAAATACAACCAAATATGTGAAAGTGTGAAACAATTACCTTTTTTCCACTCATGCTTCTTCAGGTACAAAACTTTGAACACTAGAAGTTGGCGATCTACAACTGCTTCAGCCCATAAATCTTTAGACAAATTTCGTGTTTTGAGAAAACTTTGAGCCATATTCATAATTGTTTGGTTCTTTCTTTTCGCGACTCCATTATGCTGTGGAGTATAACTGGCTGTCGTTTGTTTTTTAATACCGTGTTGTTTAGAAAAATCAATGAATTCGATAGATTCATACTCACCTCCTTTATTAGACCTGAGAAATTTAATAAACTTGCCACTTTGTTTTTCAGCCTCGGCTTTGAACTCCTTGAACTTGGAAAATGTTTCGGATTTGTATTTGATGAAATACACTCAAATTTACCTGCTAAAATCATCAATAAAAGTAAGAAAACAAATACTTCTAGTAACTGATTTTTCTTGCATTGGACCGCACAAATCTATATGCACTAACTCTAGTTGTTATTTGGCTCTATTAGAGGCTGATGCAAAACTATCTTGCTTATGTTTACCCAATATACAACTTGTACAAGAAGATATATGGTCAAAAAAAGTAGGCAAACCTTTCACCATAGACTTTATTTGCAAAAAACTCATACTTTTGATTGGTAAATGACCATATTGAAAATGCCATAGATCAGAGTCACTTGTCGTTGAAACATTATGTGCATACAACTTCTCACTTTTCATTTGTAATTGATACAACATGTTCTTTTTCATAGGGATATTTGCAACAAGAGACCTATGTTGATCATAAATCATGCACGTAGTGTTCTGAAAGCTAACATCATAACCATGTGTAGCTAACTGACCAACACTTAAAAAAAATTATGCTTGAAATTGGGTACATAATAAACATCATAGATATTCTTCACACCATTTTGTTTGGTTAAGACAGGTACAATACCCTTTTCTGAAGCTTTAACCTGA
This sequence comes from Pinus albicaulis, assembly GCA_034641835.2. NCBI lineage: Eukaryota > Viridiplantae > Streptophyta > Pinopsida > Pinales > Pinaceae > Pinus > Pinus albicaulis. Next base: position 575,852,996 of record CM076574.1, read on the forward strand.
TGATCATCACCCAAATCAATAGAGGAACTGAAAGATGTATCAAGATGTGAAAAAAAATCACTATGAATAGTCATATGATTACTACACCCGATGTCTACCAAACAAACATATTTATTAGGTACTTGCATAGTCACTTGGCATGTCAAAAATAAAGCATCTGATGTTTCACATTCAATGTTTATGACATTGGATTTGTTTTTACTTAAAAAATACTGTAATTTTTGACATTCAGACTTATAATGGCCATATTTTTTGCAGTAGTGATATTGAATTTTTGATTTATCTATCCACCTATGACCATGATCAGTTTGAGACTGCTATGAATGTGTTTGAGTTACCTGTGATCTATCATCAGAATGAGACTATCCTCTTCCTTTTCCTCTCCCGCCATAAAAACCTCTGCCTCTACCTCGATCCATAGAAGCTTTAGATTTGAAAGCATGCTCTAAAGTATTGTTGAATAGAGGGAGCGAATCTTCAAGGCTTCACCGATGTAGATTGGGCAAGCAGTCCATCAGACATGAAGAGCACATCAGGGGGCATCTTCAGCATAGGATCAAAAATAGTTTCTTCGTACAACAAGAAGCAGAGATCAGTTACAATCAATTCAGCTGAGGGAGAGTACATGGAAGTTAGTCAGGCTGGATGCGAGGCCATCTAGATGAGGAAGATATTTTTTGGTTTATTTGGTCATCAAATGGATCCAAGGATGATACATTATGATAACCAGAGTTGCATAAAACTCTCAGTTAATCCGGTATTCCATGATAGGTCCAAGTATATTGACATCTGGTACCACCATCTGAGAGATTGTGTTCAGAGGCACATTATTTTGTTGTAGTACATTCCCATGGAAGATTAGGATGAAAATATCTTGAAGAAGGCGCTTGCGAAGAACAAATTCGAATACCACAGAGGCAGGATCAGGGTAGCTGATAATCCCTTTCTTGTTGAGAGGGAGTGTTGAAATTCAAGAAGAAAATGAACCACATACTAGTGTGGGATTCCAGGTCACACATGAGTGATGAATTCAAGTGACACATTATTGCTAATGTGGGTGACCAATATTTAAATAAATTGGAAGATAAATTGTAATCTTATCTCATAAAAACTTGTAATAGTTAACTAAGTGTGATAGACTTAGTTAGCTCAATAATTTCGAGCTGAGGGTCAAAGGATAGACATGTAGAGTGATTCTATTATTTACAGGGTCCAGTTGCAGTTGTAGCACTAGTGTGGTGTGAGTGCAATTAGCTAACTCAAACAAATTGAGTTAATATTAGTTTAACTAGTTCTAACTGATTGATGAGCTAGTAGAAGATCAAGTGAATTAAAATAGATTTAATTCACAAGTAGTGATCTATCAAGTAACTGATGATTCAATATTAATAGCTGCATGCATGTCAATTCTGATGACGACCCAGTTGAGACAAAGGTTAAAGGCAAGTAAAATATTAGTTGTATTATTAGCGAACTTCCCAGGTGCAGTTATAAAGCCACATGAAGCCCACGATGGATTGTGCAGTCAAGGAAGGTTGGAATTCCTATTTAGTAAGAATTATTTTTCCTAGGGATTGCGTGAGCAAGGCAGGCTGAAGGTGGGCAGAAAATTAGCTATGTATTGGTCCAATTTTTCCTAGATCAATGTGAGACAGTTGGTAGAGTTTATGAGGTTGTGGTGAGCACACATGCATTGTATTTTTTCATGATTCCTTGGTTGACTATACAATAAAGATGGAGGATTTTTGAGCAATTTCTTTCCCTAGGAAAACCTTGTGTTGTGCGATTGATTTACTTCTTTCTCTTACTTGCATGTGATTGAGCGATCGTGATTTATATTCCACAAATATTGTAGAAGGATTTAGTATCTTGTTTTAGTACATTGCATGATCGGAAATGAATCCATATGTGTAATCTCTATAAGAATTTCGAGAACAAGAGGATGTCAATGAAAAGAAGAAGGAGAGCTAATGATAAAGGTTACATAAAAGGAGAGGTCAAGGGTCAAGAAAAGGCAGAGGAGGAAAAGGGAGGAGAGAAGAGGGGTCAAATAGAAGAGGGGAAGAGATGGAGAGGAGAAAAAAGAAAAGGGTAAAATGGATGAGGAAAGAAAACAAATTATATCAAAGGGGTAAGTTTGGATCTTCATAGATGACAGGGATCTAGGGCTGACATTGATTAATTAGATGAAGCCAATTCCTATTGTTTTCGAGGCCTTCATATTTATTCATACTGTTATGATATTTATAAATTTCTAATGCTTCTCAAATGCATATTTTGAAATGATAATTTATTTGGAAAGGATTTGGGTGTCTTTAGTGTATACATGATTTTTAGTTTTGAAATTTTTTTGGACAAAGACTGAGGATCTAATATGTTCATGTTTTATGTTTACAAAGCGTTATTTTGTTCTAGTTTGAAATGATCTCCCAGCCAATGTGACATATTGTATTAGAGCATGAAACCTCATAGACTCCTTTCTATTGGTGGATATCAATTTTGTCCTTGAGAGACCTCATCGTCTGCTTAACAGTGACCAAAGGTTAAAGGTTGTGTTGATATTATTTTTCTTCAAAACTCTTGCAATTTTATCGGTAACTCCCCGAATGTAGGGAAAATATGCCTTCTTAGTAGAGTTGTTATTATCAAGGGGGTTAGTTTGGCTTGATATTTTTATTGCAACTCTAGAAAAGGTTTTCTTAACGTCTCTTTCCTTGTAGCTTATATTTTTGAATACTTTTTCCAGGTGATCAAATTCTTGTTGGAGACGTTTAGGGTCATAAATCCTCAAGATAATATTATCCAATGTGTTTAAAATGCCTAATTTATGAAGGGGGTGGTGATGGGAATCAACATAGAGGTAGTTTTTAGTATGAGTCTTCTTTCTGAAGACTTGGTGTCCTAATGAACCATTGTGAATTCATGTAAGCTAGACATCTAATAACAGAATACTTTCATTCTCCTCAAGCTCCATGGTGAATTGAATGTCCTTAAGAGGTATCATTAAGGTGACCCATAATTTTGTTAAGTTCATCATCACCATGGGTCCATTTCATATTGGTTTCATCGATAAACCTCATCCATCTCATCGGCTTGAGAACATAGGAATTAAGAGCTAGCCTCTCGAAATTTTCCACATAAAGGTTAACAAAAATGGGTGAAAGTGGGGAACCCATTGCTACTCCACTTATTTGTTTATAATATTCACCTTGGAAACTAAAGAAGGCACTCCTTAGGCAAACTTCTACCAAACTAGTAATATTAGGACTAGTAACTTCTTTGACTACCTAAATAACTTCATTTAGGGAAATTTTTGTAAGAATTTGGACAACATCAAAACTAACAATCTTGTCTTTGCATTCAACTAATTCATCTTTTATGGTTTCAACAAAATGGGAAGAATCCTTAACAAAGGAATCAATGTTCCCTAACATGGGACACAAAATGGGGAGAATACTTAACAAAGGAATCATTGTTTCATAGGATTCCTACTTTCTTGGTGTAGACATGAGGGTTAGCATGACATCTAGAGAAGTCAGTGTCAAGAAGAAAGTTATCCATTTTTGCATACCAAGTTTAAGGAGCTTCTTTAAGAACATAGAGAGATTTCTTAAGGCAACAAACATGGTTGGAGTCACTTTGAACATAGCCAAGAGGTTGTTCCATGTAGATTTATTCTTGTAGTTCCTCATGTAAGAAAGTGGATTTAACATCCATATGATGGACCTCCCATCCATATGAGGCAACAAGGGCTACAACAAGGAAGATGTAATTCATTTTTTTGCGACAATGGAAAAGGTTTCATTGTTGTCAATTCCTTCGACTTGAGAGAATCCTTTAGCAACTAACTAGGCCTTCTGTATTTCAACACTTCAATCTAATGCATGTGTAGTTTTATATACCATTTACATATGATAATTTTTCTTTCTTTTATAAGAGGAACAATTTCTCAAGTATCGTTCACCATCATGGTATGAAGTTGTTCATTCATTGTGGTTTTCCAATCAAATGTTTCTGAGTCGCGAGTCTCTAAAACTTGAGCCAAAATAGAGGAGGCTCATTGGAACTGTGAACAAGTACTATGGCCTTGATATATACACTAGTACATTTGGCGGAAATTCCAACACTTTTCACCAAATGTCGGAAATTTCCCCAAATTTTTTCAACTTGTTCAAATCTTGCCCGAAACCATCGGTATACCGATGTTTAGAGAAAAGTGTCGCAATACCGACACTTAGAAAAAGTGTCGCAATTACGACGTTTGGAGGAATACGTCACAGTTGCGACACTATACCCCAAAGCGTCGCTATTGCGACGACTGTCTCCAAACGTCGCAATTGCGACACAATGTCTAAGTGTTTCAATTGCGACATTTGGAGGCAGCCGTCGCAATAGCGACGCTTTGGCCGCCGTCGGTATAACGACACTTATATGCAATAAACGACACTTATATGTCTCTTTGTAAAATCCATGTCACTTACGGTTTATTTTTTATTTTCTTTTGCTTGAACTAAGTCTTATTTCCATGTGGATTGCGTAATTTCACGTTTATTGCATATTATAGAATGTGTTTGTTTATAAGATTATATGATACATGTGAGATACAGGTTTATTATTTATCATATATAAATAAATTTTATCAATATTGTACATTTACACTTTTATGAGGTGATGTTATAAGTAAATTCATAAATATCTCTTTTTAATCCTCATTTTACTCCATGAATATATTTGGAAATGAAATTTCAATAGATTAATTTTCTCCTAACCTATGTATCATCAATATTGTACATTTACATTCTTAATTATGAGGTGATGTTATAGGTAAATCCATGAATATCTCCTTTTAATCTTCATTTTACTCCATAAATATGTTTTGAAATGAAATTTCAATAGATTAATTTTCTTGCTATTATATGTTTTACGAAGATATGGTAAGGAATTATCTCTTGTTCTTCTTAGAAATAATTATATATAATTTTTTTTCTTTTTCAAAATAGATTAAAAAAATTATATGAGAAAAATTATTAATTCATCAATATGTGTGTGTGTGTGTTGTGAGGAATAATTTCATAGTTCAACTTAATGGTTCATTATATAATCATGTGACCATCACCAATGATATATCTTAAAAAGCAACTGAAAAGACATGTGTACAAAATCGATGTATACTCTAGAGAGTGGTTCTCATATCACTATGTAAATTGTTGTATGCTACTTCAACAAAATTATAAGATAAACTGTAATACACATCATATATGCACCATAACAATTGCCATACAACTAATTTGTTTTAGGATACATGTGGCATTATAGGGGTAAATTCCATATGATGTGTATATCAATATATTAGGTGTTGGTAAGTTGTGAGTATCTAAGAAATGATAAGGAATATCCATACATCATGATATTGTAATGTGATTATAAATTGTGTCTATAATTTCCATAAAATGTATAAATGATTTGTTTAAAAAAAATCAACACAATCAACCCTAAACAATGCTCATGATGTGGAATGTCATTGGCGAAACCAAAATGATGGTCACATGTCCCATTTCTATGGTAATGGTGATTATATATATGTTGTAGTGACACTTGATGAGTAATTAAATAAATCTCAAAGTGTGACTCATTGTGCCATATTTTTTTAAAGCATGATTTGTTTTCCTAGTTTTTACTAATTTGTTAACATATTTTATTCATTTGGAAAGCTAATTAATGATGCTTTAAGTAAATAGGACCTAATGAGAGATTATCTTCACATCTTCACTGAAATATATTTGGTAATTGTAGTCACTATATGAACCGCACATGCATGATACTTAAGAAAAATTGAAATATAAACTATAATACACATCTTATATCTGCCATAACAATTGTCATACAACTTATTTACTTCTAGATACATATGAAATACTTCAGGTAAATGCCATATTATGTGTATACCAATATAATAGGTGTTGGTAAGTTATGAGGATCTAAGATATGATAGGGTATCCACACATTAGTGCCCTGGTGAATTTTTTGCATAATTTTCTATTTGTTGTAATTTTGTTGCTTGGATTTGTTATAGATTTCAAATAATACAATTATCTACCAATTGTTCTTTATAAAGAAGAAGTACAATAAGTAGTCACCTATACTTCCCCACTGTGGTCAATGTTGATGTATGGCCTTGGCCCATTGATCTTACAATTAACTCACTATTCTTATTCAATTTTCTCCAGTTCAGCCCAATAAAATAAGGAAAATAGAAAATGAAGTCTTGATTTTTCTTTCCAGTGCTTCTACATAATAAAAATACTCTTAAAAACCAATTAATATATAAATTGTCATCATTCATGCTAAAATCAGTTTGAATTTTTTTAATGAATATGTTTACAATTAATATATTACATTGCTCACAGAATAAGAGATAATTTAGAACTATGATTTCACAATAATAAATTACCCTAGCAGTTCAAACTTCGAACATGTTAGTGTCAGTCTAGTCATACTGCCATCAGTGATCAAAACTGCACTTTTTGCATTTGCATATTAGGTGTCTCATACCAATAAATTTCACCATTATGCTAGGTCATGGATTCATTTGTGGCAGTAATGTTTCATCAGTTTTCCCTCATGAGGTACTTGCTGATTTTCCTCCCTATGGTTTTCAGTCATTAGTCACTTTCGTTCTCAAAATCATATCAGTAGGTCATAGGATGGGTCTCTTTAGTATCTAAGGTCTCATCACGGTCAAAATAAATGAGTCAAGTGTCAATAAAGATCAGTAGGGTCATGAGGAAGTCAATAAATGCAAAGTCACAGCGCCAGGAAGATCAAAGATATCATTTATTCAGTTTGGTGCAATTTTCACCCCAAAACCATCTTTTGAGGTGAAAACATAACACTTCGCCTTTCAGTCACAATTCAGAAGCTGTTATCTCCACAAAGCAATGTCCCTGCCTTTCAGAGAAGTTTTCCATAGCATGTTCAGCGCTAGATCATCTTCAAAGCAGAGCCATCAGAAAGAGCCCAGAAAGAGCTTTCCAACGGTATACTACACTCTAAAAACTGGCTTCCGGATTGAATTTTATGCTTAAGTGAGGCAAAAGTCCCTATGCCCTCATATATCCCCTATTTCCCATTTGTTCCCCTTTAACTTGATGTTCAAAGCTTTAATATCCCTTTAAAAATCCCTTTTTCCCTTTTCCGATGGCAAAAATTCGCATTATCATATTAAACCACTTCCCCACCATTACCCCTAAACTTTAATATAAAGTTTATATATATAAATTTCCGCCGTCATAACCACTTCCCCACCATGCATATGATAAAACTTTATAATATAAAGTTTAGAGTTTATTATGATAAATCGCAATCGCAAATAGTTCCAATCGCAAATAACTCCAATCGGCCAATCGCAACAGACTCCGATTGCCCGATCGCATCCCCTTTCGATTGGTCAATCGCAAGTCCCTTCCCCGATCCTCCGATCACGACACCCCCGATCATCCCTCAGCCGTTGATCTCCTAGTCCGATTGGACGGCCCACCTCCAATCGCACCATCGCAATCAGCGCTTCCGTAAGTCCCCCTCCGATTGACACCTTCCGATTGACAGACTCTCGATTAACCCCCAACCGTCGATCTTTCCCCCTTCGATCCGACGGCCCTCCGCCAATCAGAGCGTTTCAATCGCATTGTTTAAATCCTGCCTCCGATTAATCCCGCCCGATGTGATCTCCACCGTCGATTACCCCCGCCGATCGGACGGTCCACAGCTAATCGCACCATCGCAATCGGCATTCCCTATATGTGTTGCACTCCGCTCCCCTTCGACGTTGCGATTGCGATTGACCCTTGGGTCCCACCTCCAGTGCTTCCGCCCATTCACATAATAAAGGGCCCTTTTCCTTTGTTAACGCAAAATTTTGGTTTTGAACTATAATACAAAGGGTTTTCCCCCCAATCGCATCGGAAATATTGTATACACCATTCCGCTCCTCCTCCCGATTCCGACTCCGATTGCGATTTACGTGGCTCCTGCCTCCATTTCCCTTCCCTCTTCCCATTTAAATTACATTTTTCCCTTCACGAAAGGCATAAATTCATTTTATCAGCGTTCTATTAAAAGCCAGAGAATAAAGAAATAATGGAGAGCGAACAGTCAAAGGCCGATAGCTTAGAATAAAATGAAAATATCTGCAACAGCAAAGAAATATGATCCGATTGCCTATTTTGTTTTCAGTTACGATTCAAAGGGATCCACACTACATGTTTTCGCCTTCCCATTGGTTATCGGTGAATTTCAAGTAGAACAAAGTAACGCTGCTCTCCCTTTACCGAGAGACTGTTGGCTTTTGACCTTCCATCTTCAGTGGTGATTTCTCCTCTTCCCATCGATTTGTATTCCTGAAAATCAGTCTATTTATTGCAAACACTAATCATTTTGTAAGGCTGGGCGAGTCTGAGGTCGAAAAAATCTCAGAAGTAGGGGAACAATGTGGCAGTGAGCTTTGTGCTCCTTTTGTACAGTTTTGGTAGGGAATTAATAAAGTGATGCAGCTCTGATTTGTGGGATTCATGTGTTATGAGTTTTAGCATATGTTTCTCCTTTATGTTTCATATGTACATTGTTGTGTTTCACCATTCATTCATTAACATTTCTAGTTGAATGTTTTCAAGTTAGAAAGGTAGAATCCATTTTATATGCTCTGCCTTGGGGAATCATTCATACTCTGTGTATTTTCTTCTGTCTGAAAAGGATTCATTTATTATGCCCTTTTCAGCTTCTCAAACAGTCTTTCCACTCCATCTTATTTCAACTTGATTGCTAAATCTCCTGCCTATCTTGCCCTATGAAATAACCTGTATCCTGATTTAATTCCTCAGTTTCATACTGTCCCTTTGTCCCATACCTTCCTGAAATTCAGTCATTTATCAAAACTCTTTTTCCCATTTATATACCTAGCCTAAAATCAGTTTATTATCGTGTTATTGAATATATATTCTACGGAGAGAGCCCTCTCCTGTCCTTGTAGGGCTAGCTACAAGGCTGAGCGTGGTTTAGTTGTTGCCCTGATTTTCCTTTTTCAGCCTGAGGTTCAGATTGGGTGCTAACATCTCTGGCGACCATACTGGGGACGCAATTACAAACTTTTTGCGTGGAAGATTTATCACCCCAGTAATATTTTTCTTGTAAAGTCTTGATGATGATATTTCAAAGTTTTCTAGGCTGATATAAATATTGTACAGTAGTAATTTGACCACACTGGCTTTAAGAAGATATACAAGGGCTAACCCTGATCCAAATCCTCCCCCTGTGTTTGAAAATCCAAATCTTATCCCAAGAATAGTCAGAAGAGAAGAGGGATCGCTAAATCCTACACCTATTCTCAGGTCCCATACTTGGCCCAATGAGTGGTTGTTTGTAGAAGAGCTTTCTTTTGATAATAATTTTGAGCTTTCTTTGTTTAGAAATAAGTCTGAAACTGCACTTGAAGACACGGTTTTAGATCCTGAGTTTCTTGTAGATATTGAAGTTCAGAGAGAAAATTCTTCCATTGATGACTACATTTTGAATTCACCTCAGTCCATCACTGCAACTTATATTCCTGAGCCTTCAGAATCATCAGGAGTAGCATTCCATCCTCCTAATTCATCAACATTCCCATCAATCAATTCCCAGTTTTCATCTCCTCCATCAACACCTACCTCAAATTCCAGCACTACAAACGCTGTGGTAAATCCTCCCAAAATTATGGCTGCCCGGTATGCACCCTTGGTTTTACCTCAGGTTCTCAATGATATGCCTGCTGATTATCAGAGTAAAATTACTATCTTTGATGCCACTCAGGGCATTACAGCCCAGCAACATGTTGACAAGATGAATGACTTTTGTGACTTGCATGAAGTGGAAGAAGAAAATGTAGCTACCAGGTTGTTTGTTCAAAGCTTCGGAGGTGAAGTGAGAAAGTGGTTCAGAGCTTTACCGACAGGCTCTATTCACACTTTACAGGAGTTACACACACAGTTCTTAGACCGATGGGAGGTGAAAAGGAATCCACAGCAAATTCTGTCTGAATATGAGAATATTAAAAGGAATGCGGGTGAAACGGTGCAAGACTATTGTTTTAGATTCAATATGGTATACAATGCTATTCCGGCTAACCTCAAACCTCCTGTCGATTCAGCTATGCTGAGGTTTCCGAATGGTTTTGATGCCGATATGGCATATCAACTACGTGAAAGAGATCCACCGTCACTTGAAGAAATGCAGAATATGGCAGTAAGCGTCGAAGCAAATCTGCTGGCTAGAAGAGCTCGAGCCAGAGCTGAAAAGAAAGTCGTGGTGAAAGAAGAAGCATCCCCTTCGGAAAGCAAAATGGACACACTAATTCGTACAATGGAAAAGATGGTTGATCGATTAACGATTTCGGACAGACCTGAACCCCAAATAAGAAATCCGAATTTTAGAGGACAACAGCAGCCGCAATTCAGGATTAGACAGAGAGAACAGAAAGCGCAGGACCAAGCGGCACCACAACAACAGATTAGAATGCCATTACAGCAGAATTACGTGCAAGGGACTGACTTAGATGACGATGGTCCCCTGTTTGAAACCAATCATTTTTTCACAGCTGATGGTGAGCCCATTTTCCTCACAGAAGAAAAAGAATACACAGTGGCGACTCCATACATTCGAGGGGACGAAAATTTCATCCTGGAAAACGATGTAATGTTAGAAGAAGAATCTGATGATTACCAGAGAGGGTATATGAATGCGTTGTCAGCCCAACAAAGGCAATATTCTCTAAGGAACAGAAACGTCGCAATCAGCCCCATTCAAAAAAGAAAAGAACTACAAATTGAGGACGAGGCACAGAAGAAAGGAAAAGAGCCGGCCAATCCTTCATCCAGCAGAGCACCCGTAGTTACTAATACAGCTGAGAACGCTGCAAAAGAGAAAAGCAAGCAGAACACAACGAAAGAGCAAACAGAGAAGAAAGACCCTCCTACTAAAGAGGTAGAAAATGCTCCCTCCTTTTATTTAGAAAGTGAAATTTCCAAGTTGAAAGTGTCTATGCCTTTGACCGAGTTGGTAAAGAATAGTGTATATAAGAGTCAGGTATCTAGAGTCTTGCAAATAGACCCTCTTTCTGATATGGTTAATGTGGAAGATGACTACCCTGAACTAATATTTGGTCCAGCCACAGGAGAATCTGAAGAAAACGAAGTCCCTCCCTTTTACCTGAGTCTTAGGTTGCATGAGTTTGTCTTGCATAACGCCATGTTAGACTCCGGGGCCTCCCATAATTTAATGCCCAAAGCTGTCATGGAGAAGTTAGGCCTTGATGTTACTAGAAAATATCATGATTTGTACTCTTTTGATTCAAGTAGGGTCCACTATATTGGTCTCATCAAAGATTTAGTAGTGTCTTTAGATCAAATCCCACCCAAAAATGTCTTGATGGATGTAGTTGTTGCTGATGTCCCACCAAGGTTTGGAATGCTTCTATCTAGGTCTTGGGGTGCAAAACTTAAAGGAACCAAACAACTTGATTTCTCCTATGCCACAATCCCTGTATTTGGCCAGTTGAGGAAGTTATATAGGGAGAAGAAAATGAAATATATGATCACCAGTAAAGACAAGCCAGTGAATCATCCCATCAATGCGGTCCACACAGATTTAGAATTGTTTGTCCTATATTCAGATGGTGGTCTAAATGATGAGGATGTTTAGATTGTACAAGTGGAGGAGATACATGAGATTTCAGAAAATTTCAGAGAGGTCCTCAAGCAGGAGAAGGACAAGGCAGCAAGTACTTCTGAGCCTCCTGACTGCCAGCAGCAAAGGGATAATGAAAAGCCAGAAATCAACCAAGATGAAAAGAAGGAAGAAACTAAATTTCAGCATCTACAAGAAGAAGAAGAAGGTCTGTGGAGTATGGATTTTGATGGAGCTGTTGGTAAAGATGGAGCTGGCATTGGAATTTGGATTAGGATTCCTATTTTTCAACCTGAGAAGGTCCCTAGTAATGTTAGAGTATGTGCTTACAAGTTGGCTTTTGAATGCTCTAACAATGAAGCAGAGTATGAAGCTCTGATTGCAGGCCTCAAAATATTGAAGAAGTTGAAGGCAAAAAGGATTTCTGTGTATGGTGACTCTGAGTTAATAATCAAGCAGGTGAAAGGAGAGTACCAAGCTAAACATCCAAGACTGAGGGAATACAGAAATGCAGTTCTGGACATTTTGAAGACATTCCCAGAGTACACTTTGACAGCAGTGCCCAGGATGCTGAATCTTATTGCTGATTTTCTTGCTACTACTGCAAGTAACCTGAAAATTCCGATGAACTCCAGCAACAAATTCGAAATCCATGTCAAACATAGGCCTGCTGTTCCGGATAATTTGAGGTATTGGCAAGTATTTTGGGATGATAATGAGATAAAGGCATTTTTGTAGGGTGATGGAAAATTCAAGGACACTCTCATAGAAGGTGAGTACGTGGTGGATGATCAAGAAATGGAAACAAACCAGATGGACATATTGCAGCTGAAAGATAACGTAATTCCTAGAGGTCTCATACCTCTAGAGGAGTTGTTTGATCAGGACGATGTTGTAAAGAAGCCAAGCTTGGTGCCCACAGAGAAAGGAGTTGAAGATGTGAATCTTGGAACACCTGATCAGCCCAAGTTCGTGAAATTGTCAAAGACATTGTTCCCTGAAGCGAAGGATGAGTATGTCAAGTTGCTTTCCGAATTTTCTGATGTATTTGCATGGGATTATTCAGATTTGAAAGTGTATGATAGGAACATAATCCAGCATACTATTCCTATCAAGCCAGATCAAAAGCCATTCAGACAGAAGCTGAGAAGAATCAATCCGAAGCTGCTGCCATCCATTGAAAAAGAGGTAAACAGATTATACAAAGTTGGTATCATAGTCCCCATTAGATTTTCTGACTGGATTTCAAATTTGGTCCCAGTACGTAAGAAGACTGGAGAAATAAGGTTGTGCATAGATTTTCGGAACTTGAATAAGGCTTCCTTAAAGGATAATTATCCACTTTCGAAAATGGACCATATTCTGCAGAGAGTAGTTGGAGCATCCAGGATGTCATTACTTGATGGCTACTCAGGCTACAACCAAATCTTGGTGCATGAGAAGGACCAAGATAAAACTGCCTTCACAACACCTTGGGGAACCTTCCAGTATGCCAAAATGCCTTTCGGATTGAAGAATGCAGGAGCTACTTTCCAACGTGCAATGGACATCGCCTTTGCAAATGAAAAAGATGTTTTTCTGGTTGTCTATTTGGATGATTTGACAGTGTTTTCAGGATCAGATGATGAGCATTTGTACCATTTGAGAGTTGTTTTTCAGCGATGCAGAAAGTTTGGAATTTCTCTCAATCCCAAGAAGTGCCTCTTCGCCATGGATGAAGGCAAGCTGCTGGGACATATCATCTCCAAAGATGGTATTCGCATCGATCCAGCTAGAGTGGAGGCAATCCAGCTCATAGACCTGCCACGAAACAAGAAGGAGATCCAAGCATTCAATGGTAAGATGAACTTCTTACGTCGATTTATACCCAATCTGGCTGAGCATTTGAGGGAAATGACTAATATGTTAAAGAAAGACAACATTGTTAAATGGAGTGAGGAGGCTATCAAATCATTCAATCTGGTAAAGTTTGCTTTGTCCAATGCCCCAGTTTTGATCAGTCCTGACTACACTCAAGATTTTATCATATTTTCGTTTGCATCTAAGCATACTTTAGGGCTAAAAATAATGCAAAATAGAGACGAGATCGAAAAGCCAATTGCCTTTTTCAGTAGAACTATTAGAGATGCTGCTTTGAGGTATAATATCATTGAAAAATAGGCATTGGCCCTTATCAAAGCATTGAAGGATTTCAGGGTCTATATTCTGCATTCACATACTATAGCATATGTCCCAAATGCAGCAGTGAAGGAGGTGTTGATGCAAACTGATTCAGAAGGTCGAAGAGGTAAGTGGATAGCAACCATGTTGGAGTATGATTTGGAGATGAAGCCCACGAAATTGGTCAAAGGCCAAGGCTTGGCGAAATTGATGGCCCAATCAAATCTGCATGCTTTAGATATAATTCTTATAACCATAGTGGCAGAAGAGGAAGATGAAGGTTTACTGGTTCCAATTGCAGATATTTTTCTACAGTCCCCGTGGTATTCATATATCGTCTATGTCCTTCAGCATTTGTCACCCCCTACGGGCATGTCCAAGAGTAAAGGTAGATCTCTGAAGCTAAAATCCGTAAAATACTGCATTTTAGACAACGCTCTGTATTGGAAAGATCCGGGAGGAGTTCTGCTTAATTTTTTGGTTGAAGAAGAAGCGTAAAAGGTAATGCACGAGTTTCATAAAGGCGGCTGCGACGGTCACCTGTTTTGGAAGACTACAGCTAACAAGATATTGAGAGTCGGATATTATTGGCCCACATTATTTTCTGATTTATATAAGACCGTGATGAAATTTCATGAATTCCAAATCTTCCAAGGGAAGAAGAAATTGCTTCCACTCCCTTTAAAACCAGTTTCGGTGAACGCACCCTTTCAACAGTGGGGGCTCGATTTCATTGGAGAAATTCATCTCGCATCTTCAGCACAACACCGATGGATATTGATAGGGACAGATTACTTTACCAAATGGATCGAGGCCATCCCAGCCAGGCAAGCAACAGACACGGTAATCATTCAATTCCCGGAATCGAATATTTTATCTTGCTTTGGATGCCCATGCAAAATCGTAACAGACAACGCAGCAGCGTTCAGATCAAAGAAAATGATCGATTTCTGTGACAAATACAACATCGCGCTGGGCCATTCGACAGCATATTATCCACAAGGAAATGGCCTAGCCGAGTCATCTAACAAATCGCTGGTAAATATAATTAAGAAAATGTTGGAAGAAAACAAAAGAAATTGGCACCGGAAGCTCATCAACGCACTGTGGGCAGACAGAGTTAGCAGTAAAAGATCAATAGGTATGTCACCATTTGAGTTGGTTTATGGTACTGATGCTATCTTTCCTACATCCCTTACTGTCCCAGTTATGAGATTATTGCAAGAAGTTGACAACGAGGACAATGACAATCAGCGAAGGATCAATCAAATGATCCACCTTCAGCAAACAAGAGAGGAAGTGTCACAGAACGCTATTCAGTTGCAGGAGAAAATAAAAAATATCTATGACAGGAAGACAAAAGCAGAAATGTTTTAGCTAGATGATATAGTGTTGAAATGGGATGCTAGAAATGAAGACAAAGGGAAGCATGGTAAGTTTGAAAACCTGTGGAAAGGACCATACAGGATCTCAACATACAAAGGACATAATGCTTTCTTGCTTTCAGAAATGGACGGCCAAGATTGTCTTGGAGGAGTAGTGAATGGTAGGCTTTTGAAGCACTACCACCGTTGAAAACAAAGGATCAGGATCTATTTCATCATTGTATATACCATGTTATGTTTATCAGAGTTCAGAGTACACAGTCATTAAAGTTTGGGGCCCGAGGTGAAGGCTATAAGACTTGGGTGATTGGTGTATGGTTTGGTTTTATTTCACTTTTTCAGTCTTAGTATTGAGTCAGTGTCAGTCTGCATTGTGTCAGCTTTTCAATATTCTTTATTCCATGCCCAATTGATAATGCTACTTGGTCTACGGTGTTCTTGGCACCTCCAAGGAGCTACCATCCCCATTGGAGCCAATGTTAGTGTCAGTCTAGTCATACTGCCATCAGTGATCAAAACTGCTCTTTTTGCATTTGCATATTAGGTGTCTCATACCAATAAATTTCACCATTCTGCTAGGTCATGGATTCATTTGTGGCAGTAATGTTTCATCAGTTTTCCCTCACGAGGTACTTGCTGATTTTCCTCCCAATGGTTTTCAGTCATTAGTCACTTTCGTTCTCAAAATCATATCAGTAGGTCATAGGATGGGTCTCTTTAGTATCTAAGGTCTCATCACGATCAAAATAAATGATTCAAGTGTCAATAAAGATCAGCAGGGTCATGAGGAAGTCAATAAATGCAAAGTCACAGCGCCAGGAAGATCAAAGATATCATTTATTCAGTTTGGTGCAATTTTCACCTCAAAACCATCTTTTGATGTGAAAACATAACACTTCGCCTTTCAGTCACAATTCAGAAGCTGTTATCTCCACAAAGCAATGTACCTGCCTTTCAGAGAAGTTTTCCACAACATGTTCAGCGCTAGATCATCTTCAAAGCAGAGCCATCAGAAAGAGCCCAGAAAGAGCTTTCCAACGGTATACTACACTCTAAAAACTGGCTTCCGGATTGAATTTTATGCTTAAGTGAAGCAAAAGTCCCTATGCCCTCATATATCCCCTATTTCCCATTTGTTCCCCTTTAACTTGATGTTCAAAGCTTTAATATCCCTTTAAAAATCCCTTTTTCCCTTTTCCGATGGCAAAAATTCGCATTATCATATTAAACCACTTCCCCACCATTACCCCTAAACTTTAATATAAAGTTTATATATATAAATTTTCGCCGTCATAACCACTTCCCCACCATGCATATGATAAAACTTTATAATATAAAGTTTAGAGTTTATTATGATAAATCGCAATCACAAATAGTTCCAATCGCAAATAACTCCGATCGGCCAATCGCAACAGACTCTGATTGCCCGATCGCATCCCCTTCCGATTGGTCAATCGCAAGTCCCTTCCCCGATCCTCCAATCGCGACACCCCCGATCATCCCTCAGCTGTTGATCTCCCAGTCCGATCGGACGACCCACCTCCAATCGTACCATCGCAATTGGCGCTTCCGTAAGTCCCCCTCCGATTGACAGACTCCCGATTAACCCCCAACCGTCAATCTTTCCCCCTTCGATCCGATGGCCCGCCGCCAATCAGAGTGTTTCAATCGCATTGTTTAAATCCTGCCTCTGATTAATCCCGCACGATGCGATCTCCACCGTCGATTACCCCCGCCGATCGGACGGTCCACAACTAATCACACCATCGCAATCGGCATTCCCTATATGTGTTGCACTCTGCTCCCCTTCGACGTTGCGATTGCGATTGACCCTTGGGTCCCACCTCCAGTGCTTCCGCCCATTCACATAATAAAGGGCCCTTTTCCTTTTTTAACGCGAAATTTTGGTTTTGAACTATAATACAAAGGGTTTTCCCCCCAATCGCATCAGAAATATTGTATACACCATTCCGCTCCTCCTCCCGATTCTGACTCCGATTGCGATTTACGTGGCTCCTGCCTCCATTTACCTTCCCTCTTCCCATTTAAATTACATTTTTCCCTTCACGAAAGGCATAAATTCATTTTATCAGCGTTCTATTAAAAGCCAGAGAATAAAGAAATAATGGAGAGCGAACAGTCAAAGGCCGAGAGCTTAGAATAAAATGAAAATATCTGCAACAACAAAGAAATATGATCTGATTGCCTATTTTGTTTTCAGTTACGATTCAAAGGGATCCACACTACAGGTTTTCGCCTTCCCATTGGTTATCAGTGAATTTCAAGTAGAACAAAGTAACACTGCTCTCCCTTTACCGAGAGACTGTTGGCTTTTGACCTTCCATCTTTAGTGGTGATTTCTCCTCTTCCCATCGATTTGTATTCCTGCAAATCAGTCTATTTATTGCAAACACTAATCATTTTGTAAGGCTGGGGGAGTCTGAGGTCGAAAAAATCTCAGAAGTAGGGGAACAGTGTGGCAGTGAGCTTTGTGCTCCTTTTGTACAGTTTTGGTAGGGAATTAATAAAGTGATGCAGCTCTGATTTGTGGGATTCATGTGGTATGAGTTTTAGCATATGTTTCTCCTTTATGTTTCATATGTACATTGTTGTGTTTCACCATTCATTCATTAACATTTCTAGTTGAATGTTTTCAAGTTAGAAAGGTAGAATCCATTTTATATGCTCTGCCTTGGGGAATCATTCATACTCTGTGTATTTTCTTCTGTCTGAAAAGGATTCATTTATTATGCCCTTTTCAGCTTCTCAAACAGTCTTTCCACTCCATCTTATTTCAACTTGATTGCTAAATCTCTTGCCTATCTTGCCCCATGAAATACCCTGTATCCTGATTTAATTCCTCAGTTTCATACTGTCCCTTTGTCCCACACATCCCTGAAATTCAGTCATTTATCAAAACTCTTTTTCCCATTTATATACCTAGCCTAAAATCAGTTTATTATCGTGTTATTGAATATCTATTCTACGGAGAGAGCCCTCTCCTGTCCTTGTAGGGCTAGCTACAAGGCTGAGCGTGGTTTAGTTGTTGCCCTGATTTGCCTTTTTCGGCCTGAGGTTCAGATTGGGTGCTAACAGAACATACCTTATGAAATTAAAATATGGCAGGTTAATGAGCCAATCTAGTTTCCTCGAAGCCAATCCTTAGCTCGGCCTAAGTCTGAATGCCTTGAGAGTGCGAGTGTAAGGAACTAGACGCCTAAAGCTTTTATTTTGTGCTTGTGTAATTCACTGTTTGACCATCAAGCCAAGCCACCAGCTATATTAACACTACTTCATGTTGGGGCAGATTGGCATTCTAATTTTTAGTGCTATAGTCGTACTTTTTCACTGCTTCACTAATCACAACCTTGGAAGTTTTCAGGGCAACGGGCTTTATTCTTTCTTTGGTGTTTTATGTAAAAGAAAGGATTTGTGAAGTTTCTGTAATAGGAAGGGGAAAACTAAATTGATTCTAATTTTAAAATATCAATAATGATAAGTGGTAATTCCTTTATTAAATTTTTAATTTTGAGTGAGCCAAAAAAGTAACTTTCCTTACTTTTTGAGTACAACCTTGCAATTGCAAAGAGGACTAGTGTTGCAAAATTATTGGTAAGTGGAAATTAAAGGGCGTAAGAACGTTTTTGAAAAAATTTCAAACGTCAAAATTAAGTCTTCTATCCTTCCTAGCATGTCACGGAAAACAGGAATTCACAAATTCTAGTTGTCAAATACGTGCAAAATGGAGGACTGGTCCTATGCTGCTACATGAGTTAGGGTTTCATGTGGTAGCAGGGAACCTTGTATAGTTTTTAAGGGATAGGAAAGGGGAATATTGTCAGTTAATCATCACATGAAACTTCATCACCATTTGAAAATTGTGTCCTAATTTGAAACAATAAGACTACCCAACTATTTCATTATTTAATTTAGATTGTGTAATACAAAAAAATATCCTAGATAACTTCAATAATGTAAGCACTTTTGCAAAAATTTAGTGGGGAGAACCTTCAATTACATTTATTTTGAAGATCCACTTGCATTTTAAGCCATTTTAATTAGTCTTTCATGGCTATTCTAGTAAAAATTTCAACCTCTTGTAGAAATTTGTTTGTCACCTGTATTAGAAATGCAAAAATCAAATGTATATAAAAATGATTTGAAATGCAAAAATCAAATGCGCACTACATAAAAATGATTTTATTAAAAACTACATTAACGTCTGATATCACCCGCACATTCACCCTCAGCTCTTGCAGAACAGCATTCGCCCTTAGCTCTTGCAGAACAACGCCATTCGCCCTTAGCATTCACCCTCAGCTCTTGCAGAACAACATTCGCCCTCAGCTCTTGCAAAATGGTAAGTTCTTACTGCAGGCCCTTCCTCCTATAGTAGGGTTGACTCTATTTGGGTATTTTTGGTCAATTCCATTGGATTGTGTTAGGCTATAGGATTATCTCTAGATGTCTTCCAATGTTCTTTCGGATGAGTTTCAAAGAGGATGTGTAAGATGTGTTTGTGCTTGCATGAATTTGACTCCACCAATTTCATGAAGTTTAAGCTATGGATTTTAGTTCAACAAAATCATCCATCTCAACACCCAGTAACGAATTGCCCTTGGTCTGATCTATATTGAAGGTGAAGTGCAAAGTGGTAGAGAATGGGAGATCGAAAGTCATCAACTTTATCACAAGGGTAGTACTCCAGATCGAAAGTGATGAGCTTTAGTTCTCTAGATTTGGGGATTTTCTGATATTTGGGGATTTTCTGATGACATACCAAATGTCACATCCATACAACCATATCAAGGTCAATGTTGAGATCATTCTCATATAGATATAGGTCACTGATATATAGGGTTAATTTCATCATCACTATCCATGGAAATCGAATGGTTACAAAATCTATGATTGTGGGTGGCTCATTTATAATTATTACCCATTTACAGTAGAGCACAGAAACACTAAATATGGCCCGAGCAGAGCCTTTACAATAGGCAATGGAATTGCAGCTACTTCATCAATAACCAATAGCTCCACTTGAGAAAACTTTTCATAATCTTGGGGCTGGATATACTGCAGAGAAAACAATTGTAGTTATCATTCGTGCTCCAATATATTAATATACTTTTTACATTGAACTGAAGAAAAGGAAACAAGCAAATGCTAGCCATCATACAATGCTTTGACATAAGAGTTTTGAGTGACATACTTGAAAAAAGAACTCATCGACTGATATTTATAATCATTTTAGTTATTCAAGTTAAACACAATGTCAAGAATCAAGATTCAATACCCTCTATTATCTTCATCACCCAATACAAGATTTAAATTTTTCCCAAAGAAACGCTTATTAATTTGGCAGCCATTATTTCTCCCTGTTTTAAAAACCCTACATTTAAATGAAAACAAGCATTGCATTTCAACTACAAAAATCTATTAGTGTTCAAGTGTACATGTGTGCATCACTTGTGTAGGGTATTCCTTTTCCACTTTCACATTATCCAAGAATGTGTGCAGTATAGTTCATATTTTTTGTGATTTAGATTATCTTGAAAAAGGAAAGGTAAATTATTTCCCATGGAAAAAAAGGTTTTCCCTTTTTACTACTGGAAATGGTACAACAAAGTTCCATTTCTACCCGAAACTCCTATGAAATAGGAACCAAATAAAGGCCATGTCCTCAATGGACATCATTTGGTTTTGAAAATGGCCATTGCACCGTGTTGTTTCTTATATTACATCACGATAGTTTCTTAGGTCATTTCTTGTTTCTTGAGATGAAAAACAACCAAAGAAATTGTGAAGTTCCTTTCAAGAAATAAATGACCATTTCTCAATCATATCTCAACTATTTTTTATTTTATTCAGTGGTTGCTTACTTTGAGAGAAATTTGACACTTTTATAAGGAATATAACATAAAAACACAAAACGGGAAGGAATTGATGAGGTAGATGACCTTTAGTTGTTGTCAATTAAGAATTGATAATACACGATGCATGTTCTGTACTACAAACTAGATTCCTTCCTGGAGTTAGGACACAGAGTATTGAATCAAATTTGTAGTTTCTAACTTCTTGTATTGGTTCATCACTTGAAATTCAGACATTGCATGTCTTCATTGCTTCATGTTTGAATAATTTGCATTATATCGTACAATAGGAAATTAGGAATTATGATTATTATTACTTTATGGATATGTTAAGTTACTTTTAAGTTTGCATGGTTTAGTGTGAAATTATTCTTGTGTGCCCCTAGGCCCAGGTGAAGGAATGCTAAGGGCTGAGAACCCTAGTTTTTAAATGGTATTGTTTCTTATACCCAAAAACCCCTCAACATCACTTCTTATTAGTTCTTAACAATAGCATTGTAAACAATTTGAGAATTGATATAGAAAAATCTCGCACTTCTGAAGATAAAGTCCTAAAGCTAAAGTGTGATACCATGTGTAATTCAATAGCCCCATTGTCACCTCACCAACTTCTTTTCACTTCGGTCTAGCTCTCCTCCAACTCAAGGGGGGTTCTCCCTAGTAGATGTTAGGGATCTAATGGCCTAACCAAACCAAGTCAAGGCCCCCCTAAATCTCTATGTTTACTACCATCAATCCAAATATTGAACAATAGGGTCAGACATGCATCCTGAAGATAAAATTGCCACGGTATTTTTGGGTAATTTCAAAGGGAAAGTCCCCAAACACATATAATCAAGGAATTATAACGTGATTTCAAACATTAAATATCAACAAAATCGTTTAAAGGATATTGAAAGGAAAATGGTGATGGAAGATAGAAAGTGCATTACTTAAATGCTCTAAGGATTTTTCAATAGTTGCTCCAAAAGCTTCACTTCAAGGCCCTTCAAGATCGTCTCCAACAATGCTATACCATCAGCTTCAACAATGTTGCTCCAAAAATGTCCTCAAGGTCTTCACAACAAGTTTACTAGAAGTTTGTCCAACAATATATTCAATAAGGTCTTCAACAAGGGTTACTTGCTCCTTTGTTTTAGTAATCCTTTAATAATGTTTTTATCCACAGATTAGCAATAATGCAAGGAATATCTTTAATAAATATGAGTTGAAGTCTGCTTCAAGAAGAACCAAACTCTATTTTCAACCAAGCCCAATTTCTTCTTCCAAATAAGGTCTTATTCTTGTTGAAGGTAAGGCTACTAAAAAAAATAGATCTATTAAGAGGATCTCCAAACAGTGCACAAATCCAAACTCCTTGATGCAATATATGCAACAACTAGCCCAAAATCTGTAACAATTTGAGGTTTGAGGTCTGCAAATAAAAGAGCTCAATAAGAGACCAAATTTCCTGCTCAAATACTTCTTCAAGGCCAGCTTCATGTTGTGACTGAGATCCACTATTTTGCAAGAGATAACTTTTATAATTTTTCTGAACTACCCCAAAATTGAGCTCAGCCTAAGGTCTGCAATTTTGGTATGAAGTCTCAAGATCTGCAAAAAAAAATGTATAGGTCTTCAATATAAGAAGTTTGAAAATTTCCAGTTGATTCGAGTCTGCAACTATGAAAAATCCTAAAATCTGTACTAGATTCAAAGTATAACATACACTAGCAATTGCATCGGGAGGTGCAAGGGAACCACATAAAATAAAGAGTTGCTTGGAGGAGGAGTAACCACATGAAAGGGTGAACATAGTTTCTATTAGATAAAGAGAATGCTATAGTACCATCTGTCCAAGATCATCTATGGTCCCTCAAACGCACCTTTTCGAAATTTTGGGGTAAAAATTCTAACATGTGAACCATACATGCCAATATCCAAAATAAAAGCAATTTTTTAGGTCTTCATGAAACCGAGTATGGACATAAATATCTCAACAATCTAATTCTCGTCTGTCATCTTCAATATCAATGACTTGACTTCATGATGAATATAATTTCTGAACTTATTGCTAGTTTAAAAAACCAAGCATAATGAATGGTTTGATCTGCTACCCTTGTTTCTGATACATAAATAGCCAAAATTCCTTTCCAAACAGGCTGCAACGTTTTCTTCTGATGTGTGATTTGATTTTAAAAAGGTTCTTTACAAAAAAATCCTCATTAGTAATACACTGGCATTATTTCAGAACTGGTTATTGCTTGTTCAACCAAAGTTTACAAACCCTGCAAACAGGGACTGGACCATTATGTGATTTGCTAAAAAAATATAATTAATGTAGTATACATGTAGGGGATTTTTCTCATCTGCATGAACTAGATGATTAGGATTGCTCTAACCTACCCTTATGTTAAGGATCCCCTTTGACAACATAAAATCCCCTATTTTTTTAAGACTCTTGTCTCAAATACTAATTTGCATGCCAAAGATTACTCTCATAGTGTGTACAAATTTAGCTCTAAAGGAAAATGGAGTTGCCTATGAGCATAGATATAAAATGGGAAAATTTGTGCCAAATAACAGAAGCAGGAAAGTCAGAGCCTTCATTGAAACTTTTGGAGGCCCTTTATTTTACTATTATACAATTTCTCTAGCTCTTCATGGCCTCCAACCTCTTCCAATTCCCGTGAAACTCAAAAATCAATAAACTATCAATACATCTTCACCTAATACCACGCATGAATAACTCTAAACACATTTGAAATACAAAGATACAAACGGTTATAAGGGAAGAAGCAAACTCACTTTTGGTCCAAGGAAAAGACCATATGGTACACCATTAAACTTGTCTGCATGATGAAGCTGCAATGGCATTTAAACAAATCTGTATGAGATCCGTTACTTACTGGAAAGAAATCTATGTCTAACTCATAGATAAATGAAGTGATCTATAAAGCTATGATAAGGAAATTAGGAACAAACTTGATGTGCAGTTGCTACCTTAAGAAGATATGGAACATCAGCAATAGGCCCAACAGGAAGGCGGCGATGAACAAGACCATCATGAACAAACATATATGCCATCCCAAAAACGGTGATACCAAGCCCCTGAGGAATTTTTCAAAATTCACGGTAGGTTGATAATAGAGTGACTAACATACTGCTGTTGAAAATCACCTTGACATAGCTGTTAAATCAAACTTGGTTTAAATTTATAGTGATCACATCATTCTTTAAAGAATACTATTAATTTAGTACTTCTGTGAATTTCAATGGTAGCAACAGTCAAAATAGAGGCCATTACTTACAACACCAAAACAAAGGCCTGGCACAAAGCCTTTGTTAAAGAATCCATAAACCAGTAATGCAATGGTCAGACCAGCGTTGATAATGGAAAACACGTCATTCAACTCAAAAGGTCCCTCCCTTGGCCTGTGATGAGACTGCCCAAAGAAAATGGATTGTCAATTACAATCTAAAACTAACATCTCAACAGTCCTGTAATCAATGGAACAAAAGGGGATTGCATAGTGCAAAACATATCTGCTATATTACAGCTGGATTGTTTTTTTTTTAAAGTAATTATTGGTCCACCTTTCTGTAAACTGTAGTTATACCTCATGCATATTGTTGGAATATTTGACAATTCCAGAACAAAAATGGAGAGAGTAATACTCTCCTCTATTAACATAGAGAAAAATAAAAATTTCTTTACAGGAGACAGAGTTCAACACTTTGAAAACAAAACTTCTATTCCTTAAAAAAAAACTATTACAAATTCTTCCTCACTGAGAGGGATTTCAAAATGGTGACTGCTGCTATGACACAGTGCACACAAAGACTTCACTGTTTCACTCAGAAACACACTCTGTCTCTAAAAACACACTACTGTGTTTTTCACTACTCTCTCTATTACACTGCTGTGTGTATTATAAAACTTTACAACACTCTGCTGTGCAATATTCAAAAACTTTTTAAACTGTCTATTGTATATGTTTTAAAATGACATAATACGCCCCTTTTTTTCTTTTACATTAGCCTTCGGGCTATTTTAAAACATATGCCATTACATATAATAACAAAACAAAAAAATATTAAACCAAACCTATTTAAAATATTCGGGGCCCACATTATAAATGCCCAAAGTGAAATATTTGCACATATGTTATATATGAGCCAATGGTTTAAATAACTATTGGGCGGTGAAAAAAAATTTATAACAAAATATTAATAAAACTATATCATACGTCCGGACTTCAAAAAAATAAAACCGATTTCAATCACAAATTCACGTTCTAAAATGGGATGCTGACGTCGACCTAATTTGTAACGCAAATTCTCAATCCAATGTGCCTTATAAAAATTCGGGTCCATTTTTTGGCTTTGCGTATGGAGGAAAATTGTGACGCAAGAATCAAATTAATTCCGGCTTAAACTTTTTCGGGTCCGGAAAAACTACAATGCAAACTGGCACCAAAAAAATCCGATCGAATCAGATTTCGCCATGTGGTCTGGGGAACACTGTCCTTCAGACAAAACTCTCCTGTGCTCACAAATAAACTCCTCCTGTGTATAAAATAAGCATTGCTCTGTTTTAACTATACAGAGGATCGAATGCGCTGTTCTCAAATATAGTGAGTGTTCTGCGAAATGGAAAGCGGCCATTCAACGCTCTGATTTCTTTTCCTTTACAAGCTCTATTTCTCATTGCATAGGACTGTACATTTTAAATTGAATCTGACTGTACACTGATTTGGAAAGCGGCTGTATGCAGGGGTTTTTTTAAACAAAGAAAGAAGGCTGCTGCTGTACAGAGGGCAGCTGAAAATAATAATTCAACATGCCACAACGAAGCATGCCAGAGAGCTCGGTGAGCCCAACAAGCCCAGTATTCCATTCCAACCTATAAAAGCACATTTGGAGTCATTATTTTCTAAATATTTAGTTCCAAATCTAATACCAACAGCTCAAGTAAATAAATTTCACATACCGTGGCTCCCACTGCTATTGAAAATGTGCCAAAAATCTCTGTGTAGGAAATCTCTGCACCTTGCATACAAATTCCATCAGAGAACAAGCAAGGTAATATACCCATGTCATCTCATACATATGAGCATAAAGACAAGAGTGACATAACTACTGTAATATTTATTTGCAATGATAATGGTTAGCACCATTGAGTACGAACTTAAAATTCATGTTGCAAAATTTTTATTAAATACAAGTATTTCTGTGATTGCCAAAGAGAGCATGACCTAAAGCTTAGCAAAGCACATGTTAGGTAAGAATCATGTAACTGAACAATGCAGAATTATAGTTGTTATGATGAAATAGATCCAACATTTTTGTCTGGGCCAACTAAATTTAGTTATATTGCAACATTGAGTGAGAGATACCATATAAGTTCATCGTAAAACTCATGGTAAACATTTGTAACAAGAAGATATCTATACGATCAGTATGCCTAGTGGTTATCACACTGTTAAAAGGAGAATCAATCTGCTTACAAGGATAATCCAGTTTCTCATCAAAGATGCAATCTGGCCCTTTCCAATTGGAACCAAAGGATTAGGGACCTGTTTAGAGATTTCCGGAAAATTTCCATAACTCATATCTACAGGGTTCACAATTTGTGAGGAAGACACACTCTTTAAGAAGGTTTGCAGCACGAAGTCAGCTCACAGCTGGATAGATGCAGAGACTCTTTTAATAGAATAAGAGGACGATCTAATGAGTACCCCAAGTCTCTCAGACCCCCTAAGCAAAACCATAATAGACCATAAAAGAAAAACTGAAAGGAGCACAGCCATGGTGAGAACACAGGGTCGGTTAAGGAGACGTACACTTTGTCAGATCAAACAATATATTTCAGAGAACATTATCTCCAGGAAAGAGAGGAGAAACCCATTCGAAAGCTGTTTGAATGTAATGCGTCAAAAGGCATGTTTCACCAGGAATAGCGAAAATAGTTACTTCAAAAATTAATGTTTTGATAGAACAATATTACAAACTGGTTAATGATTCAATCCTCTGACATACCTTAGGATGGACAGATGTGCAGGCACCACAACTAGGAGCGTAGAAATCTAAAACAACAAGCTTGTCTCCAACAATTAGAAGATAATCAATCAATTCCTGGGATGAATTAACTTCTACCATATTTGATGTCACTCCTTTTTCCCACCATCTTGATAGGCGGGGCATACATGTCTGTGTTGCACGAACCTGGTAAGAAAATCACCCAACTAGAATCACTCTTAAAAATAGTGTTCTCATTGCTAAAGGTGTGCTTTGGTAGCAATAATCTAAAGAGGCATGGAATAGTTAGTGTATATCTTTAGCCACCAGACTATTTTTTCCAATAGTAAAGCTTCCTTAGGCCTTGCCATCATCTTACATAGAGGTGGTCTTGTGCTCCATAATGAGAGCCTATTAATGTGAGTTCTGTTGGAGTATATACACATTTCAATCTGTTGCTTTTCTAGTGTTTTGTTTCAATTTTTTTGTGATTTATACATTGCAGACTCAATAATACTGAAATTATGAAGCTGATTTGTTTCGATAATTAATATACCTTTTGAGATTTTAAAATTTTCACTACAAATAACCCAGTTTAGTCTCATTGTCAACTCGTCTCTTGTTTGGGTGCCTTAATGTGCAATGACATGTTTCCAGGACTGAATTCAATGCAAGGCATATTTGAAACTATAACTCTGTCTTCCGGTGTCTTATTAGAAATTATTTCAATTTTCATTTTGTGTTTTCAAGTTTTTACATTTATAATTTTATTGCAATGTGACATACTGATCAGGGCAGTACAGGAACAACCCCGAGACAGGATGATCGCAGAAAGAGGCCAGCGGAAGAACATGTAAAGTGCCAACATTGTTCTATCTTCAGGTATTTTAGTTATTTACATAATTGAAATAATATTAATTTTGTTCAAAGATGCAGACACCTGGCCATGGTACGCCCGATGATTCCATCTATGAGGAAGAGCTTTCTTCATCCCTATCTCCAGTGCTCTTGTTGCGAAAAAAGGTGCGAAAAGCAAGGTCGGAATTTGATACTTTGATAGACGTGCCTCAAACACCTGAAACAGAAGAGAGGATAAAACAACTTATGACCCAACTAGAAACATATCAGGTAATAATAAAAAGTCAAAAGGATATTTTTTTTGTTCTGCATGAGATGAATTGTGATAGTTTGATTTTTAATTTTTACATTGACTAAACTAATAAAAAGTTCTTTTGTATGTAGCGTTTTCTGACACTTGCTGAACCTAGTGTTGGTGGTAGTGGGACACAAGGGCAAGAGATTGCCCAACAACCCTCTCGTACACCTTCTACTCCTTTAGGTGCCAGCCAAGAAACACACCCTGCCCAAGCAGACACCCAGCCAATTGCTGAACGTGTTGGCAGTGATGAGGCTGATATGGCCAACTACATTATTGCGTTTCCTGGAGCTACACGTGTCAGCTCCACGGGGACCATTAATGCCACGTTGTTGGTGAACGATGAAGGTGTCCCTATAAAGCACGTACAACTCCCAGGTAAATTTTAATATTTTAACTATTTCATGTACTCTATCTAAAACATATTTTATCATGATTTTTATTTTTAAATTAATGATAATATCTTCTTCCTTTTTTTTTTTTTTTTTCTGTGTAGGAAACAATGAGTTCTACTGGTTTTTGGAGAGCCATGCATTGGTAATTTTTGGCCCAACCATACGCACAAGGTGGAATTCCCAGAATTCCAACCTGAAAAAAGAACTTCTAGATTATCTAGAAGCCCTATTTGGGGTCAGCACATTTGACAGAACAACGGTGGCTCGGGTAGTCGGCAAATATTTGAAATATACCAGGGACACCTATAGGACGCAATCGCAATTTAACCTTAAATACGAGCAACCTCTCAGAGTTCCAGAGAGTGAGTGGAGAGCAGTCATCCATGACGGAAAAGAGAAAAGGGCAAAGAAAGAAGGAAAAATGCCAACTAGACCCGCAAGGTAAATTACAACTTTAATTCAATAGCTTTAATTTTATCTATGTCTAAAATAAAATTGTGCTACGTCATATCTGACTTCAATATTTTGATGATAGGTTGCCCGAAACCTCGAAGGCAACCAAAGCTAGGATTTAAAAAAAGGGCCATCACAAGCTAGGTCAGGGAGGCTACTTGAAATTAGCCGCAAGAATTGTAAGTAGCTAAACATCTTATAATTAATTGTATCGCCTTCCAACGTTTTTGTAATCCTATCAAATATGATTAAAAATACACAATCATATGTAATGTAGGGTGATGACTTTGGAACAAAAAATACAGAGGAAGATAAAAATATCGCTTTCCATTTCGGCTATCAAGCCGTAGTTGAACGTCGTAGAAGCTTGGGGCAGGTCCCAAGATCCATAATGCCTGATAAGGTAAAAAATTAACCTTTCAATATGTTTGTTTTTTTCCATAAATTTAATGTCTAAAAACTTTGTTTAAATTAGGGGAGCAGCACTCCCGACGAGGCAAATAACCCAGTTGTAGAGCCAGATGTAGATGTTCCTCACGTGCAACCTAATCATTGTAGTGGGGACTAGGCCGAAAATGCTACTATCAGTGAGGGCCGTGACGATAATTAATTTCCACTTATAATTTTTTCTAATTATACCTTGATGGTTGTCCTTATAACATTTTTTGTTTAAATGACAGAGAATGTTTCCCTTGAGGATCTTACCACCAGAGAGGAAGACAGGGCAACAGTCCCAACGACGACAACTGGTGCACCAGGTAAATAATCTCATTGAAATTTTTTTTATTAATATTATCGAACTAGTTCAATGATATTAAAAAACTGACAATTAAAATTTAATATTATCTGTTTTTGTAGGCAATGCCCCGTCACTGGATGAGACTAGACATCGTGACTACGCAACTAGGTCAGCAATGTGGGTCGAAAGGCACGAAACAGGAGCAGAGCACGATGATATTGATGATGTAATTAGGAGCTTTAGAAATGGGAAGAAGAAAAATAAAATTTGATAATGTAAAATATTGTATTATTATAAGACAAACGTTACCATACTTGGAACATTTTTTGCGTTATATAAAAAACTCATTTATCATACTATTTTTATGTCAAGCACTAATTTCAATGTTTCCTTGCATACTTTTTGTTGCATTGTTTTTTTATTAGTTATTGAATATTTTTTTTTATGCTCATGAAAGTAAAAAATGAAATATAGATTGGGTATTGGGGAATTGAGAGTGATGTGAGGGGGGGGGGGGGAGGGGCTATAAGAGCTTCCACCTTCACGTGGTTAGCCCTGTTTAGTAGAGAATAATTTATTGTAGCGATTTAATCTTGGAGCAAACCTCCCTCGATCCAGCGTAGCAACAAAAAAGTCACTGTTGACTTAGTTGCTACTCTTTTAGATCGTGGGAGGCTTGTTCCAAGTTCATGTGACTCCAATAAATTGTTCTTGAAATGAAGAGGAGCTTATTCAGGTATGTTTTTACATTTTCAACATATGTTCTAACATTATCATAAGAATGCATCTTAGAGTAAAAAATACTACATCAATTACTTGTATTTATTGTATAGATAATGATGGATTTTGATTGACTTGGCCACAATTTTGTAAAAAGGCCACATTTTATTAAAAATATAAACAAATTTTGAAAAAGCCCACAATTTGTAAAAAGCCCACAATTTTGTAAAAATCCCACATTTTGTAAAAAACTCACAATTTGTAAAAAGCCCACGTTTATTTTCTTTTTGCTTATATATTGAGCTCCCATTGAGTTCAACAAGTCTTGGGTTTTCTACACCATTGAGAGAGATTTATTATTTTCTTTATAGGATAATTTGCATCAATGGAAGAAAACATTAGAGGTGGAAAAAAAAATTCAAAAGGGTGAAAGGGGTGATGGTAGAGTTTATTGCCCTTGCAAAAAATGTTGTATGAGAAATAATGTTAGAGTTTTAATAGCAAAAACAACAATGCATTGTAGGAAATATGGGCACATTGATGGTGGATCGAATGACTATCGTCCCATGGTAATTAATTATCTATCTTCATTTTGGTTATATCGTAAAATTTTATATTATTTTAATATTTTTTATATGCGCACTAATGTTTAATTATTAATGTTTGTAATTTTCATAAAGGCACAGTTGCCCCCCAACTTTTTGCAGATGATCAACCAGCTTCCACAACTAAATAGTAGTAGATTAGATGATGTTGCACTAGTACAAGAGAATTATGCAACAAATATTAGTATTGGAAATGATGTTGTACAAGGTGAAGAACATGAAGCCAATGATGAAGGTAATTTTAATGATCCCATGGAGGTAGATCATGATGAAAGTAATGAGACAGTTCACATTAATGATGGGACAAATCAAATGCTCCAAGACTTGTATGGTGAGGCAGATGATGATGGTGGAGATAGCAGTGACAGTATTTATGATGTACCTCTGATTGAAAGGTCAAGTGAAAAACTTTTTGAACACTCAAATGCAACTCTTCTCTCTGCTACATTGTTGCTAGTGAACTTAAAGGTTATGAATAATTTGTCGAACAGATGTATGACACAACTCTTAAGGTATGCAATATGTATATATGATCACATATATGTAAATGTTGATTATTTTCCCTTTTTTTAGTTGTAATAAATGTGTAAAATAATAACTTATATATATATATCATAGTTATCAAAACTGGCTGGTTTGAACCAGTAACCGGTCAAACCGGCCGGTCAGGAGGGCTGCCGGTTGGAACCGGCCTTGCAACCCGGTCAATAGTCTCTTCTCACATGTTTTTACCGATTAACTAGACCTAACCGGCCGGTTAAGTACGGAACCAGCCGGTTTATGCATAAACCGGCCAGTTCCGTACTTAACTGGTTGGTTAGGTGCTCCTCCATGAGCTGCAAATTCCTTTATTATACTAGCAACAAACTTGTCTAATAACTCATACTCAACACCTTATAGCAGCAAAAATACACATGATGACTAATAAATACAAGGCTGGCTAGCATAAAAACCCTGGCAGCATGCAACTCATCAAGTGTACTCGATGACAATTTCTGTTCTCAAAAAAATCAGTAGCAACCTTATTTCAAACTCAGCTAGGAACTGTCAGACCCTCTCTCTTTTCTCACACATAGCAGCAACATAAATACAAAACCTTTCACACAACATACAATCAATTTGATCATGGCATTAAGAATGATGCAAATGGTCTGACACCACTCAAGGGACAACAACATACAACCTAATGAAAATGTGACTGGCAATAATAAATTGACCACTAAAAAATTCCCGCTTGGAAATGCACTAAACTGGCCACTGAGTTTTCTGGGTTTTAATGAATCTTTTCAGTGATAAATTTTGTCAAACACATTGTGAGCAGACTGCTAAAGTTGTAATGCCCTCTCAACTTGTTACAAATAGCACTAATAGTGGGTTTCATAAACCAATTCAATACCTCTAAGTGTTGTAGATGTTTTTCTAGAAATTGATTGCCAAGCAAACATAGATAATGAAGAATACAAGATCTTCAAAATGCTGCTCTGATATATATATATATATATATACTGAACCCATAATTGTCTTTAAGGCTGATACAATGAATTGACAACAGATCTGAGCAGGGACAGATTGTATATTATAATATTAACTCAGCAATAAAACATAGTGAATAATATAAGAGAAACCTGATACATTACTTCAACAAGTTTGCTTATGTATTTTTCGATGATATGTATTGCACTTGGTGCCATTTTGATATATTCATCACCTTTGAATGGTATATAAATGAGCACAATTTTCAGATTTTGTCTCTATTGGCTTGGAATCATGGTTGCAAATCTTAAAAAACGTTTTTTTTTTTTTTTTTTTTTAAATAATTATGTTTATGTTGCAAATCTTACATTAACTAGTTTTTGTTTATTTTGTAGATTGTTGGGTGAATATTTGTTACCATCGCCAAATACTTTACCTCGAACATATCGAGATCTACATGCTATTATGAAACACTTTGGAAGGAATATAACACTATAGATGCATGTCCTAAAGATCATATTATATATTACGGAGAACATGCGTTGAAAATAGAATGTCCGAAATGTGGTACCAGTAAATATCAAACAGATCAACTAACCAAAAAGGTGCCTCAAAAGGTTCTTCGTCATATTCCCATAATTCCACGTTTGCAGCGAATGTTCAGGTGTAACAGCATAGCACAGTTTATGGATTACCATTCAAATAATAGAAGTGGAGATGGTGTTCTTCGAATGCCTGCAGATGGTTATGCATTTAGAGAAATTGAGGAAAAATATGTAGATTTTAAAAATGAACCTCGTAATGTCAGGCTTTCATTGGCAGCTGATGGTGTTAATCCATTCAGAGAGCTTAGATCTACTTACTCAGTGTGGCCTATTTTCGTTATCAACAATAACATTCCTCCTCGGATGTCAATAATGAGGGAGCACATAATGTTGACTATGATTATTCCAGGTATTTGATACATTATTTCTTTGAATGTAACATTTTCATTTCTCTCGTTGTTTGCATAAATATATATTTTATTTATTTACTTATATATACATATATCATGGTAGTAATTATTATGTATCGTAATTTTGAACAATTAGGTAAGTACCAGGTCAAAGATATGAATGTATATATTGAGCCTCTTATCGATGAGCTAATATAGTTATGGCATGGCATCACTATGTATGACATCACTAAACCAATCAAGCAGAAGAGATTTCAATGTCGTGGAATGCTTGTATAGAAAATTCATGATGCCCCAGGACTAACACATGTTTGTGGTATGCAATATTTCGTTGTACTTTAATATAATACATAATTATCTAAATTAGATATACCATATTACATGTTTTAAAAATGACCTGATAGTATAATTTTTATTGATCGATCTATTGCAAGTCTTCAAACAAAGGGTAGATTTGCATGTCCAATTTATGGCCCTAAGATGAAGTATCTTCATTCGCCAGACTTAAGAAAGATGGTGTTTGATGAGTTTAGGCACTTCCTCTCTAGGAACCATAAGTATCGTACTACTGAAAAACATCTTTTCAATGATAAAGAAGAAACTGGATTAAAACCACGAAGAACGACACCTCAGTTGTGGATGTTGGAATATAACAGAATTAATAATCGTCAAGCAGCTGGTACGTAATTTGTGTGTGTATATATATATATATATATATATATATATATATATATAATTTGTTTATGTAATGTTTGGAATTTTTGTTTTAACTAATGAATTTATTTTATTGTATTTTATAATTAATATTGTTATGATTTATTTTATTCTTTGATATCAAGGTCATCGTCGCCATGAAGGTACTAATTTTGTACTTCCACCTGGAATGAAATGTTATCCTTCTCAATTCGCGAGGTTGCCCTACTATGAGGACCTAAAAATAGCTCATTTGTTTGATACAATGCATGTCGGGAAGAATGTGACAAAAATGTTATGGCGAACCATAGATGGTGCACATGATAGAGATAAAATTGACAAAATTTGTGCTGACATTGATAAATCAAATCATGCAATGAAAAGTGTGATCGACGGATCAAATAACAATGGAGGTCGAAATTATAATAATATTCCATGGTTATTAACAGAACAACAAAGCAATGATGTAAAAGAGGCCGTTAGAAGAATTAAATTTCCAACAGGTTTTGCTTCAAACATAAATAATATCTTAACGAAGAAAGGTGACTTCAGTGGGGTGAAAACACATGATTGGCATACGTTTGTTAAGGTAATTTTTTTGGTATACGTTTTTGTATGTTATTGCTTGAATACATATTTTAAATTTTCCTTTTTTCTGTTTAATTTGGAAAGCAATAACGATTCATTTTTTATTGTTATAGTATGTTCTACCTGTATCTCTCCCAAACGACTTCAACAACAATGTCAAACAAGTTATATATGGTCCTAGTAAATACATGAGGTAAGTAGTTTTGATTTATATGCAGAATCTAATTGATACAATTTCTTTTCGTACTTAATGAAATGATGTATTAATTTACTTGTAATGAAATATATATTATGTTTCATTGAAATAACCTTGCGTAATGATTTTCATATGGTTGTCATTGAAAGAAATCCATCAAGATGAAATAAAGTATTGGAAGAGAGAAATTCCTCGGCTAATGTGTGAAATGAAAAAGTATCTACCTCCAACATTTTTCAATGCACAAGAACACTACTTGACACACCAAGTTGAGGAGATTGAAATGTGTGGACCAGTACACACAAGGTCAATGTGGATGGTCGAGAGGCACCTGAAATCCTTGAAGGCTTTGGTTAAACAAAGAGCACGACCCGAGGGTTCTATGGTGGAGGGATATGTGGTATATCAATCCATGGTGTATATTAGTCATTATCTTCCTAAATTAGCTGCGCCAGTCATGAAGGCGGTGGATTGCATTTGGGATGTGAACTCCATCAAAAATTTTGAAGAGGAGCACCTGTTGGGAAAAGGTAGAATGAAGAAAGTGAGAGGTAAAAGATTTATTATGTATAATACATATAATGTTTCATTTTTTTACATCATGTATATGATCATTATATTCATTTAGGTCTTATTCTTTCATAGTTTATTAATTAATATAATTTACTATGGTTATAAGTAATATTTATTAATATTGGTGAATTATTGTTTTTTTATTCAGGTGCTCAAGATTATGAGGCACTACTTTTATACATTGCAAACAATCTTGAGTGGATGAGTGAATGGATTGAAACATGTAAAGCACGTAATGACGGTAGGTTATCATGGAAACTACTGTGTGAATTGATTAGAGAAGCGTATCATAGTGGAGATGGAAACGTTACGGATAGGGAAATCGATTTAGCATATGGTTTGAAAGATAGAAAGGTAAGCAATTAATTCACCTATTTTATTCATTAATTATTTTATACTATATTTATAATGTGACAACAAGTTTGATTTTTCAGTTAATTTTCATGCTGTGTAAATTATATGATTAATTATTAATTGAGAATGCATATTTTTCATGTTTGGCATATTGCAGTTGAAACACTACAAGGTTATGTGGTGCAATGGTCGTAAATTTCGCGTTAAACAGTTGGATGATAACAGGAAAACTTCTGATAGTGGGATAACTGTAGTATTCCAGGTCACTAATGTTTCCTCTAGGAGTTATAGACATCCTCGAGAATCTGAAAATAGATATTATGGGTTCTTAGATGATATAGTTGAGTGTGACTTTAATTCCTTCAAAATAGTTTTGTTCGACGTCAAATGGTATAGGCTACGAATGAATGTACGTGATGATGATAGAACACTTATTCAACATGAAAATGGATTTCCAATGGTTAAAAAATTGCAGTTTGAAGCAGGAAAAGATCGTTATGTTTTTCCAACCCAATGCGAACAAGTCTTTTACTTAGAGGTTCCAAGTGAGAACGAATGGTCATTTGCTATTAGATATGATCCAAGAGGAAGGCTAGTAGAGTATACTGTAGAGGAAGAAGATGATATTGATCTAGAAGAAGATGATGCAGTGGCAGATGAGCAGGAAGATGCATTGATAGACGAAGAAGATATCTTAGAAGATGAACCAGGCATAGGAGACGGGCAACAATTATTGATGATGATGTTGATGAGGATATTATTGAAAATGACATAATTGATGATGATGATGACATGGTCAATAATTTCAACACCGTTTATGAATCATATGTTGATATAGATGTCAATCAGTTGGATGAAGATCAAGAAGATAAAGAATATTAATATGGTATCTACTGCCAGTGCCAAAAATTGGTGGTACAAGCCATGTGGGCCTCTTATGGTATCTACTTCCAATGCCCAAAAGACAGTTAATATTTATGATATTCGTGATCGATATCCTGTGATTTCAATGTGCTTTTTTTGAAATTTTAGGTTTCATAGTAAATCATCAATGGGCTCTGAAATAAGGCACATTGAAATCTTGGATACATGTTTCATGCCAAAATTAGTTGTATCTTCCATAAATACACAATCTTGGACCACTCTGTATGAATTTTCTTCTCAGACAATATTAAATCTCCCTCATTATACAGGTGGTGTTCTTACATGCATAGCAAAGGCATTGTTTTGGCAATCATTTTATAAGTCACTAAATATTGTGGGTACAAGGATCTAGGGTCTCCACATGTAACTGTGTTTCCCAGAGACTCACTTTTCCTGTCCTTAAATTTGTAAACATAGTAGTATGCCAATGCTTCTTTCATTTTGTATGCATAAGATGATTTTTCGTCAAATTCCATAATTGTTTTTAAGTTTTATCCATCCCAGTTTTGTTGTGAATGCACAGGTTTTTGGCTCAACGCAGATCTGTTATATCTTTGTACTTTTCCTTTACTAACTATTTGAAATTTCTAGTTATATTTAGAGGTGTCTTTTAAGGGATGAGGGGAATCACTTGGTTTCAGTGTTGCCCACTCTCAATAGAGACTTACAGTAAACTATGACACATTGTGATGTATATCAGTGGTAGTTGGGGCAACAACAAAATCAGTTTCATGCTTCAGTAGATTTATTCTTCTTGGAAAGCTTTCAACTGACAAAAAAAATGGAATGAAACACGCAACCAGTCCCCTTCCTTTTATTGGACCACCTACTTTCTTTTTATGAGAGCATCTACAGGCTAAAGTTACTAGAAGTGGTCAAAAGTGAGTTTGGTTAGTTGGAAAAGTCTAACTATTCTTAGCCCTCAAAAATGTTTAAATACTTCATAGGCATGTTAACCCCTCCTAGAATGTGTTGCGTAAGTGGGTTTTGCAAAATTTTATGCACTTAGGGTTAGACTCAAACTTTGAAATTTGATGTAATTAGGATTATATTCAAGTGCTGGCCAAAATGGTAAAATTGATACTCAGCCATAGCTGAAAGGAAGTAATATGCAGTGGAGTCATTCTATGAAATGATTCAATTTGGCATGTGAATCTCACATCTAAGGGCCATTAAAATCCCATGGATGGAGACTGATCAGGATTCAACATTGCTGTTACTATTACTGGCAACAATAGTAACATCATAGATTCAGAATCTTAATCTCTATATTAAATGAGCATTAGAATGTAACTTGATTTCAATGAAATCTCTAACAGGTTTGTTCTAAATCGGACCTAAAATGCTCACTTGTAAAGATGTTTGAGGCTTGAGGTTGTATGACACTACAACAATTGACTTGTTGAGTACATGATGACATTAGGTCATTGTGAAACTGAATATATGCTACTTCGGTATGAAGATTGATTGCTTTTAGGTAGGCTTTCAGTTGTGTAGAGTGTCTTGATTTTTATCTGGTCATGCATGTATGCTTGTCCTTTAGAGTGTTTTTTCTTAACCTGACAACATAAATTTTCCATCCATTCATTGGTTTCAAAGAAGTTTGACTGGTACAAAAGGAGCCTAGACGTGTAAGCACAGTCTAAATTTTGAGTATTCATTGATAAATTAAGCTTAAAATGATAGCTTGGATCTTAATTTATGTGTCAAGTTTTTATAAATGCTTGTTTGCTATTGAAGTAGAGTATATTTTGTTTATTTATTGATAGATAGAAACTCAAATTATTTAAACGAGGTCTAATGAAATGTTGGCGATCTTGTGAGCTTTGCAGCCTGGTGGAGAACCTCTAGTGCTATGTTTTGTTGATTTTTCTGATGCAGGATGTGCCGCAACTGCCTTAAAATTGATGTTGGTTGCACAAGGATTCGTTCCTGTTTTACTATCAAATTTGCTCTTTATGGTAGCCTTCTCTTACTACCATTACCTGAAATTTCTAGGCTATGATGGTAAGTTTCTTTTGATAAAAGTTATTAGATCTGAACTGAATTAAGGTTCCAATTTTTAAGTTGTTTCTATACATTTATCTTTAATACTTCAGATATTTCTGTGTATGTGCTACAGTGTTACCCTTCTTGGATAAGACAAAATTTTTCCTCTACCCTATTAGCTTTATTATTATTCTATTTCCATTCTGTAAGTGATTCAAAGAGCCTGCAAATGTATATTTCTTTTAGTCTTTTCAAATTTGGTTTTGAACTTTCAATTTTTCTGTTCTGCTAACTATACAATGTTTGTTATGCGTTATTTTTTCGATCTAACATGAACAGTATATGTTTGTGCATTGTATGTTTAGTGGTACTTGCTAGCTTCAATCCTACACGATATGTTTTGAGTTTCTACTATGGCTAGAAGCGTTCAAAGGGAGCCATTTTTATAAATCACCACTACTAGGGCTGGAATTGTAGCTGATATGGGAACGACCAATGGGTGGTATGAAAATTTAGCCACGTGTATCTCTTTGTAAAGGTGCTAATTTGCATCTCAATCACCTGCATTAGTTAGCATAATTGTGTATAAACCGAATGGATACTTGGTAGTTTTCTGAGTTTGGTTTTTCATTTTGTTGGAGTCCATTCTTGTAAATTAATAGATTATTTTTTTCATCTTCTGTGGCAAGCTCTCTCTTTCTCTGACTTGCCATTTTCTACCTTTTTATTACTGAATTTCATGTGCAAATTCTCAAGTTGATTGAACAGAAATGGATGTGGATTTGCTAGTGAAATCAACAATTGGAAGACATTTAACTTTCTATCGAGATCCATTTTAAACACTAACGAAATGTGATATACAGATGATACCCCGTGTTTAATTTTTTTTTTTTTAAATTGTTTGGCAGCCATTCCAGTCCAAAAACACTGTGGACATGATCCAAAATCTTAAGAACGAATTTTTTTGAATCCACATACATCAGCCATTTAGTTTTTGCAGATTGTGACAAAGAAATACAGTGTAGCTGATGTTGGACAGTTAGGGATCAACAGAGAGTGAATATGGAGTCTGAAATAGCATATGAGGATATCCAAAACTATGACAATAGAGTATTTATAAACCTTTTCATCAGCTAGTGCATTAAATAGTCCAGCTAACATAACCATTAGTAAACAAATTACAAAGCACTCTTCCAACTAGCCAGTGAATATGACCTAGGGAATCTTAGAAAACATGTCATCAAGTTTACAACTGATCAAAAATACCACCATGGTTGTGCATTGCATGGTTGATATGTTGTACATGTGGTTTGCGTCCAGTTGCTTACTTCAGGAGATTATAAAGTATGAAATTTAAACAATAGGGATGACAATGTTATTGATGCAGGGGCATTAGACCCAAGACAACTTTTGTACATAAATAAATGTAAAGGGGGGTATCATGTTT
The DNA here is from genome assembly GCA_034641835.2 of Pinus albicaulis. Taxonomy (NCBI): domain Eukaryota; kingdom Viridiplantae; phylum Streptophyta; class Pinopsida; order Pinales; family Pinaceae; genus Pinus; species Pinus albicaulis. The sequence goes on from CM076574.1 coordinate 575,893,386, forward strand.
TATTTCCCTATGAAATTATCCATAGTTGAGCTAATTTAGTTAATTTGTAGAGGAAAATGTAACTTCCCGAATGATTAGTAGGCATAGGAAGAGGCAGTCCGTCTCTGTCTGTCAGAGCATTAGTCTAATTTGGAACTGTAGGAATTTGAAGAGTTTGTAAGTCATCAAGAAATTCGAATCGATTCATTGTAATTGATATAAAAATAAACCTTTGTGAAAGAGTCGGGAGACCTGCATAGAGAACTGCATAGGCTGCATAGAACTGTAGAGGAGAGAGGGTAGAAGAGAAGGGCGAATCGATTGAAGATCTGGCCAGCTAAAAGCTTGTAAGTTTGGTCACTGTATAAATGAGGAATTTGTCTCAGTATAACTGTGCATTCGTTGTTTAACTCTGTGGGAGAATACCTCTAGTATTTGTGTATTGATTGATTTAAATTTTGTGTGGAATGCCTTGAATCTCTGTGTGAATAATCTTTGTAGTTGAGTTGAATGATGTCCTGTGTAACTGGAGGGCTTGAATGGTACTCGGTATTTGATGAGGTGTTGATTTTTTTATGAGTCTCGGTGCTTAACTGTGTGATAAACTTGTGTTAAACTAATATATGAATTGTGTGTGTAAGTTCTGTGAGGGTGTGCATATATATTACAGGTCGAAGTCTTGTATTAATCGATGTTGGATTTTGTATGGAAGCCACACCCCGTAACTTGTTGACAATCGAATCCCGAATATGCTCTAACCTCGTGTGAATAGAACAACGGGAATCGATGAGGGTTCATGAAGGATGCAGGTAATTGTTATTCCTGGTTATCGAGCGAGAATCAAGGGAGAGTAGATATTGAACTGTATTATGTGGGCAAGATTCAGTTTTGAAGTCAGGTGGAACCCTGAGCAAGAGTAGTCGGAACCGTGAGGGTCGCACAGTAAAGATGGGTTTTCGGCATTTCGCACCGCCTTTATACGGTAAGATGTATTCCCCATTTGGATGCGATCAATTCCATGGGCTGACATGTGGCCTTAAGTAGTTTTGGAAAACCACTCTCATCATGAGTTAATGATCGTGTAATTAACTCGCGCGATATCCAGTTGGATCGTTGGATCATTGAAGCCGATGTGACGTATTATCCACTGTTGGATGTGGAAGGGTCGTAGGCGCTGGGCCCCATGCATATATATATGTTGATTGTCGATGTCCTAACTACGGTTTATGGTTTTAACCACGGTATGGCATGTTGGTCGCATTGACACAAGTTTAATAATATATGTGTAGCCCGAACATTATATAGAGCCCCTGGTTATAAAATGAATGGTATCACTAAAGGCTAGTGTGGTCCACCTTGTTATATGTTTGTTGTGGTCAAGAACTATTGTAATAAGGACCGTGTTCCAATCCCAGCCAACCATTAACATAACAAGTGTATGTATGTATCGGCCAAGGGTGATGGGTTTATATGAAATACGGGGTTTTAACCAAAAGAGAATATTTAATTAATATCTCAATCTCAGATTGAGATATGAATATACACAGGTGTATTTAATTTTCCATTTAAAAGGAAGTAGAGTAGGTTGAGAGTAGAGCTCCCCTGAAAGAAGAATGAATCTGATGGTATTGCATGAGATATTACATGCACATAATAAACCTTGAAATTAATATCTAAAATCTTTGAGATTTGAGATATTAAAGCTCTCAGAATTATTTGTTTAATTTTCCAGTCCCCAACATAAGAATAGGTTGAGATTGAAGTAATGAGAAAATCAGGACTATGGGTTTACCCCGCCTTCAGTTATATTCTATATTTCCATTTTAAACACTAATGAAATGTGATATACAGATGATACCGATTACAGATAGTGTTTCATTGTACTGAAAGGGCCTCTAACAGTCGTCAACCTTAGTAACAATATTCTTCGTTAGAAATTTCAGTATGAAACCGCCTAACTTTTTGACATCACAACTATCAAGTCAATTTGTTATGACTTTAGCTTCATTTCTTGCAAATACTGGAGAATTAAAAAGAAAAGAAAAGACGTTACTCATATTTAACTGTCTCTAAGTAATCGATCGTGAAATTTATGTTAAAGCAACTTAGCACAGAATGAAATTGCAGTATACAAATCTCAAAATTGGAATATTGTATTACCTACAAGGACTGGAATCAGCTTGGCACACTGTAAAACAAAAGTAGGCAATAAATCAACAGCTGTTTAATTTTTTTTAATTTTTTTTTATCAAAGCGTCGGAAGACCGATGCCTTCAAAGTGTTGGAAGAGCGACACCTTGAAAGCATCTGTAGAGCTACACCTACAAAGCGTCGGTAGAGCGACACATTCAAAGCGTTGAAAGAGTGACACATTCAATTCGTCGGTAGAGCGACACCTACAAAGCGTCGGTAGAGTGACACCTACAAAGCGTCGGTAGAGTGACACCTTCAAAGCATCAGTTTTGCGATGCTTTAAAAGCGTGGTTAGACGTCGGAAGAGCGACGTTCAAAACGTCGGAACACATGTCGTCGGAATTGCGACAGTTACAAACGTCGGATGAGCGACGGTTTTGAAAACGTCGGAAGAGCGACGATTGTTTGGAAACCTCGGAAAAAGTGTCGGTATTGCGAGACTTTGGAAAAGCGTCGGAATTGCGACGTAATGGCTAACCACGTTTTGTCTCGCCTCAAACTGTCGCTCTTGCGATGACTGTGTGTCGGAATAGCGACGAAGTGGCCGTCGGAAATTGGGCCAAATTTTCTAGTGATAGGATCAACGCTAAGGTCACTGACTACTTCACACGTTGAACAAACCCATTGGGAAGTTGTGGTGTTGATGCAGGTTCATGTTCAATGGAATCATTTGGATGAATGTGAGTAGGGGGAGGCGGAGTTTCATCCTTAGTGTCATTGTTTGAAGAAGAAACTACAATAGGAAGAGAATGTGGAAAAAATTCCAAAGATGGCTCGCAAGCTAAAAAGGGAACAATTGTCGAATTAGGCTTGTAGGCCAAGATATCTTCATCAAATTTAACATCTATTCTAATGATTATTTCATTGGAGTGAGGTTGAAGAAAACTGTAACTTTTTACATGTTCAAAATATACAACAAAAATACACTTCTCACTTTTAGGTTGTAAAGCTTTCCATTTTTCATTAGGAATGTGATCCCATGTTACACTACCAAAGATATGAAAGTGGCTTACATTTGGCTTAATGTAGTCCATGCTTCTTCTGATGTTATATCGCTTAAAGTCTTTGTGGGACTATGATTTACTATGTAATTTGCACAATTGATTGCTTTCGCCTAATAATGAAGAGTTAATCCCTTAGATTTAATCACACAATTAGACATTTCGGTTAGTGTACAATTATTTCTTCCAACAACACCATTTTGTTGTGGTGTATATGGAATAATATGTTGCATTTGAACGCCTTGTGCAACGTATCTATTTGTGAATTTATTGTGGAAATATTCACCTCCATTATTTGTTTTTAACCTTTGTAGTTGATGTCCAAATTGTTTTTGTACAAGGGCCTTGTTGGCCAAGAAAAAATAAAAAAATTCAATCATAAGTGTTAAGAAATAAACCCAGTTACTACATCTGGAGAAGTCATAAATGAAAGTTCAGAAGCATTTGAACCTATAAAAGGAATGCGAATAAAGTGGACCACATAAAACACTTAAACAATTGTAAAGGGGTTGAGGTGTGCTAAGAATTTTTAGAGTCAAAACTATTCCGACGATGTTTGCTAAGAACACAACTAGTACAAACACCATCTCTATAAGAAATTAGAGGAATACCAATCACCATATGATAACCCCAAGTTGTAAAAATTGTATGGCTGGGTAATATCATCAACTATTCCAATGACAAGGACATGCTTGAGATCTTTTAAATCCTTAATTACAACTTGGTGAGGTGAAAAATTTATTGTTTTACCTTCACTTGAATTAGTTATTTCATATTATGATAGAATGTTGTAGGAAAGACTTGGAACACATAATACATCATTTAAATGAACATTATCTACTTGAACTATTCTAAACCCTACAAAATTAAGAGATCTATCATCACCAACAAATATTTACTTGGTGTTATAATCATTAGAGTAAAAAAATGGCTTTATCCTTAACCATATGATAAGATTCTCCATAATCAATAATAAAATTATCAAAAGAAGTAGAGGTTGCATCGAAGGAGTAACCATAAGCATAAAGTGCATCCAATGAGAATAAGTGTTAGAAGTAGAATCTTGGCTGATGTTGTGCTTCTTCATTATTGTTTCCAAGGCCTCCATCTTTTTAAAGCATTTGTCTAGATGATTGTATTTCCCATAATAGTTGAAATTCTTATCAATCTTCTTACTCTTTGATTTTGGTCCTTTATCACCATTACAAGTAGAGGTTGGTTGATAGGGTTTGGGATCTTTATTGTTCTTGCTGTTGCGGGGTTGTTGCTTCTTTGGATGCTTGGTTTTATCTTTTTTCTAGGCCACTAGGACCTTGTTAGATGTATTTGTAGTACCAATCGCTCCAACATGCAAGAGATTGTATCATTCTCTAATTATAGATTCACAAACATATTCAAGATAATGTTTTTATAGTTACCCCCCAATACTTCTCTAGTGGCATAAAATGTAGATATAAAATTATAATATGTAGAACCAAGCTTTGAAATAATAATATATGTGCAACGTTCCTCATCTAGATCAACCTGATAGTCTTTAAGGAAATTTCTAAGCGTTTTAAACTTACATAAGTAATATTCAATGCAAGATGAATCATTAGTGTTGTCAAGATAAATCCTCTCCGCAGACAGAGGCAATATCTTTATCCCTAGAGTGGGTCTAGCAACTTGAGATACTTTCCAATGTAAAGATTTCTTAGCTAATATTCAAAATGAGATAAGAAAAAAGATAGAGGTACCTTTTCCTGATGCTATGTTCGAACCCGTTGATCATGATCTTGATCCACGATCCTTTTAGGCTTGCTCCTTGCTACTGGTGGCACACGAATACCTGTGAATGATCAAGAGGCAAAAAAAAATGTAATCTAATACATAATAATCATTAAACATTAGCTATCTTGCAGATCAAGGAGTACCAGAATATTTGCATAAAATATTAGGCAAATATTGATCAGAGTCTGAATCAGGGGCAAAAATTAGCTCAAAAATGAAAGTGCTCAAAATTAAAAAAAACTAGAATGACATCGACCGGCCCATTTCAGGGACTCCAACGCAACTTGTTTCATCGAAAACCGAGTTCGGATGAAGGAGTTATGGTATGCTGATTGTCGTTAAGAACATGCAAATTAAAAAAAAATATTGCAGAACATGTACAACTGATGACATGGTAGTCCAGTCAGCATGCAAAGAATATTATTCAGTTTTTATCCCAATGGGACTATGACAAGTGTCACAATTTGATTTTCCAGTTTGATTTGCGAAGGTAAAAATTGCCCAATATCCTCCAAGGTTGAGTTTGGGTTTATGAATTTTTATGTGATAGAATTATTATTTTTAATTAGTAAAGTTAGATATATATATATATATATATATATATATATATATATATATATATAATATTTTATATGGTTTTTATTAAATCCTTAAATTCAAATTGTATATTAATTAATGATCCACATATATTTCCTAGATGCGGGTGGAGAGGCAAGCGATTAGGTTGATGGGATGGGGGCGGTGCAGGATGGAGAGACACCTGCCCACCCGCAAGTTTGCTGACACAGGGCTATTAATCCAGGCTGCTTGGTGTTTAATGGCATTTATGCCTGGCACTGGTTACAATCCCATTTTCGATTCTCGATACAATCTAATGCACTGCGACATGGCCCGACCCTCTGTTCAATTTATTGCTGGTTCATGGCTCTGGAATTTTCATTGCACGGTAGATATCATGGAGCGATACTCTGGTATGGAGAATGTTCCCTCGCCTGTTGCTCAGTGCTGTTCTCCGGATGCCAGCCTCTCTAACCTGCGCACGACCACTGGCAAGAGAAGCAGTTTGAATTGTTGTCTTGACCTCGGTAATAATCTTCACCTCTCTCTCGCGGGTGTCTGTATGTTTGTGTCTTTCTCTTTGCATCCTCAATCGTCTTAGTCCTTTGTTCGTTCAACTCTTCCTCTGCATCCTGGTCTCCCTCTCACGTCGGAAATCATGCTGCACCTCCAGCAACGAATGAGATGCCGTAGAGGCACCACCCGACGCCAGCTCCAGCGTCCTTCCTCCACTCCTAGTACCTCCTCTGCGTCTTCCTCCCATGAGGATAGTCTGTCTAGAGCTCATCGAGGTCGTAGGCTCCACTTGGGTCACTGCCTTGGCTCCCCCATTCCTCCACCTCCCCCTACACAGACTCACACCGCGCATTTCTCCTTCAATTTTTCTCTCAGTCGTCCTCGGGTTACTGCCTCCATCACGGTGGCTTTCCGCGAAGAACCACAAGACGCTACTCCCAATTCTGGCCTAGAGGGGCTAGGCAACACGGTGGCTATGTCCTCGGGCCTACTTGCTGGGTCGTTGCACACTGAGAATGTGAATTTGCAGGGAATTGGCAGCTTGCCCCCGCCAGGACTGCCGAAGGTGAACACTGCGCATGATGGACAAGCGAGCAAGATGCTGAACGCTGGAGGTCAAGCGAGCGAGGTGCAGACTGCTGGTGGTCAAACGAGCGAGGCGCAAAATGCTGAGGGTCAAGAGAGCGTGGTGCAGGTTCCTTCTACAATCGGGAAGGTGATCCATTCTATTGCGGACCTGTACAAGGACGATGGGGAACCGGATGAACTCTGGTGCAGGGTCATTGAAGAAGCTCCTGATGAGTAGCACCACCCTCTCCACCTGTTTTTTGTGCACTGTCTCGGCCCTTACTTCAGGGCTTGTTCCTGTTTATCATGTTTATGATGTTTATGTTTCAGTTTTTGTCAGCTCTATTATCCAAAAACATAACTCCATGTCTCCCCTGCGTGGGATTTTTTTCTGCAAACTACTCAACACTGGTTTCCCTCCTGAAGGGCAGTGTTTATCACTGGTTTTTTGTTCAAAATGCCACTACGCTGGGCAATGATCTGGCTTTGGCTTGCTGTAAATAATTTTCTCTTTTAATAGATTACTTTTACTTAGAAAAAATAATAATAATCCACATATATTATTTCAAAGTCCATTACCCAAACCAAAGTTTATTAAAACCATGGCATTTGAATATTTAATACGTTGGTTATAAACATATGTTCTAAAGTTTATTAACATATGGTGGAGCATTACATTGTATTATAACCAAATTCAAATGACTATGGTGGAGCGTAAGGTTTACGGTGCATGTGTATAAAGTTTGGACAACACATGTAATAAAACGATGGAAAAAACACATATGAGGGGGGAGGTCGGGGTTTGACCCCGTGACCTCCCCCTCTCCAATACCACCTTCTACAAAGGTACCACAAATGAAAGACCTGAAATGAATTACGTGGAGCTTATATTTGAAGGGTTATGTGGATATGAGGGTGGAGGAACACAATGGACCAGCCCTCCTCCTCATGTGACCCTACCATAAAACCAAGTCTTAAGCGCTCAATTAAGTGCGGATTAGTGCACACTTAATGCACTAGTTAAGAAAAATTATCCTTAATTAACTTTAGTTTTAAGTTGGTGTATTTTTAGCAAACTCCCCAAATTTAGTGGAATTTCCAGATTTGGTGGAGCTAACTGGCAGTTTTCTAGATTTAGAGGCAGAATCTAGGGAAAACTTTAATGAGGCCTATCTTGGTCAATTTTCGACCAATTTTTGCTCAAGGATAGTCATTCTTAGTAGATTGGCATGCTTTGAAAACACTGGAATAAATTGTAGAGGCAATGGAGCAAATATACAAGTGTTTTTGGTCACTTGAATAATTTTGAAGCCTAGGGCCACCAGGAGGGAAGACCATGCCCACATCATTTGAAGGCCAAACAGAGTGAATGAATAGTAAATTTTTGGTGTATTTGATGCTATGAATAGAGTGGTATATTTTATAGAGGCATTGGAGCACATCTGAAGGTTCTTTTGTCACTTTGGAGATTAAACAAGCCCATGACCACCAGGGTTGGAGGTTAAGCCTAGAGGAGATGGTAACAAAATTCAGAGATTGAATAGTCATTTTTGGGTTATTTGAGTGTTATAAAGCTAATGGAACAATCATAAAATCCATTGGAGAAATAAAGGTGTTTTTAATAAGACATTTTATTCTTAATCCTAAGAGGGCATAACTAGTTAAAGTAGGTCCATACAGATGTAGTCTAGGAGGGGTGAACTCCAATATCATCCATTGTGTTATGTGATTGCTTTACTACATTTAATTTTCTATTTATGAGTTAAAAAAAGCTAATTAAATTATAATTTGATCATCAAAGACACATGGTACTACACACATTAACCCCTTCACAAATGGTTAAGATAAGACGATCCTTAAACACATTTTTAATACCGATGAGGTAACTTGCATAGCAACAACAAGTTTTCCCATATTCAAATCAAGTTGGTATCAGAGCATAAGTTTAGATCATTTTAGCCAAGGTTAGATAATTCTTCTCTAGCTATTGGTTTTTGAACTTGTACACAATGAACTTGCAAGTTTTTTTATGTATGAAGGAAAAGAAGTCAAGATTGAGAATTCAAATATCAAATCACAATAATGAAGCTTTGTATGCATTGCATGTGTGATGTAAAATTCATTAAGTAATGTTTCAAGTCAATCTTACTTAGAAAAAATCTTTGAAAAAGAGATGTGGCATAAACTCTACATCATGATTGATAGGATGCAAGAGAAGTATGAAGATAAGAGGGAGAGCATTAAAATTCAAGAGCAATTGATTGCCATGAAGGAGGAGAAGCAAGAGCTTCTTGAAAGGATGCATGAGATGGAGACTCAGCTCCATGATTCCAAGGAAGCCTTAACCATGTATTTGCTTGAAAAAGGGGTATGCAATTCAAGTTTATCTTCAATTTACTCTCAAGATGAATGTGTAGGTTCTTTTGAAAGACACACTAGCATGGAAAATTTTAGGGGCTAATATTCGCAGGTGGGCTAATTTTCCATGGTTTTTCCAAAAAAAGATTCTCCAATTACCATTATTTTTATAAAAATGATTTGCCCAAATTTTACAATATAAAATTATTTTACCTTAAAAATCGCCAAAATTATATAGACAATATATATAATATCATTATAAATTTGAATAATTTTACAAATACATCAATAAACATTTTATAGTTTTCATATTAGGGACTAGTGAGATTCGCCAATTTTTTAAACTTCAAAATAATTTTCCATCCTTCAAATTTTCCCTGCACACTAGTGGAATAAGGTATAAATTATTGATGAAGATGGGCTATGAAAGTAAAGGATTAGGCAGACATGCACAAGGCATAGTTGAGCCAGTTGTTGTTGAGGAAAGGCCTAAGTATTTGGGTCTTGGTTATGGAAAACATGATGGAGAAATCTCTAAAGCCAAGGAGGCACATGAAGGTGTTCCAAGAAGGAATTTCATTTCATGTTCATTACCTCAAGGTTGTGAAGATTGTGTTCATGAGGAATGCAAAAAATTTACACCCACTTTGCAAGAAGGTTCTCACAAGCATGCAGCTAATGAGAATGGCGAACAAGAGGATGTTGAAAGCTCTAAAATCATTGAAGCAATTGTTGGTATTTCGAAGAGAGCCACTACCTCATCAAATTCACCTCCTCAAGAAGGCGACAAAGATGAATGTTCTAGGTATAAATCTATTTTTAATCAATTTTCTTTCGATTATGATAAACATAGAAAATTTTCACATAATATTTGGAGAAAGTTTGCATGTTCATTTTATGGTTTGGATAACCATAATGTTTCAAGGTGTTGGAAGAAGATATCCATGTTTGAAGAAAAGGAGGTAGGAAAAGAAGAGGCAAGGCCATCTTGAAGAGGGGGTAAAAAAGAACTCATTTCCATAAGCAAGGCCATCTTGAAGACAAGTGTTGGACTTTGTATCGAGCAAGTCATCCACAATATTTGAAGAAGTTGGAGAAAGAGAATGGCAAGAATGGAAAAAAAGATTCCATAATTGATGTGGGTCAAGATGATTCACATGATGATGATGATGATGTCCAGCTGAAAGAAGCGCCATTGAAATGGTTTGGTAAGAGATGGTTATATTTCTTATCCAATTAAGGTTTTGCACATGTCTTTTGATGTTGATGCATTATTTTCCAAATGAATGCATGTTGCATGTTTACACCAAGAAGGTGTTTGAAAGTGGAGTATGTTGACTCACTTTGTTGCAGCAAAATTTGTTCATTTCAGCTTTAAGTACATGTACATATGAATGGGTTCTTGTATTTATGATTGTACTTGTGAGAAAGTTGAAGAATTGTATACATGCATGAGATTTTGTGTGTATGAACAATGGAATTTTGATGGTTTCATTGTGCTTGAACATGCATGAGTAATTGACTTGGTTGGTCGATTTCTTTGTTTAACATGCATGATGTCAACTTGAGAGTGTTGATCATTTGCACATGCATGAGTATCGACATGTGTTGGTTGATTGTGTGTTTCATGCATGTTGTATCGACTTGGAATAGTTGATTTTGTCTCCAAATATGGAAAAAGAGATGTTGACGAAGTGTTTCATGAGATGTGAATTTTTTTGTTTTGTTTTGTTTTGGGAAAATAATCATTAAGTTATTACATATGCTTATGCTTGACTTGAGAGTCAGTTGTTTGAGGAGGTATGCTTTTTCGACTTGTCGTTGGTTGATGAATTTTGACACCAAGATGTGAGAGTACATGGCGATGTTCACATGATGTGAAATTAGTTTCTTTGAAGGAGCAAAAGGATATGCCATCAAGTTAAGTTTCTTGCATGATGTGTTTTTTAGCCAAGAAATTTTGCAGCCATTGTAGACCATTTTATGTGTTGACGCCAAGAATAGAAGGATATGGCGAATGCATTCTTCCAGATGTGGAATTTGGAACCGTGAAGGTAAAATAATGGTCATTTATTTTATTGATTTTACTGATGTTGGAAGCTATTTTTTATAGTTCACTCATTGCAAAGGAGGAACATGATTCTCAATGGGAAGGCACCGAGGAATCGATTTGGTACAACAAAAGAATTATATCAGCAAGCAGCCAACAAGTGTTGGATTGGGTCAGCAGCAAAAGGAGAACAATGGTTGAAGAGCCAAGACATTTGCAAGGAAAGACAAGGCATGTCAGTGGACAAGTGGTTTTCATGGCAAATTTTCAAATTAGAATCAAGATGACAGAACTGGGGAAACATAAGAGATTTCATCTCTTATGAGATAACCATATTTTGTGGGTCCAAAAGCATGTTAGTGGGAATGAGTGATCAGAATCTAGATCAGGGGAAAAAATTAGCTAAAAAATGAAGGTGCTCAGAATTGCACCAAACCAAAATGACAATGACTCGCCCATCACAAGGAATCCAACACAACTTGTTTCGTCAAAAATCAAGTTTGGATGAAGTTGTTATGGTCTGCTGATCGTCGTTCAGAACATGCAAAGTTAAAAAAAAATATTGTAGAACAGGTACAACTAATGACATGATAGTCCAGTGAGCATGCAGAGAATCTTCTTCAGTTTTTAGCCCAATGGGACTGTGACAAGTGTCACAATTGGATTTTCCAGTTTGGTTTGTGAAGTTAAAAATTGCCCAATGTCCTCCAAGGTTGAGTTTGGGTTCATGAATTTTTATGTGATGGAATTATTATTTTTAATTAGTATATATATATATATATATAATTCAAAATTTATATTAATTAATAATCCACATATATTATTTCAAAGTCCATTACCCAAAGATTATTAAAATGGTGGCATTTGAATATTTAATACGTTGGTTATAAACACATGTTCCAAAGTTTATTAACATGTGATGGAGCATTACGTAAAATATGGCGGAGAATTACATTGTAACGTAACATATGGTGGAGCATGACATAGTATTATAACCAAAGTCAAATGACTATGGTGGAGCGTAAGGTTTATGATGCATGTGTATAAAGTTTGGACAGTGGATGTTTTGAAATGATGGTAAAAATGCATATGAGAGGCGAGGACAGGGTTCGACCCCATGACCTCCCCCTCTCCACTACCACCTTTTACCAATGCACCACAAATATAGGACTTGAAATGCATTGCCAGAAGCTTATATTTGAAGGGTTATGTGGATCTGAGGGCGGAGGAACGCAACGGGCAACCCTCCTCCTCATGTGACCCTGCCTTAAAATGAGGTCTTAAGGGCCCAGTTAAGTGTGGATTAGTGAGAACTTAATGCACTAGTCAAGTAAATTTATCCTTAATTAAATTCCGTTTTAAGTTGGCAGTTTTTTAGCGGATTCCCCAAATTTAGCGAAAATTCCAGATTTGGTGGAGCTAACTAGCAATTTTCCAGATTTAGAGGCAGAATCTAGGGAAAACTTTAATGAGGCCTATCTTGGTCAATTTTCGCTCAAATTTTTCTCAAGGATAGTAATTATGACTAGATTGGCATACTCTGAGTCCACTGGAACAACTTGCAGAGGAAATGGAGCTAATATACAGGTGTTTTTGGTCACTTGAATAAATTTGAAGCCTTGGGCCACTAGGAGGGAAGGCCATGCCCAGATCAGTTGAAGTCCAAATGGAGTGAATGAATAGTCAATTTTTGATGTATTTGATGCTCTGAACATAGTGGTATCATTTATAAAGGCGTTGGGGCACATATGATGGTGCCTTTGTCACTTTGGAGATTAAACAAGCCCATGGCCACCGAGGTTGGAGGTCATGCCTAGAGGAAATGGTAACCAAATTCAGAGATTGAATAGTCATTTTTGGGGTATTTGAGTGTTTTGAAGCCAATGGAATAGTCATAAAATCCATTGGAGCAATACATGTGCTTGTAATAAGACATTTTACTCTTAATCCAAAGAGGGCCTAGTTAGTTAAAACATGTCCATGGAGATGTAGCCCAAGAGGGGTGAACTCCGTTATCATCCAGTGTGTTATTTGATTGATGTGATTTATTTTAATGCATTTCATTTTTTGTTTATGAGTTTTAAAAATCTAATTAACTCATAATTTGATCTTCAAATACACATGAAACTACACACATTAACCCCTTCACAAATGGTTATGATGAGACGATTCTTAAACACATTTTAATATTGATGAGGGAGCTTGCATAGAAATAAAAAGTTTGCCCATATTCAGATAAAATATAAAAATCAAACATCATATGTTTTATTTATAAATATGAAAGGAAGAGCTTACAACCCAGGCCTTAATGTTGGAGGCCTCCATTTTGTGAAAACCTTGGCCCTTCACTAAAGCTATAAATAATTCCTTCTCCCAAACAACTTAGGCATTATCACAGTGCAAGAATGTAAAGGGAACGAGAGTTCAGACCAACCCAACAATGACCAACCAATAGTGGAAGGATGGAGACCAATTTATAGGAAGGGAGAAGAGGTTGGGAGCCCATGAAAGGAGGAGGAAAGTCCACTTTCTAAGGTATAAAGCCCCATGGATGAGATCAAAGATCTAAAATCAGGGAGCTCGACTATATCACCACCATTTAACAACCAACTCACATCCATATAACTTATAAAGGTTGAAGCTTCTCCTCCATTTAAGGAAACACTACCAGAAATGGATCAATACGATTTTCCAAGAAATAAGGGCGCTAGCGGTGCTAATAAAGAGCTGTCAATATGATGTCAGCGTGAGCAGGAAAATAGGAAACATGTTGACCCAGAAAACTAGGGTCACTGACCAAGTTCCTTCAGTAATTTTCCAAGGCAATTTTCTTTGAGTCTTCAGGGGATGTATTTACATATTTCTTCATGGTGGAAACATTACACAGTGTCTATTATGGGGCATTTCAGGATCAGGGACGGGAGTTGAGCATGGTGAAAAATTACTGTGTAACAGATGCCCCCTAAAGCATGAAGGCTAAACGAGGAGTGATGGATGAAATTCTTTATGAACCACGGAAAAAAAACTCATGTCACCTCCAGGAAACTTGCCAAATCAAACATATTACAATATATGACATCTCTAGAATGAATTTTCCTAACCACATAACTCTGCACTAGGCATCAAATAATACATGAACCCACTATATGGTTGCAACCATATGACTAAAGAGATCATAGAAATGGATCTGCGACATGGATGCAACCATCTGTATAGATAGGATCATGTATACAATCATGAATACTCAATAAATACCTGCAGTGTGGATCAAAATCATATGCGATCGAGGGCCTTCACCGCAATCTCAATCAACCCAATGTATGAATATAGCCATGCGAATAGATGTGATGGTATCGAACATTGTAAAAACCACCTGATTGCCAGTCAATGATGAAAATCGTTAACAGGCGTGAGAGAAACCACCAATAATGACGATGGCCATCAAGGTACAACTACACAATCTACAAGTGTGAATAAATGTGTTGAAGTCAAACACTTGCATAATCATTTGATTGAATGCCAATGATGTGAACTTGTCATTGAACACGAAGAAATTTCCATTGAGGCATGCAAGCTCCAAGTTACTTAAAATAAGTTTCTAAACAACCTTCCTAGATAATGAGATGAATTCGACAGGAAGTGATTCGTCGAAGGAGGGCCACGATGATTCCCACATCATCGACACGAAACAATAGATATCTCAAGATAATAGGAGTGATTTAGGATTGTAATAGAGGAGGTCAGATAAGAAAAGTATGTTTGAAAAGAAGGACTTCTCTTGAACACATTGGCGAAACGACTCCAAAGTGTGGCAACATTTGACTCAAATGGGATCAGAGGTCACGATGACAGAAACGGTGATCGAATAGGATGCAAAATGATGAATGAAAAATATCCCCAACCTGATACGAACTACAAATGAGTGTCATGTTCAAGAGAGACAAGCTGCCCAAAATACACATAGGATGTTCACTTTAAATTTCCCCCCGTTATTGCTAACGAGTACCTCTTTATTTTTTATAGCTAGTGTGAAGAGGATAACATATGTTGAGCGTATAAGTTCATTATTTGAATGAATCCATACTAGTAATTTTAATGAGCCCTAGGAAGGAGGAACTCAACCTTGTCATGGTGACATGTCTTTCACTGTTTTATCTTTAACGAGTCCAACGAAAGGGTAACTTGGTAACTTTTCATGTTTAAGGAGCTTGAAAAGAAATGAAAAGAAAAAATTCATCATGTCCCTTTTCGTATATCGTCTCTCGAATCCAAAAAGGTATAAAACAATACTCGCGAGAACCGCTTGACCATGTTCGATTAAGGTATTCCTTTTTCGTAAATAGTGAATCTCAACCTAAAAAAAGGGTAAACGTATACTGAGACTACATCAATTCATTTAATTTAATGAATTCAAAATGAGAAGTACTTGACAATGTTTTCATTTTTCGAGAGTTAGAAAAGCGCTGAAAGATGACTCCATGGGGGTTCCTTTTTTGTTTATTTTTATCGAGTCCTAAAAAGAGATAAAGTAAAAATTGTTTGCATCAGAAATAATCGCCAACAGTGAAAAGTCCCTGTTACTACACAAAAAATGGCAAACATCACTGATATAGAGGACAAATGATAAAATAATGGTGAAAATATTTTCAAAAATCTATAAATAGACAAAAAGTAAATTAATTTTCACCTTTCTATTTTGAATAAATTGGAGAAGTGCATTTTACCCACTTTCCCTCCGAACTTCAGATAAGTGGTGTAGCTGATCCAGGACACCATCCAGTGATCTATCAACACCGAGTAATAGCTCAAAATATCCTCTTAATTTTAATTCCACTCTTTAAGTATTTATCTTTAGAAATTTAGAGATGGGAGGAGGATTTCAAACCTCAAAATCACTTGCAGACAACGTAGGTTTGAGCTTTCGGACCCGCGCTAGTCGCACTTTGCCCATTAGGGAAGCACGCCGCCAACGCTGAATTAATTTAGTTAGTCGTGTTGACCACGGGGTATATTTTGAAATGATAAATCCACCCATTTACAATGGATGATTTCAAAAAATACTACAATGAAAGCTCCTAAAATGTCTTTTAAACATGTTTTGTAGGTGATTTCAGCAGAAATGGTCATCGAATAGAAAGAACGAGGCCATGAGGTGCAAGAACACCAAGCACTACAAGACCTCAATTGCATAAATGTATTGCGTAATTGCAGATTACTGAAGTTCTTTCAAAGATCAGGACTGAGATCTCAACTGGAGCTGCTTCAGTATTTGATTGGATTGTGGGACATAGATCACTAAATATTCATGATTGGAGACCAGGAAATGGAATTAGATGTCATGGATATCTATTTAATTACAGGCTTATCTAGGAGAGGGGAGAGAATCCAAATTTCTGGATCTCGTGCACGAGGTGAGAGTACCAGTATGCTTATTCAAAGACACTGTCCTAGGGTTAGAAAGACTGAGAGCGGGAAGATAGAGATATCCTCTATCAAATTTCTTCCATTACACATAATTTTACACTGCATGACTCGAGTTGCTGGAGTCCATGCATTGCATGAGGCAATGAAATCCCAATTCCAGTACACAGTGGACTGTTTGGCCCCTACTATGTTCAACTGGTGTGAGGGGTTATTGGCTAACATGAAGAGCCAATTGACCAAGTGCAAAACAGGTTGACTGAAATAGTTTGGGTACGGGTCCTTCTTGGTCACCTTTTTCTTGGAGAGAGTACCTTTGTTTCAATACCAGCGGTTGGATATCCAAGATCCAGCCTCGAGAGACCCAAGGCTGATGATGTGGTGTGAGATCATGCCCCGTCAGGGTGGGGGACAATAGATGCATTTCCCTACAAGGGTTTTCAGCTAGTTATGTCATCAACTCATCATGGTTGAGGACTATGCATATGCAGGCATCGACTTCAAGGGAGATACAGATCTACCCATTCTGCCAAGCACACAGTGGACTATTGTAGGTAAAAAATGTTCTTAACATTTCTTACTTTTTGAATGTTTTTGTCATGTATTCTTATATCTTATGATGTTTTTACAGATATGGGTCCTCAAATACCACCAGGCATGTCATCGATTACAAGGAGAGTAGCTCGCCCGGTGGAGGATTTCCCCTATGAGGAGGGAGCAGACCCATTAGTTGAGTTAGAGTGGAACTTTGTAGGCCTCACGAGAGGCATCCTAGGGTATGCTACCTTTGATGATATTCCTCTTCTCTTTCAGAGGCATATGGTCAATGTTCTAGGCAGATTACGTCGCTTAATCTAGCGAGTGATTCGTGTGGTCACCTGCTATCATGAGCACCATGTGGGTGGATAACAACCCTACGTTTACATTTTTGTACTGATGTAGGCTCAAAGATCCATTTTTTTCACATAACACATATTTTTTGAGATTTTGATGTAACACACTTGACAAACACGATATATATATATATATGCATGATTATACGACTACTTGTGTATCATAATGATGTTTTGGTTTTTACATGTTGCGCAGATGTCTATCTAATACATGATTTTCTAATGTACCAGTTAACGTGTTTAAATGCCTTGGAATATGTTGATATGTAATACAATCAAAATGTCTTTCCAATAATCGAACACACAAATACATACACAAAATTTTAGGATTTGGCAGAGAATAATGACCATTTAAGTGTAACACAATGAGTTGCCATTCAATTGCATCTGATAATAGCTCAATAACCACACTATATTTAGCGATATTTTTAGTTGTTTGACCAAAAAAAATATATTGTAAATTAATAAAATTTCCATAAGGGGCAAAGAGTGCCCAAGCTATGGAAGACAGGTTCTGTATGCTACAACAAGTGCCATAAAAAAAACTGACGTAATGATTCAATGCCATCTGCAAACCAAGTGGAACACAAGGTGAGTAGAGGAAACATGTCTGCAAAGAAAACAATAACACCAAAAATCCAATAAAATCACACTAATGAATAAAACACTAATGTACGAAGCATCACACTCATGATCAAGCGTAATACTTCTTCAGATAGTGCCCATTTCGGGGCTCAACCAATTGGTTTCCTTCATAATCTTCCATCTCATAGGTGCCTCTTTCCAATACTCGTTGAATGATATAGGGCTTGTGCCACATTGGCTCGAGCTTCCCGACTCCCAATTTATCGTGGGCTTGGTCATAAAGTAGGAACAAGTCGCCTTTAGAGAAAAATAGAGGGTTGATGGATTTGTCATACTAAGCTTTAAATTATCTTTTTTGTGCTTCAATAAGTAAAGCAGTAAGTCTTCAGGTCTCATCGAGATGCTCAAGTTAAATCAAACATTCCTCTTTTAGTGAAATACCAGGAAGTAGTTCGACGACTAGCTTCAAAGAAGGAAAATCACACTCGATCAGGAGTGTGGCCTCTAGACCATACACCAATTGGAATGGAGTAAATCTAGTGGTAGTCTTAGCGAAAGTTCAATAAGCCCACAAAGATGAGAAGAGAATTACATGCCAATTTCGTTTGTGTTTCCCAATGGTTCGTTGAAGCATGGCCACCAAAACTTTGTTAACAAATTCAACCTGGTCATTGGCCTATGGATAATAAGGAGTGGAGCTATTGTGATGTAGCCCCAACTAAGCAACGAGGTTTGTCACCATATGATTTCGAAAATGAGAGCCATGATCAGTGACAATCACTTTCGGGACATCAAACCGAGCTATGACATGATTAAACAAGAATTGCACCGCGGTTAGACCTTCATTATCATATCTAGACATCGTTTCAACCCATTTAATGAAATAATCAATGGCAACAATAATATAACCATGCCCCTTGGCCGAGCGAGGGTTACAGGTTAGGAAATCTATGCCCTATTTGAAAAATGGTTTGACAGTCACAACTGGGTGCAAGGGTGAAGGTGGGGCACCGTTCTTTCCAAGAGTATATTTGGTAGTCATGGATTTTTCGGACTGCAGCAATGCAATATTTAAAGATAGACGACCAAAAATATCCTGTTTGAAGGATTTTTTTGGTGGTAGCATAACCAGACATGTGACCACCAGAGGTCCCGAAGTGGTAGTCATTGAGAAATTTCTCAGCTTCCTCGAGAGTCAAACATTGACAGAGGAAGGAGTCAACACCAGTACGATATAAAGTGTCTCCAACGATATGGTAAGGTTGGGACTGGTAATGAATCTGCCGTCACTCAAAGTGCGATAGGTCTGGCTGAAATTTTTTGGTCTGGAGATAAATGATGATGTCGCCATACCATGGATTAAGAGTACTGATGAGAAAGAGTGATTCATCTGGAATCGACTTTTCATGAGGAGTGGGATCAACCATAGTAGGAAGATCACAAATCAACTCAGCAAAGACAAGGGATTTCTTAAAATTAGCAGTAGTGAATTATAAGTTGAACTTTGGAAGGATGAAAATCCATTTTGAGTACTTTCCCCCAAGAAACTAATGTGAGAGAATGTAAGTCATGGGGTTACAATCAGACATCACGAAAGTTTTACGCATGAGAATGTAATGATGAAAACGATGAACAACATGGACAACAACCAGCACGAGTTTCTCTACATGAGAATAACGGGTCTCAACATCAAAGAGATTGTGTCTTAAGTAGCACATTACGTTCTCTTGACCATCATCATCATCCTGAAAAAACACCATACTGATAGTGTTGTCCGCGGCGGCCAAATACAAGAAGTAGTCGCAGTGATAATTGGGAGGATGTAGTAGAGGATCACTAATGAGGGCTCGTTTCAAAGAATCAAAAGAGATTTGGGAAATTTTATCCCAAATGAATGGAATTCCATTTTTCAACAAGCGAGTAAAACCTTTGGCAAGCTCAGCGTAATTCTGTATGAAGCGTCGGAGAAAATTGTCTTTCCTCTGTAAGCTTTGCAGTTGATGAACAAAAGAGGTAGGAGGAAAATTTATGATTTCCTCTACTTTAAGAGGATCAATGTGGATGCCTTCTTTGAACACCATGAAACCTAAGAGTCGATCATGTTAGATGAAAGAGACACACTTATGAGGGTTCAACCTAATATTATAGTGTCAAAAACAAAGAAAGATGGCTCTGAGGTGTTCTGGGTGATCTTGACGTTTCATTCATTTCACGGAATGAGCAGGAAGGTCGTCGAGGTATGGATGAACTATGTGTTTGATGTCATGAAAAGCATACAAATAAGCTCGCTGGAAGGTGGCTCCAAAATTATTTAAGACAAAATGGAGCTTTTTGTAGGCAAAGGTCCCCCATGGACAAATAAACGCGGTTTTGCGCTGATCAGTGGGAGCAATGCTGATCTGGTTATAGCCAGAAAAATCGTCCATAAAGGAAAAAATCTCACTCCCGACACACTCGTCAATTATTTAGTTGATAAAAGGAATTGGGTAATTATCCTTAGGACATGCTCGATTAATATCACAATAATCAACACAGACACATATGGTCCCTTATTTCTTAGTAACGAGAACAATATTGAAGACCTAATTTGTCAATGTTATGGGATAAATAAAACCGGCTTTGAGAATATTTTAAACTTCACCCTTTATGGCAGCAACCTTTCTTGGGTGCACAATATGAAGCCATTGGAGAACGAGCTTCAAGTCCAGATAGGTAGGGATTTTGTGCACAACAATACTCAGATCAATGCCAGACATCTCTTCATATGACCATACGAAGGCATCGCGAAATTCCTGGAAAAGTTCGGTGTAGATATCGATCTCATAAGGAGAAAAAGATGCACAAATGTGAACATTCTCGACGAATCCTGGTTTGACAGAGATGTCGATCGGAATGGTTGGAGTAATATTTCCCATGTTCCATTCAGAAAGCACTTCATGAATTAAGATGGGATTCTGAAATGGTCCAGTCGGTACAGATGAAGCATGGTATTCTAGACAAGCGGAGATGTCACCTAGGGTTGGGAGAAACAAGGAACGATGATGTCCATCATCCCATGAGGTTTCTTCGAGAGACATTACCTCCACGATACTTTTTTCGGTGGGGAAAGTCTCACTCAAAGGATCATCAGATTCCCAAGAACCAAACTAGGGAGACTACGCATAACTGTTTAGAGAAGAAACCAATCAGTCGTTGGTTTCTGATGCAGCCTCAGAAGCCATAAGAATAGCCTGATACATTTGTTCAACAAGGCTCAAAGGCATAATGTCACCAAACTTTTCAAGCTGGTTGGGGCTAGGAACAATCCATGGATCATGACCAAATGATATCATATTGATAGTGGCAACATTTGGAGGTGGGAATGGAAAATTTCCCATAAGGGATGAGTCTTGAAATAGAAACAAATCGATGTTATCATAGGGGGTAGTGGTATTCCCAACATATGGAATTTTTCTTGTTGAAGAATCAAAGGAAAAGAAATCGATCAAATTTCACAATTTTCCTTGATGAGGAAAGCATAGGACATGGAAAAGGGTGGAGACCATGAAAACCATGGCATGATTCCAACTACGTCCAAGAAGGAGATTATAGTTCAAGTTGGTGTATACCACCTCGACTTATAAATTTACCATATTTCCCTCAAATAGGATAGGAAAATATTTTAGAGTACCATACAACTAATAAATTTTACCGTCAAAATCTTCCAAAGCATTCAGGGACTGGCTCATTGGAGGAGAGCTGATGGCTTTCTAACAAGCGATAGACATGATGCAGGTCAAAGCGCCTTCATAAAAAATAGTCCTATGAATGGTTTTCCCCATCACGGTAACTTGAATAAAAAAAGCTACCTAATATGGGAGGAGAGGAAAGAAGTTCTCAGGATCGAAAGTAATAAAGTTGGAATCTAATAGATCAATCCCTCCAATAGTAGACAATAGTGCTTTACATTGTGATGGACACAACTGAAGGACTTCCAAATTCGACATCACCGAAGGAGCTTGAGCTAGATCCTTTACAATATTGTAGTTTTGCACAGCTCTCGCATTCGGATTATAATACAGTTTCCGAAGAACACCTTTTGGGGATGGTCAGATGATGGATTCACTACTAGGTCTCTCGATCTGGAGAGAACCAGAACTAGGAGGTGTGGAAGAGGAAGGGTGATCTACCGGTTCCGTAGGAGCTTTGGATGGATTGGGGTAGTATTTCGATCTCCTGGTAATAGAGATAGGTTCTGTGCCAGCCATGAAAACTTGAAAGTTTCTAGATAATTGGGGTTGATCTACCATTTGTGTCTGCTGAGAAGGGAAAGGCTTTTTCAAGACAACCAGGGTCCCAGGGGTGCCCTGCAGAAGGCATGCAACTTTGGCACACTGAGGAAAATACTTAGTGTAATGAAAATCATCACATATTAAAAAATGATATTTAGGTTTGCACGTTTAAGAATTGTCAGCAGATGACTTTTTCAAATCCTATTTAGGGTTGTCAAATTTGGATTTGCCTTTACCCTTTTTCTTACCTTTCGAGGATTTTTCTGCTGCAGTAGATTGGAGAACATTGCCCTCAGAGTTTTTACTAGGAGTCTTCTGGTTACTGGAAGGAGTGGAGGGTCTAGTGGTAGTAGTGGACTTAGACTTTGAGGAAGCTTTGGGTGCACTACTATCATCATGGGCCACTGCCCCGATAACACCATCAATTAGAGGCGTAGCAAGAGACTAAGATGATGTCGGATTAGTTGAAGGCCGCGACGCGTCAAGCAGGAGCTAATATAGAGTTCTAGATTTGGAATAAACAATATCGAGGTATTGAGCTCTAGTAATGACTTCCTTTTCGGTGATATATCTACCCATGGCAAGATCTTTAGCAATCCTTGGAATGAATGATTTCGTAAGCCATTCAGTCAACAATTGATCAGGGATATTGAATTTTATGATGCGACGATGACCACGCCATTCGTGAATGTGATCCGAAATGTAAGTAGAAGTTGAATACTTCAATGAGGTGAGGAGGTGGGTGTCTGTTTCATACAAGATAGGTAACTGGAAGTGAGTAAGGAAAGCCATATCCAAGGAGTTGAAATCAACGAAAACACCTCGAGGGAGCTCAATATACCACTTGGCCATAGTATCGGTCAGAGTGCGTTGGAAAAGATGAAGAAAAATTGAATTATCGACCCAAGAGATAGAAGAGAACCACAAGTTGTACGTCATGACATGGGTTTGGGGGTCTTCCCTAGACTTTCCTTCAAATTTAGTACAATCTCCCGAGATTTTGGTCAGAACTGGCGGGCAATTAAATTGATGTTGGATGGGGTCATTTGTAAGCTTTGACACATCTGGCAGTTCCAACATAGCCAAAAATGGCAGGGGAGGATGATAAGGAGAAAAAGGCCAGGGGTTCCAACCTGGTTGATACAGATTCTACCCCTAATAGGGCGGATTTTGTCCTGGATACACATACTAACCCCATTTCTAGTAAGGACCTTGTTGTAGCTGCTCTTGAACACAGGGATCTTGCTGGGGCTATTGATAAGGACCCTACTAGATTTTGGATTGCAGAACTTGTTGGATATAGGGTCGAGGGTAAGGTCCTTGTTGAACATGAGGCCCAGCCTATGGTCCCTGTTACACAGTAATTTGTCACTGTCCCTGTACTCCCCATTCCTTGATCCTGGGGGACCCATACAGTGACCCTTGTGTAGTTTCCAAGCATGGAATAAATACCACTAAACCACACTTTGTCTACCAATTCATCTCCCTTTACAAATTTTCTAGAAGATCTCTATAAAAACCTCATTTTCAAGGTTAGCGCTTTGTCTCAGTGTCTGACCCACGCCGATAACAGGGATTTTCTCTGGGACCTACGCCGATCAACACTTTGTTGTAATGTATGACCCACGCCAATCCTCTTTTGGAAAGTTTTTTTAAATAGAAATGAAGTTTCTATGACTAGAAGCTTTGCGAAGCAGAGAGATGGAAGTATGTTTTAAGGATATGGCCGAGGAATTCCCCTTTGGGCTTCTAGTTCCCATAAAATAGGAACTACTCGAAAGGATAAGCTCTTTTCCCATTATTTTAGGGTCCATATCCTCCTCCTCCATTGTTATATAAGGAGACCTATTTCACCTCTGCTACCCTCGTCAGAAGCATGAATCATAGAGAGAAGAAGCAATTATAGCCTCGGGAGAATAGAGTAGAGGGTGATTGTTTTTATGTGTTAGGAACATAGTGAGATCTTAGACCTTTGTGTATGAGGGTGTCACAAATGTGCTTGGATACGGACCTGACGAAGGAGAGCCTCAACATCAAGGTTTGGTTGTAAAATCCCCTTGTCTTTATCATAATAAAATGCAACTGATGTTTTTATTCCACTCTTGTTTACATTTATAATGAGATTCTTATCATTCCTTGATCAGTTAGAAAGGTTGTAATTGTTTTATGTTTTTCATGATTTTACACTTGTTGTGGTGTCTTGATTGTCTGTATAGGTAATCAAATGTTGGTAGCAACATGTATTGAGCTGGGAAGAGCGATAGATCAAGAAGCTTCGATGGAAGACGACAACATAGCATCAGAACAAGGTAGGTCATCTTCCTTGCTTTAAATTTCATTTACAATCTAGGAAGGTAGATGTTAGCGTGTTCCCTTGTTGCTAGACCCACCATAGGGCTAGAGGGATCGCCTTTTTCCGCAGAGGGGATTTGCCTGCTCAAAAAATTGGTGACTCCACTAGGGAGTTTCCTTTGAGTTTGTCACTCTTTGAGGTCTTAGTCATTCGACGAGTTTAGTCGAACAACCATTTCACTGTTTGTTCCTATGTTTTTCATCAATTAAAATCTTTTATTTTTTTCTTGAAGTGGTGAGTCTGGTCCTGGTTAGGGGAAATTATTTGTTTTTTAATTTTTCAGAAATTGGTGCTTTTATTTGTCTGATAGTCGCGCCGATCAGGCCAATCAGTGCTAGTTGTCAGTTATACAGTCGCGCCAATCGGGCTTTCAACACTAATTTTAGCCCCAAAAGTTTCACCTATTCCTGTGTGTGTGAAAAATTAAGGTTTTTTCCCTAAGTCTTTCACCAGTGTGTCTTGCCCTTCTGTTCCTTTTCTTTGTATGATTTACATTTTCTCCCTTTCGCTCAAGTTGTTTTAGTTGGCTCATTGGCTTGGTTTTTGGTTGTTTTTTTTTATCCTTTCCATTGGGACGTGCATCCTAATGCCCTAGGTTTTTCTAGGATTGTGCATCAATTTCCTAGTTGCATGCTTCACGGGACATCGCCTTGCTGATTGAGTCAGTATCCTTGCTTGGTGAGCCATCTCTAGTTGATTGCCTTTTGCTTTTTGGTTGATTGAGTGATCAAGTCTCAAGTGTCTGTCCGAGTTCATTTGGTCCGCTTGTTCGCTTGTGAAAATAGATTACATTGCTCATTGTTCAGCTGCAATTTTTTCTTTGTATGATTGCTTGATGTAAAAGGGAATGAATGCCTTGTTTTGAGACCATGCTTTGGAAGTCCTCTTCATGCTTGAACTCATATGTATTGTAGCCTTTTGAGGAATTTTGTTACAAAGTGTTCAAAACAAGATTGTATTCTTGATGTCTGTTGCATTATTTTTGCATTAAGGAAATTTGCATTCATTTAGTTTTCGTCTCAAAGTTTGATTTTCGTTAAAATGCATTAGATAAAGTTGCATTGAAAATTCATGTTTGAGATTTGTCATTGAACTTAGATTACATTGTTTAATGATTGAAAACTAAAATTCGCACTGAGTGCATTCTCTTTCATTAAAAGCATGCATTAAGTAGATTCTCATTTCATCAAAAAATGCATTGAGTGCATTATAATTCATTCAAAAGAAAAGGAAATTGTGCATAGATTACAATTGCATATTTTTCAAAAAGATAATTTTGCATAGATTACATCGCATAATCCACATCTTTGAATGTTTTAGATTACTTTTGGATAGTGAAAGTCATCTAGTTAGGAAAAAGTTTCGTTTGAAGTATTATTGTTTGGTGCATCATTGTTTGAAACTCTTCCCTTAAATAGATCACATTCATCGAAATGAAGGGTTCTTTTCTCATTTAGATGCATTTAAAAAAATTCAGATAACATTTGTTAGGTCCTTGAAACCGGGACACAATTCAAGATCAACCATAAAATTGATTGAATCAACCTAAGGAAGCATTGAAACTTAATGCTTACACTTAGAGGTCTAGGCTAGTGATGTGTTCCAGTGTCATAAAACCTAACAACTGTCGCTTGCAATCTTGCATTAGAAATCACTAGTACAAACTTGTGCTCCCCATACCATCATGTATATAAAGGGAGACCCCTATAGGTTGCAATCCTTTATCCATAGGAAGATGTGTCTACTAACTTGTAGTCGTGATACATCGAACACAACATTCGGGGAGATTGGATGCCGTAGATCAAGTCCTTGGTCATTTCTCTTTCATTTGATCACCAAGGTGTCTATTGCAGTTCACGATTACCTGGTCACCCTGTATGCCAAGAATATCCTGAGTAGTCATTTTTTTTTATATTTATTGACTCTTTAAATTTGAAAAGATCATCAAGATCTTGTCCTTTCGAGCTCGTTAAACCCGAAAGTGGCTAGAGTCACCTTTTTCCCTTTTCTCAACTCTTAAAACATGAAAAGGCAAAGTTTTGTTTCAGTGTCTTAAAATTGACTGCCCAAGAAATATTCCTGGTTAAAGTTACATTCCTTAGTGATTCTTTAGGGTTGATTCCAATGGCAACATTTCCAGAGTTCACCAACCAAGAAATCCCCTCAGATGGGAATCCTGGTCCTTATCCTTCGTTCGGGAATGTTGGTGCCCCATATATGGCAACGTTGTCCCTCACGGGATTAACCATTGGTCTACCAGTTTGGTTATTTTTGACCCCCATGGTTTCAAACATCCAAATGGTTTCTCAACCAAGTTCTCGTCCTCTTGAACTATGTCAACCCCATGTTGATCCTAAGGTTGAACCCTCACCTTCTTCACCTATTTCTTCACCCCGTTCTTCCTCTTTGCCTAGTGAAAGTTTGGATTCTAGTAACCGGGTGGCTAAGAAGAAGAAGAAGTCGAAGAAGAAGAAGGAAAATAAATTTGGGGGAAAATCAACGACTATTTATACCCATGCATCTAATATTGGGGAACCTCCCACTCCATATCGCAGCGTCAAATTCCCTTGCAAGCTATGTGAGGGTGACCACCTTCTTCGTGATTTACCTGGTATTCCCAAGGTGTTAGAAGTGTAGTCTGTTGGCCCGATTCATCCTTCATCATCAACCTCTGGACATCATGCTAATGATGAGCCTTCAACTAAAAATAGTGAGACTCGTAAGAAACATGGTAAGATCAAATTTCCCTATAAGTTGTGTGAAGGGAACCATCCCATTCACCTCTATCCTTATATGGATGAAGCTTCTAAATTATTGGATACCCTTTTGGATTCTGAGTCCTGTATTCCTGTGAATTACCATAATTTTTCTTCAAGTCCTCCGATAGTTGATCAAGTCATTGATCAGGATTCATCTCTAGTCAATTCCACTCTCTCTAAAAATCAGTCTCCTGAGTCCATTCTCGACCAATCATTGGTTGAGAAAAAGGTCAACCTGGTTCCATCTACAGTTCATCAGGTCTTTTCCGTCGAGAGTGGGTCTCATCCCAATCAGGTTCTTTTCGTTTCCTCTGATTCTCCGGGATCAGAGGCTGATCCTCCCGTTTCCATGATCCAGGAGGGTGATCCTTCGATTCCCGTCGCCATAGTCCCAGAAAGTGATCCTCCATCTCTCTTTCTCGAAATTCAGAAGGATGGTTTTTTCGCTTCTGTAATGCAGGCGGATAATCCTCTTATTCCTATGGCACCCCATCCATGTAGTTTGGTCGCTACCTTTGATTGGAGTCAATTCACGGGATATTGTCTTCCTTATTACGTGCCCTTTTTGATCACTGTACATACCTACAATATGGTCGTACTGGGAAAAATTATAGATGAAGGTGCCTCAGTTAGTATTATTTCCTCAACTACCTAGCAAGCTTTGTGTTGTCTGCAGCTTAGTCTTGTTACTCAGAATCCGTTGGATTTTAACAGAGGAATAAGTCAACCATTAGGGATCCTTCCAAAGTTTCATATTACTTTGGGAGGGAAAACCGTCTATATAGACGTGATGGTTGCCCAAGGCTCCTTGGATTTTAGTTTACTCCTAGGGCACGAATATGCTTATGCCATTGGCGCGCTTATCTCTTCCCTCTTTCATGTGATCTATTTTCCACATGAAGGTCGGATCGTGACCACTGATTAGCTTTCATTCTTTGGTCTTGATGTGACATCTAGTCTATCGTCGTCCCTTCCTGGTCCTTACCTTCCGGTGATGTCTTCCCCGCCACATGTCAATTATGTGGCCACCTGTTCCATGCCTGTGTCCATTGATAATTCAGTCAGTGAGGTAGTACACAAGTTACTGGGGGCATTGGATCCTAATTTCCAGAGTGTTGTTCTCCTATCAGATGAGAAATTGTTGGAAGCCATGAATTCTTATTCGTTGTGATAAGGTATTTCGGAGCATAGTTTGTTTTCTTGTGTCAAGCTCCTTAAAAAATGAAACAATATTTTCGAAGCATAGTTCGTTTTCTTGTGTTAAGCTCCTTAAAAAATGAAACAAGATGTTTGGAGCATAGTTAGTTTTCTTGTGTCAATATCCTTAAAAAATGAAACAATATTTTTGGCGCATAGTTCATTTTCTTGTGTCAAGCTCCTTAAAAAATGAAACAATCTTCTTTTGGAGCAGAGTTCGTTTTCTTGTGTTAAGCTCCTTAAAAAATTAAACAAGCTCTTATGAGGACAATTCGTTTACTATGTCAATTTCATTAAAAAATGAATTAGGTTATGAGGATAGTTCTTTTACTGTGTCAACCTCATTAAAAAATGAAACACGTTCCCATGCAACTTGAGCTTTTGATTAGATCTGTTAAAATACCAGTCGAGTCTTTCTCTTGATCTCGTAATTGAATCTTTATTCCATCTAAATGTGAGTAATTAGTGTTCTACTCCAGTGAATACACTGAAGCTTGGGGGTATGTAACTCTAATTGAGTCACCATGTTAGGGGCATGTGAACTTATTTCAAGCATAGCTTTCCATGTTTTCAGGCTTGTGTAAAAATGAGACCAATTTCAAGCATAATTTGTTTCCGTTTCAAGCTTGTGTAAAAATGAAACCGGTTTCAAGCATAGTTTTCTAAAAAGTTTCAAGCTTGTGTAAAAATAAAACCAACTTCAAGCAGAGTTTCATGATTTCGAGGTTGTGTAAAAATGAAACCATTCTTATTTTACCTCTCGTGATTGCCATTTTATCAGCTTGTTTTTCCAGATGAGGCTTGGTTTTCTCATTCCATCGTCACCATCCTCTTGACTGATAATACGCCTTCACTTGGTTTTTTTACCCATTCCTATGGAACCACTGCAATGAGTGGTCTTGTTAGCCATCCTCTTGACCTTTACTTGTTCAGAGCAGTTCCACCATCACCGGAACTAGTTTCTACCCTTAATGCCACGTGTTCCTCTAGGAGGAGTCAACTTTTAGCTCTTTTCTGACTCTTAAAACATGAAAAGATTGTCGAGCTCTTGTAGTTTTGAACTCGTTAAAGGCTGATAAATTTTGTTTACCCAGTATACGTTTAACCCTTTTTTGGGCTGGGATAAACTATTTACGAAAAAGGAATACCTTAGCCAATCACGACTAAGAGGTTCTCTCATATTTTGTTTTCTACCTTTTCAGGCATGAGGGACTATTTACGAAAAGGGCCATCTAGAGTTTTCTTTTCGCCTCTTTTCAAACTCTCTAAATATGAAAAGATGTCGAGTTTTTCCTTTCTCAGGCTCGTTAAAATTTTATGACATTAGTTCCGTCATCATGATGATCACCAAGTTCCTCCTTCTTAGGGCTTGTAAAATGTACTAGGATGGATTTGTCCGAAGGAAAAACTTATATGACAATCATATGCTATCCTCTTCAAGCTTGTGTAAAAATAAAGAGGTACTTACCAGAATGGTGGGGGAAAATGGAAGTTATTTGTCAGTTGTGTCGACAATATGTAACTCTTGAACATGATGCTTATATACAATTCGTGTCAGGTTGGGATATCTTCACTCTATCACTTTGACTCCATGGGTTTGGGAAATCCGTTTGCCTCTCATTCGATTACCAATCTTTTCAACATGACCTATGATCCTATTTGAGTCAAATGCTGCCAAATTCCAAAGTCGTGTCACCGATATGTTCAAAATAAAATCCTTCTGTAGTTTGTACATTCCATGATCCTCTGTTTTAGTCATGATTAACACTCATATTACATTCTCTCTCTTATGTCGATGATGTGGGAAACATTATGGCCCTCCTTCGATTGATCACTTCCTGTCGAATTCAACTCATTATCCAAGAAGCTGATCCAGAGACTCCATTCTGGTACCTTAGAGCTTGCTTGCCCTAATGGCAAGTTCTTCACATTCGACGATGAAAGGTTCACATCATTGGCCTTTGATTGGGTGATTTCATGGGTGTTCGACTTTAGTTCCTTTTTAATATTCCGTGGATTGTACTGGCAGTACCTTTAGGACCATTGTCATCATTGGTGGTTTCTCTCGCGCCTGTTAACGGTTTACATCATTGACTGGTAATCAAGATATTTTCCTGCATGTTCGACTTCAACTCATTTATTCGCATGCTTGAAATTGTACTTGATCGGGTCATGACAGAGCACAAGACCATGGATTTTATTCTCTAGAGTCCAGGTTTCCAGGTGATATGATTTTTCCATGATTGGATACATGTTTCTTTCATATGGATGGCTGCGACCATACCATGATTCTATGTGTGATCCTTCTCAAATGGATGGCTGCGACCATACCATGGTCTATTTTACGGATGGCTGGTCCATAACTTGATTCATGTATTTTCATCAGAGTTTCTGGTTATGTATATGTATCTATGCTTTATTTGCAGGTTTCCCAAAGGTAGTGTTTGGTTCCTTGCACGTACTCGTAAAGCATTTCACCCCTCACTCGTGTTCGAGCTTCATACTTTAGGGGGAATTTGTTACACAAAAATTTGTCACTGTCACTGTACTCCTTGTTCCTTGATCCTGGGGGACCCATACAATGACCCTTGTGTAATTTACAATCATGGAATACATACCCCTGAACCACACTTTGTCTGTGAATTCATCTCCCTTTACAACTTTTCTGGAAGATCTCTATAAAAACCTGGTTTTCAAGGTCGGCGCTTTGTCTCAGTGTCTGACCCGCACCGATAAAAGATATTTGCACTGGGACTCACGCCGATCAGCGCTCTGTCTTAATTTCTGACCCACGCTGATCCTGTTTTGGAATATTTTTTTTTAAATAGAAATGAAGTTTCTATGACTAGAAGCTTCGCGAAGTGGAGAGCTGGAAGTTTGTTTTGAAGATATGGCTGAGGAATTCCCCTTTGGGCTTCTTGTTCCCATAAAATAGGAACTACTCCAAAGGATAAGCTCTTTTCCCATTATTTGAGGGCCCATATCCTCCTCCTCCATAGTTATATAAGGAGACCTCTTTCACCTCTGCTACCCTAGTTAGAAGCATGAATCACAGAGAGAAGAAGAAATTATAGCCTCGGGAGAATAGAGTAGAGGGTGATTATTTTTGTGTGTTAGGAACATAATGAGATCTTAGACCTTTGTGTATGAGGGTGTTGCAAACATGCTTGGATACGGACCTGCCGAAGGAGAGCCTTAACATCAAGGCTTGGTTGTAAACTCCCCTTGTCTTTATCATAATAAAATTCAACTGATGTTTATCTTCCACTCTTGTTTACACTTATAATGAGTTTTTTACCATTCCTTGATCATTTAGATAGGTTGTAATGGTTTTACATTTGTCGTGATTTTATTCTTTTCGTGGTGTCTTGAATGTCTGTATAGGTAATTGAACATTGGTATCAATGTGTATTAAGTTGGGAAGAGCGACATATCAAGAAGCTTCGACGGAAGATGAAAACATAACATCAGAACAAGGTAGGTCATATTCCTTGCTTTGAATTTCATTTACAAACTAGGAAGGTAGATGTTAGCGTGTTCCCTTATTGCTAGACCCATCCTAGGGCTAGATGGATCACCTCTGTCTGCAGAGGGGATTTTCCTGCTCAAAAGTCCCTGCTAAACATGAGGTCCAACCTGTGGTCCTTGTTGAATGTGGAGTCTAACCTGAGGTCCCAATTGGGCCTGCTGGAAGTGTGGAATCTACTGATATTGAGCACCATGCTGAGGCCTAGGATGGGTTTGCTGGTACTAACCATGAGGAAGTGGCTGGTATTGAGTACCAGGTTGGTTGGGGTGAGGACCAGGTTGACCTAGAGGGAGATTCAGACCAGGTTTGGTGTAAGGACCAAACTAAGGGTTAGTCGAAACATCACTTGTGGGAAGCTGGGGCTATTGTACATACTAATGAGAGGCATTTGGTCGAGGAACATATTGATACTGTACATTCAGCTGTTGAACATATTGATGAGGGATGTTGGGTTGCTAAACATATGAATATGGTACATTAGGTTGTTGGAGGGGCTACTGAGCCTGAGAACACTGAACATGGGGTTGCTGATAGAAAAATGTGGCTGAAGTAGGTTGACCACTCAAAGGAATCGTCCCTACGACAATGTTCGTCGGTTGTGAAAACAACGTCCCACTTAGACTAGCATTAGGTTGTCCCTCCCCTGGAACGGGTCCAAAGTTCAGTGGCCCTCCACCCAAGAGGGGAGGTATGTAAAGAGGATTAGACTATCCCCCAAGCACAGATGAAACCATATATTTTCCACTCAATGGTGGAACCATAGTAATCGTAGATGGAAAGAAGCAGGTAGAGGATCCTATCGAAATAGTTATCTGACCAATAGTGAATCTAGGTCGAACAACAGGTTGAGACGTGGCAGCCACATTTGAAATGAATGGGATGGAAGACAGGGGGATACATGTTGACCAAAAAAGATCTAGAAATAAATATGTGGCACCAAAAGCTCCTGAAACAAAGCTTCCCAAAGAGGTATTCCCTTGTGGAAGTGGAGATGCAACTTGACTAAAGGGTATTTCGGTTCCACTACCTGAATTGTGAGGTGTGGAGCTAAAAATTTTGCATTGAGAGGGAAACACAGATGAAGAGGCTTCCGGAATGTAGGTGCTAGTAGTTTCCTATAGAGTACTCTGAGGATCACTCACAAATGGGACATCATCAACATTAGATGCCATTTTTTTAGGAAATAACCACTACTACATTTGGTGGAAATTCCGACACTTGGTTCCGACGCTTTTGACTAAATGTCGGAAATTTCCCCAAATTTTTTCCATCCCGCCCGAAACCGTCGCTATACCGATGTTTATAGAAAAGTGTCGCAATACCGACACTTAGAAAAGTGTCGCAATTGCGATGTTTGGAGGAAGACGTTGCAATTGCGACACTATGGCCTAAAGCGTCGCTATTGCGACGACCGCCTCCAAACGTCGCAAGTGCGACACAATGTCTAAGTGTCGCAATTACGACATTTGGAGGCACCCGTCGCAATAACGACGCTTTTTCTGCCGTTAGTATAACGACACTTATATGCGCGCTACATAAAAATACGAAACTTATATGCGCGCTACATAAAAATGATTTCATTGTTTCGTATCCGTCGCAATAGCTACATTAACGTCTGATATCACGCGCGCATTCGCCCTCCGCTCTTGCAGAACAACATTCACCCTTAGCCTTCACCCTTAGCTCTTGCAGAATAGCATTTTCCCTCATCATTCGCCCTCAGCTCTTGTAGAACAACATTCGCCCTCAGCTCTTGCAAAATGGTAAGTTCTTACTGCAGGCCCTTCCTCCTATAGTAGGGTTGACTCTATTTGGGTTTTTTTGGTCAATTCCATTGGATTGTGTTAGGATGTAGGGTTCTCTGTAGATGTCAAGAGTCAAGATTCAATACCCTCTATTATCTTCATCACCCAATACAAGATTTAAATTTTTCCCAAAGAAACGCTTATTAATTTGGCAGCCATTATTTCTCCCTGCTTTAAAAACCCTACATTTAAATGGAAACAAGCATTGCATTTCAACTAAAAAAATCTATTAGTGTTCAAATGTACATGTGTGCTACATTAACGTCTGATATCACGCGCGCATTCGCCCTCCGCTCTTGCAGAACAACATTCACCCTCAGCATTCGCCCTGAGCTCTTGCAGAACAGCATTCGCCCTCAGCATTCACCCTAAGCTCTTGCAGAACAAAATTCACCCCGACCCGCCGCCCTTGTGGGAACAACATTCACTCCCGCATTTCCGTTTTCGCTCTTGCAACAAGATTGCCCTTGCCACTTAGAGAACAAGATCGCCCTCACTTAAAATGGTAAGTTCTAGGTGGAGCCCTTCCTCCCATAAGAGGACCGACTCATTTGCTTGGCTGAATTCCATTGGATTGTGTTAGGTCAGAGGGTTCTTCTAGATGTCAAGAATCAAGATTCAATACCCTCTATTATCTTCATCACCCAATACAAGATTTAAATTTTTCCCAAAGAAACGCTTATTAATTTGGCAGCCATTATTTCTCCCTGCTTTAAAAATCCTACATTTAAATGAAAACAAGCATTGCATTTCAACTACAAAAATCTATTAGTGTTCAAATGTACATGTGTGCATCACTTGTAGGGTATTCCTTTTCCACTTTCACATTATCCAAGAATGTGTGCAGTATAGTTCATATTTTTTGTGATTTAGATTATCTTGAAAAAGGAAAGGTAAATTATTTCCCATGGAAAAAGAAGGTTTTCCCTTTTTACTACCGGAAATGGTACAAAAAAGTTCCATTTCTACCCGAAACTCCTATGAAACAAGAACCAAATAAAGGCCATGTCCTCAATGGACATCATTTGGCTTTGAAAATGGCCATTGCACCATGTTGTTTCTTATATTACATCACGATAGTTTCTTAGGTCATTTCTTGTTTCTTGAGATGAAAACAACCAAAGAAATTGTGAAGATCCTTTCAAGAAATAAATGACCATTTCTCAATCATATCTCAACTATTTTTTATTTTATTCAGTGGTTGCTTACTTTGAGAGAAATTTGACACTTTTATAAGGAATATAACATAAAAACACAAAATGGGAAGGAATTAATGAGGTAGATGACCTTTAGTTGTTGTCAATTAAGAATTGATAATACACGATGCATGTTCTGTACTACAAACTAGATTCCTTCATGGAGTTAGGACACAGAGTATTGAATCAAAGTTGTAGTTTCTAACTTCTTGTATTGGTTCATCAATCTTGAAATTCGGACATTGCATGTCTTCATTGCTTCATGTTTGAATAATTTGCATCATATCGTACAATAGGAAATTAGGAATTATGATTATTATTATTACTTTATGGATCTGTTAAGTTACTTTTAAGTTTGCATGGTTTAGTGTGAAATTATTCTAGTGTGCCCCTAGGCCCAGGTGAAGGAATGCCAAGGATTGAGAACCCTAGTTTTTAAATGGTATTGTTTCTTATACCCCAAAACCCCTCAACATCACTTCTTATTAGTTCTTAACAATAGTGTTGTAAATAATTTGAGAATTGATATAGCAAAATCTTGCACTTCTCAAGATAAAGTCCTAAAGCTAAAGTGTGATACCATGTGTAATTCAATAGCCCCATTGTCACCTCACCAACCTCTTTTCACTTCGGGCTAGCTCTCCTCCAACTCAAGGGGGGTTCTCCCTTGTAGATGTTAGGGATCTAATGGCCCAACCAAACCAAGTCAAGAGCCCCCTAACTCTCTATGTTTACTACTATCAATCAAAATATTGAACAATAGGGTTAGACATGCATCCTGAAGATAAAATTGCCAGGGTATTTTTGGGTAATTTCAAAGGGAAAGTCCCCAA
The DNA here is from genome assembly GCA_034641835.2 of Pinus albicaulis. Lineage (NCBI taxonomy): Eukaryota > Viridiplantae > Streptophyta > Pinopsida > Pinales > Pinaceae > Pinus > Pinus albicaulis. The sequence continues at coordinate 575,929,220 of CM076574.1, forward strand.
ACACATATAATCAAGGAATTATAACGTGATTTCAAACATTAAATATCAACAAAATCATTTAAAGGATATTGAAAGGAAAAGGTGATGGAAGATAGAAAGTGCCTTACTTAAATGCTCTAAGGATTTTTCAATAGTTGCTCCAAAAGCTTCACTTCAAGGCCCTTCAAGATCGTCTCCAACAATGCTATACCATCAGCTTCAACAATGTTGCTCCAAAAATATCCTAAAGGTCTTCACAACAAGTTTAATAGAAGTTGCTCCAACAATATATTCAATAAGGTCTTCATTGTCAACTCGTCTCTTGTTTGGGTGCCTTAATGTGCAATGACATGTTTCCAGGACTGAATTCAATGCAAGGCATATTTGAAACTCTAACTCTGTCTTCCGGTGTCCTATTAGAAATTATTTCAGTTTTCATTTTGTGTTTTCAAGTTAGATATTGTTTTCAAGTTTTTACATTTATAATTTTATTGCAATGTGGTAGACTGATCAGAGCAGTGCAGGAACAACCCCGAGACAGGATGATCGCGGAAAGAGGCCAACGAAAGAACATGTAAAGTGCCAGCATTGCTCTATCTTCAGGTATTTTAGTTATTTACATAATTGAAATAATATTAATTTTGTTCAAATATGCAGACACCTAGCCATGGTACGCCCGATGATTCCCTCTTTGAGGAAGAGCTTTCTTCATCCCTATCTCCAGTGTTCTTGTTGCGAAAAAAGGCACGAGATGCAAGGTCGGAATTTAATACTTTGATAGACGCGCCTCAAACACCTGAAACAGAAGAGAGGATAAAACAACTTATGAGCCAGCCAGAAACATATCAGGTAATAATAAAAAGTCAAAAGGATATTTTTTGTTCTCATTATACACACAGGTGGAATTCCCAAAATTCCAACCTGAAAAAAGAACTTTTAGATTATCTAGAAGCCCTTTTTGGGGTCGGCACATTTGACAGAAAAGCGGTGGCTCAGGTAGCCGGCAAATATTTGAAATATACCAGTGACACCTATAGGACGCAATTGCAATTTAACCCTAGATACGAGCGTCCTCTCACAGTTCCAAAGAGTGAGTGAAGAGCACTCAACCATGACGGAAAAGAGAAAAGGGCAAAGAAAGAAGGAAAATAGCCAACTGGACCCGCAAGGTAAATTACAACTTTAATTCAATAGCTTTAATTTTCTCTATGTCTAAAATAAAAGTGTGCTACGTCATATCTGACTTCAATCTTTTGATGCTAGGTTTCCTGACACCTCAAAGGCAACCAAATCTAGGATTGAAAAAAAGGGCCATCATAAGCTAGGCCAGGGCGACTACTTGAAATTAGTTGCAAGAATTGTAATTAAGTAGCTAAACATCTTATAATTAATTGTATCACCTTCCAATGTTTTTGTAATCCTATCAAATATGATTAAAAATACACAATCATATGTAATGTAGGGTGATGACTTCGGAACAGAAACTACAGAGGAAGATAAAAATATCGTTTTCCATTTCAGCTATCAAGCCGTAGTTGAACGTCGCAGAAGCTTGGGGCAGGTCCCAAGATCCAGAATGCCTGATAAGGTAAAACATTAACCTTTCAATATGTTTGTTTTCGTCCATAAATTTAATGTCTAACAACTTTGTTTAAATCAGGGGAGAAACACTACCGACGAGGCAAATAACCCAGTTTTAGAGCCAGATGTAGATGATCCTCATGTGCAACCTGATCATTGTAGTGGGGACCAGGCCGACAATGCTACTATCAATGAGGGCCGTGACGGTAATTAATTTCCACTTATATTTTTTTCTAATTATACCTTGATGGTTGTCCTTGTAAATTTTTTTGTTTTAATGACAGAGAATGTTTCCCTTGAGGATCTTACCACCAGAGAGGAAAATAGGGTAACAATCCCAACGGCGACAACTGGTGCACCAGGTAAATAATCTCATTGCAATTTTTTTTATTAATATTACCGAACTAGTTCAATGATATTTAAAAACTGACAATTAAAATTTAATATTATCTATTTTTGTAGGCGATGCTCCGTCACTGGATGAGACCAGACATCGTGACTACGCAACTAGGTCAGCGGCGACAACTGGTGCACCAAGTAAATAATCTCATTGCAATTTTTTTATTATTAATATTACCAAACTAGTTCAACGATATTTAAATACTGACAATTAAAATTTAATATTATTTGTTTTTGTAGGCGATGCCTCGTCACTGGATGAGACCAGACATCGTGAATACGCAACTAGGTCAGCGGCGACAACTGGTGCACCAGGTAAATAATCTCATTGCAATTTTTTTTATTAATATTACCGAACTAGTTCAATGATATTTAAAAACTGACAATTAGAATTTAATATTATCTATTTTTGTAGGCGATGCCCCGTCACTGGATGAGCCCAGACATCGTGAATACGCAACTAGGTCAGCAGTGCGGGTTGAAAGGCACGAAACAGGAGCAGAGCACAATGATATTGATGATGTAATTAGGAGCTTTAGAAATAGGAAGAAGAAAAAGAAAATTTGATAATGTAAAATATTGTATTATTATAAGACAAACATTACCATACTTGGAACATTTTTTGCGTTATATAAAAAACTCATTTATCATACTATTTTTATGTCAAACATTAATTGCAATGTTTCCTTGCGTACTTTTTGTTGAATTGTTTTTTTATTAGTTATTGAATATTTTTTTTTATGCTCATGAAAGTAAAAAATGAAATATATATTGGGTATTGGGGAATTGAGAGTGATGTGAGGGTGGGGGGGAGGGGCCATAAGAGCTTCCACCTTCACGTGGTTGGCCTTGTTTAGTAGAGAATAATTTATTGGAGCGATTTAATCTTGGAGCAAACCTCCCTTGATCCAGCGTAGCAACAAAAAAGTCATTGTTGACTTAGTTGCTACTCTTTCAGATCGTGGGAGGCTTGTTTCAAGTTCATGCGACTCCAATAAATTGTTCTTGAAACGAAGAGGAGCTTATTCAGGTATGTTTTGACATTTTCAACATATGTTCTAACATTATCATAAGAATGCATCTTAGAGTAAAAAATACTACATCGATTACTTGTATTTATTGTATAGATAATGATGGATTTTGATTGACTTGGCAGTGCAGGTACAAATCCTCTTACATCATGAGCAATACAACTTGTCAACCAGGGTCATGTCCAGGATATTTTTGCTTGTGTGCTTGACCAGGTTCGTAATGTCACATTTTGTAAGTTCCTTTACAGTTCATAATTCAATATTAAGCTTGTTCATGATTATTATCCAGGTTTTTTGTATGTGTTTTTTCATCTATTTGATTGTAATCAACTCTGCATGTTTCCTGTTGTTCACTATGAATTCTCCCATTACCACTCCCAGGATGAATCTGACTTTATTGTTACATTGGTTACTTTATTGTTACTATGATTTCTCCATTTACGATTTCATAGGTTACATCATGTAAAGTTGTCAATCTCAGGTTGGTGATGAGCTTTAGTTCTCTAGATTTGGGGCTTTTCTGATATTTTCTCCCTCATGTGATTCCTCCATCACCTCGTTGTTACCAATTGGCACATGTCAATCTCTGAGTGGTGCCACATTTCACCTATTTTCAGTGAGAGTTTAGGGTTTATCTAACATAGCTTCAGAAATCTGATTCAGTGCCTGCTTGAATATCGTCACATAATACTCATGGTTTGGATTGATGAGCATGTTCTGAATGGTTGGTTGATTCATAAGAACCACCCATATAGTCATCTTGAGATATTTCAGAAGTTTTCTCGGGTTTCCTTTTTCACCGTTTCTAGTGGGTGGGATGGTGTGGGTTGATCCATCAATACTGGTGCTCTTGTAGTAGGGAATTTGTTTTTGGGGTTATAAAGGAGCATTTGATGTAGATATCCCATTGGATGCATTCATATATGGGCACGAGAGGTCAAGAATTTAAATTAAAAATATGCAACCTCTAGCATGGCAACCTGAAGGCCGCGAGAGACACTGGTTAAAGATTGTTTTGTGATGGCCTTAATATAGTCGTGATTTCTTTCTATTATCTTAATGCAAATATATAGTCCGTTCTCATTAAAATGAGGATTGTGGTTGTATTTCTCTTTGGTTGTTTCTCTCTTAATGCTCCAGAAGTTGCCAAAAGTTGCGATAGTTGTTTAGTTTGCCTGTTACAACTTAAAAGTGGTTTTTAGCAATGGGAGTCATGTTTTTAAGGTTCATACTAATATGAAGATCTTGTAATTCTATATTCAGCATAAGAGAAGATGGCCTCTGCTTTGGGCGGTATGACAACAATTGCCACATCTACCTCATTGGGTAACAATGGAAAGGGGAAGAAGTTGGGTGCAATGTTTGATAATTATGGCGGACAATTGTCTTCTCTTTCAGTTTTTTCACCCATTTCCTTTAATCGCTCAAGCAGAAGAGGGACTCTGAGATTACGCAACAGAGAGAAGGTAGTTAATACAAGAGCTATGGAAAAGGAGTTGTACTTCAACAAGGATGGCTCGGTGACAAAAAAATTGCAGGTCAGAGAAAAAATTATGTTTAAAGGAAGGTCCCCTGCACGTGAAACTTCACTGCGGTGGATCTTTCCTTGTCCACTTATATTCGATTTTAATGTGTTATTTTAATTTTTCATGGAGGGTTGTTTTGGCATATGGTCTGGAATTCAATTGCACACTTACTGAAAGCATTGTCAATTTGTCTTGCAAGCGGTGTGAACAAACTTGCTGATCTTGTTGGAGTCACCCTTGGGGCGAAGGGAAAAATGTTGTCTTGGAGAGCAAGCATGGTTCTCAGAAAATAGTTAATGATGGTGTGACAGTAGCTAAGGAGGTAATTTGTAGATGTGTGCTCTGGTTTTCTTTTTAACGTTGTATTAGTTCCCCCTCTTAAATGTCTTAGATTTGGCAGGCATAATTTGAAAACTCAAAGGTGAAAGGAAACATATTTGTTACCCAGTGGTCTACTTGGCCTATGGACTAGCCACATTAGAGTAATGCATAAAGATTTTCACAACAATAAAAGGAAAGGGTTATGACTGAGTCAAATTTTATTGTTATTGACAGTGTAATGAAATGTATCTCAATGCTATGGTTTTGGCTTTTTTATTGGTTGAATTAGAGGACCCAGTTGAAAATATTGGGGCCAAGTTGGTAAGGCAAGCTGCGGCAAAGACAAATGATTTAGCTAGGGATGGAACCACAACATCTGTTGTTCTTGCACATGTTGGAATATTGAAAAATTCCAGAACAATGAATAGAGAATAAATCTCCCTTCTTTTAAAACAGAGAAAATAAAAATTTCTTTGACAGGAGAGAGAGTTTCAATACTTTGAAAACAAACTTCTATTCCCTTCAATAACTCAAAAAAAAACTATTACCCTTCTTCCACACTGATAGGGATTACAAAATTATGACTGCTACAAAACGCAGTGCATAAAACCAACTCACTGTCTGTTCAAAACAAACATACTCTGTCTCTAAAACACTCTGCTGTGTTTTTCACTTTCGCACTGCTGTGCATACACACTTAAAAAGTTACACTCAGTCTTTCAATTTTTACACACTGTTGTGTAATAAAAAATTTACATATTGTCTATAAAAAAAACTACCAAGCTTTTTTGTCCTTTTTATTTTTATATGCTGTAACATATAAAACATATTATAATAAACCCTCTTTAAAATAAAATAAAATTAAAACTAAATTCTATGGCCCACCTTTCATTTCGCATATGATATATATATAACATATGTTTAAAACATATGTATATATTAAAGCATACATAAAATCAAATTATCAAAACATTAAAGAACCCTTTCCGTCAGACTTCAAAAGTCTGAATAGATTGAATTTCAAACCAAATTCGCGTTCCAAAATGGGATGCTGACGTCTGCCTAATTTGTAACGTGAATTCTCAATCCAATGTGCCTTATAAAAAATTCGGGTCCAGTTTTCAGGTTTTCAGATTCCCTTCAATTTCATGCGATCCAATATTAATGCTCCACGTGTCCTCCTTTTGAATTTACAAAACTAGGGGGTAAATTTCTGTTTGTTTAATTTCTGGTTGGTGAATTGTGTTAATGCTGGTTGTTGTGTTTAAATACAATCCTGTACAGAAATATGGCTGCGGCCGTCTACAAAAAAAACTTGTAGGAATTTTAAATGCTGAATTAAATTTCTGGATTATGTGGAAGTTCAAAGAGTGACATAATCCCTTCCCCGCAACTAATTTATAAGATAGTGGAAAGTATGGTGAGAGGAAAATGGTGGGATTTACAATCAACCATATTCACTTTGAAAACAATGGGGAATTAAGAGACCATTATACCTAACAAGTCGTTATAAATATTGAAGCCGAGGCACAAATACATGAAAACAACCTTTATACGAGAATTATTTTATTTGAGTAAGGGAATAGTAGTTGTAACTTAAGGTTGCAACAATGGTTCCGTAAAACAATTACTTGTATCCGACTGCAGTAACTATGGATTAAAGTTGCAACAAATGTGGCTTGAGGTTGCAGAAGTTGTGACTTTGGGATGCAACATTTGCGCCTTAGAATAAAACACATTATATATATATATATATATATAAAGAGATTATTATACCTGAAAAATAATTGTCAATATTGAAGTTGAGGAATCGATACATGGTAACAATATTTATATGGGAATTATTTTATTTGAATAAGGGAACAATAGCTGTAACTTATGGTTGTAACAACGGTTCCATCGAACATTTGCTTGTATCTATTTGCAGTAACTATGCGTTAAAGTTGCGCCAACTATGGCTTGAGGTTGTAGGAGTTGTGGCTTGGGAATCCGATATCTGCAACTTAGAATAAAAAATATTATATATGAAAGAAAGTATATATATTAAGAGATCATTATACGGAACAAGTCCTTGTAAATATTGAAGTTTACGCGTAGAGACACGACAACAACCTTTATACGAGAATTATTTTATTTGAGTAAAGGAACAACAACAGTAAATTAAGGTTGCAACAATGGTTACATAAAACTATTGCTTGTATCTAGTTGTAGTAATTGGGTGTTAAAGTTACAGTAGCTATGCCTATGACTTAGAATAAAACAAATTATATATAAAATAATATATAATATATATATATATATATATATATATATATAGAGAGAGAGAGAGAGAGAGAGAGAGAGAGAGAGAGATTAGAAAATATATTACAACAATATTTATTTAACTAGTATGTTAAAAAAATAAAATTTACTCGGTCGCAGGTGTGGGGGCATCTGGAAAGGTATGGATACCAATCCATTTAGAATATACATGGCATCAACACCCAAATCCGTGATTAGTTTTTGAATATGGAAGATTAAAAAAAAGAGATACATGCCTGAACAAATTAAGAAATGCTACTATTTTGATCACTCACACATTTACATATGTTGTTGTCTACACACCTTCTATTGGTGGACGATGTTATCCTATTTCTTGCAGGATATAGTAGATAGGACTAGTATGTGAAGACTCATTAGAGCTCTAAAATCATTTTGGGTTTCATTTGGAATATAAGTAAACCTACTCAATTCTACCATCACTTTCAATGATTTGGAAGATATGTTAGAAAAAACAATCAACCAAGTGCACCCATTTCAAATACTGGGGATTTATGTTAAGATTTAATGACTATAGGTATGGATATTGGTTCTTTACATATCAAAAAGTGGGAAAAATAATCACAATATGGTTATCCTTGGGTGGCACATTAACCTTAGTAGTGTCCATACCAGGATATTGGAATTTCCTAGCTTATATTCTTGTTGGTATCTTGGGAAATATTAGAAAAAAATGCTTTCATTTTATCTAGAAGGAAAGGAAAAGCAAAGGAGGCATCCCTATAGTAAAATGGAAATGGATTTCCAAGCCAAAAATCACATGATTCGTTGGATACTAAAAAATATTCATGATTTTTGGAAAGCATTATTTTCCAAGAGTCTTTGGAGAATCATAAAACATTTAGGCTTGTGGCAGGATGTAATAAAATCAAAGTAAATAGGCAAAATTTCATATAAGGATAAATTTTACAAAAGTTCCAACAGTTCTTCCCACCATTTATCTTCTGGTATTCTGGTCCGTTAAAGTTTTCTCAATGTTTCATCAGCCTCAGTATATCTGAAAAAGGTAGGCTGAATTGGAAACAAATGCTTTACTTCATGCTCAAGATAAAATAAATTTTCCAATCTGTCATGAAGATTTTTTCTTGTTGGCAATGCTGCTTCTGATGTACTGGTTGAAGAATTGGCCTGATTGTCAGCATACTTGTCCAATTTTTCAACATAGCTTTCAAGGTCCATTAGTTTATCCTCTGAAATTATAGGACTGAGTAATCCTTTTTTCAACAAAATATCAAATCTTTCTCTCAAGGCAATGATTTCTTCTTGCATATCTGAGCACCTTCGTTCTAGATTCTGCATAAGGGTTCTCTTAGTAAAAACTCTTTTTATTTCCAAAATTGTTCCGGTCTTGTCCTGAATACCAAGTTCTGCAAGTTGGTGTCTGGTTTGAGTGTTTAGAAACTGTATGAGTTGATTGGCTTCCTCAGGCCTATTTCCCAATTCTTCTCTTGTACTTTGAACTTCTTCTATAGCCAATTTGACTAAATCATTCTATTCATACATAATCTGAATTGAAGACCAAAAATCATTTATTGATTGGATAATGTTTTCCCAAAGAATTTCATTTATTTCCTTTAAAGGTTTCTCCAATGTGAGATCCTTTTCCAATGCTTTAACCAATTTTTCTAATCTTTTGACCTCTCTTGTTTTATTAGCAACACTCATTTTTGAGAGATCATATCTTTGTTCTAAATTAGTAAGCTATAACTTTGTGTGCTGGAGTTCTGTTACTTGAAGTTTCAATTCATTCATTAACTTTATTAATTCTTCAGAACTCAAATTGGAAGTATTTACTTGTGATAGCTCTGTTGGCTGACCTGTTGTGGATGTACCTGTACCTGTAATTGCCTTTGTTGTTGATGCTGGAATAGTAGACTGCTTGTTCTTTAATGCCTGTTCAAGCTCTCTTTCTGTTTCATTTAGTTGCTCATTCAGTTTCAAAAGCAAGTCCATCATTTCTTCTTCAGAATTTTTCTTTATCATCTCTTCAGTTTGTGGATGTCTTGAAGCTGGCAATTTCAACTGCTTTCTCAAAGCTGCAATATCATCATATTTTTTCTTGATTAGGGCCTCTATACCTTTGACATCTTTAGGATTGTGACCCAATCCAATGATTATTTCCTCCAATGTCTTTATCCTGTTGTCTTTGGCCTGAGAAGAGGCTTTTTCAAGTTGCAATTGTGCATTAGTGTTCTCCAAAGAATCCTGCAACTTCTGAGTTGCCATTGCTTTATCGGTCAGAGTAGAATAGATCATTTCACCAGTCTTCTTATGTAACTCAATCTGATCTAAAGGATGAATATCCTTTGCTAAGACTTAAAAATTTGTTCTAATATAATCTGCAGCTGTTTGAGGCTGCTGCACTTTTGGTTTGAAGTGACTCATTATCATTTTGCCTTGTTGAATGTCATAAGTTGACATCAATCTTTCTTGATTCTTAGGAGCCATCTTCAAATACTGATTGTAAACCTGGAGTCTTAGTGGATCATTCCTGGCTTTATATTGATAAAGGTTTTCTTTATATCTCCTGCATCTTTAACTGGTGGTTTGAAAGAAGATATTTCAACACTCTGTTGCTTTTGCAGCTCTTTTCTCTGTAAAGTAGTGGATGCCCCATTGACTGTACCTGTTTGTTGACTATCCAAATCTTCTCTTGGCTATCAGGAATTTCCTGAACAAAATCTACTTCTGGAAGAGGATTTAATTTTTTTCTTTTAGCATAAGGCTGTTCTAAAGATCCACCAACAGGGGTAGCAACTTCAACATCTCTCTTCTTGCCTTTTTCTATATTGATAGGAGTTTGTAAAATTGAAATTTCTGGCTCATTGATCTGAATAGGAGGAATTTGTACTTGACCCTATTCTTTAGAAGTCTCAGGTTGCTCTGTCATTGTGAATTTTTCAAATACTTGTATGTCAGGCTCCTTTTCTTTTCCTTTAGATTGTACTGTGGCCAATGCACTGATCTCCTGTAAATTTTGCTGAGAAGTCCCTGCAGAAGAAGGACCAATACCTGGTATCTGCACCTGTCCAAAATAGTCTAGGTCAAGTATTTTCTCAAGGTCTTTCATTACATTTTCAACATTGACCTGTTCACTATCCTGTTCTACCAATGTTCCTTCCATCCATTCATCCATATTGGCATATTGTTCAATTTCTGGAATTTTGTGATGAATGTATGGTGATAGTTTATTTTTCATTCTTCTATCACAGATAAAGCTATTTGGGTCATAAGGCACCCAGTAAAAACTTTTTTGTAATCTGAGATATTCTTCTAAGATTCTTTCTGCTTCCTTTCCAAAATCTCTAGAGTTACAAACAAAGGGACCTAATTGACTTTTGATCCTGAGTTGAGCCTTTTTCTTTGCATTGCAGAAATGAACTATATCTGAGTTAATCATCTACCTGAAATACTCTAGTGCAAAGAGTCTCATGGGGACACATTTGGGCAACTTGAATGGGCACAATTCACATCCATATATTCTGATCTCAGTGTGATTTTGATACAAGTACCAGTCACCTACCCTATATTGTTTTGAGAGCTGTAGAATTTTCTTGATTTCATTATTGACTCTAGGAGGGGAAACTCCTGTTAACAAAATGGTTGCAGGGTGTACAAATAGGTCAATAAACTCATTATAGGAGTAAGGAGAATCAGAGGAATTATGGGTGATGGCAGACCAAAATATCACAGACCTAAGATTTCCTTTGGCATCAAGTTTCTGAACATGGAAAGGGAAACTTTCTGATTGGTAATAAATCATGAGATGATATATAACAGAAGAATATTTGAACACTTTTTCATTCTCAAATCTCATGAACTGATCATGGATTTTATCAGCAATGTAGGATGCAAAATCATACTTGACAGCAGGGGACTGTCCAGGGGTAAATATAGACAACAACACTATGGTTAATTGATCAACATATTCACTAGTATTGAAACCCATGATAAAGGATATCATATTCAGAATAAGCCTGCCCACAGCAGTGAAAAAAGTATAACCATAGGGGGGAGGGCCTTTGGGCTGATGCTATGGTAACATGAAGGTTTGACAAATGCGATTTAACTCTTCACGGGACAAATTGGCAGACTTTTTAAGTAATTCTCCCATGGACAGGGGAGTGAGGGCTTGACCAGGTTGAAATTGCAACATTTCATTTATCGACTGAGTAGTGATTGGGAAAAGGATGTTCTGACTCAGGGACAAAACTGCTCTTTGATTGGGGTCATAGTTTGCATGGCAATAATGAATTAACTCAGGAAAAATATGGACTGAGGGGAGAAGATACATGGGGAGATTGGATTCCCATAATCCAATAATATCAGAACCATTTATAAAGTTATATCTGCAGTGGCAAAAGGTTCGAAGAGGATTATCACTAAGAACGAGGTCTTTAATTTGAAAATATCTATCTGCTAGGGGCAGATAGTCTAAATCTCTGTGAGGGGCATTCAAAGGTGCGACGTTCAGAGCCACTGGAACCTCCATTTCTGGTTCTTGTGGATTTAGAAATGAATTTCGGGTTTTTGTGAAGAACAAACACAATTACAAGTTTTGGGAATGCAATTTACAATTCTGGGGATTGAACAAGACCAAATTGAACTCTGTTTCTGTCTTTCATGCGGAATTTAAAACAAAAGCTAGGATTTCACAGAGTTTTAACGGGAATTGGGGTAAATACCTATTTTTGGGAGATGAACAGTGATTAAACAGGTATAGGCTATGGCGTACGAACTCTGGATTACTGGTATGCAATTGTCTTCAGCAAAATACAGTTGATGGCGCTTGACAGTTTGTTTTTGAAATTCTCTGCATGAGACTTTGGTCGTTCACAGAATAATGAAAATGACGCGGGCAAAATTGTTTTATTCACAAAGTCCAAAGGGTGATGGGGTTTTATTTATTTATTTAATGGATGACGTCAGTAGGTACGGAGGATGAGTCACGGGAGGCAAGCGGTAAGCGGTTTCCATCGCACCGCTTTTGGGGAAAAGTGGTTTTGGGCGGAGGGCGAGCGATTCCATAGAATGATTGACGCGTAGCATGACACTGTTTGAAAACCGCTGGGCCATCGCGCGTTATTGTTCGGATGCGGATGGCTAGTGATATCATTAATAACTGTTGATCTCAAATGGGTTGATCGAACGACGATGGGGACGTGGAAGTGACGGGGATTTAATATGGAGGGCCCGACGCAATTAAACGTTAATTAATCTCATCGGGGGGAATCTAATTGGCGGAGTTAATTAATCGTGAGGATTAATCAATTTGTTTATAAAAATGCAGGAAAGTGATCGGGAAATGATTTAACCAAGGTTAGCGGTTAAGGGAGGTATTGGGGATTTTACAAAGGGTTTATAGTTTTAACCTTGGGAAAGGGACTCAGGGGATTAAAATACACAAGGGAAGAATTATTTTTGTATTAAAACATGTAATAAAACATGTTTTAATTATTTTTTCAATATACTTTTATTATATGATAATTAAATCAGATTAATCTAATTACCATAGGGGGCAGAATTTAATATTATGATATATTTAGCCAAAGGGGGCATAAAGTGGGTTTTTTATTTAAACATGTGGGAATAAATAATTTTGGCTAAAATTTATTAATGGGTTTTTGGGGATATTATATAAAAAGGAGTTATATATAATAGGAGAAGGTTATTTTTGTAAGGATTTAATACATAAAATCAATGTTAATATGACAAGGGGACAATGTAAACTCAAAATAAATTAATATAACTAAGAAAGTGAAGATTTAAAAGCAAATTGCATTATAATCACTTCATCACTTAGACTTAGAATAAAATGTGATTTTGAGGGTTTTTTTATGAAATAATGCATAATTTTCCTATGTAAAATGGGATTTTACTTAGGAAAAGATGTTTAGAAATGAGTGAATGTTATGAAGAATGACTTCAAGTCAAAAGATAGTACAATTTCCTCTTGCTTAGGGGAAGGAAGATTTTCAAAGAATTCTTTAGGATTTCGGAAATTGTATGACTGAATTTGAGAATGCAAAAGTTTAATTTCATTTTCATAATTTTCAGAAATTATCTCAAGAACACATATTTTCAGTTTGGGAGAATATTTTCTTGATTTCAAAAGAAGAAATAAAGCTCTTAAAAAATACTCATCAAGCTGAAGTTATAATATCTCATCCCTCAAAATAGCTAGTGATTGTTTTGTGAAATTGTCATAATTATCATCATACTGATCATGTAAGTCTAAAAAATCTTCTAAGAACCTTGATTTTCTTAGGAATAGGTCATTTTGTAATAGCTTGCATCTTTTGAGGCTCCAACTTCACTCCTTCCTTTAAAACAATATGAACAAAATACTCAAATTCTTATTTCCCAAAAGCACATTTGGATATTTTTACATAAAAATGATTGTTCTCAATAATTTATATAACTTTTCCACATGTTTAGTGTGGTATTCCCATGATTTATTATAAATATGTGTATTATGAAAGAAAACCAACACAAGTTTTATAAGATGGGATCAAACAAAATTGTTCTTAAGTCGAGCCCGCCGGACTTCAAATGGCGATAAACCATAATTCAAACCAAATTCGCGTTCCAAAATAGCCTGCTGACGTCGGCCAATTTTGTGACGCGAAAACCAAATGAATTCCGCCCTAATATTTTTCGGGTCCGAAGTTGGGTTGGCATGCGGAGGGAGAGTTGTGACGCGAATTTCTTATCAAATTCGCCCTAATCTTTTTCGGGTCTGGATTTCCACTGCGCAAGCAGCCCAAACAAAGATCCGCTCCAATCAATTTCTGCCACGTGTCCTCAATTAAAATTTGCCCTGCTCTCGGCTACGGGTGTATTCGATGGCGTTTAAGGTGATGGGACATGGATGTGGCGATTTCATATCAATCACATTAATATTTAACGTTGTTCAATTAAGTTCCAAGGTTTTCACATCAAATCGCATTAAGTTTTAACACTGTTCAAGATCGGACCTCCACTCCTGTTAGCGATTCTGCATGCTCCAATATGATCCGGCCTTCGCCTCTCATTAATGATCAGAGATTAATTATGACGAGCGTCCTTCGATTAAATTGATAAAATGGCATTTCGCTATGGTTTTTCAGACGAGCTGGTTGCTAGGTTACACTGCCTGCTCACTGTGATGAGAAGGAGAAGTGGCCAGCTGAACTGCTGCTTAGACCTTGCTGCATATCTGCATTTCTCTTGGTCTGGTCCTTGTCTGTCTTCCTCTGTTTCTTGGAATTCTGCTTCTCCGTCTCCTCTTGTGCCCACTACTGAGACTACACCCATGCCTCGCCTGCGTCATAGGATGCGTTGCCGCAGGGGGAGCACTAGAGGTCAACCCCTGCGCGCTCCCTCCATCCGATCAACTGAGTCGTCTTCCCAGTCCAGTGATGATCACGTAGGTCGCTATCCAGATACTAGAAGTGGGCGAGGTCGGCTTGTAGGATCTGGCCACCGTATGGGCTCCCCTGCTCCACATTTCCCCAGCGCTTCACTTTCTCCCACGACGCGCACTGCCCATTTTTCCTTTAATTTCTCTCTGAACCGCCCACACATCACAGCGAAAATTACTGTGGTTTTCCGGGAGGAGGCCCAGATGGAAGAACAATGCACCCGTCTGGAGGGAATGAGCTCAGAAAAAGCCGGCCAACATTCGGGCCTTCAGGAGGGGAGCGATGGCATGACTGTGGAGGTAGCACCTAGCAATCCTGGACCTTCCGAAGGATGGTGCCGAATCCTCGAGGAGCCAGAGGAGTAGTTTGGTTAATTTGTTTTTCTTGCTTCGCGGCCCATTTAATTGGGCTGCTTTTAGATTATATTACTGTGCTGGACCTTTGTAATATTTCTGAATTCTGTAAACGTTCAAGACTGGTTTCCCCGTATGAGGGCAGTCTTCTTAATTTTTTGATTTTTTGATGACAAATTTGCCATGAGTCTGGGCAATGTTTTTGACTTCGGTGTAATTTTATTCCCACTGTTAATATATTAACTTTACTTAGAAAAAAAAATGTTGCCCTGTTTCTATTTTAATCCTGTTTTTTGAAATACAGAGCCATGTTTATATGATTGTTTATAGTCGAAGTGCTGCGGGGTGGTTTATTATATTAATATTTCACGGTCAAATTATGTTCATAACAATTGGAAAAAAAAAATGTTGCCTTGTTTCTATTTTAAACCTGTTTTTTGAAATACAGATCCATGTTTATATGGTCTACGTATTATACTCTTTCTCTGTATATCTACAGGAACCTTTTTGCTATGAACAGGGTGGATGCTGTAGCGGGCTACTAATGGAAACAAGCGAGCCTGAACCTTACATCTCGGATGCAACAGATGGTTACCAATACTCCTCACATGATTAGCGTTTTTCTCTGTTCAAGGATTTTGGGTACTTTAATTTGTATTTGGAACAATGGACGTCGGTACTCTATCTGTTGCTTTACTATTCTACATACTGCTATTTCACTTTCTTATAGATGCCTCGGGAATATTTGGATGCTTTCTCAGATTTTCGATAATCTCCATGTGGACCGTTACTGGGTTTTATATCATGTCCCTGTATGTGACATGGGGTATTTTTTTATCATTGTCTGGGGTGGGACTTCCACTTTTCTGGATGGATATTTGGGTTCCAATCTTCAGATGTGAAAATGTAATGACTTCATGGACTGTTTTACTTCATATAATATATTCAAACAACGTTTTTTCTCTTGTGAAAAAAAAAATGATTAATGTTTATCACTCTGCCTTCAAAACTAGCGATGCTGGTCTATGTTGCTGGTTTATTGATATGGTCTGATGGTCTTTTTATATTTTGGACATATCACACTCCTCACATGATTAACGTTTTTCTCTGTTCAAGGATTTTGGGTACTTTAATTTGTATTTGGAACAATGGACGTCGGTACTCTATCTGTTGCTTTACTATTCTACATATTACTATTTCACTTTCTTATAGATGCCTCGGGCATATTTGGATGCTTTCTTAGATTGTCGATAATCTCCATGTGGACCGTTACTGGGTTTTATATCAAGTCCCTATATGTGACATGGGGTATTTTTATATCATTGTCTGGGGTGGGACTTCCACTTTTCTGGATGGATATTTGGGTTCCAATATTCAGATGTGAAAATGTAATGACTTCATGGACTGTTTTACTTCATATAATATATTCAAAACATTGTTTTTTCTCTTGTGAAAAAAAAAAATGATTAATGTTTATCACTCTGCCTTCAAAACTAGCAATGCTGGTCTATGTTGCTGGTTTATTGATATGGTCTGATGGTATTTTTATATTTTGGACATATCACACTCACATGATTAGCATTTTTCTCTGTTCAAGGATTTTGGGTACTTTAATTTGTATTTGGAACAATGGACGTCGGTACTCTATCTTTTGCTTTACTATTCTACATACTGCTATTTCACTTTTTTATAGATGCCTCGGGCATATTTGGATGCTTTCTCAGATTGTCGATAATCTCCATGTGGACCGTTACTGGGTTTTATATCAAGTCCCTGTATATGACATGGGGTATTTTTCTATCATTGTCTGGGGTGGGACGAGGTGAATCTGACGATTCAACCACGATGACCTTTCAAGACAAGATCAAGGAAGGAGGAGGTGAAAATATCAAAATCCACAATTTACCAAGAAATTATGAGGCTGGAGAAATTCACAGGTAAGATGTTTTCATGAGTAGTTACTTTTAAAATTAAACAAAAAATAAATCTGAAAGGGTGTACTAAGCATAAAGGTTTACCAAGTATTTGTGAATTTTAATATACACCTTGGTGATAAATGATAGAAAAAATGACCAAGGACTTAAAATACTACAATCGATCTCCCCGAATGTTGTGTTTGGTGTATCATGTTTATAAGGTAGCCGACTTGGTTACCTATGGTAGGCTTGCAACCTAATGGTGTCTCCCCAAATATACACAACGCTACGTGGGAGTCCAGTCTGTAGTAGTGATATCTAATGTGTAACTGTTCGATGAGAGCACCCCAAATATACTTATCATACATCAATATACTTCCATACGTGAGACGGGATATCACCCTCGGGTTGTAATGCAGATCGTTAGAGATAACTCCTACATTTTACGATGCTGGAACACATCTATAGCCTAGACCTTTAAGTGTTATCGTTAGTTCCAAATGATCCTTAAGGTAAATTGAGTAAATTTTAATGTTGATCTTGAGTTAAGTTTCAGTTTTTGGCTCAAAATCGATGTCACATGAATCCTATAATGCAGGCTAAATGAAAAAATAAAATCTTTCCATTTCAATGAAGTAAAATATTGAGGGAAGTGATACAAACAAAAGTGAAATTAGTGCAACAAACATTGATGCCCCCCCCAAACTAGTTCAAAACTATGAAAAGAATTTCTTTCAAATTGAATTCACTTTCCCCAAAAATGCAACTCATTGAAAAAATGAAAACATTTCTCTTTTTCACTAAGATGCATAAAATGGAACCTATTTTTTTTTTTTATACTTTATACTTTGAAATGAAATCAAAAGTAAAATGAATGAAACAAATGAAGAAATGAAAAAACTATACTTTTCACTTTTCTTTCAATTGGACGGAAATCAAAATCGCTTTAAAAATACATGAATGAAATGCTTTCACTCTTTTTTTCAAAACGATAAAGAGAAGCCAAATCAAAGAAATAAAATGAAAATCACTTTGAGTTTTCTTTTGAATTTGGAAAAAGACACACTCTTCTAAACTCATAAATCAAACAATTTGTGATCTTATGTTTGACACTAAATTGAGGGTAAGATCACAATGCAGTGATGACCAGTGCATACGACAAACTACTTCAAATCGAGTTAGAAGAAATGTGGAAAAAATTGTTTGAAATGGTAAAAAATCTTCAAACTCACATGAAATTCAATGAAACATATACACTCATTCAAAGAAGACAAACAAGTCAAACACACAGGCATGAGGTCATTGAGAGTCAACAGACATTCTTTAGGGGCCAGGACACACTAAAAAACAAAGGGAAACCTAAAATTTTCCTAGGTATGAAATCAATGCTTCTGTGATGAGAAGAAGGGTGCTGAAAGACAAAACAACGTAGTTGTGCTATATAGAGTAGTGCTGGTAGCGCTACTGTGAAAACAAAAAATGCGCACTAAAAACAAGGAAAAACAAAAAAGAGTTTCACACTAAAACCAGAACTGACACAATGAAATGAATATCAAACCCTATGAAAACTAACAGAGACATAAGCAAGCTTAGATTTCATTTATTGGTCAAACAGATCAAAGATCAGTCTGAGAAAGGAAGGCTAAGAGGCTAAGCTCCCCAGCAGAGTCGCCAATTTTGTTTTCAAGATAAATCCCCTCTTTGGACAGAGGCTATCTATCTAGCCCTAGAGTGGGTCTAGCAACTTGAGATACTTTTCGATGCAAATATTTCTTAGCTAATATTAAAAACGGGACAAGAAAAGTGATAGAGGTACCTTTTCCTGATGCTATGTTCGAACCTGTTGATGATGACGTTGATCCACGATCATTTTAGGCTCACTCCTTGCTACTGGTGGCACACGAATACCTGTGGATGATCAAGAGGCAAAAAAAAATGTAATCCAATACATAATAATCATTAAACATTTGCTATCTATCAGATTAAGGAGTAACTGAATATTTGCATAAAAGATTAGACCAAATATAGAAAGAAAACATCAAATTTTTTATTGATAAATATGAAAGGAAGAGCTTACAACCTAGACCTTGATGTTGGAGGTCTCCTTTTGGTGAAAATCTGCATCCTTCACCGAAGATCTAATGCATTCCTTCTCCCGAACAACTTAGGCATTATCACAATGCAAGAATGTAAAGGGAATGAGAGTTCAAACCAACCCAACAATGACCAACTAGTAGGGGAAGGATGGGGAGCAATTTATAGGAAGGGAGAAGAGGTTGGGAGCCCATGAAAGGAGGAGGAAGGTCCACTTTCTAAGGGATAAATCCCCATGGATGAGATCAAAGCTCTAAAATCAAAGAGCTCAACTCTATCACCTCCGTTTAACAACCAATTCGCTGCCCTGGAATTTCTAGAGGCCGAAGCTTCTCCTCCATTTGAGGAAACACTGCCAGAAAGGGATTAACATGATTTTCCAAGAAATAAGGGCGATGGCAATGCAAGCTATAATTGTCAATTAGACATCAGCACAAGCATGAAACTAGGAAATGCACTGACCCAGAAAACTAGGGTTTTGACCAAGTTCCTCCAGTAATATTCCAAGGAAGTTTTCTTTGAGTCTTCAGAGGATGTCTTTACATATTTTTTCATGGTAGAGACATTGCACAGGGTCTGTCATGGGGCACTTCAAGATCAAGGGCTGGAAGTAAGCATGGTGAAAAATTACTGTGTAACAATTATGAATTAAAATTATGATCTAATTTTCAAGTTGATGAGATTTAATAATATTAGGTTCATCAAATATATTTTTTCAACTTTTCTCAGGCTTCATGTGAAGCATCAATTCCTTAAATATGAAATCGTAAATAAAGAGAAACGGTCATTTCGATTAATCCACATGCTTCATCATTCCTATTATCCCATTTCGCTCTCTTATCAACATTAGCAAGGGATTTTTCTTGTCCCAAGGTAATCTAATACAATCATTTACTTCTTAGTACATCCTCCATGTGAGATTTCCATGAGAAGTAGTTGGTACTAGTAAGAAAAAGTTCACTTCGAATGGCCATATTAAAACATGTAGATAATATGGTATCAAAACTGACTATCTAAATACAAAGTTCTTGAAAATATAGGTCGTTTAAAAAAATGACACTAAAAAGGGACTAATGTGAAAGTTATGCCATTTAAAAAATAAAACCATTAACGATAACAAACAACCACTTGGTAATTAGAATTTGGTCCATGTGGTGATGGATGTTGATGAGAAAAAAATTCTTTTTAAATTTTCCTGTACTTCTTATTAAATAAAGAAACTTTTAACCAAGTGAATTAGGGTGCAAAAGACATAATAATTGTAGTGAAGGAGGGTGAGATTATTATTGTTATTTCCCGCTAATTTCTACCTTAAAGTGTGTGCTTTCTAGAGAAGATGTGCTCATCCACAAACAAACAACAATTCCAAAATTCAACAACAATGGGGTTAAATTTTGGTTAGCTTACCTAGAAAATGAAAAATTTCTCATTGTTTCTGATTTTTCCAGATCACACAAAGCCCATGGTAAAGAGCTATGCATATACAAAGTCTCTTCGGGACAAATCATATAGATGTTTTAAGGTTGACCCTTACTGTGGTAAGATGGATAGTGGAACAAATAAATACAGTAGAAATGCAATGAATTAAATCATAATGAAATAAAATAAATAATGTTATATTCAAATGAAAAGGTAAAAAATATATAAATAATTAAAATTTAAAAATAAAAATGAAAAATTAATAGAATAAAAATTAAATTTTCTATTATTTCCATTATCACGAATTATAGGTTTTTCTTCATATTTTCAATTTATGATCAATTATATATATATATATATATATATACATATATATATATATATATATATATATATATATATATATATATAAACAATATTTGTTAATCATATTTCTTATTTTTTGGTGAATACATTCAACAATACAATATTTTATTAGTTATTATACTTTCGCCTATTAGTTTGTCTTTGCTTATCTATAGTTTAATCTTGGGAATTCATTTTTATTTATTATTATTATTTATATTGATTTATTTGTAAGGTGATTGGTTAAGGTTTTATTATGGATTGTTTAGTAACTTCCATTTCTATTAGTTACTAATTTTTTGTTTTTATTTTTATATCTTTTTTATTTAACCTTTTTTCTTTTCCTTTTTTTTTTTCTTTATTATTATTATTATTATTATTTCCATTTTCATGAATTATAGTTTTTTCCTCCATATTTTCAATTTAAAATGACAAATTTTAAAGAGATTTTTTTTTTCAATGATGATCTTTTAGTTATATTATTATTTTTTAATCTTTTTTCTATGATTTTTTTTAAGATGTCAAATTTTAAAGAGGAAATATATATATATATATATATATATATATATATATATATATATTTCCCAATATATATATATTTTAACTTTTATTACTTTTTAATTTGACTTCTACCATTTTTTTTTCTCTATTTTCAATTCCAATTACATTAAACATATTTTTTTTCTTGTTTACACATAACTTTTAGAAACTATTATGATAATTAATTATTAGTTTTTAGAATCTTGTGAGCATTATTTCCTAATTTTATTAAGAAAGTTTTATTGATGTATAGTTACTAATTTTTAGGATATTGTGAATATTTTTTTCCCTAACTATGTTGAATTTGCTTTAGTTACACATAGTTTTATAATTTCTGCCTCCAAGTATATCAAGAATTCAAGAAAAAAATAAAAAAATAAAAAAATAAAAAAATAAATAAATACACACACACACACACACACACACACATATATAAAATCCTTTTAATGTCTGTTGTATTGGAAGGTAAAAGGGTTTGAAAGTCTCGTAAGGGATCACTAAGATCCCACTTTGAAGTTCCATATTCTTCAAGTACCCGGAGATAACTCAAAATTTATTGGGAGATTAGCCTTCAATTTCTCATATATTTCAATTATTTTGTTAAAGTTGTTTTATATCCTTTCCTTGAACCAAACATAGAAGATTTGTCTAAGTTACCATGCAAACAGTTAATGTGTGAATTTTGTCAAAGTGGTTTAATCTATTGTAACTTTATTCATGGTTTTAATGAAAGTATAGTATTTAAAAAATATTTGAAAATGACTATATATATATTTTAAATTTATATTATTTTATTTTTATTTTCACTATACAAAATGTTTTAGGAACTAGGTATTTTGATTAGAAACTAAGTGTTTTGATATTGATCTATGCCTTCGTAGAGGTGGGTCCCTTGTCCCAGAAACAAGGGGGTCTCATACACCAATGTATGACTTGACTGTGACCTTAAAATTGGATAATAAAGATAATAATAATAATAATAATAATAATATAGTTACTAGTGATTTAATTTATATAAGTGTGCCAGTCATAATTTAGTTGTTAAAATTAATAGTAAAAGAATTGTTATTACGAATTCTTCATAAATATTAATTAAATTATGTTTACAATTTAATTTAAAAATTAATTTAATACTAAATCAAAAATTATAGATCATTCCTAACTCCATTTTGTTATGCAAAAGACAAAAATCCTCTTTAAAACGGGACGTCATTTGACAAATAACATTAAAAGTTTTGTTCCATATTTCCATGCCTTCACTGCCACAAATACAATTGTATTCACCTCTATATCAATCATGTACAATTCCCATGAAATTTGTAGGTGACAATTGGTTGTGCAAAATAAGTTTATTGGAATTAACATTTCATTGAGTTGAAACTAAGTTTATCCATATCAATTTGAACCAAGCACTCCCAAAGAAATGAAGTTATAAAGCTTCATTACAACCAATGAGGTAGGGTGCTCACCAAAAAGCAACATTTTTGCACAACATTTTCACTTTCAATTTTATATTTGTATGAAGACTTTAATTGATCATCTCACATCCTGTAAACAATTCATACTCCAATTAACTATATTTAAACTAAGCAACACTTAGCTACTACTTAGCACTTGTTTTATTTTTGTGATAAAATCTTTGTATTTATTATTTTTTAGTTTAATTAAGCTTTATTTAAGCTAATCCTACTAGTTACTATGCAACCCTTGTTAATAATATTAAATAAATAAATATTTATGGAATTAAAAGAATATATATAAATATTGTTAGCGAAAAATGGTGACTTTTGGGCAAGACCCAGGTTTAGACTTGGGGCCAACAAGATCCCACTGTAGTCTAGGACAATGCCAACATTTTCACCCTGCTAAAAATGAGAGCAAGGAGTATCACCCAAGGCATGTCCTAAACTTACTAAGATAAAGGAGCTACAACCATACTACTGAAGGGAAACTACTTAGCATGTATCCAAACATTACAATCATGAAAAAACATTCTCATTGCATATTAACCAAGAGATGAATTATCATTTAACAGATATCAAAGAAATATATTCGATTTTTTAAAAATAACTGATCATACATCACATATAAGAAGCTATATATTATACACATCCAGCAGGTCGACAAAAAATATTCAATCTATTATATTTCATGAGCAACACATTACATATTAGACTCCGCAGAGTTCAATACAACAAGAAACCTAGAAAATCAACGAACCAACTCTACTGCCCTGTTCCTTTTCGCTTGCTTATCTATGTCCTCCTTCTGGAACTGTCAGTCTTCACCCCTTCTTCGCTCGACTGGTCTGCTGTGCTTTTCCATTTCCTGTTTTCTTCCGCGCTTGGCTCTGCCTCTGGGAGTCTTTCTTCCTATTCGTTGTCAATTTTTCTTTCCATCTATGCTGCCGCTTGTTTACACTTCACCATCTACTTTCCTCTTCTCTGCATCCCGCAACAGATCCTATTTTTTCGCAATGGTTCTCTGCCACTCACTCTTCCCTCAATTGACCGTCTGCAACTCAAAAATGGTTTACCCAAAACAAAGGCCCCAATAGGCCCTGAACACAAGCTATTGACTTGTCCCGTGTCAATTTTCTCCCGGTGTTGCGGTACCTATTTGACCGTCTGCGGTGGTCTTAAACTGGTCTTGTTCGACTACTTCTTTTTCTTGCTCCATTTGCTTTGGTGCCCCATCTTCTAACAAAGGCCCCAACTCTAGGACCTTTTGCATGGATTCTGTTCTGAGTTCCATGAAGTCACTAATTGCTTCCTGCCATGTTTTCTTCAAAGAGTCTATTATATTTACCACCTGGTTGGCCTGAGTGACATCGATTGGCTGCGGTAGGTCAGTAAAGGATGCATTGTACCTGGGATCTGCTTCAGAAACCAATTTTTGAATTGTCTCGGCCTTCTATTTAACAGGTTGCCAGAGGTCACAAAGGAGATACTTTGTCTTTGTTGAGTTCTCCTCAATTGTTTGTATTTGCATTTGTAGAGCATCAACCTGATCATATAGTTGTTTGCGGCTGGTTGGATTAGACGTTCCTTTAATCTCAGTGAAGATTTTTTTCAACTGTTCTGAAATTGGCTAAGCCTTCATTGTCAGTGAATTCGAGCACTCATAGATTTTCTCAAGCAAAGTGTATGCTTTAGTAACAGTGCTCCCTAGTGTCTCCTTAAGCTGAATCATCTACTCTTTTTTTTGTGTTATCTTCTCTGCATACACTATGGAGGGATATTCTAGTGCTGGTTTAGCTGACAGTGCTTGTCGAAGTTCCTATTTTGCACAACCCAGATTCGTTCACGTTGTGTTAATGTGAATGGAGCGTTAGACTATCGAGTAGGCCCACATATCTGCGGGAGCGGCTTCAACAACACTGTTAATGGTTGGCTAGAGTTCTTGGAAATTCTTAGTGATTTGGTCGATTCATTGTTGAAGGGTATCTCTTTCCCGCTGTAACTGATTACGCTCTTCAATGAGAGTTGTAATCTGTTGGTACTGCTGCTCGTACCTTAGAACAAGGTCATTATGGAGTGATTCTGCCTATCGGGCTGCTGACTGTATGAAACGAAAAGGCTAGCTTGGTGCCCAACTCTGAAGATCTTTGCTGGTCATCATTTCAGGGCTAGGATTTGTTGGAAATATTGTCATTGATGGCAAAGGAGGCAACGAAAAGCAGCAGGGAATATATACAACGATGGCAGAGGCAGAGGTTGAGCAGAAGATGGCAAAGAAGGCAGAGGTCGAGGCAGCGCTGGAGCAGAGGAAGCAAAAAGAGAAGCAGCAAAGACAGGGTCATTGAAAGAAGTAGAGGCAGCAAAGGATACAGGTGAAGAACACAGGGGGAAGATCACTGCTAAAATTATAACAGTCGAATACAGAGGCACAGTGAAACGGTCGAGCAGTGGAGACAGAGGTAGCGAATACAGAGGCAGTGAAGTGGTCGAGCGGCATAGCCGTTATTACAAGCAGAGGCAGAGCAGAAAATTCTGGGAATCGCTTAACCCAAGCGGCAAGTATATATGTATATATACAAACCTTATTCCGGGAATCATTACCGAGCCGGGCGTCACATATAACATATATATATAATTCCGGGAATCGTATAACCCAAGCAGCAAAGTCTATATATACAGCGCATTACATATAATACGCCTTATGCACAAAGGTCCCAAGGCACACATATTAATCTATATGGAGCACCATTCTTAACAAAGAATCAAAGTACTATATGGTGGGACCCTTCCTAATCGCATCAGATATTATAAGGGCCGCGGAACATATAAACAAAAACTTGCGATTGCTATTGAAGCCCGGACCCGATGGGTGTATAAACGGTGGTTAATACATATTTGAATTCTGGCCTAATCGCATCGGAGCATCGCAGTATGGGCCAATCGGAACATCCAACCAAAAACTTGCGATTGCGATTGAAGCCCGGACCCGATGGGCTTATAAAATATGATTAAAAAATGTTTCAGTTCCATGTTCCAATCGCATCGGCAAAATGCAGTGAACAGTGGTCAATCGCATCGGAGTTAAAGTGGAGCATCGGAACATCACAACAGAAATTGCGATAGCGATTGAAAGATCGGACCCGATGGGTTTATAAGCCATGAATGATATATGTTTGAAGTTTCGTCATAATAGTGAATAATCGAAATCGGAGCATCAGAGCATTAAGACATCGATACTTTCAAATGGAAATTGCGATTGCGATTAATCACAATCGGAAGAGGTTGAGGAGTGATACATCGCATCGGAAAGATCGGCGAGTGGGCCCGTAAGTACATTTTTTATGTATTAAAATTATATTTCAGCAGTACATCGCTGGAAGTCACATATGATATATAGAACAACAGTCTATTTGTGAAAAATTTGTTTAAATATGCTGAGAGTTGAAATTGCCACATCAACAAGACACTTGCTGTGTGTAAAGGGTTGGAATTTGTGCAGATTTAATGCCAGCCATTACATATTTATATAAAATAAGCTGGTATAAAAAGCCCAGTTATGTATATGCAGCAGTTACACCACAGCAGAGGACAGAAAAGACAAACACAGTCAAAGAAAAGACAAATGTGCAACTAGCCAAGAGGCTGAATGAGTGAGCTGGAGTTCTCAGTGTAATTTGAATGTAAATATTTTTTGATTTATATTGTTGTGATGCATTGGCAAGTCTCCGGAGGAAAAACAAAGGTCCCACTGTAATATTAAAATAAGCACCTACAGTTACATTTTTCTGAGTGAGCTGGAAAAGAAATGAAAAGGCAGAAAGTGAAGAGGTATGGCTGTCCATTCCAAATTCTTTGAGGAATGCTAACAGTCACAAGAAAATTCTTATAAATAATATCATCTGGATATGCAAGCAGTTGAGAGAGAGAGTAAATCTAGAGAAGGCAGAGTATAGAAGTGTAAGGTAGAGAAGACTAAAATAAGAGCAGAAAGAGAAGCTACAGAACAGAGTTGATATCTGAGGTAAATCAACAAACATTCAGTTTGATAAATTGAGGAAGTTGGAGCTTCCCTATCAAGTTGCAGCTTGATAGCTGTCAATTGTAGCTGACTGAGGTTGGAGCCTCCTGTAGGTTGGTGCTTGCAGAAATTGAAGGGATTTGGTGCTTCCTTGCAAGTTGTAGCTTGCAGAATTGAGGTAGGAGCGTCCTGTAGGTTGGTGCCTGTAGAAAATCAGCGGTGAGAGGGAGTTGAAGCTTGCCTTTGCATCACAACAATAATAAGATGTGGTTTTCTCCCTTTATGGGTTTCCACTTACATCTGCTGTCTCTATGTGTGCTTCTTATGTGTTGATGTGATTCTTTCAATCTTCTTAATTGTTTGCTGTTCTCAACATAAGTATGGTGTCACACTAATTTATTACTGGCTGCAACATTTTAAGACTGTTCACTTATTAAGATGTAAATAAGTTTGGTGAAAATTTTAAAAGGCTTATGTATGTATTAAACTGATTCACCCCCCCCTCTCAGTTTAATTAAAGATTCAACAATTAGTATCAAAGCCAGTTCCTTTGTACTAGTCTAACAGCTGAAAGGAGATCCTAGGTTCCCAAGATGGCGAGTAAAGAAGGATGCTCAACCAACAAAGCCCCTTTCTTCAATGGTGAAAATTATGCTTTCTGGAAAATCAGAATGAGGACATACATAATGTCTCTAGGAATAGAATTCTGGGGTGCTGTGGAATTAGGATATACCCCAAAGGCGACTGACACAGAGAAAGAAATAAAACAAGATTTTGTGGCTAACGCAAAAGCCATGAATTCCATCTTGAATGGATTGTGTGAAGCAGAGTTTATTAAAGTAATGCACAAAGACACTTCCAAAGCAATGTGGGACACTTTGGAGAACATCCATGAAGGAGATAAGAAAGTAAAGACTGCCAAACTTCAAGTCTATAGAGCCCAGTTTGAGAATTTAAGAATGAATGATGATGAAGACATTGCCAGTTTCTTCCTAAAAGTTGCAGAAATTGTTAACAATATGAAAGCTCTTGGAGAAACCATGCCAGAAAGAATAATTGTGCAAAATATTCTAAGATCTCTTCCATCCAGATTTAATCCCAAGGTGTCTGCAATAGAAGAAAAAACTGATTGGGAGACCTTGACCATGAACCAGCTACATGGAAAATTAACAGCATATGAGATGAGACTCCCACAGAAGAAGCCAAGTACGAGGGAGGCAGCCTTTAAAACAGAAAAGAAGAAAGAAGAAGAGGGAGACATATGCTCTTGCTCAGATGAAGAAGAGGCAAAATTTGTCAAGAAATTGGATAGAGGCTCAGGTAAATACAAAGGTAAAATTCCTTTAAAATGATTTAACTGTGGAAGAGTTGGACACTATGCTACTAAGTGTCCTCACAAGAAAGTAAGGAATCAGGCTCAAGAGTCAGAAAAAAATAAATCAAAGAACTGGCAGAAAGGAAAGAAGTTTAGCAGAAAATATTTCTATGCTCAATAAGACAGCAGTACATCTGAAGATTCAGATGAAACCTTAAGTGAGGAAGGAACCTCTGAATTCTTATTGATGGCCATAGAAGAACTTGAAGGACTCCTGCTAGAAGATGAAGAAGAAGAAGGGGGAATCGACCTTGAGGGGGAGCTAAGAAGTGCTCTGGAGGAGATTGACAGACTCACACTCAAGTGCAAAAAACAAAAGGACATACTTCTCAAGTATGTAAGAGAAGAAAAAAACTCAGAAGTCCTCATGCAGTTGAAGGTAGAGCTTGAAGAAGCCAAGAAGATAGAAGAAATGTTACTTCAGAAAATCAAGGATAAAACCCAAGAACAAGAGAAGCTGGAAGAAGAAGTAGTATGTCTCAGGAAGAATCTAGAAAATGCTCAAAGGAAAGCGGTTATAAACTCTTCTCAAACAACAAGCTCTAGTAAGTTGAATGAAATTCTGGTTGCTCAAAGATCTCCTTTGATAAAAACTGGAATAGGCTATGAAAGAGAATCAAGTAAAGGAAAATAAAAGGACAACAAAAATATAATTTTTGTAAAAGCTAAGAAGACTAATGAAGCAACTCAGGCAATTCCTACAAAAGAAGAAACATGTAATAAGGATGACAGAGATCAGAAGAATCCTCAAATAGCAAAGAATGAAAGAAATACTCAGACAATAGAAAAAGGGTCATATACTCCTGAGTTTGTCAAGTTTGGAAGCCATCAAAGGAGATTGTTCCCTGCAATGAAGAATGCCACCTGTTATGTCTGCCACAAGCTGGGACACATTTCTGCATATTGTCATGCAAGGAGGAGTGATTCAAACCAGCAAAAGATGCAAGCATTGAAGAGATTTCCCCAAGCAAACAAATGGAAGAGACAACCTTACATCAGGTATGCAAATAATTTCTATGGTTATTGTTTTTATTGTAAGGAATTTGGTCATAGAATTATTGAATGTAGAAAGTATGGACAAAGATTGATGTTCAATACCTCAAGGAGGTTTATGAGTCAAAGAAATTTTGTTCATACTCACAATTTTGCAAAAACTATGATCAAATGTTGTATATGCAATCAAGTTGGACATATGCCTTCCAAGTGTTCTCTAAGAAGATATAATTCATCACCTCACAAAAGATACCAAACAAAAGGGGGCCTCCAGTGGATAAAGAAGGTGAATAAATGTGACTTGGCTTTAACTGCTCAAGATTTGAAGAGTCAATGGTATTTGGAAAGTGGCTGCTCTAAACACATGAGAGGAGACAAAAGCAAGTTTATAACTCTTGATGAAAATAAATCTGGCAATGTTACCTTTGGCAATGATAAATCAGGAAAAATAAAAGGAAAAGGCTCAGTCAGCATAGACAATGGTAGAGGAAAGGCCCAAGATGTAATATTTGTAGATGGGCTGAAAGCAAATTTACTAAGTGTTAGTCAGATGTGTGACAAAGGCTGTGAAGTTCTTTTTAGAGCACAATATTGTGAATTCAGATCTAGCACCACAGGTAAGACTCTGCTCAAAGGTGTTCGAACAGAGAGTAATGTTTACATTGTGAAAGAGGGAGATGAAGCATGTCATCTTAGCAAGCTAGAAGAGTCATGGTTATGGCATAAAAGGTTGGGACATCTCAGCTTCGATCACATCATCAGACTAAGTAAGAGGAAAGTTGTCAGAGACATGCCAGAAATAAAGAGGCCTTCTAATACCATATGCAAATATTGTCAATTGGGTAAACAGACCTGCACATCCTTTAAGGTCAAAGAGGAGTTATCAACAAGAAGACCACTCCAGCTTGTGCACATGGATCTGTGTGGACCTGCAAGAACTAAAACACCAAGTGGAGAATCCTACTTCATGCTGATAATATATGATTTCTCCAGAATGACATGGGTTGCTTTTCTCAAGAATAAATCGGAAGCTCTGGACAAATTCAAAATATTCAAAGCATTAACAGAAAATAAGACAGGATGCAAGCTGAAATGCATCAGATCAGACAGTGGAGGTGCTTTCTATCTAGGAGAAAGTCTGGTGGCATGGTTAAGCAAGAAACAAACATCTATCTCTCTGTCTACAGTAGAAGCAGAATATATAGCAGAAGCAGCATGTTGTACACAAGTCATGTGGATGAAGCAAACCCTCCAAGACATGAAGGTAAGCATCGAAGAACCTATCTCAATCAAATGTGATACTACAAGTGTTATAAGTATATCTAAAAACCCTGTGCTTCACTCAAAAACCAAACATATTCCAATCAAGTATCACTTTCTCCAAGAACAAGTGGCTCAGAAGATAGTAAAACTGGAGTATGTACCAAAAAAGAACAGACAACAGATATATTTACTAAACCACTTGCCAGAGAACCATTCGAATATTTGAGGGACAGACTAGGGGTAGTATCTGTAGATGCTACTCTCTAATCTGAAGAGAAAGCACAGTTTCAGGGGGAGAACAGAAATGAAAATATCATTCCCAGGGGGAGATTAACCAGCAAGGGAAGAATGAAGACAAGTCCTTAAGATCAAAAGATTCATGGCAATAATACTTTCAGCATAAACAGCGGACCGTGAATCTCATCCAAAGGATTGAAGCAGCAGCGTACAAAGACAACAGATCTCAGATAAAAGAAATGAAAGAAAAATGGAAAAAATAAAATTAGTAAATAAAAACACAACATCAAAGAAATAAAGCGACAACGTATAACCAAAAATTCAAACTCCTTGCCATTGATGTCAAAGGGGGAGGAAGAGCAAGCAACAGGAGGAAGAGCAGGCAAATAGAGAAAGTGTATTGCCATCAATGCCAAAGGGGGAGACTGTTGGAAATATTGTCATTGATGGAAAAGGAGGCAAAGAACAGTAGCAGGGAATATATACAACGATAGCAGAGGCAGAGGTTGAGCAGCAGATGGCAAAGAAGGTAGAGGTCGAGGCAGCACTGGAGCAGAGGAAGCAAAAAAGACAGGGTCATTGAAATAAGCAGAGGCAACAAAGGAGACAGGCGGAAGAACACAGGGGGAAGATCACTACTAAAACTATAGCAGTCGAATACAGAGGCACAACGAAATGGTCGAGTAGTGGAGACAGAGGCAGCGAATACAGAGGCAGTGAAGACCTTGAGCGGCAGAGCCGTTATTACAAGCAGAGGCAGAGAAGAAAATTCCAGGAATCGCTTAACCCAAGCGGCGAGTATATATGTATATATACAAACCTTATTCCGGGAATCATTACCTAGCCGGGCGTCACATATAACATATATATATAATTCCGGGAATCGTATAACCCAAGCAACAAAGTCTATATATACAACGCATTACATATAATACGCCTTATGCACAAAGGTCCCAAGGCACACATATTAATCTATATGGAGCGCCATTCTTAACAAAGAATCAAAGTACTATATGGTGGGACCCTTCCTAATTGCATCAGAGATTATAAGGGCTGCGGAACATATAAACAAAAACTTGCGATTGCGATTGAAGCCCGGACTCGATGGGTGTATAAACGGTGGTTAATACATATTTGAATTCCGGCCTAATCGCATCGGAGCATCGCAGTATGGGTCAATCGAAACATCCAACCAAAAACTTGCGATTGCGATTGAAGCCCGGACCCGATGGGCTTATAAACTATGATTAACAAATGTTTCAGTTCCATGTTCCAATCGCATCGGAAAAATGCAGTGAACAGTGGTCAATCGCATCGGAGTTAAAGTGGAGCATCGGAACATCACAACAGAAATTACGATTGTGATTGAAAGACCAGACCCGCTGTGTTTATAAGCCACGACTAATATATGTTTGAAGTTTCGTCATAACAGTGAATAATTGGAATCAGAGCATCGAAGAATTAAGACATCGGTACTTTCAAATGGAAATTGCGATTGCGATTAATCGCAATCGGAAGAGGTTGAGGAGTGATACATCACATCGGAAAGATCGGTGAGTGGGCCCGTAAGTACATTTTTTATGTATTAAAATTATATTTCAGCAGTACATCGCCGGAAGTCACATATGTTATATAGAACAACAGTCTATTTGTGAAAACTTTGTTTAAATATGCCGAGAGTTGAAATTACCATATATGTATATATATATATATATATATATATATATATATATATATATATATATATATATATATATATATATATATATATATATATATATATATACTTATTTGTTGCGATGTCTTTGCACGTGGTCATAGGTTTACACATGTATATGTCTCGCTTAACGGGAGCGATTATTAATATACAAACGATTGTGATATATGTGCGTTCCGCTTGCGGAACTAGCACATCCAACAAGACACTTCTTTGTGTGTAAAGGGTTGGAGCAGGTTATCACTTCGGCCATTACATATTTTTTTATGTAAATAAATACAGTATTAAAAGCTCGGTTATGTATATGCGGCGGTTACACACATGGGAGGGCAGAGAAAAGAATGAAGCACGGTCGAAAGAAAAAAGACAAATGTAGTAGCAGAGAGTGATAAGGTGAAATTTGGAATTACTCATTGTAATTAAATGTAAATATTTTTAATTGATTTATATTGTTGTGATGCATTGGCAAGTCTCCGGAGGAAAAACAAATATCCCACTGTAATATTAAAATAAGCACCTACAGTGATATTTTTTTTGAGTGAGCTGGAAAATAAATGAAAAGGAAGAAAGCGAAGAGGTATGGCTGTCCATTCCAAATTCTTTGAGGAATGCTAACAGTCACAAGAAAATTCTTATAAATAATATCATCTAGATATGCAAGAAGAAGTGAGAGAGAGTAAATCTAGAGAAGGCAGAGTATAGAAGTGTAAGGTAGAGAAGACTAAAAGAAGAGAAGAAAGAGAAGCTACAGAACAGAGCTGATATCTGAAGTAAATCAGCAAACATTCAGTTTGGAAAATTGAGGAAGTTGAAGCTTCCCTATCAAGTTGCAGCTTGATAGCTGTCAGTTGGAGCTGACTGAGGTTGGAGCCTCCTTTAGGTTGGTGCCTGCAGAAAATCGAAGGGAGTTGGTGCTTCCTTGCAAGTTGTAGCTTGCAGAATTGAGGATAGAGCCTCCTGTAGGTTGGTGCCTACAAAAAACAGTGGTGAGAGGGAGTTGGAGCTTGCCTTTGCATCACAACAATAATAAGATGTGGTTTTCTCCCTTTATGGGTTTCCACTTACATCTGCTGTCTCTATGTGTGCTTCTTATGTGTTGATGTGATTCTTTCAATCTGCTTAATTGTTTGCTGTTCTCAACATAAGTATGGTGTCACACTAATTTATTATTGGCTGCAACATTTTAAGACTGTTCACTTATTAAGCTGTAAATAAGTTTGGTGAAAATTTTAAAAGGCTTATGTATGTATTAAAGTGATTCACCCCTCCCTCTCAGTTTAATTAAAGATTCAACAGGATTTTTCTCTCTAAGTGGCTGGCCACTAGCGATGGAATGGTCAAATTGATTTGGTGGAGAGCTGGGTTGACTCGGCAGTATGGTTGATGGTTGGGTTGAATGAAAACTAGTGGAAGGTGAATGAGTGGGTATGAATGGTTGCAATGCCAACATCGATTGTTGAAATTCAGAAAAATAAGTCTCGCTAGGCGTATTTTCATGCAGGGGTAAATTAGTTTGAATTAGTAGATTTAATAAGGTCCTTGACTCTATCGTGGCTGAATTAACCTCAGTTACTTGTACCTTACTCGAGTTAACTTCTGCCTCAATATTGATTTCCATTACCTTTCCTTTAGTTATTGCATCAGAAATGGTTGCGGAAGTGGAAGCGGTGTGGGCTGATTGATCCTTGGAAGAATTGGAGGTATGAGGCGATGAATTTTGGGTAGTTGGTGGTGAGGAGGCCGGGGCACTTTGTGATGATGAAGGGTTGGGTTAAGGTATGGTTGGGGAAGTTTGGGTACCCTTTTCTGGTTCCTCTGTGATTGGTATTCCTATATTTATATGATGTATAAGATCCTCTGTTAAGTCTACCACCTAGTCAGATATTAGAGTTATGACTCTTTTTCCCTTAGGCCGTTGGATGGGTGATTTATTTGCCTTGCTTTTTCTAAATGGGGTAATGTTCGGCTGTGAATGTGAATGGAAGGTGGTGGAAGGGAGAGCAGTGAGGACTGGGGCCATTAATGATGGCAATGCTAAATCGAATGTTTGAAATTCATTAAACAATGGGAATGTAGCGGATTTTGCTCCAATACTTACCATGGCTTTATTGAAGGCTTGCACTTGTGTATCCAGATTCCGAATTAGTAGATGGAGTTGCATCTATGATATCCTGTGAGCTATATCCGCTGGTGTTTTTCTTGGTAGACATTGTGGAAGCATAGCATCAAAGAATACTTGTGTTCACCTTCTCTGATTTCTCCTATAGCTCCCGACTAAGAAGTAACTTCTGTGTGGAAAGCATTCTCTGTCAATTGGAATGTCAACGGTCTCTTCTTGAAAGTGTCTACCACAACATAGTGGGGTCTAATCCATGTATTTATATATGAGATTCCGAACCATATTTGATCAGAGTATTTATCTAGCAGCATTATAGGATTTATTTGTTGGGCTTGAACAACATCTAGCATCAATCTATACCACTTTGTGAATGCCTCCTCGTTGCTTTCTTTAATGCTGGGGTCCCCTGAAACTCTCCACGGTGTATATCTAAGGGCCATTGGTTGATCTTAACCTATATCTACAAGAAGTCGTTTCCCTGGTAGACACCATTTCCACATGGCCAATGCCATGATTAAGTAGCCGTATATAAACCCTGTGCCTCTTTTGAAGTTGTCTTCGCAAGCTTCAAAGAGCTCTTGTAGAAGAAAAGCGCACCAATTAATCTGTGCTCCCTGTACGTAGTGCTCCATAACTAAAATTGTGTCCAGAGTACACTCTCCCTTTGTATAGTGTCTCATTGTCTTTCCTGCCACCAGATAACTTGAAAAATTCACATTGGGCACGTTGATGAGGTCTATCTTTGCCCCCTTTCCTCCTCTCTTGGTCTTATAATTCTTATAACAGTCTAATTCTCCCACCTTCTTTTTTCTTTTGGAGGTATTATGGAAGGCAATGGATACGTCACTCCCTGTTGCTGATAGCCTTGTAAATTTGTGGATATATTCTGCATGAATTTGGATTTCTTACCCAAGCCAGAGCGGCCCATTGTGAATTCTACTGATAAGGAGCTTTGTGCATTGCATGACTGCTTCCTGTGTACCGAAAATCGGTAAACTCTTTAGGTGCAGAATTGTAGACCTCTGAATTCCTTTGAAATCCAGGTGAACTCTGGCTAAGTCGCTGCCACCCTCCTTCACATAATTTTCAATGTAGACTTGCCTCTTCAAAAACAATAACTAGAAAAAATCCGTGAAATTCGTATCTATCAGAGTTGCATTATCGTAGCTTCCTATTAGTGGCTCCAGTTTCTAAATCCTTTCATCAAGTTATCATTCAACTACCAACACCACTGTCTTTGTCATACCTCTTCTCCTGTAATACACTAGTAGTGTTTCCGGTCTGCACCTTTGAAATTCTGCTAGTATACTATGGCTGACCGTTATAGCAGTTTCCTCTCCTTGCAATTATTTGTTTTCCGACAGTTTGATTTTTCCTTTCTCCATGCAGATTAAGTAGGAATGTTGGCACGAAGGGCGTTGATGTGACTGAATAACTAATTCATTTTCCCTGGTTCACTTCGCGGCTACAATCGTGTGGTTAGTTACTTAGATGAGGTGGACTCTGACTCTGCTGACGGTGGCTTCGAAAATTGAGGATACGTGGCTAATTATTGTTGCTTGATGTGAAAACTTTATTACAGAGTGGTGCTTCAATTACAATTTTTATTTATTTATTATTATTATTATTTATTTTATTATTATTTGTTTTTATTTTTCTTTTTATTTTTATTAATTTTTATTTTTTTTGGAATTTTTGGTTGACACTACGGACTAACATGTAAATGATGGCTAATTATGACCGAGTGATGGTTAAAATTGTTGGTCGTACAGTCACCACAACCCCCTCGACCACAATTGTTTACGGTATGGTCCCCATGCCACAACGGTGTGGCGGTTGAGTGTTCATGATCTATACATTATTTTCATGTGGATTCCTATCTTATCTTCGGAAATTGACTTATTTTTTAGGACTTATTGTTGTTTCTCCATTGAGAAAGATTTTTTTGACTTTCTAACCTACTGACTCATCTTGGGTGTGAGAGAGTTATTGACTTTCTAACCTACAGACTCCTCTTGGGTGTGAGAGTTATTTAAAAATAAAATGTTATTTAGTCATTCATTGTAGGGTTTTAGGTGTGTGCCGTTCACCCAACCTGGTAATATTAATCCATCCAATTGTGCAAGCTTTACCGCTCTTGAGTCACGAATTTATATGAAATAGAATGGTCCCATCTAATGCATTTGAAGTTTCCTTGGAAATTTCTGAAACTTGTTGTTATAGAGTAGTACTTTGCCGCCAATATTGAATGTCTTTCTTTTGATGTGGCTATCATGCCAGGCTTTCCGTCTCTGTTTCTCCACTAATTGGTGAAAGTCTGCAAAAAATCTTGCTTCCTCCAATTCTTGCAGTTCATGGAGGGATGTTTTGTTGATTCTGCTTCAGAAATTTGAGTTGTTGCAACGTTGAATAGACTGGGGACAATAAATTCAGCCGGTACCACTGCTTCTTTCCCATACATGAGCTGGAATGGCGTATGAATGTGTAATCATTTTATGATGGTTCTTTACGCCCATAACGTGGATGGTATTGTTTTGTCCCAGTTGTTCCAATTTGCGTTGCATATCTTAGTTAAGCCTTTTTCTAGGATTTTTTTGAAAGCTTCAACAATTCCATTTTCCTGTGAGTGATACAGACTATTTTTATGATGCTGTATCATGAAGTTTTGTAGCAATTATTTGACTGTGGTGTTGATAAAGTGGGTGCCTTGATCACCTGTCAGACTCCTTGGACAACCGAATCTGGTAATAATGTTCTAAAAAATAAACCTGGCTGCTGTGTCCGCTGTACAATCCTTTACTGGTGCCGCCTCCGCCCACCTAAGACATATTTCATTAAATTTGGAATTAAACAGTGGATCTGGAATTTCAAAATAACCAAAACAATCAAGTCTAGTGATGTCCTTGTAATATAATTTTTCCAATTTTAATGAAATATGTGTTACTTGGTTAGATATTCAGTTGCAGTAATTATGTATTTGGCTTGTGAATGGTGTGCAACTGGTGTAATGGGTCCTATAAAGTCGATGAACCATTTTTCAAATACCTGCATTACTCTAACATGCTGTAAAGGTAGTTCATCGTTGTGTGAAGGTTTTCTTTTTCTTTGACACACATCAAATTTCTTTACATACTCTTTGGTATCCTTGTGCATTGTGGGCCACCATAGCCCTGCCTATAATATTTTCCTTGCGGTAGGAGTTGCTCCCACGTGTCCTCCCGCAGCTCCATTATGGCATTCCCATAGGATGTCTGTTCTTTCATGGTTTAATACACATCTTCGCAGTACCTGATCCATACCCATTTTGTATAGTTTACCTACTATAAGATGGTAATCGGATGCTTTAACGACCAAATGTTTTTCTGAGTTGCTATATATTCTTCCGGGCACTGTCCTGAAGCCAGGTATGTTGCTATTTGTTCTAAGTAATCTGGTATAACTTCTATATAGAATGGGTTTTCATCTGATAGCTGGTCATCAAGTAGCCCCCCTTTTTCTCCAGATTCCAATCTAGATAGATGATCAGGTCCCATGTTTAATATCCATGGTTTTATTACAGCTTCAAATGTGAAATCTTGGAACAATAGAAGCCATCTGCAAATTCTGCCTTCTAGAATAAGTTTGTTTATTGAATACTTCAACGCAGAGTGATGTGTCAAAAATTTAAAGGTACCTCCAAGTAAACAGTGACTAAATTTATGGAGATAGTAGACCATTGCTAGAGCTTCTCTTTCAGTGGCTGTATAGTTCTTTTCTGCGGTCGACAACTTCCTGCTTGCAAAATATACCAGGTGGTATATATTTGTTTCTCCTGGTTGTGCTAGAATGATCCCAAAAGCAATGCCTGAGTCATCAATATGTACATGGAACTGTTTATCCTAATTAGGATGTGTTAGAATAGGTGCATTTTCTATTTTTTCTTTTAGAGTGTCTAACGCCTTGCTGCATTCTTTATTCCATACAAACATTTCTATCTTCCGCAACAACTTTTCCAATGGGGTTGTGATGTGGGAATAATTTCAAATAAACCTTATGTAATACCCTATATGTCCAAGTAACGATCTCAATTGTTTAACATTCTCTGGGGTATCCATGTTGACAATTACCGCAACCTTGGAGGGGTCCACACATACTCCTTGTTTACAGACCACATGGCCAAGCAATGTTCCAAATAGGATTGCAAATATGCACTTTTTTCAGGTTTAATGAAATCTGAAACCGCCTACAACGGTCAAACATTATTAGAAGGAGGCTTTCATGGTTCTTAAATAAGCTATATATAGTCCAATCATCCATGCACACTTCAAGAAAATTATGGATATACTCCATGAAGGCTGCTATCACTATTATTGAGAATACTGCTGGTGCATTCTTTAATCCAAAAGACATTACGTTATAAGAATAAGATCCCCATTCAGTAGTGAAAATGGTTTTTCTTTTGTCCTCCTCTGTTATTATGACTTGATGATACCCAGAGAATCCATCTATGAATGAATATGCTTCATTTCCAGCCACATTATCTAGAACTTCATCACTGAATTGTGTTGGGAAATGATCATGTACACATGCATTGTTTAAGCTTTGGTAGTCTACATACACTCTAATCTCTGACTTTTCCTTTTTGTTCTGGATCAATATTGGATTGACCCATTCTGCCTCTTCTACTGGGAGGATCAATCCTGCGTTTATCATTTTGTCTATTTCTGTCTTTAATTTCTCCTTCACCCTTGGGTTCAAGAGATAGGGTCTATGCTTCATTGTTCTAGCATCCAGTTTCAATACTATCCACATCTCGCCCAAGTATCCTTTTTTACCTTTTATTTATGCTACAGAAGACGGGAATAGAACCTTTTATTCTTTTAGTAAATAAAAAATATCCTTTGTAGCCTCTTCATCCCAATAGTCCCCTATGGAAGCTAACTTGGGTTTTTCTAGACTGCCAATATTTTGTTTCTTTTTTCTTAGGGGTAATAGGTGCAACCATTTTGTAGTAGGTCCCTCCTGTATTTTGTGTTCTCCTTCCTTTTCTTCAAATGAAAAGTGCCTGAGGTTCTCCAAGTCATCATCCTCCATTTCTTGATCTACTTTCCCACATGCTACTTCTTCTTGATAACTAGACTTGGGTATCTGCCTTGGAACGAGTGTTTCTTTAGCTTCTGCAACTTCCGAACATAACATAATCCCTTTTATTTCCTGCAAGGTGTCCGTAATATTTTCATTATCCCCCATTGAAAGAAAAAATTTGTGCAAATCTATCTGCTATTGACTCGTAGCTACTTGTTTGTCTCTTCTTTTCCTCCATAAGATATCAGGCTTGCGGGATGATATCCAATGAGTGTACAAAATTATGTACCAACAAGGATTTTGGGTAATTCTCCCTTTCCCACTTATGTTCACAACATTTTATATGAGCTTGGGGATTCGAGGATTTTCTATACCTTTCTTCCAATTACGGTCCCGAAGACGCTTGGAATCTCGTTTTCAGTGCCTTCGCTACCTATTCCCAATGATGAAGAGAGTTGTGGTGGTTTACCCACTACCTTGCCGAAGTAGATTGCAATGCTACATCCATTAGAGGAACCTTATGCTCCTCTGGCACATTATCTTCAACTTTGTTAATGAAATTATTAACATTTTTCATATTAGTAAGGGTGGGGTAACCCTTTACCTCTGTGCCGATCCAATTGACTCCACAAACATCAACACACCTCCTGGTGTTGACCTCGTACTCTCCTTGCCACCAATCATCTCGCGCAAATTTGGATCCCACATCAGAGCTTTGAACACTCCACCAACTTACTATCCCTTCTATCATGGGGTTGATGTATTCTTCTATTTTGCCTGCTATCATCTGATAAATTTGGTCTGGGAGTTTTGCATCCTTCCTGGTCCCGACGGTCTCTGTACACTGGGGTCCTTCATATGGATCTAATGGTTGGACCACTCTGACTTCGCCATCTTCAAATATCATTGACTCTTTCTTCAAGTTAATAACTACATAATTTTCAAATGCCTAGTCTATTCGTAACAGATCTGGATATGGATCCCTATCTCCCATGATGTATATTACCTAGAAATTAGTATAAGTCTTCACTCCTGTGACATCTAGTTCAACCTCTTCTAACCTTCCCACCGACACAGTGAAATATTGGCTTACCATCCGTAGTTGTATAGGGGAATACACCAGCTTCGGTTTTCCCAATGCTTCCCATGTTTTACTGGGTAGTATGTTTACATCTGTACCAAAATCCAACATTGTGTCCCTTATATGGAATCCTGCAACTTGTGCATTTATTCGAAATTCCTTCTCGATTCTTCTTTTTTTTCTTTTTACTCTCCTCACATACTTTTCTGGAAGGTTAGTGTTGATTGGGCTCTTGTGCTCTATTCCTCCTTCTACTACTGCTTTCAAATTGTGTTTTAACTTATCCAACATCTTTCCATCATTTACAATACTCAAGAATAGCCTGAACCATTCTTCTATCGACATTCCTGTCGTTGCAGCCTTTCCACCTTCTTTGACTAGTTGCATTTGTTGCATGTCCTTGTGGCTTCCTCACTTCGAAAATGTTTCCAGTGCTTCCTTAAAGTACTGCTTCTGTTGCTTAGAATAAAAAAACTTCTTTGGTGGTGCTGCTTTGATTAGTTTTATTGGCTCCATCTCTCTTACACCCTCTCCCATTTTCTTTCCTCCTCGGGTTCTTATGGCCACAATGGGTAGAGGATGTGTCTCAACTAATCTTGGTTCTTCATTAACCAATTGGATCCTCGTTGCCTATTCATTTCTTCCCACCTTTTAATTAATTTAGGACAATCTTCTGTGGCATGTGCATTCAATCTACACTAGGAACACCATGGTCATCTTGGTAGCGGAAATTATCTCGCTACATGGCCTTCTTGATCATAATTGTAGCATCTCAAGGGTCCTCTTCCTCCCGTCCTACCTCCTTTCATTCCTGATCCTCCTCATCCCTTCAGAGCCTTATTTAACCTATAGGATGATCTATCCAGTCGGTTTGCTAATGCGCCCAGGGCTATGCAATGATATGTGTGATGAGTCGTTGAAGCAAAAAATTCACAATAGACATTATTTGGGAAATTTGATTACTTCTATAATATCGGGCATAAATGCGAAGGATGACCAATTCCCTTGCATATTTCACAATATTCTGTTGGAGTTGGAGTTTGATGGTTAGGAAAACCGAGGAAATTTGGTTGTGCCTATACAACCCTTGAGTATTTACTTGCGTGACTCCTCCCACTGGTGGCATCCCTTGCGCTCTTGTCGCTGATGTCCTAATGGCCGGTTGCACAACCTCATACACTTGATAACCAAATGTCCTTCCAACAGGAAATGTATACACCACATGTTGGGCCACGTTGGTCATGTTGGCTGTATATCCTTGAGATTTTCTGTCAAACTTGCTATTTGATGTTACAATCCCAATATGGAAGGGTCATGGGCGGCTACTCCTCCCCTAAATTCCTATGGATAGCCATCCATTGCTTCAATCTTCATCGCTTGTTCTAGCTCATCTTGGAGTGTATCAATCTTCTGTTGGGTCAATGGCGTTCTTGTAAGGGGTAAACGTGCTTTGATGAACCAATCACGTTGGTGATTTAGATCAATCGGGTAACTTAGTTTCCCAATTTCATCCTTGAACCTTCTTATTAAGTCCCAAGCGGTCTCTCCTTCTCTCTGTTTGATCTCCCATAATTTAGATAACCCTTGTTGATTGGTCTACGGGAGCTTGAACTCCTGTACATATTATATTTTAACATCATCTAAAGTAGGAGTCTGGTGCACCTCAAACAATTTGATAAACCAACGTAATACTATTTCCCTGAATGTAGTTTGGAATTAAATCAATTTAACGACATCTGGTGTCTGACGAGCTCTCTGAATTACTTCACATAGATACCAATGTTGTTCTACATCATCATTCCCTTTTCCAGAGAACTCCAGATATCAGGTAAATGATCTTGCCATTTCTGCTTTTGTAGGTGTAACTAATATAAATCATTTACTTCCTGGCTGAGAAATTATTTTTCTAGTACTATCGCTAGCGTTTAAT
Source organism: Pinus albicaulis (assembly GCA_034641835.2). NCBI lineage: Eukaryota > Viridiplantae > Streptophyta > Pinopsida > Pinales > Pinaceae > Pinus > Pinus albicaulis. The sequence goes on from CM076574.1 coordinate 575,971,703, forward strand.
TGTACTGTAGACAAAATACTCTTCAACTTACTTTACCTCTACAACTTTATCAAAAATTTATCGGGCGAGTTGTAAAGTACCAGGGTAAGGTTAGGACAAGTGCTACTTGAAACTTGGGGATTAGGATTACCTTTTATTATGGTCGCTAGTCTCTCTTGAAACAGTTGTTCCATCACAACATGCAACTCAACATCAGACTCATCCTCAGGGCGCACGCCCTCCTCTTCAATAGACCTTTTTCCCTTCGCTTCTCGGGATGGGCTCCTATGAACCTGTATAACTTCTTTGGCAGACCCATCCATTCCTTAGGGTCCTACTTCATCTTATATCCTCCCTATCATCTGTGGTGCCTCTTCTCTTTGCTGTATGTTCCTCTTATGCTTTTCAAACTCCCATATCTCCCTTTCCCGCCCCTTCTTAGAAGTTTGTGCCCTTCGATGTGCTCTTAGCTCTCTCAACTTGCTGGAGGTCCCGACGTCCATTTCCTTATTCCCATTTTTCCCTTTTATGTAGCATCTCTCCTTCAAGTCATTCCCACAGTACTGGAGGCTTAGGCTTCCATCGTGGGACTTTGGAAAGCCGTTAGTCCCTCATCCACCATTAGAGTGTTGATCTACAAAGGAATTTATTTTAAAAAATTTCCCCACAACCTGAATTTAAATATATCTTCTGCTTTAGAAAAGGATTGATAAAACTCATTTGCGAAATCCACAATATATCCCTCCAAGATAGTCTCAATCCAACAATCTACCGCTTGGGTTAGCTTAGTATCTAGTCTGTGAAATGTCGTCAGATTTGCATGTGTCCAACTGTGATGGGATCGACCCAATCCTCCAAGGGTTTCTTTGACTTGGAGTCTTCACAACTAGTTATAGAGCTCCTCGGGAAAATTTCACCAAAAAATCTCATACAAATCACTCGTCGCGTCGGAGAACATGACTTGATATTTAATAGTCATTTCCTTCTGATGTCAGAGCTCAACCTATTGCGATATGAAATGATCTACATGATTATCCCACCACTTACGTAATTCCCTTTCGTATATCTTTGATACCCTGATCTAGCTCTCCAATAAGTTTTCAGGTCCCGAAAACCAAACTATTTGTTGGCGAAAAAGGGTTACTTCTAAGCAAGAACGTGGTTTAGACTTGGGGCCAACAAGATCCCGCTATAGTCTAGGAAAATGCCAACATTTTCACCGTGCTAAAAAAGAGAGCAAGGAGTCTCACCTGAGGCATGACATGACCTTATTAAGATAAAAGAGCTAGAACCATACTACCAAAGGGAAACTACTTAGCATTTATCCAAACATTACAGTCGTGTAGAAACATTCTCATTGCATATTAATCAAGAGATGAACTATCATTAAACATATATCAAAGAAAGCTATCCAATTTTTTTTAAATAACTGATCATACATCACATATAAGAAGCTATATATTAGACACATCCATCAGGTCCACAGAACATATTCATTCTATTAGATTTCATGAGCAACACATTACATCTCAGACTCCGTAGAGTTCAATACAACACAAAAGCTGCAAAATCACTGAACCAACTCTACTGCCCCGTTCCTTTTCCCTTACTGATCTATCTCCTCCTTCTGGCACTGTCAGTCTTCAAATCTTCTTCTCTCGGTTGGTCTGCTACACTCCACCATTTTCCGTTTTCTTCCGTGCTTGGATCTACCTCTAGGAGTCTTTCTGCCTGTTCATTGTCAATTGTTCTTGCCACCTATGCTGCCGCTTGTTTACACTCCACCACCTGCTTGCCTATTCTCCACATCCCACAAAAACTCCCTTTCTTTCATAACGGTTATCTGCCACTCGCTCTTCCCGCAACTCAAAAATGGTTTACCCAAAACAAAGGCCCCAACATATATATGTTTTTTTATTTTCATATTTATGAATAAAACAAAAGAATTAAAAGATAGGGATCAAAAGATTATTTATTTATAATAATAAATAAATGAAAAAAAAATTATAAATAAAAAATGATATATATTTTTTCATATATATAAGAATAAAAATATAAATAACTAAAAAATAATAAAATAATCAAAATGAATATGTCAAGAGATTATTTATTTATAAAAATAAATAAATAGATATTAATGGATTTTGATAATGTATTTATGATTAATCACATTTCATGTTGTTAGTGGACTTTTGGAACCAACTAATGTGGTTCATCCCCACGACAAAGGAATCCAATGAATAAATCATTAACAACTAAATGAAAAAATACATTCATATATATATATATATATGTGTGTGTGTGTGTGTGTGTGTGTGTGCGTGTGTGTGTGTGTATATATATATATATATATATATATATATACAAATACATACAAATACATACATATACATATACACATACACATACACATACACATACACATACACATACACATACACATATCTATATCATATATATATATATATATACAAAAGTTGTAAATATAATCAAATTCTATGACAGAGTAGGAAAAAAATAAATTTAAATAATAAGGAATAAAGGGAAACAATAATTAAAGAAAAATGCAAATATAAATACAATTTTTACCTAATAAATAAAAGAGTCATAAAATTCCCCAATGTGGCGGGAAGTGAATATGGAGGATCCCTAGGATAGGGGAAATCATGATCCACCCATGCGACAGTCATGGTAGTGAAACATGTGAAGCAAAAGGAGCCTTAAGACGAGAGGTTGAACCTTCTCAAGGAAAGAAAAGTTATAATTATGGTGATTATTCTCAGGTCTTGGGAGATGAAAATTCATTTTTCAGGGAAATCCATTTGCACAAGATTTAGGTGTTGCCTCTCTAGAGTGGCGAACCTATGCCCTAGATGGCGTATAATCTCTTGGGTTCCTCAATAGCGGGGGGATGAAGAATTGTTGTATCAACTAATTTTTTAAGTAAAAATTTGGGACCTGGGATCGCTCTATGCTTGGGCCTCAAATTTCTTACTACGGATGGTCTGAACTATAGGTGTGTTGAGAAGGAATTTTCGTAGGCTAGGAACATGCAATATTGTAAGAATTTTGGTGAGAGCAATGACCAGATTTTCGCTGGTAACCATGGTATATACCTGATCGAAATTTGGTTTTTATGGTTTTGCATGGGTGACTTGGAGTGAATCTTTGATATGCTAGCTGAATTTGTTTGGAAAAGCCTTATATGATCGAAGTAAGGGTTTCTGGTGTGTAGTCTCATCCCGTGCTAGGTTTGGCTCCTTTGAGGGCTGTTGGGACTCCTCGCGATAATGTGTTGGGGATGTTCGTCGATGATAATGAGATTCAATAGAGGCTTTATCGACGAGTCATGGTACTAGAATAATTGTGAAGGTATCATGTGCAGGTTTATCTTTGTTGTTTAATTTCTTGGTTGTGCAATGCTCGAACAAAAGGCTGGTGAGTACAAACCTTAATCTTTGGTGCCCTTTCCTAGTTTGAGATACCCAGTATGCTTTTGTTATGGGGGTGACAGAAGTTCTAGTGAATATTGCTTTCTTGCTTGGTTTGAGGCATATGAGGAGGAGAGGGAATTGGCTATTGGGAGTGTGGTGAGAATTTTATTAGAGGGATTTTTGTGATATCACTCGTGAGGGCCCATTATGCAAAGGGAGATAAGTCATTCACAGTCGGGTGCTGGCCAACAACGCCAGGGTGACCATCCGCAAGCGTGCCCATTGGTGGATGAAGGTGAATTGGAGCATCCTCTTGGTAGTTTTCTGAGGGGAGTTGATCTTAACCCCACCCTCCCCCTCCCCCCCCTTTGACTCCATTGAGGCTCAAATCTATCTGGTGTAAGCAATGATGGATTAGCAGGATCAAGACCAACATAATGACCAGAATTAAGTAATCAACTTTCTGAATGACATACAACACAATCAATGGCACATCCTGGATCTTCAAGACTCTCTCCGACGCAAACATAAGAGACTCTAAGATAGGATGGATAGTTTTTAGGGGCGTATGGCTTATATGGATTCCCATGGTCATGATGTATTTCACCACCCGGGCGAGGATGGTAATGTTTCTCAAGCTCCCAATAATTCATATGTGTAATGAACCATGTTGTATGTATTTTTTTTTTTGCTCAATTTTGGGCGTGTTAGGCCATTGACATTTTGGATTCTAGTTTTATTAAGTTGATATCAATTTGTTTTTGTTTATATATGTTGGAAAACAAATCCAGTAGGATTATGTAGAAATATCTGAATAGATTCAACTCATATTGTAATGTAATAAAACAAAATACTAAATCAATTCTACAAATTGTAGAAACCAATTTCCATTGCAAAATCACATGAACAAGAAAGAGAAATAATATCAATCGCACAACACAATGATTTATCTATGGAAATCCTCAACTAAAAACCCCACTATATGTATATTGCATAAAATCAAGAAAATGAAACAATGCAATGCTATTTCCCTTCCTGAGAAACTTCAACACTATCTATAACTGTCTCACTCTAATCCTGGCAAGTTTGGTCCAATATTTAACTAATTCCTTGCCTCTGCCTAACCAATCTTTCTTACGCATTCCTGGGTTAATTGAGTCCCTTTTAATAAGGAAATTACCATCAATAGATTTCACAATACGTCCAAGGATTCTTGATGACCTCATGCATGACCTGTAGAATTTTCTAATTATACAACTGATAGTTATCTTCCCTTTAACCCCAATCTCAACTGTGCCTTTCTTAGAACTGACATGAAAAAAATATTTATAGTGAATTATCAGTTGATTGATTGATCACTGCATGTGAATTAAATCAAATTTAATTCACTGGACCTATCACTAGCCCATCTCTCAATTATAACTAGTTAAACTAATTTTAACTCAAATAATTGAGTTAAATAATTACAACTCAGAAATAACTCAACCAGGGTGCCTAAAAATTAGGAGACACCCTACATGCCTCTAGTTTGACCCTCAACTCAAATTAATTGAGTTAACTATTAGCCTCTCTAAAATAACAATAATAAATCCAAAATAATAAATTAATTAATTAAATATTCCTAGTTAGGAATATGTGCCTAACTCTTGGGTTGTTCCTCAAATATTGGAGTTTGTTTAGGAACTCCTATCTTGGTGGGTTTTTGGTGAGAAATTATCTCAACCAAAAGAGTCTAAGATAGCACAGACTATCTTCTCTCATCTATTTAAATTGTAAATTAAATTCTTTTAATAAGAGAGAATACATGAAGAAGCCATGAGGCTTCTGCCTTTTCCGCCTTTATTATGTGTGCTTTATGTATGTTTCTGAGTTAATTATTTTTTCTATCATTAACTAAGTATTCCTGACTCAGTTAACACTTGCAAGATATCATGTGATGTGGAATTACAATTTAATTCTAATTTAATTAAGGGAAAATTAAACTAGAAGCCTCTTGGGAGCCATTTTCAATATTTCTTGGTTCTAATTTCAACACTCCCTCTCAAAAAGAAATGAATTCAACTCTATCATGATCCTCTACCTTTGAAATGTTCTGCATGCAACACTTCTCTAGTGTTGTTTGTTGCTACATCTTCTGAAACTAGAAAAACGTCCAAACTGAATCAATGTGATACATCTGTCACCAGAGTCTCTGACTGCTGCTAGCTACTGCATTGTCTACTGAAAACTCTGTGCTGTTGCTTATTCTACTTCTGTGCCATTTGCACTACTTCCAACTCTAATCTTCGCTCTAGTACCTGACATATGTCATTCTGACATCTGACTGCATCAATCGCTACTGATCCATCCTCCTACTGTGTACTATGGGCCCCCGTAGCCAGGTAATTATGCATGAGACAAGACATCTCAATGGAACATCCCCAAATTTCTTCTCTTGGAATTATGACTTCACATTTCCCCACCTCTCACTTGGAAGTATGGTTGCATGTGCTCCCTCTGCCCACTTGGCTCAAAATTTCCCCCTACTGGAGGTCTCTTCTTAAGTGGATGTCGCCACTCGATCTCCTCTCTGCTTCTCAAGGTGTGGCTACTCCACAACCTTTTGAGACTTATTTTGAGGCTGCATGTTGAGAGGTAATTCATGCTCCCTCTCAACCACCAAGTATTTAACCTTTTCATTGCTACTCAAGGCTTTGCATGCATCTTCGACCTCGAGAGCATATAAGTTCTTGACTCGCACACCAATATGTTTCACCTGTCTTGCAGAGATGTGTATAAGGAAAACCTTTCCTTTTATAAATATTACATAACAACCACAACCTTCCAATACCAATATGGAAACAAGATTCTTCTTTAATCCTGGAACAAATAAAACATCAGTCAGCCTGAGAGGGTATCTAGACTCCCTCTTAAGTTAACTTTAACTATGTTGTTCATGCTATACTTCTCTTCATCTCCAAACTTTATGTTCTATTGGAGGTTCTTCTCCTCCAAGTCACTAAAGAGATCTATATTCCCCGTCATATGGAATGAGGCACCATTTTCGAGATACCCCATGCATCCCATTACATTGTCGACCATGCATGAAATCAAAGTAAAATCAAGCTCGAACTGTGAAGCTAGACTTCACCTGCTGCTGCAACTGTAGGCTCCTTCTTTTTTTCCTTTTGTCGACATTTCATGGCATAGTGCCCATACTTGTGATAGTAAAAACACTTTATCTTGGACAAGTATCTCTTACCCTCTTTGCCCTGGGACTTATTTCCCTTGGACTTCTTTCCTTTTATGACTAATGCAAAATATTCTTCTTTATCTTTGGAAGAAGTCCGATGTCTGGTGTTCCACCTTATCTCTTCTTGTACCAAGTCAGACCACAATCACTCCCACTCTATTAACTTCTCCCTCCCATTTACCGATTCCTTCTAGCTGTGCTAGCTCTTGGGAAGGCCTAGAAGTTCTTGGCTCACCAAATCATCCTTAGGAATGGTAACAACAACACTTCAAAGATCATCTCAACATCGAGTGAACTTCGTCAAATATCTTGGTATTGTCTCGCCCTCCTCCATCTTGATCTCTATGAGATTTTCCTTTAGCGTCAAATTCCCGTGGTCGATGCTATTGTGAAATAGATCTGTTAAGGCCTTTCACATAGCATATGGAGTTTCCTTTCCATGGAGGTTTGAGACAATATGATCTCGAACTTCTTCTAACAAAATCCTTCTCGCCTTTGCTACATTCTTCTTCCATGCATCAAGATTTTGAGAATTTACTGCTACGGGCACTGGAATATCACTGTCTATGAATTTATTCAACCCGTTGTCCTCCAACACTACCTCCATCCTATCCTTCCATGCTATGTAATTCTAATTACCCTCAGGGGCATATTCAAGTCCCAATCCAAAGAAAGACAACTTGATCTGTTGCTGGTCCTGAAGAATAAATCTGTAAATTTGATTCACATGTTCAAAAAAATGTCTGGTTCTTCTCTTCTATAGTGATTCTTACTTTGATACCATGTAGAAATACCTAAATAGATTCAACCAATATTGTAATATACTAAAACAAAATACTGAATCAATTCTATAAATTGCGGAAGCAAATTTCGATCTCACAATCACATGAACAAGAAAGACAAAGATTATCAATCACACAACAACAAGATTTATATGGGGAAAGATGTATATTGCATAAATTCAAGAACATGAAACAATACAATGTTATTTCCCTTCCTGAGAAACCTCTACACTATCTTTGACTGTCTCACTTTGATCCTAGCAAGTTTGGTCCAATATTTAACCACTTCCTTGCCTCTACCTGACCAACCTTGCTTATTCATTCTAGGGATAATTGAGCCCCTATTAATTAGGAAATTCCCATCAATAGATTGCGCAATACATCCAAGGCTTCCTGATGACCTGATGCATGACTTGTACAATTTTCTAACTATACAACTGATAGTTATCTTTCATTTAATCCCAATCTCAATTGGATCTTCCTTAAAAATGACATGCAACAACTATTTATAGATAATTTTTAGTTAATTGATTGATCACTGCATGTGAATTAAATCATATTTAATTCACTGGACCTATTGCTAGTTCGTCTCTAAGTTAGAACTAGTTAAATTGATTTTAACTCAAATAATCAAGTTAACTAATTATAACTCACAAATAACTCAACCATGGCTTCTAAAAAGTAGGAGACACCCTACCTGCATCTAGTTTGACCCTCAACTCGAATTAACTGATCTAACTAAGTATTCTAGACTCAATTAACACTTACAAGTTGTCATGTGACGTGGAATTACAATTTACTTCTAATTTAATTAATGGAAAATTAATCTAGAAGCCTCTTGGGTGCCATTTTCAATATTTCTTGTTGTCAATTTCAACTGAATGAAGCCATAGTTAGCTAGAAAAAGATCCCATCATGTTGTAGTATTTATATGATCTAATTGAAAACAAAATTACTTACAAAAAAAGAGAGGCATAAAATTGACCATATACTAAAAAATGAAAGGGACCAAATCAATCTACAATAAATAAAAAGAATAATGCTAAGAAAAAAAGATAAGGGAAAATGAAATTGATTAAAATAATGGGAACCAGCCACGAAATGAGGGATAAAAATAAAGGAAAACACCTAGGAATAAAGGGATGAGATATAATGGTTGTTGATATTCCATCCGTCATCCGTATATAGCATATTAGACATTTTTTCAGTTTCGATGGAATCCTCGATACATATTTGGTGTTTTTCCTTCTTAGCATGCTCATCCAAAGTTGAGGAGTGAGTCCTACACTGTTTTATTTCAGCTACGTGCTCTTGAATTGTTTGAATTATGGAATGACCAGTTTCTCCAATGTACGGGGTCCCACATGAACATGGGACTAAATAAACTCCTTTCATGTATCTAGGTTCCACTGGGTGTTTGACGGATCTTAGGGAGCTACGAATGGTGTTCAGGGGTCTAAAGGTGGAAGAAACATTGTACTTCCCAAGAATCCGAGAAATCTTGTCTGTAAACCCTTTGATAAAGGGAATTTTAACATTGGAAACCAATTCTCTTGGCTCTTTCTTTATCTTTGGACCTTTTATCTCCTTTAAAAAAGCCTTGATACCATGGCATCTATTATAGTCATTATTTTCAAAAACTTTAAGGAAATGGGTTTTCTCACTCTCTAGGTGAATCTCATAAAAAACCCTAAAAGCACGATTAGCTAATGTGTTGAGAACTCCAAACTTTTGGGCTGAATAGTGATGGGAATCAACATGAAGATATTTCTCAGTGTGAGTTTTCTTATGAAAGATCTGGTGAGAGAAAGAACCATCATATTTCTTAGAGACAATAATGTCAAGGAAGGGAAAGATACCGTTAAATTCAAGATCCATGGTAAACTTGATGGATCTTGATTGATTATTAAGATGCTGAAAAACATATCCAACTTATCATGACCATGAGACCACAAGAAAAAGGTATCATCTACAAACCTTTTCCAAAGCGTCGATTGTAATTGAGCTGAAGCCAAAACCTTAGATTCAAAATCTTCCATTAACAAGTTAGCTGCGATGGAAGAGAGCAAAGAACCCATGGAAACATCACATGTTTGTTCATATAATTCACCTTTGAAGTTGAAAAGATTAGAGGTAATACAAATCTCAACAAGCTTGGTTGTATCGGGATCCATAATACAATTGATTATATCAACAACCTCATTAATAGGGATTTTGGTGTAAAGAGAAACCACATAAAAACTAACCATAATATCATTAGGATCAAATTTTATACCCTTTAACTCATTAAAAAATGAGGAGGAGTCCTTAAAAAAAGAATTCATACAACCAATAATGAGCTTGGGATTCTAGGCTAAAAATTTAGCTAGAATATAAGATGACCCACCTATTTTATTGACAATAGGTCTAAGGGGCGCCCCTTCTTTATGAATCTTTGGAAGTCGATATATCATCTGAGTGAGAGGGTCTACCACTGTTACACAGGTGATTCATCATTTTTCTTCAGTAGTCATCCCTATCCATGATAACAACTGCCCCACGTTTATTGGCTTTGAGAATAAAAATTGTTGAGAAATGCAACAAGAACGTCTCAAATTGATTTTTCCTTGGTAATTGAGAAAATTCAAATTTCCACATCAGCAGATGACTTGGATGCAATTAAATTGTGTGACATAGATTATGTCACTTTGTTTACTTAGTAAATTAAAGTTAGAGGTCTTGGAGTTCAGTTAAGCGTGTGTGATTGCTAATTTTTAGAAACCAAGGTCAGTAATTTCTAGTTGTCTTCATTTAAACTAGTTATATCTGTTGATAGAACTAGTGGAAGGTCAATTGTGTAGTGGGACAACAATCTAACTCAATGATAATCTAGTTAAATGATCAATCAACCTAAAATAGCTAGTGCATGCAGAGAATTCGAGTTCCCCAACTGTGGTGGATATTCCAAGGCAATGTAACATTAGTTGTATACTATTTTGGAGTGTACAGGTGTTGCATGCAACCAGATGATCTACCTTGGGAATTGCATAATCAATTGGAGGAAAGTTACTAAATAATAGGGGCCTAATTCCTCAAGAATTTCACAAGGAAAAATGGGCTCAAGCTTAGGAAAAATTTGACTAAGTCTGGGTCAAAGATTCTCATTGAGTAGAGAAATAGGTTATTCACTTGTAGGTCGAGCTTAGACTAAGCTAGCAATTATAATACATCTCCATTCATTTGATTAATGCAAGCAGACATAAGGGGATTTTAGCAATTGCTTTTCCTTGGAAAAATATTGTGCATGTGTGTTATCTCTTATTGCATGTGTGTGATTTTTGTTCTAAATTGTGAATTAAATTCCACAAATAAGTAGAGTAGGATTGTGTCTCTTTATTTTGGATCAAAATTCTTGAGCAATTACCATTCTACATCATATTTCTACAAAAATGTTGAGGTTATTGTTCAAATACTTAAGCGCTTCGAATTCTAACTTGCTAATATTGCTCCTAGACTGTTTAGCTTTATTAAGAACAACCACACAATATTTCCTAATGGCATTTTTAATGGGATGATGTAAGACCTTAATGCCAGATTAAACATTGCAAATAATCTCTTCCACATGGATCCTTCTAAGGGCAAGGGAAAAATTTAACCCTTTTTCTAGAAGATGATATATGGGGGGATCAAAATAAAATTTAGAAAGATTGATCACCCTCTCATTAGAAGATGGGAAATAATAAATCTACAATAAATAAAAATATTAATGCTAAGAAAACAAGATAAGGGAAAATGAAATTGATTAAAAGAAAGGGAACCAACCAAGAAAGGAGGGATAAAAATAAACGATGACACCTAGTAATAAAAGGATGGGATACAACAACTCTGATATTCCATCCATAATCCCTATTTAGCGTATTAGGCATTTTTCAATTTCTATGGCCTACCTAAACCTATGATGATGGAAATGATCAATATTGGGAATGCCATGGGAATCCTCTATACAAGTGCAGTGTTTTTTCTTCTTAGCATGTTTGGCTAAATATTAGGAGCGAGTCTTACACTATTTTATGTCATCAGTGTGCTCTTGAATCATTTGATTTAGGGAAAGGCCAGTTTCTCCAATGTAGGGGGTTCCAAGGGAATGTGGGACTAAATAAACACCTTTCATGTCTCTAGGTTTGACTGGGTCTTTGATGAATATTTGGGATCTACAACTGGTGTTCATGGGTCTAAAGGTGGAAGAAACATTGTGCTTCCCAAGAATTCGAGAAATCTTGTCGGTAATCCCTTGGATAAAGGGAAGTTGATCACTGGAAACCAATTATCCAGGCCCTTTACCTATCTTCAAACCTTTGCTCACCTTTAAAAAAGTCTTGATACCTTGGTATCTATTATAGCCATTGTTTTAAAAAACAATAAGGAGATGGGCTTTCTCACTCTCTAGTTAAATCTCATAAAAAACCCCAAAATCACGAGTAGCTAATGTGTTGAGAACTCCCAACTTTTGGGTTGGATAATGATGGGAATCAATATGAAGATATTGCTCAGTGTGAGTTTTCTTATGAAATACCCGATGAAAGAAAGAACCATGATATTTCTTAGATACATGAACATCAAGGAAGGGAAAGATACTGTTAACTTTTGGCTCCATGGTAAAATTTATGGATCTTGATTGAATGTTAAGATGTTGAAAAAACAGATCCAACTTATTAAGACCTCGAGGCCAAAAAATGAAGGTATAATCTACAAAATTTTTCCAAAGCTTCGGTCATAATTGAGTTGAACCCAAAGACTTAAATTAAAAATATTCCATGAATATGTTAGTTACAACGGGAGAGAGTGGAAAACCCATGGAAATTCCACATGTTTTTTCATAGAATTCACCTCCGAAGCTAAAAAAAAGTAGAGGTAAGAGAAATATCAACAAGCTTGGTTGTATCATGATTAATAATGTGATTTATTACCTGAAAAACCTCATTAATATGGATATTGGTGTAAAGCGAAACCACATAAAAACTAACCATAATATCATTAGGATCAAATTTTATACCCTTTAACTCATTAAAAAAAGAGGAGGAGTCCTTAACAAAAGAATTTGTACGACCAACAAGGGGCTTGAGATTCTGGGATAAATATTTAACTAGAAGATAAGTTGTCCCACCTAGTGTATTATAACTGGGTCTAAGGGGTGCCCCCTCCTTATGAATCTTGGGAAGCCCATAGATCCTCAGAGTGAGAGGGTTTCTCTATATAAGTTTATGGATCATGGAGCTGACAATGCTATTAGATTTAAAATCTAAGGCAACAACTTTCAAAACTTTTTTTAGGGGGTTCTATCTAACCTTTCTGTAGCTACCATTTTTACAAAGGCGATCTGTCATTTTTATTTGGTCATCATACCTATCCATGATAACAACTGCCCCACCCTTATCGATTTTGAGAATAAAAATTCTAGGGTTATTGTTCAAAGATTTAAGGGCTCTGAATTCCGACTTGCTAATATTTCTCCTAGCAGGTGGAGAAATTTAAACAATACTGTGATGTATTATTGGATGCTCCTGATCTAAAAATTAAACCCACTGTTGGATGATAGGTGGTTGGAATAATGGAGCCGTTATGTCTCAGCCTTACATTTTTCTTCTGTCTGGATTTCAGATTCAAGAGATGAGCTGCGCTGGGTTCATGCGCAGACAGGTTCTTACTCTCCAAAATCAGGTTATAAATGGCTGATGTCCCAGGTGGGGAGGGAGGCCTCGAGATGGTGGTATAAACCAATCTAGAAGTTGAAATGCCCAGCCAAGACCAGACTGTTCTTTTGGTGCATCCTACAGAAAAAGGTGTCAACGTGGGTCTTCCTTCAAAAGAGGGGAAAATCGGGACCGAGTTGGTGTCCCCTCTGCAAGTTAGCTGAAGAAACCGCTCTTCACCTCTTTCTCCAGTGCCCTTTTAATTCTAGTCTCTGGGAAGAAACATTAAGGCTTATCAATATTCCTTTTAGCTGGCGCGGTGATGATTTTCTTCAAGCTTGGAACTAGTGGTGGCAAGAGGTTCCAAATGATAAAGATAGATCAATTCCTCTCCTCATAGCGTGGGGAACCTGGATTGCTCGTAACAGGGATATTTTTAATGAGCAGTCTTTCCCTATTTCCAGATTGGTAGTGGAAGGTGCTGCCATCTATAACAGTATTCCTTCTCCTCTAAGAACAGGGCCCCCATGAAACATTCAGCTTGAAGTGATCAATGAAACAATTCCGTGGGCTTTTTTTGATGGGGCCTCTGATTCAAATGGCTCTTGCGGTGCTGGTTTAGTTATTCACCTCTCTCCTGCAATCTCCCTTCGAGCTTCGGTGGGCCTTGGGCAAGGGTCTAACAATTTTGTTGAACTTAAAGCCCTCCATTTTCTCCTTTGCTGGTTGATTTCAAAACATTTGAGGCGGATTCAGATTTTTGGTGATTCTAGAAATGTCATGAATTGGTTTAATGGGACTCAGCAGTGCATACATTATATTTTGTTACCTTTACTTAAAGAGATTCGTCGACTCAATTTTTTTTTCACTGAGATCACTGTTTGTCACATTTACAAGGAAAGGAACCAGGAAGCAGATCACTTATCTAAAGAAGGTTCTCAACAAGATTTGGGGTCCTGGACAGTAACTGAGTTGGTGAATGGGGCTGTTCATGCTCGGGAGCAGCCAGTTCTTGATTGAAACTGCTGTTTTTATATATTTTATGTACATATTTGCTGTTAAAACTCTAAAATGCTACTTCTGTGGGCTCATAACTGTTTTCCTTATGTAAGGAGTTTCTGGGTCCCATTTTTGATAAAAACTGCTGATAGGAGACTGGGATAGTTTCTACTACCAGTCCCTCTTTTTGATAAAAGGAAGCCTTGGGCTTCGTCTTGGCATCTAATACCTTTTTGTTCTCATCTCTATTTCGGTTTCAAATCCAGGGGATGATGAATAAAAGGAGATGCTTTATTTGTAGAGAGATATTTTGTTTTATACTGACACAACTGAGTTTAACTCATCTAACTGAGTTAAACTAAATAACAACTCACATAACTACTCTTCCAACTATGTTATAACTTTGTCACACTCATGTAAAATGAAGTCCACTGTGCATGTCCTACCAACCAACCTTGGAATGCGTAACTCTTTCAATCAACTGGTTTTACACATCAGTTAACTGAAATCAAGTGCTCAAAAGAGAATAAGTTATTATTTATTATCTGATTATTATTAGGGACTAATAATAATCGACATGCATTCTATTTTTAGACATGTGATCTATAAATATACTTCGCCCATATATCTAAAAATAGAAGCTCATCTAAAAATAGAATTTTCTCAACCATCTAGAATTAGTCTCCTGCTAATTTTAGAATATGCTCACCATTCTAAAAATAGACATACACCTAAAAATAGTCTGTGGGCCCCACCTAGTGAAGGTGCTTAATTTTCACTAGGATCATCATCTTTTTGAATCTCAACACTCCCTCTTAGCAAGAAAGGGATTATCCTTCACCTCGATCCTATCTCTATGGTATTCGAATTTGCTCCCGGTGAGCGCCTTCATCAGAATATCTGCATCCTGATCTTCTGTAGGAATGTACTGAAGCAACATGATCTTCCGCTGCACATAATCTCTGATATGATGATACCAGATATCTATATCCTTAGATCTATCATGAAACATAGGATTAATTTAGAGTTTAATGCAAATATGATTATCACAATAAATCACTGTAGGATCTAAATGAGAACCAAAAAAATTGACTAGGATATTCCTCATCCAGATACCCTCACATGAAGCTTGACTTGCTGCCATGTATTCCGCTTCCGTTGAACTGAGTGCCACGAATCTTTGTTTCTTGCTGTACCAAGAAAAAACTATAGATCTGATACTGAAAACCCCTCCTGATGCGCTCTTTCTGTCCATTGGGCTGCCTGCCCAATCTGCATCTGTGAAGCCATAAAACTTCACTTCATCCGTCTGTCTGTACCATAATCCATACTGAGATGTGCCCCTGAGATATCTCAGGACATGCTTGCCTACCTTCCAAAAGAGCTTGGTAGGCGTAACCATCGCTTGACTAAGCTGATTCATACCATAGCATATGTATGGTCTTGTAATAACTAAATACATGAGTGAACCCACCAACTGTCGATAGACAATAAAATCCACTACCTCTGCCGATGTGGCATCCTCTTTCCTCCAGTTTCCTGGAAGAGGAGTATCCATGGGTTTGCAGTCCTCCATGTGAAACTTACCAAGTATCTCCTGAGCATACTTTCCTTGAGACACAAACAGTTCAACATCTTGCTGCCATATTTCCAATCCAAGGAAATAATAAAGGAGACCCATATCCTTCATCTCAAACTCCTTTGCAAGGTCCTCCTTGCATGAGTGTATCAACTGCTCATCACCAGTCAGTATTAAATCATCAACATAAATAACAATGATTAAAATATTACCCTCCACCACAATCTGGTATAGGTTTTCATCCGCCTCACTCTTGGTGAAGCCAAGTCTAGTTTAATAGTTGTCGATCCGAGTGTACCAAGCACGAGGTGCTTGCTTCAGCCCATACAATGCTCTTTTGAGTCTGCATAGATGCGACTCACTACTGAAGATCTAAAATACTTCAGGCTTCTCAATTTACACTTCTTCTTCAATGATCCCATTAAGGAACGTAGTCTTCACATCCATATAATGAATGTGCAAACCCATCTGCACTGAGAGAGAAAGGATGGTCCTTATGGAAGAATACCGTGCGACAAGCGTAAAGGTTTCTTCATAATCAATCCCCTCGATCTGTGAGAATCCTCGAGCAAAAAATCTTGACTTATAATTCTCAACACTCCCATCAACAACTTGCTTTACCTTGTAGATCCATCTTGAACCTACCACTGGTTTATCAACCAGCCTTGGAACAATTTCCCAAGCATTGTTTCAGACAATGGAGTCATACTCATCCACTGTTGCATCTACCCATGTCAGCTCCTGCACTGCTTCCTAAAAGGAAGATGGCTCTTTCACAATACATTTTCCCATGAGAGCCATGTATCAAGTGAATCGGTCAGGTGACTGTCTCTGTCTACACTATGAAGTAGGGAATCGTACATTCTGTGCCGCATCAAGCTTCAACCTCTCAGCTTCTGTGGTACACCTTCTGCCTGTTTTGACATTTGGCTCTATGTGAGTGGACTCCTCCACACCATGAAATTCCTCCTATGGTTGTTCCACATCTAGAGGCTCATCTTTGGGAACAAGTAGATCCTCCTTTGCATGCAAGTCTAGCTCCATCACAAGCGACAAATTCATGGCTTTCTCCTCATTGAATTTTATATCTTGTCGCACCACAGTCATTCGACTATTTGGAAAATACACACAATAATTATGGGGTGTTTTTGTGTACCCCACAAATATCCCAACTTTAGCAGTCGGCTCCAGCTTCTTCCTAACGTTCTTGGTCACATGAAAATAAACATATGAGCCAAAAATCTTAAAGTGAGAAACATCCGGTTTCTTACCAGTAAAATATTATTCAGGTGTACTCATGCCAAGTACTCTATGAGGACAACGTTTTTTCACATAAACCACAGTGTTGCATGCTTCCGCCCACAAGTGCATTGGTAGGCCCTGATCATGCAGCATAGCTCGTGCAACACCCACGATCGTTCTGTTCTTCCTCTCCATGACCCCATTCTGCTGTGGGTTATGAGGCGCTATGAATTCTCTCTGAATTCCTTCTTTGCTACAAAAGTATTTGAATCCGTTCAAGATATATTCACCACCATTATTGCTACGAAGGGCCTTCACTTGCTTCCCCGAATCTTTCTCCACCAATGATTTAAACTCACAAAACTTTGAGAATGTTTGATCCTTCTTCTTCATGAAGAAGATATAGCATCTACGAGAATAGTCATAAAAAAAAATAACATAATACCTGTGTTTTTCTGTTGAAGCAATCGAGAATAGTCCACACACGTATATGTGAAATCTCTCTAGGATCACCAAAGCACGGTTCTCCTTTTCATGAAAGGTGGTCTTCAAAAACTTACCCATAGTACATCCCTTGAACTGATCAATTGCACATGTGTACCCTTGGGAAGTCTAGTAGAAATTTGCTGCAAAATCTTCAGGGCGCCATGGTGAAGATGGCCCAATCGCCTGTGCCATAATTCACCCTCATCGTGGCTCACCACTTTTTCTGCTTTCCCCTCCATTGTAGTGCATCCATCTACCTCCAGCTTGTAGAGATTATTGATTCAAATCCCTATCTTCTTGGTTTGACCTGTTGTTTTATGTCATAGGAAATATTTTCCATTGCTGAAAACAACGTCATAACCTCTGTCCTCCAACATTGCGATTGAGACCAAGTTCTTATTTAGACCTGGAACATGCATAAAATATTTCAAAAAAAATGGTTTACCTGAATCCCTCTCAAAGGTAATCGTACCAATTCTGGTCGCACTGTATCATCCATCGTCGCCCATATCTATATGCATTTGGTGATCTTTCTCCTCCAAGTCACTGAAAAGCTCCTTATCTCCCGTCGTGTGGAAGGAAGCACCACTATCAAGATACCACACCGATCCCATTGCGCTTGAAACCAAGAATGCGATCAGGGATAACTCAATTTCAAATTGCGAGGGAAGGGCCTCACCTAATACAGATCTAAAAACCTTCTTGTTCTTCTTTTTCTATGGGAAGTTAGTGGCGAGATGCCCATGTTCGTGACAATGAAAACACTTCACCTTGGAAAAATATAGCTTCTTGCCTTAAGGCTTGGATTTTGAGTGGAATTTATTCCCCTTCCCTTTCCTTGCTTTGGTAGCCAAAGAAAAATCCTCTTCATCATCATGCTTTGATGAAGAGCCATCCTTGGTGTTCCGCCTTATCTCCTCCTGCACTAGATCTGACCAAAGTTGTTCCCAATATGGTAGTTTCTCTTGTCCGTTGAAAGAGTCTTCATAACTGTGCCAACTCTTTGGAAGAACCAAGAGAGCCAAGCTCACCAAGTCATCATCAGCAACCATAATTATCACACTTCCCAGTTCATCCCGACATTGGACAAACTTTGTGAGATATTTTGGAACACTGTCGCCCTTCTCCATTTTGATTTTTCTGAGTTTATCTTTCAACGCCAACTTTCTATGGTTGCTGCTACTTTGGAAAAGATCTGTCAAAGCCTTCCACATTTCCAATGGAGTGGATTTCCCATGAAGGCTTGAGACAATATGGTCTTTCACACCTTCCAACAGAATCCTTCTCGTCTTCGCTACTTTCTTTTGCTAGGCGTCAAGAAATGCAGCATCCACCGAAGTGGGCTTAGGAACATCACTACCAATGAATTCATTCAAGCCATTATCTTCAAGCACCACCTCCATCCTATCCTTCCATGCAATGTAGTTCGAGCTACCCTCAAGTGCATACTCCAACCACAAACCATTGAAAGCCATTTCGATGTTTACTCAATTGTCACACCAAGAAATTCTTGCAGCAAATTTGAATTGTTCCACCAACAAAACTCAACACTGCTTCAATATTTCAATCTCTTCTGCTCTGATACCACGTATAAATTTAAACAATAATGTGATGTATTACCAGACTCTCCTGATCTAACAATTAAATCCACTGTTAAATAAAAAATCATTCTACATAATTCTTTGCGGAAATTAAATCACCAATTGCAAACACATGAAGAAAAACCAATCACACATAACAATATGCTTTTACCAAGAAATATTAAAGCTAAAAACCCCAACTATCATATATTATGTATATCATGGATCATGAAACAATCTCATACAAAGCTCTGCTCATAGAGCTCTCAATACAATCTACAATTGTCTCAAAAATTGGTTCACACATGCACCAATTTACTGCCTCCTGACAGCCTGCCTCCACTGCACAATCCCTGCTGAAGAAGATCACTGAATGAATTCGATCTTGCCTTGCCTGGACTATGCAATCATCATTGGCATATCCAATGTGTGTGTAGATGCATTGAATGCATCAACTAATAGTCAACCGGACCCTTTCATCTATCTCTCCACTAGGTCTCCACTGGATCGGACATGCATGTAGTTAATAATTGTATTTATTCAGTTGCATGTGAGACACTGCTTGTGAATTAATTAAATAATTAATTCACGGATCTCTCACTAGTGTATCATGAGTTACAACTAGCACAAATGAGTTTAACTCATTTAACTGAGTTAAACTAAATAACAACTCACATAACTACTCTTCCAACTATGTTACAACTTTGTCACACTCAGTTACAACGAAGTCCATTGTGCATGTCCCACCAACCAACCTTGGAATGCGTAATTAATTCAATCAACTAGTTTTCCACATCAGTTAACTGAAATCAAGTGCTCAAAAGAGAATAAGTTATTATTTATTATGTGATTATTATTAAGGGCTAATAATAATCGACATGTATTTTATTTTTAGACATGGGATCTATAAATAGACTTCGCCCATATATCTAAAAATAGAAACTCATCTAAAAACAGAATTTTCTCAACCATCTAGAATTAGTCTCCTGCTAATTTTAGAATATGCTCACCATTCTAAAAATAGACATACACTAAAAATAACTCGCGGGCCCCACCTAGTAAAGGTGCTTAATTTTCACTAGGATAGTCATCTTGTTGAATCTCAACACTCCCTCTCAACAAGAAAGGGATTATCCTTCACCCCAATCCTATCTCTATGGTATTCGAATTTGCTCCCAGTGAGTGCCTTCTTCAGAATATCTGCATCTTGATATTCCATAGGAATGTACTGAAGCAACATGATCTTCCGTTGCACACAATCTCTGATATGATGATGCCATATATCTATATGCTTAGATCTATCATGAAACATAGGATTAATAGAGAGTTTAATTCAACTATGATTATCACAATGAATCACTGTAGGATCTAAATGAGAACCAAACAAATTGACCAGGATCTTCCTCATCCAGATAGCCTCACATGCAACTTTACTTGCTGCCATTTATTCCGCTTCGGCAGAAATGAGTGCCATGAATCTCTGTTTCCTGCTGTACCAAGAAACAACTATATATCTGATACTGAAAACCCCTCCTGATGTGATCTTTCTGTCTGTTGGGTTGCTCTCCAATTTGCATCCATGAAGCCATGCAACTTCACCTCATCCGTTTGTCTGTACCATAAGCCATACTCATATGTGTCCCTGATATATCTCAGGACATGATTGGCTGCCTTCCAAAAGAGCTTGGTAGGCTTAACCATCACTTGAATAAGTTGGTTCGCCGCATATCATATGTCTGGTCTTGTATTAACTAAATACATGAGCAAACCCACCAACTATCGATAGAAAATAGCATCCACTACCTCTGCCGATGTAACATCTTCTTTCCTCCAGTTTCCTGGAAGAGGAGTATCCATGGGTTTGTAGTCCTCCATGTGAAACTTACCAAGTATCTCCCGAGCATACTTGCCTTGAGACACAAACAATTCACCATCTCACTGCCATATTTCCAATCCCAGGAAATAATGAAGGCGACCCATATCCTTCATCTCAAAATCCTTTGCAAGGTCCTCCTTGCATGAGTGTATCAGCTGCTCATCACCAGTTAGTATTAAATCATCAATATAAAGAAAAATTATTAAAAGCTTACCCTCCACCACAATCTGGTATAGGTTTGCATCCACCTCACCCTTGGTGAAGCCAAGTCTAGTGAAATAGCTTCTGATTTGAGTGTACCAAGCATGGGGTGCTTGCTTCAGCCCATACAATGCTCTTTTGAGTCTGCACAGATGCGACTCACTGCTGAAGATCTCAAATCCTTCAGGCTGCTTAATGTACACTTCTTCCTCAATGATCCCATTAAGGAACACAGTCTTCACATCCATCTGATGAATGTGCCAACCCAACTACGCTGATAGAGCAAGGATGGTCCATATGGAAGAATACCGTGTGACAGATGAAAATGTTACTTCATAATCAGTCCCCTTGATTTGTGAGAAGCCCTGGGCAAAAAATATTGCCTTATACTTCTCAACACTCCCATTAGCAGCTTTCTTTACTGTGTAGATCCATCTTGAACCTACCACTGATTTATCAACCGACCTTGGAACAATTTCCCAAGAACTTTTTCTGAAAATGGAGTCATACTCTTCCACCATTGCATCTACCAATGTGGGATCTTGCACTGCTTCCTAAAAGGAATATGGCTCTGTCACAATACATTTTCTCATGAGAGCCATGTAGCCAGCGAATTGGTCAGGTGACTATCTCTGTCTATGCTGTGAAGTAGGGACTCCTACATTCTGTGCCACATCAAGATTCAGCCTCTCAGCTTCTGTGGTACACCTTCTACCTATTCTGATGTTTGGCTCTGTGTGAGTGGACTCCTCCACTCCATGACCTTCCTCCTATGGCTGATCCACACTTAGACGCTCATCTTTGGGAACAAGTAGTTCCTCCTCTACATGCAAGTCTAGCTCCCTCTCAAGCGACAACTTCATGGCTTTCTCCTCATTGAATTTTATATCCCATCGCACCATATTCATTCGACTGTTTGGGAAATACACACGATAATTATGGGGTGTTTATGTTTACCCCACAAATATCCCAAATTCAGTAGTCAGCTCCAGCTTCTTCCTAGCGTTCTTGGTCACATGAACATAAACAGATGAGCCAAAAATCTTAAAGTGAGAAACATCCGATTTCTTACTAGTAAAAGATTCTTCAGGTGTACTCATGCCAAGTACTCTATGAGGACAATGATTTTTCACATAAACCGCAGTGTTGCATGCTTTTGCCCACAAATGCATTGGTAGGCCTCGATCATGCATCATAGCTCATGAAACACCTACGATCGTCCTGTTCTTCCTCTCTGTGACCCCATTCTGCTGTGGGTTATGAGGCACTATGAGTTCTCTCTAAATTAATTCTTTGATACAGATGTTTTTGAATTCGTTCGAGACATATTCGCCACCATTATCAGTCCGCAGAGCCTTCAATTGCTTCCTCGACTCTTTCTCGACCAACGATTTAAACTCATAAAGCTTTGAAAATGTTTAATCCTTCTTTTGCATGAAGAAGATCTAGCATCTATGAGAATATTCATCAACAAAAATAGCATAATACATATGTTTTTCTGTTGAAGCAACCGAGAATGGTCCACACAAGTCTGTGTGAACTCTCTCTAGGATCACCGAAGCACAGTTCTCCTTTTCATGAAAGGTGGTATTCACAAACTTACCCATAGTACATCCCTTGAAATGATTTAAATACACAAGTGTACCATTGGGAAGTCCAGTAGAAATATGCTGCAAAATCTTCAGGGCGCCATGGTGAAGATGGCCGAATCACCTGTGCCATAATTCACCCTCATCCCGACTCACCACTTCTTCTGCTTTTCCCACCATTGTAGCGCATCCATCTACCTCCTATAGAAATTATATAACTTATGTGTTATATGTCCAAGATTCGCTTGATCTCACACTATTTTAACTTCATGCAAAATACAGAATCTATTCCACCATTGATCATTTGTGGAAATTAAATCAAGATTGCAATGCACACATGAAACAATAAAAATTCACACACATTACCACAGTTGTTTAACGGGAAAGCATGAAGCTGAAAACCCAAAATATCTGTATATAATATATGTCATAGAGATCATGTAACAATAATCATACAAAGCTGATCATATCAAGCTCTTAGTACAATAAAATCGCTACACACTAATCAAGGACAATCAGCAAAAATCTGCACTGATTTTTGCCCTCCTAATACCCTGCCTCTACTGCGCAATCCCTACTGAAGAATGGCTCTGGATGAGTTCGAATTGCTCCAGCCTTGCTCATGCAATACTCATTGGCATCTCCAATGAATGTGTGGTGCATGCAATGCAACACTATAGTCACAACTGATAGTCACACTTGCTCTTTCACCAATCTCTCCACTGAGTCTCCACTGATCTGTTCTACACTGTAGTTAACTGTTGTCTTTGTCTAGTTAAATAATGAGTTATTATTTAGTGAATTAATTTAACTAATTAATTCACTCAACTCCACTGAAAGTATCAATAAGTTAGAAATAGAAACAATCAGTTCAACTGAGTTTAACTCCACAAGTGTAGTTAAACTAGAAACCAACTCCACCAACTACTTCTCCAACTCCACCAAACTCTGCCACTTGAGTTCTAACTGAAGTCATCCATGCATGAACCACCAGTAGCTCTAGGAATTGTGTAATTCCTTTAGCTAGCTGATCTGAACAATCTGTTAACTGAATGTCAGTGCTCCAAGAGAATAAGATAATGTTTAGAGTCCAAATATTATTAAGAGCTAATAATATCCGACATGTCTATTTTTAGATTGGCAGTCTAAAAATAGACTTCGCCCAAAATGTCTAAAAATAGAAGTCCATCTATTTTTCCAACTTGACCAACCATCCACAAATAGCATCCTGCAACTCATAGAATATGATCGACATGTCTAAAAATAGACTTTGCGCCAAAAATAGCATGTGGGGCCCACTTAGTGAAGGCGACTCTTTTCACTAAGCTCATCATCTTGTTGAATCTCAACACTCCCTCTCAACAAGATAGGGATTATTTTCCACCCCGATCCTGTCTCTATGGTATTCGAATTTTCTCCTGGTGAGTGCCTTTGTCAGAATATCTACATCCTGATCTTCCGTAGGAATGTAAGAAAGCAACATGATCCTCCGCTGCACACAATCTCTGATATGATGGTACCAGATGTCAATATGTTTAGATCTATCATGAAATACTGGATTAAATCAGAGTTTAATGCAACTCTGATTATCATAATACATCATAGTAGGATCTAAATGAGAATCGAACAAACTGACCAGGATCTTCCTCATCCATATAGCCTCGCATGCAGCCAAAATTGCTGCCATGTACTCGACCTCCGTTGAACTGAGTGCCACAGATATTTGTTTCCTGCTGTACCAAGAAACTGCTATAGAACCGATACTTAAAATCCCTCCAGATGTGCTCTTTCTGTCCGTTGGGCTTCCTACCCAATCTGCATCCGTGAAGCCATGCAACTTCACCTCATCTGTCTGTCTGTACCATAAACCATACTCAGATATGCCCTTGAGATACCTCAGGACATGCTTGCCTGCCTTCCAAAAGAGCTTGGTAGGCTTCACCATAGCTTGTGAAAGCTGGTTCACAACATAGAATATGTCCAGTCGTGTATTGACTAAATACATGAGAAAACCAACCAACTGTCGATAAACAGTGGCATCCACTACCTCTGCCGATGTAGCATCCTCCTTCCTCCAATCACCAGGAAGAGGAGTGTCGATAGGCTTGCAGATTTGCATGTGAAAATTTTCCACTATCTCCTGGGCGTACTTGCCTTGAGACACAAACAGTTCACCTTTCCGCTACCAAATTTCCAATCCCAAAAAATAATGAAGGAGGCCCAAGTCCTTCATCTCAAACTCCTTTGAAAGATCTGCCTTGCATGAGTGTATCAACAGTTCATCACCCGTTAGTATTAAATCATCTACATAAAGCACAATGATCAAAATCTTACCCTCCAGCACAATCTGGTATAGGTTTGCATCTGCCTCACTCTTGGCGAAACCAAGTCCGGTGAAGTAACTGTCTATATGTGTGTACCAAGCACGAGGTGCTTGTTTCAGCCCATACAATGCTCTGTTGAGCCTGCACACATGCGACTCGCTGCTGAAGATTTCGAATCCTTCAGGATTCTCAATGTACACCACCTCCTCAATGATTCCGTGGAGGAACGCAGTCTTCACATCCATCTGATGAATGTTCCAACCCATCTGCACTAAGAGAGCAAGGATGGTCCATATGGAAGAATACCTTGTGACAGGTGCAAAGGTTTCTTCATAGTCGATCCCCTCAATCTGTGAGAAGCCTCAGGCAACAAATATTGCCTTATACTTATTAACGCTCCCATCAGCAGCTTGTTTCACTTTGTAGATCCATCTCGAACCTACAATTGATTTCCCTTTTGGCCTTTGGACAATCTCCCATGCACTGTTTTTGACAATTGAATCATACTTTTCCACCATGGCATCTACCCATGGGGGATCCTCCACAACTTCCTCGAAAGAGGATGGCTCCGTCATGATACACTTGCTCATCAGAGCCACATATCTAGTAAATCGGTCAGGTGACTATCTTTGTCTGCGCTGTGATGTAGGAACTCCTACATTCTGCACTGCATCAAGATTCAGTCGCTCAGCTTCTGTAGTGCGCTTCCGCCCTCTGATGTTTGGCACTGCATGAGTGGTTTCTTCCACTCCATGAACATCCTCTTATGGCTGATCCACATCAAGAGGCTCATCTTTAGGAACAAGTAGCTCCTCCTCTGCATGCAAGTGTAGCTCCCTCTCAAGTGACAACTTCATGGCTTTCTCCTCATGAAATTTGATATCCCGTCGCATGACAGTCATCTGACTGTCTGGAAAATACACACGATAATTGTGGGGTGTTTCTGTGTACCCCACAAATATCCCAACCTCTGCGGTCAGCTCTAGCTTCTTCCTAGAATCCTTTGTCACATGAATGTAAACAGGTGAGCCAAAAATCTTCAAATGAGAAATATCAGGCTTCTTACCAGAAAATGCCTCTTCAGGTGTACTCATGCCAAGTACTCTATGAGGACAACATTTTTGCACATAAACCACAATGTTGCATGCCTCAGCCCACAAGTGTATGGGAAGGCCCTGATCATGCAACATCGCCCGTGCGACACCCATGATCGTTTTGTTCTTCCTCTCAGCGACCCCATTCTGCTGTGGGTTATGAGGCGCTATGAGTTTTCTTCGAATTCCTTCTTTGCTACATAAGTCTTTGAATTCGCCAGAGATGTATTCACCACCATTATCGCTCCGGAGAGCTTTCACTTGCTTCCCTGACTCTTTCTCAACCAGCACCTTGAACTGATAGAACTTTGAGTATGTCTCGCTCTTCTTCTGCATGAAGAAGATCCAACACTTACGAGAAAAGTCATCAACAAATATCACATAATACCTGTGATTTACTGTTGAAGCAACCGAGAAAGGTCCACACACGTCTGTGTGAATTCTCTCAAGGACCGTCGAAGCATGACTATCCTTCTCATGAAAAGTGGTCTTCACAAATTTTCCCAAAGTACATCCCTTGCACTGATCTGACTGCGCAAGTGTACCTTTGGGAATCTCGATAGAAATCTGCTGCAAAATTTTCAAAGTGCCAAGGTGAAGATGGCCCAATCTCCTGTGCCACAATTCACCCTCATCTCGGCTCACCACTCCTTCTGCTTTGCCTGCCATTGCACTGCCATTGCAGCGCAGCGATCTAACTACAATTGATAAAGATTCTTAACTCGAATCCCTATCCTCCTGGTTTGACCAGTTGTTTTATGGCGTTGGAAAGCTTTTCCCTCACTAAAAACAACATCATAATCCTTGTCTTCTAGCATTGCCACAGAGATCAGATTCTTCTTCAATCCTGGAACATGCATGACATCCTTCAAGATGAAAGGTTTACCAGACTCCCTCTCAAAAGAAATGGTCCCAATACCATTCACACTGTATCTACCATCATTTCCCATCTCGATGTGCACTCCAAGATCCTTTTCCTCCAGATCACTAAACAAATCTTTGTCTCCGATCATATGGAAAGATGCACCACTGTCAAGAAACCACACCGATCCCATCACACTTGAAACCAAGCATGCGATCAAAGAAAAGTCAAGCTCAAATTGCAAGTCTAAGGCCTCTCCTGTTGCAGAACTATCAACGCTCTTATTATTCTTCTTCTGTGGGAAATTAGTGGTGAAATGCCCGTGCTGATGACAGTGAAAACACTTCACCTTGGAAAAATCATGCTTCTTGCCTTTAGCTTCGGATTTGGAATATTTCTTCCCTTTTCCTTTCCAAGATTTGGCAGCAAAAGCACAATTTTCTTCATCTTCATTCTTTGATGAAGATCCATCCCTGGTACCATGCCTGATCTCC
Organism: Pinus albicaulis; assembly: GCA_034641835.2. Lineage (NCBI taxonomy): Eukaryota > Viridiplantae > Streptophyta > Pinopsida > Pinales > Pinaceae > Pinus > Pinus albicaulis. The sequence continues at coordinate 575,999,125 of CM076574.1, forward strand.
TCCTGCACAAGATCCGACCAAAGTCGCTCCCATCCTGGTAGTTTCTCCCGTCCATTGACAGAGTCTTCGTAGCTATGCCAAGTCTTTGGAAGCCCAAGGAGAGCCAAGCTCACCAAGTCTTCTTCATAAACAATAACCCCCACACTTCGCAGCTCATCCTTTTAGTGGACAAACTTCATGAGGTATTTTGGAATACTGTCGCCTTTCTCCATTTTTATTTTTCTGAGCTTGGATTTAAGCGCCAACTTCCTCTGGTCACTTCTGCCTTGGAACAAGTCTGTCAAAGAATTCCATATTAAGAATGGATTGGATTTCTCGTGAAGGCTGGACACAATGTGGTCCTTCACACCTTCCAACAGAATCCTTCAACAATTTTCTACCTTCTTTTTCCATGTGTCAAGTGTGGCTGCATCGCTAGAAGCAGGCTTCAGAATATCAACATCTATGAACTCCTTCAACCCATTATCATCCAAAACTGCCTCCATCCTGTCCTTCCATGCTATGTAATTCATGCTACCCTCAAGGGCATACTCCAATCAAAATCCGTTGAAATACATTTCAGTGAATGCTCAACTTCGACACCAAGAAAACACTGCAGCAAATTCGAATTCCACCAACACAAAACTCAACCGCTTCAATGATTGCAATCTCCTCCAATGATCAACACTGCTCGGATACCATGTAGAAATTATATAAATTATATGTTATATGTCCAAGATTCTCCTAATCTCACACTATTTTAACTTCATGCAAAATAAAAAATCTATTCCACCATTGATCATTTGCGGAAATTAAATCAAGATTGCAATGCACACATGAAACAAAAAAAATTCACACACATTAACATAGTTGTTTAACGGGAAAGCATGAAGCTGAAAACCAAAACTATCTGTATATAATATATTTCATAGAGATCATGTAACAATCCTCATACAAAGCTGATCATATCAAGCTCTCAGTACAATACAATTTCTACACACTAATCAAGAACAATCAGCAAAAATCTGCACTGATTTTTGCCCTCCTGATAGCCTGCCTCTACTGTGCAATCCCTGCTGAAGAATGGCTCTGGATGAGTTCGAATTGCTCCAGCCTTGCTCACGCAATCCTCATTGGAATCTCCAATGAATGTGTGGTGCATGCAATTGAACACTATAGTCACACTTTCTCTTTCCCCAATCTCTCCACTAAGTCTCCACTGATCTGTTCTACACCGTAGTTAACTGTTGTCTCTGTCCAGTTAAATAATGAGTTATTATTTAGTGAATTAATTTAAATAATTAATTCACTCAACTCCACTGAAATTATCAATCAGTTAGAAATAGACACAATCAGTTCAACTGAGTTTAACTCCACAAGTGTAGTTAAACTAGAAACCAACTCCACCAACTACTTCTCCAACTCCACCAAACTCTGCCACTTGATTTCTAACTAAAATCCTCCATGCATGAACCACCAATAGCTCTAGGAATTGCGTAATTCCTTTAGCTAGATGATCTGAACAATCTGTTAACTGAATGTCAGTGCTTCAAGAGAATAAGATAATGTTTAGTGTCCAAATATTATTAAGAGCTAATAATATCCGACATATCTATTTTTAGACTAGCAGTATAAAAATAGACTTCGCCCAAAATGTCTAAAAATAGAAGTCCATCTATTTTTCCAACTTGACCAACCATCCACAAATAGCATCCTGCAACTCATAGAATATGATCGACATGTCTAAAAATAGACTTTGCGCCAAAAATAGCCTGTGGGGCCCACTTAGTGAAGGCGACTCTTTTCACTAAGCTCATCATCTTGTTGAATCTCAACACCTCCAGCTTGTAGAGATTATTGACTCAAATCCCTATCTTCTTGGTTTGATCCATTGCTTTATGTCGTAGGAAAGATTTTCCATCGCTGAAAAAAACGTCATAACCTCTGTCCTCCAACATCACAACTGAGACCAAGTTCTTCTTTAGATCTAGAACATGCATTAAATATTTTAATAAAAATTATTTACCTGACTTCCTCTCAAAGGAAATGGTACTAATTCCGTTCGCATTGAATCGTCCATCTTCACCCATATCTATATGCATTTGGAGATATTTCTCCTCCAAGTCATTGAAAATCTCCTTATCTCCCGTCATGTGGAAGGAAGCACCACTATCAAGATACCACACCGATCCCATTGCGCTTGAAGCCAAGCATGCGATAAAGGAGAAATCAAGTTCAAATTGCAAGGCAAAGGCCTCACCAGCTGCAGATCCAACAACCTTCTTGTTCTTCTTTTCCTGTGGGCAGTTAGTGGCGAGATGCCCATGTTCGTGATAGTGAAAACACTTCTCCTTGGAAAAATCCAAATTATTGCCTTTAGCCTCGGATTTTGAGTGGAATTTCTTCCCCTTCCCTTTCCTTGCTTTGGCAGCCAAAGAAAAATCCTCTTCATCATCATGCTTTGATGAAGAGCCATCCCTGGTGTTTTGCCTTATCTCCTCCTGCACTAGATCTGACGAAAGTCGTTCCCAATCCTGTAGTTTCTCCCGTCTGTTGACAGAGTCTTCATAACTGTGCCAAATCTTAGGAAGACACAAGAGAGCCAAGCTCACCAAGTCATCATCAGCAACTATAATTTCCACACTCCCCAGTTCATCCTGACATTGGACAAACTTCGTGAGATAAGTTGGAATACTGTCGCCCTTCTCCATTTTGATTTTTGTGAGTTTATCTTTCAGTGCCAAATTCTTATGGTCACTGCTGCTTTGGAAAAGATCTGTCAAAGCCTTTCACATTACAAATGGAGTCGCTTTCCCGTGAAGTCTTGAGACAATATGGTATTTCACACCTTCCAACAAAATCCTTCTTGTCTTCTCTACTTTCTTTTGCCAGGCGTCAAGTAATGCAGCATCCACCGATGTGGGCTTAGGAACTTCACTGTCGATGAATTACTTCAAGCCATTATCTTCAAGCACTGCCTCCATCCTATCCTTCCATGAAATGTAGTTCGAGCTACCCTCAAGTGCACACTCCAACCGCAAACCATTGAAAGCCATTTCGATGTTTACTCAATTGTCGTACCAAGAAATTCTTGTAGCAAATTCGAATTGTTCCACGAACAAAACTCAACACTGTTTCAATATTGCAATCCCTTCTGCTTTGATACCACGTAGAAATTTAAACAATACTGTGATGTATTATCGGACTCTCCTGATCTAACAATTAAATCCACTGTTAAATAGAGAATCCTTCTACTTAATTCTTTGCGAAAATTAAATCGCCAATTGCAAACACATGAAGAAAAATCAATCTCACATAACAAGATGTTTTTACCGGGAAATCTTAAAGCTAAAAACCCCAACTATCATATATTATGTATAGCATGGATCATCAAAAAATATCATATAAATATTTTCTCATAGAGCTCTCAGTACAATCTACGATCATCTCACACTGTCATACAAAAATTGGTTCACACATGTACCAATTTACTGCCTCCTGACAACCTGCCTCCACTGCGCAATGCTTACTGAAGAAGATCATTGAATGAATTCGATCTTGCCTTTCCTTGACTATGCAATCCTCATTGGCATCTCCAATGTGTGTGTAGATGCAGTGAATGCATCACTATAGTCACAATTGATAGTCAACTAGACCCTTTCACCTATCTCTCCATTAGGTCTCCACTGGATCTGACATGCATGTAGTTAACAGTTGTATTTCCTTAGTTGCATGTGAGACACTGCTTGCGAATTAATTAAATAATTAATTCACTGATCTCTCACTAGTGTATCATGAGTTACAACTAGCAAAATTGAGTTTAAATCATTTAACCGAGTTAAAATAAATAACAACTCACATAACTACTCTTGCAACTTTGTTACAACTTTGTCACACTCAGTTACAACAAAGTCCACTATGCATGTCCCACCAACCAACCTTGGAATGCATAATTCCTTCAATCAATTGGTTTTCCATATCAGTTAACTGAAATCAAGTGCTTCAAGAGAATAAGTTATTATTTATTATGTGATTATTATTAAGGGCTAATAATAATCGACATGCATTCTATTTTTAGACATGTGATCTATAAACAAACTTCGCCCATATATCTAAAAATAGAAACTCATCTAAAAATAGAATTTGCTCAACCATCTAGAATTAGTCTCTTGCTAATTTTAGAATATGCTCACCATTCTAAAAATAGACATACACCTAAAAATAGCATGCGAGCCCCACCTAGTGAAGGTGCTTGATTTTCACTAGGATCATCATCTTGTTGAATCTCAACAGGAGGTTTAGATTTGTGTTAGCAGTCTAACCCACTCCCTCCATTTTTTTCAAAAAAAAAAGGCCCCTCCTAAAATTTTACTATTTTGTTTGTTTCACTTTGTATTGGCTTAATTCATGCATTCATTCTTTTACTTGTCATTTTGAGTTTTATGACATGATGGTTTACTAAAATATTGAGTTCCTCCATTCATTGAAACATAAGGATTTCCTTTCTTAATTGTTATGCTTGGTTTTGATTACTATTTTCTCTTAACTAAAAAATTTTTGTTAGTTAAAAGGGCCACTACATAATTGTATATTCTGTAGCAGTCCTAGACTTAGTTTATAATGTCAATGGGACACTTTTTATATGATATCATAGTCATTTCCATTGTTGATCCTTTGTGCCAATGATCCCTACGCTTTCAAATGTTTTATTTGGTCAATGGTCCCAATCTAAAGTATACAATATATGATTAGTGGTGTGGTGTGTTTTAATTTTTCATGGATATAATTTAACTATGCCCTATCCCTTTCAGATATGAACTAATTGATGGTATGTTGATTTACATTTTCATATATGATTTTAATGAACCGTTTCACAAATTTTCATTTATGGTTAGTATTGGGATTTGACCTCACTGTCATGTTATATACTCAATCATCTGAGGGCCTGAAGGCTTATTTATTAAGTGTCAATCTGTGGTAGCACCAATTGTTATATGATTCCTATCACTTAATGTCCATATTCCAAGAGCATCATTGCTTTGTCTTGAGTCTATACCCGATACCTATTGATTTTATCTCTGAGGTTTTATCAAGAGGGTTCTATTGAGCCTTACCATTTCGACCATTCTAGTTTTTGGCATGAGGGTTCTACAACCTAGGGATTCATGGTCTTTGGCTCTTCAAACACTATTTTGTTTTCATCTATCATATTTGCTTAGTAATATGCCACTATTAGTCTGAATCAAAATCATTGGAGTGAAACTTATTGAGGAAAATGAGGACTATTTGGATTTGTTTCACCAATTTGGTTGGTGGGAGTTCTTGTAATAGTTCCATGGACACATCGATGAAGTAGTTAAATATTTTTCTTCTTATTTCAATGGAAGAATAGTCTTTGTTGGAGACCTGTAATTTAAAATCAATTTGGAGTTATTGGAAACATCCACTCACTTACCCTTGGAAGGAGAGTGTTGGTCTAAAAATGATGCGGTTAAGGGGGTTCCATAGAGAAAATTGCTAGCTAATAAGGACTATCCATAATTTGTGAAAGGTATGCCTTTATCATTCCTCAAACTGAAATGGTGTGACTTATTGCATTTTATTCATATATATATCACTTGTGAGGGTCGATATAATGTTTTTTTCATGTATCATATTTGGCTCTTGATGGCCTTTTAGGTTGAAAACTTAATTTTCCATATTATCTCCTAAAGAGTTTAACCAGAATGTCCAAGGCTATCCACGATGGACATAAGAACCCTAAGAGGTCCCTTTTCCACCATGGTTTAATTTGCATGTTGGTGAGGCACCATTTGGCTCAAATCAGTGATGATTGGGAATATTTTCTCACTCATAACGGTTATGGAAAACCTCCAACGTTTTATCCTATTCAATATTCCTCCATTATGGTTCCAGACACTTCTCATATCGAGTTGGCTGTAATATTGGCTGATGAGTTATGGCAGGATGAATGCGAGACACATTTCTAAACACCAATCTTGTCACCCTCTTCAGGGGTTAGTAAAATTAAGGTTTCCAAAATTCTTACTTATCTCTGAGTTACTAGAAGTGCAACGAAAGCTCATAATCTTAAGTCCATTAACAAATCTCCTAGGCCTAAAACCCAACCTATTCAACCTGCACACAAACATGAAATATGTGAGATGCAACAAAATGAACATGATATGATGAAGGTAAAGCAATTTCAAAGGAAAATTACAGAGCTTGAAGGATTAGGTATAAGAGTCTCCTGAGACTATTTCCTTGGTCGACTTGGAAACTAATCTTGAGCCCTCTCTGAAAAGAAGCAAGTTTCATTCTCAAGATCCTTCCCAAAGTCATGCTAATACTTATGATTGTGCTGACTCTTCCTCGATAAACCCTCAATTGGATGATTTAATTGCTAATATGTATTGGAAACCATGGTATTTACTCACTATTCATGATCTCAAACATCGAATTAACCAACTAGTGTATGAAAATAACTAGTTAAGGGTTTCTCTCTAGAGAAAGGATAAATCCAATGAACACAAGTCATCTAGTGTTGAAGGTAAAACCATATACAAAAATACTCACATTGTGATAAATTATTTGAATCTTAAATTTAGCACTTCCTTGGAAATGGAGGGATCTTATGCAAGAAAATAGTCAATTTGTTTTACCTATGAATGGGAAAATAATATAGTTAATTTTTTTTATTTAGTTTTCTAATTTAAAATAAAAGGATCATGACAAAATCGTAGATTCTATAACAACCCCATTTGAGACTTTTATGTTATATTTCTTAATATTAGTTTGTTTCTTTAACAAGTTGTCCACCTTGGAGAGACAACTCTCTTAGATATCATGACTGGGATACTTTCATATGCCCTATGCTTGTTCCTAACCCTGTATGGGAATCTTGTCTATCACGTGTCTGATTTTATTTCACTCATTCGGTTGAGATGGCCTAAAAATGAAATAATTATATTTATTTTTGTAACTAAATTATTTAAAAACATTTTTAGTTTTTCTTTGGGATTCTAAGGTTGGGGGTCTTTAGTTATATATCTCCCTTGATTTAATTGTAAAAAGAGGGGGGAGAGACATGTGGTACTATAGGGAGATTTTGGACAAGGAATTAATTTTATATTTGACTGTGGAAATACTTTAATATAAGTACACAGATTTTATTGTGTTCAATCTCGCTGTTTATTTTTGAAGCTCTGTTGGGTTGTTGATTTTTCATCATTTTCACTTGTCTTTTTCATTCATTAAGCCATTATCTCCAACCATCTATTGCACCATTTCACTCACTTGCCACCATTTTTACCATAATTCTTGAAAATGTGTCTCTGTATGTCTAAGTGGTTAATTAACATTGTTTTCCTTCAATTTAAGTAGATTAGGAAGATTTTTGCATGGTTTTAACTAATGACAATTTAGAAAGTTCAAGTGGCTACAAATTTGTCAAGTTTCCATAGCTACCTCCATGGTTGAGGTAGCAACACCACTCGAGAATGAAATCTGACACTTGGAAATGGTTTCTAGAAGCTCAAATATGGATTGTGATTGGTCAAATTCCATCCATCTCGCACATGTGGACCTCCAGGTAAAGATCAAAGGAAAATTGCAGCAATTTTGATCAATCAAATTCAAATGTGTTTTATGAGCAAACGAAAGCAAACCTTGCAAAACAAAAACCTGGGTTTTGTTCAAAACGAGCCTAAATAAGTTCTCCCTAAGAATTTTTCTTGAATTTGTTACCATTTGGGAGATATTTTAGGTTCTTTGGAGCCCTATTTTGTAGTTGCATGAGATGATCCACGACTCTGTAGCTACCTCCATGGTTTTCCTAACTCCAGTTTGCTAGTTGAACAAAGAAGTACATGTGTAGATAGGTAATGATCCCCTCATGGATCTTCTCCTGTTTTCTTGAGCCAAATCATCAAGAAGAATGCCTAGTGGCGTAGTCAAAGAGTAGGTCAACGTGTGGATAGGCGGACAAACAGAGAAGTCCGAATAGATCACGACTCTACCATTTTATTTCCAAACAGAAAATCATAGCAAAATATTACTCTTCCAACTAATTATAGGTTGAATTAGGAATGTTTAATTTTTTTAGGCGTGACGTTCTCATATTATTGAGCACACACTATTATAAATAATCTATTAATCAAACTAAGGGACACACATAATTCTGGATAATAACGTAAAATTTCAAAAATTTGTTCTCGTTCTTCAATTTGAAGAAGTGTTCGATGACCTTATGCACAGTGAGATTGTGATTTGAATTTTTAATCCAAGTTGTTCCATGGAGGGCCCCTGCAGACAGTCGAGGTTCTGTCTTTCTCAATCATTTTTACTTTCCAGAATTTCATTGCAATAGCTCAATTTGCTTCACCTGTTTAATTCATTTGCAATAATTTAATTTGTTTCCAGTCATTGAAATTCCATTGTGATAGCTGAGTGTGCCTTAGTTTTTTAATTCATTTGCAGTAGTTTAGTTTATTTCTAGTCTTTTAATTTCCATTGCATAGCTTAGTTTGCTTATCATCATTTGAATTTCCTTGCAATATTATAGTTGCTTGAATTTCATTGCTATAGGTTTAGTTTTCTTTGTAAAAGTCATTTGATTGATTTGATCGTGTGTATGTATATATATATATATTCTCTTTCATTAACTATGCTTCTATAGATTGAATCTTTCATATATTCTACCTCTTCTTGATAGTTCATATTTAGAGAAGGTGTAGAAGTAAGGTAGTGGTTTTTCTTAGAATTTTATTTTTTAGCAAGTTAGAAATAATTCCTTTCTGTGAATACAAGTAATTTTCCTTCCATAATGAAGGAAGTTTCTCTTTAGATTTTCAAGTAGTTAACTTTGCAAGATAAAATAAATTCCTTTATAAAACAAACCAATCATTTTAATTGCAACGATTTTCATTTTCATCAAATAGATTAACAATAAAATAATGGTATCTCATTCCCAATTTTATTTTTAGAATCAATTTCAAGACATTAGTTGTAATCATATATTCCATTTAAAAACATTAAAAAAATATGAAAACATCTTTAAAAGAACCAAAATCATTCCATCAATAAACCAACAAAGGCTTCTAGCATATACAGTGCATTTGCACTTCACAAGTTTACCAACTCCGGTCGATAATTTATGTAATAAATTTAAGACAATTAAATCAACCAAACATTTTGGCACCATTGATGGGGAAGTGTAAATAGAAGCCTTTTTATTTACATTTAAAAAAATAAAAAATTCAATCACCTACCACACCCACTATATCACATGGTGCAGTAAGAGCCACACATCCACAACATGAATTCTTATTTTTGCAGGTAGAAGAAGATGTGAGAAAGGAGGTTGAAGAAATGGACGAAGATGATGAAAATAGGAAGATCCTTTTAGATTTCCCATTCAGGAAATTGATGTCAATGGTCACATGAAGAGAATCCCTCAATTTGTACTTCCTAACTTTAAAGGTATGAGATCAGAATACCCGAAAACCTTTGTTTTTGAATTTGAAATAATTTTTAGATCTTATGGATACTCATTACACATTCAAAAATTGAAAATTTTATTATATATATATATAATTTTATTTTATTTTTAATTTTTATTTAATTATTTATTTATTTATTTATTTATTTTTTCTGGCAACATTAAAGGGTAGAGCTCTTAGATGGTTCATGACTTTAGGAACAAATTCTATAAGGACATGGGATGATAAGAAAATAATATTTTTGGAAAAATATAAAGATTATTGCATACACCATGAACTTAGAAATGAAGTCTTTAAGATGAACCAAAAAGAGGATGAAAGCCTAGAGGATTTAGTGGAGAGATTTACTTATACTATCAAAAGATCTAAATTGCATAATTTAGGATCAAGCACATTAAAAACTCTCCTACAAATGCTATAAAGGATGAATGGATTGATCTTCTTAATTTGGTCGGAAAAGGAGATGTATTTCAATTGTCATTTCAAGAGATTTGTGAACTGTGCAAGAACATATCTAGAGGAAAATAAAATTATCGAAGATCACCTCAAGATCCAATTATGGTAAGAGTAAGTAAGTCGACATCAGGATTTGTAAGTTAAGCTGAAATTAACAGTTTTCTAGACATTCTTTGTATTTTAAATGAACAAATTGATATGCTAAGAAGTCAAAACCAACAAAAATTTGAAAATGTTGCTTCATTTATATTTTTCCCTAAATGTAGAAAGGAACATGCTTTGCATGAATGTCCACTTGATGACATTAAAATTTGTGAAATATGTGTAGGATCACATACTACTAAAGATTTCCCATCATTACCAAGTGATGCCGGGGCTACCCCGCTCAACCCACAATCTTCACTCTCTTGTGCATATAAAACTACACTTCCAGTTTGCCCAAATAATTTTAAATTTGGGTAACCTTAACAATTTAATTCTCTATCTGGGAAATATCTAACATGCGAAAGCTACCTTTTAATTGGGTGGCTATAACCATGGCCAACAATCTAGCTTCAATGTGGAAATTTATACTTCAATTCTTAACTCTAAGGTCAAAACCATTTCTTTAATCCATCTCAAGAATATGTGAAACAATATTCCACCTCATACCTGAATATATAAATTTTTCCTTCGCCTCATGGGTTTTAAACCACCATTCGAGCTTTAAACATAACTCAATATACCATAAGCCCAAAGCTTACCTTTCGCATATAACTATAATATGCCTAGCATAAAAATTCATTCATACAGGGTTCGGCTTTATATATATCAACATATATACATACTCCCCAAATCAAATGTTAAGAAACACTTAATGAACCTTGGAATTTATATGAAGACCCAAAAACCATTAAGATTTGTTTGGTTCCCACAACAATCATACCTTGTGTTAACCTTCATGCACTTTCCAACGCGAATTCCGTTGATCTCCCAGCACCATTCGATCGAACGAATATCATATTTTTTTAACCTCAGAACTTTAATGCTAAAAAAAAAAAACGTGAAATAGGCAGTTTTAAAATACCGCCTTATGCCACATGTTGAGCCGAGACCCTTATCGCGTTTTTTTTCTTGATACCACTTACCGGTCTTGAGGCTATGCGAAACCCATTCACTGTTTTATGAATCCACCTTTACTATGCATCACTTCTGGTTCCGTTTTAACTCGGGGTTTCGCCAATTCTTCTTTCACACATTTCTGCAATTGAGCCATCGCTCAAAATCTCGGCATCTCAGAAATCAATTGATCCCTTGATTCATTTCACAGCACAACGTAACCTCTCAATGTACAATGCTGTTCATCGATTCCCTTCTATTCACGGCTTCTAACTCATAGTCCCGTTTCTCACTGTGGTACTCTGCTATTCCTCTATGCCTTCATGGTTTTAATACGGGACCACCACATACTTAACCCTTCATATATCTACTACGCCATTTCTATTGCTTCCGACCCCAATTTCCATTTACTTGAATTCTGCTTTCAATCTTCATCCAGATTTGTAGATCTCTGTATACTGTCTACGCAAATTATGCCCTTGAATAAACCAAAGTTCCATCAACCCTTTAATCCACGATTTGAACCATCGAGGTATGTGTAGAGAATGGCATTCATTCCACGGGATTCAACCACAGTAGAATCCGATAGCCTTTGAACCGAATTCAACCACTATACATGTAAGATAGACGGATCTAAATTGAAGAATTTGAACATGTCTCTTAACCAGTCGATGTCTAAGTTTTTGACACCAAGCCCTTCCTTTGATGGAATCAATCCACCCTGTGATCGATTCCTCCAATTTCATTGCACACGACATATACACAGGACTCAAATAAATACATGTCACACAGAATTAAATCAATCAATGCACATATGCTTTAGACACAATTCTCTCATTCATATATATGAAATCAAATACAAAAGCATCCTTATTCCTCGCCAGATATTCGAGTTAGTGGCCTCTATCCTCCTACTCTGCCTCTTGAATATCTCTAATTCTGCCCCCTCTATTCCTGCATGCTTACATTTATATAAATTGATGATGAATCAATTCAGTTCCCTGAATAACTCAACAAAACCCTTAAACTTCTCAATTTCCTAAATCTAGACCAAATCCCTAGATTTACTGAAACTGACTCTTCACATTCCTAGCTAATCAAATTCCTCTCATGTTCTCTAATGGTTGGAGAACATTTACATTTCCTCACTATTTTATTCAAAATATTAATAATTACATGAGAATTTAAAAACATAAGACCCCCTTATGTCTTATAAAAATACAAAGTATTCCTTGAGCCTAATGCCCCTGAATCAGACTCCAAAGGTTCAAATTGATCATGATCTCTTGATCATGTGTCTTCAGTCCTCGTTTTCCTGAATCCCATACTTTGTTTTGCTGCTGTCCAACAGCTGCATTACTCTCCAACTACACTTCTCTAGGTCTCCATACCTTGTTCTGCAATTTTCCACCAGTTGTACTTCCACATTTTGCTCTTGTCTTTCCTTTGTTAAAACTCCTCTGCTTTCTTGCTGCTGTCTGCTGCCTCCAAGAATTTTGCTGCTGCTCTTGTGGCTATCTCCTCAATTGTTGCTGTAATTTTTTTTTACTTCTACAGATGTCACCCCACATGTTGCTGCCTCCCAAACTTCCTGAATATCTCTTAAGATATCTCCCTCTGCAACATTCTTTTGCTCATCACCTGCAAATTTACTTTTAAAAAGTAAATTATCCTTCAATTCTCTAACCGAAGTAATATAATCATTCATTTCTCCTTGTGTACTAGTAAGCATGATTAAATTCTGCAAACTAGTGTCTGCTCCTATTCTTTTCACAGCTTCAAGCATTTTCACTCTAGTGTCTGCAATTTCATTCTCCTATTTAATTGTTTCCAGCAAACATTTCAACCATCTCTTATGTACTTGTTTCACATCTTAAATATGATGTAACTAAATTCAGCATCTTTTTCTTCTTCCCTGACAATATTCAGTAATTGTCCATCATCATCTTGATTGATTCTGGCAATCAAGTCAAGTTCTTCAACCACTGTATCCTCATCCTCTATCAGAATAGAATTCTGATTTTCCATCACTGTAGTAGTTTTAAAAATCTTCCCCATAGTCTGCTCTTGGCCCATTAGACAAGCCAATTCTTCTCTATCACCAACTATAACAAGTTCCTGCATATGAGACATGACTGTCTCATCTTCTTTCTGCAACAATTATTCTTCTCTTAAGATAATTCCAAATGATGGATTGTCTTCTGCATCACCTATAGCCACAATCAAATTGTCAGTTTCAAAATAACAAGACCCAATGGTCTCAACCAATTCTTCTCTAAGCAGTTCCAAGTCTTCTTCAGGACTCCGAAAATCTTCACTATATTTCTCCTCATCTTTCAGAGTTATCTCCATTGTTCCAATCACCATTTTAAAATGATGACCCTTCACTATGTTTTCAGCTAACATAGTTTCTCTTTCATTCAATTCTCTGACAATTTTCATTGGTTGTCCCTCTTTGCATGTATGATTAACACATGAATCATCAACATTAAAATTACAAGGTCTCAATACCTCTTCCTCCTTTGAAAACACATCAGTATGTTGTTCTGAGTTTCCTTCCAATTCCTCTGTCAGCACATCAGCATGCTGATTTGCATCCCCCATGAGACTGTCAGCTAGTCTCTCCTTCTTTCCATCATCTGCTTCATGAACACTATTCATGAAGACCTTCCTGCCCTGCTTCCTCAGCAAGTTATCTTGTGCATAGGTCCTCTGTTTCTCCAATTATCTTCTTTGAAAATCCAACCTTCTATACAATTCAACAACTTCAATTGGAGTGGATTTTGGGAACCTCAGACAACCTTTTATACCTTCACTTGTTCTTGATCAATCATCAGATGGTCCTTCATCTCTTGCCTCAATATTGTCATTAGACTCCTTTGTCTTCAATTCCTCCTGAGATCTTTCTATCTCAACCTTGATCTGAATAGATTTCAGATTCAATTTCTCCTCCTCAACAAACTTTAAAGCTTGTTCATCTCCCTGTGATGTACCTGCAAACATACACAAATCTTCAGTTTTAGAACCACAAGACTTTTCAGTCTCGGTTGCTTCATTAATCAGTGCCTCAAACTGATCCTCTTCCTTTGTAGAACCTGTAATCACATCACAATGGTTAGATTAAAAAATACAAGGCTTTACATCATTCAGCTGATCTGGACTTGTCCAATAACTCAGGAAATCATCAATGATTTTCTCTTCAGCAAGACAAGCCTTCACCATGATTCACAATATCTCTTATAGATCTCCATTCTTCACCTGTACCATGTTTTTCTTCACAAACATAAACTTCTTTTCTCAACTTAGCTATTCTGAGTTCTATATATCCCAATTGTACACTCATCCTCTGTTCAAGCTTTCTCAGCTTTTCTGCAAACTGCATGTTCTCTTGCTGTTCTCTTCTCTGTTGTAGCCTTGGCCACTTTAGTCTCTTCTTCATGAGCCAACCAATTCTCTGGCTTTCCTCTATCATCATTTCCAGTTTATTAAATTGTTCTATGATCTCAGCTACCTCTTTCCAATATTCTGCATCAGTCAATTTCTTCCTCATGCCAACTGTCCTGGCATCTTCTTTCTCTTTTCTGTCGCGACCTCTCTCTGAACCTATGCTCTCTTCTATATGACTTTCAGTAGTCATCTTCTTCTCCATGAGTTCCTCACTCATAAGCTGCACTAAGCCTCTGCAACAGAAAGCTCTCCTGCTGCCACTTACCTCACCAATCCTTCCCTCCGGATTTGGGCTTTTGGCAAGTACTGGTCCCCTATCTACTGGAACCTTCTGAGCACTCTCTTTTGCTCTCTCTAGGATTCACTCTGCAAATTTTCAAGAACACATATGTTCTTCTTTCATCCAACCTCTGTTGGGAATTCTCCAGGTTCTGCCACACTTTCTTCTTCACTTTAGAATCCTCTGCTAGACTCTTTCATCACTACTCTCAAAGTTGTGATCTACTTTTGCTGAGATTTCTTCAATTTCCTGCAATTTGAATTCTGCAAAAAATTCTTCAAACCAGAGTTAAACACCGCTCATCAACTCACCTTCTCTTGAGAACACTGCAATTGTTCTCCCTATCCAACCTTTAGTTGAATATCAAGTTCATTGCCATCACCATCAAAACTCTGTCTTCACTTTTTGCAACCATAATTCTGCAATCATAAATTTCAAATTAGATTTAAAATTATTTTACCTACAAGATCCCTGAATGATCTTGTTCTTCATTCATCCAGTTCTGCAAATCCATGTTCACTGCAATTCTGTGTACCTTTTCATATCAGATTTTAGGATATGATCTTCTTTCTTCTCTCATCACATGCACTCATTCAGATTTAATTACAAAAAAAATCCTTTACTTCAAACAGAGCCTTTCCTGCTCTGATACCACTTGATGCCGGGGCTACCCTGCTCAACCCACAATCTTCACTCTCTTGTGCATATAAAAATGCAATTCCAGTTTTCCCAAATAATTTTAAATCTGGGTAACCTTAACAATTTAATTTTCTATCCGGGAAATCTCTAACATGCGGAAGCTACCTTTTAATTGGGTGGCTATAACCATGGTCAACAATCTAGCTTCAATGCGGAAATTTATACTTCAATTCTTAACTCTAAGGTCAAAACCATTTCTTTAATCCATCTCAAGAATATGTGAAACAATATTCCACCTCATACCTGAATATATAAATTTTTCCTTCGCCTCATGGGTTTTAAACCACCATTCGAGCTTTAAACAAAACTCAATATACCATAAGCCCAAAGCTTACCTTTTGCATATAACTATAATATGCCCAACATACAAATTAATTCATACAGGGTTCGGCTTTATATATATCAACATATATACATACTCCTCAAATCAAATGTTAAGAAACACTTAATGAACCTTGGACTTTATACGAAGACCCAACAACCATTAAGATTCATTTGGGTCCCACAACAATCATACCTTGCATTAACCTTCATGCACTTTCCAACATGAATGTTGTTGATCTCCCGAATATCACATTTTTTTAACCTCAGAACTTTAATGCTAAAAAAAAATGCGAAATAGGCAGTTTTAAAATACCGCCTTATGCCACATGTTGAGCCGATACCCTTATCACGTTTTTTTCTTGATACCACTTACCGGTCTTGAGGCTACGCGAAACCCATTCACTGTTTTCTGAATCCACCTTTACTGTGCATCACTTCCAATTTTGTTTTAACTCAGGGTTCCGCAAATTCTTCTTTCATGCATTTCTACAATTGAGCCATCGCTCAACATCTTGGCATCTCAGCAAGCAATTGATCCCTTGATTCATTTCACAGCACAACGTAACCTCTCAACGTACAATGCTGTTCATCGATTCCCTTCTATTCACAGCTTCTAACTCATAGTCCCGTTTCTCACTGTGGTACTCTGCTATTCCTCTACGCCTTCATGGTTTTAATACGGGACCACCACATACTTAACCCTTCATATATCTTCTATGCCATTTCTATTGCTTTCGACCCCAATTTCCATTTACCTGAATTCTACTTTCAATCTTCATCCAGATCTATAGATCTCTGTATACTGTCTATGCAAATTATGCCCTTGAATAAACCAAAGTTTCATCAACCCTTTAATCCATGATTTGAACTAGTGAGGTATGTGTAGAGAATGGCGTTCATTCCACGGGATTCAACCACAGTAGAATTCGATAGCCTTTGAACCGAATTCAACCACTATACATGTAAGATAGACGGATCTAAATTGAAGAATTTAAACATGTCTCTTAACCAGTCGATGTCTAAGTTTTTGACACCAAGCCCTTCCTTTGATGGAATCGATCCACCTTGTGATCGATTCCTCCAATTTCATTGCACACGACATATACACAGGACTCAAATAAATAAAAGTCACACAAAATTAAATCAATCAATGCACATATGGTTCAGACACAATTCTCTCATTCATATATATGAAATCAAATACAAAGGCATCCTTATTCTTGGCCAGATATTCGAGTCAGTGGCCTCTATCCTCCTACTCTACCCCTTGAATAGATCTAATTCTGCCCCCTCTATTCCTGCATGCTTACATTTATATAAATTGATGATGAATCGATTCAGTTCCCTGAATAACTCAACAAAACCCTTAAACTTCTCAATTTCATAAATCTAGACCAAATCCCTAGATTTACTGAAATTGACTCTTCACATTCATAGCTAATCAACTTCCTCTCATGTTCTCTAATGGTTGGAGAACATTTACAATTCCTCACTATTTTATTCAAAATATTAATAATTACATGAGAATTTAAAAACATAAGACCCCCCTATGTCTTATAAAAATACAAAGTATTCCTTGAGCCTAATGCCCCTGCATCACCAAGGTTAAAGGAAGTTTACCAAGGAGCAAATAAAACATTGGAATAATATTTTTATGTAGCTCTAAGAAGACCAGGGCAACCTCATCAACCTGGTATGATGCAAGATCTCAATTCTCAATTTTAGGGTTATGCACAATAATCTCAAAGTAATTGGAAAACACCCTTGGCTTGGAAACCTTGGACATCTCAATCCCAACCTCAAAACCAACCTTGGCAACCTTGGCCATCTCAATCCCAACCTCAAAACCAATCTTGGCAACAAGGTTGGAAAGGGCTTTACAAAAGATATCCATTGTATCCTCAATATTTTTCTCACTATCCTCAATACCATCATCATTGTTATCCATATCATGCACCTCCACCATAACATCAATATCACCCTTAGTTGACCTCAATTCAACCTTTCCTATTACCAACCATACAAGCACCCCAAAGATCCATTTCCGATCCACTACTTGCACAACTATTTCATATCCCCAACAATAAAAAACCTCAATCCACTTGCAATGTTGGGTTATTACAAAATGATTCTCCAGCTGCCATTGAAGAAAAAAAACCATAAGAAGAAGATTCAGATAAGGTCCAAGAATCATGGATGCCCGTTGAAAAAGAGCATTTGTTGGAACTTGAGATTGAAAATTTTCTTGCATGCCTATCACCAGATTCTATAAATGGAGATCACATCTTTGAAGACTTGCATGACATGTTAGTAAGAAGCCAAGGAAGACAAGATTACATTGAATCTTGGTTCAAGTCAGTGATCAGATCCCAATTCTCCATTCTTCAGTATCTTCTGACATCATCTCAATCAAGGCAGTTGGTCTTTCATATACTGGTACATATCAAAGTGTATCTTTCAAACCTGCATATGAGTTTATCTATCATCTTGTTACAGACATGGTTCCATTGGAAGTATTCATATACTTGAACAAGATTTTTTTTTCAAGTAGAGTAGGACATATAAAAGAAAGGAAAAAAAATAAAGAGAAAAATAAGTCCTATTGTGAAAACTAGCTTGCTGGCACAATTGGACATGGGATTTGCTTGAAAACCAGGCAACTGGCGAGCAAAGTTCAAAATAAGTTCTACAATTCATGATGGTTTCAATATTTTATTATGGTTCTTCAAATAATTTTTTGTTCTATGCTCGAGTTGGATGATGTGGAATTTCTTAAGGTCCACCTTCCAATAGATCTTGTCCCATCTACCTCAACACCTTATCTGGGATCAAGATCAGAGATTATTTGGAGTGCATTGGAACTTGCATACATCAATGGAAAGTCCCCTTGTTGAAAACGATGGGAATATACCAATGTCTCTTGATTACTAGATCTTGTAGGCGACTCAACTTCAACACTTTCATTCGTCCCTGTCAAGATGCACTTAGGTACCTTGACACTCATTTACATTATCGGTGAGTTGTCTCACATTGGTTAACGATTTTCATCATTTATCAGTAATCCAATGATTTCTTCCCATGCTCGACTTCGACACATTCATTCACATGGTAAGAATTGTAACATGAGTTTTGGTTTTGATGAAGACTATATGGTTTTAGGGAATCAACAACAACTTGCAGAAATACATTTTCTTGTAGCAACATGTTCATCTTTTTGTCATTCAAAAACAACAAGACGACACCATTACAACACTTTTTCATTCATTTTCATTTTCAAGAAAAAAATTAAATTTGGACCTATTTCAGTCAATATGTAGTATGTTTCATGGTTTCTACTTCAACATGCAGTACACAATCCAAATCAGGAGTTCAAACTTGAAGAAAACAATTTTATGCAAAAATTGACATTTTTTGCAACAACTGTGGGAAGTTTAAGTTTCTACAGCTATTGCTGTAGCAGCTTGTTCCAGAGGCAGTTTTGGCACAAATATTGCAAGAGATTGGAGCAGAAATAAAAAATTTCGAGCTTCTGGGTTTACTCAGAATATGATAAATTGAGTAATACTCGAGAAAAATTTCAAAAAAGTGCGATTTTCCAGGACTTTTGAGGGGGTTTTAAAGGCGGATTTTGATTTTTCACCAGTTTGGAGAAATTAGGGAAGATTTTGGTATTTTTTCACATAAACATATTTTATTCATAAAAATGGGATTCTGAAGGCACGTGCCGGTAGAAAAGGTAAAAATACATGGTTTTCCTTTTTAATAACTCAATTTGGCCTTAATATGAGTTCGTGGCATATGTTTTGTTACAACATTGCGCAACGTGAAGGCTGAAACATGGTAGAGATTGATTTGATTGTAACTTATAAACCATGCAACCATTAGTCCTAAATTTTTTATGGTAAAGGCATTGAGGTGGGGTAAATGAATATAAAAAATTTCAAGAAATTCTAGTGTGTATTTTTCAAGAAATTGGTCACTTTCACCTACATACATTTCTCAATTTTCTTAGGATCTATGCACCCATTGGCTGAGATTTTTTGTGGGAAGATGCATAAAACTAATTATAAAAACCTCAGAAAATTTCAGGAGAATCTTATTTACCATTTGAGATAAATTTGAAAAACAAGTCTTCTACATGAAAACAATACATTTTGTGGAGCAAAGTCAAAGTGATGGAGCAACGTACCTGAGCCAAATCAACACCTACAACTCCTACTTCAACATCTCAAGTTCTTCAAAAGATAAACTTGAGGTAAAAAAATTGCATAAGAATTTTTAGTTTATTAAAAATTTAGGAAAATATGATAAATGACCACTTTAATCAACATTCTTACAAACTATCTTCTCCATCATTGACCTAGCCCTCAACCATGATTTTCATGATTGAATTAACCCTCAACCATATTTTCCATCATTGATCTATCCCTCATACCAAATTCATGCTCTATCCACAAGTTTTGTCATCAAGAAATAATGTGCAATATATTAAAAAGTCATCATGCAAAAATTATGAGTATGAAAGCTTGGCATGGCAGTGATCCATAATAGAAGTCACGAGGAATGTCTTACAGTCCTTGAGTTTGTAATATGATATCAATGGTGAAATGTTAATATACTAGCTTATGAGGTGTTTAAGATTTGTATCCAAGACAAATTTGAAGGGTTTGGGGCAAAGGTTAATTGAAGACATGCTTGTGAAGGAATGAAAGCATTAGTTGGTGGTCATCACCTTTATTGGGCATAAATTATAGACCTCAATGTATTATTTTATGAAGTTTTGATCCATTGTCTATTTCTTTAAAAGAGAAAATAGATGCATGCACTCCTTTATTATATCATTTGTTGGAAAGAATAGAGGTCAATGAACTATGTTATGTTTTGACTCCTCTACTAGGCAAGAGATGGATTTAGCTAAGGTATGTGTTGAAATTATAGCTCATAAAGTTTTTAGTAGAAAAAGAGATGTTCAAAGTACTCTGAAGTCTGCACAAACAATATGCCTATAAAATGGAGCATCCTAGAGAGAGAGAGAGAGAGAGAGAGAGAGAGAGAGAGAGAGAGAGAGAGAGAGAGAGAGAGAAACAAATATGAGTTCATCCCCAAATATCAAAGACAATGTTGTTTGCACCTTTGTATAAATTGCTGCAAATTTTCTCTTCTATGGGTTCATTGTCCCTTGGTTGAAAAATCTTGTACAGTGGAGATGGTTTTATTGGTTCAACTCCATTTCTTGGACACTTTATGGTCTAATTACAACACAATTGGGTGACATGGATTCTAAGATGAATACAATAGAAGCTACTTTCCATTGAAACATTCAACTTTCAAATTTAGGCATCAAAGAAGGGAGTGTTGGAAATTATCTTTATTCCATGGAGATGAGATTTTACTTTATGGAAGCAATCAAGTAATTATCAAGGATTCATGCTATCATGATTTTAGCAAGAATGAAATAGTACAACCTTGTGTGGATAAAGAAAAAAGGTATACGAGTTCATTTTTGGGACTCAATTTGCATGAGGACATGCAAAAATCTCAGTGTGGGGGAGATGTTGGGTTGCTGATTTGTCATCATTTTCACCTATCTTTATCATTCATTAAGCCATTATTTCCAACCATCCTTGCACCATTTCACTCACTTGCCACCATTTTACCTGATAATTCTTCAAAATGTGTCTCTGTATGTTATTTTTAGTAGATTAAGAAGAATTTTTCATGGTTTTAACTAATGATAGTTTAGCAAATTCAAGTGGCTGCAGATTTGTCAAGTTTCCATAGCTACCTCCATGGTTGAGGTAGTAGCACCACTCTAGAATGAAATCCAACACTTGGAAATTGTTTCTATAAGCTCCAATATGGATTGTGATTGGTCAAATTCCACCCATCTCGCACATGTGGACCTCCAGGTAAATATGAAGGGAAAATTGCAACAGTTTTGCCCAGTTAAGTTCAAATGAATTTTGTGAGAAAACGAAAGAAAATATCGCAAAAAAAAACATGGGTTTTGTTCAGAATGGGCCCCATTAAGTTCCCAATGATAATTTTTCCATAATTTTTTACCATGTGGGAGATATTTTAGGTTCTTTGGAGCCCTATTTTGCAGTTGTGTGAGGTGATCCATGATTTTGCAACTACCTCCATGGTTTTCATAAATTCAGTTCACCAGCTGAACAAAGGAGCACATGTGTAGATAGGTAATGATCCCCTCATGGATCTTCTCCTATTCGCTCGAGCCAAAGCATGAAGAATAATTCCCAGTGGCGCAGTCAAAGAGCAGGTCAACGCGTGGATAAATGAACAAGTGAAGAAGTCTGAATAGATCACGACTCTACCATTTTATTTCCAAATCGAAATTCGTAGAAAAATATTACTCTTCCAACTAATTAGAGGTTGAATTAGGTTTGTTTAATTTTTTTAGGTGTGAATTTCTCAAATTGTTGAGCACACACTGTTATAAATAATCTGTTAATCAAACTAAGGGACACACATAATTATAGATAATAATGTAAAGTTTCAAAAATCTGTTCCTGTTATTCAATTTAAAGAAGTGTTCAATGACCTTATGTGCAGTTAGATTGTGATTTGAAGTTTTAAACCAAGTTTTTCTATGGAGGGCCCTTGCAGGAAGTCAAGGTTCTGTCTTTCTCAGTCATTTTTAATTTCTAGAATTTCTTTGCAATAGCTGAGTTTGCTTCAACTGTTTAATTCATTTGCAATAATTTAGTTTTTTTCCAGTCATTGAAAATCCATTGCGATAGCTCAGCGTGCCTCAGTTGCTTAATTCATTTGCAGTAGTTTAGTTTATTTCTAGTCTTTTAATTTCCACTGCATAGCTCAATTTGCTTATTGTCATTTCAATTTCCTTGCAATATTACAGTTGCTTGAATTTCATTTCTATAGGTTTAGTTTTCTTTGTAAAAGTCATTTGATTGATTTGATTGTGTGTGTGTGTGTGTGTGTGTGTGTGTATATATGTTTCTGCTCTTTCATTAACTATGCTTCTTTAGACTAAATCTTGCATATACTGTATCTCTTCTTGATAGTTTATATTTAAAGAAGATGTAGAAGTAAGGTAGTGATTTTTCTTAGAATTTTTTTTTTTGCAAGTTAGAAATAATTCCTTTATATGAATACAAGTAATTTTCCTTCCATAACGAAGGCAGTTTCTCTTCAGATTTTCAAGTACACTTTGCAAGATAAAAATAAATTCCTCTATAAAACAAACCAGTCATTTTAATTGCAATAGTTTTCATTTTCATCAAATAGATTAGAAATAGAATAATGGTAGCTCATTCCCAATTTTCCTTTTAGAATCAATTTGAAGACATTAGTTGTAATCATCTATTCCATTTAAAAACATTAAAAAAAAATGAAAACATCTTTAAAAGAACCAAATCCATTCCATGAATAAACCAACAAAGGCTTCTAGTCTATACAATGAATTTTCACTTCACAAGTTTACCAACTTCGGTCGATAATTTATGTAATAAATTTAAGACAATTAAATTGACCAAACAAGCTCCATAGTCAGATAATTGTCCTCTTGATTTTCTTGCAATTATTTCTTGGAATTTGGAGGATAAATATTGTTTATTTAATGGTTTTGTTCCTTAAGCAAACCATTATGTTTAGTATATTTCCTTGTCCATTTCAACATTGATTTGATTTGCAATCATTTCATATCAATAGCCTTCTTTAGTGACCTATGTCCTAAGAAGAGTTATTGGTTACACATTATTCTAATTTGGATCTCTTTGAATGTTTTCCATATTTTCAACTTAATAGAAAATGTTAATATTTATATGAAAGTTGTTGATAGTGTTACGACTATAGATGATATTCTTATTTTTTGTCCTTGATTTTGTTTATGGTTGAATGATTTTATTCATTTGCGAGAAATTAAAGTAAGTTAACATTCTAGAAGGCATATCATTTACAATTTTTATTCCATTCTGTTACACTTGGCCAAGTAATTATTAGAATCATATATTTGTCATCCTCTGCATCTATTTCTTAATGCAAAATATTAGTAGTAAACATAGTGACTTGTGTTTGCTTTCATGATAAGAGACTTGTAGATTAAAATTCACTTGTTTTGTGATTAATTGCACTAAGGAATGGTTTTAGTTTAGTTTGTAATTGCATTTAGGAGAATCATTTCATTTCATTTTATAAACACAATTTTCTATAATTATTTTATAAATGCATCAATTTTGAGCCAGTTACAAAATTTTATGACCTTATTCATATGTTGTAATATAGATTGTATATGTTGTATCATATTCTTATTTTGTAACATAACTTAGTGTATTATATCTCTTTTAATTCTAATTTCTAAATGAAATTTCAAATTAGAATTCCTTAGTATTTCTTTAGCTTGCTAACAGTGAAATAACCAACTTTTTTTTTCACTATTATCTTAAGTTCAGGCTGTTTGATTTCATTTTAATTTATAGAACTAACTCAACAACTTAGTCATAGTTTATTTTAATTATAATTTAGTATAGAAGTATTTTAGTTAACATAAATAACCATAGTTTAGATTAGGAATTACTTTCCTAGATTCAGTCCTTCGTAAGAAGAAATGATCCAGCTAACAGAGCCTATGAACATGTCGAGGGTAACCATGGAAAATTTTAGGGGCTAATATTCACAAGTGGGCTAATTTTCCATGGGTTTTCCAAAATAAAGATTCATCAATTTTTGTTTTTTCTAAAAATGATTCACCCAAATTTTACAGTATAAAATTATTTTGCCTTAAAAATCGCCAAAATTATATAGAGAATAAATATAAAACCACTAAAAACTTGAATGCTTTTAAAAATATATCAACAAACATTTTATAATTTTCATATTAGGGTCTATTCGATTCTCCAAAGCTTCTAAAATTTAATAAAAAATGTCATCCTTAAAATTTTCCCTGGGTGGCTATACCAAATAACTTAGGTAGTTAAAGAGCCTTGATCTGAGCTATTCCTCCCTTGTTGAATTGATTGTATAATGTCTACGTAAACAAAATGGAACTAGAAGGACGATCCCTCCAACTCTAAATGGAAAAAAGTGGTCATAAACGCCAAAATGTTAGGTCACCTATTCAAACTAGGAGTCACATCGATGCACCTCATGTTGACACCTCAACTAGTTCTCAATCACCACTTGAGCAGACTCACAGTGATCCTACTACACCAATACGTCCTTACACACAAGCATGTATTGACAAGATCCTGCAAATATCTTGGGAAGTTATTTCTCTAACACAATAAAGAATTGAGTGAACTACTTCCCTCGAGATAAATCGGTCCCCACGCTTAGTCACAACCCTTGATTTGCACACACAAGAACCTTCAATGCTTGAATAATTTGAAACTATTCCTCAAACTACTGTCACAGTTAACAATTGATTGAACAATATCCTTACTCGTAGACTAAAACGAACAAAGTTCGTATACGTAGCAATAATCTTTAGAATACTTTGAAGATAAATACATCCATTGTAGGACAAGTAATTGTATATTGAATATTATATAGAATAATTGATGAGATGATGTGAACTTTAAAAATGAGGCCTTATAAACTTAGGTAGGTGCCTCTTCATGAATGGTAATGTCTTTAAGATATGCCTTTTCATTACTAATGAATATTTAGTTAACCTTATTATGATTATTATTGTTTGCATTAATTTATTAATTTTTTATGAATTATATTCATAACATTGTCTTCCTGTTCAAAAATATTTGTCCTCAAAGCTTACTGACGAAAGGGCTTGATTTATTTTCTCGTTTTGAATATCTTCTTGTCTCAGTATTTTCATCTTTGTTGACACAAGATGATATGATACTCTTAGTGATAAACACAATTGTCGCAATGAGAATGGATCTGACCATTCTAGATTAATCTTCTATGGAATTTTCTAGTCACTATAAATTTGTAATAAATTGTTATCATAGGACTGGATTCTACAAAATTTAGTATTCCTTGAAACATAAATTTGTTGCTTCTGTTATGAATGGTTCAAATATGTATAATTTCTTAATTATCTGATCTTGTGATTCAAATGTTGATAAGGAGTTATTTTGGTTGGAATTTCCCCTATCTTGTGTGTGACAATTTCTTGATTTACTTCAGGTACTGTTGTTGTTGAGTTGGCTATTGAATCATCACTTGGAATGATCCAGGTTTGTCAACTACCA
Organism: Pinus albicaulis; assembly: GCA_034641835.2. NCBI lineage: Eukaryota > Viridiplantae > Streptophyta > Pinopsida > Pinales > Pinaceae > Pinus > Pinus albicaulis. The sequence goes on from CM076574.1 coordinate 576,025,101, forward strand.
GATTTACCCATGATATTTTACTTCTGTGATGTTGTTAGAATTGCATTTTAAAAGTGCATAAAATAACACATGTGCATGATGTAAAGAAGGGAAACAAGACAACCATCAACAACATACAAACACGAGACATTGATAGCCGATTTCACCCAGTGTGGGCTACATCTCCAGGCCCGGTGTCAAAATGGGGTAGGCCGCTTCATATAGTGTTGGAAATGGGAATATGTACATGGATGATGTTCATACAAGGATGTGACCTCAACATGAGTGGCGTGTCTCTCCACGAGACGTTCCACTACAAGAACTCTCACTCATAGTGGACCTCCTATCAACATGACATAATCTCACATGAAGCAAAAACAAGATCCCAAACATGCATCAAGCAAGGATCTAGAAATCATAATACATCTCATATCAAAAAGAGGCACATGGTCAACTACATAAACCTCAACCCCTGAATCTGGCTGAAGAAGCAGATGCTCAGCTACGAAATTTGGATATACCATGGAACTCGTGGTGTCAAGGTGCATAGAATCGATTATCCACACATGAGAATCGGACACCGTCACTCCAATCTGGAAAATGGCTAAGAAATGGGGAGATATACTATTGAAACATATGTCACCATTGATCTCTTGCCACTGAGAGGTGTAAAATTGACATAAATTTTGTTGAAAATGGACTCCGGCAAGTTTTGGGCCTCAAGGAATCTTTTGATTCCCTCAAGATTCCCTAAGATTCTGTTGTGCAGGGAATCTGAAAATTTGCTGCTCAGATGGCCATTCTGGCTTAACCATCGCGTTCCCTGCAAAATTTTGGTTAAAATGACTGTAAACTTCATATCATTCTGGAAAAATGGAATTTTACCTCCCCATGGAATCTTTCAAGCATCAAGGAATCTTCTCTGCAAAAATTATCTATCTCGAAAAGCATGCCCACACATGGTTCTGCCTTGGCCTAGCTCGTGCTTCCACACCTACAAAAATTTTCGTCGAACCCCATGTTGGTCTGCCTTCTCTTCTTCTTGCTCGACCTCCTCCTCCCGGACACACTCAATTGAGGGTTTACATATCATTTGTGTGGCAGAGTTAACAAGAACCACGGTTGTGGTTTGTTGGTAGTGGATGGAAATGGTGTGGAGGTGGGTCGGGTTCAAACCTCGCCCACTCGAAAATAGCGTGTATTAATTTTAACTCGCGCCATTTTAATGTTTTTTTGGTTCAGACGTTGTAATTTTTGTTATGTAACGGTTGGAATATATTTAAATATGGTTGGTTGTTGCAATGCAGTTTTGAAATATATATTTAAATATGGTGTTTGTTGGGACACTGCATTGGGCGGGTTTTCCCTCCCGGCTAGCGCGAGTTAAAATCCTGCTGGCTCAGATTATATGGTGGCCATATTTTAATACATGGTGGGCATTGTATTAATAAGGTTTTGGGTGGGCGGGGTCCGCTCCACACGGTCCTGACTCGACCTCTTAACTCTCAACCTATACATGGTTATGGTGGTTGGGCCATGGGGTTCGACGGGGGTCACGACCCTTCGAACCTTTTAATATTTTTTTAAAATTTATGTTATAATATGATCATGCAGTGGGGTGGTGGGGGTGGTGGCTCGCCACCCCTATTTTTATATTTTTTTGTTATCTTTAATAATAACAACCATATTTTATTTTAATGAAAATAAGGGTCATTAGGAAAATTAATGAGGCCGCAATTTCCCATTTTCAGGAGCTGGGTTCCCTGCCGGTTGACGGTGAATTTGTGGGACAATTAAACCTGGCCCATTGCCTAACTTTGACCAAAAATTTAACTTGCTCTAACTTCTCCATATGGGTTCGGATTGGAGATCCATTCACACCTTTGGAATCAGGGTGACAAGTAATTCAACCCGAACCTGGTTCGAGAGCAATCTGACCACTTTGAATTTTGACCCATCATCAGCCCTCTTGGTCCCTAGAGGGTGTCTGGAGTCACCTGGATCAATCCTCCCCACTGAGGATATTTTTTTTCACCAAAAGCATGAACATAATATGCAGCTAATTTGTACCTTTTCTGCACTATAAGTGTCCTGACGGTCACCCTTCATTCTCCTTCACCTTTTTCCTTCAGAGCCATAGTCGACAACTGCATCCTATCCAAACCTATAGTACAATATTTTGAAAATTACATGCTTAAATAAGTGACCAATCTATGATCCAAGCATCCCATACTTGTCATGAGTTTATAACACATACTTGGGGGTCAATTTTACATTAAAATGGAATCAATACCCCAACTATCCATTCAAGGCCAAAATATCATTGTTGCTTCATAAGTGATGGAAAATACATCATCACTTTTACATTTTTTATTACAACATATGATTTAAAAAGTGAGGCCACGACACTCTACCACACCTAGAAAAACCATCTCTCACTTATCAAAGTCATTGGGTCATCCCTATGTAGCGCATTTGATTGTCGAACAATTGTTTCAACTGGTTCTTGCACTAATGCTTTGTCATTAAGGCACTACTCTGGATAGAGCCTCCAACACATGGCTCTTTGATGGCCACTTATGTCGCAATGATTGCAATGAGTCTTCTTCCTCCAGACTTTCTTTCCCTTTTTCTTTTCCTACGGTGGAGAGGGCCTTTCACGCCTCAGGCTATTTTGTGTTTCCATTCTTTTCCAACACTTAGCAACAACATGGTTATGTAATCCACAAAAAATACATATTTTCTGATGCCATGATCTATGTTCATTGTTAGCGACATGCTTGTAATTGAAATGAACACTAGAATATCGAGAATTGTTATACCTTTCTCGGTTGTCTCTAGTGAGATCATGGTGACGAGAGCTTGCCTCAAATATTTCACTGTCGTGTGCGCTATCATAGGATGACAATGAAGTGTTCCCATCAATCTCTTTCCCCAATGGTTTCAACCATGCATTGGGATCTTTTGACACCTTCGAGCACTGTCCTTCAGTGTATCCCAAAACTTTGAAATGAGGTCTTTGCACAACCTCCAATGGCTGAATCATGCCTTGCCCATTAATGCCAAGTCCTCCTCCTTGGTATCCCATCTTGATGAGGAGTCCCATGCCCGTTCCTATAATGGGCATCTCCACATTTACCATAGAAATAATAGCATGTGAAGATGAACTGAAGAAACATCAAAATTTTACCTTGGATGTCGATTCGAAAATAGGTGATGATGGCTTCTTCAAGCCCTTTTTGCGTTTCAATTCCTCCAAATCCTCTTCCGTGACTCACAACTGAAGCTAGAATCTCTGCTTCTCTGCTTTCTCTTCTTAGAGAAGCCTCCTTAATTCAACAACCTTTTCTTGAAGGATCCGGTCATTGCGCATCAGTTCTTCCAAGGATGCCTCTGCGGCTTGCAACTAAAGCTGCACTCTCTTCTTATCATCTTTCTCCTCTCGTAGAGGCACTTTCAATTCTGCGTTATCTTATTGAAGGCTATAGTTGATCTCCTCATTCGAATGATGAGAAGACGGTGATGAATATGTGGATGAAGCATCGCTTTCTACTTTTTTTTTTCTCCTGTATTTCATAAGCCTCATACATCATGTCCATCATTTTGGACATCCTGAGCATGGACTTGTACATGTCTTTTCCATCCTCCAGTGCTTCACGTTCAATCGTTGTTCACGCTCGCAATTCACATAAGCAAGAAGACCGCTCTGATACCACTTGATCCGGGTCTGTCAACTACCGGATTTACCTATGATATTTTAATTCTATGATGTTGTTAGTATTTCATGTTAAAAGAGCATAAAATAACACATGTGCATGTTGTAAAGAAGGGAAAAAAGATAATCATCAACATAATACAAACAAGAGTAACATTGCATAGAATCGACTATCCACACATGAGAACTAGACACTGTCACTCCAATATGGAAAATGGATGATAAATGGGAAGCTCTATTGCTGAAACAAATGTCACCGTTTAGCTCCTATCACCGAGAGGTGTAAAATCGACATAAATTTTGTCGAAAATGGACTCCGACAAGTTTTGGGCCTAAAGGAATCTTTTGATTCCCTCATGATTCCCTAAGTTTTCATTATGTAGGGAATTTGCAAATCTGCTGCTCAAATGGCCATTCTGGCTTTACCATCATGTTATGTGCGAAATTATGGTAAAATTGACTGTAAACTTCATATCATTATGAAAAACTGGAATTTTACCTCCCCATGGAATCTTTCAAGCATCAAGGAATCTTCTCTGCAAAAATTATCTGTCTCGAAAAGCGTGCCCACACATGGTTCTGTCTTGGCCTGGCTCGTAGTTCCACACCTGCAAAAATAATTTTCTCAAACCCCGCACTGATCTGCCTTCTCTTCTTCCTGCTCGGCCTCCTCCTCTCAGACGCACTGCAATTGAGGGTTTAAATATCATGTGTGGCGAAGTTAACAAGAACCACGGTTGTGGTTTGTTGGTGGTGGACGGAAATGTTGTGGAGGTGGGTCGGGTTCAAACCCCACCCACTCCAAAATAACATGTATTAATTTTAACCCACACCATTTTAATGTTTTTTTTTGTTCAGACGTTGTAATTTTTGTTATGTAACAGATTGTAACATATTTAAATATGGTTGGTTGTTGCAATGCGGTTTTGAAATATATATTTAAATATGGTGTTTGTTGGGCCGCGACATTGGGCAAGCCGGTCCTCCCAATCGGTGCGGGTTCAAATCCCGTCGGCCTAGATTATATGGTGGCCATCTTTTAATACATGGTGTGCATTGTATTAATAAGGTTTAAGGTGGGTAGGGTCCGCTCCACGCAGCCTTGAACCAACCCGTTAACTCTCAACCTATACATGGTTATGGTGGTTGGGCCACGGGGTTCGGTAGGGGTCACAGCCTGTCGAACCTTTTAATATTTTTTTTAAATATATGTTATAATATGATCATGTGGTGGGGTGGTGGGGGTGGTGGCCCGCCACCCCCATTTTTATATTTTTTTGTTATTTTTAATAATAACAGTCATTTTTTTTTTTTTTTTAATTTCAACGAAAATAAGGGTCATTGTGAAAATTAACGAGGCTACAATTTCACCCATTTTTGGGAACTAGGTTCCTTATCGGTTGATGGTGAATTTGTGGGACACTTAAACCTGGCCCACTACCCAACTTTGACCAAAAATTTGACTTTCTCTAACTTCTCCATACGGGCTTGGATTGGAGACCCGTTCGCACCATTAGAATCAGGGCGATGACTACTTAAACATGAACCTAGTTTGAGAGCAAACCAACCACTTTAAATTTTTACTTATCATCAACCCTCTTGGTCCTCGGAGGGTGACTGGAGTCACCTAAATCATGGAGTTTCCATTATTTGAGCTGCATCATATGAATATGTTTTAAATTCTATTGGTTCCTCATCTTCTTGACTTGTGATAATGACTGGATCGATATTTGTTCCTTTATCTGTTGAACCCTTAGTTAAACTGAGAGGGGGGGGTGAATCAGTTTAACACATTCATGGACTTTTAAAACTTTCCTTTAAATTATTTACACCTTCATTTCATGATCAACTTATTACATAATGTAACAACAATCTTAATATGTGAGAAGCAAGTATTAAGCAGATTAGATACACCATATCAACACATAAACATCATGCACATAGACAACAAATATAAGTGGAAACCCATAAGGGAGAAAACCACATCTTATTATTGTTGTGATGCAAAGGAAAGCTCCAACTCCCTCTCACCACTGATTTTATGTAGGCTCCAACCTACAGGAGGCTACTACCTTAATTCTGCAAGCTACAACTTGCAAGGAAGCTCCAACTCCCATCTATTTTCTGCAGGCTACAACCTATAGGAGGCTCCTGCCTCAGCCAGCTACAACTGGACATCTATCAAGCTACAACTTGAAATGGAAGGACCAACTTTCTCACTGTACAATAAAATCATATGCTGATTTACCTAGATATCAGCTCTGTTTTTCTCCTTCTTTACTGCTATCCTTCCAACCTTCAAATTTGCTTTATATCATCTCTGGATCTTCACAACTCCTCTCTCCGCTCCTTCTTCTTCTTACACTCTCTCACCTTATGCTGCTTTCTCTAACCTCATGCTGTTCTATCTTATAATCTTCTGCTCTCTTCCATTCTGCAAATTTTTAAAATCTTCAGCTCTCTTCAATTCTGTTGCATACTCCCTCTCTCTCTCTCTATATTTTAGTCCCCTTTCTGCACATGAATATTACCTGTTTTATATAGCTAACTTCATGGTTGTTTGCATTCTACAGGGAATATGAAGTGAACAGGTAAAACTCTTTGAATTCCACCTTCTCATTTCCTCGCTCAACACATTTAGGATGTTACAACAATATATACAATCATTATAGTATCAAATTGGAGTTTTGCTTTGCCTACAGAGACTTGCCTTTACATCACATACAATAAAAAATAATCAATGAATTTATATTTATAGTTACAACAAGTATATTTCACTCAGCCCTTTCAGCTCTTGGCTCGCTGTCCGTTTGTCCTTTATGCTGCTGTCATTGTCTTTTCAGTTTCTACAGTTTCATCATATCAGTTTTACCCGAGCGCATTTTTCCTTACTCGACCCAGCTGGCACATTTTCAATAGTGCCACCAAATCTCCTTTTTCCCGACTCTGCCTCTTCTGCTTGTGCCCACAACATTCAAACTTTTCTTCAAAAGCCGTTGTTACCGCATCAACCATTGTTTTGCACGAGTGTCAGGTCTTATTACTTTCCTGAGTCTTTTCTGCTGCTATATTCTAGCTCTGCTACATAACTGTTCTGCTTCTTCCATTTCTAGTGTCTTTTGAGCTGCGTTCACTCACACTTAGCTTGTAAATGTTCGTTATGCATATCCACATGCACATCATCCTTTCATCGATCGAACGGTCATCACACTCCGCCTCTTTTAACTTCCTAATCCGATGGAATTCGTACACCAAGTTGCATGTTATTTAATTGTTCCCAACCTACGCGAAATAGGTGGTTTTAGAATGCCACACATCGCCCTCTTAATGCTATTGTGTTCATTTCACCTTTTACCACTTATCCTCCAAAAGCGGTGCGAAACAAAAACTTACCAGTTTTCTAATCCTGCCTTCACTGTTCCGCGTATTTCAAAATATATTCCACTATATTTTAAGAATTTATTGAAATATATTTGCTCTATAACCATATACGCCTTTAATACATAATAACCTTGTAAATTTTTCGTTTCCGCCAATCTTGCACATTTATCGATGCCCAAATTATCACTTTTAATCTGCATCGTAGATATCTACTCCGTGATCCAATGATTATCGCTTCATTGCGACCTCTGCTTCCATAAAAACACATAGCCCCAGACTTGAAATACTTCAGATTTTAACTTCGAACTGTATCGCGTCCGGTATCATATCGTATTTCGGAATATCAAGGTTTTACGTTATACTCCCCTTTTTCACCTCCTATGCGATTTAACACTGGAAAGGCTTTACATCCGGATTTGAAATCCTTTGAATAATAGTTTTGAGCTGCATCGCATTCGGCCCCTTTATCGCACTTCGGCGTTTATGAGTGCTATCTCTTCTGAGATTTGCGATGTGCGATGTGCGATGAACTTCGCATCGTCGATTCACATCACCACTTCGCATCGCCACTTCACATCGCCAATTCACATCGCCACTTCGCATCGCCACTTCGCACTTCCTGTGACCACTGTGTTTGTGTGATTTTTGTCCTGCCCTGATGGAGATATGCAATGCTAATATCGCATCGCAATATCGGCCATTGTAATATCATTTACCACACCATGCGAACTCATATCATATGCAATATGCGATATGTGATCACATCGCATCGTATTGCATATTAAAACAATTACCTTGTGACTTGTGATTTCGATCTCCACTGATGTGATCGTCACCGTTGATCTACCCAGATCTACGGTCCTCGTTGCTGTTTGCAATTCAATTGTATTTTTGCCCCGCTTATCTTACGATGAATCATATCCGTCCATTTCTTGCCTTTGTTGTTGTGATCTAATCGTGACCATCCAATCACCTCACTCGGAGTTCTTCAAATAATTATCTGCCTTAGTAGATTTTTGTTTGTTTATCCTATCACCATTCTGCAACATCGGTTCCTCCACGCTACTCCTCTTGAGCTTGTTCTGTATTCTTCAACGCGATTCTCTCCTAAGCTTTATATTGTCGCCACCTTTTAACACCGGTTCCTCCACGCTGCTCCTCCCTGAGCTTTATTCAGTTTCTAAGTGTGCTGATCTCTCCTGAGCTTGTTCTTCCATTCGATATTCACTCTGAATTGGGATTCTTTCCCTTGCTGCATGCCTTAAACGTGTCGAACTCTCCTGAGCTTGTTTTGCTGCCTTTTCTCCTTTTCTTCCTTAACTGCTTCTATGCTGCCTCTGCTTCTTTTTGTTGCCTTTGTTGCCTTTGGTGCCTTCTTAGCTGCATTTGCTACCTCTGCTATATTTTTTGCCTCTCTACATTCGATGTTCCTTGCCTTTCTGCTGCTCCTTTGCCTCTCTTTTATGCTTTCTTACTGCATAATTGCCTGATCTTCTCCTTTGCCTTATAGCTAGTTTTTCTCTGCTCCTTTTCCTTATTGATACTTCAGGTGCTGCTCCTTTGTGCTCCTTTTCCATCAATGAAAATATTTCCAAAAGTCTCCCCCTTTGGCATTGATGGCAATACTCCAATACTTCCTCCAGGAGTTCCTCCCCCTTCTCATTCTGAGAAGTGTCTTGTCTTCCTTTGCTTGCTTTTTAGAAGAGCTTTCCTTATTCTGCTTGCTTTTCCTCCCCCTTTGACATCAATGGCAAAGGGTTTCACCTTTCCCATTGTACTTTCTATCTTTTCATTTCCTCTCTCTGAGTTGTGTTTAGGCCTTCTTATTCTGACTTTGTACCATGCTGCTCCAAACTGGTGTACAAGAGTTGTTGGGAGAACACTTTGAGAATCATTGAAATTGTATGTATATACACAGTAAGTTGATATCATCCCAAAGCTCAAAATTATTGCACTTGTATAAAGCTGAAAGTGATGATAAGGACACTTCATAGAACACATTGTACCAGACTTATATAATCAGAGATGCATCATTAGAATAATACTAAAGTACTGAGAATGGTCCATATGTCATACAAAGTCTGCTCCAAATACACTTCAGTCCATATTATGATATTCATCTGAGACACATATCTGTAGTACACATCTATTCAAATATGACGATGCCAATATATCTTTTCTAGCTGTGGTTCACCTTTACTTCCTGTTGGTGGTGATATGAGTTTTCTGCTGACAGGGATATTACACTTAATAGCTGAAAGGTCCTTGTTATTGATGTGATCAATGAATCAAACCAGAGCTTACAAATTATTGTGAGATTAGACAATATCTTTCAATCTAAGAGAGCAAACGACTTTACTGCTTGTACAATGTACTTTCAAAACAACCCATGAGGCTAGATACATTCAATGTATTGGTCAGTCTCACTTATCAACTATGCAATTTTATTTTTGACATAAGGGGGTATGTATGTCAATGATCAACCTCTCTTTAATGTTGAAATACCTGAAAATCCTTTCTGCTGAAGTATGCTTTTGATGAATCAATAACAGACTTTTGAGCTTCAACTGTAATATTAACACAACTAGTCCTTCATACTTCCGATACTTTAACTGTTCTATCATGATGATCTTCAGCAAAACATCTTCAAAATGTTTAATTGAAATCTCAGCAAACAGACTTCACACAGTTTTATGAATGATCTTAAGAAAGAGGCCTTGAAGATATACCTGTACTGACTTGAGGAAGGCATGCAGTTATATCTAGAAATAGATACTGCTTCAATGCTCAATATATTACTTCAAGTGTAAACAAGATAATGATCCTTTTTCCCTTTCATTGACCCTTTTATGCTTTAATAATGCTAATAACGTTGGGTATACTACCTTGATGTACTCTTTCCATAATCCTTTGATCCTGAGGACCTGTACCATACCGCTGCTCCACTGATAACACTTGGTATTCTGTTGATAGGCATGTTGCTTGTACCAAATACCAATTGATACTACTTTGATAAACCATGCAGAGATTTCACTTCAGCTCGCACATGAACCCATAGTTAAGACAACCTTCATAGTTTCTACTATTGGGCTTTCCACTGTTCACACTAGCAATCATCAATATACTGAATTTGATCTTGGCATCATTAACCATTTTTCTTATTCTGTCATTCTGTTCAAAGGAATGCCATTGCATGCTCCTTTCTAAGAATGCTCCAGAATCATTGCTGCTTTATATTCAATTCAACTGTTCTAACATAATGATCTTCGGGAAGACATCTTCAATTTATATACTAGGAATCTTCATGGGCAGATCACTCAGAGATTTATCACTCACTTAACTGCATTCCTCCAAGGGGACTTTTCATAGATGAATGATGTAATGATATAATGATGATAGGCACTTCTCTTACTCATCCTTCTTAATCTGATTTATTGTTAATTCTAGTAGTATGATGCACAATGTGATCATCCTTTATGGGTTTTTCCAGTTCTGTAGCTCGAAACATAATTTTTGTGATTTTAACCATTCATCACTTAATGTGCTGATGTCTTCTTGGCTTACATGTTCATGGATGATGTTCCCTCTACCATCATGGCTGCTTGCTGCCTTCTCTCCTTCCATCAACCTGTTGGATATTGTGCGCTTAAGGTATTCTTCTTCCTCTATAGTTCTCTGTTAGAGAAATTGTCCTTTCCCTTCTTGATCTTATAACTGTTCTCATTCCAAGGAGCTCTTATTAGACTAATTTCATGGGGACTATTTATGGACTGCTTTCCCCCTGGGATGCTTCTTCTTAGAGTAGCTCCCCCTGAGACTGTGATGGATTCATTATGTTATTGAGTTAACAGGCTCCCCCTTTCTCTTTTCCTTCCAAACTTTATTAGGGTTCTTCATAATGTCTGCACTTCTTTTTGATTCACAGTTTTGTCGGATTGGATTAGATTCCATCATTTGTCTAGAGTTCTTTAATGTATATGGTAGTTTATAGTCTTTTGCTTTGTGACCAAGCTTGAGGCATACATAACATCTTATTTTACCAAGGTACGTTTGAGCTGATGTATAATATTTTTTTCCCTTTTTTTAACACAATTTACATTCAACACATTTATGTCCAAGTTCATTGCATGAAAAACAGTAGCCATGGAATCGATTAGTGTACCTGGTGAAAGTTTTTCCTCTCCATTTGTTTTCTTGAGGTAGTCTTTTCATTTTCTTCATCTTTTGCTGGTTGGACTGGATTTTCTTTGTCTTAAAATATCCTGCAATATGTCCAGGTTTGTGGCAGGAAAAATAAGTGATACTTATCATAGGAGGAAAGAACCTCCTTTGACAACTTCCGAATTTATTCAATTCATATTCAAGAGTGTATGAGCCTTTTTTAGCAGACTGTTTCTTCATTTCATTCTTTGTCATTTGAGGTTGCTGCTTGTTTCTGTTTACTTCATTGCAAATCATGTTCTTGCTGGATTCTACTTCTGTAGGAATATTTTTAGTTGCTTCATTATCCTTTACAACCTTTACAAAAATGATATTCTTGTTATCTTCTACCTTGGACTTACTGGTTTCTCCTTCATATCCTATTCAAGCCTTTATGAGAGGAGACACTTGAGCATTTATAATCTTGCCCAACTGTTCAGGGCTTATCATTTGAGGAGTATTCATTAATAATTCTCTTTGGGCTTTTTCTAATTTCTTTCTCAGGCACACTACTTCTTCTTCCAATTTCTTTTGCTTCTGAATTTTATCCTTATTTTCTTTAGTAGAGTGTCTTCTACTTTCCTTGCTTCTTCAAGTTGTGTCTTTAGGCCAACAATTTATTTCTTATCTTCATATTCTTTCTCATCACATATTTGCACCAATTTCTTCAGGTCTTTGTTTTCATTCTTCAATCTTCCTATTTCAATCAAGGCAATGTAAAGTTTGGTTTTTTATTTCACTATAATTTCTTCATGGAACTTACTTCCATTCACAATAGCAAGTACCTCATTTGATTGATCATTTTCCTTTTGACATGAATTTTTCTTCTTCTTGATTCTCTTCTCCTTCTTGACAATGCAACCCCTAGTGTCTACTTCATGCATGAAATGCAATCTATCCCAGATTTCTTTTGCAGAGGTTAGATACCTTATTAAATCAAGATCCTTGTTATGAAGACTGTTATATATCAGACATTTTTCCTTGGCATTCCATTGTTTTTCTTGCAAAGAGGTAGAGTTTGTGCAATAACCATCACATACAAGCTTCCATACCTCAGGTTCATAAGCCATTAAATCTGTTTTAACCTTATCTCTCTATTCAGGAAAGTTTGTTGTATTTAGCACGGGTACATTTTGATAGTCCATGACTCAACCAGATCTCCTTCAAGCTATAAGGCTTACACCAAAGGAACCTGCTCTGATACCAATTGTTGAACCCTTTGTTAAATTGAGAGGGGGGTTGAATCAGTTTAACACATTCAAGGACTTTTAAAACTTTCCTTTAAATTTATTTACACCTTCATTTCATGATCAACTTATTACATAATGTAACAACAATCTTAATATGTGAGCAGCAACTATTAAGCAGATTAGATACACCATATCAACATAAACATCATGCAAATAGACAACAAATATAAGTGGAAACCCATAAGGGAGAAAACCACATCTTATTATTGTTGTGATGCAAAGGCAAGCTCCAACTCCCTCTCACCACTGATTTTATATAGGCTCCAACCTACAAGAGGCTACTACCTCAATTCTGCAAGATACAACTTGCAAGGAAGCTCTAACTCCCATCTATTTTTTGCAGGCTACAACCTACAGGAGGCTCCTACCTTAGCCAGCTACAACTGGACATCTATCAAGCTACAACTTGAAATGGAAGCACCAACTTCCTCACTGTACAATAAAATCATATGCTGATTTACCTGGATATCATCTCAGTTTTTCTCCTTCTTTACTGCTGTCCTTCCAGCCTTCAAATTTTCTTTATATCATCTCTGGATCTTCACAACTCCTCTCTCTGCTCCTTCTTCTTACACTCTCTCACCTTATGCTGCTTTCTCTAACCTCATGCTATTCTGTCTTATAATATTATGCTCTCTTCCATTCTGTAGCTTTCTAAAATCTTCAGATCTCTTTAATTCTGCTACATACTCCCTCTCTCTCTATATATATTTTCGTCCCCTTTTTGTACATGAATATTGCCTGTTTTATATAGCTAACTCCATGGTTGTTTGCATTCTACAGGGAATATGAAGTGAACAGGTACGACTCTTTTCCTTCCACCTTCTTATTTCCTCGCTCAGCACATTTAGGATGTTACAACAATATATACAATCATTATAGTATCAAATTGGAGTTTTGCTTTGCCTACCAAGACTTGCCTTTGCATCACATACAATAAAAAATAATCAATGAATTTATATTTATAGTTACAACAAGTATACTTCACTCAGCCCTTTCAGCTCTTGGCTCGCTGTCTGTTTGTCCTTTATGCTGCTGCCATTGTCTTTTCAGTTTTTGCAGTTTCATCATATCAGTTCTTCCCAAGCGCATTTTGCCTTACTCGACCCAGCTGGCACATTTTCGACAGTGCCACCAAATCTCCTTTTGCCCGATTCCGCCTCTTCTTCTTGTGCCCACAACATTCAAAATTTTCTTCAAAAATCATCGTTACCACATCAACCATTGTTTTACACGAGTGTCGGGTCTTATTACTTTCTCGAGTCTTTTCTGCTGCTATATTCTAGCTCTGCTGCATAACTGCTCTGCTTCTTCCGTTTCCTGTGTCTTTTGAGCTGCGTTCACTCACACCAGCTTGTAAATGTTTGTTATTCATATCCACATGCACATCATCCTTTCATCGATCGAACGGTCATTGCACTCCACCTCTTTTAACTTCCTAATCCGACGGAATTCACACACCAAGTTGCATGTTTTTAATTGTTCCCAAACTACGCAAAATAGGTGGTTTTATAATGCCACGCGTCGCCCTCTTAATGCTATTGCATTCGTTTCACCTTTTACCACTTATCCTCCAAAAGCGGTGCGAAACAACAACTTACCAGTTTTCTAATCCTGCCTTCACTGTTCCGCGGATTTCAAAATATATTCCACTATCTTTTAACACTATATTTAAATATATTCGCTCTATAACCATATACGCCTTTAATACATAATACCCTTGTAAATTTTTAATTTCCGCCAATCTTGCACATTTATCGATGCCCAAATTAGCACTTTTAATCTGCATCATAGATCTCTACTCCGTGATCCAACAGTTATCGCTTCATCGCGACCTCCGCTTCGATAAAAAAACATAGCCTCAGACTTGAAATACTTTAGATTTTAACTTCGAACTGTATCGCATCCGGTATCATATCGTATTTCGGAATATCAAGGTTTTATGTTATACTCCCCTTTTCACCTCATATGCGATTTAGGACTGGAAAGGCTTTACATCCGGATTTGAAATCCTTTCAATAATAGTTCTGAGCTGCATCGCATCCGGCCTCTTTATCACACTTCCACGTTTATCAGTGCTATCTCTTCTGAGTTTTGCAATCTGCGATGTGCGATGAACTTCGCATCGCCATTCGCATCGCCAATTTGCATCGCCACTTCACATCACCACTTCGCACTTCCTGTGACCACTATGTTTGTGTGATTTTTTTCCTGCCTCGATTGCGATATGCGATGGTAATATCGCATCACAATATCAGCTATCGCAATATCATTTACCACACCGTGCGAACTCATATCATATGTGATATGCGATATGCGATTGCATCGCATCGCATCGTATATTAAAAAAATTACCTTGTGACTTGCGATTTCGATCTCCGCCGATGTGATCGTCACTGTTGATCTGCACAGATCTACGGTCCTCATTTCTGTTTGCAATTCAATTGTATTTCTGCCCTGCTTATCTTACGTGAATCATATCCATCCATTTCTTTCCTTTGTTGTTGCGATCTAATCGTGACCGTCCAATCACCTCACTTGGAGTTCTTCAAAGACTTTTCTGCCTTAGTCAATTTTTGTTTGTTTATCCTATCGCCACTCTGCAACATCGGTTCCTCCACACTACTCCTCTTGAGCTTGTTCTGTATTCTTCAACGCGATTCTCTCCTGAGCTTTATATTGTCACCGCTCTGTAACACCGGTTCGTCCACGCTGCTCCTCCCTGAGCTTTATTGAGTTTCTAATTGCGCTGATATCTCCTAAGCTTGTTCTTCTATTCGATATTCACTCTGACTTGGGGTTCTTTCCCTTGCTGCATGCCTTAAACATGTCAAACTCTCCTGAGCTTGTTTTGCTGCCTTTGCTCCTTTTCTTCCTTAACTGCTTCTCTGCTGCCTTTGCTTATTTCTACTGCCTCTCACTAGTAAAAAATGATGAAATTAGTGACTAGCTGACTAAAAATGTTAGTCACCGCAATTATTTCAAGTGAAATACTACTAAATTTGAGTAATTTTAAGTGATCGAACTAAAAATGACTAACTTAAATGACTAATTTAGTCTAGGAATAATTTATACGACTAGATAATAAGTGACTAAATTAAAAATGACTAACTTAAATGACTAATTTAGTCTAGGAATAAAATATACGACTAGATAATAAGTGACTAAACTAAAAACGACTAACTTAAATGACTAATTTATTCTAGGATTAAAATATATGACTAGATAATAAATAACAAAATTAATAATAATTAATGTAAATGACTATTATAGTCCAAGAAGAAAAATATGACCAAATAACAAGTACAACAAGTATATGAATTAGTCATTTATGTTAGTAATTTTTAATTGTGGACACACTATTTGTTATGGGTTTTTTGTGGCATTGTTACATACTGTGGTTGATTATTGCACTAGATTCATTGAGAATGATTTCATTAATTTGAATTCAAAGTATGTTGATTTATACATGGTAAATTGATATAAATATTGACTCGAAATTGGTGTATGAGACCCCTTGTTTTTGGAACAAGGGACCCACGTTTGGGCAACGATTTGACTACTAAGTCTACGAAGACATACATACTTTACCCCCTCTGATTTTAAACACATGACCTTTTGAAAAAAAACACACACTCTTAACCATTAAACCATCTCAAACTATATAATAATTTATAAAATATAATAATTTTATACTAATCCTTCTTTTCATACCATTATATTATTATATTATTGATTTATTACACTGTATATAATTTATATTTTATGTTAATCCTTCTCCTCATACCATTGTACCATTAATTTATTACACTATATATAATAATTTATAATATATAATAGTTTCATGTCAATTTATTACACTATATGTAATAATTTATAATATATAATTAGTTTATAATATATAATTGTTTGATGCATTGGCAATGTATAATTTATATTATATAATAGTTTCATGTCAATTTATTACATTATATATAATAATTTATAATATATAATAGTTTGATGCATTGGCAATGTAAAGATTTGAATATATGACATTTGCGGGCATTTGCACCAACTTCAGAATTTTAGTTTGGCCATACGCGGGAATATCCGATTTGGTGTGTTCAGAGTATTACTATCACAACTGGCAAATAATCAAAGCGGACAATTGTGGGAGCACTATCACAACTGGCAAATAATCAAAGCGGACAATTGTGGGAGCACTGGTGTTTCGATCTTTAGTTGTTTGGTTGGAGATTTGGGAAAGCCATTGCTTTCTATTAATTGAAAATTATCAATTACTTGGTTGGAGGAGCCTTGTGGGTTGGAGTAGTTATTATTTAGTATGCAGAGTTTTAAATACAGCTCTCAGAAAGGGAGGGAAATTTGTTGTTGGGTAATGTAAGCGAGTAGTTCTGATCTGGTATTCCATCCTGATTCGAAAAAGAGTATTCTTAAAGAGTTGTTGCATCCCTTCCAGTTACAGATCGATTTATTTACCTTTAATCTGTTTACTCATAACCGACCTGGTTTTCCGAGAAAAATCTACAGTTTTAGCCATTGAACCAGTTGAACGAGAAGCTCGTTCAGTACCGATCATCAATCTGTGTAATCTACGCAAAGAAAAATCAAGAAGCAAGGAGATATCTGTTCTTATCCGGAGAAGGGAGAGCAACGCAAGCAGGAGAGCCCAAGCAGAAGAGCCGCAGGATGAGAGTTGTTACATCTGGTGCTTTGAGAGCTGGTACGCCTGGTGCTTAATGTTACATGTATGTATCTGTCTGGATGTTAACTTAGTTCTTTAACCACTGGTGCTGAAAGATCTGCTTTCACAGGGATTGATGATTCAACTTAAAATTTAAAGTGAAAGTAAATCCCATTGCGTGGGTTCTTTAGAATATCACCATCAAGACCAACAAGCAGAAATGCCTCCTCTTAATAATGGATTGGCAATAATGGGAATACAGAGCACGGCTAGTGGATTGGCAATAACGACAATACAGCGCAGGGCGGGTGCTGATTGGTGTTGTGGTTTTCATATGGGTTACCTCTGTCAAAGTTACTCAGGTATGTACTACTCGAACCTGGACGACTAGAGAAGGATTTTGTGTGTAATTTTCTTCAGATTTGATAGGTTGTATAAAGAGTGATGAATTTTATATGAAGAATCAATTGAATTAAAGGGCAGATTATCTACTTTCCCTACCCTGAATGTGCATCATATGACAGGGACTTGCCCCACAACCATTAGATGTGCACTCTTTTCTGCGCTCATTTATTTTTATTCCTTAAAAAGACCCAGCAAGCAGATCATAGAACGATCTATTGCTACTCTCATTGTTAACAACAATGCATGCTTTTGATGGTCATACGCTGGAGCCTGCAGTGGAAACTAGTTCTAATTGATGTACACTTGAAGGTCACTGCGTCACTTGCCCTTGGGATGGTCACAAAAATGGTGGTTCTGTTCCCACAAAACAAAAACGCTCCTCAAAAACACCAAAATTTCCCGACCCTACATTACCCTACCCTACTGTAACGTGGGAAATGGAAAAAATTGAAAAGCTACTTAAGGCCGTGCAAATATTTTGAAATAAAGAGGAATACTAGATCAGAGAGTGCTGCGATACGATGTAGTGTAAGGTTTAGTGTTTCTCTAGCTCACAAAGTTTGAAGGGTTTATCTCGATATTTAAGCCTCCGAACGGATCAGTAGCGAGATTGTAAAATTGAAGTGCAATGGCTGTGTCTTCTTCATCTTCGATAGATTTCTCTTTGGAAGTGAAATGGCTGTGTCTTCCTCATCTTCGTCTGATACGGGGCCATCGAATCCTTCACTGACAGGCACATCTGGGATCAGACCAAGCATTTTTACATAAAATGCTTCCCCATTCTGCTCTGCAAGATCTTCGGCTTCGAGGAGGCCTTACAGCCGTCCAGCATTGGCGGATGGATCGCACAGACCTCCGAGCATTCCGTGAATGCTATCATAAATCTTATTTCGCCATCTGGATCTTTGTTTTCGTCAATCTTTGCCGCAGATGAGGCGATTGTGGTTCACTATGTGTTTCCATACAAGCACCTTCAGGCGTGGATTCGTCCCATGCTTCAATCGAAGAGGGGTTTGTATATCTTATCTGAAGTCTGCCCTGCTTTATTTAAAGGTTGATTAATGGAGGATGTCCATGGGGGAGGATTTCAAGTGCAGTTGAATGCATTTGAGTATTTTATGTTTTGGTTTGCTTATTATGCTGTATGCAAAGATAATTATATTATGCATCGTTCGGATTCAAATGAAATGAAATGGGGGTTTAAGAAACGTTCCCGGTCTCGTTTCGAGAAATGGGTGTCTTCTCTGCATCATTTGCGTGGTAGCCATGACAATAGAAGGCCTGTAAAGTTCAATTCTAACCCTTATTTTCATCTTCTGAATTTGTATCTATACAAATTTGTTCCTATATCTAATCTTTGCGCTCCTAGTGTGTCTGCACACCTTTTTTTTCGAGGAGAATCCATCGATATTTCCTCGCGCAGAGTTTATTTTTCATACCTTTGTACAATTTTGGTTGGTGAATGACGATTTTCGCCCTTGTCTTCATGGGGTTTCTAGTATTTTGGTATCTTGTTACCTGTTAAAAACCGATATCAGAGGTATACTCTCCTCAATGTAGAAATCATGGAGGCTGTGAAAATATTGGTCAATTATGTAAAAATTACTTTGTGTTGTCCTCAAGAAGAGTCGAATTCTGGATGGGGAACTGCATTACAAATGGATACCTTGAGATTCTGGTCATTTTCTTTGCCACTGAGCACTTTGTTTGTGCCTGCTACATGGTCCCTTCTGCTACAGAGGCCTTTGTACATGTTTATATTACGAGCTTTCAGTTATTGGCCAGTAGGTGCTTGTTTGAAGAATGCTACACCTATTATTGATCTATGGTTGGATTATTTATAGCCTTGGAATATTGGTGTAGAAGGAAAAATAATGCATGCTCTCGAAGAGGATCATTATTTGAGGCAGAGAATAAGATGCTCAGGATAGGGATCAACCATTGTTTCCACTTTCAGGGAGCTTGCTTAATTATTTTATCCTAAAGTATAACCCTCACTTTCCATGACAAAAAAATTGAGGTAACATCTAGTTTCTCCTCAAATCTGAGGTAAACTAAGCCCATCTCTAAGATAGAATGCACAAACTTCCAAAGAAGAAAATTATTTAAGAAAGATTGTTGAAACCCTCTAATTGATGGCCCTTCTTTTTTGCATTTGAATTACTGTTGTAAATCCTTTATAGTATCACTATGAGAGATAGCTTTGGTACCATGTAAGATTTTCAAGCCTAAGTGATTGTTGTCCTCGTGTTAAATAACCCAAACAAAATTTCATTAACAACAGAAAAATAAATTTCATAACATTGCACCGATCACACAAATAGTTGAAAAATGAACAATGGAAAAATAAAATACAGACACATGGATTTCTCCTTCAGATCAATTTTTCAATCTTTTGATCAAAACTTACAAGGTAACCTCTGCAACCTGCTTTAAACAAGTAGTTGTACAGTCAATAAAATCACCTCAAACAATAGTTTATTCCCTGTGAAAATAAGCTACAGTTATAACAATACAACCTGATCTATTTATGCCTTTCCTGAATAGCTAATCACTACGTACAACTACAATAGTACAACCTGATCTATTTATTCCTTTCTTGGGCAGAAAATCACTCTTTCTACCTCTCAATAACTGAAGCACACTCCATAAATACACTCTATGTTAAGACCTGAAGGTGTATGTCCAGATTTGATGTATGGCATGTGCATGAAGAAAAAACAGTGGTCCCAGTTGTATGGTTTGTTGTACTTGCTGGACTCTTTAACATATTTGATTTTATTTTCTTCTGGATGCACTCTTCCTTCCTCCAACTCTCTTGCTTTCTTCTCATGTGCATGAGATCTCTCTTATATGATCTTATTTATGTTTTTAGAGAGGATAACTAATATCCCCAATTCTACTATTACATTGACTTAAAAAAAACAATACTTTAATTTTTAATTTTTATGTAAATATTACAAAATAGAATTAGTCATCACCTTTCCAAGGTGCTCATTAAAGAAATGCAGACATTCACATTGAAACCTGAAACGTGTGCAAGAAGTTTATGCTTGAACTACATTTCTCAACATTTTGTAGCAGCATCGACCTTCCTATTATGTTCTCTGAAAATATGTGAGGAGGAGATTTTCTGAAAAGAATAATTGATCTCCTTTTCCTGTCTGATGACATCCTTAATAAGTATATTTCTGTTCTTCTGGGAGCTAGAGCAAACCCCTTCCCTACCACCCACACGCATAGAAGCTGGTCTGGTAAGATTAAAACTAGCATATATTCATCTTAGTGTTAAATCTCTTAAGTCCACCTTGAGATTTTTGATCTAAGGGTGGGATGGATCCATGCTAAAAGGTAAAATCAAACTGAGGTGGGCTTAAAAGGAACGCAAGAGTGAGTTAGAGACTTTGATTTTAAAATCAAGTTGTTATTGATGGAATTGTTCTCAGCTCTTTTGGAAGGTGGAATCTGGTTACATTTATCTAATGTTCACTGGTATCTTTTCCAACAATTCACGTGTGCTAGGCATGCCTTTTAAACAAACATTTTCATAACAGTTGTTCCGATGAAGAGTTGGATTTTGAAAACCTCACTTTCTACTTGACCTGTAGTGAATATAATATAATATAAATGATGCATCATAATGACTAAAAAGTTCTAAACGCTCAAATATTTACATTATTATATTATGGTTTAAATAAATCTAAATTGACATACTCTGGTGGAACAAGTTGAGATACTGTAGTGGAACGAGCTGCCTATCTTTTGTGGCATTTTTGGGAAATTACATAATTCAGAAAATAGTGTTTTGCAGCATGCATTCCCATGTTCTTTGTTCTTAGATATTCTCTTATTTCTTTTCCTTTATCTATAATTTGTTCATAAACCATGATTACTCGAAGTTGGATACAATTGAGGAAAAATATACTGCAGGAGATAATGGTACAGAGAGGCCTTCTATGTACAAAAAAAATGTTGCTGAACTGTACATTCCATTGACAAAGAACTGCTACTATACCATATTCTTTACTTCATAGTACAATATCCATGTTTTCTTAGACCATTGTTTTATCCACTTTGTGTTCATTTCATAGGAACCAGGACAGTGCCGACTGGTTGCAAGCTCAAGGGGAAGAAAAGAGGTGAATTTCATAATCACATTCTACCTTGAGAATCAGTTCTATATCTTGATGACTTTCATATAATCTAAGACCTCGTAGAGATGGTTTTTTTTCACACCATTGATAGAACCTATATTTAATTTGCAAGTTTGTGTTTTAAACTTCTACAGAATCCCAGTGGTATTACTAGCTTTGGGGCCTCATCTATTTCTTCTCTCTTTTTTTTTCTTTTCAAAGCTTTGATTCTAGGAAATCTATCTAGCACTTGCTAAAAGAGAAAAATGATCTTGAACCAGATTCTCTCTTAAACAAGAGAACGATACAAGTGCATTATGCTTATAAATTTTTCTTTGATTCTAGTTTAACAGATTATCATTAAGGTTGTCAATCCTGCATCCCAAGAGTGTTTCTGTGTCAGGGTTGTGAGATTTTGTGGATCAGGTGCACCAAATGTTCTCTAGGAAATGGTGCATCAAGGACCATGGTTATTTATTTCTTCACTGTGCTGGTAAGGACAACAGTCATGATTCATCATTAAATGTTAGGTAAAGGTAATGAGGAAGGGATCACCATAATGTTCTTTTCTATTATGGTTTTTTTAATCTCATTTATTGTATTTTTGTTTATAGGGTTTAGAATTGTTAGTGAATGGATGACTGTCAAGGCACTCTTTTTGTCATGGTCATAGGATTGAAATCCTGTAAGTATCTTACTTACCTAAATTTATAAGTATAGGTCAGTGTTCTTGGAGCCTTCAATATCTTCTGCTAAAGTATAACCCTCACTTTCCATGCCAAAAATTTGAGGCATCATCTAGTTTGTCCTCAAATATGAGGAAAACTAAGCCCATCTCTAAGATCTAATGCACAAACTTCCAAATAAGAAAATTATTTAAAAAAGATTGTTGAAACCCTCTAATTGCTAGCCCTTGTTTTTTGCATTTGAATTACTGTTGTAAATCCTTTATAGTATCACTATGAGAGATCGCTTTGGTACCATGTAAGCTTTTCAAGCCTAAGTGATTGTTATCATTGTGTTAAATAACTCAAACAAAATTTAATTAACAACAGAAAAATAAATTTCATAACATCCTATCGATCACACAAATAGTTGAAAAATGTGGAAAAATAAAATACATACCCATGGATTTCTCCTCCAAATCAAATTTTCAATCTTTTGACCAAAGCTTACAAGGTGAGCTTTACAACCTGCTTTGAACAAGTAGTTTTACAGTCAATAAAATCACCTCAAACAATAGTTTATGCCCTGTGAAAATAAGCTATGATTACAACAATACAACCTGATCTATTTCTTCCTTTCCTGAATAGCTAATTGCTACGTACAACTACAGTAGTACAACCTGATCTATTTCTTCCTTTCTTGGGCCGAAAATCACTGTTTCTGCCTCTCAATAACTGAAGCACACTCCAGAAATACACTCTATGTTAATACCTGAAGGTGTATGTCCATATCTAATGTATGGCTTGTGCATGAAGAAAAGACAGTTGTACCAGTTGTATGGTTTGTTGTACATGCTGGTCTCTAACATATTTGCTTTTATTTTCTTCTGGATGGCTCTTCCTTCCTCCAACTCTCTTTTCTTTGTTCTCATGTGCATGGGATCTCTTTTATATTTTCTTATATGAAATCCTGTAAGTATCTTACCAAAATGGGCAAAAGACTGGCACTGACACTGTGGGATCATTAGTAAAAAGAAGCATGGAAGATAGTTGTTATGGATATAATGATTAGTGGCAAAAATATCTTCTTGATAATTATCCTTTTTACAGCTCTCTTGTTGTTCACTTTCTTGTATTTTTCCACAAGTTTGTGCACATCGATACCAAGGCAGTTCTTCAGATGACTCACAAGGTGCATTGCTCTTTCCTTCATTCTATTATTTCTTATTGATAGTATCAAGTAATAGATGAATAAACATTTACTCTTCAAGCAAGATCCCATGGTTATTTAAAGAAAGATCCCATGGTGGATTAAAGGGACTTATTTTAAGGTAGGATCCACAATTAGGATTATTACACCTAGGTTTTGTATCTCAAAAATTAGGACACGAAAAATTTACTTGTGGAACTGTGAAAATCAATTAATTGGAACTTCCTCTTGCATGGAAATAATGACATTGCAGGGAATATGTAGATTGCTACCTTTTAAATATTGAATTTTCCTATGCAGTCAGTGCTATATAAACAAAAAAATCAACATTAACAACAAATGATCCATTCCTGATAGATTAAGTTATGAACAACTTTCATGCATGTAAATGTAGGCTTGAACTTGATATAATTATTTATTATGTTAACTATCCTTCTATTTTGCACTCAAATGCTTTGTATGTGAAAAGTACCTCGTGTTATTGAAACTTAATATGGTTGTTAATTCAACAAGCAAAGTATTTTTTTTGGTTTAAATTAGAGACATTTAGATTAGTGTCTATGTTTTAGATCTCAAATGCTTTGTCTTAAAAATACTTTCCAACTTATCATTTTATGTTGACAAATTCATCGTAGTTTAAATAGTTGTAGACAAGATTTCCAATCAAATAGCTAAGCACACCATCTATTTATAGTCTTTTGTGGAGGGTCATTTCCATAAATGATTTTTGTTAGTGAGACTAATGTCTTGCTCGAGAGACAATGGGTAAATTCAGCCTGAAGTCATCGTACTTAAGTTACTTCTATTTGATAATTCAGCGTGCAATTTATATGCTTCCTGTTTTGGACAACTTCTGCAAATAAGGATTGAGTTTTTCATTTTACATCAGATAGGTACTTTGCTAACTTTGTATAAGTGGCAGAAATGTTGAATGGATATGGAAAAACTTGTGATCCCAACCCAAACCTATTTTCAAGAAATTTTTTTTTGGTATATTCTTATACACTGTCAAGGGTTCCGACACAAATTGGGACAGATCATGGAAAATTGGAACAAGGATATAGTTAGTTTAATCTTTTTCACATGTTTGCTGTCTTTGTATTATAAAAAATCGTAATGCTTTTCTTACCAAAAAAATTCCTAAACTTGTGTAGTAAGTCTATTGCCTTCAATGAAAATTGAAGACCTAATTTTCTCAATTCATTCCCGATAACTGTCAGGATAATGTTGATATGCCAATAGTTGGACTTCGCAATCCATTCTCAAGTTACATAAGAAGTGAGTGCAACTCAGTGTTACTTAGGTGGATCATGGTTGGGTAGCAGTGGTCTTGCATGAAACCTTGTATTTCTTGCTAAGTTTGATGATTTTTTTTTGCTTTCTTATTGAAAATGTTCCCGGATTTCAATATTTCACTGTTTTAGCTTGATCTTCTAATAGGTTCGCTTTGATAATGGTAATAGTTGGTGGTTATTATTTCCAATTTGTTTCTTTTATCCAGATAGAAAAAATACTTGAAATCCAATTTACATTTGTGCATTTTCATTGTATATTCATGGTCACCTTAATTTTCAATAGGTTTTTGTATTTGGATTAGATTGATCTCAGTTTATACTAGTCTTCATAGAACCTGTATAATTTTGTTTGTTAATGTATTTTCTGACAAGTATATCAAACGAGATTCAAAAGGGTGGACTATGATTATTCATAGTTGAATTTCCATTCGTATTTCATTGTATAATTCTAACTAAGATATGTATTGGCAATGGCATCTTTTTTCTAATGCGTCCTTTGTGTTATTACCTCTATTCTTTGCTTTTCCAGAAAACAGGTTTTATAATTTGTTAAAGTCTTTTGTATTCTAATATAATGTTATGTTTTCATCTGTAGGTATTAAGTGTTTTGGTATCTTCAAAAGAGATAATGTGTCTTATTCGAAGCACAGATTTGACATACAATGATGTGAAGTCGGGAAGTGCACCATGCTGTTTTGACAGTTTGCATAAGGTTGTGCTTGCCATTCGAGAGCAGCTACAAGTCTTCTCTCTATGAGCTATATAGTGTTATGATGTAGGGTACCATTATCCAATGCACCATTTTTAACAAGGTTTTGTTTGGAAAATTTCTCATTATATTAAGAGGTTTCTTTGTGACAACTACAGGATTGGGAGGGTGATTTATCAAATTTTGAGAAAGACAGTGAACTTACTCACTCTCCTTCGCAAAAAGAAACACAAATGTTGCAACTTTTCAGCACCAGTGATAGTGGAGGCCATCAAATTCTAAAGGTGAGTTTTGTGAATGGTTTCTTTCTCCGTTTTGCAAGACTCATTTGGTTGATGGGGTAGGTTTATAATTTATTTTGTCCATACATCAAATTTGGAACTTTACAAAGATAACTCCTTACAAACATTAATTCAACAAAATTATTATTTATGCCATTATAAGGAGGCAACTACATTAGTAATTGTTTATATTAATTTTTTCCTAGGGAAATATGTTCCCATAACTTGCCCACATATTAAATGTTCCAAGTGAGGAAGTTGGTACCTTGTCAGAGTATGATGGAATCCCCATTTCTCCCTCCTTTCCTTGTATATTTTCCGTATGAGGAATGGAATTGACTTCTAGTTGAAATACTAGTTGGTAACTGGACATAACTACTTGGGAATAGATCTTGTAACCTCCCTGGGTATTATGCCTTCTGTAGAAAGCGTTGGGAAAACTGAGCTATACTATTGTGCTAACTATTTATTACATATGTACAAACATGAAATCTATATTTATTGGGATTTTCTATAACTAAAATGGAAATGAATTATATAAGTCTTCCATATAAAGAGCTAGAATGACTTTAAATGTTAGGTAGTTGGACACTATTTTATTCAAGAGCAGAGCTGTGTTGGAGTATATTATTCCTCAATATTTTCACCATACTGCAGAGCTCATCTTCAGGGTATAATTGAAGTTTGATTAAACTTGGGATTTTAACTTATTTTATAAAATTTGAATTCTGCTAAAATTAGTTGGATAAGAATATAGTTTTAAAAAACTGATTTCTAATTAATGTTAGCTGGATAATAACATAGTTCTGATTTAATTTTTCTAGTTGGAAAATATTGAGTTTCTGAACTTTATAGATGATATTTTTTGGGAGGGAGATGGGAAGGTAATTTAAAGGCCTTTTATTAACAGATGTTGATTACCTATGATTCAACCTTCTGTATGCCTCTGGTCTGCCACTAGGGAAACTAGGCCATTTGCAATACAGGAGGTCTGCTGTCCAAAAAATATACATTTTCAAAAAATATACTGAGTTCTAAAAAATACTACAGTGCCTTGGCTTAACAACCACAAAATCTAACAACATATAATCCTACTATAATTGTAAAGATAGAAAACATAAATTTTCATGAAGAGACTAGGAGGTGGAAACTTCCACATCTATGGGTGCTTGATCACCTGGACTGTCTGGATGAGTTGGGCCTTTGCCATCCAGTAAGACCGTTTTGATCCTTGCCAAATTCTTTCCCATAACTTTGTTCATCATCATCAAAATTTTGTTTTTAGTGTCATTTTTGTCAAGCAGCACCCTTCCCAGCAACTGTCTAGTTGTAATGCTCATCCAGGTGGCATGATCCAAGCATTGCATCACCAGAGACCTTTGGTAAGTCTGGCGAATGGGACTGGTACAACTACTCTTGATAGATGGGCTTTCAAAAACGAGGCTACGATACCACTCAAATTTCCATTGCCAATTTCCCACCCTCAAATGCTACTAGACAGTGTCAAGTCACATGGAAATTGATGAGCTTTCGGGTTTTATGTATGCCCTCGAGTGGCCTTTCCACAGATAGAATCCACCTCAGAGATAAGTGCCTTGACCAACTGAGGAGTAAGGACTTGATGAGAGGAAAAAAAATAGACCCGAGAAGGAGTTGATCCGAAGAGGAGGGTAGCCCAAGATGGCTTGGTCCCTCTCTCAAACAACACCTCGACAAAGCCTTGCACCACCATAAACAAAACCAGAAAACCCATAAAGTAGCAAGAAATGACAGAGGATGCCCTGGATTCAGCATAATAAGATAGAAATTTCCATTTTGAATAACAATTTCCATCATGAAACAAATGTTCTTTGCAAAACTTCCCAAATCTGAACTGAGGCCTTGCAAAGATCGCTTCTCACATGGGAGTAGTTTGGTCGAGAGTAAAAGCATCATCTGAGATAATGAAGGGAATTCCAAGTTCCAACTGTGTACATGTTCTCATGAAGTGGTGTGGTGGGCACATCTACCTTACCCACTGCTCAAGGTGACAGAGGCCCATCCAGTCCTACTATGTGTTCCCTCCCTCATCACCCTATTTGGGGTTAGATGATGTTAATTTGATGTAAAGCATCAAAGAGGAAACCTGACTTCAATGACTAGTTAAATGTATTGTTTATAAATTAGACAAGGTTAGTGAAGGTTGTATGGAAATTTCATATTGTTTTTGCCTATATCTTTATCCTTTTTTTGTTTTTTCTCTTTTTTCAGCTTTTATTTTTTATTTTTTTTACCCAGAGGAGAAATTGCATGTTTGCAAAACGAGGCTTTTAGAAACATCTTTGTCCATATGACGAAGTTATAATTTCCATAAATATATAAAATGGTGATACAACCTTTAGGCATCCATATTTTATTGATTATCTCTTCTATTTTTTCCTCCCTCAGATACTTCTAATTGATTTATTCCAATGGGTGTTTCCATCAATAGTGTCAATATATTTTTGTATAGGGGCCCTTGCTAAAAATATATTCCACCCTATTTCTTGTCCTCATGCTTATTTAATAAAATCTGCCTATTTCCAATGGAGTAGATGCCACTTGTTTTCATTTTTATCACTCCAAAGGATGTTTCTAATGATTCTTTCTAGATATTCTATAATTGCAGCACGGACCATTAGAATGTTGCTTTGATAGAGGGATATCTGGTAGGACTGTGGATAAATATCCTCGAGTCTTGTACTTCAGTTTATGTTTCAGCTTATCATATAATAATAGTGTCCAGTCTCTTGCCTTATGTTTCAAACTTGACAAATAAATAGGATAGAACAATGGGATTGCTAACTTTGTCAGTGTTGATACGGTAGGGATGTAAAGGTTTCCCTATCTAGTGTTTTTAAGAAAAACCATATCTCTTGTCTCTCATGCCTATTTAAGAAAAATCACCCATTTCCAGTGGAGTAGATGCCACTTATTTTCATTTTTATCTCTCCAAAGGATGTTTCTAATGATGCTTTCTAGCTATTGTATAATTGTAGCAGGGGCCATTACAATGTTGCTTTGATAGAGGGATATATGATAGGATTGGTAGAATTGGGTTCATCCTCCCCAACTAAAATTGGGTTGTGATATGAATCATAAAATGACTTTGAGATTTTGAGATGTTTCTAACTGATATTCTTCTTGATACACAGCACATTGAGCTAATTTCTCCACCTGCCCCAAAGGCAAAAATTCAAACTTTTGATGTTGTTGGGCCTGTCTGCGAGTTTGTAGACTTTTTAGGAAAGGAAAGGGAACTTCCAACTCCAGAAATGGTAGTTAGTTACAGGACAATAATTATCACACATAATATACATGCATGATGAGAAGGAATTGATTTTCCAATATGATATTTAATTGTTTCTAGAATTATTTTGTGATGCTTCTTTGAAGGCATACACTTGTGGCTTAACTTTGAGTGGCCATCCTCTTTTAGTGGGCAGGAATGGTGGTCCATGACACGGGAGCTTACTGCATGAGTATGGCATCAACTTACAACTTAAGAATGAGGCCAGCAGAATACTGGGTAAGTTAAGTTGTGAATGCATATTTTTGTTTCTAGATTGGAGTGAATGCTATATTTTTAAAGCTTGACAATGCTGATTTTGACGATTGAGAGAATGCTAGACAGATTCAAGATGATGGATCAGTTAAAAAGATAAGACATGCTGAAACAATTGTAGGTGCTTGCTATAACTCATGACATTGTTGACCATCTTGTCTTATAGCGTACAAGAACAGTCAGGGTCTTCTTGTCAAGTTTGCTAGGCTGTTAGGTAGTTGGTGCTGAACTTAGGATCTTGAAAATTACAAAATTTTGGATTGACATTAACAGATTTTGATGTTAACAGATTTTCATATGAATATTTTTTAGAGTAAAATGTAACTGCAGATAAAATTTTAATTTTCCTCTTCTGGGCTATTGGTGTGTTCTCTATATGGATTACTTCATAGAGTGTATTTGTATAGCAGTTTATTGAAGGTGTTTGTATGACATATTTTAAAGTTGTTAGAAGGTATTTTTGGACCAACTTTAAAACAGTCTTGTAGCAACAATTGAAAGTTTTTTTAAAAAAACCTTTAAATACCCCTTTCTAGCACATTGAAAACCTTTTGATGATGGATTTAGAGCAGGTTTGAATATTTAGTTTCGATAGTTATTTGAATCATTTGAAGAGCTAGAGCAATCTCCTTGGAGCGACTATTGAAGAATCTTCGATACCATCATTACTATGCCATTATTTTGGGACAATTATATTAGTGTTCCTTTATGTTAGTGTAACTTTCTTTTAAATTTTAACCTCCTATTACATTCTTTGAAAGATATATAGGAACTAAAATTTCCATATATTTCACTTAATTATTGTTTTCCCCACTCCCCGGCGTTACTTTACACCTCTCGGTGCAAATGCTAGTTACATAGTCATTACAAGGAAGACCTACCTAGTTACACTCTTCAACATTATAACTATATATAATTTTGATGTTTCTAGGTTGGAGATTGTACTATTTTCATTGGAGGATGCTACTATTGATGTGCACGAGGCTCTTGAGTTACTTGGTAGGATTCTCGCAAAATTGGTTGTTGAAGGGATATTATTTATTCAAGATAT
Source organism: Pinus albicaulis (assembly GCA_034641835.2). Classification (NCBI taxonomy): domain Eukaryota; kingdom Viridiplantae; phylum Streptophyta; class Pinopsida; order Pinales; family Pinaceae; genus Pinus; species Pinus albicaulis. The sequence continues at coordinate 576,055,645 of CM076574.1, forward strand.
AACAAGGGAAATCAAGGATGGAGGTACATAGCCATGAAACTTATTAGAAACGAGGGGATTTTGAGGTATTTCTCAAGAAGAAAATTTCAAGGTAGTCTGCTCACAATTTTAATGCCCGATCAATTTTGTGGTTTATTTGTGATCTCTCATGTTGAATAGTGAATGGTTGGTTAGTTTTTAGCTCGTGCTCACATTTGTTGGTTCCTGAAGCTTGAGCACTTTATAACAAAAATAGGCAAAGTCAAACAACACAAATGGTCCACTAGCTCTCTTTTCATTTGCTAATATTATAATGAAGTTTTATTAGAGGCACGGTTTGTTTGTTTATTTTGGTTAGAAAAGGGTTTGCTCTTGGTTTTATGTGATTTTCAATTTATCGTATGTAGCATGTTGAGAAATGGGAAAGAATAACGTGGCATTTATTTTGCAGAAATTGATGTTGAAGGAAAATTGCTTTGACATTGTTGATGTTAAGGTATATGTTGTATAAACTATTTATAGTCTAATTTATGTTATATTCTAGTGTTCATTGTCTTTCATTTCTTACAGTGCATTGTATTTTCTTTTGTTTTCATAAAATGAAATCAGTATTGATGGTAAGAAGCATGAATTGAAAAAAGAGAAGAGCAATAACATTGGAGCGACAAATGAAAAAAGAGAGAGGAGAACTGGTTTGGTGATACCTTTAGAACCAATATCTCGCATAAGACACACATATAAAGACCGATGATCAAGTCTTTAGAGTTGGTGAATTCACCTGTAATGCCTTGACAACACAACGATAATGTTTTGAAGTGATGAAACATCATTTCATGTGTAAATTGTAGTCCAACTAATATAAAGTTGCAAACTCATATTGTAATATTTTAACATTTCATATAATATAATTTATGTGGTTAAAATTATTTATAGTTGCACTTAATGTTGTTTAGTATTGTAATTAAACTATGCGACTTTGTGTTTTCATATTAGATGAACATGCACATTGTATGACATTTTTTAAATCATACAAATTAATTTATGTTAATTAATAATGAACACAAATAAAATGAATATGTGACTAAATTAATCATTTAGAATGATTATTAATGAAATGAATATAAATTACTAAATCAGTCATTTATATAATGAATAGATGGCTACTGCAAATGATAAATTTGTGACTACAAATGATGACTAATTTTTGCATATATACGACTATTAGTAGCTAATTTACAGTATCTTATAACACTACTAAAATTTAGTCACATTCCTTCGGTCATTAATTGGTTTCAAACAATGACTAAAATTTGCATATATATGACTATTAGTAGCTAATTTACAGTATCTTATAACACGACCAACATGTTGGTCATAGTTCTTTGGTCATTAATTGGTTTTCTTGGGTGATCATATAGTAATATATTTTGTTGTATATTTGGTCATTAATTGTGACATTTAATGACCAAATCAAAGACCAAATCAATAACTAAATGAATGACTAAATCAATGACCAAATGAATGACTAAATGAATGACTAAATCAGTGACAAAATGAAAGACCAAATGAATGACTAAATTAGTGATCAAATCAATGACTAAATCAATGACCAAATCAATGACCAAATATACAACTAGATAACAAAATTGAGATGACCAATTAATGACTAAGCTAAAAACGACCAAAAGTTGGTCGCGTTATAAGATACTGTAAATTAGCTACTATTGGTCACCGACCGAAAAATAGTCGTTTATATGCAAATTTTAGTCGTTTTTTTAGTAACAAATTAGCCATTTTGTACTAGTGTCTCTTGCCTTTGGTGCCTTCTTAGCTGCATTCGCTGCCTTTGCCATATTTGCTGCCTCTCTACATTTTCTATTCCTTGCCTTTCTGCTGCTCCTCTGCCTTCCTTTTATGCTTTCTTACTGCACAATTTCCTGATCTGCTCCTTTGCCTTATTGCTGGTTCTTCTCTGCTCCTTTGTCTTAAGTGCTGCTCCATTGTGCTCCTTTGCCATCAATGACAATATTTCCAACATTATCTTCAACTTGGACTGTTACGACTTAAGACTTCAATTCTTCTTAAGTCATTCTAACTTATTATTCAATAGATTCTTGTCACTTTTAAGCTTCTTTATTTGCATAAGAAGGTTTTGGTTATGATTTCTTAGACATAAAAAATCTTCGCTTTCTAAATTGTTGACTTTATTCTTAGTATCCTTCTCATATTTTAAACCTTTGATTTTCTCTAATAACCTTTGATTAAGGTTTTTTAATCACAATTTTTTTTTTGATATACTCTCGTTTAGTTTCTTCTCATAACTTTCCTTTTTTTGTTTTAGTCTTTGTTTCTTAACCTTAGACTTCTTGACTTGGAAAATTAATTATTCATTGTGGTTCTTAAGTTGATGAATTTCTTCAGTTTTATTGGACATGACTTCTTCAAGATCCTTTTGCTTCTTTAGCATTGTTTCTCGATTCTCTTGTAGCATCAGTTTTGAAATATCCTTAAATTATTTTGGTGAAGGCATTGTTGATTGTGACTTCATTGTCATATCCTGGAAGGTGATTATCTTCTTCTTATAAGGAAACATAAAAATATTTCTTTTTCTATGTTTAACATGAACGTGCCCAATTCTTTTAACCAAGTTTGACCAAAATTATGTCAATCTTTAGATTAAAAATAGTTACAACATGAAATTAAGATATGCATTCATAGTGGTCAATTATTACTTTTAAAACATTAACTTCATACTCTTTGTCGCCAAAAAATTTCATCTTTCTCCCATGCTTGGCTCTGGGATTAATAGTTGATTCGCCAAATTAACATTGATGTATTTGTTCTCATCACTTGTGATGATAACGAGATTAATCTCCTTGCCTTGGTTATTCTCTTTTAATACAATTAATTTACAAGTTGCAATTGAAATCCCTTTATAGGAAATTTTTCCTTCCTTTGTTTTTGGATTATAATCCGTTTTATTCTTCAATCATTGACTCCATATTGCCTTTTTTTTAGTATGATCTTAGGGTTTAAAAGTAATCCTCTCACCTCCCCCACCCCTTTTTTTAAAACTACAAACCTCTTTCTTTTCCAAGTGTTTATATATATATATATATATATATATATATATATATATATTCTTTTTCTTTCCTTTTATAATATATCAGCTTACCACTAACAAGGTTGATTGAAAAATTACCTTGATAATTACTTAGGGTTAACTAATATAATGTAACTCCTACTCAATTAGTGGTATAATATATTTATCCTTTTAACTTATATATATATATATATATATATATATATATATATATATATATATATAATCACTTTTTATATATGGTAGCTTTACCATTAATTGGAATATTCCCAATATCTTTTTTCTTATACTTGATAAGAGTAACCCCCGATCGGGGTGCGGGTTAGGTCCTCCGTTGTCAGCAGCCTTTACTGCCTGAGCTGGCTGTCAGTTTTGTAATTATGACCATGATCTTCATATGAGGACACGATCGATTGTAATTATACCACCGTCTGTCGATGAGACGGCTCTTCATAGCAGATTTCATGTTGGTTTTATGTGCATTTGTATCATTTTGTGGTTTATTCCCGCGATTTGGCACAACGTAGGAGGGTATTTTGGTGGTGCTTTGGGTCGGTTACAGCGATTGCTTACAGGGTTTTGGTATGTACTGCCTCACTTTTCTACTCTTAACTCTGTTCATTCTTCGCAATATGCCATGGATTTGTCAAAGGTGACGGGTTTGTTGATAGTTTTGCCTTCATGTCATTTTCATGATGTTGAGGAGGTCGATCCCTGCTTCCGAAGTCCGGTTTTCAATGATTGTTTTATGATATGGTTGTTTAAGGATTTTGATGTGGGTTTATTTTTCCGCTCTTTATTCTATCTTTGCATGTGTTTTACTGGCTGTTATGGAAGGCTGGTTTGCGGCACGCTCTGTTTTTGTAACTGGACTCTTTCACAGCCTCATGGCAGTTTACCACGACATGGGTTTTTCATTTTGCATGCCGGTTCTGTGGGTTTCTTTGCACCTTGTCCGGATTTTCCCAGTTGCTGCTCATCCTTGGTCAATATGACCCTTACTACTCAGTTTTGCGCGCAGTTGTTTATGTTCGGCCCTGGAATCATTTGCCTATCCTTCAATTGGGTTGGATTTTTGCATTTTACCAACATGCACCTCCTCGATACTCCTCTGATGCATATTTCAGATTCCCTGCCTTACTGTTCCGCGCTGTTGCTTTATTTGTCTCTCACAAGCTTGTTGGGAGCCAGCATGACACAATCCACCTCGCCATCTCGCAAATCAAGAGCCAAGGTTAAGCCAACGAAAATCTCTTCACGCTCTTGTAAGCGAGGGTGTAAAACTAATGTGTAGGTTGTTGAAAGTTTGGTTAACTCTTACACTGCCACGACCCCTTTGCCTATTCGTAAGAACATTCAGGACTGGGAGAAGCATAGTTCAGAAGAAGAAGTTGATCCGCAGCAGCAACAAGTAACAATGGATTTCCTGCTTGACCCTGGTAGTACTAGGGGCATGGTATCTCTTTTTTAGCAAACTGTTAAGATGTATTGGAGGTTTAAATGTGTTCTTGCCAAAGCCCTGATGAGTATGAAGGAACATGAAGCTCATTCTTCCTTGTTATTTGAGCTTAATCATATCAAACAGGACATGACTGCCATGCCTAAGATTCAACATCAACATAATGACAGAATTGGACACATTGAAGAGCAGCTGCGTGATATGCAGTGGGTGGAGTTGCTTGGGTCCTCTGCTGAAGATCCAGCCCTTGTGCAATCTTCTGATGGCTAGGCCTCTTTGTTTCTTTTTGTTTGTATATGTTTTTTGTTCAGCGACTTTATAGTTGTTGTTTCATATGTAAGTATTATAGACATAGTCGAGTAGTTCTTGTTGCTACAGATAGACTGAAACAATATCGTTTTTTGTTGGCCTTTAACTTTTTAAGATGGCCAACAGACCTGGTTTCCCCTTGGGCAGGTTGAGGCACATTTTCTTGATGTATTTATTTAGCAACTTGCTCTCAATAATAGAAAAATCAAGTCCTACGGAATTCACAAAAAAAAATAATACTTGATAAGAGTAAGTACATATATTATATATATATTTTTAATAACTATTTTTTTCTTCGATATAACCATATAAGTGCGAATTTTCTTCTGTAATCACCTTATAAAAAAAAACCTTAGCTTATCCTCCAATCGAAATAACACTTCTTGAAATGGCAACTTTTGATGGCTACCAACAGTTATCAATTCAAATTTCAAACACTGTTTAATATACTAAAACCTTTAACATGAACAAATAGGAATTTAGTGATCTATAGCTTCGATCGATGATGATTAGTCATCTATTGCGTTGAATGCCCATACACGCAGTGGCTTTGTCCAAACTCAAACTTAACAAATTACTCAATCATGTGAATTGTAATCTTGCACAACGACTATGATTGTAGTTTCTTGTATGGCGAAAAGTGCCAAAAGAAGATCTTACTGCCCTCCGGCCAAAACAAATTTACAGAAGTGATGACCGATCTGTTTTAGTAACGCTCTCATGTGGATACCTATGTAACGTCGGGGCTGCGGGAATTAGTGGTAGTGACCGATCAATAGTGGTAACGATGGAGTGTGTTTAGGACAAGGACTCTGATGGCGGAAACATGGCTGGTTGAAAGTGGATGTTGCGGTGAAGGACTATGGAATGTCTTAATGGAAGAGCAGAAGCTACGACGGTTAGAAGACTTGACGGCTACGATTTAGTAGGAATCAGGTGTTGGCAGCTCCAACAACTATTGGATGCGGCCACAGTAGCTAAGGTGTTTGTTTTTTGTTTTTTCTTTAAATACCATTATATATATATATTTAAATAATTTTTGTTTTTTTTTTTAATATATATATTTTTAAATGTATTTTATATTTTGTTTTGTTTTTGTTTTTTAAACATATAATTTCTTTTTTTTTTATATAATATATATATTTTTCAAACCATATATATATATATATATATATATATATATATATATTATTTTTATTTTTTCTTTAAAAGCTAAAGGCTTATTGGCTAAAATGGAGAAACTCCATTTTGTATAGCGAATGCCTCAATTCTGATGACAAGAAGATAAAACATCTTTAATACCAATGTAACGAACAAAGTTTGTATATGCAACAACAATCTTCAAAATACGTCAAAGACAAAGACATCCATTGTAGGGTAAGTAACATATAATTCATCAAAACAGTTTAAAAAAAACTCAAAAGAAAAAAAATAAAAAATTGAAAAAGAAACATTAAAAAAAAACAAATTAAAAACTAGTAAACAAAAACATAAAAATAAAATATAAAATATATTGATTAAAAAAAACCAACAAAACAATTTAAAAATAAATATAATAATTAAAAATAAAACATAAAAGCAATAATAATTAAAAAAATAAATCATTTAAAAATAAATAAAAAACATTTAAAAATAAAAGAATTAAATTAAAAATAAAAATTAGAAACCGGGCAGGCTTGGGGCTTGGGCGGGTGATGGAGTTGCGAGCTGCCCACCCAGACCCTAGGCCGTGCAGCTGCTTGGGTGGGAAGTCAATCCTTGGAATCGACTTCCTGCCCACGGGGCTTGGGCAGGGTGATGAAGCTCCGTGTTGCCCGCAACTCCCCCGCCCGCCTAGGCCCCAAGATCACCAAGTTTCAATTTTTTTATTTTTGAAATATAATTTTGATTTTTTTATTTTTTTTTAATTTATTTATTTTAATGTTTTTTATTTTTTATTTTATTATTATTATTATTATTATTTTTATGTTTCATTTTTTAATTAATATTTTTTGATTTTTTTTTTTTTTAAATTATTATTATTATTTTTTAAATAGTTTCTAATATATATATATATATTTTCTTTTTTGGGTTTTAAAAATAAAATAAAATTGTTTTAATGTTTTTTAAGTTTATGTCAATTTTTTTCTTTTATTATTATTATTATTATTATTATTTGGCAACTGGTTTGGGTTCATCAAAGACTACATCAGGGCTTGACCTGTGGCTTGAAAAACCGCGACCCAGGGGGCATCTAAGCCATCAATATTACTGGGGGATCATACCTGACCTGGTCGACACCAACAGTAAGCTAACTAGGTTTAACTTGTCTCCTCCACCTAGCATGGGCGTAACAACCTCCATGATGTTTGATCCTGGGTCGTCCCTCTGACGAGGCCTATCTTAAACTGGTTGTGCTAGTGGGACTTGAATTTATTATTATTATTATTAATTAATTGTATTATTTTTTTTTAAATTTTAACGTTTCTAATTTTATTTTATTTTTTTGTCTAACCCACGTGGATTTGAACTTTGAATCTCTTGCTTTACATATGACTTCATAACAAGGAAATCACCAATTGAGCTACATCCCATAAGCTTAATGTTTCTAATTTTTTTTTTAAAGATTATTATTATTATTTTTAATTTTTTTAATCTTTTGGTTTTTAAAATTGTATGTTCTATTTTTTTTAATAATTTTTTTTGTTATTTTTACTTTAAATTTTATCTGAATAATTATTTCTTGGGAAAAAAAAACTTAAAATGTCATCATCTTTGGATATAAAATTCATCTCAATTTCATAAAATTCGTAATTTTTTAAGTGTTTTTATTCATTTTTTCATAAAATTATTTTATTTAACATGTTTTTATCTCCACGCCCACCAAGCCCCGAGGTTTCATTATATATATATATATATATATATATATATATTTTTTTTTTTTTAATTTTTTTTTTTTCAAATTTTAATTTTAATTTTAATTTTATATTATTTATTAAATTATTATTTTTAATTTTTTAATGTGTTTTTAATAATTTTTTTAATGGTTTTTTATTAATTTATTTGTATTTTATTGTTTTTTTTCCAATTTATTTTTTAATGTTTTTTTATAAGTTTAATTTTTTTGAAATGTTTTTTTTTTTTTTTAATTATTTCTTTTAAAGTTTTTAAAATTATTTTTATTATGTTTTTTAATGTTTTTTTTGTTTTATTTTAAAATTTTTGTTTGTTTGTTTTTGTTTTTAAATTTATCTCATAAATATTATTTATTTGTTTTTCAGGTTTATTTATTTATTGTCAAATTTTTAATTTTTTTCTTAAATTATGCTTTTTTTAATAAATATTTTCATTTAAAAAAAAATATTTTAACCTTTTTTGTTTTGTTTTATTTTTATGTTTTATAAGTTAATTTTGTTTTTTTCTTTTTTTTCTTTTACATTTTTATGTTTGTTTGTTTGTTTTTTTTTATATATATTTAGTTGTATTTTTTTTGGTCATGTTTTATTTTTTTATTTTTTTTAATGTTACAATATATATTTTTATTAACTTGTTATTATTATTATTTTTTTTTTGTGTATGTGTTTTTGTTTTTTAAATTTAATTTTTCAATTTTTCAATATTTTCATATTTTCAATATATTTGAATAGATATATATGTCAAAATAAAAAGTAAGTAGAAGTAATAAGTCGATGACATCAATTTTTTGTTGATGGTATACTACATTTGCGGTTGATAGGATTCCAGAAACAACAATATATATATTGCATAATCTTCAATATGTTTATTAGTTTTGATTTATTAAATTCAAAATATATATAATTTTAACATTAAATTATTATTAGCCCCGATCAGGGTGAGAGGACGAAGCGATCCACCTAGGGATCGAGATAATGAAGGCTTGCATGGGAGATAGGGAAAGTGGACGGGCTTCCTGGCGCCATTGCATGCTCGACGTTATGAGGGATAAGAGGTTATGATGGTGGTGGGTATTAGACGGAGCACGATGCGAAGTTAACCTTGCTCTCTAGGTTTTGTGTGGTTCATTCTACATGCAAACAATCGTTTGGTGGTGGTGACTGCTTTACCATGAGGTTCATTACGCTCTATGGGAGTGGGTTGTTATACCATGCTAGTCTGGAGAATTGAAGCGTCAGAGGAACCAAGCGAGAGATGATTACGCCTTGTGGTATGTTTCTTTGGCCTACTGGGTAAAGGAAATGGAGGCTCCGCTACAAGATTGGAAGGGTTGAAGGAGAATTTTGCTCTGGATGTGTAAATTGTCGGTTTTCTTATTTTTACCATTTTTTTCCATGATGCTCTCTATTTTTTATGGCATCTTGTTATTAAAAATGGGCATGTATATGTGTTATTGGTCTGTAATTTAAGTTTTTTTGGTCAGTGAACAACTTCATCTCTAGTTACCACCTTGGAAAACTAGAGAGAGCAATTGGCAGTTGGGGATAAGGAAATACCGGGAACTCTATCCCACAAAGGGTATGCCCGTTGGGCTTGCTGTCATATCCATGACGCAGCTTGGAAACACAAAAAGTTGGGGTTCTCCACAATGAAAAAACCAGGGTGTGTTAAAATAAGGGAAGGGAAAAAATTTCCCAGAACTATTCTTCAATTCATACAATGAAGAGTTATTAAGCAATGGATTTGTTTGATTAATACAAGCCCGCCTAAACCAAAAAGTGCTCCAAAATCCTACACGAAGGGTTTCATCTCTTGTGTGGGTGCACACAGTCTTTAAGGCAAAGGATAGCTTGTCAAAAGAGAGTATGGGGAAGGTTCCAGGTAATGGAAAGAGAGGGCAGGAAGGCCACGTCAGAAACCATCAAGGAGATAAAGATAAAGGGAAGGGGGCTTCCACCATCAGGCCTTGTAAGAGAGGTAGAAGGCCAGATGCAGAGAACATGCAGATCATATTGCATGCTTTCTATGTCGGGACCCTGACATAGGTCAAAACTATGATATCAGCGTGGGAGTCGAAATTAATAACATAAGTAGCAAAGAAATCTGCAGAGGATTGGGGGACTCTGATCATGGACCCAGGGAAAAACTAGGGGCGGTTGACCTTGTTCAAGAAAACAACCCACTTATACTGACTGATGAAATGCATCATGGCGAAATCCATCATTGAAATTCAGGAATGACGGAGGCACCCGTAGGACGAGATGAACCCAAAGGAATTTCAGAAGGAGCTGCAATCTATCCAGCTGCAATTGCGCCATCAGTATGTATGTCTTGGTAGATTGAGAGACAACTACAAGGTATGCACTAATTCGAGATGCCAGGTTCAAGTGCTAAAGGTCCAACACCGGTAGAGTCGTTTGAAGACTGGCTACCTGAAATATGTGTTAATAGTTCTTTTTGCTATGATGTTTATGGCAAATAGCTTTTATTTCAGTAATCTTAAAGTTAGTAGTGCAACAGACTTAAAGGCCTACTTGGCTTGGGTAGACAGAGTCAAAATGTTCATGTTTTGGATGGCCTATAAAGCAGTTCGGTGGCCAACAGACCTGGTTTCCCATGGGCAGGTTGAGGCCATCAAACATCATATATCTGTAACCTAGTTTTATGATTAATAGAAAAGAAAAAGAATTTCCAAGCTTACACCAAAAAATATTAAATTATTATTCTTATTATTATTATTATATATAAAAATGAAAATAAAACTAAAATATATATATTTCTGAATAATGAAATATAGTTTTTAAAAAACAATTTGCAAATTTGCAAATTTAGAATTATTTAGAAATAAAATATTTCCACAAATTTCCCAAAAAACAAATATTTTAATGCTGAGAGTATCAAAAACTCCAAAATCACATATAAATTCATTTATTTTGTAAAATTGTTCATTCATCATAACTGAAGTGTTTCCTATCCAGTGACTTCAATACACTATATAAAAATGACATTATATTTAATAAATTGTTATTAATATGATAAAATTAAAATAAAAAAAATTAATATAAATTAAATGGTAATAATTTTTTAGAAGAATATTAACACTATGGCTGAAAATTGTTGGAATTTTAAGGTTTTTCATAGAGGTGATTTTTTATCTTTAATATCATCCCTGGAATTTTAAGGATTTTTAGAGACATGATATTTTATCTTTAATACCATGTCTGAAAATCATTGGAATTTTAAGACTTTATAGAGATGTGATATTTTATCTTTAATGTCATGCGTATCGTTAGAATTTTAATGTTTTTCAGAGTCATAATATTTTATCTTTAATGTCATTATTAAAAGATGTTGACCATTTACCTCGAAAAAAGGACGTTATTCCAACATCAATACTTTTTATTTTCAGTGTGTTTTTTACACAAAAAAAATTGCCTTTTACTTTCATTTTTAAAAAATGTTGAAAATTTTGTTGAAAATGGCAACAAGAAATATTGAAAATGGCACCCGTGAGGCTTCTGATTTAATTTTCCCTTAATTAAATTAGAAGTAAATTGTAATTCCACATCACATGACGGCTTAAAAGTGTTAACTAAGTCAGGAAGATTTAGTTAGCTCAGTCAATTCGAGTTGAGGGTCAAGCTAGAGGCATGTAGGGTGTCTCCTACTTTTTAGGAGCCCTGATTGAGTTATTTATGAGTTGTAATTAGTTAACTCGGTTTATTTGAGTTAGAATCATTTTAACTAGTTCTAACTGATGGATGAGCTAGTGATAGGTCCAGTTAATTAAATCTAATTTAATTCACAAGCAATGATCAATTAGTTAACTCATAATTCACTATAAATAGCTGTTGCGTGTTAGTTCTATGGAAGTTCCAATTTAGATTGGAGTTAGAGGGAAGAGAATTATCAATTGTATAATTAGAAAATTGTATAGGTCATGCATGAGGTCACCATGATGCCTTGGATGTATTGCACAATAAATTAGTGGGATTTTCCTATTTAATAGGGACTCAAATCCATCTAGAATGCACAAGCTAGGCTGGTCAGTCATGAACATGTTTTGGGCTAAATATTCGACCAAACTTTCCAGGATCATAGTGAGACAGTCAGTAGAGTGTAGAGGTTTCTCAAGAAGATAAATAACATTGTATTGTTTCATGTTCTCGAATTTATGCAATATACAGATAGCGAGGTTTTTAGTTGAGGATTTCCCCAGAGATATCTTGTGTTGTGCGATTGATAATTATTTCTCTTACTTGTTTATGTGATTGTGCGATCGTAATTAGTTTCCGTAATTGTTATACTTAATTCAATATTTTTTTTATTACATTACAAGATCAGTTGAATCTATTTAGATATTTCTACATGGTATTAGAGTAGGGATTTTTTGGGCGCTAGTATTCAAAGAAGATTTGAATATTTTTGTACAAAATTTTCGAAAAAAAATAGCATATATAGATTACTTGTGAAAAAATACCCAAATGAAAAAAAAAATTGGTCAAATCAGAGTTCGGATGAGGGAGATATTGCTGATTTAAAATCAACTCTTTTTTCAGAAAATTTTGTGATGGCAGGATAGTTACAACGCACAAAGGTTAGAGATTTGGTGGCTAAGAGGGAGCATAAGTTACCTCTCAACATGCAGCCTCAAAATAAGCCTCAGAAGGTTGTGGAGCAACCATAATTGGAGAAGCAGAGAGGAGACCAAGTGGAGGTATCCACTCAAGCAGAGACTTCAAGTAGGGGGGAATTTCGAGTGAGGTGGGTAGAGGGAGAAAATGCATCCATACCTCCAGGTGAGAGGTGGGGCGATGTGAAGTCATAATCCCAAGGGAAGAAATTTTGGCAGGGTCCATTGATATGTCTTGTATCATGGATCATTACCTGGCTTCGGGGGCCCACAATACACAGTAGCATCATGGATCAATAGTGATTGATGAAATCAGATTTCATAGTGATAGATGTCAGATACTGGAGCACAGATCAGAGTTGGAAATAGTGAAAATGGCATAGATGCAGAGTCAGTAGTAGCACAATTGTTTTTATTTGATAGTGCAATAGCTAGAAGCAATCAGAAGACTTTGGTGACTGATGCATCATATTGATTCAATTTGGATGTTTTTTCAATTTCATAAGGTGCAGCAACAAACAACACTAGAGAAGTTTTGCATGCAGAATATTCCAAAGGTACATGATCGAGATAGAGTTGAATTCCTTTATTTTTTAGAGGGAGTGTTGAAAATGGAAACCATAAATATTGAAAATTTCACCCATGAGGCTTCTCATTTAATTTTCCCTTAATTAAATTAGAAGTAAATTGTAATACCATGTCACATGACAACTTGTAAGTGTTAAATGAGTGAGGAAGACTTATTTAGCTCAGTCAATTCGAGTTGATGGTAAAACTAGAGGCATGTAAGGTGTCTCATACATTTTAGGATCTCTGGTTGAGTTATTTGTGAGTTGTAATTAGTTAATTCAAATTATTTGACTTAAAATCAGTTTAACTAGTTCTAACTGATGGATGAGCTAGTGATAGGTCTAGTGAATTAAATCTGATTTAATTCACAAGCAGTGATCAATAAGTTAAATAGGTATTGATCAATTAGTTAATTCAGGCTATTTTTTTCATGCTTTTTTGGGTATTTTTGGTTAGAGTTCTGGTTTTGAGGTAACATTTCTCGTTTGATCGGTAACTTTGTTTACTAATGGCTATTTAGTTAACCTTATTATGATTATTATTGTTTACATTGATTTTTATTTTTTATTTTTTTATTTTTTATGAATTATATTCATAACATAGACTTATCAACCTATCTAAAATACCTAATTGAAAACCTAGTCAGCCAACTCTACTTGGAGAATCTGATTCTCCACCGTCCCCACCGATTTCACCTTCATCTTTAGGAAATTCTTTCGGCGAAGTGACCTCCATTGCCTCATATGAATCTAAAGGATCTCCTAGGATAACAGGCAACCAGGGTGACAATCCTTGTAACAATCAAAATGACCCTACCACCCCTTGACTATATCAAGATGTCGCAGTTGTCCCAGGTGTGAAACATCCACTACCAAGGAATCCTCATAAATTTAAACCAAAATTTGATTGAGATTCAAAGCACCCTGCTGAGGATCATGTGAAATCAATTATGCTTGCCATCAAACAAAAGAGCGTCCTTCAAGAGGATGTATTTTGTAGACTATTCCCATATATATTTGAGGGAAAATTCACCACGTGGTATTTTTCTTAGCCTCTTCAGAGCATATTTTAATGGGAAAAGTTTGAGTCTGCATTACCGGGGAAATTCAGGGATGACAAACCACCTGAAGTCTTGGTTGATGAATTGGCTAACATGAAAATGAAGAATAAAGAGAAAGTAATGGATTTTAATGTTATATTTTTGTCTTTAAAGAATAAGATTCCCATTGAGTCTTTTCCTCCTCCAAATCTTATCATTTCTTATTATGTGAAAGCCCTACATTACGGTATAGTTGAATGGGTAAAGAGGGCTCAAAATACCACTTTACATGTGGCATTTGAAGAAGCCTTGACAGTAGAAAAAGACATTCTCAACCTTAAACCAAGTACTGATAAATAACCCACTTCTACCTCTTCTTTTGGAAAGAAAGAAAAAACATTAAAACAATGTACTATTAAGAAAGAAAAATCAACCTTAGACCTATAAAGCCTTCAAAATGTTATTAATAAATTGTCCAATGAAATAATTGATCCTAAGAAAGGAAAATCTGAACGACCATCTGATAGGGGAAATTTTAAACAATCTTTTAAAATACCACCTCCCCTTAATGAGGGTTTGAACACAAAGGGATTGGAAAAAATTTTGTAGGCTTTGACAAAAAAACCTTAGTCCAACTACTAATAATAGTGAGGAAAAGGAAATTGAACATGATTCTAAAAATAAGAAGAAATTCAACCACCCAATTTTTTTTCAAGAAGATTTTGGATCTATTTGTGCATACACTCAAAGTAAAGCTTTAGCTAAAATGCAAATCCAACCTACAACATACAAAAACATAGATAAACACTCACTTAGCACTAAAAAATCCACAATTTCATATATATATTATGACCTATTAGATTATCTCAAGAGAATAAAGGCTAATATATCATTGTATGAGCTCTAGATAATTCCTGTAATTCAGAAAAAAGGTTCAGCAACACATTTCTAGCTTGAAGGCTCCTACAAGTAAAGACATAACTACCTTTCATAAATCAATTTTGGAAAATGTTCAAATTCTGAAAGGTAATGCAACTAGCTCCGCTACTTATAAAAAGAAACCCCCACCGTTTTTATTAACTTTGCAAATATTTAAATGAAATGTCCTCAATTGTATGATATACACAGGTGCATCTTCTAATGTGATGCCAATTTCTATATTGAAGAAGATTCATGCAAAAATGAAACCTTTTGATATAAAAATTGTACAATTGGACATCATTTTTTTAAGGTAGTTGGAGAATTAAATGATGTTTTGATCGTATTTTCAGAAGACCAAAGGGTCCGGGGTGAATTCATGAAGATGGGTTACACCTTTGGGCAAAATGTGGTAATTAAATTTCAAGATTTTACTCTTTTATCGAATTGAAGCCCTTAAGATTCATAGAAGTGTTGTGAATTTTGATTCAGAGTAAAAAGACAAATTATGGAGAAATATGTTGTTTTCCTAATGATATTTTTTTCAAAAATGTTTAGTGTCATATAATCTGTCAATTTTCCATTAAATGAAATGATTGTCGTTGTAAATTTTCACACATCTTAAGAAGTATGTGTGTGTTCACGTAGCATAACTTAGTTTAAAATGTGTATTTAAAAAAAATATGAGCATGATCTACACAGAGAGAACTAAGTTATGCCATTTTTTTTTGCAAAATTATATATTTTTATTATATTTCGAAATTGGTGAAGTAATATTTCAATTGCATTTTGCCGACACATGTTCATGTAGTATTTTTTTCTATTAATTAAATAAATCCAGAAACTAAGAGTACCCTTTTTAAGAGGACTATTAAACGAAGATATTTGTATTTTTTGAATTTTTTTGTTTTGTATATTTTATATTATTGATTTTTTATTCAGCCTCTTTGAAATTGTCCAAAAAAATTTCATTATGTTTAAAAGGAATTAGATGAAAAATACCATATGAATTCGAAAATGTCAAACTCAGATGCCATTTGGAGAGAGTATTTCTTCACAAATACAACATGATCAACTCCATCACTTAAGGAAAAATTCTGCCTCAAGTCCGCTAGGGTACAAAATAGTGTTGCAAAGAAACATGCAAAAGGGGAGCTAAAACCCCATTTTTTAGGCCCTCAACAGCTCGATTGAGCACTTAAAAATATCAATTGAGCACTTAAGGTAAAATTTGAAATATCTAGATCAAGGGTTTATTTTTAAGCCCTTAAATAGATCCATCAAGGGCTAACTATTGCTTGATCAAGATTCTTTCTTTATCCCTCCCAACTCATGTGATTTCCAAAAAGTGTAACCCATATTCATGCATTAACCCTCCATCGGATTATATATATTGTGACTGTTGACATTCCTGAAGTTTATGGATTGTTTTTAAGTAGGGATTTGCTACAACACCTTAAAGGATTCATGGAAACTATTTTGAACTAATTATGGTTTCCCTAGAAAGGGGAACCAAGTAAAATCAAAATAAATAGGGAGATATACATGAAACACATGATTACTAATTTGAATGATACAATTGAACCAGTTAAAACAAATGATTTCTTAGTTGTTGACTCTTTCTTCAAAAAAATTGTTGCATTTTTTTCTCCATTTTCTAATTTAGAACAACAAGATGATTTAGAAAAAGTCAAGTATTAGTCACAACCGATCATAAAATTGTTGATATCAGTAATATGTCAAACTTGATAAAAATGCATTTTGGTTACTTTATTTTGATGGTTCTAAGTCTAAATAAGGGGTCAGTATTGGATGTATGCCTTTGGATCCTAAAGAGAACAAATTTTTATTGCATGCAAATTATTATTCCAATGTACTGACAATGTTATATAGTACGAAGCCTTAACTCAAGGGCTCCACAAGGCCCTTGACCTTGGAATTAAGTGTTTGAAAGCTTATGGTGACTCTAAAATGATTGTTAGATAGGTAAAAAATTCAATCCATTATCTTTTAGCTCACTTGAAGGCCTATAATTCCGAGGTATGGGACCTTATATCAAAAATTTGAGCTTTTAGTATTGATTCTATTTCTAGATTTATTAGCTAATGTAGCTTCTAGGTTGATCCCAGCTGAAAATTTTGAACCTAATTATTTTTCAGTAGAATTTCTTTTTAGACTGTCCATGCCTGACAACATTACTAATTGGTGTGCCTTTGATGATGATAAACAAATAATCAACTTCATGCATATGGAGGGCATGTTTAACGATGTATTCATTGATGAAAGCACTCATGAGGAAAATTTGCATGATTTTTCTCAAATCGGGAAACACTTTTCATCAGATGAACTTTCAAAGATGGTAAAACCATTCCCTAAGTCTGTTGTTATATTAGAATATTTACTTGACTTGCATGATAGATTCAAAAGGGATAAAATATATAAAACAAAAAAGTCTATGATGGGAATCGAAGTCATTAATTTGGGTTCAAAAGATAATCCATAATGCATCAATTTAGGGGTAGACTATACTCTTGAATAAAGGTATGATTTCATTAATTTGTTCAATCTATATAGAGATGTATTTTCTTAGACTTATAATGTTCTCAAAACTTTCAATCTCGACATTGTGCAACATGTTATCTCTATGAAGCCCCAAACTAAATGTTTTTAGCATAAACTTATGAAAATGCATCCAAGTCTCGAACCTGTAGTTAAAGATGAACTAATTAAACTCTTGGCTGCTAAGATTATTTTCCTGTGTGACACACTTGGTGGGTTTCAATTCTTGTACCTATTCGAAATAATAATGGTGATATTCATTTATGTGTTGACTTTAGGAATTTAAGCAAAGCCTCATAAAAGGACCACTACCCTATGCCTCCTATGGAGGAAATAATTTTTCATGTTTCTGGCTCTAAGATGCTATCCTTCTTGGATGGTTTCTCGGGCTACAAAAAAATTATGGTAGCACATGTTGAGCAAGTGAAGACCACTTTTCAAACTCCCCGGGCTACGTTTTCCTATAAGAAAATGTCCTCCAGATTAATAAACGCAAGGGAAACTTTACAATGAGTGATGGACATCACTTTTAGAGGCATGATTAACTAATCTGCAGTTATATACTTTGATGATGGAACCATATTCTAAAAAAAAAAAATTTCCCATTTGATGCGTTTGCAAAATTTGTTTGAAAGGTGTAGAAAACTCATAATATCCCTTAATCCAAAAAATTCAATATTCGTAGTAAATAAAGGGAAATTAATTGGTTGTATTGTGTCGAAATATGGAATTAGGATCAAGCATGGTAGTTTGCAGACCATTAGCTTACAAAACCATCCAAATTATAAAAATGCTATACAATCTTTAATGGGAAAGATCGATTTCATCAAACTCTTTATCCTTAGCTTTTCTTAAATTTTAAAACACTTGCATGATTTAGTAAAAAAGACTATTGTTTTTAAATGGGGAGAATCATAAAACCAAGCTTTCAACACCATTAAATAAGCTATCGTGGAGGCTCCTACATTTTTAAGTCCCGATTTTTCCAAAGAATTCCCTTTGTACATTTTTGCTTCAGAATCTGCTTATGCAGCTATATTAACACAAAAATATGATCCTAATATTGAAATCCCTGTGGCTTTTATGATTTATACCTTTAAAGGATTAGAAATTAATTATTCACAAGTAGACAAACAAGCTTTTGTTGTGGACAAAGCATTAAATAATTTTTGTTTCTATCTTCTTAAGTCCAATACTAAAGTTATAGTCCAGTATCGAGAAGTTAGAAAACTCTTGATACAAAAGGAACTTGGGAAAAAAGGACTCATTGGAATACTACCCTCGAAGAGTTGGAATTGGAAAGTAATCTAACACCAATCATTAGAGGCTAGAGTTTGTATAAATTGGTTGATGAATCTACTTCTCCCCCTAGCGACAATTACATTATCTTAGATGATTCCTCTATGAAAAACCAAGTACCCTTACTAAAAGATGAAATCACTTATTAGGATCATAATCCCCATTCATGGTATTCCGACATTATATTTTATCTAGAAAATGGTAAAACTCCCTCTCATTTAAATATGACTCAAAGAAGAGAATTGAGATTGAAATCAACATCTTATCAGCTTATTAATAATTTTCTTTAAAAAAAATATGATGGAGAATTACTTCATTGTTTAGAGTAGGAAGATGCTTTAAAAATTATCCGCGAACTCCACTTTAGCCCCGTTGGTGGGAATTTTGGTGGTGATACCATTGCACATAAATTTATAAGGGCAGAATACTAATAGCCCACTCTATTTGAATATTATCATGTCCTTGTCAAGAAATGCAAAACCTACCAAAATACCTCAGATAGAATTTAAAAATATAATTTCCCTCTTCAGCGCGTCACTGTTGAAGCTCCATTTCAACAATAAATAGGCTTCAAGATTAGACTCATGTATCAATTGTTGGGTAAATTCTTCCAGTTTGGTTTAAATAAATAGGATTCTTTCTCAAAATTATTTTAAATTTGTTCTCAATTGCAGAAATTATCTAAGCCCATTTCATTTAATAATAATTCTCATCATCAGTAAACAAATTATTTTAGTAACACTATTATTATTAAGTTGGCAGTTTGAACTTTTCATGCCTTCCCTTGCTCTTAAGGAGCATATTTTTCTCCCCGTCTATTAAGTAATCCATTAAGGATTAATATTTATCATAGCATAATTCAAAAATATAAAAGGATTAAAATACAACTAAAATAATATATTTATGTTACTAAAGAATTTACTGAGGGACAAGAGGTCTCATTACGAGCCAACCTACCATGATCATGAGTATTAATGAAAAATACATTACCATTTCAGGTCACCAAGCCAGGATAATGGCTTCCAATTGACAAAATAGAAGACATGAGGTCTCCTCATGAGCCAACTTGTTTACTTATGTTAATTATTGTGAATTTATTTTCCATTGTTGGGTTACCAAGCCAAGACAAAGACCCTCCACTAATATCTAATAAGATTATTGGCTAAAGTGCTCCAAATTTGTATCGAATAGATGGGATACTAGTGAATCATTTGGTTAAAAGGTGACCTTTCCAAGCCTATGAATTCCTGTTGGGAGCAGTGGCTCCAACTATGGTATTAAAGTCACGACTTAGTCAAATTCTACAAATTGTTGTTCATTTCTACAAATTCGTTAGGTGTAAGGCTTCTGATAAAAACAAAAAAAAACCTAATATGTTTTTAGTTTAGTTATGTATATTGAAGTCCTTTCTATTTTAAGGAGTGAACGGGAACTTGTAATATTTAATATATTAAACTCAAATAAATATATTTCAACATTTATACTTTATTATATTGCATCTGATTTTTATTCCTTTATTTTGTGATTTCAGGTATAGAAAGTGGTTCTCCTAGTCAGTCGCCATTGTTGGCAATCCAACTCACACCCTTCATTTTTGTCAAAAAATAAGGGGACCCTCCTAAAATTTTACTGTTTTTCTTGTTTTCACTTTGTATTTCGTTAATTCTTGCATTCATTCTTTTACTTTTCATTTTGAGTTTTATGGCACGATGGTTTACTCAAAGATTGAGTTTGTCCATTAATTGAAACATAAGGATTGTCTTTCTTAATTGTTATGATTGGTACTGATTACTATTTTCTCCTAACTACAGACGTTTTGTTAGTTTAAAGGGCCACTACAAAATCATAGATTCTATAGCAGCTCTAAAATTAGTTTAAAATGTTAATGAGCCAATTTTTATATGTTATCTCAGTAATTTCCTATGTTAATCCTTTGTGTCAATTATCCCTACACTTTCAAATATTTTATTTGGTCGAAGTCCTAACCTAAAGTATACAATATATGATTGGTGATGAAGTGTGTTTTAATTTTTCATTGATATAATTTAATTCATGCCATATAACTTTCTAATACACACTGATTGATTGTCTGTCGATTTAAAATTTAATATATGATTCCCATGAATAGTTTCACATATTTGCATTTATGGTTAGTGTTGGGATTTGACCGCACTATCATGTTATATGCCCAGTCATCGGATGAACTTGAGGCTTACTTATTAAGTGTCAATATGTGGTAACACTAGTTGTTATACAATTTGACTATCACTCAACATCCACATTCCAAGGCCATCCTTGCTATGTCCTGAGTGTGTACCTGACACCTGTTGATTTGATCTTCGAGGTTTTCTCGAGAGGTTCCATTGAACCTTACCATTTCAACCTTTCTCATTTTTGGCCTGAGGGTTCTGCAGCCTAGGGCTTCATGGTCTTTGGCTCTTCAAACCTTGTTTCATTTTCACCTGTCACCTTTGTTCTGTAATATGCCACTAGTAGTCCGAACTGAACTTGTTGGAGCGAAACTTGTTGAGGAAAATTAGGAATGTTTGGATTTGTTTCACTAAGTTGGTTGGTCGGAGTTCTTGCAATAATTTCAGGGACGCAAAGATGAAGTATTTAAATATTTTGTTGCTTCATTCATCGGAAGAAGAGTCTATGTCGGAGACCTGGAAATTGAAATCAATTTGGAGTTAGTGGCAACAACCAATCACTTACCCTTGGAAGGAGAGTTTTGGTATAAAAATGTTGTGGTTAAGGGAACTCCATGGAGAAAATGACTAGCTATAAGGACTGTGAATACTCCATGAAAGATATGCATATATCATTCATCAAACCAAAATAGCGTGAGTTATTTCATTTGATTCATAGGTATGTTAAATGTGAGGGTCGATATA
Organism: Pinus albicaulis; assembly: GCA_034641835.2. Classification (NCBI taxonomy): domain Eukaryota; kingdom Viridiplantae; phylum Streptophyta; class Pinopsida; order Pinales; family Pinaceae; genus Pinus; species Pinus albicaulis. The sequence goes on from CM076574.1 coordinate 576,077,302, forward strand.
ATGTTGTTTTCATGTATCATATTTGGCCCTTGATGGCCTTTTTAAGCTGAAAACTTAATCTGCCATATTATCTCTTGAAGAGTTTGGCTAGAATGTCGAGGGATTTCCAAGCCGAACATAAGAACACTCAAAGGTCCCTTTTTTTCCATGGTTTAATTTTCATGTTGGTTAAGCACCATCTGGATCAAATTGGTGATGATTGGGAGTCTTTTCTCAGTCGTAATGGCTATGGAAAACCTCCAACATTTGATCTTGTTCAATATTTCGCCACTATGGTTCCAGACCATTCACCTGTCAATTCAAAGCCATTATTGGTTGAGGAGCTATGAAAATATTAATGCGAGACACCTCTCCAAACACCAAACTCACCCTCTTCAGGGGATAGTCAAATTAAGGTTCCAAAATTATTACTTCTCTTTGAGTTGCCAGAAGTGTAGTGAAAACTCACAATATTGAGTCCATTAACAAATCTCATCACCCTGAAACCCATCCTATTCAACCTGTACACAAATAGGAAACAATTCATATGCAACAATATGAACAGGATATGGTGAAGGTAAAAAAAATTTCAAAGGAAAATTTCCAGAGCCCAAAGGACCAGCTATAAGGGTCCTCCAAATATTGTTTCCTTGGTCATATTTGAAACTAATCCCAAGCCTTCTCTAAAAAGAAACAAGTCTCATTCTCAATATCCTTCTAGAATTCATGATAATACTCCCGATTGTGCTGCATCTTCTCAGGAAACCCTCACTCGGATGATTAAATTGCTAATATGTATTGGAAACAATGGTATTTTCTCATTTTTCTTTATATGAAACTACAAACTAGCCAACTAGTTTATGAAAACAACCAGTTAAGCATTTCACTCCATAGAAAGGATAAACCCAATGAACACAAATCATATTGTGTTGAAGGTAAAACTAGATCCAAAGATACTCACATCGTAATAAATAATTCAAATCTTAAAGTTACCATTTCCTTGGAAATGGATGGATTTTATGCAAGAAAATAATCAATTTGTTTTACCTATGCATGGGAAAATTTTATAGGTAATATTTGTTTTATTTCGTTTTCTAATTTGGAATAAAAGGGCTGCTACAAAATTGTAGATTTTTTTGAAGCTCCATTTGAGCGTTTTATGTTATATTTCATAATATTAGTCTATTTCTTTAACAGGTTGTCCACCATGGCAAGACAAATCTCTTGAATATAATGACTCAGGATACTTTCAGATGCCCTATGATTGTTCCTAACCTTGTATGGGGATCTTGTCTACCAGATGTTTTATTTTATTTTACTTATTTGGACGATATGGCGTGAACATGAAACACTTATCTTTATTTTTGTGATTGAATGATTTAAAAACTATTTTTAGTTTTTTTTTGGGATTATAAAGTTGAGGGCCTTTAGTTATATATACCCCTTAAATTAATTGTAAAAGAGGGGGGAGAGACCTGTGGTACTATAAAGGATATTTTGAGAAAGGAATTACTATTATATTTTCATTGTGGAAATACTTTTATATAAGTACATATATTTGGTTGTGTTCAATCTTGTTCTTTACTTTTGAAGCTCCATAGTCAGATAACTATCCTCTTTATTTTCTTGCAGTTATTTCTCAAAATTTGGAGGATAAATATTGTTTGTTTAATGTTTCTGTTCCTTAAGAAAACAATTATGTTTATTATATTTCTTTGTCCATTTCAGCATTTATTTTATTTGTAATCATTTCAGATCAATGGTCTTCTTCAATGACCTATGTCCTAATAAGGGTTATTGGTTACACATTATTTTATTTGGATCTGTTTGAATGTTTTCCAAATTTTTGAATTAATAGAAAATGTTAGTCTTTATATTCAAGTTGATGATAGTGTTGCCATTGTAGATGATATTCTTATTTTCTATCCTTGCTTTTGTCTATGGTTGATTGATTGCATTCATTAGCTAGAGTTAATATTCTATAAGGCATATCATTTACAATTTTCTTCCATTATGTTACACTTGGCCAAGTAATTATTCGAATAGTATATTTTACAACTTCTGCATCTCTTTCTTAGTGAAAAATATTAGTAGTAAACATAGTGACTTGTGTTTTCTTTCAAGATAAGGGACTTGTAGATTAGTAGTCGCATGTTCTCTCATTAATTTCACTAAGGAATGGTTTTAGTTTAGTTTTTAATTTCATTTAGGAGAATCATTTCATTTAATTTTATGAGCACAGTTTTCTAGAATGTTTTCATAAATGCATAAATTTTGAGTGAGTTACACAATTTTCTAACCTTATTCATTTGTTGTAATACATATTGTATATGTTGTATCATATTTTGATTTTGTAACAACACTTAATGTATTATATCTCTTTTAATTCTAATTTCTAAATGCAAGTACAAATTAGAATTCCTTAGTATTCTTTAGCTTGTTTACAATGAAATAACCAACTTTTATATTTCACGTTTATCTAAGGTTCATGTTATTTGATTTCATTTGAATTTATAGAACTAACTCAACAAATTAGTCATAATTTATTTTAATTAAAATTTAGTATATAATTAGTTTATTTTAGCATAAAACAACCATAGTTTAGATTAGGAATTACCTTCCTGGATTCAATCCTTTGTAATAAGAAATGATCCTAAGCTAACAAAGCCTATAAAATCACCAGGATTGGCTATACCAAATGGCTTGGGTTGTTAAAGAGCCTTGTTCTGGGCTTTTCACCTTTTGTTGACTTTGGTATATAAGGCCCCCGTCAAAAATTTCCTAAGAACAACCGTACAATCTTGCTTAATCAATTTTTTAATGGGATCATATAAGCCCTTAATGAAAAATTCAATGTTGCAAATAATATCCTCCATAGGGATCTTTATAAGGGAAAGGGAAAGGGAAAATTTTAACCTTTTTTTATAGAATATGATATATAGGGGGATCAAAATAAAATTTATAAATATTGATCACTCTCTTATTAGAAGATGGGGAAAAATAAATCTAGAATAAATAATAATATTAAGGCTAAGAAAAAAAGATAAGGGAAAAAGAAATTGATTAAAAGAAAGGGAACCAACCAAGAAAGGAGGGAGAAAAAAAAATGACGACACATAGGAATAAAGGGATGGGATACAACAAATGTTGATCTTCCATCCATCATCCCTATTTAATGGATTAGACATTTTTTCAATTTATCTGCCATCCCTAAACTTATGATGATGGAAATGATCAATATTGGAAATGACTTGAGAATACAATATATAATTGTGGTGTTTTTTATTCTTGACATGTTCGTCCAAAGCTAAGTTTCGGTTCCTACAATGTTGTATGTAAGTCACGTGCTCTTAAATATGTTGATTTATGGAATGACCAATTTATTCAATGTAGGGGGGTCCCGCTCGGAACATGGGACTAAATAAACACCTTTCATGTATCTAGGTTCCACCAAGTCCTTGACAGATCTTAGGGAGCTATGAATAGTGTTCAAGGGTTTAACGGTGAAAAAAAATTGTGATTCCCAAGAATCTGAGCAATCTTGTTGGTAATCCCTTAGATAAAGGGAAGCTGAACACTAAAAACCAATTCTCCAGGATTTTTCCTTATCTTAAGACCTTTTCTCGCCTTTAAAAATGACTTGACACCTTGATATCAATTATAGCCATTCTTTTCAAAAGAATTAAGGAGATGGGATTTCTCTCTCTCTAGGAAAATCTCATCAGAAACCCTAAAAGCATAAATAGATAATGTGTTGAGAACTTCTTTCTTTTAGGTTGGATAGTGATGGGAATCAACATGAAGATATTGCTCAGTGTGAGTTTCTTATGAAAGACTTGGTGAGAGAAAGAACCCTCATTTTTCTTAGAGACAGGAACATCAAGGAAGGGAAGGCCACCATTGGCTTCAGGCTCCATGGTAAACTTGATGGATCTTGATTGATTATTAAGATGCTGAAAAAATAGATGCAACTTATCATGACCATGAGGCCATAAGATGAAGGTATCATCTACAAAAAGTTTCCAAAGCTTAGGTTGTAATTAAGATGAAGCTAAAGCCTTATATTGAAAATATTCCATGAACAGGTTAGCTATTATGGGAGAGAGTGGAGAACCCATGGAAACACCGCATATATGTTCATAGAATTCACCTTCAAAGATGCAAAGAGTAGAGGTAAGGAAAATATAAACAAACTTGGTTGTATTAGGATCAATAATGCGATTTATTACCTCAAAAACCTCATTAATAGGGACATTGGTATAAATTGAAACCACATAAAAAATAACCATAATAGCATTATGCTCAAAATTTATACCCTTTAACTCATTCAAAAAATATGAGGACACTTTTACAAAAGAATTCATACGAACAACAAGGGGCTTGAGCGTAGAAATTTGAATAACTGATATGTTATCCACCGAGATTCTCCTGATCACACACTATTTTATCTTCATGCACAATACAAAATCTCTTCTACCATTGATCATCACATGTAGAAATAAAATCAATTGCATGCACACATTAAAACCATAAAAATCCACACATATGAACACAATATGTAATGGGAAAGCTTAAAGCTGAAAACCCCCAACTATCTGTATATTATATATGTCATAGAGATCATGTAACAATCATCATACAAAGCTCCTCACAAGCTCTCAGTATAATCTCCACTTGCTACACACTAATCAGGCCCGATCTTGAAAATCCCATGCACCGATCTTTGCCAGCCTTTAGCCTGCCTCTACTGCGCAATCCCTGCTGAAGAATGCCTCTTGATGAGAATTAATTACCCCAGCCTTGCTCACGCAGTATTTATAGGCATCTCTACTAAGTTTTGGATGCAAACCATGCATCACTTATAGTCACAACTGATAGTCACACTTGCCCTTTCACCTATCTTTGCACTGGTCTCCACTGAAATTGTCCATGCATTCAAGTTAACTGATGTATTCTTTAGTTGATTAATGAGTTTATAATTAGTTAATTAATTAATAATTAATTCACACCACTCTCACTAATTGTATCAATCAGTTAAACTAGATACAAATAGCTCAACTATGTTTAGATTAGTTAAACTGAACACAACTCCATTAACTTCCTCAATCAACTCCACCAAACTCTGTCACATGAGTTCTAACCGAAGTATCCATGCAATAGCTCCACATAACCTCAAGAATAGCGTAATTCCTTCACAAACTCTCCCCGTGCAACATCCGTGCACTTAACTGAAGTGCTCCAAGAGAATAAGATAATGTTTATAGTCCAAATATTATTAATAGCCAATAATATTCGACATATCTATTTTTAGACTGGCAATCTAAAAATAGATTCCCCCCAATATTTCTAAAAATAGAAGTCCATCTATTTTTCCAACTTGACCAACCATCCAAAAATAGCATCCCGCAACTTATGCAGAATATGATCCATATGTCTAAAAATAGACTTTGCGACAAAAATCACCTGTGTGGCCCCCACCTAGTTTAGGTGATCACTTTCCAACTAGGATTAGGAATGATGTTTCAGGATGCCTCCTTCACTGTTTCTTGTTGCAATCTTCAACATTGAGCTTCCAGGCTAAATATTTCGCTAGAAAATATGTTGGACCAACTATTGCATTGGAAATGGGTCTAGGGGGTGCCCCCTCCTTATGAATCTTGGGAAGCCCATAGATCCTTAGAGTGAGAGGGTTGCTCTCAATAATTTTATGGTTTCATATAGCTAATGGTGCTATTAGATTTGATAACTAAGGCAACAAATTTAGAAAATTTTTAGGGGGTTCTTGCTAATATTTTTGTAGCTACCATTGTTGCATAGGTGATTCGTCATTTTTATTCAGTAGTAATCCCTATCCATGATAAAAATCACCCCACCCTTATCTACTTTTATAATAATAATGCCAGGGTTATTGTTCAAAGCCTTAATGACTTCAAATTTCGACTTGCTAATATTTATCCTAGGAGGTATATCTTTCCTTAGAATAACCACACAATATTTCCTAATGAAATTTTTAATGGGATAAAATAAGCTCTTAATGAAAAATTCAACATTGCAAATAATCTCCTCCACAGGGATCCTTCTAGGGGTAAGGGAAAAGTTTACCCCTTTTTTAGAAGTTGATATAACAAGGTATCAAAATAAAATTTAGAAAGAAAGATCACCCTCTTATTAGTAGAGGGGGGAAAATAAATCTACAATAAATAAAAATATTAAGGCTAAGAAAACAAGATAAGGGAAAATGAAATTGATTTAAAAAAAGGGATCCGACTAAGAAAGGAGGGATAAAAATAAATGGCGATACCTACGAAAAAAGGTATGGAATCCGACAACTGCTAATTTTCCATCCATCATCCCTATTTAGCGTATTAGATGTTTTTTTAATTTTATGGCTTCTCTAAACTTATTGTGATGGAAATTATCAATATTGGAAATGACTTGGGAATCATCTATACAAATGCGGTGTTTTGTCTTATTAACATGTTCGACCAAAGTTGAGGAGCGAGTCCTAGAATGCTTTAAGTTTGTCCTGTTCCCTTGAATCCATTTATTTTATGGAACGAGCAATTTCTCTAATGTAGGGGGTCCCACAGGAACATGGCACTAAATCAAAACCTTTCATGTCTCTAAGTTATACCGGGTCATTGACGAATATTAGGGAGCTATGAATGTTGTTCATGGGTCTAAAGATGGAATAAAAATTGCGCTTTCTAAGAATATGAGAAATATTTTCAGATGTCCCTTGGATAAAGGGAATTTGAACATAATAAATCAATTCTCCAGGAACTTTCCTTATCTGTGGACCTTTTCTTGTATTTAAAATAGCCTTGATACCTTGGTATCTACTATAGCCATTATTTTCTAAAAAATTAAGGCGATGATATTTCTCACCCTTAAGGTGACTCTCATAAGAAACTCTAAAAGGCACGAGTAGCTAATGTGTTGAGAACTCCCAGTTTTGGGTTGGGTATTGATGGGAATCAACATGAAGATATTTCTTAGTGTGAGTTTTCTTACGAAAGACCCGGGGAGAGAAAAAACCATCCTCTTTCTTAGAGACAATAAAATTAAGGAAGGGCATGCAAATATTAACTTCAGGATCCATGTTAAACTTGATGGATCTTGATCGATTATTAAGATGATGGAAAAAAATCCAACTTATCATGACCATGAGGCCACAGGACGAAGGTATCATCTACGAACCTTTTCCAAAGCTTTGGGTGTAATTGAGTTGAAGTTAAAGCCTTAGATTCAAATATTCCATGAACAAGTTACCTATGATGGGAGATATTGGAGAATTCATGACAACATCGCATATTTTTTCATGGAATTCACCTTCGAAGTTCAAAAAAGTAGAGGTAAGGAAAATATCAACAAGTTGGCTCAGATCGGGATCAATAATGTGATTTATTACCTCGAAAACCTCATGAATAGGGATATTGGTGTAAAGCGAAACCACACAAAAAAATAACAACAATATCATTAAGCTCAAATTTTTAACCTTCAACTCATTAAAAAAAGAGGACAAGTCCTTAACAAAAGAATTTGTACAACCAACAAGGTGTCTGAGCTTCCAGGCTAAATATTTAGCTAGAAGATAAGTTGTCCCACCTATTGTATTGAAAATGGGTCTAAGAGGTGCCCCCTCCTTATGAATCTTGGGAAACCCATAGATCCTCAAGGTGAGAAGGTTTTTCTCAATATGTTTGTGGTAGTGTATTTGGTGCATGAGCCGACAAAATACACTCTGCTTAGTAGGTAGGTTGCTTACCTACATAAGAGTCACACACACTCTACTTAGTAGGGAGACTACATACCTACATAAGAGTCACACACACTCTACTTAGTAGGGAGACTACATACCTACATAAGAGTCACAAGTCAAAATGGTTTGTCAAATGTTAGTGGAACAAGTTCAACATGTAATAAGCTAAGTTGAAAGGAAACATAGCATGCTACATAAACAATGAAGCAAAAACAAAACAACATGCACAAGATACATGCTCAATAGAGAAAACACACTAATAACTCAACAATTGAGAGATTCTCCCTTTATTAGGTGCTTGTAGTAGTATAAGATAGAATGCTAAATCTATTGTAGTGGATCCTTCGAGCTACGGATCTCTAATATCCAAGACAAGGGGGTCTCTTCCCCTCAAATTTTCATCTAGTCTATCTTCCCTCTCAAAGGATGGTAGATCGACGAACATGTGGTTAAATACTCTCTCTTGGTTTGAGATGTTGGGTGGCCAACAACTAAATCCTTCCAATCCTCCTATTGCTAGACAACACAAGCTGGTTTTCTATGGAGCAATTTGGCCAGCATAACAATGTGTCTCCTATTTCTCTTCCCAAGGCTAGCTTTTATAGACCATTTTCAAATTTTACCTCCTTCTCTTGGTCCAAGATGGACGTTGACACAAGAGTGGGGGTATGATTCCATTGTGTGTTGCACTAAAGCCTCAAGGTGGCTCAAATACGAATAATACTGTTTTTCACCAAGTGTGCAAAGTGGTCCCAAATGGTGACATTTCCTCATCCCTAGGACCATGCGACTATCGAGGGGATAGCTATGTAGTGCGTGACTATCGAAGAAAAATCCGCACTACGCGTTGAGAGCCAGTGTTTCCTATGCGCGGTCCAAAAATTGTCCTCTGACCTTAGGAAAATAAAAGTTTTAGCTCCTTCTAATGTATTTCTTCCCTGTAAAACTTTATCTATACCTTCTTCTTGAAATATTTTAATGTCTTTTTCCTATACAATTTTATAGTGTTAACAACTACCCCCTAATGTATGAGGTCTAGGAAGAACTATATAGCCGAAATACATTATGGTTTCTTTTATGTGTGGTCCTATTGAGAGAGAGAGAGAGAGAGAGAGAGAGAGTAATTTTATTTGGAACTGAGTTGAGAGACCCCTTGCCTTGATTAAAAAAGACACCATGCCCTCTTAGAAACCTACAAGAGAATGAATAAAATATTTCTACGAGGCAGGCATGTCTCATGCTTGTGATGTTTTGACTAGTCAAGTATATCTGACAGACAGAGGTTTTGTTTATGCCACTTTTGGTAGTGAATATGGTGCCCGCATGCATAATATTTGAATGGAACATTTTTTTAGGACAAATTCTCATTTTATGCATGGGTATTTGACTGTTGGGGATCTTCCCGTGTAAGCATTGATGAAAGAGTTTCTTATCAAGTCACAGGTCTTCGATGAATTCTGACAGAGTGCAATAGTTAAGAAGTACAATACCATATTTACATGAAAGGTTATCTTGAAGTCGAATGTCAATAGGATATATGACATCAATGGGAAATGATGATTCCCATAGTGCCATCTAGGTATGCCCCTATTGAGGTGAGGAGGCATCCAAGGTACTACCTCCTTGGAAAATGTTTGTTGTAGTCGAAAAGAAGGAAGCATCAAATGATTGAGATGAGTACTGATGAAAGGGACCAAGGTTTCTGATGTGGCAGGGCATGGTGTGATGGTTTAAATAGGCATAATGACAAGAAATAGTGATAACTGAGGATAGTAGTTAATTGGATCAAGGTTAGGGCTTTAAATGTGAGTGGTGGCAGTCATAACAATTTCTGGTGAGACATCCTTGGGGTCGATAGGATGTCCAAGGTGGGTGTATGGTTGCTATGAGTGTTATTTTTGGGTGTGGTAAAAGAATGTGTATATCTGACCAACGGTGAATAGGGGCTAATGCCAGGTGAGAAATGTAAATGGATAGGTGGGAGTGCTCTCTGAAAAAATATTTGTACACTCGCCAAAAAAATGTAGAATGGGTTTGGATGTGCAAGCAAGGAGACGAGTGCCCCTATAAACATGAAATAATCCGTCACTATGGTTTGAGGAGTGTGTTTTGCTACGGTTGGGAGCCCCATTGGTTTTTCTCGGTGCAGGGGTGATGAAGAGGATGAAAAATTTCGCAGATGAGCTATACTAATGGGGGTGTGATAGGCCAAGTGTGAGATGAAATGGTGCATTTTATGAAATTATTGTGAGAATGGTAGCCCAAGAAAGGGGTTTTAACATGACATGGGTAAAAATTGACTTGATGTATGATGGATGAATGGACATGAAGTACTTCTCGAGCTTGGGTTTTTATGGCCATGGCTCTAGACCTTTCTTGTATGATCTACATGAGTGATGGATGCCATGGAGGGTAAGGCTCTACCATCTTGCAATGGTGTTTATCATGTGCAAGGTGGGGTGATAAAAAACATGGTCGGGTGAATGAAACCTATGGTTGATTTCTTTGGAGAAATGATGTCAGGATATGCAAATCTTCTTTGGGGAGCCTATCATGCTAGGGGTAGAATGATACCTGCTCTTGTAACTTTTTTGGCTGGTACATATGGCGATTCTGCATGTTTGTAACACCTGAAAATAATACCCCAAGTAAAAGAATCTTTTTCATACAAACATATTTGAAATAATTTTAATGTAAAGTAAGAAAAGAGGGCATACCTGTTGCAACTGAAAATGAATTTTTATGAGGCGTCGATTTATGAGGCCTAGTTTGAATATGATGAAGTGATGATCACTGTTTTTCTCATGGTTTTGTGATCGTGTACTTTGAGCTCTAGTTATGGTCCATCGAATAATGAGAAAAGGGTGATATATGGGTCAATATGGCTCATTTCAACTTATTTGTGTCTTTTGAGAATATGAGGTTAGAGTTGAGCCCCTGCTACCGAGATTTTTTGGTTGTTACTGTCAGCTTGAGTACCCGAGATTCATGCCGTCAGTGTCAGGTAGGACCCTAAACATACAAATTTTAATTTATGTCATTTTCTTTCATGGGGGGTCCATAAAAATGTGGATTTTTACAGACTTTATGCCCCTTTTTTCCTCGATTGCGCGAGCGATCAAGGCTGACCCACGCAGTCCTTGCGCAGAAGGAAAATTTTGTGCGAGGCCTTCACACCTGGGAAAAATCTTGTGCGATGGAATGCGCTTCTGTATCTGATACATACACGCAGTCATCACGCCTGAGCTCTGCATAGGCGTGGCATAGGCCAATTTTTTGAAATTTTTTTAATTTTTTTGTGTTTGAAAAAATGATTTTTGGTTTTTTACCTTGTGACAAGATGTTGTGGTGGGAGAGAGACTGGACTAATCTCCATGTAACTGTGGCCCAAAATTCCAGTGCTCAGGGGGTTTTGGCACATTATGGGTTGCTCAAATTTTCAGAGAACAACCTAGTGAGATCACAAGATGCTTACTGCAATACCTTCTCTGTTGCTGGAACATGAGTTGACATGTTATGGAGTTTCACTACAGAGACGTCGTAATCTAGTTGAAGACCAATATTTACTTTGTGACTAGTCTACTGCCTCAGGGGGAGGCTCTTCCGTACCCACTTCCCTCTGGGGGAGTGAACATCCTTCGCTGGGCCTAGGATCATTATGGTCCTAATGCGATCACTCAAGGATATGTCCGTGTGAGCTTTGTGATGGACTTGTCTGAGAGGGATGCCTTGGCGATGATAGTTCACCTATTAGGGTCTTCAATGCCTCATCGAGTGTTAGGCCTACATATTGCAGTTTTGCGCTGGTCACATCTACGACTGGGCTCGCTATGTCTACAAAGCCATGGTTACACAACTCGGAAAGGCCCAAAGGGGGAGCATTAAGGTCTTCACTTATGCATTTATCCTCTACAGTATCATGTATGAGAGGGTAGTGATTCTTAGGCCTTTTGTGGCAGTGCCCCTGGGTCCTCCAAGGGATCCTAGGATGTGTCAGTTGGTACCTGTGCCCCATGGTGGAGGAGGAGAGGCGAGTCGCTACTGGGATGCGACAATTGAGGTGAGGTTCAAGTCGAACCCATAGATGTTTCTGGACTACCTGTACTCAGCGATGGACTTTTGGGGGGACCCAGATATGGGTCTTCTTGAAGGTTATGCATGGGGCCCGACAGGTATTAATTTTGATGCTTTTCTACATTTTTGAGGATTTTTATTATATATAGGTCTATATGTATTTGATGGTGACAATGATATTATTTTTGGTTTCTCTTGCATATGTGGGTTTGGTAGGGCACCCTACTTCCCACTTGGTGGGTCATCAGCCCTTGAGGAGGGTCCCATTTGGTGCTGGTCAGGCCCTGGTTGGGGGGCAGGGTGTTGTCAGAGGTCCTTCAAGTAGAGGAAATAGCGTTGTAGCTACTGGTGGGGATGATGCTCCCCTTGATCGTGCTGAGGCAGCCGAGGCACGGGTGGTGGCGGTCAAGGCACGGGTCGCAGCGGTTGAGGAGTTGTTGGCTACTGCCGACCTTAGAGTGTTGGTGGTAGAGGCTCGGTCTGATGTTGTTGATGCTCATGCAACATGTCTAGATGACTCATGGTTTCAATTAGAAAGGTTGACCTGGGGTATGCTGACCCGATGGTTCTTTGATGATTTGGATGATGTCTGGGTCAAGATAGTGATGGCTCAAGAGAGGGTGCATCACCCGACTTTGCACCGGGCGGCACTTGCAGTTTTGGCTACTGCACCTCTACTAGCACCGCGTGTAGCCATGGGTCCATAAGACCTAGCAGGTGGGGCTCAACCCTAGATATATTTGTATGGTTAGGGAAAACACCCATTATGAGGATGCTTCCCTATTTTGATGGCAAGTATATTTTTGGTTGACATGATGGTCAGGGACCTATTTTGTATACTAGGACTCATATATTTTTTGATGTATATATGTGAGATGTATATTTTTGTAGCTCTTATGATGTGTCTATGGTTATTATTTGTGTTTATGATGGATGTTATGTACTTATGATTGATATTTATGTTTTATGCCTTGCTTTTTTATGGATGATGGTTTATATGAGATGCATTCCAGTTTAGGATATGGTTAGCTATGTGACTAGCTATTTGGTTTTGATTTATTGGTATATGTGTAAATGTAATGTGATAAAAATGAAGGCTCAACCGTTGTGCATGCAAGTATTTCTTAAATGGGTGTGAATTATGTACTTCAAAAACTTGTTTTAATTGTGATACCACTAGCGACGAATCAAGATAGACATGTAGATGGAGAATGCCCTGGTTGGAGGCATCGCTTGATCTGAAAATGGAATTATTTGTAATGCTATGCAAAATATCCATTTCCATATAATCTAATGTGCAAAGTGTTCTCCATGACTTGCAGGTTAAACAAAGTAGTTTTGGTAATGTTTCTGAGTTTTATGTGTGAGGATTTGTTATTTAAATTTATTGTTTAACATATCGCAGCATAAATACATAGCAAGTAAATTTCACCATAACATAACACAACAAAATTGTGAGGCAGTTCACCCTTCCTGGGCTACATCTGCCAGTCCAGGGCTCCCCAATGGCATTTCCTTGCTCTATTAATTTGCTCAAAATGGTTACACAGTGAAAAATATGCCTAAACATACAAAAAAAACTATAAATTTGACTTCAGAAGATGTAAAATAGCTAGAAATGGCTTTTGTTTCACCTTAAACAATGAAATACAACCCAAAGTAGTGCCTTCTCCATGATGGCCTTGATGGCTCCTTCCTCTTCCCTGAAGAAAAATCTATTGTAAATCAGCTCTGTTTACTCTAAAACCTATTCCAAACTCTCCAGAATGCTGAAGAAACCAAAAATTGTCTAAAATTTCATCTTGTTTGGTCGAAAATTGAGAAAGTTATGACTTTCGCAAAAAAAATGCCCATTGTCCCCCAAAAACCCCACTAAAAGTGGGAGAACTCTAGTTAGCTCCACTAAAAAGGAAACACTGCCAGATTTAGGTGAACCACTAGTGGAACCTCCAAATCAAACTGGAAGTTAATTTAAATGTTAGGCACGTTCACATGTGATAAAGGCGTTGATAGTTTTTTGGTTGGGCGGATAAGGTTTGAACCGCCACATTAAATGTATTCGGGTGGTGGTCATATTGGTGGCATTAACTGCCACCGTAAGCATTGGACGGTAGCCCCCGGTCTCCGCCACAAGTCATATGGTGTGATGGCTAACCGCCTAGGGCTAGCCCCCTTCCAAGTTTGCCAAACAACTACGTTTAGCCTCCGGTTCAAGCGCTCTGGGCACATTGCAAAGGAGCTTAGCACTGAGGGCTAACACCTCCACCCGTTTCATCTGCGATGACTCGACTATTGGTTTTAACCCCACCCAACTCGCCCAGACTTGCAACCAAGCTTCCTATACCATGCCAGTTAGGTCGACTCTGCCCGAGGAGTCGGGTCGAGTGTTCGACTCTCATGCCCTTCACAAAATTTTGTGTTGACCTTTCAACGAATGGCTTAGGGCCACGTGGCAGCCTCCGAGAAGGCCACATGGCACCCACTGATTGGCTTAAAAAAATTAATAAAAATCACTTTTCCAATATAAATTTTTTTATAAAAATTGACATATCAATTAGTCAAAAAGTCCTGTTTTGGAGGTCACTCGACGATTTCAAACCTCAGTAACTTTCTCATACGAACTCGGTTTTGAGAACCATTCACGGCGCTAGAATCGCAGCGATGAGGCATTTCCATTTTTTTATATTACAACTATTTCTGAGCACTTAAATTTTTGAGAAATTTTTTAACTTGTGCATGATCTCCTGATCATTGCTCAACATCTTGATGACTGCATCATATTCTCCTTGATTGTTGGTAGTTGTACTGATACATACTTTGTTGGTGAGGAATGGTGACTGATCAGGAGAGAATATGGCCCAGGCGGCTGCTGCTAGATTTTGCGACCATCACAAGGCTCCATCAACGAATGCAATATAGTGGATGGGGGGAGGATACATCTATGAAAAAAGAGAATTGTTTAGAACAAGTACTCTATGATGGTGATCATATCAAAAAATTACATTACATTCATCTTATCTCTAAGGTTGAGACTTCCTTCCCTTATGGGTGGAATTTTTTGAGGTAGAGCCCATTAACAGGGTTAGCTAGGCATGTACTGCCGGGCTCAGACAAGATGTATGCTCCTTTGAGGAGGCAATGTTTTATGATGTAAGGAACCTTCCATAATGTTTCAAACTGCCCGATTCCTAAGGCCTCTTTTGCAACATCGTAGCGGAGGACTAGCTCCCCCTCTAAAAATGAGAAAGTGGTGATCTTGTGGTCTTATGATGATTTTTCCCTTTTCTTATGTTCTTCATTACGTTGGAGAGAATCTCGTCAATTTTCGTTGACGAGTTCTAGCTATACCAACCATTGCTCTAAAGGATGGGTATCATTGAGGAGTTCGATAACTGCGTATAAGTTGGGTATTTCGTGTTCAATGGGAATGCTGATCTCCACTCTGTATGCCAATTGGAAAGGTGTGAATCTTGTTGAATATTTACCCAATGTGCGATATGCCCACAGGGCTAAAAATACCATATGGTGCCAGTTAGTTTTATGGTTTTTGACCATACGCTGTAACATTGTTTTGAGTACTTTGTTAACAAATTCTACCTAACCATTAGACTGGTGGTAGTATGGTGATGCAAAATCATGTGTGAATCCAATATGACGGGACAACTCTTGGAATATTTCATTTTCGAAATGCTTTCCATGGTCGGAGACTAATTCCTTAGGCACACCGAATTGTGCGATGACATGGTTGAAGCGAAACCATGCTACGGTTTCTGTCGTATTTCCATATGTATGCATGGCTTCTGCCCACTTGGTGAAATAGTCAATGACTACAATAATATATTTGTGGTTACCAAACGATGTAGGGTTGCAAGTCATAAAGTCAATTCCCCATTTGAAAAAGGGACTTGCTACAATGACCGGGTGTAGAGGAGTGAGAGGTGCTCTTTCTTTGTGGGTGAAGCGTTGGCATCACTCACACCGTTTGACTGCTTGAATGCAATCGTGGAATAGCGTGGGCCAAAATAACCAGCCCGTGGAAATTTTTAGGTAGTAGCCATCCCTGGAAGGTGGTCACCGCAAGCCCCACTGTGGCAGTGGTTTAGGGCTTTCTCAGCTTGGTCGTGTGTGAGACATCAACATAAAATAATGTCAACACCTCTTTGATAAAGTATGTCCCCCATGAAGAGGTACCGAGGGGCCTGGTGGCATATGCACCTTCGGTTTTCATGGGTGAGATGTGACTTGAAATTTTGGGTTTGCAAGAATAGGAGGATGTCAACGTACCAAGGGTCCTCAGTCGTCACTAAGAATAGATGTTCATCTGGTAGTGAGTTGTTAACTAGGGATCCTTGAGTTAAACTTGGAAGGTCAGTGATGAACTTAGCTAATACTAATGATTTTTGGCTATTGGGGGAGCTAAACTGCAGGTCTCATTCCTGTAGTATGGATACCCATCGAGCGTACTTATGGTTCAGAGAATTACAAGTTAGCAAATATCTCATGGGGCTGATAACTGCTATGACCGTTGTAGTCCTAAGGATGATGTAATGCCAAAGTTTTTGTACTGCATGTACTAGGGCTAGGGTGGTTTTTTCTTCTGGTTCATATTTTAAAACAGGGCCAGGTAGGTTCTTACTAATGCAATATATTACGTGCTCTTTGTTATCTATCCCATCTTGGATTAGCACCCCAACTATGGCCGTGTTAGATTCCGATAGACATAAGGTGTATTATTTGTCGTAATTGGGTGGACTGATCAAAGGGGCTAAAGATAATATGTCTTTGAGTGCCTTAAATGAATTTTGAGCTTGATCATCCCATTTGAATGGAATGTCTTGACATAGTAGGCATAGGAAACCTTGTGCACAAGTGGTATAGTCAGAAACAAAACATCATAAAAAGTTGTCTTTCCCTTGTAGGCTTTGAAGTTTCTTTAGAGTTTTAGGTGGTGGAACTTCTTTGATTGCATAGACATCGAGGGGGTCAAATCTGATCCCTTGTTAGGATATAATGAATCCTAATAGTCTTCCTACATTAACGCAGAAGACACACTTGAGAGGGTTCAAGCATAGGTTGTAGTGTCAACACCGTTGGAATACCAACCATAATTATTCCATATGGTCACTTCATTTCTTGGATCGTATGGTGAGGTCATCCAAGTAAGATAAGAAGAGGTGAGATAGGTCATGGAAGATATTATTCATGGCTCGTTGGAAGGTGGCTCCAACGTTTTTAAGACTGAAAGGCATAAATTGATATGCCAATGTGCCCTAAGGGTAGTGAATGCCATTTTGTACCAATCTATATGTTAGATTTGAATTTTATTGTATCCTGAGAATCTGTATATGAAGGACAAGGCCTCATGATTGGCGCAATCATCAATGACTTGGTCGATAAACGTGGTAGGTTAGTTGTCCTTGGGAAAAGCTTTATTTAAATCTCGAAAATCGGTGCAGACTCGGATGGTGCCCTATTTTTCATGATAGGTACAGGGTTGGAAACCCATGCCATGTAAGAAATCGGGTAGATGAGCCCAGCTTTGTGAATATTTTCGATCTCTTTCTTGATTTATTCTGCCTTGGATGGGTGTAATTAATGCTGCTTTTGGCAGACTGGTGATACGTCAGGCTAGGTGTTAATGTGGTGTTATATGATGGTGGGGTGAAGCCCTAGCATTTCCGAATAATCCCATGTGAATATATCCCTGTACTCTTGTAACAAGTTTTTATAAGAGACTACCTCGTCTAGGAAGCATGCTACCCCTAGCGAGATTTCTTCATTTTTTCCTAGTTTTCTTGAAATATTAACCTTAATGGTTGGAAAAATATTCGACATATCCCCTTTTTCGAACGCATCAGCATTGGGATAGGGTTTTTAAACCAGTATACCTTCCCAGATGGGAGGAAGTATTTGGATTCAATGGCGTATATATCTGGGGTTTTTGGGTTGCTAGGCCCGAATATTTTTTCTAGAGGAAAAAATGAGTTGTGATGCATTGAGTCCCACAGAAAATCTGGTTCTATCATGGCCTCCAGAATATCTTCGTCAGAGTGAAACAAGATGTCTAAGGGGGAATTGGTTTGTGCGAGGCCATGTGTAATTGGTTTGGGCCTAAGAGAGCTAGTCAACAAGCATGAATATGATTCTGTGGTTGATGTCGCAGAACTAGATGGGGTTGATAGGGTGCAGACAGGTTGGGTTTGCACCATCGATGGTACTACTATTTTTGTGGTAGTTGCAGCGGTCTCGAAACCAATGAAAGATGAGTAGAGAACATGAGTCATGGTTCCCATGAATGATTATATGAATCGTATATGGTGTTGTGTTTTGTCAACATTAAAAGGTGGAAGAATTTCCATTATGGATGTTTGTTTGAGAGCAAAATCGTGCTCTTATGGCAATGTACTAATGGTACGCTCACATTCCTATAATTGGAAATTGTGTTGAATGCAGAGGTGCCAAAATGTTTTCATCATGGGGCACATCTCTGTTTCATGGTTATGGCTTGTGCAAATGGTGCATGGAGTAAAGGTGTGTATCAAGTAGATGGTGTGAGAGCTAACACTACTACCCATGGCCGAAGTGGATTCTTGGAGGTGATTGGGAATTAAGGCATTTTTGCGCTTCTACCATCTCCGAGTCTTTGATCTTGGTTGGTGTGGCTCATTTAGGGAGTCCAAACTCAACACTGTTCTTGCTGCTCGTAACCTTGGGAGATATTCATAATTCATAGTGTAGTGGAATTGCGAGCAAATCCTGCAATAACAACATTTGATATTATCCTGATTAGAGAGATGGGTTTAAGGTATGGTGGTGACCATGTGAATACTGTCAGTGAGTGTCTTGACTTCTTGACATTGATTTACCATGTGGTCCTTTCTATCGCATAGAAAACATGTTTTTCTTTGCTAGTTTTGTGCCCTGATAGGATGATTGGTCACCTTAGCCTTCCTAGGGTTTTGGTGGTGATGGGGGGAAGTTTGCATAGCACTAAGCTTCCTAGGTTCAAAACCAGTTACATTCGAGTATTTGGTGACCAATGAGAATATGACGTCTAACATAGGTTGAAATTTGGGGCTATAAGTACAATGGCGAGCATGATGGTTGTCGTGAAAAATCGGAAAGGATTGTTTCTCTTTGGTTTTCCACTTGATTTGGACTACTGGATTAATTAGGTACCATTTTCGAAGTGATAGTAAATTTGGGCATTGAGACATCAAATGATTGTGTGCGTTACACAATGCGCAGGCTAGGTTTATTCATGGAGGGCAGTTGGGGGCGATAATCTTCCCCCTTGTTGGCTATTTTTCTGCTGATATGAAGAGGATGGACCTAGTTGCCTCATTCTCTTGGGTTGTTAAATGTTCCACTAAGTCCGAATCTGATTCATTTGTTGCAACAAGATAGGTTATGGCCTGATGTAAATAATTTAATGCCAAACGAAAGCGGGGGATGTAGGGAAAATGACAAATCAGGTGGTTATTTAAACACACTCGAAACGAATATTGGATTTCTCATAGGCTGTCATAGTGCACTCTGTTGAACGAGTACCATATTTGAAATAACTCTAGAGCTGCACAGTCAGCGATGAAGTGATCTTGTTCATCACAGAGTGCGCAGAGCTGGATTGGAGCTTGAGGATGATAACGGGGAGGAGGTGGTCGTTCACGTGACCATCTCTCCTCTAACACATACAATATGGTCGTTGTTGTTTCTGTCCTTTGATTTGTAATGCTATTTGTGGATTCCATGTCTAAGCTGGCTAAGTCGGAGTTTTCAGTGACGAAGCATCGCATGAAATCCAACATAGACCAAAATCAATGGATATGGGGACAACGACGCATGTGGTGGTTGCTCCGAAAAATCTGACACATATGTCATTAATGTTGAACCAAGTTGCTTTGGAAAACTCGCAGGATTAGATACCAATGGTTAAACTCCCTTAACTTGGGGCAGTGTATGACTAAGTGATTAGGCTCATCACACAGTGCGCAAAATAGGACCTGCAATGTGGCCTCTGGTTTTCGTCTTTGGTCTGTTGGGGTGACTGTATATGAGCAAGACGTAGGATCCTCTTGTATGTAAAATATGGTTTTAGGTTCTCTCTTTTCCTTTTGCATGGATGGAGTTGAGGGGTCCTCTTGGTAAGATTTCTCTAAGGTTGGCAAGGCATCCCTATATCACGACATATCTGGGAAATGATGGGTATAATGCCCATAATGGTCGCATATGGTGCACACATGATTGGTGTGTAGTTATTTACCTTGGTTTTTCACAACCTGTTCCTTTTTATGGGAATTAAAAGTCACAACATTTCTTTCGATGTGTAGAAGGGGTTTCAATTCATCTAACTCCCAACAAATATTAGTAGGATAACCTACAATATCACACAATGTGCAAGGTTGTAATGCCCTAAGTAACTTGGGGGTTTTGAATTTCTTCCCTTTTTTGTTATTTTTCTTGGTCGTTTTAGCTGGCGCTGCTATAGGTGTTTTGTTAACCGTTGTGACCTATTGAGGGGAAATAGGGGTTATTCTTGTAGAGGTGATGCCTGGACTTCCTAGCATGGCTGGTGGGACCAAATACCACATGGGTATTGTGAAATCCATATTCGGCAATGTCATAGTTTCCATGGCTTTTTTTGACACAAAACCATATGGGGGGTATAAAAAAGGGATCTGTGAAATGGCGTAGGGTAGTAATTTCATGCCAGTGGCTTCAACCTCCGTATTGTTGGTTTCTATGTTTAGTCTAGTTTCACTGTTTGATGAGAGCATTATGCACTTTCTGGGACTCCCTCTGGTATAATAGGGGGATATCCTAGGAATGACCCTAGGATGGATGATGGTTTGAACTAGCCAGGGCCGAATTCAGTATATCGTGTAAGTGGTTATGTAGTTGTGTCTACATAAGGTAACAAGACATCGAGGGATGTCATGGGTTTCTTGTCGTAGTATGTGAGCTAGTTGATGGTGATGATCCGATCGTCATGGCGAAACATCATTACCCTAAATACAGAGGATGTGACTACAGTAATGGAATACATATAACTCCGCTTGAGGAGTATACTGTAGTCTAGTTGTGCGTCTAAGACCTCAATGTCTATCAGAACTGTCTTTCTAGCCAGGTTTATAGGGAAATTTTGATATAGACCGATGGGGGCTGAAGGGCGACCGTCGTATGCTCTAAGCATGATGTCAGATGGTTTTAATTCAAGTGATCTTAACTTTTTCCAAACTGATTTTGACATGATACATGTGGATGCTCCTTCATTGATGATGCATTAGTGTATGGTGATGTTCTGAACTGAAACCGGTATATGGAAAGAGACCAGAGAAGGAAGCCTCAAGCTTACTTTGTCTATGTCGAAAGCCATTAGGTTAATCAGAAGGATTGATTGTGCTTAATGTGGAAAGTAAGGCTTTCTATTGTCTTGGGCATGATTTCAAAACTTCCAAGGTTGACATAACAACTGGTGATTGTGCTAAATAATCTACTATGCTATATCTATGAGAAGCTTTAGAGTGATGTCCTACGCGCTTAGTTGGCCCCTTGACCATTTTTGGAAGGGGATCTACATGTAATTTGGATATGGTTAACGATGCAGTAGGTGCACTCGTACTCGTACTTGATGGGCTTGTGTCCAGGGATGTATCATAGTTCCTATTCCTTGTTTGGAAGAACAATTCTTCACCAGCCATGTAGATCTCGTGTCTACCTCCTCTGATATCGTTTTTGGGTGGTTGTTGTTGCTTAGTGTTAAAAAATCCTTGGTGAGGGAAAGGCTCTTGCATTACAATAGGCTGTTGAGTAGGTCTCCCTTTTCCACGGTTACCCTGTAGTTTTTTCAATTCAGGGAGTTCGGGATATCAATGAGTGTAATGGCCGTATTCACCACATATGGCACAAGAATGATTTGTCCTTAGACTAGGTCTCTTGTTTTCCCTTGGGAGTTACTATTTGGCTCTTGGTTTTGATTTTGGTTGGGGTTTCCCCTATGCTGAGATCGTGGGGGGCGTTGTGGATTTGTGCCCCCTGTCCAGAGTCTCCCTTTTTCTTATTCCTAGGCTTCTTTTTACAACATTTGGAGGGTTATTTTTGTTCTCTTGGTCATAAGACTATGACTATTGATCCCGGGATTTTTGCACTAGGTTCACCGGAACATTGTTTTGTGTTGGTGGTGGATTTTGCGCAAGGAAAGGGGTATATAGGTTTCCCTCTCCCTGATTGGTGTAAGATTCCTGGGAGGGGTCTCTTCTATAAAAATTCCTAGCTGAGTACTGGTTACCCTGCGATGGAGTGTATGACCTCCCTATCGTTGATGGTATGGTATTACCCTATTCTTCATATTCTGCAAAGGTGCAGACTAACTTTGATGGTAGCTAAGTTGCGACAACATACTTATCGATCAAACGGGAACTCTTACCTTAAAACGGGAACTCTAGCCCAAAAAGACTCAAAAAACATGAAAAAACACCCAAAAAACAAGTGTGTATTCCAAAACACACTTTTTTTTTCTCAAGGTTAAATTTCAACATTTTTTTTAAAAATTATGCTAAAAACGAAATTTTTTCTTGAAAAAAGGATTGAAAAAACACCCTCGAAACAAAACGAGTTGATGCTGGAATAACAAAAAAAAAAATTTGTGTCACAATATTGACACATTGTAGCAATGGAATTAAAGAAAACATATTAGGACATTGAAAAATTGTAAAATTCTAAAAATTTTGATACATGATGTTAAAGATAAAAAATATCATGTCTGAAGGCTCATTTCCAACAATTTTCATCCATCTTGTTAAAGATAAAATATCTTGACTCTGAAAAACCCTAAAATTGTAATTGTTTTCAACCATAACATTAAAGATAAAATATCATAGCGCATAAAAAACTTAATGACAAGTTTTAAAAATGAACAAGTAATGAAATATTTATTATTCCAAGATTGATTTTTATTTTAAAGGATAAAACTATATCTCTTTTCAAATATCATCCTAAGACAAATTTAAATCTAATTGCAACTAAAACCTAAAAATCAACCATCAAAACAAAGTGTCCCCTTTCAATGAGGCATATACTTTTTAAAATTTTTAAAAGAATCTTATACCAAATGGTAACAATACATAATATCATGGCAATATCACTGCATAATCTAAAAATTCAACATTAAATTCGATTTTCTTTTTTACTTTTAATCAAAATATCAACATTGGTATATTGAATATAACATAAATTATTTTTGTAATTCTTTGTTGCGCTTTGGATATTCTAAAGAGATGAATTCTTCATAATTAAAACAAATAATTTAACAAACATAGAAATGCCTCATAACTTCATGAAAGATCATTTGGAAGTCAAAATATTTATTTCAAATTACCATGAAAACATCAATTACATAATAATGACTTAGACTGTTATTCAAAATCAACCATAGGTTATGTAACACCATCAGAACCTACATCTTCAGATGAATGACTCGATGCAGATGAAGATGATCCATATTCTTCTCTTTCATCAACTAGTGCTCCATTTGAGTCAACATGCATGCCCACCATCTCAGAGTTCAAAAGTATTCTAGATCTATGACTACATTCAACAAAGTCCCATCTTAGCAGTATTTATTCTGGTAGAAATTTCTTCAAAATATTTATGGTCTTAAACCGAAGAGTTCCTCTGTTTATAAAATTGAAGTCATACACAAGTATGTAAACATCCCTCAATTTTAAGACATTTGTGCGCCGACGATTTATATTTGTGCCCTTTCTTTTTATCCTTTTGCCAATTTTTTTTCAACTACCATCTCTGGCTTGTACACACCATTGAAAGGGTGGGTACTTGTGGCATACCACTGTACATCAACAAATGTAATATATTCATTTTCATTAATGATTGTTATAACTTTGACAACCCAGAATGGTTATCCAAGTGGATCTTCTTCTGCTAACACTGATATCATGCAACCCTCCTTAACATCCTGCACAAAAACCCTGTAAAGGTCTTCCATGGCTTCACGTTGTGCACATGATCTTCTAGAATAATTATGGATTTCTCTTTCCTCTACCTATGGATAATTAATAATATCTTGAGAGTGTTGTTGTTAAACAATGTGTGTTTCCTCATGTTAATTTGGCATATTTTGTGGCCAAAAAAATGGAGTCTTCGAAAGCATATCCTCATTTATTGATCTTGAAATCATATCACTTTGATTATTGAAAAAGACTCCCACCAAATTGAATCAGAAACATCAAAGTACTCATATGTTTCTCTAATACATATTTTAATTTCCTCCAGACATTCAGAATAAGTTATGCCCCTTATGCCTTCATGCATTATGGAGTTCAACAACTGACTGTAATAACAATATCTTTGATGAAAATATTGGACGCTCTAGAATGAACTTCAAAAATGCTAAACTTGATGATGGCCCCCATTCTGCAGCACTTGAATACTTCTTGCCCCATATAAGTGTTATCCCATCAATTTTTTTGATATGAAATTGATGTTGGAATCTAATGTCGTTACATTGTTCAATGCATTTCTCCTCACCATGCAATCCAAAAATAAACCGTCGCATGTCAATAGTTTCTTCCAACACATGAAAAATAGGCTTTGTAATGTAGGATTTCATAATACATTCAATTAATGATGGAAGGCTCCCAACACCTTTCCTCCTCAATGTTGCTGAAAAACAACTGAACATTTGATCAATATGGTCATGAGTATGCCCAACAATAAGGAAAACAACCTTTATCTTTTAAAAATTCCCAATTCAACGAGCATGTTTAGATACCCAAAAAGAACTTGATTTTGGTTTTCACGAATTGTGTTGTCTAATTGTACATACATAACTTCAGGAAGAATACCAGACCAATGAGTAACCACGTCATGGATTATAGATATGGTCAAATTTGCATCATTATGAATATTTGGAGCTGTGAATAAAGCCCTTGGAAACATCTTCTCATTAGAGACCATACAACCAACCAAGTGAAACTGAATATAATTTTCCTCCTGCAAGTTTTTTAGCGTGTGGAAAAAATGTGGCAGAAGTGTTTTCTTTTGGTTTGTACCATCAATTATCAAACCCAAATATTTATTTGGATTATCATAAAACTTATTTCGATATTTATACATTTTTTTCCTTTGACTTGTTTGTTGATTGCAATTCTCTTGAAGTTCTTTGACAACATATCTATACAGAAAATAAAAGAAACATATGAATAAATATATTTTCATTGTTGATAACTATCTAATTTTTAAAAATAATTTTTGAACACATACCTCTTTCTGCCCCTTGACATTTATCTCTTTTTGCTTTAAGATAAGCACATGTGCTGCAAGCCCCCATCCCTGTCTTCTTAGGAATACAAACATTGTTGAATTCGTTCTTCCATACCCTTGTAAAATATGAATATGTAATAAAATTACCAACTCCTTCAGTAGCTTCTGCATAATCTTTGTATAAGCTGAAGATTTATCGTCTTGAGAAATTATCTGGAATATGTATTGTCTTTATTTGGCATACACTCTCCATGCTCTAAAAAGAAGCATTTCATCCATGACATAACAGTATTTTATAATGGCCCAACCTCCCATTTATAACATACTTCTGAATAATATGTGGGATCCTTTTCCATTTTTTCTTGGATTCTTGACAAATGACAATTACCAATTGAATGCAACATTTTGAAAGCCTTTCTGCAAAGAAATACATTCCCAATATGATAATCATAACCTGCTAGTGTAGATTGCATGCAATCCACTAAATATTATTTTTTCATGCTTTTATTCATTGACAAATTTCGTTTCCTTTTCTCCAAAGAAAAGTTGAAATCCATATGTTTCAAGAAATCCCTTCGTCAACATTCACTTGAAATAAAATGAACAATAAAACTTATTTTTGTGAGATATGTTGTCCTCACCCTTGTATAACTGGAATGTTTTGGATTGGTATGAAAAGGTCTACTCCTACTCCTAGTTACAATATTTGCTTGCAACGACTTCATCATTCCATTATACTTTGTAGAAGCAATTTCATCAGCATTAGGAGGAATATTATTCCCACTATCATCATTATCAACATAGTTAAGAAATTCATCAGCATCATTGTCTGGAAAATATTCTTTACCATCCTCACTTGAAGAAAAAATTTCACAAGAATCGTCTGTGCTTTTGTAACCCTGACTCAAATGAAGTTCTTCACCATCTTGATCCATGCTTTCGAATTCTTCCCTTGGAGGATTCAATTCTTCATCACCATGAGTGTCTTTGAAATGGTCACTTAGAGAAAATGCATTATTTAGATCTGTGCCTCTAAAATGATAATTTTCAATAAACTCTTCATCCTCTGCTTCCTAGGTGGTGCTCTCATAATCCTTGGGATTAGGCCTAAGTGGAAGATTTGAATCTTTATTCACTAGAATTTCTTCATCCCGCCCCTCCCCTTCCTCACTGATGATCTCATAATCCTTAGGATTAGGAATACGTGGATGCCTTGAATCTATATTTATTAGGAATTCTTCACCCCCCCCCCCCTCCCCCTCATCAGTGGTGCTCTTATAATCATTAGGATTAGGATGAAGTGGAAATTTTGACTCTGGAAATTCATCCCCCTCTTCATCAGTGGTACTCGCATAATCCTTAGGATTAGGACGAAGTAGATAGTTTGACTCTACAAATTCTTCATTCTCCTCTTCATCAGTGGTGCTGGCATAATCCTTAGGATTAGGACGAAGTGTATATTTTGACTCTAGAAAATTTTCATTCCCCTCTTCATCAATGGTGCTCGCATAATCCTTAGGATTAGGAGGAAGTGGAAATTTTGACTCTAGAATTTTTTCATTCCCCTCTTCATCGGTGATGCTGGCATAATCCTTAGGATTAGGACGAAGTGGATATTTTGACTTTGGAAATTTTTCATTCCCCTCTTCATCAGTGGTGCTGGCATAATCCTTAGGATTAGGACAAAGTGGTAATTTTGAATCTTGAAATTTTTCATTCCCCTCTTCATCAATGGTGCTCACATAATCCTTAGGATTAGGAAAAAGTGGATATTTTGACTTTGGAAATTCTTCATTCCCCTCTTCATCAGTGGTGTTTGCATAATCCTTAGGATTAAGAAAAAGTGGATATCTTGACTCTGCAATTTCTTCATTCCCCTCTTCATTCATGGTGCTCGCATAATCCTTAGGATTACGACGAAGTGGATATTCTTCATCCCCCCTTCATTAGTGGTGCCCTCATAATCCTTAGGATTAGGACAACGTGAAAATTTTGACTCTAGAAATTCTTCATAATGCCCTTCAACACTGATGCTTTCATAATCCTTAGGATTAAGACTAAGTGGAATAAATGACTCTCAATTTACATAATTTTCTTTTTTCCGCGCTTCATCAATTCTATTCTCATCATCCTTAGGATTACGACCAAGTCGATTTTTTGACTCTCTATTCATGGTGAGCGGATTCCTGTTATATTCATCAATCTGAATAGAGTTGTTGCGTGATGAAGATGTTGATGTTGTAGAAAGAAAAACTTCGTTATCAAAAGAACCCATGGATTTCAACAAGAAGATGTTGAATGATAAAAATGCACTCTCTACCAATTACAATATATATCTTAAAGATTGCAAATTTCCCTCTAAAATCCCCCCCACCCAAAAAAAATTATTGCTAAAATTTTTCCCTCCAAATTTTCCCCCCAAAAATTTTCGCTAATAACTTTCCCTCCAAAATTTTCGTTTCAAATATTTTGTACAAAATATTCATCTAAAATGTATTTCAAAACATTTTAATAAACTTTTGGTCTTGAAATATTTTACTGTACTTTTATCCACAAAATTTTCCTTTCATGCATGCCTTCCAAACTAAAATCAATTCTTATTTGAATGATTTAACATTGACTATGTATTATAATAAATTTTTAAAATTTATGTTTTTTTTTTTTTGCCAACATTGAATAAAATTTAACATAAACCTATAATATTAACAACACATAACTTTTTTTAATTTTAATCCCACATTCGCGTAATGGTAAACTAGTCACGCAATTTTCGCTATATAATAATAAACATTGTTTCTATTCCTCACATCACATCAAGTCTTCTGGGTTTTGTTGGAGCAATTTTGTGGAGGTGTGGCATTGGCATTGGTAATTTTGTGGAGGCGTTGCATTCGCATTGGAGGCGTTGTGTTGCCATTGGTAATTTTGTGGAGGCATTGTGTTCGCATTGGAGGCGTTGCGTTGGCATTGGTAACAAGAGTTTTTCGCATTTCAAAGTTTAGTTTTCCTTCTATTTTGTCCATTTAAAGACGAGTTTAGGGAAAATCCATTTTTTATGGTTTTTGTGTTCCAAAATTTTTTCTTTTTAATGGTTTTAGGTTCGAAAACCCTATTTTTTCTATATTTTTTTAATGAAGAAAATGAGAAAAAACTCAAATTTTTAGGGATTTTAGGATAAAAATTTAAAACAATTTTCTTTTTTTAGGGTGCTGGGTTCCTCCATGAAACAAAAAACCAAAAAACGACCATGCACATCAAAAAATAATTATATTTATTCTATTTTTATTTTTTCTAAATGTGAAATATATATATATATATATATATATATATATATATATATATATATATATATATATATATATATATATATATATATATATATATATATATATATATATTCAAACATGAAATTTTATTTTTCAAAATAGCTTTAGATATTTCAATGTTTTTTTTTTTTTTTTTAAATTTATTTATTTAAAGAAAATTGCAAATTTGTTTTAGTTTATATTAAACTTATTTTTTTTAATTATAAATATATTTGTAAATTAAAAAAAACCATTTAACTATAAACTAATTTTAGTATTTTTGTTTTTGTTTTAAATTTTTTATTAAAATAAATTAAATTTAAAATTTGTAATTTTTTTTTGGTGTTTTTATTATTAAATTGTTTTTTTCGTTTTTTATTTTAAAAAAATTAATTTATTTTAAACATTTTATTATTTTATTTATTTTTTAATATTTTATTTATTTTTGTTATTTTTTTTTTTATAAATTTTAAATTTAATTAAAAAAAAATTAATTTATTTTTTTAATTTAATTATTAAAAAAATTTTATTTAAAATTTTTTATTAAATTTTTTTTATTATTATTTTACATGTCATATTTTATATTAT
The DNA here is from genome assembly GCA_034641835.2 of Pinus albicaulis. NCBI lineage: Eukaryota > Viridiplantae > Streptophyta > Pinopsida > Pinales > Pinaceae > Pinus > Pinus albicaulis. Next base: position 576,106,291 of record CM076574.1, read on the forward strand.
TTTACTCTTCTTCTTTTTTTAATCGATTTGGCCATCTACTGGGGTCAGAGGCAGGCTAGGCATCCATCCATAGCACCGCCCGATCGACCTCCGGCCCCTGGCTGGGTGGAAGTTGATTCTCAGAATCGACCTCTGCCGAGTCGAGGTTGGAGGCCTACCAAGCGACGTTGTGGAGGGCTGCCCAGCCAACCTCCAACCCCCAGCTGGGCAGAGGTTGATTCTGAAGGCGTCGCCCAGCTGACCTCCGACCCTCAACTGGGTGGAGGTTGATTCCAAGGGCGCCACCAGGACGACCTTCATCCCTCAGCTAGGCAACCCTCTATGGCACCGCCCAACCGAACTCTGACCCCCACGGGCGAAAAATTGAATTTTTATTTTTATTTTTTATTTATTTGTAAATAAATTATAACATATAATTTTTAAAAATTTAGAAAAATATATAATACTTAATATATAAGTTTTAGTTTTAATTTTAATTTTAATTTTTTTTTTATCTTTTATTTTATTTTATTTTTATAATATATATTTTAATATAATTTAAAATTTTAAAATATATATTATATTTATAATTTAAAATTTTTTAAAATATTTTATATTTAAATATTTTAAAATTTTAAAATATAACATAAAATTTTAAAATATAAGTTTTAATTATACTAATTATACTTTAAATTACTATTTTTAGGAATCGGGCTAGTGCTTACTGCCGATTTCTTGACTAAACTGATAGCCTTTTTGGCTATTCTTGGTACATATCTCTGTTTCTGATACATCTCTGTTTTGGGTGTTTTCCTTAATGGAGCCCGGGAGGAGTATCAGAATAGGGACGTCTCTTGGCTTTTCGCTGTTTCTCATTTGGCTTGTGGCTGTTTCTTGCAAAATAGCTGAAACTGCTTTCCTCTCTTTGTGAGGCGGGGAAGGAGTTTTACAGAAATGCTATGCATATGCTATGTAACTTTCTATACTTAATAGAAGGTTTGATTTTTTCTGTGAAAAAAAAAATTATACTTTAAATTTTTAAATTTAATTTATTAATTTTCTATTTAAAAAAACAGAACAATTACTATTAAAAAAAATTACCATTAAATTTATTTTATTTTGTTTTGTTTTTAACTTAAAAAAATTTAATTTTCAAATTGGTTAAACTTTAATTTTTTTTAAAATTAAGTTTATATATATATATATATATATATATATATATATAAACTTAATTTTAAAAAAAATTAAAGTTTAACCAATTTGAATATATATATATATATATATATATATATATATATATATATATATATATATATATATATATATATATATATATATATATATATATATATATATATATATATATATATATATTTTATAAGATTGTTTTACAAAACAACTTTATGTCAAAAAAATTCAAAACATCTCTTTTCAAAACATCTCTTTATATATATATATATATATATATATATATATATATATATATATATATATATATATATATAATTTTTAATATTTTGTTTTTAAATGAAAAAATTATATAGTTAATTTTATTTGTTTATTTTCAATTTATATAGTTGTACAAATAAAATTTGTTTTTTTTTTAAATTTATTTTATAGACATTATTTTTTGATTAATTTTAAATTTATATTGGCAAACTTTAAAAAAAATTGATTAATTCACTTATATGTTTTTTCATTAACTAATATATATATTTATTTTTATCAGGAAAATGACATAAAAAAAGATTTCTTGGAATGTTTCTACACCTAGGGCAGCAACTGTCAAATCTAAAGTTGCAGCTGGACGCACTATGGATACTGTTGGATGTAATAAGGACATTGTTGCACACACTATGCATAGTGTTGAAGAATATAAAATTAAAAGACTTAATAAAAGTCAAACAAGTGGCCCACCAGGTGCATTAAAGCTTATTTCTGAATGGAAGAACGCAGAGAAAATAAATAAAACTGATTTTTCATGGTATCTTGAAGACAATAAAACAAAGAATGATTTGCATATTTTGTGGTATGATTGACTTAGATGAATCACATTAAGTGATGGGCAGAGTACGAGACATTTTTGGTGCCGAATACAAACACTATTTATGTTCTTGCAATAATGATTAATAAACATGACACAGTTAGATATCATCTATCAAAAGTCAAGTATGACACAAATAAAAAACATCTACAAAGTTGTCTACAGAAATCATAACAACATTGTGAATAACACTGTAAGTATGCTTCTTTATATTTCTGCTATGAATTATTGTAAGGATCATTAATTTTTTTATAAATTATTAATCATTGACATGCTTTTTTTGTTTCATAGGATTTTTTTGCGCCTCTTTCAAACACGTTTGAAGGTATTTATTATATGGAGCCAATTTTTATGACTGTGATCAACACTTTCACACAGAAAAAGAAGAGAAAAGGATAATGAAGCAAAGATCAATAGCTCGTGATGTTGAAAAGTCAACAAGAAATATGTGTCTAATTTAATTTTCCCTTAATTAAATTGGACAATAAATTGTAATCTTATCTCATAATCAGTTGTAATAGTTAACTAAGTGTGATAGACTCAGTTAGCTCATGGAATTAGAGTTGAGGGTGGTTGGTGAGACATGTAGAGTGATTCTATTTGTTTTAGAGTCCAATTTGCAGTTAGTGTAATAGTTTAATGCATGAGAAATCAATTAACTCAATTAAGTGAGTTAAAGTCACTCTTACTAGTTGTAACTCATTGTTGCACTAGTGAGAGTCAAGTGAATTAAATCAGATTTAATTCACATGCAGTGATCTGTCAAGTGACTGATGATTTACTATTAATAGATGCATGCATGTCAGTTCCAATGAATACCCAATTGAAACAGAGGTTAAAGGGATGTTAACTATCAATTGTATTATTAACGGATTGTGGAGCGTAATCAAAACAAACATTTGGGTGCCCATGATGTATTGCGCAGTTTTGGAAGCTGAAATTCCTAAATAATAGGGATTTAATTTTCTTAGAATTGTGCAAGCAAGGCAGGCTAAGGAGAGGCAAGAAATTGGCTAAGTGTTTGTCGATTTTGTCCGTATTAATGTGAGACAGTTGGTAGAGTGCATCAGACTCTTGTGAGAGGAGTGCATTTTATTGTTTCATGATTCCTTGGTTGATTATATAATAAAGATAGAGGGGTTTTGAGCAGCAAGATTTCCCCAAGGAAAAATATCTATGTTGTGCGATTGATTTGCTTATTTCTCTTACTTGATGTGATTGTTCGGTCGTGTTTAATTTACACAAATTAATTGTAGAAGGATTCAACATCTTGCTCTAGAATATTGCATCATTAGATTGAATCCATTGGCATACATATTGTTTGTATAATTTCTACATGGTATCAGAGCGCCATAAATCATTATAGTGGAGAATAAATTGAGTTTGTGCTGAACAACATTTGAATTTTCAAAAATATTCTTTGGTGAGACAAGTAGATTAAGATAAATTTTAATGGATTAAGATTGTAATATGCACTTGAGGGTAGTTCTAATTATATTTCATGGAAATACAAAATGGAGGTAGTTCTGGAGGACAACATGTTGAAGAATTTATCGACATTGATATTCCAAGGTCCGCGGTAGCATACGCCACTCTTCTTGATGCTTGGCAGAAGAATGTTGCAAAGGTGAGGAGGATCTTATTAGAGGGAGTTTGAGATCACATTGTCTCGAGTCTTCATGACAAGGTGAATCCATATGCAATGTGGAAGGCCTTGACATATATGTTTTAGAACAGCAGTGACCACAGAAAATTGGCACTGAAGGACAAGCTCAGGAAAATCAAAATGGAGAAAGGAGACACTATTTTGAAATTCTTGACCAATTTCATCCAATGTCGAGATGAGATTGGAAGTGTAGATATTACTGTAGTGGATGATGACTTGGTGAGCCTAGCACTTATATTCCTTCCCAAGAGATGACATACTTATCAGGATTCTGTCAATGGGAGGGAGAAGCTACCAGATTGGGAGTGACTTTGGTCGGATTTGGTACAAGAATAATTCATGCGGAATACCAGGGATGGATTCTCATCCAAGTCAAATGATGAGGAAAATTGTGCCTTGGTTGGTAAGGCAAAGAAGGGGAAGGGAAAGAAATCCTTTTCCAAATCTGAGACCGACAAAGAAGGCAAGAAGCGTGACATGTCGAGAGTGAAATGTTTTCTCTATCATGAGCATGGACATTATGCCACTAATTTTCTAAAGAAGAAGAAGAACAACAAGAAGGCTTCACGATCAACAATGGGTGATGCTTTGGCATCGCAGTTCGAGTTGGACTTCTCACTCATTGCATGCATGGTGTCTAGTGTGATGGGATTAGTGTGGTACTTGGATTGTGGTGCATCTTTCAGCATGACGGGAGACAAAGAACTCTTTAGTATTTTGGAGGAGAAGGATCTTTAGATGCACATAGAGATGGGTGATGATAGGAGGTATAGTGCTACCGAAATTGGTACAGTTACTTTCTAGAGACAGTTAGGTAAGCCTTTCTTATTAAAATATGTCATGCATGTACTAGGCTTAAAAAATAATTTAGTTCTAGTTTCTATGTTGGATGATAAAATATATTATGTGGTTTTCAATGAAGGAAAATCATTCCTTCTTCACAAAGCCACATGACAGGTTAAGAATATTGGGGTTCGTGTGAAGAACCTATACAAACTTGATTTATATGGCTGCACAAAATTGATGATTAAAGCAGACAGAATGGTGAGATGGGATGACGGTGAGTTATGGCATAGGATATTGGGCCATATACAACACAGTGCTTTGAAGGTCATGCAACAAATTTCTATGGGGCTTCCAAAGGGTACTCTTGCGCAAATAAACACATTCAAGGGATGTACCATGGGGAAGTACACAAAGGAAACTTTTCACGAGAAGGAGAACCAAGCAGCGGAAATCCTTGAGAGAGTTCACTCAGATGTGTGTGCAACATTCTCTACAGCTTCTATAGAAAATCAAAGGTATTATGTGATTTTTGTTGATGATTTTCTAGAAAGTGTTGGATCTACTTAATGTAGAAGAAAGATCAAACTTCTCAAAATTTTGTGAGTTTAAAGCATTGGTTGAGAAAGATACAGGGAAGCAGGTTAAGGCTCTAAGGAGTGACAATGGTGGTGATTACATCTCCAATGAATTCAATAACTTTTGTGCCAAAGAAGGAATTCAGAGAGAGTTTATTGTGCCTCATAAGCCACAACAAAATGGGGTTGCAGAAAGAAAAAACATAACAATTGTGGGTGCTGCACAAGCTATGTTACATGATCAGGGATTGCCATTGCATCTATGGGTAGAGGCATGAAACACAACGATATTTGTGCAGAACCATATTCCTCATCAGATACTTGGCATGAGCACACTAGAGGAGGCGTTTTCTTGTAAGAAACTTGATGTTTCATATTTTAAAATTTTTGGCTCATCTGCCTATTGCTATGTGACCAAATATTCCAGAAAGAAGATAGAACCAACAACAGATATTGGGATATTTTTTTGTTACACTGATACTCCCCACAACTATTGGGTGTATTTTCCGAACAACAAGATGACAATTGTCAGAAAGAATGTAAAATTTGATGTGGAGAAAGCCATGTGATTGTCCCTTGAGAGGGAGCTTGATTTGCATGCAAATGAGGAACTCTTGGTTCCAAAGAATGAACCTCAAGATGTGGAGAAACCACACGAGGAGGATCATGGAGTGGCAGAAACCACTCATGCATAGCCATCCACCAGACATGGTAGGGGGTGCACCAAAGAGGCTGACAGATTGAGACTTGATGCGGTAGAACATGTAGGAGCACCTACATCACAACACAGGTGGAGACAATCATCAGACATGTATACTGGATACATGGCTCTTATGAGAAAGTGTATTGTGGTAGAGCCATCATGTTTTGAGGAAGCAGTGTAGCAACCAACTTGGGTTAACGCCATGGTTGAGGAGTATGAATCCATCGTCAAGAATAGTGCATGGGAACTTGTCCCAAGACCAGTCGGGAAGTCAGTGGTTGGATCTAGATGGATCTATAAGCTGAAACAATCAACTGATGGGAGTGTGGAGAAGTATGAGGCTAGATTTGTAGCCCAGGGATTCTCACAGGTTGAGGGGATTGACTATGAGAAGACTTTTGCACCAGTTGCACGGTACTCGTCGATTAGATCTATCCTTGCACTCTCAGCATAGATGGGTTGGCGAATACATTAGATGGATGTCATAGACTGCATTTCTCAATGGAGTTATTGAGGAAGAAGTGTATATTGAGTATCCATAAGGTTTTGAGACCTTTATCAAGGAGTCACATATGTCCAGACTCATGAGAGCACTGTATGGGCTGAAGCAAGCACCTCGTGCTTGGTACACCAGGATTGAAAACTATTTCACCAGGTTGGGCTTCACGAAGAGTGAAGAGGATGTGAACTTGTACCAGATTGTGGTTGATGGTAAGCTTCTAATTATTGTACTTTATGTATATGATGTTTGACAGGTGATGAGCAGATCATAACTTCTTGCAAAGAGGATCTTACAAGAGAGTTTGAGATGAAGGACATGGGAATCCTTCACTATTTCCTTGGTTTGGAGATATGGCAACGGTATGGGGAGATATTTGTTTCTCAAGACAAATATACCAATGAGATTATGAGGAAGTTCCACATGGAGAGCTATAAATCCATGGAGACTCCCCTTGCAAGAAACTGGAGGAAGGAGGATGCTACTTCAGGTGAGGTAGTGGACACTACTGTTTACAGGCAGCTTGTGGGTTCACTCTTGTACTTGGTGAACAAACAACCAAACATACGCTATACAATTAACCAACTTAGGCAAGCTATGGTTAAGCCAACCAAGATCTTTTAGAAGGTGGGGAAGAATGTCTTTAGATATTTTAGGGGCACTACAAAGTATGGATTATGGTATAGAAAGACAGAGGGAGTGAAGCTTCAAGGCTTCATTGATGCAGATTAGGTAGGCATTCCATCAGACAGGGAGAGAAAATTAGGAGGGATCTTCAACATAGGATCGACAACAGTTTCTTGGTACAACAAGAAGAAAAGATCAATTTCACTTAGTTTAGCCGAGGTAGAGTACATGGAAGCCAGTCAAGCGGCATGTGAGGCCATATGGATGAGGAAGATACTTGTTGGTTTTTTTGGTCATCAAATGGATCCGACGGTGATACATTGCGATAACTAGAGTTGCATAAAACTCTCAGTTAATCCAGTATTCCATGACAGGTCCAAACATATTGGCATCCGATATCACCATCTCAAAGATTGTGTTTAGAGATGCATTATGTAGCTTCATTACATTCCCACGGAGGACCAGGATGCATTTATTTTGACGAAGGCACTTTCCAAGAGAAAATTCGAATACCACAGAGGCAGTCAGGGTAGCTAATAATCCCTTTCTTGTTGAGAGGGAGTGTTGAAAAGTCAACAAGAAATGTGTCTAATTTAATTTTCCCTTAATTAAATTAGACAATAAATTGTAATGTTATCTCATAATCACTTGGAATAGTTTACTGAGTGTGATAGACTCAGTTGGCTCATGAAATTCGATTTGAGGGTGGTTGGTGAGGCATGTAGAGTGATTTTATTAGTTTTAGAGTCTAGGTTGCAGTTAGTGTATTATTTTACTGCATGAGAAATCAGTGAACTCAATTAATTGAGTTAAAGTCAGTCTAAATAGTTGTAACTGATTGTTTCACTAGTGAGAGGTAAAGTGAATTAAATTAGATTTAATTCACATGCAGTGATCTGTTAAGTAACCGATGATTTACTATTAATAGCTACATGCATGTCAGTTCTGATTAAGACCCAGTTGAGACAGAGGTTAAAGGGATGTTAAATATCAGTTGCATTATTAACGGATTGCGAAGTTCAATCAAAACAACTATTTGTATGCCCATGATGTATTGCACAATTTTAGACTTAGGCTGAAATTCCTAAATAATAGGGATTTAATTCTCTTAGAATAGCGTAAGCAAGGAAGGCTGGGAAGAGACAAGAAATTGGCTAAGTGTTGGTCGGTTTTGTTCGAATCAGTGTGAGACAGTTGGTAGAGTGCATCAGAATCTTGTGAGAAGAGTGTGTTGTATTGTTTCATGATTCCTTGGTTGATTATACAATAAAGATAGAGGGGTTTTGAGCAGCAAGGTTTCCCCAGGGAAAAATATTTTTGTGTTGTGCTATTGATTTTCTTCTTTCTCTTACATGATGTGATTATGCGATCATGTTTAATTTCCTTAAATTAATTGTATAATGATTCAATATCTTGCTCTAGAATATTGCATGATCAGATTGAATCCATTGGTATATATATTGTTTGTATAATTTCTACATGTGACATTGCAATATTACAAAGAGGGGATCGACCAAGGGTCACTAAGGTGGGTCAATCTAGTAAACCTAAACATGTTTCTTTTGAAGATGCGGAACATGAAACTGAAAATTATGATAGAATTAGAGAGAAGGAGATTAGAACTGTTGTGCAAAAGGAGAAAAAAATCAGATACCAAAAAGAAAAATGACCAAATATGTATCTCTTTTACCTGATGATGAAGATCTTGTTTATAAAAAAACTGATATGTTAACCAATAAGAAGAAGAAATCAAATCTTGGTCAACCTATAAAAGTCATGAGCAATAATGAAGAACAAATTGAAAGATCTAAAGGAAGCAGAGAAATCATAACGCCACGTGCTGAGTTAGAGGATGACATTATTAAAACAAAACAAAATGCCATTAGATATGCGTTTAGGAAGAATAAATTAATTTATGGTGGCCAAAAATTTGAGCTTAATGTCATTCCCATCTTCATTAGTGGTGCTGGCATAATCCTTAGGATTAGGATGAAGTGGATATTTTGACTCTGGAAAATTTTCATTCCCCTTTTCATCAGTGGTGCTTACATAATCCTCAGGATTAGGAGGAAGTGGATAATTTTACTCTAGAAATTTTTCATTCCCCTCTTCAGTAGTGGTGTTGGCATAATCCTTAGGATTAGGATGAAGTGGATATTTTGACTATGGAAATTTTGCATTCCTCTCTTCATTAGTGGTGCTAGCATAATCCTTAGGATTAGGACATAGTGGATATTTTGACTTTGGAAAATTTTCATTCCCCTCTTCATCAGTGGTGCTCGCATAATCCTTAGGATTAGGACGAAGTGGATATTTTGACTCTAGAAATTATTCATTCACCTGTTCATCAGTGGTGTTCACATAATCTTTAGAATTAGGACGAAGTGGATATTTTGAATCTGGAAATTCTTCATTCCCCTCTTCATCTGTGGTGCTTGCATAATCCTTAGGATTAGGACGAAGTGGATATTTTTCATCCCCCCCCTTCATCAGTGGTGCCCTCATAATCCTTAGGATTATGACGAAGTGGAAATTTTGACTCTGGAAATTCTTCATCATGCCCTTCATCATTGGCGCTTTCATAATCCTTAGGATTAAGACTAAGTGGAATAATTGACTCTCGACTTACACAAATTTCTTTTTGTTTCACTTTATCAATTATGTTCTCATCATCCTTAGAATTTCGACCAAGTCAATTTTTTGACTCTCTATTCATGGTGAATGTAATCCTGTTATATTTATTAATCTGAATAGAGTTGTTGCGTGACAAAGATTCGATGTTGCAGAAAGAAAAACTTCGCTATCAGAAGAACCCATGGCTTTCAACAAGAAGATTTTGAATGATACAAATGCACTCTCTCCCAATTACAATATATAGCTTAAAGGCTGAAAATTTCCCTCTAAAATTCTCCCCCAAAAATTATCACTAAAAAATTTCCCTCCAAAATTTGCCCCCAAAAATTTTCGCTAAAAAATTTCCCTCAAAAATTTTCGTTTCAAATATTTTGTACAAAATATTCATCTAAAATGTATTTCAAAATTTTTTAATAAACTGTTGTTCTTGAAATATTTCACCGTACTTTCTATTCAAAATATCCACAAAATATTCCTTTCATGCATGCCTTCCAAACTAAAATCAATTTCTTATTTGAATGATTTAACATTGAATATGTATTATAATAATTTTTTAAACTTTATGTTTTATTTTTTTGCAGACATTGAATAAAATTTAATATAAACCTATAATATTAACGACATGTAAATATTTTTAATTTTAAAATTTAATTCCACATTCGCGAAACGGTAAACCAATCACACAATCTTCGCTATATAATAACAATCACTGTTTCTATTCCTCACATCACATCAAGTCTTCTGGGTTTTGTTGGAGCAATTTTGTGGAGGCTTTGCATTGGCATTGGTAATTTTGTGGAGTTGTTGTGTTGGCATTGGTAATTTTGTGGAGATGTTGCATTCGCATTGGAGGCGTTGCGTTGACATTGGTAATAGGAGTTTTTCGCATTTCGAAGGTTAGTTTTCCTTCTATTTTGTCCATTTAAAGACGAGTTTGGGGAAAATATGTTTCTTTATGGTTTTTATGTTTCAAACTATGTTTTTTTATGGTTTTTAGGTTCTAAAAACCTAATTTTTTTATATTTTTTTAGTGAAGAAAATGAAAAAAAAACTTAAATTTTTAGGGTTTTTAGGACAAAAATTTAGAATTTGTTTTCTTTTATCGAGTTGCTGGGTTCCTCCATGAAAATAAAAATAAAAAAAAATGACCATGCACATCAAAAAACAATTATATTTATTATATTTTTATTTTTTCTAAAAGTGCAACTGAAAATATTATTAAAAAAATTTATTTTTAATTTTATTTTGATTTTCAAACATGAAATTTTATTTTTAAAAATAACATCAGATATTTTTTTTTAATTAATTAATTAATTAATTTAAAGGAAAATACAGATTTGTTTTAATTTATATTAAACTTTTTTTTTTAATTAAATATATTAGTAAATTTTAAAAACAATTTAATTGTAAATTAATTTTAGTATTTTGTTTTTGTTTCTAAAATTTTAATAAAATAAAATAAATTTAAAAAATAAAAATTTTGGGGCTACTTTTATTATTTATATTGTTTTTTTCTTTAATTTTTTAATTAATTTCAAAAATTTTATTATTATTATTTTTTTAATATTTAAAAAAAATTGTTTATTTATTTTTGTTATTGTTTTTTTTTATAAATTTTAAATTTAATTAAAAACAATTTAAATTTATTTTTTTAATTTAATTATTTAATTATTTATTTTTTATTTAAAAAAAAATTAATTTATGAAAAAAATCTATTATTTTATTTGTTATATTTTATATTGTTTTATTTTGTATTATTTTGTATTGTTTCTTGTTTTATTTAAAAATTAAAATTAAAATTAAAAATCAATTTGGCAGCCCGCCGGGGGTCGAAGGCCGGTTCTGAGGGTTGCCCTGCCGACCTTTGGACCCCAGCTGGGTGGAGGTCAATTCTGAGGGCACCTCCTGGCCTTCCTCCGGCCATCGGCTGGGCGAAGGTCGATTCTGAGGGTGTCGCCCAGCCAGCCTCTGGCCCCTGGCGGGCTGAAAAATTGATTTTATTTATTTATTTATTTTTAAAATAAATTATAACATATAATTTTTAAAAGGCTAAAAAATATATATAACATTTTGAGGTTTAAAATGGGCCTCCTAAGGAAATTATAAAATAATAGTGGAAATAATAAAATAAAATTTGATTACATCATCAAATTTTAGAGGGAAAAAAGAAAAAACTGTTTTTTCAACTCATATTTTGAACTTATTTCCCTAAGGTTTTACTCCAATTTCGAGCAGGAATACTCGTTGGATGCAAAATTTAATTCCCCATCCAAGGAGTACCCATGTTGCATAATTTTGATGGGCTCTGCTATACGAAAAAGTAGAAATACATGAAAAACATGATTGCAATCACGTGTTTTCATGTATTTCTCATTTTTTGTGTAGCAAGGTCTATCAAAAGTATGCAACATGGGTACTCCTTGGATGAAGAATTAAATTTTTCATCCAACAAGTACTCCTGCTCAAAATTTGAGTAAACCATTAGGGAGATAAGTTGAAAAGTAGTTTTATTGTTTTACTATTTTTTAATCTTTTTACTTTTTTACTCCAAAAATGGTGAATCATCTCCCATGGTTGACATCATCTTCTTGAATCCTGTTGGTTCTCATAAAGTTTATTTTGGTTGTACATTTTTCTTAGGAGGCCCATTTTAGACCTCAAAATTCCCCTAATGATTAGATCATAAAAGAAACTTTACATAGGCATTGGGCTGAGAAGGCAAGCGGTGCTTAGCCAATCCCAGCCTTGGTAGCTTTCAAAATAAAGCAGGTTTGGGGCTGCCTCCTATGAGGAAACCAACCCCTTAAAAAATTCAAACCATCATGTTTTACAAAATGTTTCGTAACACATATAAAAAAAAAAAACTATAGTATGTCCTGAGTTGAAAAAAAATAGAGATGAACCAAGCTATTGTGCAATCATGGTGTTCCTTCATCATCCTCTTTTGCGGGGTCATCCTCCTCGATGAGGCATCCATATTCACACACAATGGACTCCTCCTCAGCTATTGGCTTGCGCGGGGGCTTCAGGGGTGGGCGCTGCACAAATTATTGGAGCAACAGGGTACTCTATATCTAAAACTCTAGGCCAGAATCCATCCGAATCCATGATCCAAACGCCTGTCTCCTCCTCTACTGGCTCGTGAACATGGAGCGGCTCGGTTTTCCAAGGAGTGGACAGCTCAAAGTGTGCTATGGTAGACTTCCTAGGGCCACCTCTATCCCTCGATTTCTATGGATTTAAGAGTCTCTTCCTGGGTACAATCAGGCATTTGAGTTGCCTCTCTATCGTGGCTGTCTGAAGAGGAACCTTCAATGGATTCCAGACGATGATCTTGACCACGGTGATAACGCCCGAGAAAACACCTCTTTGGCTTCCCCTTATGGGCTTTGAAGTTGTTGTGAGGCCATGGGGAAGCTAACAAGAAGAGGTAGGTAAGCCGGGCCCATATCAGAGAGATGCGCAACTGGAGTATGCGCAGCAGATGTGTGCAGTGGGGGGTGGCGCGCAACAGGGGGTCATGTAGCAAGGGCCGCGCAACGGGGGAGCTCGCCATAGATAGCGCACAACGGGGAGAGGTACAGGAGGAGGGGCTTTCAACAGGGAGGCACTCAGCTAGGGGGCTCGCTGCACGGGGCGTGCAACAAGGAGGATCTCAGTGGAAAGAGCACACTACAGGAGGGCGCGCAATAGGGGGCATGTTCCAGGGGAAGTGGGCAGTAGGGGGAGCGTGAGGCAGGGAGAGCATGCTAGGAAGCTAGAGTAGCCACGTGATGGCGAGGGAAATAACAGAAATGGCACTAGAGTCAGACTGGAGCAACAGAGAGATGGCAGGATGCAGAGCTTCAGTTCCTTTTGAAGGCCTGTGGCATGAGTTCAGATGCGGTGAGGGATTGTGGCAAGTTCGCATATGCGATGAGGGAAAATTCAATTGTGGCTGCATGTGATACAAAGTATGGCAAGAGTCAAGTGCAACAGAGCACCATTATGAATGATTGATGAATGGAGTGTCTGCATCAAGTTAGAGTTGGCGTTGTAGGGTGCCATCAGCCTGAGCATGGGAGGATCTATCCTCACACGATCGGGGCGTGTCATCCGCATCCAGGGTATTAATTTTATATTAAAAAAACGAAAAAATTAATAATAAAAAAAATTACCATTCATTTTTTTTTTTTAACTTAAAATATATATATATATAATTGTAAAATTGGTTAAACTTTAATTTTTTTTAAAATTGTTTTACAAAACAACTTTACATAAAAAAAAATTAAAACATATATATATATATATATATATATATATATATGATTTTTAATATTTTTTTTTTAAATGAAAAAATTATATGGTTAATTTTATTTTTATTTTTAATTTATTTTATAGACATTATTTTTTGATTAATTTTAAATTTATATTGGAAAAATTTAAAAAAAAAAATGATTAATTAAGTTATGTGTTTTCTCATTAACTAATAAATATATATTTATTTTTATCAGGAAAATGACATCAAAAAAGATTTCTGTGAATGTTTCTGCACCTAGGGCAGCAACTGCCAAATCTAAAGTTGTAGCTGGACACACTATGGATACTATTGGACGCAATAAGGAAATTGTTGAACACACAATGCATACTGTTGAAGAATAAAAAATTGAAAGACGTAATAAAAGTCAAGCAAGTGGCCCACCAGGTTCATTAAAGCTTATTTCTGAACGGAAGAACACATAGGAAATAAATAAAACTGATCTTTCATGGTATCTCGAAGACAATGAAACAGAGGATGATATACATATCTATCTGATTTGTGGTATGATTGACTTAGATTTATCATATCAAGTGATGGGTAGAGTACGAGACATATGTTTGGTGCCGAATATAAAAACTATTTATGTTTTTGCAAGAATGGCTAATAAATGTGACACGGTTAGATATCGTCTATCAAAGGTCAAGTATGACACAAATGAAACATCTACAAAGTTGTCTGTAGAAATCATAAGAAACATTGCAAATAACATTTTAAGTATGCCTATTTATATTTCTGCTATGAATTATTGTAAGGATCATTCAATTTTTTATAAATTGTTGATCATTGACATGTTTTATTTTGTTTCATAGGATTTTGTTGCGCCTCTTTCAAACATGTTTGAAGGTATTTATTATATGGAGCCAAATGTTATGATTGTGATCAACACTTTCCACATAGATAAAGAAGAGAAAAGGAGAATGAAGACAAGATCAATAGGTCGTGATGTTGAAAAGTTCACAAGAAATGTGTGTCTAATTTAATTTTCCCTTAATTAAATTAGATAATAAATTGCAATCTTATCTCACAATCACTTGTAATAGTTAACTGAGTGTGATAGACTTAGTTAGCTCATGAAATTCGAGTTGAGGTTTGTTGGTGAGGCATGTAGAGTGATTCTATTTGTTTTAGAGTCCAAGTTGCAGTTAGTGTATTAGTTTAATGCACGAGAAATCAGTTAACTCAATTAAGTGAGTTAAAGTCAGTCTAACTAGTTGTAACTGATTATTGCACTAGTGAGAGGACAAGTGAATTAAATAATATTTAATTCACATGCAAACATCTATCAAGTGGCTGATGATTTACTATTAATAGTTGCATGCATGTCAGTTCTGATGAAGACCCATTTGAGACAGAGGTTAAAGGGATGTTAACTATCAGTTGTATTATTAACGGATTGCAGAGCGTAATCAAAACAACCATTTGGATACCCATGATGTATTGAATTGTTTTGGAAGGATAAAATTCCTAAATAATATGGATTTAATTCTCTTAGAATTGCGAAAGAAAGGTGGGACGAGCAGAGGCAGGAAATTGGATAAGTGTTGGTCAATTTTGTCTGGATCAATGTGAGATAGTTGGTAGAGTGCAATATACTCTTGTGAGAAGAGTGCATTGTATTGTTTCATGATTCCTTGGTTGTTTATACAATAAATATAGAGGGGTTTTGAGCAACAAGCTTTCCCCAGGAAAAAACATCTATGTTGTGCGATTGATTTGCTTCTTTCTCTTACTTGGTGTGATTGTGCGATCGTGCTTAATTTCCATAATTTAATTGTAGAAGGATTCAATATCTTGCTCTAGAATATTGCATTATTGGATTGAATCCATTGGTATACATATTGTTTGTATAATTTCTACATGGTATCGGAGCGCAAAAAATCACTATATTGGAGAAGAAATTGAGTTTGTGTTGAACAACATTCGAATTTGCAAAAAAATTCTTTGGTGCGCCATGCAGATCAATATGGATTTTAATGGATTAAGATTGGAATACTCACTCGAGGGCAGTTCTAATTATATCTCATGGAAAGACAAAATGAAGGCAGTTTTTGAGGACAACGGGTTGAAAGAATTTATCGACGTTGGTATTCCAAGGGCCGTAGCAGCAGACGCCGCTCTTCTTGATGCTTGGAAAAAGAAGGTTGCAAAGGCGAGGGGGATCTTATTAGAGGGAGTTTGAGATCACATTGTCTACAGTCTCCATGAAAAGGTGACTCCATATGCAATGTGGATGGCCTTGACAGATCTGTTTTAGAACAACAGTGACCACAGAAAATTGGCACTGAAGGACAAGCTCAGGAAAATCAAAATGGAGAAAGGTGACACTATTTTGATGTACTTGATAAAGTTCATCCAATGTCAAGATGAGCTTGGAAGTGTCAAGATTACTATAGAGGATGATGACTTTGTGAGCCTAGCACTTCTAGGCCTTCGCAAGAACTGGCATAGTTATCAGGACTCTGTCAATGGGAGGGAGAAGTTGCCAGATTGGGAGCGACTTTGGTAAGATTTGGAACAAGAAGAATTCAAGAAAAATACCAGGGATGGATCCTCATCCAAGACAAATGATGAGGAAAATTGCGCCTTGGCTAGTAATGCAAAGAAGGGGAAGGGGAAGAAATCCTATTCCAAATCTGAGGCCGACAAAGAAGGCAAGAAGCGTGACATGCCTAGAGTGAAATGTTTTCATTATCATGAGCATGGTCATTATGCCACTAATTTTCCACAGTAAGAAGAACAACAAGAAGGCTTTAGGATCTACAATGGGTGATGCTTTGGCTTCACAGTTCAATTTTGACTTCTCACTCATCACATGCATGGTGTATAGTTCAATGGGATCAGTGTGGTACTTGGATAGTGGTGCATCTTTCCACATGACGGGAGACAAAGAACTCTTTAGTAGCTTGGAGGAGAAGGATCTTCAGATATAGCGCTACTAGAATTGGTACAGTTACTTTCCAGAGACAGTCAGGTAAACCTTTATTATTAATAGATGTCATGAATATACCAGGCTTGAAAAATAATTTAGTTTCAATTTCTATGTTGGAGGATAGAGGATATGATGTGGGTTTTAGTGAAGGGAAACCATTCCTTCATCACAAAGCCACGAGACAGGTTAAGAAGATTTGGGTTCGTGAAAACCTATACAAACTTGATCTAGATGGTTGCGCAAAATTGATGAGTAAATCAGTAAGAGTGGTGAGCCAGGATGAGGGTGATTTATGGCATAGGAGATTGGGCCATCTACACCACAATGATTTGAAGGTCATGTAGAATATTTCTACGGGGCTTACAAAGGGTACTCTTGCACAAATAGACATATGCAAGGGATGTACCATGGGGAAATATACAAAGGCCACTTTTCACAAGAAGGATAACCAAGTAGCGTAAATCCTTGAGAGAGTTCAATCAGATGTGTGTGGACCATTCTCTACGAATTCTACAAAAAAGCACAGGTATTATGTGATTTTTTTTGATGATTTTTTCTGGAAAGTGTTGGATCTACTTCATGCAGAAGAAACATCAGACATTCTCAAAATTTTGTGAGTTCAAAGAATTGGTTGATAAAGATACAAGGAAGTAGGTAAAGGCTCTAAGTAGCGACAATGGTGGTGAGTACATCTCCAATGAGTTCAAGAACTTTTGTGCCAAATAAGGAATTCAGAGAGAGTTGATTGCGCCTCACAACCCATAATAGAATGGTGTTGCAGAAAGAAATAACAAAACAATTCATGGTTGCGATACGAATTATGTTACATGATCAAGGCCTACCGTTGCATCTGTAGGTAGAGGCATGCAACACAACGATATTTGTGCAGAATCGTAGTCCTCATCGGATACTTGGCATGAGTACACTAGAGGAGGAATTTTTTGGTAAGAAACCTGGTGTTTCATATTTTAAAAATTTTGGCTCATCTGTCTATTTCCATGTGACCAAATATTCCAGAAAGAAGCTAGAACCAACAACAGAGATTGGGATATTTGTGGGGTACATTGATACTCCCCACAACTATCAAGTGTATTTTCTGAACAACAAGATGACAATGTTCAAATGGGATGTAAAATTTAATGAGGAGAAAGCCATGCAATTGTCCCTTGAGAGGGAGCTTGATTTGAATGTAGATGAGGAAATCTTGGTTCCAAAGGATGAACCTCAAGATGTGGAGCAGCCACATGAGGAGGATCATGGTGTGGCAAAAATAAATCATGCAGATACATCCACCATACATGGTAGGAGGCGCACCACAGAGGTTGACATATTGAGACTTGATGTGGCAGAACATGTAGGAGCACCTATATCACAGCGTAGACAGAGACAATCATTAGACATGTATACTAGATACATGGCTCTTATGAGAAAGTGTATTGTGACAGAACCATCGTCTTTTGAGGAAGCAACGCAACAACCAACTTGGGTTGACGCCATGGTTGAGGAGTATGACTCTATCATGAGGAACATTGCATGAGAATTTGTCCCAAGACCAATCGGGAAGTTAGTGGTTGGATCTAGATGGATCTATAAGGTGAATCAGGCAGTGAATGGGAGTGTGGAGAATTACAAGTCTAGATTTGTAGCCCAGGGATTCTCACAGGTTGAGGGGATTGACTATGAGGATACTTTTGAACTAGTTGCATGGTACTCATCGATTAGATCTATCCTTGCATTCTCAACGCAGATGGGTTTGCAGATACATAAAATGGATGTGAAGACTGCATTTCTCAATGGAGTTATTGAGGAAGAAGTGTACATTGAGTAGCCAGAAGGTTTTGAGACCTTTGATAGGGATTCACATGTGTACAGACTCAAGAAAGCACCATATGGACTGAAGCAAGCACCTTGTGCTTGGTACACCAGGATTGAGAGCTATTTCACCGGGTTGGGCTTCATGAAGTGTTGAATTTTGCAACAAGAAATAATGAAATTGGCATCCAGGAAAAAAAAAAGTGAAAATTAATCTCCTACACTAGGTGGGGCCCACACAGGCTATTTTTAGGTAGATGTCTATTTATAGATGCATGTCTATTTATGGATGTATGTGCAAGTTCTATTTATAGATTTCATGTTGACTATTATTATTCCTTAATATTAGCTGGACAAAAAACAATAATCTATTCTCAATGAGCACTTGGGAATAGTTAACTGAAGTGGAAAATCAGTTAGCTAAGTCAATTTAGAGTTAAGAGGTTGGTTGGTGGGACATGCAGGTTGAATTTAGTTGTAACTGTGTGATTCTAGTTGTAATAGAGTTGGAAGTGCAGTGGTGCATGATTTGTGCAAGTTGTAAATTATTTTAACTCAGTTAAGTGAGTTAAAGTTAGTTGTGCTATTTGTAACTGAAGATACACTAGTGAGTCTAGATCAAGTGAATTAATTATTAATTAATTGATAGTTAGTGGTCTCACATGCAACTGATTTTTTTACTATTATTAGTTGCATGCATTTCAGATCTAGTGGAGACCCAGTTGAGTTCTAGGTGAAAGGGAAGTAAACTATCAGTTGTGTCATTATCCGGTTGCACGCATGCAGCCACACATACATTGGATGTGCCTACGAGGATTACACATTCAAGGCAGGCAATAATAATTCATTCATGGTTTCTTTACCATAAGGGATTGCGCAGTGGAGGCAGGCTATCTGGAGACATTAAATTGGCTAAGGAACTTGCCAATTTTTGTATGACAATGTGAGACAACTAGCTATTGTACTAAGAGCTCTTGGATTGGAGCTTTGTATGTAATTTTTTTATGATCCATGATATAATATACAGTAGAAGATAGTGGTGTTTTTAGTTGTAATATTTCCACGGTAAATTATCTGTGTTGTGTGTGATTGATCTTTCTTCATGATATTGTAACTGGCGATTGTGTTTTTAATTCCGTAAATATTTGTAGAAGCGATTATGTATTTAACAGTAGCACATTGTTAGATCAGGAGAATCGAGGACATACATGTATTTTGTATAATTTCTACATGGTATCAGAGCATAGGAAATTGCAATAGTGAAGCAGGAGCTGAGTTCATTGGTGGAAAGAATTTGAATTTGCAGAAAGAATTTCTTGGCACTACAATCGATTCAAGATTGAAATGTCTTTCAATGGCTTGAGGTTATAGTATGCACTCGAAGAAGCTAAAACTACATTTCTTGGAAGGACAGGATGGAGGTAGTACTCGAAGACAATGGCTTGAAGGAATTCATTGAAAAAGATGTTCCTAAGCTAGATGTTGCAAATGCTACAAATCTTGATGCATGGCAAAAGAAAGTGGCAAAGGCGAGGAGGATTTTGTTGGAGGGAGTACGAGACCACATTGTCTCAAGCCTTCATGGGAAAGCCACACCATATGCTATGTGGAAGGTTTTGACAAATCTATTTCAAAGCAACAACAACCATAGGAAATTGGCGCTAAAAGATAAAATCAAGAAGATCAAGATGGAAAAGAATGACACTATTCCAATATACTTAACAAAGTTTTTCCAATGTCGGGATGAGCTTGGGAGTGTAGGAATAACTATCGCTGATGATGATTTGGTGAGTTTGGCTCTCCTAGGACTTCCTAAGATTTGGCACAATTATTAAGACTCTGTCAACGAATGGGAAAAATTTCCGGATTAGGAATGACTGTGGTCGGATCTGGTGCAGGAGGTGTATAAGTGGAACACCAAAGATGACTCTTCATCAAAGCATGATGATGAAGAGGATTTTGATTTGACTGCCAAGGCGAAGAAGGGGAAGGGGAAGGGGAAGAAATTCCATTCTAAATCTGAGGCCGATGAAGATGGAAAGGAGCACAACATGTCCAAAGTGAAGTGTTTTCACTGTCACGAGCATGGAAATATTGCCACAAATTGTGCACAAAAGAAGAAGAACAAGATGGCTGCTGGAGCTATAGATGGTGAGGCCCTTGCCTCACAATTTGAGCTTGAATTCTCACTTATTGCATGCATGGTGTCAAGTGAAATGAGTTTGATGTGGTACTTGGATAGTGGTGCATCTTTCCACATGACGGGAGACAGAGAAATTTTCAGTAGCTTGGAGGAGAAGGACTTCTAGATGCCTTTCCAAATGGGTGATTACAAAAGGAATAGTGCTACCAGGTTTGGTACTGTTGCTTTCCAAAGGAATTCAGGTAAACCCTTCGTTTTAAAAGATGTAATGCATGTACTAGGCTTAACGAAAAATTTAGTTTCAGTTGCAATGTTGTAAGATAAAGGCTATGATGTGGTCTTTAGTGAAGGTAAAGCCTTCCTTCAGCATAAAGCCACAAATAAAGTCAAGAAGATTTGGATTCGTGTGAAGAATGTTTATAGAATTGATGGAGATGTGATTTATACAGAGCTTCCAAACATGGGGAAGTGTGAGAAGGCCATGTAATTGACCCTTGAGAGGGAGCTGGATTTGAATGTAGATAAGAGTGAACCTCAGGATGTGGAACAACTACAATATGAGGATCATGGAGTGGGAGCAACCACTCATGCAAATAAATTTTGAGCCAGATCGGAAAAGTGAGTGCATGCAGCTATACCACCGAGTGAGAGGTGGGGCGACATGCATGAATAATCCCAAGAAGAAATTTCTAGGTAGGATTCATTGAGATGGTGTGGATCTCATGAATCAAACCTGGCTACGAGGAGCCCACAGTGTAGCAGTAGCAGGATCAGTTGGATTGATGTAGTATGATGTTGCAAGGACATGAAATCAAAGTGACATTCTCGAATACTGGAGCGCAAATCAGAGTTGGCAACAAGTGTAGAGTGCATGGATGTAGGTGTCAGCAACGCAGTGGTTCTTGAAGACATGTGCAGTAGCTAAGAAGAAGTCAAAATACTTCATTAGGAAAATTTTGAGGTCTAAAATGGGCCTTCTAAGGAAATAATAAAATAATAGCTAAACCAATAAAATAATATTTATGAATTTTCAATTCACTTTTTTCACCACAATCCATGTAACCATAGTTAAATTCATTTCAAAATTTGTACCAAAATAAAATTAATAAAAAAATTGTATTGATGTGACTATAAATAAGAATGATCTTTTCAAGAAAAAGTCACTATCATTGAACAACTAATGCATTTTTCCTTTGTACTTAAATAACTTAAAATATAAATATAAATATAAATTTATAAATTCTTATTATATTATATGCTATTAATTAAAATTTATATTATTTAAATTGTATAATAACATGTAATTAATATACTATATAAAAATAATATAATATAATATAATATAAAATAATAAATGTATAGGGATATGCATTGTTTCTTTCAAGAAATATGAAATGACAATAATATATTTTTATTCAAAAAGTGTGAAATGACATTTATTATGAGTACTTTACTTTGACTTTAAAATTACTTAGAGCACTACCATGGTTAACCATGTGCTTTTATCCACCATTGAGAATGTGACAAGTAAGTACCTTTAACTCAAACAATGCCACCTCAACCATTAGGAATGATGTCATCCCGTAAAATGTCATTGGTTCTCATAAAGTGAATTTTGATTGTACATTTTCCTTAGGAGACCCATTTTAGACCTCAAAATTCCCCTAATGTGAGGACAGATGCATTATACTGATTCAATTGTTTGGAGGCTATTCAATTTCGGAAATGTTGCATGCAAAGGTTGCATGTGCGAGAAACACTAGAGAAGTGTTACATGCAAAAGTTTCATGGCGCATGCATGGAGTTGCATGTTTCATGCAAAGACATTCTTTTATTGTTGAGAGGGAGTGTTGAATTTTGCAACAAGAAAAAGTGAAATTGGCATCTGGAAACAACATCCTTGATCCTAATGAAAATTAAGCACCTACACTAGGTGGGGCCCACACATGCTATTTTTAGGTGGATGTATATTTATATATGCATGTCTATTTATAGATGTATGTGAAAGTTCTATTTATAGATGCATGTCAACTATTATTATCCCTTAATATTAGTTGGACAATAAACAATAATCTATTCTCAATGAAAACTTGGAAATAGTTAATTGAAGTGGAAAATCAGCTAGCTAAGTCAATTTCAAGTTAAGAGGTTGGTTGGCGAGATGTGCATGTTGAATTTAGTTGTAACTGAGTGATTCTAGTTGTAACATAGTTGGAAGTGCAATGGTGCATGAGTTGTGCAAGTTGTAAATAAGTTTAACTTAGTTAACTGAGTTAAAGTCAGTTGTGATAGTTGTAACTGAAGATACACTAGTGATAGATCAAGTGAATTAATTATTGATTAATTCAAAATTAGTGGTATCACATGAAACTGATGTTTTTACTATTATTAGCTACATGCATGTCAGATCCAGTGGAGACCCAGTTGAGTTCTAGGTGAAAGGGAAGTAAACTATTTGTTGTGACATTATCCAGTTGTACACGTGCAACCACACACACATTGGATGTGCCTATGAGGATTGCACAGTCAAGGCAAGAAAGAATCATTCAATCAGGGGTTCTTTACCATCAGGGATTGTGCAATGGAGGAAGGTTGTCTGGAGACAATAAATTGGCCAAGGAACTTGCAAATTTTTGTATGAAAGTGTGAGACAATTAGCTATTGTATTGAGAGGCGCTCTGGGATTGTAGCTTTGTATGTAATTGTTTCATGATCCATGATATAATATACAATAGAAGATAGTGGGTTTTTTATCTGTAAGTTTTCCCTGGTAAATTATTTTTGTTGTGTGTGATTGATCTTTCTTCATGATATTGTAATTGGCGATTGTGTTTTTAATTCCGCAAAGATTTGTAAAAGCGATTATGTATTTAAAAGTAGCACATTATTAGATCAGAAGAATCCAGGACATACATGTATTTTGTATAATTTCTACATGAAGAGTGAAGCAGATGCGAACATGTACCAGATTGTGGTTGATGGTAAGCTTCTAATTATTTTACTTTATGTAGATGATCTTATTCTAACAGGTGATGAGTAGCTCATAAATTATTGCAAAGAGGATATTGCAAGAGAGTTTGAGATGAAGGACATGGGACTCCTTCACTATTTCCTTGGTTTGGAGATATGGCAGCGGGATGGGGAGCTATTTGTTTCTCAAGGCAAGTATGCCAAAGAGATTCTGAGGAAGTTCCACATGGAGAGCTGCAAACCCATGGAGACTCCTCTTGCAGTAAACCGGAGGAAGGAGGATGCTACTTTAGGTGAGGTAGTGGATGCTACTGTTTATAGTCAGCTTGGGGGTTCACTCATGTACTTGGTAAACACATGACCAAACATATGCTACGCAGTTAAGCAACTTAGTTAAGCTATGTTTAAGCCGACCAAGCTCTTTTGGAAGACGGGGAAGGATGTCTTGAGATATATTAGGGGCACTACAGAGTATGGATTATGGTACAGATGGAAATAGGGAGTGAATCTTCAAGGCTTCACTGATGTAGATTGGGCAGGCAGTCCATCAAACAGGAAGAGCACATCAGGAGGGATCTTCAGCATAGGACTAACGATAATTTCTTGGTACAACAAGAAGTAGAGATCAGTTGCACTCAGTTCAGCTGAGGCAGAGTACATGGTAGCCAGTCAGGCGGCATGTGAGGCCATCTGGATGAGGAAGATACTTTTTGGTTTTTTTGGTCATCAGATGGATCCGACAGAGATAATTTTTTATAACTAGAGTTGAATAAAACTCTCGGTTAATCTGGTATTCCATGATAGGTCCAAGCATATTGACAACTGGTATCACCATCTCAGAGATTGTTTTCAGAGACGCATTATGTTACTTCAGTACATTCCCACTGAGGATTAGGATGCAGATATTCTGACGAAGGCGCTTGCCAAGAGAAAATTCGAATATGACAGAGGTAGGATTGGGGTAGCTAATAATCCCTTTCTTGTTGAGAGGGAGTGTTGAGCATAGGAAGGCTGAGTAGAGGCAGGAAAGTGGCTAAATGTTGGTCATTTTTTTCCATATCAGTGTGGGATAGTTGGTAGAGTGCAACAGACTCTTGTGAGAAGAGTGCATTGTATTGTTTCATGATTCCTTGGTTGATTATACAATAAAAATAGAGGGGTTTTCAGCAACAAGATTTCCCCAAGAAAAAATATATTTGTTGTGCGATTGATTTTCTTCTTTCTCTTACTTGGTGTGACTATGTGATTGTGTTTAATTTCCACAAATTAATTGTAAAATGATTCAGTATCTTGCACTAGAATATTGCATGATCGGATTGTATCCATTGGTATATATATTGTTTGTATAATTTCTACACGTTCATTGAAATATTACAAAAAGGGGATTAACCAAGAGTCACTAAGGTGGGTCAATCTAGTAAACCCAAACATGTTTCTTTTGAAGATGTGGAACATGAAACTAAAAATTATGATATAATAAGTGAGGAGGAGATTATAACTGTTGTGCAAAAGGAGAAAACAAATCAGACACCAAAAATAAAAATGGCTAAAGATGATGAAGAGATTTTTTATAAAAAAAATGGTATGTTAGCCAATAAGAAGAAGAAATAAATCTTGGTCAACCTGTAAAAGTCATGAGAAGTAGTGAAGAAAAAAATGAAAGCTCTAAAGGAAGCAAAGAAATCATAACACCAGGTGTTGAGTTAGAGGATGGCATTGTTAAAACAAAACAAAATGCCATTCGATACGTGTTGAGGAAGAATAAACTAATTTATGGTGGCCAAACATTTGAGATTAATGTGAACCAATTTTATAGGCCAGATGAAGGACAATCTCAATATCAAATTAGAAATGCCCATCACATACATGTACATAATCTGAAAACATTGTTCAGGTTCAATACATATGTGCATGTGGTGGATTATGTGGTTCTTGTTGATCCATGTCAGGTTCCCAACAAGTAGGCATTTGACAAGACAAAATGTTTTTATTATAAATATTATGTAATTGGAGGGAACCATTCAGTAGAGGCTAAAAGACAATTGATTGAGGAATATCTCAATAACTATATTTTTCAAACAGTGAAATGCATCATTTACGTTAGTTTAACAGAAACAAAATCAAATTTATTGGCATGGGATCATAATGGAGATAATGATTACATAATGAAAATGAATTTCATCCAAAGGGTCAGATTTATTCATAATGAATTCATAGAAAAATGTGGTGGGGATAAGGCACAAGTTAGTCTAACATTTCAGAAGGAATGTTTAATGGAAACAGGTTATAAAATTGATGAAAAAATCAAAGAAAAATATGGAAAAATGCATTCAAATATATTTAGAATCATGGATAACATTTTTCAGTTGGCATTTAGAACTAGGGAGACATGGGATTTAATTGATGATATTTTCTAGCGGTGGGAGAATATTTCCATAAAAAATCAGAAGGTTAAAAGAGGAAACCCATAATATGTACCAATAGTAAGACATGTCTTGAAATGAAGCAACTTCCAGAGGATATGACTATCACACCTTGAAGAAAAATGCAATGAGTGAAGGATGAGAAACTAGTTAAATCAGTACTATCCCATGTGAAGTCGGGTGAATTATCAATGGATGAAATGCGCGCAAAATTTCAAAAGTACGTTTCTTGAATTATTTCTTATTTTCCTTTCATTGTAATTTTATTTTAAATAAAACATAATGTTGTTGGTAGTTTTTTTTATACATGTAACTATGTTAACAATTTTAACTTTATTTATTCAGTCAGAAGATTTATATGAAAATACAACAACATATGGTTAAAATGTTGAATGAAGACAGTTTGGATGATGTTGTGTGCCACTACTCATAATCAAGTTCTACAACAACACTTAAGATTTTTATATTGCATTCAATAAGGTATGTTGATTTATACATTCATTTTATTCATATGTAAAATATTTTTATTTTATTACTTATACATATATATATTTATGTCATTAAATATGTCGAAGAAGGATGGAAACAAAGTACCAAATACTTTCAAAAGCTTTATTGAAAAAATTAAGTTGGAAAATATGAGAAAGAAGTGTCTTATGAATGTTGAACTTGATCCTACTATTAATAATTTCATTTGGAATGGGCTCAACAATATCCAATATTAAATAATACACGTGACTATGAAGACATTGAAAAACTAATAGCTAAAAGGGAATATGCCCTAGTTATTGCAGATATTCCACATGGTTTCGATTTCCTAGACATTGCATATGATAGTGAACCATATACTTATCAAGCTTTTAGTAAAGTGGTTACGGGTTTTCAAGAAGTCACAACATCACCACTTTGGAGATTTGTGGCATCTCATTCAGACACACAGTTTGCAATGTTATTAACAAGCTTCAAGGGAGAAACAAACTCAAGGATGCAACTTACATGATAAGACTTTGAAATTTTATGTTCGATTACTGTTAATTTTTTTATTTATGTACAATTTTTTACTATGTTATGTTACATGCAGAAGTCAAATCTTATTTCTTCCGAAGATCAACATATTATAAATATTGTGAGTTCATCCATGTTGAATGTTGGACAAAAGAGGATAGTTATAAACATATTCTTATGAATCAAGTAGATGGAAGAGTCATAGTCAAGTATTGGTTCATGATGCAGTTGTAAGAAAACTAACATATGAGGATAAAGATGAAAAAGGAGATATAGTTAACATTTATCAGAAACCACAAGCATTGATTAACTATCTTATAGATCTATGTTCAAATGAAGGAGATTGGGTTTTGGATTTATTCTCAGGTTTAGGTAAGTTTTATTATACAAATTTGAATTTAAATATTTTATATTTTACTTTTTATGTGTTTATACTAATTTTCTTATTTATTTATTTTGTGTTTGAGGATTAGGTACAACACTAGCATGTTGCCTACAAAAAGGAAGAAATTGCATTGCCATTGAGAAAGACCTAGTGTAATGCAAATTTATTCAACAAAGAATTAACGGTCTTCAATTTCTTCCAGATGCGAAGCAAGAAGTTGGTTTGAGGAAAGGGGATTTTAATGAATCACGTGTGGAAAAAAAAAAACAAAGGAACCTCAACTACCATTAAATGGAATGATTGGAAAATGACACTTTAGAAGATTTGCAGACATGAAAGATCCATTAGAACATGACAATGACCAAAATGAAGCAGAAAATGTTGCGGAAGAAGACATTAATGATGTTCTAGAAGACGTTGAACATGGATTAGTTGATATTGTTTATGATCTTTAAGTTATGCTTGCAAATAAAGCTCAGTTTTGAAAACTATTAATTAGTTTTACTTTTAATGTTTAGACTTTGATATTTTATGAGAATAATCCTTATTTTTTGCAAAAAACACCTGTGATTACTATTATTTTTTGACATAAAACTCATAAAAGATGCTATTTTTTAAAGTTTTTTTTGTTAATATTTTCCCCAAAAATTAGTTTATTTAACATGTTTTTTTAAACAAAAAGTCTCTAAAAGTGTATTTTTTGCATTCTATTTATATTGAAAATGTGTATTTTTTGTCATACGGTTCAAAATATTGGTTTTTTAGCGACAATTGTTTGATGTGCATTGAAATATTAATTAACAATACATAAAAATATAGAAAATATAAAATTTATAATATCAACCCTTTTTAAAAAAAATTATCGATGTGAAAAAATGAAGATTTCATTACAAATTTTTATTTTAAAAAAAAATAATTTTTTATTTTTAAAACACAAGTACATAAATGCACTTAAAAAAAAACATCTAAGGGAAGAAAAAGACATTATAAAATGTATAGTGTCAAAATAAACCCTCTAAAAAAAGGGTGATGATATACCACCGCTATTCAAAATCGACATGAAAATCATCACATTAAAAAATAAAAATAAAATAAAAAACATAAAGTGCCAAAAATATGCTAAAAAAAAGGTGATTCTGCATCACCACTTTTCAATATCGGGTGTTTTTTTTTGCTACCTCAAAAAGGTAGGTACCGGTTCAGTTACCTATTTGATTGATAACTATGTTCGACACGTTCTGGGTAGAATCATACGAGTATCCTAGGTACTGGATACTGTTGACTAGGTGACCTTGAGTTAAGGACCCGATCAAACCGTCTACACTATTCGACGTGCTTGGTAACTCTCTATAAGTTTGCAGGTGCGAGGCATTTGGCAGGACATTGTAAATATATCCTGACTAGGTGTAAATGAGTTCAAGCTATTGGGCCTTGCTAATGGCGTCTTTCTTGGAGGTAGGTTTCTGTGTCACCGCATCTTTTGAGATATCGACTATGAGAGTTTTCAAAAATAAGTCCAACAACACTATCGACGAGTTTGGCTTTACACAAACTGCGATGTCACCACCATTCGTGGAGATGGTCTAATATATGGACAGCTGACATTTGCCTAAAATGGGTTAGCAGTTCCATTCCTAAATCATGATGAATGGGTACCTGAAAATAGGCGAGAAATATGGTAGCGAGGGTGCTAAAGGTTCCATGAGAAGCAGAAGGTTGCTTGAGATACCATTTTTCCGCAGACCTTGTTAGGGTGCGTTGAAAAATACTTAGTCTAATAGTATCATTAATGATACTATTAGACGAACACCATATGTGGAAATTCATAATATGATTTCTTGGGTATTTCGCTTGCTTCCCTTCGAATTTTGGTATATCTGAAGAGAGCTTCGTGGGCATGGGAGGCCAATTAAGGCCATGCGAAATGTGGTAATTAGTTAACTTTGTTAGACCTGGAAGATTAAGTGATTCTAAGAAGGGTAATTGAGTATTGACTACCATTGTACACTGTGGAAAAATAGGTGTCTGAATGTGATGGCTGATGGGAGGTTCTTGGGGAATATTACCTTGTGGCGTGCCTTGATGAATATTCTGCTGACACCCTGAAGGGGTAGCACTACTCTGCCCTCTAGGGGTTGTGGGAGGAGTTGAGTGTGGTGACCCTGCTGTGGTTTCCACTAGTGTGGTGTTGGGTGACCCTTGGGGGTTTCCAATCATGAATGCCCCGATAAAGGATGAACCAATAATCGTGGCAATGTGTCGTCTTCAATGCCTAAATGGTGGGAGACCTAGAACTCCTCCGTCTAATGGGGGAGGTCCAAGAAAATCCTAGATCAACGGGGTCCCATTGGGTTCGTTATGGTGTCGAATAGCTTGATATTGGTGATATTTTTGGTTTGCTAGAGGAAGGAATATTTTTATCAAAGAAAATATGATCTTATGCATAAAACAAAGCAGAAAAATAAGAGGTAAGTTTTCCTTTAATTTAACGATATGTGATCAAGAAAGCACAAAATGTGGTTTTGTTTATTTTGTGTATGATACTCAAAAGTTTTGGACATTGGGTTCAATGCTCCCCGTGTGTTTTGCGACATGGACTAACCGCCTCTCGTGGATCCTAACTCTGGTGATTGTAGCGGAGACTAAGGCCTGCGGGTTTTGGTCTAACGACAATCGTGATTCCAATAAGTGGTATCAGAGCGACAGGTCTCAAGTTCGAAACTCACCCGACTCGTGTTGGGGGGGGATTTTTTAGACATTGGGTTCAACATTCCCCATGTGTTTCGCAACATGGACTGACCGCCTCTCGTGGATCCTAACTTTGGTGATTGTAGCAGAGACTAAAGCCTGTGGTTTTTGGTCTAATGGAAATCGTGATTTCAACAAAAAGCCTATGTAGACCTATTCTTCCTTATACTCTCAATGTAGTTGGTCCTTGTGAAGATGTATTTTAGTGGGTACTAGGGCTAACACCCTGAAAGAACTAGCGACGCCTTCCAAAAGCTGAAGAATCGACCAAAGTAATGGTAAGAGGATCAAGTGTTGCCTGCACCGTCACCTATAGGGAAGGATGCCCTAGTTTTGGCCACTAAAGTATAGTCGTTCCACGTGAGCATTCAAGTCTTGAGCTTATTGGTAATCAGCTACCATTACCGAGCACTAGATGGGTTAGGTAGCCGAAAAAGTACTGCACACACTAGGCCTAAGCTTGACCCCCTCTAAAATGGGTCTCTAGTAATGCTCAGGTATTCATTCCCTGGGCAGATAGACAAATTTGAAGCTCCCTAAAAATTCAACATCTATGTTTCAAAATGTATTATGACCACAATGAATTATTGGATGCCTACCCCTGATGGTCTTAACCTGAACTATAATTTATTTTATGGACCTTGTGGGGAGAATTTAATGAGTTCGGTTAGTGATTATGTTTAGAGAGTCTCAATTTTCTTAGGGTGTGCCTTGGTGAAGTAACTGTAAGAAGAGGATAAAGGTCAACACACTAGGTACCTTTTGGTCCAATGCTTACCGATGCTTCATGTGTGCTTTGGAGTGTACAATCGCAAGCATTATGAGATGTGGATATGCGCTAATCCTTTACAATCATTTTCTAATTACCCTATGTGTGATTGTTCCTTGAAAAAATAAATGATGTGTGGATTATGGGCCACTTACAACTTGCCTAGTTAGACTATGTTTGCACTATATGGAGATGAAAATTTGTCTTAGGAAAGCATTCATATGCATACCCAGGCTCACCGTGAGGTGAAAGGGTGGTAGAGATTCATTTCTTTCTTTTCGACAGTTTGGTCCTGGTCCTGATTCTTAATGCAAAATTGAAAAAAATTGAATTACCTAAAGATATGTTGATGTATGGGCCACTTACTTTTATGCTAATTAGGCTATGTGTTATGTATCTTTTATCAGCAAATCGTTTGTTCGGTCAACATATGTGGATTTAAGGCCACTTATTTTTTCTTACTTAAACTATGTATGATTTTCAAAGATAAAAAACTAAAATTAAAACTACTCAGTTCCTAAGCTAAGTTCTAGCTCCCACCGGCACGAAGCGCGCGTCCGTTAGAGAAAAATGTGTACGGTCGGGCACAATGAAAAACATTCCTCCTCTTCTAGGCATAACTTCTCACTAAGTGTGAATGACGGTGCTAAGAGGATGCAAGAGTGATTTGCAGCAAGCTGAGCAGGAAGAAGGACCTGCATCACCAACCATTTACTCAAAATAAAGAATCTAGCGGAGTAGCCATTTCTATGGTAGTGTATTTGGTGCATGAGTGGACGAAATACACTTTGCTTAGTATGGAGGCTGCTTACCTACATAAGAGTCAAAGGCCAAAATGGTTTGTCAAATGTTAGTGGAACAAATTCAACATGTAATAAGCTAAGTTAAAAAGGAAACATATCATGCTACATAAACAATGAAACAAAAATAAAACAACATGCACAAGATATACGCTTAATAGAGAAAACACAATAATAATTAAAAAATGGAGAAATTATCCCTTTATTAGGTGCTCGTAGTAGTAGAAGATAGAATGCTAAATCTCTTGTAGTGGATCCTTCGAGCTACAAAGCTCCAATATCCAAGACAAGGGGGTCTCTTCCCCTCGATTTTTCAGCAAGCCTCTCTTCCCTCTCAAAGGATGGTAGATCAACAAAAATGTGGTGAAATCCTCTCTTGAATTGAGATGTTGGGTGGCTAACAACTGAATCCTTCCAATCTTCGTGTCGCTGAAAAACGCAAGCTGGTTTGCTATGGAGAAATTTGGCTAGCATAACAATGTGTCTCCTATTTCTCTTCCCAAGGCTAGCTTTTATAGACCATTTTCAAATTTTCTCTCCTTCTCTTGGTCCAAGATGGATGGTGACACAAGAGTAGGGGTATGATTCCTTTGTGTGCTGTACTAAAGCCTCAAGGTGGCTCAAAGGCAACTGTAATTGGTTAGGTTGAGTGAGAATATTTTTCACCAAGTGTGCCAAGTGGTCCTGGATGGTGACATTCTTTCATCCCCAGGATCGCGCGGCTATCAAACGAAGAAAAATTCGCATTGCACCCTGAGAGCCAGCATTGCCTGTGCGCGGTCCAAAAATTTTGTCCTCTGACCTTAGGAAAAATTAAATTTTTGGCTCCTCCTAATATATTTCTTCCCCGTAAACCTTTATCTGTACCTTATACTTGACATTTTTTAATGTCTTTTTTCCCGTACGATTTTCTAGTATTAAAAATGTTTATGAATTATGTAGCTAACGATGTTATTATATTAATAGCTAAGGAAACGACTTTTGAAACATTTTTTAGGGGGTTCTTGCTAACATTTTTGTAGCTACCACTGTTACACAAGTGATTAGTCATTTTTCTTCGGTAGTCATCCCTATCCATGATAACAACTTCCCCACCCTTATCAACTTCGAGAATAACAATGTCAAGTTATTGTTCAAAGCCTTAAGGGCTTTGCATTCTGACTTGCTAATATTGCTCCTTAGAGGTTTAACTTTCTTTAAGAACAACCGCACAATATTTCCTCATGACATCTTTAATGGGAATATATAAGCCCTTAATGCCAAATTCAACGTTACAATCAATCTCCTACATAGGGATCCTTCTATGGGCAAGGGAAAAATTTAACCCTTTTTCTGGAAGATGATATACCGAGGGTTCAAAAGAAAAATTAGAAATATTGATCACACTATTTTTTTTTCTTAAGGTGGTTCACAACCATTG
Source organism: Pinus albicaulis (assembly GCA_034641835.2). Classification (NCBI taxonomy): domain Eukaryota; kingdom Viridiplantae; phylum Streptophyta; class Pinopsida; order Pinales; family Pinaceae; genus Pinus; species Pinus albicaulis. The sequence continues at coordinate 576,139,508 of CM076574.1, forward strand.
GGTGGCCGCTACATCCATGGGAAAATCTATGTGGATAAACCCCAAGGGTTCTACTCACTGACCAAACAAGCAGGGCCTAGCCCCAAGGGCGTCGAGGATATTTGACCCCGTGACCTCCCAACTAGTGAGGTACTTAGCAGCGAGAGCTCGACCAACTAAGCTAACCCTTTAGGCCAGGGGGGAAATTATTATTATTATTATTATTATCAATAATAGGGGAAGGGGAGGTGAAGATAAGGAAAGAGCCTAGAGAATTGGTTTCCAATGTTCAACTTCCATTTATCCAAGGGAATACTAACAAGATTACTCAGATAATTGCGAAGCACAATGTTTATTCCACCTTTAGACCCATGAACACCATTCATAGCTCCCTAAAATCCATTAGAGACCCGGTGAAACCTAGAGACATGAATTAAAGGTTTTTATTTAGTCCCATGTTTTTGTGGGACCCCTTTCATTGGAGAAACTAGTCATTCCATAAATTAAAGGATTCAAGAGCACATGGTTGACATAAAACATTAAACATTATAGGACTCGCTCCTCAGCTTTGGCCGAACATGTTGGGAAGAAAAAACACCACATTTGTATAGGGGATTCCTAAGTCATGGCCAAGATTGACCATTTCCTTCCCCGTAAGTTTAGGGAGGCCATCGAAATTGGAAAAAAGTTCTAATATGCTAAATAGGGAAGATAGATGGAAGATCAACAATTTTTGGATCCCATCCCTTTATTCCTAAGTTTCATCCTTTATTTTTCTCCCTCCTCTCTTGATCAGTTCCCTTTCTTTTAATCAATTTCATTTTCCATTATCTTATTTTCTTAACCTTAATATTTTTATTTATTAAGTAAAAATTGTATTTATCTTTGGATTACTTTTAATTTTATTTTTTTCCCTCTATTCCTTATTATTATAAATCATTTTTTTCCTACAATTTCATAGAATTTGATTATATTTACAACTTATTAATGATTTATTCATTGGATTCCATTAATAACTTTATATATATATATAAATAAATAATCTCTTTATATATTTGTTTTGATTTGTGTGTTTTGATTATTTGATTATTTTTGAATTATATATATATATATATATATATATATATATATATTCTTTGAATTCCATAAATATTTATTTATTTATTATTATTAATAAATAATTTTTTATGTATATTCATTTTGATTGCTTTCTTTTAATTCCTTTATTCTTTTTGTATATAACAAGTGTAATATGCATAGTACGTGCCCCTTATGCAAAAACTAGAGAATCCTTATGGGGTGAATGTGATCATATAAATTAGTTATATTAAGTGCATGATTTAAGTACCACAACCTTGGAGGAGGAGGAATTAAATTGCTAATAATATATTGGTACATGATAATAGTTTTATGAAAAAATATGGGCAACAATTAAATAATTAAACTATAAAAAATATATTAATGGAAAAAGGTGAAAAAAAATGTTAATAGAAAAAACATTGTTATTAAAAGAATGCGACAATTAATAGAAAGAAAGCAATGAATGATTATATATTAATAGATATTTATTGCTAAAATTAAGTATGATAATGAATGGAAAATGGAAAAATCCACACACACACACACACACACACACACACACATATTTGGATAGTTAATTTAGGAGCGATTAGATTATTATTAGAAAAAAAACATTGTTATTAGAAAGAATACACCAATTACTAGAAAACAAGCAAGGAATGATTATAGGTTAATACATATTTATTGTTAAAAATAAGTATGATAATGAATGGAAAGAAAATATTAATTGTTGAAAAATCCATATATGAGGACACTTGACCATTAAACATTTTGAAAAAATCACATGCGAGAGAACATTGTCTATGTGTTTCAAACCAACCAGTGTGGTTCATCTTCAGGATGATATGAGAAATCAAATCAAGGAAATGAACTTAAATAGTTGTAGAGATGGTCAAACTGGCCGTTGGCATAATGACTAGTTTGACTAGGAAGGAAAATTAATAATTAATTAAATTAAATTTATTTTTATAATTTTATTTTTAATGAGTTAAATTTTTTATAATATTTTTAATAATTTCCAAATAAAAATATTTAATTTAAGGGAATTATGTCAAAATTAATATAAGAACGGTATAAATAAATAAAAAATTATATTTTACTTTTTAATTATTAATATAAGGCAATATATATTGGATTAAGAGGTCTGAAGACAGATCATTTAAATCCTTAATAATAACTAAGGTTATTAATATAAATTACTAATAATAATAAACACGAAAGAGGAACAGGACAAAAAATAATCAAACCCACCTAGGAATATAGGGTAGGAATCCAACAGCTGGTAATATTCCATCCATCGTCCCTATTGAGATTAATACGATTTTTTTCATTCTCACAGGCTTCCTTTAACTTACGATGATGGAAATGATCAATCCTAGCAATAACCTTAGCTTCTTTGATGCAGATGTGATGATTAGTTTTTTCTGCATGCTCAACTAGGGAAAAAGAGCGAGATCTTCCATGTTTAATGTCAGCAACATGTTCACAAATCTTTTGATTAATTGACCAACCCGTTTCACCAATGTAAGGAGTCCCACATGAGCAAGGAATGATGTAGACACCCTTCCCTTCCCTGGGGTTCACGGGATCTTTAACTGATTTGAGAGAGCTGCGAATAGTGTTAAGGGGTTTGAAAGATGAAGAAACATTATGCTTCTTAAGGATCCTGGTGATCTTATCTGTGGTTCCTTGAATAAAGGGAAGGCACACACCACATGACCATTCATTTTTATCTTTTTTGTTATTATAAGGACATTTTTTAGCTTTAATAAAGGCTCTAAGGCCTTGGGATCTACTATAACCATTCTTACAAAAAAACATTCAACAGGTGGATCTTCTCCCTATCAAGGTGAGATTCATCGAAGATTTTCAACGCCTTAGTGGCTAAGGTGTTGAGGACGCCTAATTTCTGAGTAGGGAAATGGTGCGAGCTAGCATGAAGATATTGCTTTGTATGGGTTTTCTTCTGAAAAACCTGATGGGAGAAAGAACCATCATCCTTTCTTGAAATAAGAACATTGAGGAAAGGAAAATAGAGGTGAGGTAGATTTTAACTAAGAAGGCAATATCAAGATCTATAATGCGATTGATGACATCAATAGCCTCGTTAATGGGGATATTGGCGTATAGAGAAACCACATCAAAACTTACAATTTTTGGTGAAACATGTCGGTCAATTAGCCAAGGATTTGTGAACATGCTGCTGACATTAAACATGGAAGATCACTCTCTTCTGCCCTAGCTCAGCATGCAAAAAAAACTAATCATCACATCTGCATCGAAGAAGCTAAGGTTATTGCTAGGATTGACCATTTCCATCATCGTAAGTTAAAGGAAGCCTTAGATATTGAAAAAAGGCCTATTAATCTCAATAAGGACGATGGTTGGAATATTAGGAGGTGTTTGATTCTTGCCTTATATTCCTATTAGGATATTCCGACACATAGGAAATAGTTAAGAATAACTTAGTCTAGTGTAGAGTTAGGTAAAGTGTGTTTCTTTACCATGTACATTTGTAACTTATAATCTGAGGATCACGATTTGTAGTGATCCGACGGTTATCTCTCACCTCAGTATTAACGACACTTGATCCGTGGCTTAACACCCGATTGGTCCATGATCTCTACTTAAAGAGCATGGAGGGTCATTTGTCTGGTAACCATTTATGAGAGAAACATGTGTAACTTTTCTTTTATATTAATAAATTCCCTGAAGTGGCCGCGTTGGCTCAGGACATGGACTGTTTCCCTCTTTGAGGGTTTTAACCATGTGATTATACTAGTGTAATGATTTGTGATCTGTTTGTGAGTAGTGACCTTTGGTTCTTGATCTACGGAACTTACCCTGTAAATTCCTACATGGTATCAGAGCTATTTTGAGGGCCGCATCCATTTTTGATCAAAATTCGAAGCCGGTTTGACTGCATGTGAATGTCGTTTTGTAGTTTTACTATTTATGAACATTTTTGGGCTTGGAGAACTGCTTTCTTGTGTTTGGAGTTCCTGTTGTAGTGTGGAACGCCTTTCGTTTCATGCGAAAAGGTTTCCGGCTGCCCAAGTTATGTCAGTTTAGATCTCCAGGTATAAAGCATCTATTTTGTAGTGATATTTGTTAATAGTTCTTCTTATTTTTGTTTTTTTCCTGTATCAAGGTTCTATTTATTTTCTGGATCTATATCCTCTTCTCTGTGTATGCTCTTTGCTGTGCTCGGCAAATCAAAAACAGGAAAAAGGGATTTTTTTTGTTAGGTATGCTCTTTCCCCGCGTCTTTGTGTGATCTCGAGAAATCAGAAATAGTGAAAAAAGTGATAGTTGCCGGCAAGGCTAACTGAGAATCTAACATTCTGCTGTAAGGCTTTGCATTTCATTTCTTTTGCTCATTTTTTGTGCAGGAAAAGGAACGCACACCTCCAATAATAATAATAATAATAATAATAATAATAATAATAATAATAATAATAATAATAATAATAATAATAATAATAATAATAATAATAATAATAATAATAATAATAATAATAATAATAATAATAATAATAATAATAATAATAATAATAATAGTAATAATAATAATAATAATAATAATAATAATAATAATAATAATAATAATAATAATCCCCCCTTCCTCCTTTCCTAAAATAACATAATCCTTTTATTATCTCACTTGGTGAGGGGTTAGTTTATGAGAATAGAGGTCTTGGGTTCAAGTCTCCTTCTCAAGCTTCTTTTGTAAAAAAAAATTGTTCAAAGGGGCAGAATTTTTTTAAAGAGCCGCACTTCATCCCATTCCCGTAACTATTCAGCATCTACAACTCAGTTTTTTTCAAAAGGCATAACTTCTTCATCCAGAAGCCATTTTTCGAGCCGTTTTTTTTTTAACGGCCTAATTTTTCGAGATCTTTCCATTGGAGCAGTTATTTTCAGCTTTTCTTAGCTTCATTTTTTTTTAAATGGAAAGTGCTTGCCCGGTTATTCTTAATCATACCAATTATTTCCAATGGATACCTCACATGGTAGATATACTTAGAAGTTAAGGGCTTTATAGAATAGCCACAGGGCTAGAAACTAAACCTTCTGATGATGATAAAGTTGCTAAATGGGAAAATAAACAAGATCAAGCACGAGGGTTTATAGGAATGTCCATTGCTCAAGATCTTTGATTTCATATCCTTGACATTGACACCCCTCATGAAGCCCTGGACAAGCTAAATAGTGTCTTTGGCATTCAAAATCAAATCAGGGCCCATCAGCTTGAAAATGAGTTGCTTACTTTGGACCTCAATAATTTCTCCTCTATTGAAGATTTTTTGTCCAAATTCAAGACCCTCAGAGTTCTTTTAGAAGGTTGTAAGGTCAAAAAGGAAGATGGTACCTCATCTATTGCATTCTTGCTAAGCTTGGCCCTGCATACTCTGTATTTGTTTTCGCCTTACATTCCACTAGAGAAGCCATCATTTCTTTAGGAACCACCTACAAGAATCCCTCTTTTGACGCCTTTCGTGATTCTTTGATAAGAGAACAAGAGAAAAACTTTTACACCTTGGTCTTATCACTGTTGGAAACGCTTCTAAGATAGCCTTAGCAGCCCAACATCAATCATATCAAAAGAATCCCAAGAAGAAGTATCCTAAAAAGTATGGTCCGAAACAAAGCTAGGGTCCTAAGCAATTTCAACCACAAACTGAAAAAGTAACTCACCAAAATGATAAGGCATATAAAAACAAAGGAAAGAAGACATATAGAAATTGAAACTTTTGCAATCGTGATGCACAAATAGAGTCCAAATGTTTTAAGAAGATGGAAGCTTTAGAAGCAAGAATGAAGAAGCACAACATCAATTTGGAGCACTCTTCACCTTCATCTTTCAGCATGGCACTTTCTGCGCTTGTGGTTGTCAAGCATCAAGATCTATTTATGCATTAAATGTATCTTCTTCTCTTTCTCCTTCTCATGAGTGGCTCATTGATTCGGAGCCTTCTTCATACATGGCTAAAAATAAATCCATGTTTTCTTCTTTAAATGATTGTAACACCAAACATATTTATGTTGGTGATGATAGATCTCTTAGTGTTGTAGAATCTGGAACCATTCATTTAGATAATGGTTAGTTTAATGATGTACTATGTGTTCCTACCTTGTCATGAAAAATTCTATCTGTTTATCAGATAACTGATTCAGGTGAAGGGAAAATAGTAGAATTCTCACCTCATGATGTTGTAATCAAGGACCTCAAATATCCTAAACATATTTTAGCTACTAATATTGCTGATGATTCCACAAGGTTGTATAATTTTTATAACTTTGGGTAATCATCTCTTCCCTCTGTTTTTGTTGATCATAATGATGATGTGAGCAAACTTTGGCATGAGTGATTTGGTCACTTAAACTATCAATCTCTTCAAACTCTATGTAAGGAAAATATGATGACATGCCTTCCTATGGTATCTTGCCGAGATGGTGTTTGCTCTGGATGTGTACTCGGAAAACATCACCGGAATAGTTTTGACAAATGTGCCTCTTGGCACGCTTCAGCCCCTTTGCAGCTTGTGCATAGTGATTTATGTGGTCCACTTCTTGTTGTTTCTTTCTCTGGTTGCAAATACTTATTAACTTTCATTGATGATTTTCTAGACGCACTTGGGTATATTTCTTAAAACTCAAGAGTGAATTTTTTAACATGTTCTTGGCCTTTAAGACCTTTGTTGAGAAACAATCTGGACATCAAATTATTAAGTTAAGATCAGACAATGGTGGAGAATATGTTAACAACAAACTTATCAACTTCTACATTGAGCATGGAATTCAATTTCAACATACTGTCCTGCTATACTCCACAACAAAATGGTGTAGTTGAAAGGAAGAATCACACTCTAAAAGAAATAGCTAATTGTATGCTGCAATCTAAAGGGCTTGGTCTTAATTTTTGGGTAGAACAAATTAATTGTGCAAATTACATAGTAAATCACACTCCTACTAAGGTTTTAAGGAATATCACTCCAGAAGAAGAATGGAGCTCAATCAAACTAGATGTAACTCACTTTCATGTTTTTGGAAGAGAAGGTTTGGCCCATATTCCAGATGAGAAACATAAAGCCTTAGAACCTAAGAGTGAAAAAATAATATTTGTTGGATATTCTACAGATGTAAAAGGATATAGACATCTTCAACCCAAGTACAAAAATGTAATCATTAGAAGAGATGTAAAATTTGATGAAAATGTATCGGCCTGCCATCCTAGTGTGGCAGGTGTGCCACCTTTGGCTTGTGAGCCTGATTCGGCATATGTGCCACCTTTCTCTCTCTCTTCTATTTTTAATAGCATTCCTTCTAGTTCAGATGATGACAGCGAGGATGAAAATCCTCCTCCAGCTCATGAAATTGTTCCTTATACTCCACCGCTTCCAAGATGGGTCCGCTCTACTCGGGATGCAACAGGTTCTCTTGCAGGTGACCTTGCCGATTGACGACGTACACGTTCTCAGTTCGAAAGAGCCTCTTCCTTATTGGCTCAAGTTCCAGAAAAATTTGATCCATAAACCTTTGAAGAAGCCTCCGGTCATCCAGATTAGGATGAAGCTATGAATGAAGAGTATCGTTCCTTATTGGCAAACAATACTTGGGATCTTGTTCCTCTTCCAAAATGAAGAAAACTTGTCAGATGCAGATAGGTTTACAAAACAAAGTTTGGACCAGATGGAAAAGTGGATATACATAAAGCTCGTCTTGTCGCTAAAGGTTTTTCACAATTTGAAGGCATTGACTATACTGCAACCTTCTCCCCTGTTGCCAAAATGAATTCTATCCACCTTGTTCTTTCCCTTTCTACCTCCTTTAAATGAGAAGTCCATCAGATGAATGTTAAATCCGCCTTCTTACATGGAGATTTACATGAAGAAATCTACATGGAAAAACCCCCTAGCTTTATCCAAAAATATTCCAGCCTTGTTTTTCACCTTAGGAAGTCTCTCTATGGTCTCAAACAAGCTCCTCAGGCTTGGTAAGCAAAATGGATAGATTTCTCTTAGATAATGGCTTTTCTAGGTGTTATTCTCACAACACTGTCTACACCAAGAAGGTGGGTAATTCTTCCATCATCCTTGTTCTTTATGTCGATGATCTTATCCTTACTGGTAGTGATCCAAATCATATAAACCATGTGAGTTCTAGCCTCAAAAAGAAGTTTGAAATGACAGACTTAGGACGCTTGCATTATTTCCTTGGTCTTCAAGGCTTGCAATATAAGGAAGGCATTACCCTCTCTTAGTCCAAGTATGCCTGTGATCTTCTACACCACTTTCACATGGAAGACTGTAAGCCTGCCCCTTCTCCCTTTCAGTCTGGATTCAAGCTTTCAGTCAACTGTACTACCCCTGAAGTTGATGCTACCTTATACCGTAAACTTGTTGGTAAACTTTTGTATCTAACCCATACCCATCCTGACCTTTCCTTTGCTGTTGGTCTTGTTGCTCAGTTTATGTACCAACCTCATGAAAGTCACTGGAAATTAGCTAAAATAATACTTCGATATATTCAAGGTACAGTTCAGTTCGGGATTCATTACATTGCAGGAGCATCTCCCTTGTTGATTGGTTTCACTGATTCTGATTGGGCTGGTGACCCTGATGATCAGAATTCCATTGCAGGATATGTATTCACTCTTGGTTTAGGACCTATTACTTGGTCTTGTAAGAAAAAAATTGCAATCTCCCTTTCTTCAGCAGAAGTAGAGTATCGTGGTGCAGTTGAAGCCAGCAAGGAAGCCATGTGGCTTCGTCAGATCCTGTTTGAATTTGGTCTTCATCAGCAGCATCCAAATACACTTTGGTGTGATAATCAGAGTGCCATTCAGCTATATAAAGAACCAGTTCAGCATCAGCGTATGAAACACATTGAAATCCACATACACTTCATCAGAAAGCTCATTCATGATCATGTTCTTGAAGTGCAGTATTGTCCAACCAATGATCAGGTAGTCGATATCTTTACAAAGGCTCTCACAGAAGCAAAGTTTACCAAACTTCGATCCATGCTTAGAGTTCAGGAAAGTTGTCATTAAGGGGGGATAGGCTCTAATTCCTCCTTCCTTCTCCTATTTTGTCATTTTTGTAAATCCTTCAATCCTATCCCAATTTATTTGTAAGGGGGGATGTTAGGATATTTCAACACATAGGAAATAGGCTCCTTTTGTGTCACCTTTGTAAATCCTTCAACCCTATCCCAAGTTGTTCTTAAGGGGGGATGTTAGGATATTCTGACACATAGGAAATAATCAAGAATAACTTAGTCTAGTGTAGAGTTAGGTAAAGTGTGTTTCTTTACCATGTACATTTGTAACTTATAATCCGACGGTCACGATTTGTAATGATCCGACGGTTATCTCTCACCTCGATATTAACAACACTTGATCCATGGCTTAACATCTGATTTGTCCATGATCTCTATTTAAAGAGCATGGAGGGTCATTTATCCAGTAACCGTTTATGAGAGAAACATATGTAACTTTTCTTTTTATATTAAAAAATTCCCTGAAGTGGCCGCGTTGGCTCAAGGCGTGGATTGTTTCCCTCTTTGAGGGTTTTAACCACGTGATTATACTGGTGTACTGATTTGTGATCTGTTTTTGAGTAGTGACCTTTGGTTCTTGATGTACAGAACTTACCCTGTAAATTCCTACAATTCCTAGGCGGTTTGATTATTTTTTTTCCTGTTCCTCTTTCAAGTTTATTATTATTAGTAATCTATATAATATAACCTTAGTTATTATTAGCATTTTATTTAAAAAAAATCTTCAATCCTCTCATTCTATCATATTCCCTTATATTATAATTAAAAAGTATTATACAAAATTTGTTTACCTTATTTTAAACCATTCTTATATTAATTGTGACATAATTACCTTAAATTAAATATTTTTATTTAGAAATTATTAAAAATATTATTAAAACTTTAATTGATTAAAAATATAAAATAACATAACATTTCAAATTAAATTAAATTAATTATTAATTTTCCTTCTTAGTCAAACTAGTCGTCATTCCAACGGCTAGTTAAGCCATCTCTACAGCTATTTAAGCTCATTGCCTTGATCAGATCTCTCATCTCATCTTGAAGATGAACTACACTGGTTGATTCGAAATGCGTCGACAATGTTCTATCTCATGTGATTTTTATCGAAATATTTTTGACAAATTACTATGGATCATAGAAGCCTGAATTCAAAAATTTTAAATTTTGACAAATTAATTTTAAACCACATAAAATCAGTCATCCACCAATAAAAAATAAGAAATTCAAATTTTAAAATTTGCAAATTAATTAAGACACAAAGCATTTTGACCCAAATCGATTACAATATACTTTGCTTTTGATATATATATATATATATATATATATATATATATATATATATATATATATATATATAATTTGTGTTTTTTATTAAATTCGTAATTTTTGCTCTTCTTTATTGTTAGTTTCATTAATTTCTATTTTGAATTCTTTTCATTTTTATTTTATTAATTTTTCTTTCTTTTGAAATTTTAATAATTTATATATTATTTAATGTTTCATTTGAATATAATCATTTATTTTCTTTCCTTATAATTTAACCATTGCATCTCTACTGTATATATTTGTTCCCTGAGATCAGACTATCCATCTCAGTCTTGATGTTCAACAACAATAAGTACTTTGAAATGCATCGACCTTAAAACATCTATGTTATTTTTCTTGAATATACTTTGTATAGATCATGATTCACAAAAACCTACTTTCAGAAAGAGTTATGAAGTCGATAAAACACTTCCCACTCTGTTTTTTATTTGTTGAGATTCACTTTGAACAGAGGAAAAAGAACATACACATACCAAAAAGAGCAGAAAAATTGGAATATGAACAAAAAATTGAAATATGAATACTATAAAAATAAAAATAAAAAAGGGCATATTAGGACTGTATACCTCTAGATCTTACGAAAAATATTGTGTTTTAGGAAAACATACACTTTTTCAGATGAAAAGAAAGTATTCTTAGCTAAAAACAATGTTTCAAACACAATGGAATAGTTCGTTTAGGCCAAAATGATATAGAAATAGTATATCTCGAAAATGCAGCAATGTGAGCTTCGAGATCTTGATCACCAACTGGAGTAATTCTTCAAAGAAGCTCTGATACCCTACTTAGGTAAACATGGTATTCCATACAGGATGGAAACCTTCAATGACCACTCACATAACCTAATCAAATATCTCAACACCAGTATTTTTACGTGGTTATAACCCTCTGAAAGAGAAATGGTCCATGACCCCATCCAATACGACCACTTGAGGAAGTTTTATTAATACAGAAGAAAATATTTTACATAATAGAGTTTTCATAATTTTCCATTAGCCATGACCCTTCGTTCCCTTTAAATAGAGAAAATGGACCAATTGGGTGTTAAACCAGGAATCAATAGCCATTAGTATATAAGAGAGTATGAGTCATTGGATCACTCTATCTCCAGAAAATATCGTGACTATCAGATTACAATGCAACTATTGCATATTAAAGAAACACACTTTTACCTAATAGTCACAGTAGACCAAGTTGAACTTAACTAACTCCTAAGTGTCTAAATATCATAACAATGTTAGTGGGAGGAAACACTATCTTTTGGATGCCTCAACCATTGTGGTATTTTTTATTTTTTATTTTATTTTTTGTATAATGAGGTATTTATGCCAATTAGAAACAATTCCAAGATGCAAAAAACTTAGGTGTATTTAACTTCATAAGGGGTGACATGTGAAACAAGTACAATGGAGTCTTATCAATGAGATTTTTTTTGGTATTTTTTTCACAAAAGGAGGGTTGAAGACCAAGAAACAAGCATATTCAAAATGTAACCAATCAATTATTATGTTAGTATGGGGAACCACTCACTTATAATTTCTTGCATTTGCATAAGGATTATAGAATCTGGGAGCTTATTTGTTGTTATAGGTAATCTCTCTCAACAATGTAGGATTAATATTTTACATGGAGAGGTATTTATGTTGTAGAAACAATTTTGATATGTGTGGATTTTAAGTGTATGCTACTTAGTAAAGGAAATTTTTTTAATAAAGCCATGTGAAAGGGGATTTATGAAGTATTGACAATAAGAATTTTTTGTATTTTTTCATAGAGGTACTGTAGAATATTTAACAACAAGATATTCAAACCAAATTTCAACGTATGTTTATTGTATTTTTGTTGCATTTAGTCATATTTTCATCAAATTTTGACTATATTTCACAAGTATTCAATTATATCTGGTCATATTTGCTTGGGTAAATAGGGTGTTCCATACAAGTTGAAAAACTTCAATAACCACTCAAACAAATAGATTAAAATCACAACAAAAATATTTTTACTTGGTTTAAACCCTCTAATAGGGAAACAATCCACGATCCCAGGAAAAATGTAATCACTTGAGGAATTTTTTTTAATTCAAAAGACAATATCTTACAACCATGACCCTTCATGCCCTTTAAATAGATATCATGGACCAATCAGGTGTTAAGCCATGGATCAATAGTCATGAGTATCGAGGATAATATGAGCCAATAGATCACTTTATGTATAAAAGATATCGTGGTCACCAAATTATAATGCATTAGATAAATTTTGGGGTAAAAAAAGGGCTTCAAAAAAAATATATACAAAAAAATCAACTTTATAAGCACCGATAGGATTCAAAATGATGATGTCAACCATGGGGGATGACTCACCATTTTTGGAGTAAAAAGGTAAAAAGATTAAAAAAAAATTAAAAACTACTTTTTAAACTCATATTTTCAACTTGTCTCACTACGATTTTACTCAAATTTCGAGTAGGAGCACTCAATGGATGTGTAATTTAATTTTTCATCCAAGAAGTACCCATGTTGCATACTTTTGATGGACCCTACTAGACAAAAAATGTGAAATACAAGAAAAAAATGATTGCAATCACATTTTTCCATGTATTTCATATTTTTCGTGTAGTTATTCCATCAAAGTTTCTAACATGGGTACTTCTTAGATGAAAAAATAAATTTTGCACCCAACGATTGCTCTTGCTCAAAATTTGCGTAAAATCATAGGAATATAAGTTGAAATTACGAATTGAAAAAGTAGTTTTTTCTTTTTTCCCTCCAAAAATTGATGAGGTAATCTAATCTTAGTTTATTATTTGCACTATTATTTTATAATATTCCTCAGGAGTCCCATTTTAGACATCAAAATTATTTAGTGGCAACTAATTCATACTAAAGAAACACATTAGACCAAATTGAACTTAACAAACTCCTAAGTGTCTAAATATCCTAACATCTCCCCTTAAGAACAACATGGATAAGATTGAATGATATATAAAGGTGACACAAAAGGAGAAAGAAGGAGGTATTAGAGCCTATCCCCCCTTAATTTCAGCTTCCTAAACTCCTAACATACAATGAAGTTTATAAAATTTTTCTTCTGTAAGAGATTTTGTGAAAATTTTTGCAACTTGATCATAAGTAGGGAAAAAGTGCACTTCGATAATTGGATCATGAGTGAGTTTTCCTATGAAGTGTATTTTTAGCTCAATGTTTTTGATGCGTTGATGTTGAAATAGATATTTGGTGAGCTTGATGTCACTTTGATTTTCGCACTATAGGGATGGTAGATGTTGCTGTGTGAATAAAAAATCTGAAAGGATCTATCGAAGCCACGAGAATTTTTTATTGCATTAACTACTTCTTGACACTCTACTTATACTAAAGAATAAGCAATAGTCTAGAACCTTTTACAAGCCTAAGCGACAAGTCTAGAACCAAGATTTAAACATAACATGAAGTATACTTCCAATCATCATCGTTGCCAACCAAATCTAAATTAGTGAAACCAACCAATAAAAGAGCCCACCCTAAACTGTAATGTATCTGAAACTGAATTATACCCTGAATATATCGAAGTATTCTTTTTTTTCTTTCCAATTAATTTCATGTGGTGTTTCCATATACTAGGAAATAAGACTAACAACAAAGGAAATATCAATATGGGTATGAGTAAAATATAAGAGGCTTCCAACTAACTAATAGTATAAACTAGCATCAACATCAGGTGCAGTGGAGGTAGTAGTTAGTTTGACTCTAAATTGAAATGGAGAAGGGGTTGGTTTGCATATTCCATGTGAAAATGGTGAACGAGGTCAGATGCATACTTACATTGGGAAAGATAAATTCCTTCCTTTGTTTGCACGATTTGGATGTTAAGAAAATAATGAAAATATCTTAAGTCTATGATTTCAAACTTCTTATGTAGGATTGCATTCACATGGGTTAAAATTTTAGGATAACTACTAGTAAGGATAAGGTCATCAACGTTAAAAAAGGAATATGAGATGGCTTCCTACTCTTTTGGTGTATAAAACAAGGTTAGAATGACATCTAGATAATCTAGTGTCAAGAAGAAAGTTATCCTTTTTTGCATACCAAGCTCGAGGAGCTTGTTTAAGACCATAAAGGGATTTCTTAAGGCAAAAGACAAGGCTGAAATCACTCTAAACATATCCAGAAGGTTATTCCATGTATATTTCTTCTTGTATATCCCCATGCAAGAAAGAAGATTTAACATCCATTTAATGAACATCCCATCCATCTGAGGAAGTAAGGGCTAGAACAAGGCAAATGGAAGTCATTTTGATGATAGAGGCACATGTTTCATTAGAGTCAATTCCTTTAACTTGAGAGAATCCTTTAACAACTAGTTATGCCTTATGTCTTTCAATACTTCCATTCGATGCATACTTTGTAGAAAATATAAAAACAAGATTCAATATGATCTTGTAATGTACTAAAACAAGATATTGAATCCTTCTACAATTTGCAGAAATAAAACATGATCACACAATCACATAACAAGTAAGATAAAGAGGCGATCAATCACAAAACACAAGATGTATATGGGGAAAGCACATTGCCTAAAACACCGCTTTCTATATATTGTATAAATTCAAGACCATGAAACAATACAATACTTTCTCTCTCAAAGAAATTCCCGCACTCTACCAACTATCTCACTTTGATCTAGGAAAATTCAACCTACTTAGAGAATTCTTAGCCTCTGCTCAGCCTGCCTTGCTCTGGAATTTTTGGAGGAATTAAGCCCCTATTAAATAGGAAAATCCTTCCAATTAATTGTGCAATACATCCTTGGCCTCCACATGACTCTATAACTGACCTCTACAATTTTCTAATTATACAATTGATAGTTATCATCCCTTTAACCTCAGCCTCAACCAGACCTTCCTTAGACTCTGACATGCAATAACAATTTATAGTGAATTATCAGTTAACTGATTGATCTATGCATGAGAACTAAATTATATTTAATTCACTAGACCTCTCAGTAGCTCATCTCTTAGTTAGAACTAGTTAAACTGATTTTAACTCAATTAATTGAGTTAAATAATTACAAATCATACATAACTATAACTAGACCCCCTTAAATCATGGGAAAAACTCTACATGCCTCCTCTCTTGCCCTCAACTCGAATTTCCTAAGATAACTCAGCCATTTTGACTTAGTTAACTAATACAAGTTTTCATGAGATGAAATTACAATTTCTCTTCCAATTTAATTAAGGGAAAATTAAATCATAAGCCCCCAATGGGTGTCATTTCAACACTCTCTCTCAACAAGAAAAGCATTATATGCTACCCTTATCCTGCCTCTATGGAATTTGAATTTGCATCTTGTGAGCACCTTCGTCAAGATGTTTGCATCTTTCTCCTCCATGGGAATGTACTCTAATGACATAATCCGCCTCTAAACATAATCTCTGAGATGGATATCATTATGCTTGGACTTGTCATGGAATATTGCATTAACCAAGAGTTTGATGCAACTCTAGTTATCACAATGTATCAACGTTGGATATATTTGTTGACCAAACAAACCATCAAGTATCTTCCTCATCTAGATGGGCTCACATGTTGCCTGACTAGTAGCCATGTACTCTGCCTCTACCGAACCAGTGAAACTGATCTCTTTTCCTGTTGTACCAAGAAACTGTTGTTGATCCTATGTTGAAGATGCCTCCTAATGTGCTCTTCCTAACAGATGGACTCCCTACCCAATTTTCATTGGTGAAGCTTTGAGGCTTCACTCCCTCTATCCATATGTACCATAATCCATACTCTATAGTGCCCCTGAGATATCTCAACACATGGTTCACTTCCTTCCAAAAGAGACTGGTCGGATTAACCATAACTTAGATCACCTGGTTAACTGTGTAGCATATGTAAGGGAACGTGTTCACCAAATACATGGGTAAACCCACAAGCTACTTGCAAACAATAGCATCCACTACTTCACCTGAAGTAGCATCCTCCTTCCTCTAGTTTCCTACTAGAGGAGTTTCCATGGGTTTGTTGCCCTCCATGTGGAAATTCCTCAGAATTTCCTTAGCATACTTTCCCTAAGACTCAAATAGCTCCCCATCTCTTTTCCATATTTCCAATCCAAGGAAATAGTGCAAGAGCCCCATGTCCTTCATCTCAAATTCTCTTGCAAGATCCTCTTTGCAAGATTTTATGAGCTGCTCATCACCTGTCAATATTAGATCATCGACATAAAGCACAATAATCATAACCTTACCATAAACCACAATATAATATAGGTTCGCATCCTCTTCACTCTTGGTGAAGCCCAACCCAGTGAAATAGCTTTCAATCATAGTGTACCAAGCACGAGGTGCTTGCTTCAGCCCATACAATGCTCTCTTGAGTCTACACACATGTGACTCCCTGTCTAAGGTCTCAAAACCTTTTGGCCGCTCAATGTACACTTCTTCCTTAATAAATCCATTAAGAAATTTTTTCTTTACATCCATCTGACGTATCTTCCATCCCATCTATCTTAAGAGTGCAAGGATGGATCTAATAAATGAGTATCTTGTAATTGGTGCAAAAGTCTCATCATAATCAACCCCCTCCACCCGAAAGAACCCTCTAGCCACAAATATAGCCTTATGCTTCTCCGCACTCCCATATGTTTCTTGATTCACCCTGTAGACCCATTTGGATCCTATAAGTGACTTCCCTACTGGTCTTGGGACAACTTCCCATGCATTGTTTCTGATGATGGAGTCATACTCCTCAACCATGGCATCAACCCGAATTGGCTACTACACTACTTACTCAAAAGAGGATGGTTCTATCTCAATACCTTCACTCATAAGATCCATGTATCTAGTGTATCGCTATGGGGAACTTCTTTTCCTCCATTGTGATGTGGGTGCTCCCACATTTTATCTCGCATCCAACAATAATCTGCCAACCTCTCTGGTTTCATTCCTTCCATCTATGGTGGGTGGGTCTACATGAGTGGTTTCTAACATTCTATGTTCCTCTGCTTGGGGAAGCTCCACATCTTGAGGTTCATCCTTTGGAGCTAAGATCTCCTCAACTACATGCAAATTGAGCTCCCTCTCAAGGGACAATCACATGGATTTGTCTTCATCAAATTTCATATCTCTTCTGACCATTATCATCCTCATTGCTAGCGAGTACACCTGATTGTTGTGAGGTGTATCAGTGTACCCCATAAATATCCCCAACTCTATTTTTGGCTCTAGCTTCTTCCTGGTATCTTTGGTCACATAGAAATAAATAGATGAACCAAAACTTTTAAAATATGAGGCATTTGGTCTCTTACCTAAAAATTCCTCCTTTGGTGTACTCATCCCAAGTATCTGATGAGGACTTCTATTCTACACAAATACTGTTGTATTGCATGCTTCCACCCATAGATGCAATGACAGGCCTTGATCATGCAACATAGCTCGTGCTACTCCCACAATAGTTCAATTCTTCCTTTCTGCAACCCCATTATGTTGTGGGTTATGAGGTGCAATCAATTCCCTTCGAATTCCTTCTGAGGCACATAAGTTATCGAATTTTTTAGAGATGTATTCTCCACCATTGTCGCTCCTTGTAGTCTCCACCTTCTTTCCTGTATGTTTCTCGACAAGTTCCTTGAACTCACAAAAATTAGAGAACATATGATCTTTTGTAAATTTTTGTAGATGTTCTATGCTTGATGCAACTTTATTTTTTCTCGCAATATCAGTTAGCAATCACATAAACAATAAAGTAAAATGCTGATAGAACATACCAGTAGATCGACAGAAGACAAGCCAGAAATATATAAGTGTGTTGGTGTGTTACGACGGTCAACATGATGCTTCAACCATCAAAGTCTCAATATGGTCAGCCAACCAACAATGTCACACAACCCTCTAGGATAGCCAAACGGTCAACTCAAAAGTCAACCCAAAAAGTCAACATTTTCGGTCAATGCAAACAACAGCAACAACTAGGTCAATGCAGAAAATTCAAAGTCAATTTCTAGCCTCAGGTATAGTGCCAAAAAATGTGGATTTGGAAAATCAAACTTTTGGGAGAGTTTCAAGTCTGTTTGACCTTGTGTTGACCAAAGTCAATGCTGGTCAAAGCTGTTGCAGAAACCCTAGGCTGAAAACAGAAAAGAGCTACTGCTGAAATTTCCCACGTGTGGAGAGAAGAGCCTCCAAGGTCATCGAACCAATTAGATGGCCAGAGAAATGTGTGTGGATGAGATGAGTGAAAATTTCCTCCAACATTGAACAATATATATCCATCAATTAGGGTGTGTGATACAACTGCTGGGGCACAAAACCTTAAGGTCGACCTGCACATATTTTGAATAAATTCAAAATAAATGTTCTGCTCATCAGATCAAGATGATCTTTCGATCGATCTTGCACCTCTCCAAAAGAGGAATCCAATAAAAATATTGGTATCTTCATCTGAGCATCACAACATGGAGTTTGGACCTAGTTGTCCAAAATTAACACTCCCTCTCAACTAGGGAGAACTCCATCCACCTATGCAATCCAAACATCGTGCGTCATCCCATTGTAACTTGCTTTGCTAGCTTCTTTATTTCAAAACAAAAGTGGGTCAGTCACAAAGACATCATTCTTGGCTGACAGATTCAGCCTAGAGGTCTAAAACCTCTATAGGACTCACAAAGAGTCCCATACAAACTCGAAGTTCGTTTACCTGACTCGAAGTCAGTTGGAGGTCTAAAACCTCACTATACTTGATCCCAGATCAAGTGGTTGGACCGTGCCATCCTAGATAGAGAGTACGACAATCTCTGATGTGTCCATCAGTCTTTGCTACTAGTCTCTAGCTTTTCCCACCTCACTGGCCAAATGAGAGGTACTTCCCATGAACCTTGAACTCAATGGGTAAGATGCATATGGGGCACAGATAATGAGAGGTGAACCAACTCAGTCATCATAATGGTGGGGCAAAAGCACACCAACAAGTTTCAGCAAGCCTAGCCTTTTGGTTACTTATAGCTCTGGGAATTTAGCCCCAAAGCTCCCCAGAGCTCCTAGAGCTCATCATCCAATAGGACCCTCAACATAAGGTCGTTCCACGATACCAAGATTCTCACAGAAGGTTAAGAACTTGACCTTCCCCAGGGGATTTGTGAGAATATCCACGACCTGCTCATCAGTTCCTATATGATCGAGCCTTACAGCGCCACAATGTACCATATCCCAGATAAAGTGGTACTTGACATCAATATGCTTGGATTGATCGTGCAACACAGGATTCTCAGACAACCAAATTCCACTCTGGTTATCACAGAGTATCACGATGGTATCTAGCACATGACTGAACAACTCACTGAAGAGCTTTCGCAACCAAAATGCTTCACAACAGGCCATACTCGCTGCAATGTATTCGACCTCCGCGGTGCTCAAAGCCACCGATTTCTGCTTCCTACTCATCCATGATATCAAAGCAGAACCAAGTGTAAAGCAACATCCCGATGTGCTCTTACGATCCACCAAACTGCCAGCCCAATCGGCATCAGTATAGCCATGGAGTATCATGCTCCCGGTAGTGTATCTCAGCCCATTGTTTACCGTACCCCAGAGATATCTCAAGATTTTCTTGGCACCAACCCAGTGAATGTTATGAGGCTCAACCATATGTTGACTCAAAGTGTTCACTGCAAAACATACGTTCGGATAGGTGTTCACTAAGAACATCAGGGCCCCTATGAGTTGACGATACTAAGTAGGATTTTCTAGCACAGGCCCAACAACACTACCACTCAACTTCTTAAAGTTGAGCTCCATAGGTGTCGACACATACTTACAATCCACCTTACCAAATCTTTCCAGAAGCTTCACAATGTATTTTCCTTGAGAAAGGAAAATATCACCAGGTCTCTGCCAGATCTCTAGGCCTAGGAAGTAATGCATCAGTCCTAGGTCCTTCATCTCGAACTCAGCAACAAGCTCCTTCTTGCACTGATGAATGAGAGTGTCAACACCTTTTAGGAAGAGGTCGTCCACATACATCACTAGAATCATAGGCTTTTCTCTATCAACCTTGAAGTAAAGGTTCGTATCAACAATACTACGAGTGAAACCTAGCTTCATCATGTAGCTATCTATCCTCTCGTACCAAGCTCTGGGTGCTTGCTTCAACCCATAGAGGTATTTCTTCAACCTGTAGACATGGGTATCCCGATTCTAGACTTCGAACCCTAGAGGTTGCTCCACATACACTTCTTCCTTTATCGCACCATGCAGAAATGTAGTCTTCACATGCATCTGATGAAGACTCCATCCTTGCGTAGTAGCAAGGGCTATAATAGATAAGATGGTGGTATATTGGGCCACAGGTGCAAATATATCATCATAGTCTATGCCTTCCTTTTGAGAGAAACCACAGGCAACTAATCTTACCTTGAACTTTTCAACACTTCCATCAGATCCATGCTTGATCTTGTAGAGCCATTTCGAGGTGACAACTGCTATGTCCTGCAGTCTTGGAACCACATCCCTTACATATGTTGAATATTGCAACAAGAAACAGTGAAGGAGGCATCCTGAAACATCATTCCTGATCCTAGTTGGAAAGTGATCACCTAAACTAGGTGGGGGCCACACAGGTGATTTTTGTCGTAAAGTCTATTTTTAGACATATGGATCATGTTCTATAAGTTGCAGGATGCTATTTATGGATGGCTGTTCAAGTTGGAAAAAATATATGGACTTCTATTTTTAGACATATTGGGCGGAATCTATTTTTAGATCGCCAGTCTAAAAATAGATATGTCGAATATTATTAGCTCTTATTAATATTTGGACTCTAAACATTATCTTATTCTCTTAGAGAACTTCAGTTAAGTACACAGATGTGGCACATGAGCTGACAGAAGAAATTACACTATTCCTAAGGGTTATGTAGAGCTATTGCATGGATACTTCAGTTAGAACTCATGTGACAGAGTTTGGTGAAGTTGATTGAGGAAGTTAATGGATTTGTGTTCAGTTTAACTAATCTAAACATAGTTGAGCTATTTGTATCTAGTTTAACTGATTGATAAAATTAGTGAGAGTGGTGTGAATTAATTATTAATTAATTCACTAATTATTAACTCATTAATCAACTAAAGAATACATCAGTTAACTACAATGCATGGACAGTTTCAGTGGAGACCAGTGCAGAGATAGGTGAAAGAGCAAGTGTGACTATCAGTTGTGACTATAAGTGATGCATGATTTGCATCCAACACTCAGTAGAGATGCCTATAAATACTGCGTGAGCAAGGCTAGGGTAATTCATTCTTATCAAGAGGCATTCTTCAGTAGGGGTTGCGCAGTAGAGGCAGGCTAAAGGTTGGCAAAGATCAATGCATGGGATTTGCAAGATTGGACCTGATTAGTGTGTAGCAAGTGGAGATTATACTGAGAGCTTGTGAGGAGCTTTGTATGATGATTGTTACATGATCTCTATGACATATATAATATACATATAGTTGGGGGTTTTCATCTTTAAGCTTTCCCATTACATATTGTGTTCATATGTGTGAATTTTTATGGTTTTAATGTGTGCATGCAATTGATTTTATTTCCGCATGTGATGATCAATGGTAGAAGAGATTTTTTATTATGCATGAAGATAAAATAATGTGTGATCAGTATAATCTCGGTGGATAACATATCAGTTATTCAAATTTCTACAACATCATTCTTTATTATGGACTCATACTCTTCGTGCATAGCATCCTTCCAGACTTGATGCTTTAGGGCTTCCTCAAAATATCCAAGCTCAGATTGTACAATAGTACTACTGGCTGCTAGATACCCTTGGTATCTATTCGGCTTCTTGCTTTCACGAAATGTCCCCCTTGGGGCCATATGTCCCTTGGCATCTTCGAGAGTGTCCTTGAGCCATGATGGTCTCTTCCTCATCGAAGGAGGTGGATCAATCGGGTCCATCAGTCCTTCAACATTGGGCATCGTCTCATCCTTTGGTATTCTTGATTTCTAGGCCTTGCTTCATGATCTTCCTCAGATCTTGGAAGATTGACTACTTTCATTAGGGAAGCATATTCATCAAAGGTAACATCGTGGCATATCTCCACTTCCCTTTGACCAGGCACATAGACTTTATAGGCCTTCGAAGTTTCACTATAGCTCGCAAGCATTCCCTTCTTCCCAAAAGCATCGAGCTTGCTCCTCTTCTCTTTCGACACATGAAAATAAACAGGACATCCAAAAACTCTAAAATGTGAGACGTCAGGTTTCTTACCAGAGAAAACCTCTTCGGGAGTTTTGGAGTCCAGAGCGGAATGCAGACATCAGTTTTTTATGTACATAGCAGTGTTCACATCTTCTCCCCACAGAAACTTCAGTAGACCTTGTTCACATAGCATGGCACATGCAACTTCCACTATGGTCCTGTTCTTTCGTTCAACAATGCCATTATGCTCAAGAGTATAGACAGTTTTGGTCTCCCTCTTGATGTCAGCTTCTCTGCAAATTTTCTTGAACTCGTTCGCCTCATATTCAGTGCCATTATCAATCCTCATTATCTTGATCTTCCTCCCTGTCAAATTTTCCACCAAGGCTTTGAAGGTACGGAACCACATGAAAGCCTCATCCTTATTTTTCAAGAAGTATATCTAGATTTTGCAAGAGAATTCATCTATGAATTTCATATAATAGGAACATCCTCCCAAGGATGTCACGGGTAGCATCCCAGACAGATCAAAATGTATCAATTGCAAGACATTAGATGTCTTTGTGACACTTGAGGGGAAAGGTCCCCTTGTATGATTTCCTTCAGCACAACCCTGACATATAGCTTCATGATTATTTAAGAACTTAGGCATCCCCTTCACCACCTTCCTTGCTTCGAGAAGGGCTTTGTAGTGAAGGTGTCCAAACCTCTGGCACCATAGTTCTGTCTGTCGGATAATATCACACGTCATCGCTCCCAGTGGAATTCCTCCAACTTGGTAGAGTGTATCAACTCTAAAACCAATCGTGATAGCTTCCTTGAAACTCTTCTTCTAGATACACACCTTCCCATCAATGAATGCCACATTGAAACCTTTTTCTTCCATGGCTGAAATAGACACAAGGTTCTTCTTTAAATCAGGTACATAGAGTACATCCTGCAAGCGAAGGACTTGACCTTGAGACAAGTGGAGGGTCACAGTCCCTGTCCATTTAACGGGATATGTGGCATTATCTCCAAGGATAGTTTTCATATTAGTATCCTTCTCAACCATATTAGAAAGTGCTTCCTTGAACCCAATGATGTGCCTTCAGGCACCGCTATCTATCAACTAGACATCCATAGTGTCGGGTGGAGATGCAGCAAAGAGGGCAGATACAAGAATGAATTCATTTCTTTTATCAACAACATTTGATTCCTCATACCTGGAATTTCTCGACCTTTTGAAAGGTTGACCATTTCCATCGGAGGGAGCCTTCCTCTTTCCCTTGAACCTGTTGTTCCTTTTATTTCCATTCCTCCGGTTGTTGTTGTTGTTATCATCATCATTGGGAGAATCCTTCTTGAAAGGGAATTCTCTAGCATAGTTGATCCAGGTGGATATTGGTGGCCACCCGCCTATTCCACTTGGGCCCCCACCATTGTCTCTTTCAGTTTTTCAATTTTGGCATAACTTACTATTTTTAGCAGTTTTTCGGGTCCTGAACTTCCGGAGCCGTTTTGAGGCCCTAAACGACATTTTTTGGGTATTAAATTTGTTGCGATTTTGATCATCAAAATCGTCACAAAATTTGTAGTCCTCGGATAGAGCTTTCTAATGATGTATCATGTGCGTCAAACGGAGATAGTATGCCAAAGTTACGTCCCTGGGAAGTTGAAACACCAATTTACCCAAACCGGGCCCATAGTTTTGGCGCTTCATCTCCTAGGGTTAGGTTTTTGGGATGTTGAGGGTTCTCCATTGTTTCTCAATAATAAATAGGCCCTCGAGCCTCATTGTAACTCAGTTCAGAGGCCTGTAGCCGCCACATCTCTTCTCAGAGATAGCTACCAGCGCCCTAGCTAGTTTTATTTCCATTCTGTCTGTAAGCAAATTTCAGTTCTTTGATATTAATGAAATGAAGTGTTATTTCCGCTGCAT
Source organism: Pinus albicaulis (assembly GCA_034641835.2). Classification (NCBI taxonomy): domain Eukaryota; kingdom Viridiplantae; phylum Streptophyta; class Pinopsida; order Pinales; family Pinaceae; genus Pinus; species Pinus albicaulis. Next base: position 576,164,075 of record CM076574.1, read on the forward strand.
CTCTGTAGTTATGGTTATGTGTTTATTCTGTTGCGTTCCTGCATAAATCCGGATCAGTGGTATCAGAGCGGTCTGCTTTTTCTCGATCCTTCTTTGCATGTCCCCAACGAGGTCGGGGTATAAGGAGCTAGGGCTTGATCTGGTGGAACCTTTGCAAGATCAGCCTCGCAAACCTCGACCAGTGTCACAGGGTTCGTCGAACCTAAACCTTGAGGTCCGAAATTCGGCGAATCTCAAAAAATTTATTAAAATTCGTTTAGGTTCGATGTGGTTCGGCTTTATCTTAAGTTTGGTAAAATGAATGGTCGATAAACGGATGTAATGTTCGATAAACGGATGTAAACCTGGGTCTCTTGCGGGGAGGACGACTTTCTTTATCTCCACGTGTCGACTTTCGTGGCCTCGGCTATGAAATATTCCCTTTATTCCCGATTTGATACGCTACGACATATGTTAAAATGTTTCATAAATCTTTAATTTAATGTAAATCTTTTCATCAAAGTCTCGATTTGATACGCTATGACATATGTTAAAGGCACCGTCGAATCTTTCATTCAAAATCTGCCTGGATTTCCGGATAACATCCGCCATGACGGAAACGACACCTTCTGGATCGCACTTTTGACGGTAATTTATATATCTCCAGATTTACGTTAAATTAAACAACCAAGGTTGACACTTGGTATATAATATTCGCTGTTGCTTAATATATAATATTGGAGTCGTGGATTTATTTATTTTTGGTAACAGAGCCGAACCTTGTGCTTTAATTTCACTCTGTTGATTAATATATAATATTGGAGTCGTGGATTTATTTATTTATACTGACATAAATAATGTTATGAAAAAAATCAAAGGCAGAGTGAAATTTATATGTAATAATGTTATGAAAATGTTAACAATTCTTAATTACATAATTGCTATAGGTAAATATTAAGTTAAACTAATTTAAAAATTAAGAATTATTTTAATATATTTTAAAATATTACATTAACGAAAATTTGGTATTGTTATTTTAAATTTTATTATTATAAATTAATTTAATTTATATTATGGAAAATTATAAATTTATTAATATACTTCATGATAAAAAAATATAAATATATATTAATTATAAATGAATATAAAAAATTTATATAATTTTAATTTTTTCTTTTATATAATTTTAAAATTATATATATATATATATATATATATATATATATATATATATATATATATGAACGAACCTAATGGCGAACCTCATACGAACCTCATAGAAAAATTCGAACTCGAATCGAATTTAATTGTCGTCGAACCCGAATTCAAACCCGAACCATGTGACATTGACCTCGACGGACGCCCATGGGGGACGAAAAGAAAGATGAGGGAGCAGGAGATCCTATCAAAATATTGCTCGAGGAGGCCCTCGAAAAACAAAGGAACGCGATGATGGATAGCTTTGCTCAGATCCTTCAACGGCTGCCCACCGGCGGCGCATCTGCATCCAGTAGCCACTCTGGAGTTGCGACTCCCTTTAAAATACAAGTAAATTTTGACATTCCCATATTTGAGGGTCAAATAGACGCAGATGCCGTAGATAGATGGTTGAATCTATTAGAAGGATATTTCTCTGTTCATGACTTTTCAGACCGGGAGAAGATTATTTTTGCACTCCTCAAAGCTACCCCCATGTTAAGGACTGGTGGGAAACCTACTGTGAGAACAAGGACCAGACAGAACCCTCTCTGTTCTCGGCCGTACCAACTTGGAATTCTTTCCGAGACGCCGTCAAGGAACAGTACTATCCCGTGGGGAGCTATGAGGACAAATACATACAATGGACCACGCTGCGACAACAAAGGGATCAAGATGTGCACGAGCTGACGAATCTGTTCCATACCCTGCGCACAAAGTTGGGTATCAAAGATTCAGAGAAATATTTGGTGCTAAAGTATCGCAGCTGTCTGCACAGATACATTCAGGAGGAAATGGAGTTCCTCGACATCTCCTCGCTTGGTACGGCATACCGGTATGCTGCCAAGATTGAGCAGAAATTCAAACAGAAGAAGCGAGACTTTGGATCTGCGAATCAAAAGCAAGGAAAAGGTGCTTCCAAGCCGCAGAACAAAGGACAGAGCCAAGGCATGGCGGCTAAAGACAACCCGTCAAAGCCACAAGAAAAGAACAACACCGTAAAGCCAAAGAAGGACACGGGAAAGTGGTGTGAGTTCTATAAGAGCTCCACTCACAACACAAGTGAGTTGTCGGGCCAAGCAGTCGCTAGTGGCCGAGATGAGGGCTTCTGAGTCAGATGCATGCTCTGACTCCGAATCAGAACCTGAAACGGGGAATGAAAAAGGGAAACAGATTATTGATGCGGAGCCCAACGCCACCGTTGCCACTACAAAGGTCCAGAAGGAGGAACCGGAAGATCCAGAGGAGGAGGAACGTCTCTTCCACTCCCAGATGTCGGTAAAGGGCTCCCCTGTATAGTTCATTGTCGACAATGGGAGCCAGAATAACCTCATTTCAGCAGACACCGTGAAGCGGTTGGGCTTGCCGACCATAGCTCACCCACATCAATACACCATCCGGTGGCTTCACCAAGGACGAGATCTCCGCGTCAGCCAGCAGTGCCACCTTCCCTATAGCATCAAGCCCTTCACGGATGAGGTATTATGTGACGTTGCTCCTATTGATGTTTCTGATGTATTATTAGGACAACCATACTTGTGGAAGCGTCATGCTATGTATGAGTCTCGACCTCGTGCTGTTATTATTACTTTTGGAAATAAGTTGTACAGGATACCAGAGGTACCACCTCCTACGGCTATCTCTTTGGTTACTGCAAAACAATGCAGTAAGCTCATTTCCCAAACCAGGAAATTCGTTTTCCTGATGATCCGCCCCCAGGGCAAGAAGAAGACTGTGGCCACGACCACTAGACAGGGCCCCTCTACACGACAACAACAAATGGATAAGGTTGTGGAGGAGTACGCGGACATCTTCAGCTCACCCACATGGGTTCCTCTGCACTGTCAAGTCAAGCACCCGATTGATCTGACCCCAGGTGCGCCGCTACCCAATGGATCGATCTATCGACGCTCTGTTCTGGAAAATGATGAAATCAAGAGGTAGATTCAGGAGCTGTTGCAGAAAGGTCACATCAGACCAAGTTCATCGCCCTGTGGGAGCCCGATCGTGTTGGTACAGAAGAAGGATGGGACGTGGAGACTCTGTATTGACTATCTGGCGCTGAACAAGATCACTGTCCGGAATAGGTACCCAATCCCACGGATTGATGACCTTCTGGACCAACTCCAAGGTGCAAAATATTTCAGTAAGATCGACCTGAAGTCTGGGTATCACCAGGTACCAATTGAACCCTCTGATGTGTGGAAGACTGCCTTCAAAGCTAAGGAAGGCCTTTTTGAATGGCCGGTCATGCCTTTCGGGTTGACGAATGCTCCCGCAACCTTCATGAGGATGATGGACGACATCTTGCGGCCATTCACCAACTCATTCGTAGTGGTGTACTTGGATGACATTCTGATCTTCAGGAAGACTTGGGAAGAGCACCTTCATCACATCCGACAAGTCCTCCAAACACTGCGGCAACACAAGTTGTGTGCCAATTTGGAGAAGTGCACGTTTGGCATGACCCAGGTTCAATATCTGGGATACATTATTGATGAAATGGGGGTGCATGTGGATCCAGCCAAGATCCAAGTCATTTGGGATTGGCCAGCCCCAACCACTATAACAGAGCTTCGCAGCTTTCTGGGTCTTGCTAATTTCTACCGTAGATTTGTGTTGGGATTCTCTCATATCACTTGGCCCTTGAGTCAAGTCACCAAAGGAGGAGCGAGAGCAAAATTCTTTTGGTCGGAACCTCAACAGAAGGCGTTCAAAGAATTGAAAAATTGCCTATGTTCTGCCCCAGTGCTCACCTTACCAGACTTGCAGCAGCCGTTTGAGATCGAGACAGATGCCTCTGACTATGCTATTGGGGCAGTTCTTACTCAACAGGGACATCCAGTGGCATATCACAGTGAGACATTGTCTGAGACAGTTCGCAAGTATCCCACCTATGACAAAGAAATGTATTCCATTGTGCAAGCCTGTCGACAATGGAAGCATTACATTTTGGGGAAGGAAACAATCATCCACATCGACCACCGGCCCCTGCAGTTCATACAGACACAAGGGAAGTTGCAGAATGATCGCCATCAGAAGTGGTCCACACATCTGCGACAGTTTCATTTGAACATCAAGTACAAGAAGGGTAACACCAATAATGTTGGAGACTGCCTCAGCCGACCACCGATCGTGGCGCTCACCACCGTGCTCAACTCTTGTGGGCACGAGACTTCTGATTGGCCGCTTCTCTATGAGAGTGACCCAGAATTCGACCACACTTACAAGGCACTCTTGGGGGTGCGCAAGTTCCAAATTTTCACCTCCAAGATGCACTTTTATGTCACCTGGGACACCTTTGTGTTCCTTCAAGCGAGCGTGCCAAGATGATATGGGAAGCACACTACAGTCGAGTCGCTGGGCATTTTGGGGTCGAGAAAACAATAGCAATACTACAGAAGTATTTCTATTGGCCGAACCTTCGAAAGGATGTCGAGAAGCACATCAGATCCTGCACTGCTTGTGCCATTGCCAAACCGACCATCAAGAAACAAGGCCTATATACTCCACTACCTACCCCTAGTCGACCATGGGAATCCATCTCCATGGATTACATGTCGGGCCTGCCTTCTACTAAGAATGGAAATGACTGTGTTTTCGTGGTCGTTGACAGATTCTCGAAGATGGCCATCATGGCGGCCTGTAAGAAGAATATCACAGCAGAAGCCACTGCTAAACTCTTCTTTGAACGAGTGTGGTGCACTTTGGGATCCCACAGTCTATCATATCAGATCGAGATAGCAGGTTCCTCAGCACATTTTGGTCCAGCCTCTGGTCAATGTTGGACACAAAGCTCACCAAGTCCACAGCTTTCCATCCCCAAACAGATGGCCAGACAGAGGTCGTCAACAGAATGATTGTACACATTCTGCGCATGTACAACTCAAATCATCCACGCACATGGGATGAGAGCCTCCCCTATGTACAACACAGTTATAACCGGGCTCTCCACAGTTCAATTGGCCATAGCCCCTTTCAGGTGGGCTTGGGATTCCAGCCACTATGTCCCATTGACATAGCCATGCCGTTTGCAGCTGCTCAGGCCGATTCAGCTCATGTCCAGTCTGAAGTGGACAAAGCAAGTAGCTTCATCGAGCGCATTCAACACATCCGCCAACAGGTTCATGATATATTGGACAGAGCCAATGCGAAGTACAAGCAGCGCCATGATCAACACCGGGTGCCACACCACTTCCAGGTGGGCGACAAAGTATGGCTACATTTGCAGAAGGAGCGCCTCACCGGACCTCACCGCAAGCTTCGCCCACTCCGATACGGGCCGTACACCATCACCAAGGCTGTAGGTAACAATGCCTTCGAGCTTAGTATTCCACCATTCCTTGGTCCGCACCCAGTCTTCAATGTGGATCGCCTTCGTCCTTACTTTCCACCTCTGCTGGACACCTCGGACATTGCAGAACAACTCACACCAACAGAGTTAAACCCAGACTGCATGGAACAGGCCACCACAGATTGTATCATGGACATGCAAATCAAGAACACTCGTCAACAGCAGATCCAACTGTATCGGGTTGTCAAAGCCGGCCAACTCCTGCACCAAGGAAAGTGGTTCACCAGGGACCAAGTTCAGCAGAAATTTCCTCATCTCATGGAGGAACTTAACGCAATGGGGACCATTGCTTCCTAAGGGGGGAGGAATGATCCACGTGGATATTGGTGGCCACCCGCCTATTCCACTTGGGCCCCCACCATTGTCTCTTTCAGTTTTTCAGTTTTGGCATAACTTACTATTTTTAGCAGTTTTTCGGGTCCTGAACTTTCGGAGCCGTTTTGAGGCCCTAAACGACGTTTTTTGGGTATTAAATTTGTTGTGATTTTGATCATCAAAATCGTCACAAAATTTGTAGTCCTCGGATAGAGATTTCTAATGATGTATCATGTGCGTCAAACGGAGATAGTATGCCAAAGTTACGTCCCTGGGAAGTTGAAACACCAATTTACCCAAATGGGGCCCATAGTTTTGGCGCTTCATCTCCTAGGGTTAGGTTTTTGGGATGTTTAGGGTTCCCCATTGTTTCTCAATAATAAATAGGCCCTCGCGCCTCATTGTAAAGCAGTTCAGAGGTCTGTAGCCACCACATCTCTTCTCAGAGATAGCTACCAGTACCCTAGCTAGTTTTATTTCCATTGTCTGTAAGCAAATTTCAGTTCTTTGATATTAATGAAATGAAGTGTTATTTCCGCTGCATCTCTGTATTTATGGTTATGTGTTTATTCTATTGCGTCCTGCATAAATCCGGATCAATAGTGACCTACCCTATGACGAGTGTAACACTTGTCCTTCTTTCCTTGGGCCCCTGCTCTTCCTTTGTTCCTTGGACCACCAAAGTTCTTCTTTCTAGAATGAGTAGCGAAGGCAACATTTCCTTCATTTTCATATTCCTTCATTCTTGTCTCTTCTTGTACGCATATCGATAGTACTTCGTCAAAGTCAGGTGTCACATTGTTATTGAGAATGGTAGTGTTGAACACATGCCATTCAGATGAGAGCCCTCCAATTGCGGTGAGTACCATCTCTTGATCATATATTGTCTCCCCAATAGCCAACATATTGTTCCTGATCTCGGTCAACTTCAGAAAATATGATTGAACAGACTCATCCCTGCCTTTCTTCAGATTCTTCAATTGATTCTTTAAGAATAGGACTTGATTCGCATTGTTGGCCTTGAACATGTGGATCAACTTATCATACAACTCCTTGGATGTGCTCAGCTCAGAGATGTAGGCAACCAGACTCTTGTGAATTGAGTCCCTGATCATCATCTTTTCTTTGATCTCTCCCTTCTTGTACTTTATTTTGGCAGCAGCAGTTGCAGTGGATGGAGGCTCTTGGATTTTACCTTGCACATAGTCCATGACATCTTGGTCTTCCAAATTAAGATCCAATTTCATCTTCCAAGCATGCAAGTCATCCTTCTTAGTCAATTTGTCATCATCCTTAAAGCCATTGTAGTTGGAGGAACCCATCCTCTTCTTCGATGATTAATACAAAATAGGGCTTTATCTTCACCTTAGCTCTAATACCATGTAAATTTTTGTAGATATTCTATGCTTGATGCAACTTTAATTTTTCTCCCAATGTCAGACAACAATCACATAAACAATAAAGTAAAATGCTGATAGAACATACTAGTAGATCGACAGAAGACAAGCCAGAAATATATAAGTGTGTTGGTGTGTTACGACAGTCAACAGGATGCTTCAACTAGTAAAGTCTCAATATGGTCAGCCAACCAGCAATGTCACACAACCCTCTAGGACAGCCAAACGGTCAACTCAAAAGTCAACGTGGTCGGTCAATGCAAACAACAGCAATAACTAGGTCAACGTAGAAAATTCAAAGTCAACATCTAGCCTCGGGAATAGTGCCAAAAAATGCGCATTTGGAAAATCGAACTTTTGGGAGAGTTTCAAGTTTTTTTGACCTTGCATTGACCAAAGTCAATGCTGGTCAAAGCTGCTGCATAAACCCTAGGCTGAAAACAGAAAATATTTGCTGCTAAAATTTCCCATGTGTGGAGAGAAGAGCCTCCAAGGTCATCAAACCAATCAGATGAGGAGAGAGAAATGTGTGTGGATGAGATGAGTGAAAATTTTGTCCAATGTTGACCAATATATATCCATCAATGAGGGTGTGTGACACAACTTCTAGGGCACAAAACCTTAGGGCCGACCTGCACATATTTTGAATAAATTCAAAATAAATGTTCTTCTCATCATATCAAGATGATCTTTAGATCTATCTTGCACCTCTCCAAAAGAGGAATCCAATAAAAATATTGGTATCTTCATCTGAGCATCACAACATGGATTTTGGACCTAGTTTTCCAAAATTAACATCTTTCTTCTGCATGAAGAAAATCCAAAACTTTCTTAAAAACTCATTAACAAAAATAACATAATACTTGTGATTTACTATGTAAGTTGTCGAGAATGGTCCACACATGTCTGAGTGAACTCTCTCAAGGATCTCCTTGGCTTGAATTTCCTTATCTTGAAAGGTGGCTTTGGTATACTAACCCAATGTACATCATTTTAATGTGTCTCTCTGTGTAAGTGCACCCTTTGGAAGTCCTGTAGAAATTTGTTGCATGGTCCTCAAAACATTGTGGTGTACATGACCCAACCTCCTGTGCCATAACTCACCGATGTCTAGACTCTCCACCTTCTCTACTTTACTACTCAGTGCTACATAGTCCTCTACATCTATCTTATAGAGATTCTTTACTCGAACCACAATCATTTTCACCTATCCTGTGGCTTTGTGACGAAGGAATGCCTTTACTTCACTAAAGATCACATCATAGCCACGATCTTCCAACATAGCAATAGAAAACAAATTATTCTTTAAACCAGGAACATACATTACATATTTTAATGTGAGTGGATTACCTGGCTCCCTATGAAAGGTAACTATACCTACACTGGTAGCACTATAACTCCTATCGTCACCCATCTCAATGTGCATCTGGAGATCCTTCTCCTCCAAGATAATAAAGAATTATTTGTTGTTGGTCATATGGAATGAAGCTCAACTATCCAAGTACCACACAGAACCCATAACATATGACACCATGCATGCGATGTGGGTGAATTCCAACTCGAACTATGGAGCCAATGCTTCACCTGCTACTCCTCCCGAGGCCTTCTTGTTGTTCTTCTTTTGTGGAAAATTTGTGGCATAGTGTCCATGCTCGTGACAGTTGAAATATTTTACTTTCGAAAATTCTCACTTCTTACCTTCCTTACTAGTCTCGGATTTGGAATGGGATGCATTCGCTTTTCCTTTCTTCGCCTTGCCAGCCAAGGCATAGTTCTCCTCATCATCGGTCTTTGATGAGGATCTATCTCTAGTGCTCCACCAAATTTCTTCTTGTGCCAAATCAAACCATAATCGCTCCCAATATGGAATATTCTCCATCCCATTAACAAAGCCCTGGTAGTTATGCTAGCTCTTTGGAAGGCCTAGAAGAGCTAGGCTCACCAAATCATCTGAGACAACAGTGATCCCAATGCTTCCAAGCTCATCTCAAAATTGAGTTAATTTCATCAATTATTTTTGGATCGTGTCACCCTTCTCCATTTTGATCTTCCGAGCTTGTCTTTCATCACCAACTTCATGTGGTCACTGATATTCTGATACAGATCTATCAAGGCCTTTCACATAGAATATGGAGTCACATTCATGTGGAGAATCGATACAATATGGTCTTGAACTCCCTTTGCTATATTCTTCTTCCATGCATCAAGAAGTTGAGCATCTGCTGCTGCGGGGTGAGGGATATTAGTATATATGAAATCCTTCAGTCTGTTGTCCTCGAGCACTACCTCCATCCTATCCTTCCATGCAATGTAATTCAAATTCCCTTCAAGTTCATATTTGATTCTCAAGCCATTGAAATACATCTTGATCTGTTGCTGGATCCCAAAGAATAAATCTGCAAATTCGAACTTGATAAAAAAAAACTCTATTCTTATCTTCTTATTGTGATTCCTGGTGCTCTGATACCATGTAGAAAATATAAAAATGAGATTCAATATGACCTTGTGATCATATTTCGATCAAGAACCTAAGTGATAGCTCAAATTTCAAAGTGTTCGGAAGTGTTCTGAACCTAAGCAACTGGATAGATCTCGTCTTACTGATTCTGGCACCGTGAACGATTTAAAAAACTGACACCTTATGAAGAAGTTATCACGATTTGAAAAGTCTAGTAAATTGTAATTTTTGGCTTTTAACCATATTTGACTGAGATTGGAAAATTAAAAAAAAGAGAATATTCTAGGGGATATTCCTGGAATATTCCTCAAAATATTCCCTAGAATATTCCTTCCAGACTAGTAGCAGGTGGAAAAGCGTCTCATTTGAACTCGGCAGTGGATTGTATGATTTTTTTTGTGGCCAATGAAAAGGAACCACGTGGCTAGCCCTGAGGCCGTCACGTGGCCCTTGAACCACTATGAAAAATTTTGTTGAGTCCTCGAGGCTTGACCCCGAGACCTCCTACACAACACGCAGGTGTTTTTACCATCTGCTCTATTGGATGGCTCTTAACATATAAGGGTTAAAACTTTTATTTAAATTTTAATGTGTTTTCATTTGGGGGAGCGGGCGGGCCAACCCCTCCCCATATGGCTTAAGTCCATGGACCGTGGGCCAAACACCATTGTGAAAATATTATTAACTATCTGTATTTTATGGTTAACCCTTATCACATGCCACAATTACATTTAATTCCTCCACGCGATCAGCAATATAACCCGGGTTTCCGCCTAAACCACTGGGGTTTTGAACTATGGTTCCGCCAACTTTTAACGGTTAGGCATGGTTCGGGTTGGAATGTGGCCACCCAACCACTAGCCAATAAATGTAATGACCAAATTGGTGGTTAAACTAGAGCGCCCCCCTAAATTTGCGAATTTTGGCTATTTTTAACTGCAGTTAAGTCTAGTTCACCATTTTTGGTGGAGGAGTTTTAGGTGACACCGGGAAAAATCAGTTTAGGCTCTATCTTGAGCTAGATTCGACCTTATGAGAGTGTGAATAGTCAATTTGATCAATCTAAGACATTCTAGACTCATTGGTGAGGGTTGTAGATCCATCAGAAGAATTTTGAGTAGGTTTTTTCTTTAGAGAAGTTCTAGGGGTCACCATGGGCCAGTAACAGTTTGAGGCCTAGCCAAGGCAGATAGAGGCCTTTCTTAGTAATCCAATAGTCAATTTTGGATGTTTAAAACATTCTGGAACTAATGGTGTGTTTTTTAGAACCTGTATAGGACTTTTGAAAGCTGATATGCTTCATATAAGTTCCAGGGGCCACTAGGGCCAACAAGTGCCATCAAGAGAAAGAGGCCTATCCAGAGTAGCCAATATCCATTCTCAGCAAACCATTAGTCATTTCTGACAGTTTTTATACTTCTAAATCCATTGATGGAGTTTACAAAATCTTTTGAGGACTTATGAAGGCCGAGATGCTTCAGAGAAGTTTTCAGTGACCCAGAGCGAGGGGTGCCACCAGGTGTTGGAGGCGAAATCGGAGCAGCCAAAGGCCAATTTCAGAAAAATAATAGTTTATTCTGACTATATTTGAAATTTTGAATCCATTGAAGGGATTTTCAAATTCATTTAAAGACTTCTGAAGGTTGAAGAGCCATAGGGAATTTTTTGGCAGCTCAGGGCCATTAGTGGATGGAGGCCTAGATTGGGGAGCCAATGCTATTTGGGAGAAAATGACAGTCCATTTTGGAGGTCTGATATGTGTTGGAGACATTAGGTGAGGTTTCAGGGACAGAAAAATAATTCTGAAGGAGTTAGTGCCACTTCAAAGCTCAGGGAAGCTTAAGGGCACCGACAAAAGGAGTCAAGTCTAAGGGAACCTAGTTATGCTTTTAGAGTGATGGCAACCATGATAGGGGTATGATGGTATTCTAAACCCATTGGTTTATTTCATATAACCATTGGAGTTGAGTAATTAACTTGTAAAATAATGTTTTCATCATAATCCCAAAGAGCCAAATCAGTTGACAAAGGCTCAAGGAGACGTATCCCATTATATTCGGGTGAAATCATTTATTAAATTTGTTGTTATGTGTTGATGTTTATTTTCTGCATTATATGGTTGTTGTACATTTTTAATATCAGCAAAAACAAATGGTCTTAAAGAACTTAAACAGTAAAAAAAAATTCACCTGTTTTAAATATAAATTTCTGCACAAGTCAAGAATAAGATAGATCTTTTATTTGTTTAACTGAGTGGGAGGTTCTTTAAAAGCATAACAAGTTATCCAACCCATTTTCAGATCAGGTTGGTATCAGAGCATATGTTTCTTGCTTGATAGAGTACTAGGTTGCTTGTTGACTTGAAAGGTGTTTAACAGTGTAAAGAATTTGACTGTTTGCAAACTAGTTGTTTCTTACAAGTTTGAGTTTTCTAGAGGTGAAGGGAAAGCTAATGTTAGCTAAGTCTAGAAGAGGAAAGGAAGGAAAATTTTTGAAATTATTCTCCTTACCCAAAGGACCTCAAGACAACCCTTGAAGCACAAGAGGGTTTTGTTTGCAAAGGCTGCTTGAAGAAGAGATTGACTCTACAACCATTTTGTTCAAAAGCTTTGTCAATTATATTTGAAATCTTTGTGAATTTTTTATTGAAGTTCTTTAGTTCATTTTCATGATGAAAAATTCATCAAGTGAGGTTTCAAAATCCTCCTCCTTCACAATATTCTTCGATGAAGACATGAAGCGAGACTTCTACGTCCTGAAGGACATGGTGCAAATTTTGTATGAAGATAGAAGATAAAGAACTAGACTTCATGAGTAATTGGTTGCTATGAAGCAAGGGAAGGAGGGAATTATTCAAGAAATGCATGAGATGGAGATGCAGCTCCATCATGCCCAAGAGGCCTTAACCAAGAACATGCTTGAAGCAGAGGTAAAACACTCAAATTTGTCTTCAATTTCCTCTTCAGAAATATGTGTTGGTTCATTTGAAAAGCACACAAGAGGTATAGGGTCCAAGTTAATGTTTAAAATGGGCTATGAAGGCAAGGGTTTAAGCAAACATACACAAGGAATGATTGATCTTATTTTGGTTGAGGAGAGACCTAAGAAGTTTTGTCTAGGCTATGTTCAATCTTATGGCGAAAACTCTACAGCCACGAATGCATTTGAGACAAATTCAAAGAGAACTTTTGTTCCAAGTTCTAAACCATAAACATGTCAAGTTTGTTTTCAAGTTTATTGCCATTGTTTGAAGCCTATGTTGCAACAAGATGTGTGTAGACATGCAGCTTATGGAAAGCATGAGAGTTTGGATAGCTATCAAGACATGAGCATTGATGTTAGTATTCAAAGGAAAGCTAGAACCTCTACAAGTTTATCTCCTCAAGAAAGTAAAAAGGATGGACATGCAAGAAACATTTGAGGTACAATTCTTCCCATAGTCAATTTGATTATATTTCTGTATAAGCATAACAAATCTGCATGCTTGAATGGAAGAAAGAGTTGCTATGCATATTGTGGTCTGTGTAACCATGTTGTTTCAAAATGCTGGAAGAGGATGAAGGCATATAGGAAACAATTGAGGCAAAGGAAACTTTCAAAGAAGGTGCAAAAGACTTGCACACATTGCCAAAATAGGGGGACATGTTGTTACCCAATGATGGAAATTGCATTCAACTAATCATCCCAAGCACATGAAGCAAGAGGATAGAAAGACTAGTGAAAGTCGAACCAAATATTCCATCATTGATGTGAGAACAGATGTTTCACATGAAGAATATTTTCAACAGCAAAAGTCGTCGTGGAAGTGGCTTGGTAAGAAGTGGTTTGAATTCCATTCATTTGTACATATGAAAAGTTCAGTTATGTATGCATTTCTGTTGTAATCTCATGTTTGTTTGAGCCACCTTGGATCGATGATTAAGGATATGATGTTCAGCTTCCTTCTATAAATTTCTCGCCAGAAATTTCTGAATGAGTTCAAAGAAGACAATTCTTGACAGGAGGACAAGAGCATTCTGGAAGGGAAGTGTTGACTACCTTTGAGTTGTGGTTCAAAGGCACTAAGCCATGCAAGGAAAAGTGTATGGAGGCTAAAAAGTGAGGGTGTAGTACTCTCATCTACTGAACAAAATAATTAATCAGTCTATTGGGGTCCAAAAGATTCCCAATGGGGAGGTATGATCAGATTTGGATGAAGGACCTAAGTGATAGCTCAAATTTCAAAGTGTTTGGAAGTGTGCCAAACCTGAGTGACCAGATAGATCTCATCTTCCTGATTCTGGCGCCATAAACGATTCGAAAAACCGACACCGTATGAAGAAGTTATCGTGATTTGAAAAGTCCAATAAAATGTAATTTTTGGCTTTTGACCAAGTTTGACTGAGTTTGGAAAATTAAAAAAAAGAGAGAATATTCTAGGGGATATTCCTAGAATATTCCTCAAAATGTTCCTCGGAATATTCCTTCTGGACTAGTAGCAGGTGGACAAGTGTCGCGTTTTAACTAGGTAATGGATTGTATGAAGTTTTTTGTGGCCAATGAAAAGGCGCCACGTGGCTAGCCTCGAGGCCACCATGTGGCCCTTTAACCATCGTGAAAAATTTTTTTGGGTCCCCAAGGCTCAACCCCAAGACCTCCTGCACAGCACATGTGCATTTTTACCATCTGCTCTATTGGATGGTTCTTAATATATAAGGGTTAAAACTTTTATTTAAATTTTAATGTGTTTTCATTCGGGGGAGCGGAGGGGCCAACCCCTCCCCATATGGCTTAAGTTCATGGACCGTGGGCCAAAAAACGACGCGCAAAAATTATTAATTGTTTTCATTTTACAGTTAACCCTTATCACATGCTGCAGTTACATTTAATTCCTCCACTTGGTCAGCAATATAACCCGGGGTTCCGCCTAAACCACCGGGGTTTTGAACTATGGTTCTGCCAACCTTTAACGATTAGGCATGGTTCGGGTTGGCATGATGCCACCCAACCACTAGCCATTAAATGTGACAACCAAATTGGCGGTTAAACTAGAGCGCGCCCCTAAAGTTGTGAATTTTAGCTATTTTTAATTGCAGTTAAGTGCAGTTCACCGTTTTTGGTGGAGGAGTTTTAGGTGACACTGGGCAAAATCAGTTTAGGCTCTATATTGAGCTAGATTCGACCATTCTAAGAGTGTGAGTAGCCAATTTTGACTATATCATACATTCCAAACTCATTGGTGAGGGTTGCAGAGCCATCATAGGACTTTTGAGTAGGTTTTTTCTTCAGAGAAGTTTTGGGGGCCACCATGGGCCAACAGCAGTTTGAGGCCTAGCTAAGGCAGCTAGAGGCCTTTCTTAGTAATCCAATAGTAAATTTTGGATATTTCAGAAATTTTGGAACTAACGGTATGGTTTGTAGAGCCTGTAGAGGAATTTTGAAAGCCAAGATCCTTCAGAGAAGTTCCAAGGGCCAGCAAGTGCCAGCAGGAGAATGAGGCCTATCTAGAGCAGCCAATATCCATTCTGAGCAAACCAATAGTCATTTCTAGCTATTTTGATACTTATGAATATATTGATGGAGTTTTCAAAAGTTTTTGAGCACTTTTGAAGGCCAATATGCTTCAGATAATTTTTCAGTGACCCTAGAGCGAGGGGATTCCAGTAGGTGTTGGAGGCGAAACCGGAGCAGCCAGAGGCCAATTTCAACAAAAAAATAGTCTATTATGACTATATTTGACATTATTAATCTATTTAAGTGATTTTCAGAGTCATTTGAATACTTATGAAGGTCGAAGAGCCATAGGGATGTTTTTGGTAGCCCAGGGCCATCAGTGGATGGAGGCCTAGATTGGGGAGCCAATACTCTTTTGGAGCAAATGATCAGTGCATTAGAGGTCTGATATGTGATGGAGACAATAGGTGAGGTTTTAGGGACAAAAAAATAATTCTGAAGGAGTTAGTGCCACTTCGAAGCTTGGGGAAGCTTAAGGGCACAGACAAAAGGAGTCAAGTCTAAGGGAACCTAGTTCTGTTTTTAGAGTGATGAAAACCATGACAGGGGTATGATGGTATTCTAAAACCATTGGTTTAGTTCATATAACCATTATATTTGAGTTATTAACTTGTAAAATAATATTTTCATCGTAATCCAAAAGAGCCAAGTTAGTCGACAAAGGCTCAAGGAGACGTAGCCCACGATATTCGGGTGAAATCCTTTATTAAATTTGTTTTTATGTGTTGACGTTTATTTGCTGCATTATTTTGTTGTTGCACATTTTTAATATCAGAAAAAAAAAATGGTATTAAAGCACTTAAACAGTAAAAAAAATATTCACATGTTTCAAGTATAAATTTCCACACAAGTCAGGAATAAGCTAGATATTTTATTTGTTTAACTGAGTGGGAGGTTCTTGAAAAGCATAAAAACTTATCCAACCCACTTTCAGATCACCTTGTAATGTACTAAAGCAAGATATTTAATGCTTATACAATTTGTGGAAACAAAACACGATCGCATAATCACATAACAAGTAAGAGAAAGAGATAATCAATCGCACAACACAAGATGTGTCTGGGGAAATCACGCTGCCTGAAACCCCACTATCTATATATTGTATAAATTAAATACCATGAAGCAATACAATTATTTCACTCTCAGAGAAATTCCCACACTCTGCCAACTGTCTCACTGTGATCAAGGAAAAATCATCTAATTACTTATTCAATCCTCAGCCTCTGCTCAACCTATCTTTCTCATGCATTCTTGGATGAATTAAGCCCCTATTAAATAGGAAAATATTTCCAATTAATTGTGTAATACATCCTTGGCCTCCACATGACTATAACTTACCTGTATAATTTTCTAATTATAAAACTGATAGTTATCATCCCTTTAACCTTAGTATCAAATGGGTCTTCCTTAGAACTTACATGCAACAATTATTTATAACGATTTTTCAATTAACTGATTGATCTATCCATGTGGATTAAAACAGATTTAATTCATTGGACCTATCACTACCTCATCTCTTAGTTAGAACTAGTTAAATTAATTTTAATCAAATAATTGAGTTAAATAATTACAAATCATACATAATTGTAACTGGACCCTCTTAAATCACCTGGACAAATCTACATGCCTCCTCTCTAACCCTCAACTTGAATTTCCTATTCAGACTTAGTTAAATAATACAAGTTTTCATGAGATGAAATTACAATTTCTCTTCCAATTTAATTAAGAGAAAATTAAATCAGAAGCCCCCAATGGGTGCCATTTAAACGTACTCAATCCTATACACCCATTTACATTTGATATTTTTTCTTCTTTTTGGAAGAGGTACAAGTTCCCATGTATCATACGCCATCATGGAATGATATTTCTTCATTCATTATTGTTTTCCAATATATTTGCCTTGAAGCTTCCACACTTTGTTTTGGACCAGGAGACTTTGAAACTTGAGCCAAACAAGAGGAGCCTTGCTGGAAATATGAACAAGTACAATTTTGATATGTAGGATCACCAACAAGGTCACCAACTAATTCACGTGTTGAAAGACCCATTTGGAAATCTATGGTGTTGGTGGAGGTTCATGTTCAATGGACTCATTTGGAGGAATGTGAGAAAGAAAAGGTGGATTTTCATCCTTAGTGTCATCAATTGAACAAGAAACCATAATAGGAAGAGAAGGTGGTACAAACACCGAAGATGGATTGTAGGCTAAAGAAGGCACAATTGTTGAATTAGGCTTGCATGCCAAGATATTTTCATCAATTTTAACATCTCTTCTAATGATTATTCCATTTGAGTGAGGTTGAAGAAGTCTATTACCTTTTACATCTTCAGGATATCCAAAAAAAATACTCTTCTCACTTTTAGGTTGTAGATTCTTTGTTTTTTCTTCTAGAATGTGAGCCCATGCTACACCACCAAAGTTACAAAAGTTCCTTATAACTAGCTTAACTTTAATCCATGCTTCTTCCATTGTTATATTTAAATCCTTTGTGAGAGTGTGATTTACTATGTAATTTTCACGGTTGATGGTTTCTGCCCAATAATGAAGACTTAATCCCTTAAATTGAATCATACAATTAGACATTTCTTTTAATGTATGATTCTTTCTTTCAACAAAATCATTTTATTATGGTGTATATAGAACAACATATTGATTTGAATTCCCTATGCAGTGCAAAACGTTATGAATTTATTATTGACATATTCACCTCCATTAACTATTCTAAACCTTTTTAATTGATGTCCATATTTTTTTGTTCTATAATGCCTTGTATGCCAAGAAATAAACACAAGTGCATCTAGAGAATTCATTAATGCATGTTAAGAAGCACTTGAACCCAAATAATGAAAGAGAAGAAAGTGGACCACATAAATCACTATAAACAAGCTACAAAGCAGTTGAGGTGTGCCAAGAGACACATTTGTCAAAATTTTCCTGATGATGTTTCCTAAGAACACAATAAAAACAAATACCATCACACAAGAAATGAGAGCAAGACCAATCACATATTTTGATTACATAGTTGTTGTAGTGAGCGATAGTTTAGATGACCAAATCACTCATGCCAACGTTTTCTCAAGTTATCACTATGATCAATAAAAAATAAGGGAAAATATTATGACCCAAAGTTGCAAACTTGTACAATTGGGTAATATCAACAATTATTCATGTGGAAAAGACATGATTAGGGTATTTTAAATCCTTAATTACAACTTGGTGAGGTGAAAATTGTATTGTTTTACCTTCACCTAAATGAGTAATCTGATATATGGATAAAAGGTTGTAGGAAAGACTTGGAACACATAATACATCATTGAAATGACCTTTATATACTTGAACTATTCAAAACCCTACAACACTAAGACATCTACCATCACCAACAAATATGTGTTTGGTGTTAAAGTCATTAAGAGTAGAAAAAATGGCCTTATTCTTAGCCATATGATAAGATGCTCCAAAATCAATAAGACATTCATCAAAATAAGAAGTGGAGGTTACATTAAAGTAGAAACTAAAAGAAGAAAGTGCATGTCCATGAGAGAAGGTGCTATAAGAAGAACTAAGGATGATGTTGTGCTTCTTCATTACTACTTCTAAGGCCTCCATATTTTTAAAGAATTTGGACTCTAGATGACCATCTTTACCATAATAGTTGCAATATATATTGATCTTTTTTCTCTTTGATTTTTGTCCTTTGTCACTTTTAAGAGTAGATGCTAGTTGAGAGGGCTTGGAACCCTTATTTTCCTTGTTGTTGTGAGGATGTTTCTTCCTTAGATACTCAGGTTTATCTTTCTATTGGGTCACTGAGGCCTTGTTAGATGTACCTGTAGTGCTAATCACTCCAATATGAAAGAGTTTGTCTTGTTCTTTACTTAGAGAGTCACAAAAATATTCAAGAGAGTTTCTTATATGCACTTCCCAAGCTTCTCTAATGGCATAAGATGTAGATACAAAAACATAGTATTAATAACAAAGCTTTGAAAGAATTATATATATGCAACACTCATCGTCTAGATCAAACTTACAATTTAAGTGTTTTGGGCTTAGATAAGTAATTTTTATCAAGATGAATGGGTGCATTTTCTCGTCCCAAGGTAATGTGGTACAATCCTTAACTTTTTAGTACATCCTCCATATGGAATTTTCATGAGAAGTAGTTGGTATCGTAAGAAAAATTTCACTTGGAGTGGCCATATTAAAAAATGAAGATAACATGGTTTCAAAATTTGAAATTGATAATCTGGACAAAAATTTCTTGAAAAAATAGGTTGTTTAAAAAAATGCGTCATTGAAAACGAACTTCACATGTGGAAGTTATGCCCTTTTCAAGAAAGGCATTAATGGTAACAAAGAGCCACATGGAAAGTAAAATTTTTCCATGTGGTGATGGATGATGATGATAATAATAATAATAATTATTATTATTATTATTATTATTATTATTATTATTATTCCATCACTAAATTTTCCTATGAGCTGACTTTTCCAAATAAATTACTTTATGAAGTGACCCACTTTTATAAAACAATTGAGAATCACTTTTACAATGAGATTTCTCTATAAATGAAAGTTGCATGCAAAAATACTTTAAAAATAAATGTTAAATTTATTTTATAGTCATTCCCTTTTATATGACAAGTGAAATACACTTTACAATAAAGTTATGAAATAACTTAAGTTTGTATGCACTTTTTCAAAACTATAAAATAAAGAGATTTGAACTCAAGACCTCTTACTAAATAGAGTAACCTTTTACTAAGTGAGCTAGTGTAAAAGACATGAGAATAGTAGTGAAGGAGAATGTGGTTGTTGTTGTTGTCGGGGCTCTGCCTTGAACTACATGTCTGTAAAAAAAAAGGTGCTCATCGAAAAACAAACAACAATTCTTTTTTTTTTTCAAAAATCAACAAAAAAGGGGTTAAATCTTACTTAAATTACCCAACAAATGCAATTTTTCTTACTATGTTTTATTTGTCGCAATTGCACAAAGCTCATTGTTAGGTCCCTATATTACTAGTGTAGTCCCTTATTGTTGTTAGTGTGGCCCCCTTATTGTTATTTTTGTACCCCTCTAGTCCCCATATTGTTACTATTGTGCCACATAAAAACCCACTATTGGTATTGTTATGACCTTACATTATTATTGTTAGGTCAGCTAGGATTATATTGTGACCCCATGGACTCCTACATATCGAAAGGAGGTTTTTTCATTTGAATCATCCAAGAATTGTTCATTTATGTAATGTAAAGGAGGTTTCCCCCTCGAAGTGGTTGATTTCTAAGGTGTTGATCTCTCTTTTCTTCTATTTTTGGAGATAGTTTCATAACATTTGGGATCAGAGATTTGGATTCTAGGGTTTCACTACTCCAAACAAGTCATTGTGGAATTTTCGCTACAATTTTTTTCTAGGAAGGTTCAGAAGCTAAAAAAGAAACCCATTTGCGAAGAAATCCTGATGAATGTCATGTAAAAATTTCAAATCTGGGTTCGCAATATTTTCGGAGATATGATCTATAGAAGTTAGGGTTTTTGTAGGCTCCCAAATTTCATCTCAAAGACGTGACCTTGGGAAAATCGTCATAACTCTCTCTCCGAGCATCAGATTGCAATTCTGTAAGAATTTTCCAAAAGTACACGACCCGTAGTTTATTGTGTATAAATTTCATATCTAAAGGAGGAAACAATGACACGTGGCATGGCGTACAAGTTTTATCTACTGAACCAATCCATAATTAGGTCATTGCGGAATATTAGGCATAACTTTTCCTTGAAGAATCCAAATCAGGTCAGACCTGTGGCATTGGAAAGAAGATTCAGAGCAATACTAAAGGACTGAAGATAAAATCTCAGGGCTCCGAAATTCCAGAGATACATCAGTTTCAATATTGAGCTCCTCAAAAGCAAGAAAAAGGTGTGTATTTTTTTTTCAAATTGCATAAGTCTTGTTTGAAAAATCAGTTTTAAGTGATTCCAAGGGCATATTAAAGCATAAATATCAGTATTGGGTTCTAAAATGGCCCCTAAAAAGAATTCAACACCCATTAATCCCTAAGAAGGCTCTACTATGACTCATGAAGAGAAATAAGTGCAACGTGATATATCAAAATTACAAGACCAAGTGCACCAAATTTCACTCTTGCAAAGAGCAACAAAAAATGAAATGGATGTTTTGAAGAAATGCGTGGAAGCTAAGATGGATGGTTTGAAGAAAGGCATGGAAGCTAATGTGGATGGTTTGAAGAAAGGCGTAGAAGATAATATGGATGCTTTTAAGAATGGCATGGAAGCTAATATGAATGACATGGAAGTTAAGATGGATGACATGGAAGCTAAGGTAGATGAAAAAATGAAAGACAACATGGAAGACATGAAGAATGATCTAAAATAAAACATGGAAGGTTTGACAAAGTTGATACAAAAATTATTCCTAATGGAAAAAAGGTAGTACAGGAAAGTCATGATGAGAACAAAATCAATGTTAATTATGATTTCATAAACCCTAATTTTGGATTGAAGACTCACCATATTCCAAAGATCGATATGAGGAAGTTTGATGGCAATGATCCCGTAACATGGATACTACAGATGGAGCAATATTTTGATCTCCATAATGTGAAAAACACACAAAAGTTACGCATTTTAACTTTACATTTAAAACAAAATACATTTGCATGGTATCGATGGCTTTGATCTCATAAAAAAATTGTCACTCGATCAATTTTTATGGAGGAAATGATAGCACATTATGAGGATACAAAGAGCAACACCTTCTTTATCCAATTGATAAATCTCAAAAAAATGGTTCAATGGTGGATAACATTGACGACTTCTAAAAATTTAATATATAAGGGTAACTAATATTCCAAATGAACACAATATTAATGTATTCATAAGGACTTTAAAGGATAACATTCAACATGAGGTTTGCCTTTAGGCACCTAATTCAGTGGAGAAGGCATTCAGGTTGGAAAGAAAAATTGAAAGTAAAATTATGGCAATAAAGGAGCCTACCACTCACATCTATGAATATGGAAGTGTTGCTACTCCTAGACTTCCATAACCTACAAGCTTGACACCAAAACAATTGGAAGAAAAAAGAGAAAAAGAGCTTTGAAATACACTAAATTTCATAAGTATGTTGAGAATAAATTATTTTACATAGATTTTGAAGAGGAGGAAGAAAATGAACAAGAAACTTCAAAAGAAGAGGATATACACCAGGAACCAACCCTAGAGAAAGAAGAAATTAGTCGAACCATATCCTGTAATGCATTGGCAGGAATTACCACTCCTCAAACTCTAAAGATAGAAGGACATATAAAGAAGAAAATTGTAATAATGTTGATTTATTCAAGTAGTACACATAATTTTATTCATTATAAGGTAGCCAAGGAATTGATTTGCTTCCTATACCCAGCACCATAGTGTCAAGTGATGGTTGCAAATGGAGGGACTATAAATTGCTTTAGGAAATTCCATAATATCAAGCTAACCATGGGGGAATATGTATTTAATAGTCCAATGCTTTCCATTCCAATGGGAGGTGTCGATGTTGTACTATGAGTACAATGGTTACAATCTTTGGGGTCAGTACCTTTAAATTTTCAAGAACTTTTCTTGAAATTTTTTTAGAAGGAAACGAAGTTGAATTATGAGGTATCGTAGGGAAGCCGAGAAATATAATAAGATTTAAAGTCATGAAAAAACTTCTAAACAAAGAAAAACAAAGCGTAATTTCATAATTATACTCACTAGAAGTTCCAACATCAAAATCATCTATTTCTCCATATCTCCAAAAATTCTTGGAAAATCATTCGAAGGTGTTTGAAACTCCCAAAGGACTCCCACCTATTCTTGATCATGATCATGCTATTCATTTGATTCCAGGAAGTGTTCCTCCAAACATCAGGCCTTACAGATATCCTTATGTCCAAAAGAGAAAAATTGAACATATTCTTGCAAAAATGTTAGAGGCTAGTGTAATTCAACCTAGTCAAAGTTCTTTCTTTGCTCCAATATTATTGGTGCACAAGAAGGATGGATCATGGTGTGTCTGTTAGGATTATACGGAACTCAATTAGCTCACTATTAAAGATAAATTTCTCATTCTTGTGATTGATGAATTATTGGATGAATTACATAGATGAATTTATTTTACCAATTTGGATCTTCATTTAGGATTTCGTCAAATTAGAATGAAGACTGAAGATATTCCGAAAATAGATTTTGAACTCATGAGGGTCATTATGAATTTTTGGTCATGCCTTTTGGCCTTACCAATGCACCTTCTACATTTAAAGGGTTATTGAATTCCATTTTTAAACCCTTCCTTAGAATTTTTTTGTTAGTATTTTTTGATGATATGCTAATCTACAATAGGTCTCGGAAGGATCATGTTCAACATGTTGACAGGGTGCTCAAACTATTGGAGGAGAAATAATTATATGAAAAAACCTCCAAATGTTTCTCTGGAGTAAAAGAGGTGGAATATTTGGGTCATATTGTATCTCAAGAGGGTGTTAAGGTAGACCCTAACAAAATTAAATCCATTAAGGAATGGAAATTCCCCACAACCATAAAGCAGTTACGAGGATTTATGTGGTTAACCGGGTATTATCGCAACTTTGTTAATAATTATGGGAGAATAGCAGCACCTCTAACAACATTATTGAATAAAGATGCATTTTCATGGACTCTTGAAGCAACTAAGGCCTTTGAACATCTTAAAGAGACAAGGTGCCTAGCACAGGTCTTAGCTACGCCAGACTTCACAAAAACCTTTATTGTGGAATGTGATTCCTCAATAAATGGAATTGGTGTTGTTTTAATGCAAGAAGGAAGACCCATTTATTTTGGAAGCCGTCCAATCAAAGGAAAGTATTTACAGAAATCTATTATGAGAAGGAAATGTTGGCAATACTACATGCACTAAAGAAATGACGACCTTACCTAATGGGAAGACACTTCAAGGTAAAAAATAATCATGATAGTCGTAAATACTTTTTGGAACAGAGACTATCTTCAGAAGAGCAACAAAAATGGGTCACAAAGATGTTGGGTTATGACTTTGAAATAATCTACAAAAAATGGAAGCTAAATATTGTTGCAGATGCACTCTCAATAAAGGATCAGGAGGTGGAAGCATTTCTTTGTGCCATTTCTATTATCCAACCAGATTGGATAACCGAAGCAAGGGAGGAATGGAAGAATGTCGAAAAAATGTGGAAACTCATTCAAAAGTTGTAGTAAGATCCCAGAACATCTAATAAATTTAGTTGGAAAAATGATTCTTTATGGTACAAAGATCACTTATATCTTTGTAATAATTCCCAACTAAAACAAAATATTCTTTTGGAATTTCACACCTCTCCCGTAGGAGGACACCGAGGATTTTTAAAAACTTTCCACAAGGTGAAGAAAGATTTTTTTTTTGGAATGGCCTTAAATATGATATTCAAAATTTTGTGGCAAAATGTTTGGTTTTCTAGGATAATAAAGTTGATACAATTAAGACCTCGGGTCTACTACAACCTTTATCCATGCCAATTCAATGTTGGGAGGAGGTTTCAATGGATTTTATCATAGGTTTACCTATGTCTGAAGGAAAGAGTGTAATCATGGTGGTAATTGATAGACTTACCAAGTATGCACACTTTTGTGCATTATCTCATCTATTTAAATCAAGTAGAGTTGCTACTGCATTTATGGAAACAATTCGAAAGCTACATGGAAACCCAAAGATTATTGTCAGCAACAAAGATCCCATTTTCACTGGAAATTTTTGGACGGAATTATTTTCTTGTTTGGGTACTGAACTAGCCCATAACTCATCTTATCATCCGTAATCCGATGGGAAAACTGAGATAGTGAACAACTGTTTGGAAGGATATCTTCGTTGTTTTGTATCTTATAAACAAACATAATGGGTCAAGTGGTTACCTCTGGCTAAATGGTGGTATAACACTTCCTTCCATACTGCAGCAAAAATGACCTCATTTATGGCACTTCATGGATATCATCCACCGTCCATCACACCATATTTAAGAGAACATTCTAAGGTTCAAGCAGTGGAGATCACATCGAGCATCAAAAACAAGTTCTCTAACTCTCAAAGGATAACCTAAATTTGGCACAAAATCGAATGAAACAACAGGAAAATCAACATCGCAGTGAAATAAGTTTTTATGTAAGAGACTGGGTATTTTTACGACTACAACCATACAAACAAATTTCCTTAAAGCAAGCTAAGAAGGATAATAAATTAATGCCAAAGTACTATGGTCCTTACAAGGTGTTGCAAAATATTGGTACCATGGCATACAAATTTGAGCTTCTTGGTTCTTCTGGAGTGCACCCAATTTTCCATGTTTCATGCTTAAAGAAGGTTATAGGTGAAAAACTTCCAGTTCAAACAATATTGCCAGAACTTGATGAGGAAGGAAAAATCATATTTGAACCTAAATCAGTCACAAAAACAAGAAATTGACAGCTACAAAATCGATCAATTTCAGAGTATCTCATCAAGTGGAAGAACTTACCCAATGAAGATTCCAAATGGGAGGATGAGAATTTTATACAGAAGCATCCAAAGCTACTCAAGCATTGAGGACAACACTTTTTCGAAGGAGAGGGGCATGTAGGGTCACTATATTACTAGTGTAGTCCCTTATTATTGTTAGTGTAGGCCCCTTATTGTTATTGTTGCAGGCCTGTATCCCCCATATTGTTATTATTATGCCCCATAAAGCACCACTATTGTTATTGTTGTGCCCTTACATTATTATTGTTACGTTGGCTAGGATTGTATTGTGACCCCATGGAATCCTATATATAGAAAGGAGGTTTTGTCATTTGAATCATCTAAGAATTATTCATTTATATAATGTAAAGGAGGTTGCCCCCTCGAAGTGGCTGATTTCTAAGGCGTTGATCTCTATTTTCTTCTATTTTTGGAGCTGGTTCCGTAACGCTCACAAAAAAGATCATAACAATAAAAAAACACTTTCTTCTCTATTTATAATCTTTCGAGATTTCACAAAGCATAGGGAAAAGATCATAGGTAGACCAAGAAGATTATAAAACTGAGAATATGAATCAAAAGCCAAATATGAGCTTTGCAAAAACAATTGTTTCTCTATGTACTACGTTTCTACTACTATGTTTGAAACATAGTACCTTAGCCAGAACTTAATATCATGAATGAATTTTCTCTTGATCCAATGATGGATTGCTTCTCTAGAAGCCTCCAAAAAGCTATAGAAGGGGTCTGATGGCCTAGATAAGGTTTTTTTGTTCATTAATTGCTCCAAAATAACCCTTACTACCTCACTACCATGGATAAGAGCCTCAATCTATCTCGTTGCCATGGAAAAAAGCCATAGGTTGCCTCAATTCCTTGTATAGAAGTTTGAGTCTATCTCACTAACCTAGCTCTTAGCCACTGAAACCTTAGAATAGATTAATATTTAATAGAATGCTTCCTAAAGCCAATTATCCCACAAAAATATCCTTGATTTCCAAAACCAAATGAAAAATACCTCTAAAATTTTTCCAAATAGATTAAAGAAGGAGAGGGGGGATCACCATAAAAACCAATCAAAGGAAAAATGGATCTTAAAACCCTCAAATCCTTAGCTCAAAAAACAAAAATATTCTTTCAACCCTAATGATAATAATGATTCTCCTCTCTCTTAGTTAGACTCTGTTGGGGTCTCATATCATTATTTTAGTTTGAGGGGTTACAAGTTTCCCTCCACTTAGCCCCAATTTTGGCTTCATTCACAATTTTTGCCCCAAATACCCCAATTTACCCAATATTGCCCCAAAAGCATTGGATAATGGGTTTCCCCATTTATCATTAACTAAATCCTATGGGGTTGGATAGGAAACTTCTTCTTCCCTTGGGAAATTATCTAGTAGGGAACGTTACAACCCCACCTTCTCGATATTGCTTGTCCTCAAGAAATTGCAAGTTTGACTTACATCCATTCCTATGATCACTTCCAAACCATTCATCTTCATCCAAGACAAGTGATGTAGTAGTCCCTGGTTGTTCTCCATATTCACTACCATCACGAATATTTGCCACTGTAAAAAATAGCCATAAATGCCTTGAAATGATCAAGTGACTAGTACTGAAGTTTGGGTTGATGTTGATTTCAAAACCCCCATAATCATATAGTATAAACATCGATATTTGAGCTCCACCTTTGTTGTTTAAGAAACCTTGTTTAGCCTCAAAATTTGTTTGCTCAAAGTCTAGAACAATAGTCCCTTTCAAAACTACTAACTCAGGTTTTTCTACATCTAGGTTGCACTGATAGATAATGTTAGGGGTCAAAAATCCATTAAAACCAACAAATATCTCCCTATATTTACCCCTCCTTGATTTTATATAGGATTACTCAATCTCCATTGGTAAATTATGAGGCAACTCTCCATATTGGCCTCCTTGTGTTTACAAATAGAATATGAATAGGATTGATTTTCATTGATACAACAAGCTAATTCAAGTTTTCCCTTCTCAATAATATCATTCAATTTAGAAATTTTTTTACCCATCATAAAAATATTGATTGTACCTTCAACTTGTGATGAGCAGCCACAAGATCCTACTCTTTTGTTGCATCTATAGATTTTAGTTTTCTAATTGCACTGTAAATATCTCCCTCCTTTCCATCAATAATTACATTATTATTCATATTTATTTCTTCTTTTCTTTGATTTTGATTGTAATACCTACCAACTTTTCCCTTAATCCAAAATTGGAAAGGAATTTTCTTGTCTGCCTCCTGTGAATTTTCAGTAGTACAGAAATTAAACTCAACAAGATTATTATTACTCATTCTTTGGTTTGCACAACCTGAATGTGGGTGGTTGTCATCTAGACCACTTGGAGGACCACGATCCATTGTAAAATGTTTGTAAGTCTTATCATATAACTATTTATGTCAACCAATTTTGTTAAAATCAGTTTGAAGATCCAAGCTATTGGTTTCAAAATTGCACTATGAAAGTAGTGATGACAATAATAGTAGAGTCAATGGAGCTGTAGTTGACTCTCTTGGTGTTGTAGTAGGAGAGCTCATATCCTTCTTTAAGTTGCTAGTTTTTGAAAGACTCTTAACCCTATCAACATATATTAGTATGTTGAGGGTGTAATTAGAAGTTCCCATGTTGGGAGAAAGATAGATGACAGTGCATGAGTCACCCACAACTAAATCTCATATTAATTTTGTTAGCTTGTGAACTTGGTAATTATATAGAGCACATATGCATTGTTTTAAAGCAAACAAGCTCTTATTGATCTTTTCTACTTCCAATCTTGTTTATCGATCATCATCTATGGTATCAACACTGCAATCAGTGAGATCTATGAATGAGAGATTCCCAACCAAGCAAGTAGGCTTTAAATTACTGCCATCAACTGATATTTGGATGATGAGTTGAAGAATTTCTTGAGGACATGATGACTTGTACTAGTGCTCCTAGAAGCATTTCCCTTTAAAGTGGATTCCTTGATAGTCTCCACATAGTATACTCTAAAATCTTGTTGGCCCACAATACAAACATGTTGTTTGTCGTCTTCTCTTATGCAAAGTTTCCTCCTTTCCCTATACACTTTAATGTTAGATGCTTGGTGATTTAACACTACATCATAAATGAATTCATGTTTCTTAACATATGCAATCAAGTCCATCTTATGCTTAGTCTCATGAATTGTAAGAGAAGTGTCATTTGGTTCAATGGATATAATATCTTTTTATACCTTAGAAATCTGCCTTTGTTGAGAGGCCCCTTACAAACAACAACTTTTATTCCCCTCCCCCCCACACTAGCTTCCTCTTTGTCACTAGGGACACTGTCTTTTCTTTCTCAACTTACTAGCACGTAGGGAAGATGATTCTAGGCATTTTGTCCAAAGCAATTTTTTTGAATCTTTGTACCTCTCTAGCACATATACTTTTTCAGCATGGTTTCCTCCAAGTTCCATTATAAATGAACTAGAAAGTTTTGAGGAATCCAAAGAATCATGATCAATGGCACTAAGATTACTATCCTCCAATACACAATAAAGACAAGATGGCTTGTCAACATTTTTTGTTTTAATCTCTGGTCTGTTAATATCATCAATGTGCTTTCCTAAAGCTTAACATGTTTTCACTACTTTTTTAAATAGGTTCTCTAATTTTTTCAAGATAACATGTAAGGGGGAAACCCTAACACTAGATCGATACCTTATTGCCTCAACAAGAACCATATATCTACCAAAAAACCCTTAATACTTTCCATGGATTCTTTCATGACTACCTTGACTCACATTAGAGGAGTGAATTGTATGAGAATGAGATCCATATACAAATGACCTAATGCTACCTATGCTACCATCTCCAAAATTTGATGTATAAATTTCTAGGGATCTTCTCTCATAATGACCTTGAGTGGAAACTGAGTTTTCCAAAACACTAGTCCCATATGTTGATGCTCCAACAAAATTGCTATCAATTTCACCAAATTTCAATTATAGCTTTGCTGACTTCTTCCTTCAAAATTATAGTTAATTTGGGTTGAACTTGAATTTTCCAAATTCCTAGTCCCATATATTGATGCTCTAACATGATGTATATCAAATTAACCAAAACCTATAGTAAGGGCACTAGGGTTTTATAATGATGATCAAATAGGGGTTAGATTACTAGTCCCAAAAAATGAGGGGTACTTCTCATGATGTCTTCTCCCGTCATTTAATTGAGCTAAAATGGAAGGTGTTGATGATAAAAGCACTACCAAGAATTCCAATAAGGCCCCTATTATTAACACTAAAATTTGATGTATGGTGATCATAACCAATAATCCCAGGTTCATTTTGAACCCCATCAATATTGTACAGTGAATATTTTGAGTCAACCATTATAGTTCTCTCATTCAGTGAAGCATCCTTAGCTCTCTTTGAAGGATAATTTTCCATCTCTAAAATCCCATAGCCAAATTCAAAAGATTGATGTCTTCTATGCGTTGTGTCATCTGATTTAAGTTTCACTTCTTCCAAATAATTTTATACTCCCTAATTTCTCGCATTATATTCTCCTTATAAGGGATTTCATGAGATATAACCCTTAGAAATATGTTCAGACAACATGTAATACTAAGCCTTACCTTTAAATATTTATGCCTAAATAGCTTGTATTACCCGAAGTTAGTCACTACTAAAACCATAGTTGCTAGAGTTAAATGAGAAGGTATTTGTCCCACCATTTGTATTTTCCTTGTCACCTCCTCCAATGAACAAAGAAGGGCATCTTTGGATGGAGATAAAGTTCGATCTCTTTCTATAAAAATATCTTCTCCCATCATTCTTCCCATAATATATTGTTGTTCTGATTTGTAAGAGTGATGGTCCCTCAACCACACAATTTGGATTCCATTTTTAACCCTAAGGCTAGTAGGATACATAACACTAATACCACTATAATATCCCTTAGGGTTAGGAAAGAGCACTTAACAAGTTTTATAATCCAACAATATGCTTTAATTTGATAATCAATGATAATATTGAAATGAAATGAAATTGAATCATCATGTATTCAATAGTTTATACCCATCAATCAATTCAATAGAACATAAGCAGCTGGACCCTCATTCCTCCAATACAATTAAAATACACAACAATGGATAATTACATCAATCAAACCCTACTACCCTAATACCCTAAATTTGACCTCAATAACTTATGTTTCTTGTTGTCCTTGATATTCCTTAGGGTTACATAGAGAGAGTCTAGTACCTAGATTGAGTTCCATCTCCTATACATTGCCACAAGTTTCTTACAAAATATTTTAAAGAGTGGGTTGTTGTTTCCCAATAGCCCCTCTATCATCGAGCAACATTTTTCTATTCAAATGAGTCATTAGAGGGTAATCTACCAGTATGTATCCTCCAAGAGGGAGTCACTACCTAGATTTATTATTGAGATTGACCCGTAGCCACAAAGTAGCCCACATAGATTTCATTATCCTTAAGTGGCCATAACAAGACTTCGTGCCAAGTTCTAATCCTCCGCTACCTTAAACTAACCTAAATAGGTTTTTTTGTAGCCTGGAATTTTCTTGCGGTCCAACACAAGGTTTTCGCTATCCTCAATGTCTTAGATAGGCTAAAATTCTCCTTAGAATAATACAAAATAGGTCCTTGTTATCAAGAAGAGGGATTCACTACCCTATTGTTACCTCAGCCAGAACTTAATACCATGAATGGTCTTTCTCCTGATCCGATGAGGGCTTTCTACCCTAGAAGGGCCTCCACCAAGCTCCATAAGGGATATGTTGTCCCAAATAAGGTTTTGTTGCTCATTCGTTAGTCCAAAAGATCCCAGACTACCTTCACTACCCTGAATAAGAGCCTCAATTTTCCTCTTTGTCTTGTACAAAGGCCATAAGCTACCTCATTTCCTTGAACATAAATCTTGAGTTTGTCTTGTTTCCTGAGCTCTTATGCATCAAAAACTTAAAATGGATGAAGATGTCACAAAATGTCTCCTAAAGTTAATTATCCCATAAAAATATCCTTTCTTGCCAAAATCAAATGAAAAATACCTTAGAAATTTTGTTAAATAGATTAGAGAAGGAGAGGGTGGATTGTTTAGGGTGGAATCTTTGACCACCAAATCCAATTAAAGGAAAAAGAGGTCTTAAAACACCCAGAGCCTAAACTAAAAAAACAAAAATATTCATTCAATCATGATGATTATAATAATTCTCCTCTCTCCTATTTATAGACACCCTTTGAGATCTCTTTATTGGTAAAATTTGGCATTGATGTCAATATGGCATTTTTGGAGATAGAAAATATTCTTGTGATGCATGAATTACCATTTTGTGATGTTTCCCTATCCTCATTGATCTGGATTTCTTCAACTACCAGAATTATCCAAGATCTTTTACTTATATGATGTTAATATAATTACATTTAAAATAGCATAAAAGAACCACATGTGCATGCTTAAATAAGAGGAAACATAATTATGATCAGCAAATCAATAACACGACACATTTGATAATAGAGTTCACCCAGTTTGGGTTATGTCTCTGGGCCCGTTGTCAAGAGAGTGGAGGTTGCTTCATATAATCGCTGCAAATGGTAATGATGTACATGACATGTTTTTTTTCATAACAAGGACAAATACCCTCAAGAGGAGTGGTATGTATCTCCACAAGATGTTCTCCCTACAAGAAATCTCACTCAAATGGGTTTTCCTTCAGCATGACATGCTAACAAGATCTCACATAATTTGGTAACAAGTATCCCTCAACATAGTGTTACACAGGGATCTCAACAACAATAAATATCATGACAAGCTAATGAAATCTCACATATTGTGGCAACAATTATCCCTCAACATAGTGTTACACAGGGATCTAAAAAATAATGCATCATCTCAACAATAACAAAGGAAGCATAACATAATTGCATCATATACCTCCACTTCTGAAGATGGATTAAAAATGGAGAGCCCAGTTGCTGAAACTGACACCGCCACTGAATTCCTGGCGCAAAAATGTGCAAACATGCCTATCAATTTGTCAAATTATGAACAAATCACCTTTTTCACCCCAAGGAATCTTCAAATAATCTTGGATTATACCCTGCTCAGGGTTCCATTTCTATTGGCCTCCTCTTGGTTCTTCCAGGTCAGATTTCCTCCTCATTGGTCCACCCTCTGTTGCTCGCTCCCCCCAGTTCAAGTGAAAAAGGTGAGTTTTTATATCATTCGATGAGCGTAAATCTCAATGGGAGCCTGCTTGGCATGTTGGTTAGGCAGCTAAATTTGGGAGCAGAGGTCCCGGGGTTGAACCCACGGGCCTCCCCCCATATAACATTATTGTTAATATTTGGCGATAAATTGTTTTGGCTCCATTTTTTTTAGTTTTGAATATGGTGTATATTTTTTTTTAAATGGCATATAGTAATAACAAATTGCAACGATATATGAAAAATATAATGTAGTTTCATTTCAATATGGTTGCAATGGCAGTTTATGTAAATTTTTATGGTATATAATATATACCAAAGTTTTATAACTTTGTCGTTTAATACATATGATACATACATAGAGTCGGTTCCCACCGGGGGTGGCCGACCCCCCAACCACATTTTTTTGTTTCGATTTTCATTTAACAATGTAACATGGTTATGCGAGGGTGGCGGGGGTGACAACCTGTCACCCCTTTAATTATTATTTTTAACTTTTTTATTAAATATAACCATATTTTTTTATTTTTCCAATTTTAAGGGATATTGGGAAAATTATCCATCCAACAAATTTTCCCGCTCTCGAGAGCCACGTTTCACGCTCTGGTGTCAGTTAATTTGTAGAACTACTAATCCTAGCACACTGCCTACTTTGACCAAAACATTGGCCTACCCAATCTTCTTCATACGAACTCGGATTGGAGTGTCGTTCACACCATTGGAATAAGGGCGATGAGAAATTTGATGTGGACCTGGTTTGAGAGAAATCTGACCACTTGGAATTTTGAGCCATTATAAGCCCTCTTTAACCTTTGAGTGTGTCTGGAGCCACCTGATCACTCATGCAAACCTTGGAATAAAACCCTAAGCATGAAGATGATGAATAATTCAAATTCCCTAGCCATATGATTTAACCCTAAATCCCTACCTTCATGATTCTCTATATGTACATGAAACCCTAGCTTTGGATAGCTCTTGATTATTGATCATAAATCCCTAGTCCTAAATCTTGATGTAATCCCTAGAACTAATGCTTGCTATATGATTTTCTAGCCAAGGTGAAAATGCCATATCATTAACCATATACATTGATGAAACCCTAGCATTTCACCTTATGAAATAATAATGTGTGGATGATTGTTAGATGGAAAATAATATGAAGCCTTAGCCTTCTTAGTTGATGCTCATGGTGACGTACTCTTGAAGGCATAAGAAGAAGGAGACATAGACATAAAATACCAAATGCTGACATGAATAAAATAATTATGAGATTTCACAAAATTTAATTTTATGGATGGAAAAATGACCTCATTTAAAAGTGGAATTGGCATAGGATTGTAGAGGATTTTTTCCTATTTCCAACGAGCTATTACTTGTCCTCTAACTCCTCTTAGTTTGTGAGAAAAATATTTTTTAAGATGAAATCATATATTTTACCCTAGCCGACCAAAGCCGACTTATGTAGGCTTGACATGTCATCCAAGGGATGTGTCTATTCATTTAAGGTCCAATCCATTATAAATATGAGTTCGATCTCCTCATCATTATCCATTAACTTCGGTGAAAATTTTAGAGACAAAACCACAAGAGCAGATAAGAGGTTGAGGAGGACACTGAAGTTTATAGTTTGGGCTAAACTTGAGCAAGGAACTTGGACTGGTAGCATTTGAATACCTCAGACATGTGATAGTAATCTATGATCAATACTAGACTTCTGACCAATGATAAAAATAATTGTCTCATAAATTATCTCGGACCTATGAAGAGGAGGTCCAGATTAATAAGCTCTTATAACCGTTTAAGTCACCTTGGAGGCACAGTTTTGGAGCCCAAGACTTTGGACAACTACCACTATAGCTAGCTCAAACAGAGCTTACTAATTGTAGTCTTGTGAGAAGTTAGAATATATATAGAGGTATACTCTTCGGATTACAACAAACCTGTGGAAGAGTTATAACAAACTTCGTATGTGTGTCTCTTCTAGCTCGTTTTGGAGATAGCTCGTATGTGACAGGTGTGTAGATTTCCTATGTGAGACACGTCTACTTCGGACCTCTGTTTGTTTGATGCTCAAGACTATACTACATACCTTAGACTTGAAGTTGACAGTTAGAAGGGAAATGACATTTGTGAACAAACTTTTGAAGGCTCAACATTGCACCTTAAGGACAAATCACCTCAAATTATTGGAGGACTCGGATTGCTAGGCTACCTTGGACAGTCACCATACAACTCGGTTGAAGGAAAGACTGAACCTCGGATTTGGTGGAAGGTCTAGATGGGTAAAAAAGCAAGACTGGGACAACTTCCTCTAAGCTACAGTCACTTATTATCTTGTGAAGGCTCTCACCTGTGAAAGGTTGGACTTCACTCCAACATGTGAAAATATCTCATATGTTAGACTTAGAACAAGATTTAAGTGTGTATAGAAGTAGTATTGAAGGATTTTTTGAAGAAAATAGAAACCTATGAGCAAGAAATATTTAAAGAACCATTAAATCCATCCTTGGATTGAAAATATTGTGAAGCATCTTGGTGCAAACTTCTTGGTGAAGATTTTGATATGCATCTTGAAGGGGATTTGGAGTTGCATTGGAATATCCTTGAGCATATCCTGGAGAATACCTTAGAGTTGACATTGAAAATCCATTGAAGGGAATTGGAAGCATAATAAAATCTTATCTTGGAATCTTGTAGATCTTGAAGAGCGGTTGGAGTTGATCTTAAGAATACCTTAGAGAGTCATCTAGAAGCCTATTGGACACCATGCTGCATTGTTTATGTCATGATGAGGTGACCTTGAAGAATTTTGTTTGGGTAATATGAAGAGTTATGGAGACACCTTTTGAGAATACAAATTTTTCATTGATGAGCTAATTTCCTTGTATATCATTTGAGGGCATTGTTGAAGGTGAATATTTTTTCAGGGCTCGTTGCAGAAGATAATGGGAGCCATGAAGAATCATTAAAATTATCTTGGCGAATTGAAGTTGTGATTTGTAGCCCTAGAGGATAGGAGTCCTCAAGAAGATTAGGTTAGAGCATGTACTAGTGAGAAGGTTGGAGACTCATAAATGCAAGCTTGGTGCCTTGGGAAGATAGGGTTGGATCCCTAGAGGTTGGAGCCTCGTAAAGTCCAAGTCGGTGCTTGGAAAAGTACAAGTTGGATCCTAGTGGATTTGAAGATTGGTGTCTTCATATAGGATTGGAGCCCTAATTATTATTTTACTTCATTCATTTTAAAGAGGATTGGAGTCCTCGTCATTTCTGATTAATAAAATTATTATTCTATCTTGTTCATTTTGTGTTCTAATTATAAGTGATCTAACTAGTAAAAATAACAATTGAGAAGGAAAAGTGATTCACCCACACTCTCAGTATTTCCAACAATTGGTATCAAAACCACTATATTCACTCATAAGCTTAACAGCTTGAAGGTAGATCCTTAGAAAAAAAAATGGAAAATTCAAGGAAGAAAGCCTCCAATCCTTATAAATATGTATCTTCCTCAACTGTGAAAACAAAAGATAATCAAATTGGGAAAGCTCCATTGTTCAATAGAAACTTTGAAATATGGAAGGTAGAAATGAAGAATTTATTAATGGCTCAAGGCTTTGAAGTCTTGGAATCAGTGATTACTAAAATCACCATGGAAGGATAATCCAAGGATTATAATGCAAGAGCGATAAAAGAAATCTTGAGTGGGCTACCAAATCCTATAAAGGCCAAAGTGGAAAAATGTTCATCAACAAAAGGTATGTGGGACAAACTTTAATATCTTCACTCAAAAGGAGAATTGACCATGATCTTTAATCAAGAATATGATGGAAAGCAAGAAGAAAATACATAACCCATAAAGGAATTTGAAAACAAGAGTGAAGACATCAAGACCAAGGAGGACCTAGAAGATGAAGAAAATGAAGAAGATCTCAAAGAATATCTCAAGAAAAAACTTGTAGTTGCCCTATAAGAGATAAGAAGTTTGAAAAAGGAAAACAAGGAGCTCAAGAATCAAGTACAATATGGTGACCATAACCTTAACAAAACAAGAAAAGGAACCATGAAGAAGTCATATCCATGACAAATTAGTTAGATAAAGCAAATAAAAGGGAAGAAACTTTGTCAAGCCATCTTGAACAAAGACATGAATACTTGAAAAAACTTAAAAGAAAAATTGGTCAATACAAGAAAGAGGTCTCCTCCCTTAAATATAAACAAGCACAAGGATTTGAAAAGATAAAGGAAGCTTTTGCACTCTTGGAAGGACAAGTTGATGAAGCAGAAAAGGAAATAAATTCCATGACATGCCAACTAGAAGAAAAGGATGAAGAGATCTTCAAATTGAAATGAAATATCACCCCACTTAAGTCCCAATCATGTGAAGCAACGAGATAAAGGATGAAATGGAGAATCATATAGCAAAGAAGGATGAATAATGCAAGATGATGAAAGAAGAAATTGATCTCCTAAAGAAATAAGTTGACCATACAAAAAAGAGTATTAAGGGCTCTCAAACTCTAGATGACATCCTAAATCATTAACTATCTCCTCTTGATAAATCAAGGCTTGGATATGCAAGCTAACAACAAGGTTGTGGAGAAACTTGGAAGAAATATTAATGCCCCCAAATCCAGCAAAGACAAGGAGAAGATTCAAGATGACATTGGAAGAAACCCTACTCCAAGAAGATATGGAAATTATGTCAAGAATGCAAAAGCCAATAAATTTGATCAGAGAATCCTAAGACAGAATGAATTTGGAATTATATCAAGGAAATCTCCATCCTCCAGGTACCAAAGTATATTTTTTGGTTATTTCTATTATTTTACAAACTTTGGGCATATGGCAAAGGATTGCAACACTACCACAAGGAAAAATATAATGGTCCCCATCAGTCTCCTAGAAGAAAATTTTCAAGAAGAAGTCATGATTCCTCTTTCATGAAAAATATGGAGAGCTTCAAATGTCATAACATTGGACATATTCCAATTTTTTATGATAACTTCTTTAAGGATTGGTAGTCAATAAGGCTTCAGTCCATCTCTCTCTTTTTAAATGGGTTGTTGGGTACCTAGTATGAGGCCATTTCATATATATATATATGACACCCCTCTATCTATATCTGGGTGCAACATATCACGTATAGAATGAAGATCTATCTCATGCAGGATTTTCAGAAGAGCTTTTCATACACGGATAGGCATGTCAATACATCTATGGGCAGTGCTTTGCTTTGATAGGCATGAGTCTTCATATGACATAAGCGGGCCCCAATCACCATTCGGATTAAGATCTTCGCCTACTACATGGTTGGTGCAGCACCACAATCTGATCTCCACTGTATTTTTCTTCAAAAATAGATAAGTTATGGAAATAAATAGATAAGTTGTGGAAGGGTAAATTGTGATTCTTGACTATTCTTGCAGAATTTATCCGTGAAGAGCCCTATGATGAGTCACACATGGACAATCATCTTTTGATAAATCATCTCTTGGGAGAAACTCCATTGAAGAACATGATCATTTACTCATCTGATGGTCCATTGCTTGTAGAAATTATACAAACATATTTATATCAATGGATTCAATCCGATCAAGAAATGTACTAAAGCTAGATATTGAATCCTTCTACAAATCAATTGCAAAAAATAAACACGATTGCCAATCACAACAAGTAAAGAAATAAGAAAATCAAACCACAACACAAATATTTTCCCAAGGAAATCTTGCTGCTCAAAACCCCTCTCTCTTCTATTGTATATTCACCAAGGAAACATGAAACAATTACAATGCACTCTTCTCACAAGAGTCTCATGCACTCTGCTAATCATCCAACACTAATCCAGACAAAATTGGGCCAACACTTAGCCAATTATCAACCTGTCTTCAGCCTGCCTTTCTCATGCAATTCATGAGGAATGAAATCCATATTCCTTAGGAATTTCATCCTTTCTCAACTACGCAAGTATCATGGGAAATCATGTGGTGTTTTAACTGCATCTGGGCAGTTTTCTAATAATACAACTGATGGTCAACTTCCCTTTAAACTTTGTATCAACTGGGTCTCCATTGGAGTTGACATGCATGCAGCTATTAATAGTAAATCATCAGTTACATGATAGATCACTACATGTGAATTAAATCTGAATTAATTCACTTGACCTCTCACTAGTGCAACAATTAGTTACAACTAGTTAAAATTATTTTAACTCACTTAACTGA
Source organism: Pinus albicaulis (assembly GCA_034641835.2). NCBI lineage: Eukaryota > Viridiplantae > Streptophyta > Pinopsida > Pinales > Pinaceae > Pinus > Pinus albicaulis. The sequence goes on from CM076574.1 coordinate 576,203,242, forward strand.
GTTAACTGATTTCTTATGCATTAAACTAATGCACTAACTACAACTTGAACTCTAAAACACATAGAATCACTCTGCATGCCTCACCAACCACCCTCAACTGGAAATACATCAGCTAACCGAGTTTATCACACTCAATTAACTATTACAAGTGATTATGAGATAAGATTACATTTTATTGTCCAATTTAATTAAGGGAAAATTAAATTAGACACACATTTCTTGTTAACTTTTCAACACTCCCTCTCAACAAGAAAGGGATTATCTGCGACCCTGATCCTACCTCTATTGTATTCGAATTTTCTTCTAGCGAACACCTTCGTCAAAATATCTACATCCTGATCTTCCGTGGGAATGTATTGAAGTAACATAATGCGCCTCTGAACACAATCTCTGAGATGGTGGTACCAAATGTCTATGTGCTGAGACCTACATTGGAATACCAGATTAACTGAGAGTTTAATGCAATTCTAGTTATCACAATGTATTGCCGTTGAATCCATCTGAGAACCAAGCAAACCAACCAAGATATTTCTCATCTAGATGGCCTCACATGTAGCCTAACTTGCTGCCATGTACTCTGCCTCGGCTGAACTGAGTGCCACAAATCGTTGCTTCTTGTTGTACCAAGGAACTGTTGTCAATTATATGTTGAAGATCCCTCCTGATGTGCTCTTTCTGTCTGATGGACTGTCGTCCCAATCTGCATCCATGAAGCCTTGAAGCTTCACTCCCTTTGTCCGTCTGTACCATAATCCATACTCTGTATTTCCCCTGAGATATCTCAAGACATGCTTCCCTACCTTCCAAAAGAGCCTGGTTAGTTTATCCATAGCTTGACTTAGCTAGTTAACTGCGTAGAAAATGTCTGGTATGGTGTTCACCAAGTACATTAGTGAACCCACTAGTTGCCTATAAATAGTAGCGTCCACTACTTGTCCTGAAGTAGCATCCTCCTTCCTCCAGTTTCCTAGAAGAGGAGTCTCCATGGGTTTATAGCTCTCCATGTGAAACTTACTTGGAATCTCTTTGGCATACTTGTCTTGAGAAACAAATAGCTCACCATATCGCTACCATATTCCAAACCAAGGAAATAGTGAAGGATTCTCATGCCTTTCATTTCTAACTCCCTTGCAAGATCCTCCTTGAAAGAATTTATTAGCTGCTCATCACCTTTCAAAATTATATCATCAACATAAAGTACGATAATCAAGAGCTTACCATCAACCACAATTTGGTACAGGTTCACATCTGCTTCACTTTTGGTGAAGCCCAACCCAGTGAAAGAGCTGTCAATTCTAGTGTATCAAGCACAAGGTGCTTGCTTCAGCCCATACAGTGCTCTCTTGAGTGGGCACACATGTGACTCACTATCAAAGATCTCAAAACCTTCTTGCTTCTCTATGTACACTTCTTCCTCAATAAATCCATTGAGAAACATTGTTTTCACATCCATATGATGTATTTGCCACCCCATCTGCGCTGAGAGTGTAAGGATAGATCTAATCGATGATTATCTCGCAACTGGTGTGAAAGTATCCTCATAGTCAATCCCTTCAACTTGTCAGAATCCCTGGGCTACAAATCTAGCCTTGTACTTCTCCACACTCCCATTTGTCACTTGCTTCACCTTATAGATCCATCTAGATCCAAGCACTGATTTTCTGACCGGTCTTGGGAAAAATTCCCATGCACTGTTCTTGATGATGGATTCATACTCCTCAACCATAGTGCGACCCAAATTGGTTGTTGCACTGCTTCCTCAAAGGAAGATGGTTTTGTCACAATTCACTTGCTCATAAGAGCCATGTATCCAGTAAACTTGTCTGGAGATTGTCTTTGTCTGTGTAGTGAAGTATGTGCTCCTACATGCTCTGTCGCATCAAGTCTTAATCTATCAGATTCCGTGGTGCGCCTTCTACCATTTCTGGTGGATGGCTCTACATGAGTGTTTTTTTCCACTCCATGATCCTTTGCATGTGGCTGCTCCACATCTTGAGGTTCATTCTTTGGAACCAAGAGTTCCTCATATGCATGCAAATCCAGCTCCCTCTTAAGGGACAATTGCATTTCTTTATCCTCATCAAATTTTATATCTCATCTCACAACAGTTATCCTGTTGTTTGGAAAGTACACCCGATAGTTGTGGGGAGTATTAGTGTACCCCACAAATATCCCAAACTTAGTTGTTCGTTTGAGCTTCTTCCTAGAGTATTTGGTCACATGCACATATACAGATGAGCCAAAAAATTTAAAATATGAAACATCAGGTTTCTTACCAAAAAAAGGATCCTCTAGTGTACTCATGCCAAGTATCCGATGAGGACTACAATTTTTCACAAATACTACTGTGTTGCATGCCTCTGCCCACAGATGCACCGGTAGGCCCTGATCATGCAACATTGCTCGTGTTGCACCCACAATTGTTCTATTCTTTCTTTCTGCAACCCCATTTTGTTGTGGGTTATGAGGTGCTATCAACTCTCTCTGAATTCCTTATTTGCTGCAAAAGTTATTGAATTCGTTGGATATGTACTCACCACTATTTTCACTCCTAAGAACCTTCACATGATTCCCCATATCTTTCTCCTCCAGTTCTTTGAACTCACAAAATTTTGAGAACGTCTGATATTTTTTATGCATGAAGTAGATCCAACACTTTCTAGAAAAATCATCAAAAAATATCACATAATATATGTACTTTGTTTTCAAAGCTATGGAGAATGGTCCACACACGTCTGAGTGAAATCTCTCAAGGATTTTCGAAGCTCAGTTCTCATTCTCGTGAAAACTGGCCTTTGCATACTTCCCCATGGTACATCCCTTGCATGTGTCTATCTGCACAAGAGTGCCCTTAGGAAGACCGGTAGAAATATGTTGCATGACCTTCAAGGCTCCGTGGTGTAGATGGCCCAATCTCCTGTGCCATAACTCACCCTTATCCTGGTTCACCACTTGTCTGCCTTACCCATCAATGTTGTGCAGCCATCTACATCAAGTTTATAGATATTATTCACACGAATCCCAACATTCTTGGCTTTTCCTATGGATTTGTGTCGAAGGAAAGCTTTCCCTTCACTGAAAACCACATCATAGCCTCTATCCTCCAACATTGTGACTAAAACTAAACTTTTCTTCAAGCCTGGTACATGCATTACATATTTTAATAAGAAGGGTTTGTATGTCTGTCTCTATAAGGTAACTGTACCAATCCCAGTGGCATTACCCATTTTGATATGCATCTGGAGGTCCTTCTCCTCCAAGCTACTGAAAAGTTCTGTCTCCCGTCATGCGGAAAGAAGCACCACTATTCAAGTACCACACTGATCCCATTGCATTTGACACCATGCATGCAATGAGCGAGAAGTCCAACTCAAATTACGAGGCCAAAAACTCACCAGCTGAAAATCTTGAAGCCTTATTGTTCTTCTTCTTTTGTGGAAAATTAGTGGCATAATGTCCATGCTCATGAAAGTGAAAAACTTTCACTCTGTACATGTCACGCTCCTTGCCTTCTTCGTCGATCTCATATTTGGAATAGGATATATTTCCTTTCCCTTTCTTCTCCTTACCATCCAAGGCACAATTTTCTTCATCATCTGTCTTAGATGAAGATCCATCCCTGTTATTCCGCCTAAATTCTTCTTGCACCAAATCTGACCAAATTTGTTCCCAATCTGGCAGCTTCTCCCTCCCATTGACAGAGTCCTGATAACTATGCCAATTCTTGGGAAGTCCTAGAAGAGCTAGGCTCACCAAGTCATCATCTGCGACAGTAATTCTGACGCTCCCAAGCTCATATCGACATTGAAAAAAGTTGGTTAACTATTTCGGAATGGTGTTGCCTTTCTCTATTTTTATTTTCCTGATCTTGTCCTTCAGTGCCAATTTTCTATGATCACTGCTGCTCTAAAACAGATATTTAAAAGCTTTCCACATTGCATATGGAGTCGCTTTGTCATGGATACTTGATACAATGTGGTCTCGTACTCCCTCCAGTAAGATCCTCCTTGCCTTTGCAACCTTCTTTTTCCAAGCATCAAGATTTGCGGCATCTACTGCAGCGGTTTTGGGAATGTCATTATTAATGAATTCTTTCAACCCATTGTCCTCTAGTACTGCCTCCATCCTGTCTTTCCATGCAATATAATTGGAACTACCCTCGATTGAATACTCCAATCTCAAGCCACTAAAATCCATTTTTATCCTGATCCGCCTATCGCACCAAGAATACTTTTGCAAACTCGAATTCTATTCAGTCACAAACTCAATTTCTTCTTCACTATAGTGATTTCCTGTGCTCCGATACCATGTAGAAATTATAAAAACATATTGTAGAAATTATACAACATGCATGTATATCTTGGATTCACCCGATATAACAATGTAATAAATTTAAATATCAAATCACTTCTACAAATATTTTGTGGAATTAAAAACACAATCGCTAATCACATGAAGTAAAGAAGAATCAATCAAGCCACAACATAGATAATTTCCTAGCGAAAGCTTGCTGCTCAAAACCCCAGTATATTCTATTGTATATCCAGCATATATCATGAAACAATTACATATAAAACTCTTCTCACAAGATTCCTCTAGTACTCAGCTAATTTGTCTCGCACTGTCATACAAAAAATGACCAATACTTAGCCAATTTACTACCTCCAGATAGCCTGCCTTGCTTGTGCATTCCCTGATGAATGTAATCCCTAAAATATAGGAAGTAGGGCCTTCCTTGACTGCGCAAGTATCATGGGCACTCCAATGGGTGTTTGGTTTCATGTGTGCAACCCAACAATCCTACAACTGATAGTCAACTTCCCTTTCACCTAGATCTCAACTAGGTCTCCACTAGATCTAACATGCATGTAGCTAATAATAGTAAATCCTTAGTTGCATGTGAGATCACTGATTGTGAATTAATTAATATTTAATTCACTTGATCTCTCACTAGTGTATCTAACAGTTACAACTAGCACAACTGAGTTTAAATCAACTAAGTTAAACTGATTACAACATGCATTAACTAATGCACCACTGCACTTCGAACTCTGTTACAACTAGAATTACTTTGCATGCCTCACCAACTACCTCTAACTCGAAATCCACTAGCTAACTGAGTTTATCACTCTCATTTAACAATTTCAATTTATCATTGAGAATATATTATAGTTTATTGTCCATCTTAATTAAGGGATAACTAAAATAGACATGCACCCAAAAATAGCAATGTGGGCCCACCCTAGTGTAGGTGCTTAATGCACTAGGCTTGGGTGCTGAAATTTTCTTGTTGAATCTCAACACTCCCTCTCAACAAGAAATGGATTTTCCTTCACCCTGATCCTATCTCTATGGTATTCGAATTTTCTCCTCGTGAGCGCCTTCGTCAGAATATTAGCATCATGATCTTCTTTGGGAATGTACTAAAGCAACATTATTATTGTCTGCACACAATCTATGAGATGATGGTACTAGATATATATATGCTTGGACCTATCATGAAACACAAGATTAATCGAGAGTTTAATGCAACTCTGATTATCACAATGAATCATTATCAAATCCATATGAGAACCAAACAAACCAACCAAGATCTTTCTCATCCAAATAGCCTCACATGCATATTGAATTTCTTCCATGTATTCCACTTCGGCTGAACCGAGTGCCACAGATCATTGTTTCCCACTGTACCAGGAAACTGTTGTCGATCCTATGCTAAATATCCCTCCTTGTGTGCTCTTTCTGTCTGATGGACTTCCCACCCAATCTGCATTTGTGAAGCTTGAATCTTCACTCCCTTTTTCCAATTGTACCATAGACCATACTCTGATGTGCCCCTCGGGTATCTCAAGACATGCTTCCCCACCTTCCAAAAGAGCTTGGTAGGCTTAACCATAGCTTGACTCAACTAGTTAACTGTATAGCAAACGTCTGGTCTGGTGTTCACTAGATACATCAGTGAACCAACTTGTTGCCTATAGACAGTAGCATCCACTACCTCTCCAGAAGTAGCATCCTCTTTCCTCCAATTTCTTGGAAGAGGAGTATCCATGGGTCTGCAGCTCTCCATCTGAAACTTGCCTAGTATCTCCTTTGCATACTTGCCTTGAGACACAAAAATTTCACCATCTTGCTACCATATTTCTAATCCAAGGAAATAATGAAGGAGTCCCATGTCCTTCATTTCGAACTCTCTTGCAAGATCCTCCTTGCATGATTTTATCAGTTGCTCATCACTAGTCAAAATTAGATCATCAACATAAAGAACAATAATAAATAACTTACCCTCAACCAAAATCTAGTACAGGTTTGCATCTGCTTCACTTTTGGTGAAGCCCCATCTAATGAAATAGTTGTCTATCCGAGTGTACCAAGCACGAGGTGCTTGCTTCGGCCCATACAATGCTCTTTTGAGTCGGCACACATGCGACTCACTGTTGAAGATCTTGAAACCTTCAGGCTTATCTATGTTCACTTGTTCCTCAATGATCCCATTGAGAAACACAGTTTTCACATCCATCTGATGAATGCACTAGCCCATTTGCATTGAGAGTGCAAGGATGGATCTAATAGAAGAGAACCTTGCAACAGGTGAAAAATTATTGTCATAATCAATCCCCTCGATCTGTGAGAATCCTCGGGCCACAAATCTGTCCTTGTATTTCTACACACTCCCATCCACAGATTTCTTTACCTTGTAGATCCATCTCAATCCAACCATTGATTTGTCGACCGACGTTGGGACTATCTCCCATGCACTATTCTTGATAATGGAGTCATACTCCTCCACCATTGCATCAACCCAAGTTGGTTGCTGCACTACATCCTGAAAGGAAGATGGTTCAGACATAATACATTTGCTCATAAGAGCCATGTATCCAGCAAACCTGTCAAGAGACTGTCTCTGTATGCGCTGTGAAGTAGGGGCTCCTACATTCTCCGTAGCATCAAGTCTCAATCTATCAACTTCTGTCATGTGCCTTTTTCCATTTATGATGGATGGCTCTGCATGAGTGTTTTCCTCCACTCCATGATCCTCCATATGTGGTTGATCCACATCTTGAGGCTCATCCTTGGGAACCAACAATTCCTCCTCTGCATGAAAGTCCAGCTCCCTCTCAAGGGACAACTGCATGGCTTTCTCCTCATAAAATTTTATATCCCATCACACAACAGTCATTCTATTGTTTTGAAAATACACATGATCATTATGGGGTGTTTCAATGTACCCCACAAAAATCTCGATCTTAGCTGTCGGTCCCAGCTTCTTCCTGGTGTCCTTGGTCACATGCACATAAACAGATGAGCCACAAATCTTAAAGTGTGAAACATCATATTTCTTACCAGGGAAAGCCTCTTCAGGTGTACTCATGCCAAGTATCCTATGAGGACAAAGGTTCTGCAAAAATACCGCAGTGTTGCATGCTTCCGCCCACAGATGCATCAGTAGGCCTTGATCATGCAACATTGCTCTTTCTTTGCCCACAATCATTTTGTTATTTCTTTCCGTGACCCCATTCTGTTGTTCGTTATGAGGCACTATCAATTCTCTTTGAATTCCATATTTACTGCAGAAGTTCTTGAATTTGTTAGAGATGTATTCTCCACCATTATCACTCCTAAGAGCCTTCACTTACTTCCCTGACCCTTTCTCCACCAGTGCCTTAAACTCCAAGAAATTAGAGAATGTCTGATCTTTCTTCTACATTAAGAAGATCCAACACTTAAGAGAAAATTCATCAACAAATATTACATAGTACTTATGTTTTGTTGTTGAAGCAACATAGAATGGTCCACACATGTATGTGTGAACTCTCTCAAGGATCCTTGAAGCTCAGTTTTCCTTCTCATGAAAGGTGGCCTTTACATATTTTCCCATAGTACATCCCTTTCATGTGTCTGACTGCGCAAGTGTACCCCTAGGAAGACCATTAGAAATTTTCTGCGTGACTTTCAAGGCTCCATGGTGAAGATGGCCCAATCTGCTGTGCCATAATTCACCCCCATCTCGGCTCACCACTTGATCTGCCTTGCCCATCATTGTTGTGTAGCCATCGAACTCTAGCTTGTAGAGATTCTTAACTCGAATCCCTATCCTCTTGGCTTGTCCTATTTTTTTGTGTCGCATGAAGGCTTTTTCTTCACTAAAAACAACATCATAGCCTTTATCCTCCAACATTGTGACTAAGACTAAATTTTTCTTCAAACCTGGTACATGCATTACATCTTTTAATTGAAAGGGTTTACCTAACTGCCTCTGGAAGGTAAAGGTACTAATCCCGGTATCACTATACTGCCCGTCATCGCCCATTTCAATATCCATATGGAGATCCTTCTCCTCCAAGTCACTAAAAAAGTTCCTTGTCTCCCATGTGAAAGGAGCGTCACTATCCAAATACCACACATATCCTAATGCACTTGACACCATGCATGTGATCAATGAGAAATAAAGCTCAAATTGCGAGGCAAGAGCCTCACCAGCTTCAGGTCCTCCAGCCTTCTTGTTCTTCTTCTTTTGTGGATAGTTAGTAGCAAAATTCCCATGCTCGTGACAGTGAAAACACTTCACCTTAGACATGTCCTGATACTTGCCATTCTTGGACTTGGATTTGGAATGGAATTTATTCCCCTTCCCCGTTTTCGCCTTGGTAGCCAAAGCACAATCCTCTTCATCTTCATTCTTATATGAAGATCCATCTCTGGTGTTTCTTTTGAACTCCTCGTACACCAAATCCGACCACAGTCATTCCCAATCTGGAAATTTTTCCCTTCCATTGACAAAGTCTTGATAACTGTTCCAACTCTTGGGAAGTCCTAGGAGAGCCAAACTCGCCAAATCATCATCAGTGACTGTTATACCAACGCTCCCTAGTTCATCTCGACATTGGAAAAACTTTGTTAGATATTATGGTTGGAGTCACCCTTCTCCATCTTGAGATTCCTGAGTTTATCTTTGAGCGCCAATTTCCTATGGTCGTTTCTTCTCTGGAATAGATCCGTCAAAGCCTTCCACATTGCATATGGTGTGGATTTCCCATGGGGGCTTGAGACAATGTGGTCTCGTACTCCCTCCAACAGGATCCTCCTCGCCTTTGCCACTTTCTTTTTCAATGCATTAATATTTTCAACACCTGCCACAGCGGGTTTAGGAACATCATTGTCAATAAATTCCTTCAAGCCATTGTCTTCGAGTATTGCCTCCATCCTATCCTTCCAAGAAATATAGTTTGAGCTTCTCTCGAATGCATACTCCAACCTCAAGCCATTGAAGACATTTCGATCGTGAATCAGTTGTAGCACCAAGAAAGTCTTTCTGCAAATTCGAATTCTATCCAGTCACAAACTCATATCCTGCATCACTTCTGCAATTTCCTATGCTCTTATACCATGTAGAAATTATACAACATGCATGTATATCTTGGATTCACCCGATCTAAAAATGTACTAAATTTAAATACTGAATCACTTCTACAAATATTTTTTGGAATTAAAAACACAATCACTCATCACATGAAGTAAAGAAAAATCAATCAAGCCACAACACAAATAATTTCCTGGGGAAATATTACTACTCAAAACACCACTATATTTTATTTTATATTCATCATGGATCATGAAACAATTACAAACAAAAATATTCTCATAAGATTCCTCCAGTACTCAGCTAATTTGTCTCACACTGTCATACAAAAACTGACCAATACTTAACCAATTTACTACCTCCAGACAACCTGCCTGCCGTGCACAATCACTGATTAATGAAATCCCTAAAAGATAGGAATTGTGGCCTTCCTTGACTGCGCAAGTATCATGGGCACTCCAATGGGTGTTTGGTTGCATGTGTGCAACCCAATAATCCTACAACTGGTAGTCAACTTCCCTTTCACCTAGATCTCGACTAGGTCTCCACTAGATCTGACATGCATGCAGCTAATAATAGTAAATCCTCAGTTGCATGTGAGATCACTGATTGTGAATTAATTAATATTTAATTCACTTTATCTCTCACTAGTGTATATAACAGTCACAACTAGCACCACCAAGTTTGACTCACTTAACTGATTTAAACTGATTACAACCTGCATTAGCTAATGCACCATTGCACTTCGAACTCTATTAAAACTATAATTACTTAGCATGCCTCACCAACTACCTCTAACTCAAAATCCACTAGCTAATTGAGTTTATCACTCTCAGTTAACTATTTCAATTTATCATTGAGAATATATTATAGTTTATTGTCCATCTTAATTAAGGGATAACTAAAATAGACATGCACCCAAAAATAGCACTGTGGGCCCCACCCTAGTGTAGGTGCTTAATGCACTAGGCGAGGGTGCTAAATTTTCTTGTTGAACCTCAACACATATTTATATCAGTGGATTCAATCCGATCAAGAAATGTACTAAAGCTAGATACTGAATCCTTCTACAAATCAATTGCGGAAAATAAACACAATCTCCAATCACAACAAGTAAACAAAGAAGAAAATAAAACCACAACACAAATATTTTCTCGGGGAAAGCCCCTCTATCTTCTATTGTATATTCACCAAGGAATCATGAAACAATTACAATGCACTCTTCTTACAAGATTCTCATGCACTCTGTTAATCATCTCACACTGTTCCAGACAAAATCAGGCCAATACTTGGCCAATTCTCAGCCTTTCCTCAGCCTTCCTTGCTCACGCAATTCATGAGGAATGAAATTCCTTATGAATTTCAGCCTTTCTCAACCGCGCAAGTATCATGGGCAATCTAGTGGTGTTTTAATTGCATCTCGGCGGTTTTCTAATAATACAACTGATAGTCAAATTCCCTTTAACCTTTGTCTCAACTAGATCTCCACTGGAACCGACATGCATGCAGTTATTAATAGTAAACCATCAGTTGCATGATAGATCACTACATGTGAATTAAATCTGATTTAATTCACTTGACCTCTCATTGGTGCAACAATCAGTTACAACTAGTTAAACTGATTTTAACTCACTTAACTGAGTTAATTGACTTTAACTCACTTAACTGTGCTGAATTTTCTTGTTGAATCTCAACACAATTTATATCAATGGATTCAATTCGGTCAAGAAATGTACTAAAGCTAGATATTGAATCCTTCTAAAAATCAATTGCAGAAAATAAACACAATCGCCAATCACAACAAGTAAACAAAGAAGCAAATCAAACCACAACACAAATATTTTCCCAGGGAAAGCCCCTCTATATTCTATTTTATATTCACCAAGGAATCATGAAACAATTACATTGCACTCTTCTCACAAGATTCTCATGCACTCTGTTAATCGTCTCACACTGATCCAGACAAAATCAGGCCAACACTTAGCCAATTCTCAACCTTTCCTCAGCCTTCCTTGCTCACGCAATTCATGAGGAATGAAATTCCTTATGAATTTCAGCCTTTCTCAACTTTTCAAGTATCGTGGGCAATCTTGTGGTGTTTTAACTGCATCTAGGTGGTTTTCTAATAATACAACTGATAGTCAAATTCCCTTTAACCTTTGTCTCAACTAGGTCTCCACTGTAACTGACATGCATGCATCTATTAATAGTAAACCATCAGTTACATGACAGATCACTGCATGTGAATTAAATCTGATTTAATTCACTTGACCTCTCATTGGTGCAACAATCAGTTACAACTAATTAAACTGATTTTAACTCACTTAACCAAGTTAACTGATTTCTCATGCATTAAACGAATGCAGTAACTGCAACTTGAACTCTAAAACACATAGAATCACTCTGCATGCCTCACCAACCACCCTCAACTTGAAATACATGATCTAACTGATTTTATCACACTCAGTTAACTATTACAAGTGATTATGAGATAATATTACATTTTATTGTCCAATTTAATTAAGGGAAAATTAAATTAGACACACATTTGTTGTTGACTTTTCAACATTGTTGAAGATATCTTCCACTTGATCACAAGGAAACAATCCTTATTTTCTAAAGAAAAAAGAAGAGCTAGAGGAGTTTATGCACACAGGGAGAGTTGGTAGATCATCTACCTCATCCATTTCCATGAAGGAATGCAGAGGCTTAGGGGGAGGAAGTACATTAAAGAAAAGCATAATTACAGATGGAGTTGCAAAGAGAAACATAACCAGCAACACCACCATAACAAGGGGATCAACATATATATCTTGGAGAAATATCATTAATGAAGAAAATATGATGGAGCAGCATGTCAAGAAGCAGCTTTATAGGGGGAGTACTTGGACACCCCATTTTCCATTGATGTAAAAGGGGGATAAATTTTTGAAAGGGAATGAATATTTCCATCAATGAAAAAAGGGGAGATTGTTGGTAAAGTTGTCATTGATGTCAATATGGCATTGTTGGAGATGGAAACTATTCTTGTGATGCATGAATTACCCTTTTGTGATGTTTCCCTATCCTCATGAAAACCCTAGAAGAAAACCCTAAGCATGAAGATGATGCATAATTATAATTCTCTATCTACATGATTTAACTCTAAATCCCTAGTTTCATTATTCCCTAGATGCCCATGAAACCCTAGCTCTAGGTAGCTCTTGATTATTGATCAGAAAGTCGTAGTCCTAAATTCTTGATGCAAGCCCTAAAACTAATGCTTGCTATATGATGTTCTAGCCTAGGTGAAAATTCCATAGCATTAACCATATACATTAATGAAATCCTAGCATTTTACCTTATGAAATAATAATGCATGGATGATTGTTGGATTTAAAATAAGATGAAACCCTAACCTTCTTAATTGATGCTAATGGTGCCCTAGTCTTGAAGGCCTAAGAAGAAGGATCCCTAGACATAAAATACCAAAGGCTACCATAGATAAAATAATTATGAAATTTCGCGAAATATAATTTTATGGGTGGAAAAATTACCTCATTTAAAAGTGGAATTATACAGGCTTGTACAGTATTTTTTCCTCTTTCCAACGAGCTATTACTTGTCCTCTAACTCTTATTCTATGAGAAAATCATTTTTTAAGATGAAAAAATATATTTTATCCTAGCCGACCTAAGCCGACTTATGTAGGCTTGACATGTCGTCCAAGGGACATGTCTATTCGACACTCAGAATGATTTTAACGCGCTGATGGATAACCATCACCGTGGACACACTAAGGAAACTCAACAATCGCAACAAAGGGAGCAAGAGAAATCTCAGCCAGAGGACAAGACTAAAGCAAAGGAAGACCAGGTAATGGAACTTTTGGGGAATGATAATTAGCAAGGAGACAAAGAGGTGACTATGAGTGAGGCATTCATGGAATATCTATAATTATGGGAGATCCTGGAAAGAGAAAGGATGGATTTGCTAAGCATGGTCGAGTAGTGGAAGGAAGTAGGCCTGGAAAAAATACCTGAAGAACAAATTGATTGGATCAACTTCCTGTATCTGGCCCAAGCGGAAGATAGAAACAAAGGAGTTAAAAGGTCCCATGGAAATGCTAAGGACTTGGGGTTCAAAGTTCTGGGTTCTCAATCCACCAAGAAAGAAAAAAATTCGACGAAGAAGATGGGATGAAGGACAAATAACGAAGCTCCCCATGAGTTGGGCCAAATATTACTTAACTCAGGTAAGATGAAAACCCTAGATGCCTTCTCTCCGTATCTTTAAACTGAATTTTTAATGAATATTATATCTTGGAATGCTAGAGGTCATAATAGCCTCAATAAACAACGGATCCTCAAGAAGAAGATCAGAATGGAACACCCGGATTTTATATTCATCCAAGAGACGAAATGTAGTCAGGAAAAATTAAAGGAGGTTAAAAGGAAAATAGGAGGGAAATGGGAGACTGTAGATGTCTCAATTGATAATAAAATAGGAGGCCTTGCCACCTTTTGGAACCCTAGCTCAGTGCACTTAGTCGCAGCGGATGCTAGAAGATTGGCGATTATGCTGCAAGTTAAAATGATAGGGCAACATGGTACTTTCTTATGCACTAATGTATATGGGCCGCAACCTTTGGAAGGGAAACTTAGTCTCCTACAGAACCTTAGAATCATTCAGAATAGGTACTTAGACAACAGATGTATCCTGGGGGGGGATTTCAATATGATCACCTCGCTAGATGAAAAAAAAGGAGGTCTTAGAAGACTCAATAGGGATGTTGAAGCCTTTAGACTCTTTATTGAGGAATCTAGACTTATTGGTTTGGAAACGGGTAATGGGATTTATACGTGGAATAATAGGAGGGGGAGGTGGAAGGAAAATTGCTACGCGTATGGACAGATTCCTTATATCGGAGAGGCTCTTAATGGAACGTCTGGACATTGTAGCTAATATCATGCCTAGTAATGGGTCGAACCACTGGCCTATTATCCTAGAGGCTAGCCTCCTTGGCACTCTAAAAAATAGACCCTTCAAGTTTGAGAAATTCTGGATGGAGCACCCTGATTTCATAGGAAACATCAAACAGTGGTCGAATGAGCCCCTCCCTGGATGGGGATCAAATATGTTTCGCCTCCAAATCCGTTTAAGACACGTCAAAGCTATGATTGAAAGGTGGAACAAGGAAATCTTTGGAGACATTTTCAAAGAAAATAAATCTCTAGAGGATCAAATGGTTGAGCTTTAGAGAAATGTTCTTGCTGAAGGGTTTACTGAGGATCAGAAAAACAGGGAGGAAGACTTACACAAGTAATGGACGGAGAGATTTAAGCAAGAGGAAACTCTATAGCATCAAAAGTCTAGGATTCAGTGGCTCAAAGATGGAGAAAAGAATACCAAATTATTTCACATACTGGCTCTTCATCATAGGCGCATTAACAGGATTATAAAGTTGAAAGACACAAATGGTATTGTCAAGGAATCCCATGTGGATATTGAGGACCTCCTTATTAATCACTTTGCCTCTATCACAATGGAACCTACAGGGAATAGAATAACTCAGATTAGAGAAGTAGTATCCCATATTCCTAAGTTGATTACTAAGGAACACAACAGGACGTTGGATAGGCCAACCTCGCTTGAAGAAGTGGAAGAAGCGGTCATGGAAATTCCAAATGATACGGCCCCGGATTCGGATGGATTTATAGCTGACTTCTTCAATTTTTATTGGGATATAGTGAAGAAATATCTATGGGAAGTGGTTCAAGACTTGCATCAAGCCTATGCTATTTTGAAATATTTAAAATCTATCCTCATAACCCTTATTCCCAAGGAAGTGGAAGCCAATATGCCGGATAAGTTTCGCCCTATTTCTTTGTGCAATGTCCTATGCAAAATCATTTCCAAAGTAATGGCTAATAGACTCAAACCCATGCTTCCCTTAATTATTTCAGAAGAACAAGCACGGTTTGTGGAGGGGTGGAAAATTCTTGACAATATCATTTTGGCACATGAAATGGTTCATTCCCTCCAAAGCCAGAGGAAAGCTGGCATGATCATCTAGCTAGACCTGTCCAAGACTTATGATAAATTAAATTGGGAATACATGGTGGTGGTGATGGAAGCCTTTGGTTTTGGTGCTCGTTGGATTGAATGGACTATGGAAATGGTGAGATCCCCAAGCTTCCCGCTGTTGATCAATGGAACCCCAACAAAACTCTTTTATCCTTCCCGGGTATTCGACAAGGGGATCCAATCTCCCCCTTTCTATTTTTTATTCTGATGGAAGGTCTCAGTCGAAGTTTAAAGGCAAATCAAGCCCAAGGAATCATCTTTGGGTTGTAGTCGCATGATAATGGCCCTGCTACTACTCATCAGCAGTTTGTTAATGACACAATGCTTCATGGGAACCCAACAGTCAAGGAGGCTAGAGTTATTGCAGTCATATTGGAAAATTTTGGGGCGGCTTTAGGGATGGCGATCAACCATTATAAGTCTATGATATTTTTATTCAACACCCACATCTCTGTCCAATGGAATTTAGCCAACATTTTGGGGTTTCAAAGAAAGCCTCTGCCATCAAGGTATCTATGGATCCCCTTCATAGATAAGCCTTGGCAGAGGATGCACTGGGAAAAAATGCTTTCAGCCTAGGAAGACAGAGGGAAGCAATGGACACATAGAGCTTTGAACTTGGAAGGTCCTCTAGTCCTAACTAAGGTGGTCCTTCAGGCTATCCCCACCTATATGCTCTCGATTCTGTCAGCCCCTAAAGGGATCCTCAAGAAGATAAGGGCAATCCAGCACAATTTTCTCTAGAGGGGTGCAGAGCGTTATCACTCTAGTAATTTCTTAAGTTGTGGGATTTTGAGTTTTTAGTCAAAGAATACTAGAGGTAACCGCAAACCTACTTCAAGCTCTAGGATCTACCCTTCCTAAAGTTCAGATAGGGCTCTCTCTTTAAGATTTATCTTTGTTTAAATTTGTGAATATTAGGCTAGTTATGAAAGAATAGTTGGTTTTGTTTTAAATGGTTTGGTGGGAAAAAATCACTCAGAGGTAAAATAGAGAGAAATCTACTTATCCATTGGGCTATGGAGTCTAAATCAAGCTAGCAGCACTAGAAATCAAGGCTAAAAGGTACAAATATATTCAGGGCAAGATAGATAACCCTCAAAGATTTGGGAAAGTGTTTTTTTTTTGTGAGGTGGTATGATCGGAATAAAGGGCACTTAAGAATCCTTTGATCCGGGAAATGGAAGTAGAAGGCAGAGGTGAAACGGGAGTGAGAGAAATTAAGATTTCTCAACACAGGAAATCAGAAGAAAACATTAAAATAGAAACTAGTTAAAGACAGGGAGCACTTGCCTAATCCTGTAGTAATACTCATAGTTACACATTCAGACAAAACAAACAAAAAATGAATGCATGAAAATTAAAAAAGGAAACAGTGACAAGTAGGAAGTACTTCACTCATAAGCTTATCACAAGGATCCTAAATTATGATGCCAGTTAGCTTGTCTAGTCTGCTACTTTGAAATCAAACACAATAGCCTCCAATGTTTAGCAAAAATGTCTATAGTAAAGTCCAGCAATTTTATTCCACACAGAATACTTCTAATTTAGAAGTCTTTATACAAAATGTAGTTACAAATATCCTAGGAGAAATCTAGGAATATCTTTAGGAAAAAGAAAATGTATTTACATAATAATAGGGACAGCTGCTTAACATATCATCAAATTGTCCTCTTATCCAAAATAAATAGGATTTTTTTATCTAACAAGGATCTTTTGATTGAATAGTTGTCCTGCTTGTTGGCTGCTAGAAAATATCAGGTTTTTGACTTGCCTTCACTGACACTCTTTCATCTGATACTCTTTAACTGATACTCTTTACCTGATACTCTTTAACACTACTACATTTTCACTGTTTTGCTATTGTAAAAATATTTCTTTTTGCAGTAAAATCATAAAACTATTTTTTTTATTTCACTATTGTTTTTTATTTCTTTTTTTGCTGTTTCTTGAAGATAAACTTTCTTCACTTTTTTACCTCTCATTATTACATTAAATCAGTAAATTTTTGCCACTATTCTTCACTGGGAATTTTGACATTCTTTAGCTTCCTAAAATTCTCATCAGCCTCTATGTATTTAGAAAAAGTGGGCTTGAAAACAAAAATATGTTTAATCTCATGTTGTAAAAAGAACAAATCTTCAAAATGTTGAAGGAGGACTTTTCCTGTGGGAGTGCCTTGTGGTAATGGTTTATTGACTTGTTCCTTAGCAAATTCCCTGATCTTTTTATCATAATCTTTTTGGGGCATTAGTTTCTCATTAAAAACATGGATGTCTGGCAGAGTCCTCTGTCTTAAGTTTGTGTATTTTACCATAAATTTGTTATGGCAATGTTCATTGATTCACATTTCTCTTCCAGATTGTTTGTCAAATTCTTCTTAGTTACAACCTTTTTAATATGTAAGATTGTTTTTGTTCTGTCCAATACCTGTAATTCCTCCAAATCTTCCCTATTCTTGTTGTTCAAGAATTTGATGAGTTTTAAAGCTTGAGCAGGCTTATCAGTTAACTCATCCTTGGTCTTTTCAATCTCTGCCTGAGCTACTAATAATAAATCTCTCTGCTCATATATAACCTGAATTGAAGGCCATTGAGTGTGAATGGCTTCAATTATGTTTGTCCATAGATGATTTTTTACAGATGAAATTTTCTCAGTGAAAGTTAGCTCTTTTTGTAAGCCCTTGATTTATTCTCCAAGTCTGATTTCCTTCTATTCATGGGTTTTAGCATTTATCAGAGCTAAATTATTTGTAGCTTCAAGATTATCAATCATCTTCTTTAGGCTGTTGATTTCATTAGTTTTCAAATACATTTCCTCCATATCTTTAACAATTTGACCTGCTTCATCTGTTTGTTGAACATGTGTAGTAGAAGAGTTTGTTGCTGAAGTAGTAGCTGAAATCACTGGCACTGTAGTTGCCAGTGGTTATTTTGGTGCTAGTTTCTCTCCTAATGTGGAAGCCACTGCTGTGGTAATCACTGATATAACTGAAGGAATGATAGGAGTGTCAGTTTCTTTTAAAGTTTCCTTCTCTTGGACAAGATGATCCATTTTGGATTCCATTTCTTTGATCTAAGCAGTTAATTTGAGGATGAGCTTCATCATATATTCTTTTTCAGTTTGATCTTGAAGGATTTATTTGGTTTGTGGATGCATAATTTGAGGAAACTTAAGTTGTTTCCTCAAAGCTACAATATCATCATTCTTTTTCTTAACCAACAATTATGTTGCTTGAATATTTGAGGGATTATCCCACCTGTAAAACGAAATCCTCTAAGGCTTCAATCCTTAGGTCCTTTACATACAAAGATCCCTTGTCTAACTTTATTTGATCCTGCATATTAAGAATATTATTCTGTAACTTGGTAGCACTCATTTCTTTAGTCACCACTGTTGAATATGACATCTTAGAGCTATGTCTATGAAATTCAATTTGGTCTAGCTCATGAACATTTTCAGTGTCTACCTCAAACTCCACCTTTTTATAATCTGCCACTATTTTTGGTGATGAGGTAGTTGGTTGAAAAAATGATATAATCATTTTTTTTATATAATAATCAAAGGCTGTCAGTAAACTATTTTGATTCCCAGGTTTTTGCTTGAGGAATTGAGAATATATTTCTGATTTGATTTCCTCATTCTTCTACTTTATCTACTTATATTTCTCCTTGATGTCTAAATATTTTTCCTCAGTTTTCTGTGAGGAAGATGCCTCCATATTATTCTGTTTTTCAATCATTTGAGTGTCATCTTTACTTGTTGTTTTTTATTTTTCAATTTCTACAAGTACTTCATTCACTGTCACTATTGCTTCATCATTATTTACTTCCGGAGCATTTGTATCTTCAATGTCAATTACCTTTTCTTTCTCAACTGAACTAAATTTAAGCCTTTTATTATAAATCATTTTGAATTTAGTTTCTGTAGTTGTTTCTGTTGTGTATGCTCCTTCTTCTCTGCCTCTTTTTGCTGATATTTCTGGCTGCTTTACAACTTCAAGAGCTTGTGTTGTATTCATTTTACCGGTTGTCTCTGTTGTACTAGTTGTATCTGTTAGTGTATTTTCCATCCATTCTGCTTAGTTGGAAAACTTCTCAATCTCAGGTTTAAGCTCATGTTGAAGGGAGTTAATTTTCATTTTACCCTTAGACTACTCAGGATCCCTTGAGGATCATAGTTCCATGGAAAACTTTCTTGAAATTTAAACTCTGCTAATCTCTTTGTGATCTATTTTTCTGCATCTCTGTTGTTTATGATAAAGGGACCAATCTTATTCTTTAACTTAAATTGAGTCTTTTTTCTGGCAGCCATGAAGTTAATAGAATCAGAATTGAGAATTTGTCTCAAATACTCTAGTGCAAAAATTCCCATGCTCATATATCTAGGCAACTTATAAGGTAATAAGTTGGATCCAAAAAATCTTAACTCTGTATTCTTCTCATATAGATACCTCCCACTTTACTCTGTTCTGAAAGTTGCAGGATTCTTTTCATTTCTTCACTGACTCTAGGTTGTTCTACTTTATTCAAAATGTTCATTGTTGGATGTAGAAAGACATCTGAAAAATATGTGTAGGTGAAATCACTACCCTCTTTCCTGAGCAAGGAAGTCCAGAAGATAATGGATAAAGGCTTACCCTCTAGGTCCATCTTTTGCAATGCAATAGGAAATCTATCAGCTTGAAAGAATAAGAATAAGTGAAATAGATAGGATGAGTATCTAAAAACCCCTTCAGTGAGTAACTTGGTCAGCTGATAATGTATATTGTTGGCTATGAAACCAGAAAAATCAAAGATGATTGAAGGATGTTGGTATGGGGACAAGGTGGATAGAAAACCTAGAATGGACTCATCAGTGAATCCATCTGTAAAGTATCCAAGTATAAAAGATAGCATAGAAATAATATGTCTAGACCCTTCAGGGAATTTAGCAGTGGAGTAAGGAGGGTTTAACTTAGGAATGTCAACATGGGAAGGCATAAAGTTTTGAAATATCATGAACTTCTTAGGAAAGTTTAGACCTAAGTACATGGCAGCAACAAAATTGAAAACTAGGCCCTAAGGAGAGTTGGCCTCTAAAGAGACTCTATCTACATTTCACTTGATTCAGCTTAGTTCGACACCAGAAATTTTCCTCAATTATTTTACAAATTTATTTGTCAATTTCAGAGAAATTGACAAATAAACGCTTTAGTGCCACTCCATTTATAACCCGACACATATGTATAACTCTCCTTTTAATTCATTTAAACCGCGCACAACAATCATATACAATGCATATGTTTTAAGTTATATGGTTGGCGCCTTTATTACTACATCACCGCTCTTTTAAATAATGTGTGAACTATAATAGTTCCAAAGCTCAAACCCTTTTTTAAACCCCACACCAAGGTTAATATAATAAATGGACTCAACTGTACATCGACCCCTTCAACATTTTAACCAAGGTTCAATGCTTCCGGTTTATATCAACAAAGCGACTATATTAACAATGAGGCACTTACGAAATACTTTAGGTCGGGCCACCCATACAATGGTGGATTTCAACAAATATAACGCCCATGCGTTAGCTTATCTTTCGCGTAGCTTTGGATGCGAAAATCGTTCGATCTCCCAACCCTCAGATCGAACATCCTCCGTTGACATCACATTATTTCTGCAGCCTGCCTTTAACACCTCCAATGAACGCGATGAGAGCAGTTTAAGACAGGTGACATGGCTTCATTCCATTGAATCGTGTTTTTCTTGAGTGGTTTTGGTTCCAGCCAAAAGCGGTGCGATAATAGTGGTTTCGGTTTCTCAAAACTACTCGTGGTTTTGGAACAGTACCCAACCAGAGTTCCTTATATTCCCTTCGTTCCTTGATGTTGGGTTCAAACCACGAAACAGTGTTTGAAATTAACAATAAAACGAGACTTGTTCTCTTATAATCAGGGTTTTTTTCACTGCAGATAGAAGTCCACAATTCTACGGCCACCAATATTTCAGGGTGTGCTCTTTCAAAGGCTGGTTGAATGCAATTCAACGTCGATTTCAAGGGTTTGATCCATTCGCTCTCGACCTCTTACAGGGTTCTAACACCAGAACGCCTTCCGGTAATTTGATAGGAATTCATGCTCAAGCATAGACAGAGGGAGCATTCGGAGATTAGCTTCTCACATTATACACAGTACCGGAGGTACAACACCTCAGAATCAAGCAATTGCATACGCAGAGACAATTATATCTATTATCACACACTGATCATCTATAAACATTGAATTTTATTCAACAGAAGGCAAATGGTTAACACACAATCTTACTACAGAAAATCCCCCCTTTCAAAGTATCCAGGGTTACATTATATGCATGTCAGATGCCTCTTCGGTTCCTCTCTGAGGACCATTTCTAGTCTAATCAAAAGCCTAATTACAATTTATTTGAATAACTAAAATAGGGCAGATGGATTGAATCCAAACCTATTCGACTTCTACTGACTCTAACTGTTCTAAAAGAAACAAATAGTTAAGGTATTGACACCTTGCTGTTACAATTTCGAATGATTTCAGCCCTCCTAGCCAAAACATGTGGACAAATTTCCTACATTGCTGGCTAGTGCCTAATGCCCCTGCATCAGACTCCTGAGGGAAATTTTCTTCATGGACCTCTGTCCATGAGCTCCTCCACTGATCTGCTTATCTTCTGCAACATTCCTTCAGTCATCCAAGTCGAATCTTCCTCTGGCTAGTCCTTCCACTTAATTAAGTACTGAAAGTAATCTTGTCCTCTAGTCTTCTTGAACACTCTTTTGTCCAATATCTTTTCTGGTTGCAGTGGTTGTGCTGGAGGTAGCTGCTTTTCCCATTCAATTTGTTCCTTGTCTGTTGGTCCTTCTTCCGCACCATCATCTTCATACTTGTACAGATCTGCAACATTAAAAATGGGAGATATTCCAACATTAGGAGGCAATTCAATCTCATAAGCATTAGCAAAAAACTTTCTAAGTATCTTGCGTGGCCCAATCTTTTTAAACTTCAATTTGTTATACTGCTTCTTTGGGAATCTCTCCTTTCTCAAGTGTGCCAAAACCAAATCTCCAATTTCAAAATGGACTTCTCTTCTGCTCAAGTCTGCTTTGCCTTTGTATTTGATGTTGTTGCCTTGTAGCTGTTGTTTCACTTGTTCATGTATGGCTTGGATTTCTGAAGCAAATTCCTCACCATCAGCACTCCTCAACTCTGCCTTTCCCAAAATTCTTAACTCTGATATTCCTCTAGGGTGCATTCCATAAACAATATGGAATGGGATTTTCCCTGTGCTTCTTTTTGGTGAATCATTATACGCATATTCTGCCTGACGAAAAATGTGATCCCACTGCTTGGATTGCTCTCCTACAAGACTTCTCAATAAATTTCCCAGACTTATATTCACTACCTCAGTTTGTCCGTCAGTCTACAGATGATAAGTTGAGCTGAAACTCAGTTTGGTACCAAGTTTTTTCCACAGTGTCCTCCAAAAATGGCCCACAAATCTGGTGTCTCTGTCTGAAAAAATACTCTTGGGCAACCCATGCAACCTAACAACTTCCTTGAAAAACAAGTTAGCAACATGGGTGGCATCACTAGTTTTATAACATGGAATAAAATGTTCCATTTTAGAAAATCTTTCCACTACAACAAAGACTGCATCATTCCCTCTCTAATTCTTGGGCAATCCTAGAACAAAATCCATGCTCACCATGTCCCAAGGCCTGTCTAGAATAGGCAAGGGAGTGTACAATCCTGCATTTTGGCTCCTTCCTTAGGCATATTGACAGATTTTGTAATTTTTCACAAAATTGTCCACTTCTACTCTCATCTTGGGCCAATAATAGAAGTGGCTCAGTTGTTCATAAGTTTTATTAGCACCAAAGTGCCCAGCAAGTCCACCACTATGCTTCTCCTTGATCAAATTTTCTCTCATGGAACATTTTGGTACACACAGTTGGTTTCTCCTGAATAGTAAGTCCTCCTACAAGAAACAATCTAGCCACTGGCTTTTATCTGTTAGAACAAATTTACAACATGCTTCAAATGCCTCTTTAAAATCTGAATCCATTTTATACAGTTCTTTGAGAAAATCAAAGCCTACAACTTCAAAATTGGTTTCTTGAATAAGCATGTGCCTCCTACTCAAAGCTTCATCTACTTTATTTGCTTGGCCACTTATATGTTTCAAAACAAAGTTATAACTTTGGAGATACTCAACCCACTTGGCATGCTTATGATTTAACTTGGGCTGCTGTACAATGTACTGCAAAGCATGATTATCAGAGTATAATACAAATTCTTTAGACATCAAATAATTCCTCCACTTTTTCAATGTCTGAACAATTGCATAAAGTTCCTTGTCATAAGAGAAATACTTCCTTCTGGTATCATTTAGCTTCTCACTGAAGTAAGCTACAAGCCTATCATCTTGACTCAGCACAGCTCCAATGGCTTCTCCACTGGCATCACACTTCACTTGAAATGGTTTAGTAAAATCAGGCAGAATTAAAACAGGCTTTTCAGTTATCTTTTGCTTCAAAAGCTTAAAATTTATTTCTGCTTCAGCAGTCCATTTAAATGGTTGTTTTCTCTTCTTTATTGTCTCAATTATGGGTGCATTAATCTTACTGAAGTTTCTTATAAATTTCCTGTAAAAACTGGCAAGTCCATGGAAACTTCTTACCTCAAAAACATTTCTGGGTGAAGGCCACTCCACAACTGCCTTAACCTTTTCTGGGTCCATCTTCAATCCTTTTGCAAAAACAACAAAACCCAAATACACCAACTCTTCTTTCATGAATGAGCATTTTTTTAAGTTTATCACCAGTTTCTCTTGGTGCGTCTTCTTCAAGACATAATTAAGATGTCTTAGATGCTCTTCTTTAGTTTTGCTGAAAACTAATATATCATCCAGATACACTATCACAAATTTACCAATAAATTCTTTCAACACTTCATTCATAAGTCTCATAAAAGTGCTAGGTGCATTTGACAACCCAAAAGGCATTACCATCCATTCATACAATCCTTAATTTGTCTTAAAGCCAGTTTCCATTCATCACCCTCCTTGATTCTAATATGATGATATCCACTTTTTAAATCTAACTTTGAAAAATATTTGGCACCACTCAAACAGTCCATTAAATCCTCAACTCTAAGCAAAGGGAATCTATACCTGATTGTTATCTTATTGATTTCTCTGGAATCAGTACACATTCTCCAGCCTCCATCTTTCTTTGGGCTCAATACTACTGGTACTGCACATGGACTCAAAATTTCTCTGATCAGCCCCTTGTCCACTAATTCCTGTACTTGTTTCCTGATTTCCTCATTCTCTATGGGAGTCATTATGTAGGCTGCCTTATTGGCAGATTTGAACTTGGGATAAAATCTATCTGATGGCTGATCTTCCTCACAAGTGGCATCTCATCAGGTAAATCATCCACAACAATGTCACAATAACTACCTAACATCTCTTGGATTTCTATTGGCAAATCAGAAATCTTTGTAGAAGTAAGAACTACCCTAGTTTTGCAAACTAAAGCAAAGCTTACCTTTTCTTCTTCAATCTGCTATAGATACTCCTTCCCGCTCAGCAACAAGGTCTTTGGATCGGCTACTTTGCTTGATGGTTCTCCTTCTTCCATGGGTATCAATGTATGATGTACCCCATCTTTGAAGAACTTGTAAGTGTTCTTCTTGCCATCATGTACTACTGCTCTATCATACTGCCAAGGTCTACCCAGCAGTATGTGACAAACATCCATGGGCATCACATCACACAGAACTTTGTCTTTGTAGTTGCATATTTGCAGTTCTATCTCACACTGTTCCTTTACAATCAGCTGGTGCCCCTTATGCAGCCAGGACACCTTGTAGGGAGTTGGGTGCTCCCTTGTCTTCAGCGTCAACTTCTTTATCACCTCAGTGGAAACCAGATTGTCTGTGATGCCACTATCAATGACTAGCTGGCAGCATTTCCCCTGGACTTTGCATATTCTTCTAAACAAAGTCTTCATTTGTGCAGGCTCAGTGACCTCTTTGGCTTGTTTCAACAGGACCTTATTAACCACCAAGGATTCTCCTTTCTCTGTTATAATTTCCTCTTCAATTGCTGCCTCTTCTCTAGCCCGGGCAACAATAGCAATTCTTGGACCAGCACCCATATTCTCTGGGCACTCATATTTCTTGTGTCCCACTTGATGACATCTATAGCACCTCAATTCTCTACCTCTGCCTCTGCCTCCTCTTCCTCTATAAGAACCCCTTCTGCCTCTTGCATCGCCCTCTGTGGATGCATTTTGAGGTGAGCTGCTGCTAGCTCCTTCTCTAGGTGTATTAGGCTTTCCTCTACCACCCTGACTTCCCTTTCCACGGAAAGTACCTCTCCCTTTGGCAGACTACTTTCTCAAGAGTTTCTCCTCTACTTTCAAGGCCAGCTGATAGGCCTCTTCAACTGTCTTAGGAGACAGAAGACCAATCTCATCTTGGATCTCTAGCTTGAGACCATTCACATATCTGGCAATCTTTTCAGGTGTTTCTTGAAATTTCCCAACTCTTATACTTACTCTATAAAATTCTTCTGTATATTCCTTTACTGTCAGCAATCTCTGTCTCAAGTTCTGCATTTGTCTAAAAAATGTTAGCTGATAATCACTAGGAAAGAATTTACCTTTTAGTTTTGCCATCATTCTGGTTCAGCTTTTAATAGGTTGTTTACCAACTCTCCTTCTTTCTGCTTGCACTCCATCCCACCAAAGTGCAGCATTTCCCTTCAGATTTGTTACTGCAAACTTGACTTTCTTATATTCGCTCATTTCTTCATAGTCAAAACACTTGTTCATTTCATTAATCCAGTCCACCAGCTCTTCTGGATTCAGTCCTCCCGCAAAACTTGACACTTAAATCTTGGGCTTAACTGCAAACCCCAAAACAATTATGAGGAGCCTCATCTCAAGAGGAATCTCAACATTTTCTCTAGCTTCTTCTATTTCAGGTTCACTGATGTCTTCAGGATCTCTGGGCTGTCCTAGCTCCATGGCATCCAATCTGGCTTGGACCCTCTGCAAGGTCTCCAACACTTCTGCATTGGCAATAGGTCTGCCTCTCCTTCTGTCAGCACCTCTAACAACTCACATAGTCGTGTTAATTGTCTGCAAAATAGCTCTAATACCACAAATTGACAGCAACAAAATTGAAAACCGGGCCCTAAGGAGAGTTGGCCTCTAAATAGACTCTGTCCACATTTCACTTGATTCAGCTTAGTTTGACACCAGAAATTTTCCTCAATTCTTTTACAAATTTATTTGTCAATTTCAGAGAAATTGACAAATAAATGCTTTAGTGCCACCCCATTTATAACCTGACACATATGTATAACTCTCCTTTTAATTCCTTTAAACCATGCACAAAAATCATATACAATGCATATGTTTTAAGTTATATGGTTGGCACCTTTATTACTACATCACCGCTCTTTTAAATAATGTGTGAACTATAATAGTTCCAAAGCTCAAACCCTTTTTTAAACCCCACACCAAGGTTAATATAATAAATGGACTCAACTATACATTGACCCCTTCAACATTTTAACCAAAGTTCAATGCTTCCGGTTTATATCAACAACGCGACTATATTAACAATGAGGCACTTACGACATACTTTAGGCCGGGCCACCCATACAACGGTGGATTTCAACAAATATAACGCCCATACCTTATCTTATCTTTCGTGCAGCTTTGGATGAGAAAATCGTTCGATCTCTCAACCCTCAGATCGAACGTCCTCCGTTGACATCGCGTTATTTCTGCAGCTTGCCTTTAACACCTCCAATGAACGCGATGAGAGCGGTTTAAGACGGGTGATGTGGCTTCATTCCATTGAATCGCATTTTTCTTGAGTGGTTTTGGCTCCAACCAAAAGTGGTACGATAATAGTGGTTTCGGTTTCTCGAAACTGCTCATGGTTTTGGAACAATACCCGACCAGAGTTACATCAGGGTTGACGCAATTCCTTCTATTCCCTTCGTTCCTCGACGCTGGGTTCAAACCATGGAATAGTGTTTGAAATTAACAATAAAACGAGACTTGTTCTCTTATAATCGGGGTTTTTTTTCACTGCAGACAAAAGTCCACAATTCTACGGCCACCAATATTTTAGGGTGCGCTCTTTTAAAGGCTAGTTGAACGCAATTCAATGCCAATTTCAAGGGCTCGATCCATTCGCTATCGACCTCTTATAGGGTTCTAACACCAGAACACCTTCCAGTAATTTGATAGGAATTCACGCTCAAGCATAGACAGAGGGAGCATTCGGAGATTAACACCACATTTCTCTTCTCACATTATACACAGTACCGGAGGTACAACACCTCGAAATCAATCAATTCCATACATAGAGACAGTTATGTCTATTATCACACACTGATGATCTATAAACATCGAATTTTATTCAACAAAAGGCAAATGCTTAACACACAATCTTACTGCGGAAAATCCTTTCTTTCAAAGTATCCGGGGTTACATTATATGCATGTCAGATGCCTCTTCGATTCCTCTCTGAGGACCGTTTCTAGTCTAATCAAAAGCCTAATTACAATTTATTCGAATAACTGAAACAGGCATATGGATTGAATCCAAACCTATTCGACTTCTACTGACTCTAAATGTTCTAAAAGAAACAGACAACTAAGGTATTGACACCTTGATGTTACAATTTCAAATGATTTCAGCCCTCCTAGCCACAACATGTGGACAAATTTCCTACATTGCTAGCTAGTGCCTAATGCCCCTGCATCAGTACAACTGGGTCAAATCTTCTATATTCAGGGGGATTGATTGAGGATCAAAATGTAATTGAAGCATTTGATTTATTGATTCTGTTGTGATGGTAAAAATGATTTCTCTATCAGCATTGATTATGGCCCTTTGATCTGGATCATAATATTTTTGACATAATCTGATAAGATCTTGGCCAGGGTGGGTCAATGGAACTATATATTTGGGCAAATGAGTCTCCCAAATAGGCATTTCATCCTTGTCCTAGTATTTATCATAACACCAATTGTGTATTTCCAAGAGGTTGAATTCTACAATAGGATCAACAACTTTGTAGTCAATATCAGTCAATGGGAGGCTTTCTACAACAGCTACAGGTGGCTGGAGGGGATTCAGTGACACAGTGGATTTAGCAGTAAGGACTGGTATAGATTTAACAGCTTTAGATCCTTCAAATTTAGGGGGTTTGGATCCCCCAGGCTTAGTTGGTTTAGATCCTCCATGTTTAGCTGTGCTCTTCTTTTTAGTCATTAGGGGAATTTTGAGGTCTAAAATGGGCCTCCAAAGGAAATAATAAAATAATATATAAACCGATAAAATAATATTTATGAATTTGCAATTCACTTTTTGCACCACAATCCATGTAACCATAGTTAAATTCAATTCAAAATTTGTACCAAAATAAAATTAATAAAAAAATTGTATTGATGTGACTATAAATAAGAATGAGCTTTTCAAGAAAAAGTCAATATCATTAAACAACTAATGCATTTGTCCTTTGTACTTAAATAACTTAAAATAAAATATAAATATAAGTTTATAAATTCTTAATTATATTATATGCTATTAATTAAAATTTATATTATTTAAATTGTTTAATCACATGTAATTAATATACTATATAAAAATAATATAATATAATAAATGTATAGGGATATGCATTGTTTTTTTCAAGAAATACGAAATGACAATAATATATTTTTATTCAAAAAGTGTGAAATGACATTTATTATGAGTACTTTACTTTGACTTTAAAAGTATTTAAAGCACTACCATGGTTAACCATGAGTTTTTATCCACCATTGAGAATGTGACATGTGTAAGGTCCCACCTTACCTACCATAATTATTATAGAGAAATATTATATTAAATCGAAATGCGATATATATTTTTTTATTTTATTTCATGAGTCACTAAATGACATGCTTATGAATTATTTTCTTAAAAGGATAATTTAAATTATATAGGGTTGGCATCCCATAATTAGGAATTCATATGTGAGCTGATATTGCAACAAATTACTTACTGCAATTATGACTTTTCAGCAAGACCCTTTAACTCAATAAGTTATTACACTAGATATACCTTGATTGCAAATCTTAAATTAACTTAAGCCTTTTGTTTTATGGAAGGTTCATAAACGTAATTAGATGCAACCATTGAACATTATGAAAACCAATTTACAAGTATGGAATGTACAGCCGTTGAGGCATTTTGTCAAACACTTACAATCATTATCTCTTTACGGTGTTTTCACAACAATTAGCTAACATGAATCCAAAGTTACATGAATTCATTTTTTTTGTAAGTAGTGTCAATAATTGAACTTAAGATATTAGTAGACTATCAGCCATATTCATTGTTGAAGCTGTACCAATGAATATAAGTATTTAGAAATTTCAAACATAGCTCACAATATTGTAAGGTACAACCATTGAGGAATTTTGACAAATAGTTGGCAGTCGTAAAACAAGTTGCCGTAAGGTTATTTAAATTTTCAAATTATTAACCATTTATACTTTAAAAACCATTTCCAAGTGGTTAGCCTATATCATATTCATCACTATAAATTATTAGGCAGTTCCAATATAAAAAGAACCAAACAGCAAAACAAAACAACAGGCAGTTCTACATGCAACAGCAAATCTGCAAAATAGAGCAAATTTGGGAATGGATGTCCGAAACCTTGATTTTTGAAATCAAAGTTGGGGTGAAATGGCCTATTGGTACGGATACCCCCTGAAGTGGAGCTGAATCGCAACAGGGATGCCCAGAAATGTGATTCTTTAAAACAACAAAATTTATAGCCTAAATGTTTCATTTATGACTTTTGTCAAACATATGGAATGAAAACTTACAACTACACCTCTACATGAGGAAAAACAACCCAGAGTTATGCTACTAATATATGCTCATTGAAATCACACATTTCTAAATCCACCATATGAGTTCTTGAAACATTTTACCACCCACAAGCTAATTCATTTGACATGAGTGACAAGCTTTTTACACCAATTGCTACAATTTAAAAACACATGGAAGCCCTGAATGCTACAGCCATTAAGGCTTTCTATCAAAATTCTGATAGTACTATTACAACAACTTGAATAACAAAACATTGAAGAATATGAACATAAGCCATAACTAAAATTTATCTCCAACTTACCTCAAGCATTTGATCTTCCTAACTATACTTTAGTTGCCATTATTTTTGCATTTTCTTTTAAGGGTTGATTCTGTAATTCCTCCAAGCATATTTTGGGTACATGTCCATTTTATTACTTCTGCAAGTTAGCACTTATTCGTGCATAAATAAATTTATAACATTACTCATTCACAGATATTGTCAAACACTTTGCAAACTATCCTCAAACCATTTATAAAACATGCATCTATTGATTATTTGAAACAAAACCATAAATCATGAAATACTTACCCAAGTCCTTTGGAATAAATTTATTGCAATTACCTTCAACAATATTTGGCTTTCCTTTTTCAAATGCTACAATACCAAGATTAGTACCATAAACTACACCAATAATAACTCCAATATTGAGATCTAAACCTCCATACATATAGATTGATCTAGTCTTCATTTTAACTAATCAATAATATTTTAGATAACATAAGCCTAAACCAAAATTAGATGCTTACAACAATTTAAATGTCTACCTTTTATTTTATGCTAAATCTATACTATAATTTTAGGACAATGGAAATTATACCCGAAGAGATATTCAGCTCCAATCGTTGAGAATATGATCCACCTTCGATCCCTTAACCAACTCATTTGAACCATCCGGTTTTCCACCCAGCCATATCCAGGGAGAACTCCTCCCCCTGGAACCCCCGAGCTGTAAAAGCTCACAACCAGTACCAAAATACATCAATAGAGAGAGAGATGCAAGGAAAACTCATGAAGATAGTTTTCACTTCCTCTAAATACCACTCATGTTCAACCTCAATAGATACTTAGTAGATTAGTAAGAAATTCAGATTTTTTTTTGGAAGTAATTGGATACTCTCCATATCTCTCCCTTTCACAATATTCCTCAAGTCTCTTCCACTCTTGGCATTACCCCTTCTCCCCCCAAATGAGAATACATGAGACTCATATATAGGAGGAGCAACAAATTCATGTCATAAAGGAGGATTAATATGCATGCATTGTATTCTTTTTAGAGGAGTGTAACTTATGCCATTAAGGAGAGGTATGCATGCCTTATTTAAGGAGAGTGTAACATATGCATTAAAGTGAGTGTAAGAGGAATATTTTATGACACATATTTAATGAGTGTAGGAATATTTTATGAAATATATTTAATGAGTGTAAGAGGAATATGCCATTCCTTGATGAGTGCATAAAAGAGAGTGTAATGTAATATTTAAAATAGAGAGAGTTACATAGAGCCATGAGAGTCATGAAGGAGAGAGGTGTGAAGTGATTGAGGAGATATAATTTCCTTTTAATAATAATATCATAGTCTCATAAAATATAATAATAATATTAATAATATTAATAATATTGAGGATTAAGTCGAGATTGAACTATTACAATTGATTAATCATAATTTAAGTGATTTTCCTTGAAGTATACTTGTTTACCCATTGATTGGAGGTGATTTATTATTTTTGGAAATTCATACTTGAAATGGTAGACATGACTTTCTATTTTTAGAAAGTCACTCCAAAATTGTTAGGAATTAGATTATTAAGGAAATTCATCTACGAGTTGCCCATGAGTGGTATTTTTCTTTCGGATAATAGGGATTCCGCACCCCTATTGTATGCATCTTTGTGCCTTAGTAGATTGAGGACTCCGCGCCCTGATCTACTCTAAAGATCCAAGATTCCACACCTTGATCTTTTTTTTTTTTTAAATATTCAGGACTCCGCGCCCCAAACATTTCATTATAGATTCAAGACTCCGCGTCTTTATATTTCGTGGATTTAGGACTCCGCGTCCTAATCCTTTTATCATATATCCAAGACTCCACGTCTTTATATTTCATGGATTTAGGACTCCGCGCCCTAATTTCCATGGCTTCTCATCTATTCTGCTTTGAAACTCCGCGTTTCACCTTAAGGTACTGATTGTGAGCTTATACCCATCTGATGGTTCGTTGGTAAGGTCTTCTTCCAAGACCTGCACATATCACAATCTCAATGATCAAATCAATCAAATGAATTTCATAATTAACTTATTCAAATTTTACCAAATATTGTGCATGACTTCCACAGTCATTTTGGTTTTGGAGAAATGACTTCCGCAGTCATTTATAACTTGAGCATCCCCGTTGGCAATGACCAAGTCCCCTGCCACATCATGCTTAGTACGAGATTATGCACATATAATCATACAAATCATGTATCATCCATAAATCATAATTAACCATATGTTCCACATAACCATGATCGTCCATGGATCTGTGTCTCAATTCTAAATCACCATTCACGTCATACAACTATGTCCAAAATAGGATACCAAAAGAGAAAACATCGCTAATATTCTCTTAACCAAAATCAATCCTTGTGCATGCAACCATAGATATTATCATAAGCACACAACAACCAAGTGACCCAAACCAGGTCATAGCATATAAGCATGTACATAAGTCTTTCATACATAATATTATATCAAAATCACCATCTCTAAGTGTCATCAAAGCTATCTCACTAATAAGGGACACTACAACATGTAAGTACCTTTAACTGGGATAAGACAGGAAATGAGGGTTTCTTGAATGGATCTTGATTGAAAAAGGAGCTTTTAAGGTATACTTAGGCTTCAAACCCTCTTCTGTTTTTAAATTTGGTCTTCAGGGGCTTTAAAACTTGAGGAAATTGGCTTTAAGGAGTGATTTTTGCAATACAGAACATCCTGGAAAAAATTGGCCAGGGTTTGGCCTATTTTTGGGGCTTTTAGGCAATTTTAAGCCGGTCAAAACTCTTAATCAAGGGACTGGTTTAATCACTGATGGTCTAAAATAAATTTGCAGGCTTTTGTTTGTCAGAAAATACCTTGAGATGAAGGTATTTGGTTGCTTGAAAAAGGTTTTGAGAGGATCATGGTTGAATCTGAAGTCTGTTGGTATACTAGTGCAGTGAATAATTCTATATCAGTTCTTCAATGGTGAATTTGTATTGAAATTCGGGTCCTTCTGGGCATAAGTCGACAATCGGGGCAAAAGGTTCTTACACAGTCAAGAGTAAAGCGAACTGATGGATACACTACGCGATAATGAAACAATAGTGGTGTTTCAAAGGTTTTAAGCTTATTTTAATTTTGTTTGGTTTATCATTTATTGCAGGTCAAATCATGGGCGGGAGCAGTTTAAGTTTAAAATGCGAAACCCGACAGTGGTTTTCGCGTTCAATTCAGGTAGTAAGCGGTTTCAATTGAAATGAACGTGATCGTATGAGAAAATGCCACGTTGCAGGAGGCAGAATGGGTAAAAAACCCATTTCGCGTTCATTTTTCCTTTGGGTGGATGATCATTTTTTAGACGCGATATTGATTAGATACCGTTAGATCTCACAATCGAGAGCGAAGGGTCACGATTAGCTGGGAAGATGCGACTAAAGGAATGGTGGGACCGGGGAAATGTTATGCGCTGGGCAGTTTAAAAAAAGTTTAAAGTATGTGTAGGCAGAGCATATGTATACGAGATGGTATAAATATAAAAAAGGGGGTTAAATAATTCTATATATACCTATATAAAAGGGTTTATATATATGGGTGGAGGTGCATGAGGTGGAGTTATATGATTAATCCTAGGTTAGCCCATGTAAAGCTTGGGGCTTTGCATAGCGAGGATAGAATAAAAGGAAAAAACACTCAAAAATATGATGAATGGGTGAGTATGTTTAGTTTTAAACATACGTATGGGCTCGTAATTGATTTTATTATATAGTTTTAAACCATGAAGGGTCTAATAACCATAGGGGGCGGGGTATTTCATTAAGGTTAGTTTTAGACCAAAGGGCGCATTTTTTTTGGGTTTTTAATTTAACATGTGGATAATATCTTTGGTCCAAAATCTTTATAATAGTGGGTTTTGGGGGGTATTTAAAATAAAGGGATTTATATAGATAGGATAAGGTATTTTTAGGGAATTAATAAAGTAAGTTAGAAGTTAATATGACAAGGGGAAATGGAATACACAAAAATACACTAAATGACTAAGTAAAGTGAATAAGATAAGACAAACCTTGTCATTTCATGATTTCACTATTTTACTTAAGATAGAGTGTTTTTTTAGGGTTTTTGTATCCTTTATGAATGAAGGAAGTCAATTAAGTGGGATTTTAGGTTTCATTAAGTAAGAAAGAGTCTTTACTTATGACAATGAGTTAAAAAGTGTGAATCAGGGATAAATAATGGTAAAAGGGGATTTTATCATAAGAATTCAACATTTTCCACTATCCAGTCATCGAGCCTTGGGTCCGGTCCCAACAAAAGTCAGAGAAATGCTCTAAGCCCTTTTTACTAGTAGTATAGAATACTGAATACTTACGTGGAAAGGGAAATTAGTGATTTTAGCCCGATGATGAATATTACATGCTTTTTCCACTTCTTTCTACCTACCCAACATTACTCTAACATTTTTTTTCTTCCTTTTAGCAGGTGCATTTAGGCTTGCAACCTTGAAACATTTATTCTTTTGAAAACATAAACTATATAATTATACCTTATTTCATCCAAGGGCTCAAATTAAACTAATGAGCTCCTCATTATTCTCTACCTATCTACTGATTTGTCAGGATTAAACTGTTTGACAAAATTGTATTCACTATCTAAAACACGAAAATTGAAAACATGACAAGCCAAATTTAAACAATTTAACTCATCATGGATTATGGCATTTATTGACACTCTGCCATAATCATTTGTAAAAAGTAAAAAGTAGTGGCATTTATACTTGCACACTTTCATGTTTTATTTTCATCTTTTTTTTTCTTTTGGGGTCTATATATTTTTTAAGTCCTTTGATCTTTCTTTTAGGAATTTTTACCCTCTTTTTTATTTTATTTTATTTATTTCAAAATATGAGAAAAAAACTTGCAGAAAGCAAGATATGTGCATATTTTACAAGACTATCAAAATTCAATTCAAAATTATGAATCCTATAATTATAGGACCCTAACAGCAACTTCACATGGGGATGGCATTTCCTAGTGAAATGTCAAGAACTCTAAGACTAGTAGCCTTCCATTTTGACTATGATGATCCAGAAATTGTCTTTTGTTTTCTGCAAAAACCCATATTTATGACATCTTACTCTTCAAAGCTTAGGGCCTTCTCTTCGGGCTTCAACTTTGGAAAGAAAATATACAATCCAATCTAAAAACTTCAATGGATATTTACAACGATGTAAAATTAACCGGGGCTAACTATTGGTTAATTCAGAGGAATATTAGTGTTTGAGCATTCTACCATTAACTGGTCCTTCTTGAATATCTGTTCCATCCAAATCTTTGATAAAGAAAGAATTGTTACCCCTATATCCATAAATTACATAAGGTCATTTCCATAGAAAATCAAACTTCCCATGCTTACCTTTGTCCTATCTTCTAGAATCCCACTTTAAAACTTGATCTCCAATGTAAAATTCATCTTCTTTACTTATTCTATCAAAATTTTCTTGATTTTGTCATGAATGACTTGAGATTTTTCATAAAATTCTTCTCTTGTTTGTTGTAGATGAATAGTTTGATTTATCCTCCTTTTTATATCATTGATTTCCACTTGTGATTCTTGAATGATCTTCATTACTGGAATACCTATGGATGATGGAAAAACAACATCCATCCCATATACAATTTGGTAAGGGGAAGAGCCAATTGACTTTTTGGTAGTAAGTCTATCTGCCCATAAGGCATAGACTAACTTCTTATTCCAATTCTTTTTTTTATCTTCAAGTAATTTTTTAATGATATTAACAAGACTTTTATTCGAGGATTCAGCTAGGTCATTACCTTGGGGGCAATATGCAGTAGAGTGACCTAAGGTAATATGATACTTGTGACAGAAGGTGATCATTTTCTTAGATTTAAATGTTGCTGCATTATCAGTAATAATTTTCTGAGGGCATCCAAATCTTGATAAAAGGTTGTTTTCTATGAAAGAGATAATGATTGTATCAGTGGCTTGTCTGGTAGGAATGGCTTCAATCCACTTATTGAAGTAATATATGGCAGTCAAAATCCACTTATGTTTTCCAGAGGATGGGGGGTGAATTTCTCCAATGAAGTCTAAACCCCATTGTTGAAATGGCATTTCAATTGAAATAGGCTTTAAGGGTAAAGGTAACAATTTCTTTTTTCCTTCAAAAAATTGACATTTATGACATGAAGTAACAAATTTCTTAACATCAGCAAATAAGGTAGGCCAGTAAAAACTAGCTCTAAGGATCTTATCTGCAGTACTTTTCCAATATAAATTCCCTCCATAGTCACCTGCATGAAATTATTCAAGTATTTTGTCAGCTTCTGCTTTCAGTAAACAATTTAATAATATCCTACTTTGTTCTTTCCAAAAAAGCACATTATCTAGAATACAAAATCTCATTGCTTTAAGTTTAAGAAATCTCGCTTTTGTCCTTGATAATCCAGGAGGAGCTTGTAAGTTGGTAAGTACAAAGATAATATCTGAGTACCAAGGTGAGTCTAGAAAGGCTTCACTGATCGTTTGAGTCGCCATCTTTTCCTGGTCATTAATCTAAGCAATAAAATTTATGTCTAATGCATTGCAGTTAGATCCAGCCATCAATATGGCTAATCCTTTTCCTTTAATGAGTTTAGTTGGTTTAATCTCTATGTCATATTCTAGGATAGTGGAAATCCACTTACCTCTTATTCCATCAAGGCCATCCTGAGTAAGAATGTCTTTAACTACAGAATTAGGGACATAGGCAATTATGTGGGAGTAAATAATGCAAACTTTGAAGTATTTAATCGCCTTAACCAAAGCTAAGGCATGTTTCTCCATTATGTTATATTTAAAAGGTGCATCTCTAATATTCTTACTGAAAAAAAGCTATAGGTTGTTCAAAACCTTGATCATTCTTCTGCAGTAAAACTGCAGCAATGGTATGCTCTGATGCAAAAGAAAAAATTATAAAGTCTTTCTTGAAATCTGGACTGATTAAGACTGGTGTTTTAGTTAAAGCCTATTTTATGGATTCAAATGATTGTTTGGCTTCAACAATCCATTTTAAAGTTGAGTCTTTTTTTAGCATATTGTTCAGTTCTCTAATGATTTTAGCTAAGTTTGAAATAAATATTCTCAAAAAGTTAATTTTACCTAAGAAAGCATGTAATTCTTTGATATTTCTAGGTGGATGAATGTTCAAAATTGCTTCTATCCTAGCAAGATCAATTCTAATTCCTTCTTTTGAAATTATATGTCCTAGTAACTTACCTTCCTCTAATCCAAAGAGAGTTTTCTTGGGATTTAAAGAGACGTCAAATTTCCTACATTTAATAAAGACCTGTCTCAAATGATCCAAGTGTTCATTATTTGATTTTGAAAATACAGTAATGTCATCTAGATAAATTACGAAGAAGTCATGAATCTGCTTTGCAAAGTCTATGTCCATAGCTCTTTGAAAGTTTTCTCCTGAATTCATCAGACCAAAGGGCATTTTCACATACATGAAAGTGCCCCAAGGAGTGGTGAAAGTTGTTTTAGCTTGATCTTCCTTTTGGACTAGGATCTAGTTGTATCCTGAAAAACCATCTAACAAAGAAATTCTTGAGGAGCCAACTACCCTTTGTAATTTATGATCCATCTTTGGTAAAGGGTAATTATCCTTTAAAGACACTTTGTTAAGATTTCTAAAGTTGACACATAACCTAATTTCTCCAGTTTTCTTTCTTGTTGGAACTAGGTTTGAAACCCAATCAGAATATCTAATTGGTGCAATAATCTGAGCATCATACATGTGTTTTACTTCATTTTCTATCAAAGGTAATAGAACAGGATTAATTCTCCTTAATTTTTGTTTGAAGGGTTTTTTATCATCTTTTATGGGAATTCTATGTTGGATTATGTTTGTGTCATAAGCTTTGAGATCTTCATAACTCCAAGCAAACACATCTTGATATTCCTTTAAAAGATAAATGTATTTTTCCTTTTCTTGTGGAGGTAAAGATTTAGACAGTTTAATCATTTTTTGTTTTGATTCTATCCCAATGTTACATTCCTCAATGTCAGACCTAACTAGATCCATTTTTAGCTTTTTAGTTACATCATTCGAATCAAAAAGGTCTTCCAAAGGAGTTAAACCTTTAGGAAAAAAATTATCTTTTAGATCTAACATGTCAATTTCTTCTTCAATGATTTCCACAATATCTATATTCTCTAAGTTATCTATATCATATTGAGAAAATACAGTTGGTTTGTTAAATTTATGTACATCTATGTTATCTATTTCACAATCAAAATCCGAATCTATATTACAGTCTGTATCTATTTTACAATTTTTAAATTCTTCCTCATTATTTAAAAAATGGTAAATCTGTTCATCCTGAGAGAAAATCTGCCAGTACTTGAGGTTGTCTGGGATAATTGGTCTATGTTTAACCTCAGCAGTGTACCTATGAGTTGGTTGGAATGGTAAGTTACAAGTACTAGCAAAATTTTCTAGAAAGTGTGCTTGAATGTTTTGTTTTCTGGGTATAGCAGCAAATTTGCATTCCAATAAATCATCAGTTAAATTAGTTGTTGTATCTCTGAATCTAGCTAGTCTAGGATTATAAACAGAATAATCTCCATTTATTTGCTTTATGATTAATTTTGAATCTCCCATGATTAGTATTCTTTTTCCTCCTAATTTTCTGATGATCTAGAGGCCTAGAATGAGTGCCTCATACTGTTGGAAATACTGAGAGGGGGGGTGAATCAGTATTTCTTTTCAATTGTTAATTATTTCCAGTTAGATTTTTCACAATTAAAGACAGAGAGATATATATAATAATGATATTAAGAATTAAATAGAACTTCAATCCCTTTTTAATAATAGTATGCAATAGAAGAGAGAAGGGCACCAACCCTTTTAATAAAATAGGCACAAACCTGTTTTCCAAGCACCAACTTGGACTTTGATGAGGCTCCGACCTCTAGGCCTTCGACCCTATCTTCTCAAGGCACCAACCTTGTGTTTAGGAGATCCTACTCCAAGGATATCAATCCTTCAAAATTCTTTAGAGAGAAAATGTGAGATGTACTTACTTGATTGTCTTCAACAAGAGTCTTCACAATTCAATTAATTTGATCCAAAATTGTCCTTGACTGTCCAATAAAATGTTTCCAAGAGACCTCTGTCATATGTGACTGTCCTTGTCTACAAATGCTTGACTATCATTACAATCTTCCACAGGACTTCTTCAATCCGAGATTTTTCCTTCACATAGTCCGAGTAGGTGACTGTTCCAAGTTCTTCACCCTGCTATAGGCCTGAAAATGAGTGATAGCTTGCACCTATTGAAGGCAGGAATTAAGCATTGCTTACAAGGTTTATGCAACAGATTGTCTCCATAGATTAGGGCTACAATACAGAATAGAGATACATGGACTCGGAGTTATGCTATTACAGTCACGATGTCAAGACAGTATCACAGTTTCAGTGCTACCACATTGTCATGATCTTGGAGCCACTATTGTCTTGGTGTATTACAATGATGGAAATTTCAGAAGGGAGCTCGAACTTTAATATACCTTAGTAGTTCGGTTCATAAGTTGATGTATATGAAGAGGGATCCTTATACCATTTCTATTGAAGAGATTCTGAGTTCTTTTAT
Source organism: Pinus albicaulis (assembly GCA_034641835.2). Classification (NCBI taxonomy): domain Eukaryota; kingdom Viridiplantae; phylum Streptophyta; class Pinopsida; order Pinales; family Pinaceae; genus Pinus; species Pinus albicaulis. Next base: position 576,243,539 of record CM076574.1, read on the forward strand.
CACAGAAACAGTCTCTGATATTCTTGTCTTATTAAACCACGTAAACAGGTGCAAGGGTGCAATTGCTGTTACAGAAGCATACCAAAAAAATGGATCTTTAACTCAGTTCTATCTTCCTTCTTTAGTTCATGAGATGTGAACCCTTTTCGTGTGCTCTGATGTCCTATTCTTATCTTCACCGAAAACTTGATGATAAAATGAAGTGATGGGACATCATACTTATACAAGTTTGACGTTAGAAGAATGGACACATCTTTCTAGATGTAGGCTGACATGAAGGAGCTAGGACAAGTTGGCTCAGAAAAAATATAATTATCACGCAACTTCAAAAAACAATATCTTTCTAACCACGAGGAGGTTTGGAGCATATGAGGGCTTGTTGGAAAGAGGAAGGAGACCTCTTTAAGATGGTCTAAGTCCCATTGTGATTGGCTGCCTCCATTATAAATGTCCTTAATTTTAGCGTAGAAAATATATAAGATAGAATGCCTTCTCCATTTCTTGGCTTCTTAAGCATGGGGTCATAGCGTCGTCATGATAGTACCCAACAAGTGAAATAATATGTCACAGTGCAGCATCATTAGGAGAAATTCAAATGATATCTTCCATGTTTTCATTAAGTCTTTCAACCTGTTGCCATCAATGACAACTTGGATTAACACATAATATGCCATGTTATTGGTACATTTGAAGTTGAGTCTGAAGTCATGTACTTCTGAATGATTAGTTTCCATATTTGTAATCCATACTCCTGCTCCTACTCCTGATTTTTTTACAAAGCCATCAAAGTCTAAGTGCCAAAGGGACTCATGAAATATGTTGTCATTGTTTGGTTTTGGCTTTTTATCAATAATTTCAGTTTGGATTTCATTATTATCATAGTTACATAAAATAAAAGAGTCAAGGTTAGTTGGTGTAGAATAAATGGGGTAATTTATGGATCTCTCAGCACTACTGACCATGAATTTCATTAATGTTTCCCTATATAGCTTTTTGGGTTGACGAAACACTGATATAGTAGCATAACTCATGTCCAATTGTAGAGATCCCTACAACTTTTCTCCCCATGAGCAAGAAAGAAGCATACCATACTTTGGTGGGATGCCAACTACTACAATGTCCATTACCATACTCTTACCAGGGTACTAAACTAAATTCACACATAAGTCTTTAATTAATCCTAAGCACTTAACTTTTCTAGAATAAAATGAAAACAAATCTTTGTAAGGCCTGGTTATTTCTAGATTAAGAGTTTCCTTGATAGCTTTGGGCATTAAGTTATGGGAAGCTCCTGAATCTAACATAGCGTTGTGTAAAATCTGATCATGAATGGTAAGACTAATATAGAAAGGAGGGACTGATCCATCTGAATGCTTTCCATTCACATCAAAGCCAAAAATCAACTCTGGTTGATCATCATTCAAATTAATGGCATCTTCACCATCATTTATATTCAAAGTTTCAGTTATGGTTGATTTGTATAAGTCATTTTTAACCAATTCTATTAAAGGAATAGGTATTTTTAACTTAGCAATTTCAGACTGAATATTGAATGAGGGTTGAGATTTACTAATTTGAACTAATTCATCTTTAGTAACTATAATTTGAGTTGGTTTTTCTTGATTTTCAACAGTTGTATTTCTATCTTCAATTTTCTTGGCATTCTCTATCTGAGTTTCTTGAGTTTTGTTGCTTTTAATTTTCTTTTCAGGGACTGTTTGTGTGGCAATAAAAATTTTATCAGACTTAGAATTATCAACAAGTGTTCTGGGACTATTTGTTCTAGGATTTGTTGATTTAGAATCAGCAGAAATATTTTTAGGATCAGAATTTGTGGTTTTTATTGAATTATAAGCTTTAGCGTATTAGCTTCTATGAATATTTGGAAGATTGAGCTACTTCATCAGTAATATCAAAAATTTTGGGACTTGTTGATTTTTTAGGACTGGAAGGATTGGAATTTTGCTTATTTTCCCTTGGGAGAATTTTCAAAACTTTTGTTTTGGGGCTTCTACATTCTTCTTATTTTGATTTTGGGAATTTTTTTTAGTAGAAGACTCATTATTTTTCTTTTTTCTAAGGTTATAATGACTGTGAATTTCATTTATAGCAAAGGCATAACCTTGTTTGTAGTCAAAGGGTCCACTGGAGTTTAATTTGAGTTTTTGAAGTTCGAATAGTCTAGATCTTCCTGAGTGAGGAAAATGGTATTGTTTTCATCTATTCCCATTAGATGATTGATGTCATCCTCATCTTCATCATTATTCTGAGAACTTTCAACATAGTTCTCCTGGAATGAGGGCCTAATGTTTTGGTCTGGAGCAGCTTCTTTAGCTTTTCCAAGGTTATTATTTTTTCTGAAATTGGGATTTCTGATCTGAGGTTGATTATCCCATTGAGGTTTTCTATCTATATTATCTAATCTTTCTACCACCCTTTCTAAAGTTTTAGCAAATAAATCCATTTTAACATCTGAGTTTGAACTTTCTTCTTTAATTGTAACTCTTCTTTCATTTCTAAGTCTGGCCTTCCTAGCTAAAATATTAATTTCTACACTAAAAACATATAATTGCATCTGTTCAAAGGCTTTGGCATCTGTAATATTCCTAATTAGCAATGGCTAATTGGAATATTCGATTTCGGTCAATTTTTCCTTATGTAGTTAGATTATAAATAAAAGTGAGTAGAGGGGGACATAAATCACTCTAAAAATAAAGTGCACTCCCTAGTAGACACAACGTTGTAACTTAAGTGAGCCAAGGGGGCCAAGAGACCACGTAGAGAGGGGGCCCACGTAGACCACATGGAGGGACTATGCAGGCCAATTTGAGCACGTGGCAAAGGGAGGCTACGTTGGAGGAGGTGGGCCTTAGGGTTTGAGAGAGACCAACGCTATATAGAGAGGAGAGCCTCCTAATTTTGGTCATTTGATGTTTATGATATTGAGCGGGTCATTTCGACTTCTTCAGCACGTTGGTTGTTTAGCTAGTCTGCAGCATTGTTTAGTGCACCGAGTGTCTTCGTTTGGAGATCTCACCCTTAGCCCCGGGGGACTTCGAGTGCCTACTCGGGTGAGGTTGTCCCATCAGTATTTTGCAGGAGGTTTGGTGTTTGGCTTTGTGGAGGAGCAGTGCATTCATAGACTACACAGTCCTAAGAGGGAGGACGCAGTCCATTTCTTGGGAGCTTCGGATTGGGTGTCTTTTGGAGGTTTCGAGATTAGAGATTAAGCAAGGGGCCAGCCCTTGCCAACTGGAGGATTTTGGCAGAGTTTGAGGCAGTATTTTGGTGGATTCCCTTCAGTGTCAGCACAGAGCCTTGGAGGATAGCGTAGATCCTCAAGGGGGTGATTTTCGGGGGTCGTCCATTCCAGAAACGCTCTCTGGGATTTTCTGGGTTTGGTGAGTAGAGGCTATTCTAGAGTTTTAGCTTATTCCGAGTAGGGGAGTAGCCCCAGATACTCTTCTTGTTCCAGCAGTAGCAGCTACACGGCAGTTTTCTAGCGGCTAGGATGCAGATCAGAGAGCAATCATTCCATCAGCATTCTGAGAGTATTTCTTCACTTGCCTTGTGCAAGTCTAGGTTCCATCACTCTGATCACCTATTGTACTCACTTATATTTCTCAGCATAATAAAATGGCTCAGCTATCTCTTTGCATTTCTTGAGTATCTGTTACATGTTCTAAATATATGTTATTGTATGCTTGCACTACTGTTATTTTTCTTCTTGAGCATTCCAGTTACTATACCACTTGGTGTGTTTTTCCCCATACTCTTAGACAGAGTCTAGAAAGGGCCAGATAGCCTCCAGATCTTACCCTCTTTTCAGAGGTGAAATATCTAGTAAATGCCCTCCCAGTCCATCTCTGGTTGGAGTTTACTTGTCTTTTAGAGATATCCCTTAAAAGGCATATTACAGTGGTATCAGAGCATAGATCTGGCTCAGCCTATGGAGCTAGTTGTCTATGACACTGGGGGAGAAACCCTACATCTGCTATAGAGGTAGGAAGTACAAAGATATTGAGCATAGGTTGGAGAACACCTACGAAGAGGGGGACTACGTTTGGGTGGTGGACACAGAATAGGAGGAGCATGTGATAGACACAGAACAAGAGGGGCCTATGGTAGATTCAAAGCAGGAAGTACCGATGGCAGATGATAGCGATGAAAAATAGTTTGGGGAAGCACTCCTCAGATCAGTGCAGGATCTGGCGAGGCAGATCAAGGTGATGGGTCAGAGATTCGCTGCTATGGAGGCTAGATAGCGTGAAACCCCGAGGGGTTTCCAGGTTGGTGAGGGGTCGGGCACATCCCAACATTTGCAGGAGTGGGTTGCCACTCCGCACCAGGCATCACATGCCCCCACCCGTTCCACTATGCCCACTTTTCTGGGTGCAGACACTGGGGCAGGAGCACAACAGGAGCCAGAGCCTAGCCACATGGGTGAATATTTTGCAGAGTACCAGGCATATGGAAAGGAGTTTAGGGATGCCCTTTCATTCAAAGACTTTTTTCAGCTTCAGCGGGACAGCAGACCCTGCGACCATCATAGAGGGCACCGACATTATCATGATGGATACGCCCAGCGTACAGTGAGCCGATTCCATTTGCCTACGTTTGATGGTTCATCAAACAGTTCAGCAAAGTCTTGGGTAGAGAAGCTGGACATATATTTCCAGCTCAACCAGATGGCATAGATGAAGGCCATCAAGGTGGCCACGCTGCATTTGGATGGCGAGGCTCAGGACTGGTGGTTCCATGGGATTGTGACACTCGAGTATTCCACAGTGACTACCTATGCCGAGTTCACTCGAAGATTGATAGAGAGGTTTGACCGGAGGGATCCGGAGGAGAATTTTGTTGAGCTGACGAGGCTCAAACAGTTCGAGAGCCCGGAGACGTATATTGCAGATTTCCTAAGGATTTCAGTGATGGTGCCAGATCTATCTGTAGCACGGATGATCTAAATGTTTGTTGAGGGGTTAGCAGAGCCACTTCAGGGTCTAGTCAGATCCACTAGACCAGCCACACTCCAGGATGCCATTTGTAGGACCCGGGATTTGCAGGATGCCTTACCCAGGACCAGGACACCTTACCCCCAGAGGCAGGCTTTCTAGCCAAAGGGGAAGGATGTGAGGATTCTGCCTCCGAAGGGGAATCAGGGTAGGGTACAGTTAGATGATGATGCCAGGAGGGAGTCGAAGAAGAAGAGGTTGTGCTTTACCTGTCAGGAGCCGTGCGCACCAGGACATAGATGTGTTGCGGGCAAAGCACATTTTATGGAGGTCTTCTCTGAGAGCAGCAGGGAAGAGGATGAGTATGAGGATGGAGAGGCAGGAGACCGTTAGACAGCGCAGGACCATTTGCCACCTCCACCTCTAGGAGCAGGAGGTGCAGCTTTCGCACCCACAGGGGGGACCCTTGCAGCATTGTGAGGAGTACCCAAGTATTTGACGCTACGTGTCCGAGGGACAGTGCGTGGGCAGCGAGTTTCAGTTCTGGTAAACAAGGGGGCAAGCCACAACTTCATCGATGCATAGATGGTTGAGCGAAGAGGCATACCGACAGAGAGCTTTGATGGATTTTCAGTGTTGGTCCTAGGAGACCAGAGTATGCAGTGTGCCAGGTATGTTCTAGAGCTGGCTATGACGATGGGTACCTACACAGTGACCGACCACTTTTTCGTGGTCAACATACCAGATACCAATGTGGTATTGGGTGTACAGTGGCTGATTACTTTGGGGAAAGTCACCACAGATTGGGAGGCCTTGGAGATGGAGTGGGATGATAAGAATACCGGGAAGCATGAGAAGATATGTGGGATGCACACTTACCCACCCCAGACTGTTTCAGCTCACCGGATGGAGGCAAACCTCCGTAAGGGAGACATAGAGTGGGCAGTTGAGTTGCGGGCATCAGAGGCAGGGACTACTGGGCAGACAGTTCATCCGGATATACAGGCCATCCTTGACAGGTATGATATGGTATTTGGAGAGATACCGCAAGGACAACAACCAGATCGGGGGTTTGAGCACACTATTGAGCTGGAGCAGGGCATCCAGGCCGTTATTACCACACCCTATAGGCACCCCAAGGCCTATCGAGATGAGATTGAGCAGACCATCCAGGAGTTGCTGGCTCTTGGACATATCTGGCCTAGCACCAGTCCTTTTGCTTCTTCTGTGGTGTTGGTGAAGAAGAAGGACGACACATTAAGAATGTGCATTGATTACAGGGCCCTAAATAAGAAGACCATGAAGAACAGGTACCCCATACCATGGATTGATGAGTTGATGGATGAGTTGAGAGGAGCATAGTTCTTCTCAAAGATCGATTTGAGATCCGGCTACCACCAGATTCGCGTGAGGGAACAGGACATTCCCAAGACTGCTTTCAGGTGCCATTACGACCACTTTGAGTTCTTGGTTATGCCTTTTGGGCTAACTAATGCCCCAGCTACTTTCCAGTAATGCATGAACCATATCTCCTGCAGTCATCTGAGCAAGTTTGTGTTAGTCTTTTTCGATGATATAGTGATTTACAGCAGGACTTGGGAGGAGCATCTCCAGCATATAGAGGTAGTACTGCATATCTTGGAGAAGCAACAGTTTTATGCTAAGCTCTCCAAGTGTGAGTTTGGGTTGACGGAGATGTTGTATTTGGGACACATCATAGGAGTGGACGGAATGAGGGTCCACGAGGAGAATATCAAGGCCATCAGATAATGGCCAGAGCCGAGAAACATGACGGAACTTCGAGGATTTGTTGGTATCTACACATATTATAGGAAGTTCGTCAAGAGTTTCTCCTAGCTTGTTGCGCCCCTTACATATTTGACGAAGAAAGGGGCATTCAGTTGGTCAGATACAGCACAGCGGGCCTTTGACAGGCTCAAGGAGGTTATGAGCAGCTGCCCAATGCTCGCGTTGCCAGATTTTATGCAGCCTTTTGTTTTGGAGTGTGATGCGTCGAGAGAGGGGATCGGCGCGGTTTTGATGCAAGGAGGCCACCCTATAGCCTATGAGAGCCGGAAACTCCTTCCTCATGAGCGGTTGTATCCTATATACGACAAGGAGATGCTGGCCATTATGCATGCATTAGCCAAATTCCGGCAGTACCTGGTGGGTAACAGGTTTAGGGTGAGGACTGATCACAACAGCCTCAGGTTCTTTTTGGAGCAGAAACAGCTATAGGAGAGGCAGCAGAAGTGGATCAGCAAGATCTATGCTTATGACTTTGAAATTGAGTATGTCAAGGGGAAGAACAACGTGGTAGCCGATGCACTTTCACGTAGACCAGCCACGTTGTCTCTGATGATTTTGGATACATATTGGAGGGCTCGACTCTTGGTGGAGTACTCCAAGGACAGATTTTCCTTTGAGGTTTTGGATGGTCAGGTGACAGATGACAGATACAGGGTGATAGATGAGATCATCTACTACAGAGATAGGATTTTCTTGACTGAGGGCTCCTAGCTCAAGAAGAAGATACTTCAGGCGTCTCACGACTCACCATTGTCCAGCCATGAGCGGTTTACCAAAACCTACCGGGCCATCAGAGAGAGGTTCTCATGGAAGGGCCTCAAGGAGGACATGCTCCAGCATATCAGGGAGTGAGAGGTTTGCCAGAGAAACAAGGGAGAGATGAACCATCCCACAAGTTTTTTGCATCCTCTTCCCATTTCGAAGGGGAAATGGGAGAGAATTTCGATGGATTTCATCATAGGATTGCCCATGGTGCAGGGTAAGGACTGTATATACGTCATCATTGATCGGCTGACGAAGTACGCACACTTTTTCGCCATATCTGCACACTATTCAAGAGCACAGGTGGCAGAGCTATTCTTCAGAGAGATCTTCAGGTTACATGGTCTTCCCAAGACCATCATCAGTGACAGGGACAACCGCTTTATGGGCAGATTCTGGCAGGAGCTTTTCCGGCTGGTGGGGACAAAGTTGACATCGAGCACCAGCTACCACCCACAGATAGACGGGCAGACAGAGATAGTTAACAAGTGGTTGGAGGGCTACTTGTGTAACTATGTTAGTGGGTAGCAGAGAGCGTGGCTGAAGTGGCTGCATCTAGGGGAGTACTACTACAACAACACATAACACATGTCCATTGGTATGTCTCCGTTCTATGCTTTGTATGGATACCATTCTTTATCTTTTGTTGATGTGATGTTTGAGGCTAGCAAGGCTCCGAGAGCCAAAGATTGGATCCAAGAGAGCCAGGACATTCTCCGAGCTCTCAAGGATAACATGGCTACAGCGCAGAACCAGCAGAAGTTGTATGCCGATAGGGTTCGGATGGAGAGACAGTTTAAGGTAGGAGACTTGGTCTACCTATGTTTGCAGCCATACCGACAGACATCACTAAAGCAGAAGGGAGCTTAAAAGCTCAAGCCCCATTTTTATGGGCCATAGAGGGTGATACACAGGGTTGGACAGGTTGCTTATGAGTTGGAGCTGCCCCAAGGCAGCAAGATTCATAACATTTTCCATGTATCATGCATGAAGAAGGTATTGGGGCAGCAGGTGACAGTGATAGAGGAGCTACGCCTACAGATGATGAGGGGCATTTGGTGTTACAGCCTGAGGCCATTATTGATACCAGGGAGAGGTCGCTGCAGAACAGGACAATCCGGGATTTCTTGGTGAGGTGGAAGAATTTTCTAGATGAGGATGCCACTTGGGAGAGTGAGAAGATCTTGCAACATCCATCACTACAGTTTCTTGGGGTAAAGCAACATTTTGTCGGGGGAGACTGTAATATTCCTAATTAGCAATGGCTAATTGGAATATTCAATTTTGGTCAATTTTGCCTTATGTAGTTAGATTATAAATAAAAGTGAGTAGAGGGGGACATAACTCACTCTAAAAACAAAGTGCACTCCCTAGTAAACACAACGTTGTACCTTAAGTGAGCCAAGGGGGCCAAGAGACCACGTAGAGAGGGGGCCCACATAGACCACATGGAGGGACTTCGCAGGTCAAGCTAAGCACGTGGCAAAGGGAGGCTACGTTGGAGGAGGTGGGCCTTAGGGTTTGAGAGAGGCCAACGCTATATAGAGAGGAGAGCCTCCTCATTTTGGTCATTCGATGTTTATGATATTGAGCTGGTCATTTCGACTTCTTGAGCACGTTGGTTGTTTAGCTAGTCTGCAGCACTGTTTAGTGTACCGAGTGTCTCCGTTCGGAGATCTCACCCTCAGCCCCGGGGGACTTCGAGTGCCTGCTCGGGTGAGTTTGTCCCATTAGTATTTTGCAGGAGTTTTGGTGTTTGTCTTTGTGGAGGAGCAGTGCATTCATAGATTGCGCAGTCCTGAGAGGGAGGATGCAGTCCATTTCTTGGGAGCTCCGGATTAGGTGTCTTTTGGAGGTTTCGAGCTTAGAGATTGAGCAAGGGGCCAGCCCTTGCCAACTGGAGGATTTTGGCAGAGTTTGAGGCAGTATTTTGGTGGATTCTCTTAAGTTTCAGCGCAGAGCCTTGGAGGATAGCGTAGATCCTCAAGGGGGTGATTTTCGGGGGTCGGCCATTCCAGAAATGCTCTCTGGGCTTTTCTGGGTTTGGTGAGTAGAGGCTGATTCCAGAGTTTCAACTTATTCCGAGTAGGGGAGTAGCCCCAGATACTCTTCTTGTTCCAGCAGTAGCAGTTACATGGCAGTTTTCTAGCAGCTAGGATGCAGATCAGAGAGTAGCCATTCCATCAACATTCTGAGAGTATTTCTTCACTTGCCTTGTGCAAGTCTAGGTGCCATCATTCTGATCACCTATTGTACTCACTTATATTTCTCAGCATAATAAAATGGCTCAGCTATCTCTTTTCATTTCTTGAGTATCTGTTACATGTTCTATATATATGCTATTGTATGCTTGGACTACTGTTATGTTTCTTCTCGAGCATTCCAGTTACTATACCACTTGGTGTGTTTTTCCCCATACTCTTAGACAGAGTCTGGAAAGGGCCAAATAGCCTCCAGATCTCACCCTCTTTTCAGAGGTGAAATATCTAGTAAATGCCCTCCCATTCCATCTCTGGTTGGAGTTTTCTTGTGTTTTAGAGATATCCCTGAAAAGGGATATTACAGTGGTATCAGAAAAGGGATATTACAGCATGTCTTTCTCTTAATTGATAGGCCATATCTGTATCAAATCCCTCAAGGAATTTGAGAAAAATAGATTAAGGTGTAGGTTTAAGATTTGCAGGTATTGTATTGTAGACATTATTGTGCCTAGTGCAATAGTCTTGGATAGACTCAGTAGGAGATATTTTCAAGGCATCAAACTCAAACAAAATTTGAAGGGGGTTCTTTTTCTTTTCCCATTTATTTAAAAATATTCTATGAAATATAGCTAAATCAGCTACACGACCAGGAGCTAAATTTTTGAACCGTTTTTTAACTTCTCCTGTCAAACTCTAGGCAAATAACCTCATATGGACATCTAACTCATCAATTTCATAAATTTCAGAGAAATCTGTCATTTTAGTTACATGTTGTTGAGCAGTATATTGTGAAATTCCATCAAACAGTGGTACATTTTTTTGGTAATATTGAGGCATGTCATGGAGGTTTTGGGGTAAGACAAGGGGAGCATACCTAGCAACCATGGCTTGAAGATTTACTGAGATGGGAGGTATAATAGTAATGATAGGGGCAGTGTTGGATATGGTAGTTGATGAACTGAAAACTGTAGTTGAAGAGCTGGGAAATGAAGCTGGTGTAAATGGAATTGCTGGGAAATAAAGATGTGGTGCTTATAAAATCTGAACGCAAAGTAGTGGATACAGTGGATTGAATGGATGAAGGAAATAATATCCTAGGCTGCAAAGGCAATCTAGGAATGAAATGGTCTATAGATGAACTTGCAGTAGTATCTATAAATGAAGTAACAACATATAAAGATGAATTTGTTGTTGGTATTATTATTGTATGCAATTGAGAAACTGGAGGTTTTATGTAAGACAACAAATAAGCTAATTCAATAGCTTCATTAATATATTTAATCAATGAAACATTAATTTTTTCAACTATATTTTGATATTCCGATTTATTTGATTTTGTTCCTACTGAAATATTTTTATGTTTTGCATTCAAAAATGAAATGAAAACAGGATCTATAACAGTATTTTTCAAATCAGTTTCAGATTTAGTTTTAAACATTGAATATTCAAACTTCAGATCAAAATCAATATCATTTAAACTCACTAACCCTTTGGGTAAAGAATTGGCTTTTCTTAATGGTACTTCAGTTTCTAAATTGACAGTTTGTTTTTTCTTTTTACCAATCTGATCTGGGTTATCTACTATAACTGCAGGTTTAGGATCCGGGTTAGACCTGGTATCGTAGGTTTTCCTAAAAGCCAAAATGACTGTTTTGAATACCCAAAACCTATAAAAATAATATTAAAGTAAAAAGATAATTGAAAGATCTTCCTTTAAGACTAAATTTAAGACTGGAGATTGGTTAGTTCCCCAGTATGGTCGCCAGTATATTATCACTCTAGTAATTTCTTAAGTTGTGGGATTTTGAGTTTTTAGTCAAAGAATACTAGAGGTAACCACAAACCTACTTCAAACTCTAGGATCTAGCCTTCCTAAAGTTCAGAGAGGGCTCTCTCTTTAAGATTTATCTTTGTTTAAATTTGTGAATATTAGGCTAGTTATGAAAGAACAGTTGGTTTTGTTTTAAATGGTTTGGTGGGAAAAAATCACTCAAAGGTAAAATAGGGAGAAATCTACTTTTCCATTGGGCTATGGAGTCTAAATCAAGCTAGCAACACTAGAAATCAAGGCTAAAAGGTACAAATATATTCAGGGCAAGGTAGATAACCCTTAGAGATTTGGGAAAGTGTTTTTTTTTTGTGAGGTGGTATTATCGGGATAAAGGGCACTAAAAGATCCTTTGATCCGGAAAATGGAAGTAGATGGTAGAGTTCAAATGGGAGTGAGAGCAACTAAGAATTCTCAACATCGAAAATCAGAAGAAAACATTAAAATGGAAACTAGTTAAAGACAGGGAGCAATTGACTAATCCTTAGTAATAATCCTAGTTACACATTCAAACAGAACAAACAAAAAATGAATGCATGAAACTTAGAAAAGGAAACAGTGACCAGTAGGAAGTACTTCATTTATCAGCTTATCACAGGGATCTTGAATTATGATGACAGATAGCTTGTCCAGTCTGCTACTTTGAAATCAAACACAATAGCCTCCAATGTTCAGCAAAAATGTCTATAGTAAAGTCTAGCAGTTTTATTCCACACTTAATACTTCTAATGTAGAAGTATTTATACAAAATGTAGTTACAAATATCCTAGGATAAATCTAGGAATATCTTTAGGAAAAAGAAAATATCTTTCCATAATAATAAGGACAGCTCCTTAACAGATCAGCAAGCTGTCCTCTTATCCAAAATAAATAGGATTGTTTTATCTAACAAGGATATTTTGATTGACTAGTTGTCCTGCTTGCTGGCTGCTAGAAAATATCAGGCTTTTGACTTGCCTTCGCTGACACTCTTTCATCTGATACTCTTTAACTGATACTCTTTAACGCTACTACAGTTTCACTGTTTTACTACTGTAAAAATATGTCTTTTTGCAGTAAAATCAGCAAACTATTTTTTTATTTCACTGTTCTTTTTTACCGCTTTCTTGACTATTTCTTGAAGGTAATCTTTCTTCACATTTTTACCTCTCATTGTTACATTAAATCAGTAAATTTTTGCCACTTTTCTTCATTGGGAATTTTGACATTCTTTAGCTTCCTAAAATTCTCATCAGCCTCTGTGTATTTAACAAAAGTGGGCTTGAAAACAAAAAGATGTTTAATCTCTTGTTATAAAAAGAACAAATCTTCAAAATGCTGAAAGAGGACTTTTCTTGTGGGAGTGCCTTGTGGTAATGGTTTGGTGACTTGTTCCTTAGCAAATTCCCTGATCTTTTTATCATAATATTTTTGGGGCATTAGTTTCTCATTAAAAACTTGGATGTCTGGCAGACCCCTCTGTACTAAGTTTGTGTATTTCACCATAAACTTTGTTATGGCAATGTTCATTGATTCACATTTCTCTTCCAAATTGTTCAACAAATTCTTGTTAGTTACAACCTTTTTAATCTGTAAGATTGTTTCTGTTCTGTCCAATACCTGTAATTCCTCCAATTCTGCCCTGTTCTTGTTGTTCTAGAATGTGATGATTTTTAAAGCCTAAGCAGGCTTATCGGTTAACTCATCCTTGGTATTTTGAATGTATGCCTGAGCTGCTAATAATAAATCTCTCTGCTCATATATAACCTGAATTGAAGGCCATTGAGTGTGAATGGCTTCAATTATGTTTGTCCATAGATGATTTTTTACAAATGAAATGTGCTCAGTGAAAGTTAGCTCTTTTTGTAAGTCCTTGATTTTTTCTCCAAGTCTGATTGCCTTATGTTCATGGGTTTTAACATTTATCAGAGCTAACTTATTTGTAGCTTCAAGTTTATCAATCATATTCTTTAGGCTATTGATTTCATTATTTTTCAAAGACATTTCCTCCATAGCTTTATCAATTTGGCTTGCTTCATCTTTTTGTTGAACATGTGTACTAGAAGATTCTATTGCTGAAGTAGTAGCTGAAATCACTGGCACTATAGTTTTCAGTGGTTCTTTTGGTGCTAGTTTCTCTCCTAATGTGGAAGCCATTGTTGTGGTAATCACTAGTATAACTGAAGGAATGATAGGAGTATCAGTTTATTTTACAGTTTCCTTCTCTTGGACAAGCTGGTCCATTTGGGATTCCATTTCTTTGATCTGAGCAGTTAATTCGAGGATGAGCTTCATCGTATCTTCTTTTTCAATTTGATCTTGAAGGATTTCTTTGGTTTGTGGATTCTCACTTTAAGGAAGCTAAATGTTGTTTCCTCAAAGCTGCAATATCATCATTCTTTTTCTTAACCAACAATTCTACTGCTTGAATATTTGAGGGATCATATCCCACCTGTAAAACTAAATCCTCCAAGGCTTTAATCCTTAGGTCCTTTACATACAAATATCCCTTGTCTAACTTCATTTGATCCTGCATATTAAGAATAGTATTCTGTAACTTGGTAGCACTCATTGCTTTAGTCACCACTGTTGAATATAACATTTCAGAGCTATGTCTATGAAATTCAATTTGGTCCAGCTCATGAACATTTTCAGTGTCTACCTCAAACTCCACCTTTTTATAATCTGCCACTATTTTTGGTGCTGAGGTAGTTGGTTGCAAAAATGACATAATAATTTTGTTTGTAGAATAATCAAAGGTTGTCAATAGCCTATTTCGATTCCCAAGTTTTTGCTTGAGGAATTGAGAATATATTTCTGATTTGATTTCCTCATTCTTCTACTTTATCTGCTTATATTTCTCCTTGATGTCTAAATATTTTTCCTCAGTTGTTTGTGAGGAAGAGGCATATTATTTCTTTTTTCAATCATTTGAGTGTCATCTTTACTTGTTGTTTTTTCTTTTTCAATTTCTACAAGTATTTCATTCACTATCACTATTGCTTCATCATTATTTACTTCTGGAGCATTTGTATCTTCAATGTCAATTACCTTTTCTTTCTCAATTGAACTAAATTTAAGCCTTTTATTATAAATCAGTTTGAATTTCGTTTCTGTAGTTGTTTTTGTTGTGTATGCTCCTTCTTCTCTGCCTATTTTTGTTGATATTTCTGGCTGCTTTACAACTTCAAGAGCTTGTGTTGTATTCATTTTACCTGTTGTCTCTGTTGTACTAGTTGTATCTGTTAGTTTATTTTCCATCCATTCTACTTGGTTGGAAAATTTCTCAATCTCAGGTTTAAGCTCATGTATGAAGGAAGGAAATTTTCATTTTACCCTTAGACTGCTCAAGATCCCTTGAGAATCATAGTTCCATGGAAAACTTTCTTGAAATTTAAACTCTGCTAATCTCTCTGTGATCTCTTTTTCTGCATCTCTGTTTTTTATGATAAAGGGACCAACCTGATTCTTTAACTTAAATTGAGTCTTTTTTCTAGCAGCCATGAAATTAATAGAATTAGAATTGAGAATATGTCTCAAATACTCTAGTGCAAAATTCTCATGCTCATATATCTAGGCAACTTATAAGGTAATAAGTTGGATCCAAAAACTCTTAACTTTGTATGCTTCTCATGTAGATACCAATCTCCCACTTTACCCTGTTCTAAAAGTTGCGGGATCCTTTTCATTTCTTCACTCACTCTCGGATGTTCTACTTTATTCAAAATGTTCATTGCTGGATGTAGAAAGAGGTCTGAAAAATCTGTGTAGGTGAAATCACTACCCTCTTTCCTGAGCAAGGAAGTCTAGAAGATAATGGATAAAGGTTTACCCTCCAGGTCCATCTTTTGCAATGCAATAGGAAATCTATCAGCTTGAAAGAATAAGAATAAGTGAAACAGATAGGATGAGTATCTAAAAACCCCTTCAGTGGGTAATTTGGTCAACTAATAATGTATATTGTTGGCTATGAAACCAGCAAAATCAAAGATGATTGAAGGAGGTTGGTCTGGGGACAAGGTGGATAGAAAACCTAGAATGGAATCATCAATGAATCCATGTGTAAAGTATCTAAGTATAAAAGATAGCATAGAAATAATATGTCTAGACCCTTTTGGGAATTTAGCAGTGGAGTAAAGAGGGTTTAACTTAGGAATGTCAACATGGGAAGGCATAAAGTTTTGAAATATCATGAACTTATTAGGAAAGTCTAGACCTAAGTACAACTGGGTCAAAGCTTCTATAGTCAGGGGGACTGATTGAGGATCAAACTGTAATTGAAGCATTTGATTTATTGATTCTGTTGTGATGGTAAAAAGGATTTCTCTATCAGCACTGATTATGGCCATTTGATCTGGATCGTAATATTTTTGACATAATATGATAAGATCTTGGCCTGGGTCGGTCAATGGAACTATATATTTTGGCAAATGAGTCTCCCAAATAGGCATTTCATCCTTGTCCAAGTATTTATCATAACACCAATTATGTATTTCCAAGAGGTTGAATTCTACAATAGGATCAATAATTTTTTAGTCAATATCAGTCAATGGGAGGCTTTCTACAGCAGCTACAGGTGGCTGGAGGGGATTCACTGACACAGTGGATTTAGCAGTAAGGACTGGAGTAGATTTAACATCTTTAGATCCTTCAGATTTAGGGGGTTTGGATCCCCTAGGCTTAGTTGGTTTAGATCCTCCAAGTTTAGCTGTGCTCTGCTTTTTAGTCATTCTGGGATATTTATGCAAGATTAAATTGTTTGTAGAAGTTATTTTTCTTTTTCAGAGGATGAATTAGGAAATTTTTAAGCAAAAGATAGTCTCTATTGGTATTTTTTGCTCAGTTAGGCTTCTTAGAGGATGTAAACTAGCATAAGACAGGAAACGAGGGTTTCCTGAATGGATCTTGATTGAAAAAGGATCTTTTAAGGTATATTTAGGCTTCAAACCCTTTTCTGTTTTTAAGTTTGGTCTTCAGGGGCTTTAAAACTTGAGGAAATTGTCTTTAAGGAGTGATTTTTGCAATATAGAACTTCCTGGAAAAAATTGGCCAGGGTTTGGCCTATTTTTGGGGCTTTTAGGCAATTTTAAGCCGGTCAAAACTCTTAATCAAGGGCCTGGTTTAATCACTGATGGTCTAAAATAAATTTGCAGGTGTTTGTTTGTCAGAAAATACTTTAAGATGAACGTATTTGGTTACATGAAAAATGTTTTGAGAGGATCGTGGTTGAATCTGAAGTCTGCTAGTATACTGGTGCAGTGAATAATTCTTTATCAGTTCTTCAATGGTGAATTTTTATTGAAATTTAGGTCCTTCTGGGCATAAGTCGACAATTGGGGCAAAAGGTTCTTACACAGTCGAGAGTAAAGAGAACTAATGGATACACTGCGCGATAATGAACCAATATGCGTGTTTCAAAGGTTTTAAGCTTATTTTAATTTTGTTTGGTTTATCATTTATTGTAGGTCAAATCATGGGAGGGAGCGGTTTAAGTTTAAAATGTGAAACCCAATAGTGGTTTTCGCATTCAATTCAGGTAGTAAGCAAATGAACACGATCGTATGAGAAAATGTCACATTTCAGGAGGCAGAATGGGTAAAACAACCCATTTCGCGTTCATTTTTCCTTTGGGTGGATGATCATTTTTTAGACGCAATATTAATTAGAGACCGTTAGATCTTACAATCGGGAGCGAAGGGTCACGATTAGCTAGGAAGATGCGACTAAAGGAATGGTGGGATCGGGGAAATTCTATGCGCTAGGCAGTTTAAAAAAAGTTTAAACCTTTGTTTTTTAATGGATAAAGGTTTAAAGTATGTGTAGGTGGAGCTTATGTATACGGGACGATATATATATATATAAGGGGGTTAAATAATTCTATATATACCTATATAAAAGGGTTTATATAAATGGGTGGAGGCGCATCAAGCGAGGTTATATGATTAATCCTGGGTTAGCCCATGTAAAGCTTGGGGCTTTGCATAGCGAGGATAGAATAAAAGGAAAAGACTCAAAAATGTGATGAATGGGGGAGTATGTTTAGTTTTAAACATACACATGGGCTGGTAATTGATTTTATTATATAGTTTTAAACCATAAAGGGTCTAATAACCATAGGGGGCGGGGTATTTAAATAAGGCTAGTTTTAGACCAAAGGGCGCATTTTTTTTGGTTTTTAATTTAACATGTGGATAATATCTTTGGTCCAAAATCTTTATAATAGTGGGTTTTGGGGTTATTTAAAATAAAGGGATTGATATAGATAGGATAAGGTATTTTTAGGGAATTAATAAAGTAAGTTAAAAGTTAATATGACAAGGGGAAATGGAATACACAAAAATACACTAAATGACTAAGTAAAGTGAATAAGATAAGGCAAAGCTTGTCATTTCATGATTTCACTATTTCACTTAGGATAGAGTGTTTTTTGAGGGTTTTTGTATGCTTTATGAATGAAGGAAGTCAATTAAATGAGATTTTAGGTTTCATTAAGTAAGAAAGAGTCTTTACTTATGACAATGAGTTAAAAAGTGTGAATGAGGGGTAAATAATGGTGAAAGGGGATTTTATCATAAGAACTCAACATTTTCCACTATCCAATCATCGAGCCTTGGATCTGGTCCCAAAAGAAGTTAGAGAAATGCTCTGAACCTTTTTTACTAGTAGTATAGAATATTGAATACTTACAGGGAAAGGGAAATTAGTGATTTTAGCCCGGTGATGAATATTACATGCTTTTTTCCACTTCTTTCTACCTACCCAACATTACTCTAACATTTTTTTCTTCCTTTTAGCAGGTGCATTTAGGCTTGCAACCTTGAAACATTTATTCTTTTGAAAACATAAACTATCTAATTCTACTTATTTCATCAGAGGGCTCAGATTAAACTGATGAGCTCCTCATTATTCTCTACCTATCTACTGATTTGTCAGGATTAAACTGCCTGACAAAACTTTATTCACTATCTAAAACATGGAAATTGAAAACATGACAAGTCAAGTTTAAACAGTTTAACTCATCATGGATTATGGCATTTATTGACACTCTGCCATAATCATTTGCAAAAAGTAAAAAGTAGTGGAATTTAGACTTGCACACTTTCATGTTTTATTTTCATATTTTTTCTTTTTCTTTTTGGGTCGATATATTTTTTAAGTCCTTTGATCTTTCTTTTAGGACTTTTTACCCTCTTTTTGATTTTTTTTTTTCAAAATATGGGAAAACAACTTGCAGAAAGCAAGGTACATACATATTTTACAAGACTATCAAAATTCAATTCAAAATTATGAATCCTATATTTATAGGACCCTAACACAGAGGATAAGTGAAAGTGGCCTCTTGTGGCATGGGATAATGTCTGCAGGGCCAAGGCGTTTGGGGGGGGGGGCGGGGCTGGGCCTCCAAGATCCTGAGATTGTGAACAGAGCATGTGGTGAAAAGCTCTGGTGGAGGTGGCTCAAGGACAAAAACTCTCCGTGGGCCTCTTTCTGCAGGGCGAAGTATACAAGGAATTGGCAGAGACGGGATATGGTTCGAATGACAGGGGAGATAAGAGGGTAGTTGATCTGGAATTCGACTTGGGCCAACAGGGAAATTGTTCAAAAGCATTGCTTCTGGGATATTCGGAATGGGGAACAACCCTCTTCTGGGAGGATGCCTGGAAACAACAACCTTATTTGAGGAATCCTCAGTATTTGGAGCTGCAACGAAGATGTCAAGCCAATGGTCAGTTTATTGTGAAACACTACTGGAAGGAAAGCCCACAAGATCTTAATTGGAGACACTAGATCTTTGAGACCTAAGTTGAAGGCAGGGGAGAGCAGGAAACCGTTTCTACCCTCTAGCTGGAGCTTGATAAGAGAAGGATTCAAATGTCAGGGGATCAAGACCAGTTGTGGTGGGGTCAGTGGAAGGGAGGAGCTTTTAGTCTCGGGGAAGCAAGAGCCCTATTGGAGAGTCGAGAGGATGAGGAGAAGGCTCCCTGGGTGAGAAAGGTCTGGGATGCTAACCTATGGCCAAAAATTAAAACCTTCCTCTGGATGGTCATGCAAGGGAGGATTCTGAACTGGGATAATCTCATTAAGAGAGGTTTCACTGGGCCCTCAAGGTGCACTATGTGTTGTCAAATGGAGGAATCAACTAACCATTTGTTAAATACCTGTATTTTTGCGGCTGAGATCTGGGATTGGGGAGCTACCATCTTTCGTCAGTCGGATAGAAACAGAACCTCTATCCAAAGAAAAATTGAGAATTGGAGGGACAATCTCACCAAAAACTAGATTGTTAATTTTTTTTGGAACCTGCTCCCAGGTTGTATTGTCTGGAATGTTTGGAAGGAACAAAATTTTCGGATTTTCCAAAACAGATAATGACCTACTCAGACTATCAAGGATCAAATTATTCATCAGATGAGGGAAATTGTCCTTATCTATGTGCAATCCTTGCTGACTGAGAGACCGCCGAACCACGAGCTTGCCATTTTGGAAATCTTCAGACTGAGTAACCCTGTTCTGAGCAGCAGGGGTCTGAGCCCATGAGAACCGCAGGCATGACAACATCCATGGGTTCCTCCGTGTATGGGCTTCTTGAAGTTGAACTTTGATGGGGTGGCTCGAGGAAACCCTGGTAAGGCAGGGTTTGGAGGCATCGTCAGAGATCACCATGGGCAGATTGTTTACGGGTACTATCACTCGCTGGGTGAAGCCACCAACAACGAGGCTAAATTTTGTAGCAATGGAAAGAGGCCTTGCTATTCTAGTTCAGGAAAATATGTCAAACGTCATCATAGAAGGGGACTCAACACTTGCTATCAATGCTGCAAAACGGATTCACAACGGAGCTTAGGTGGCTAAGGTAACTGTACACTGGAGGTTAGCTTATGTCACTTTGTTGATCGCAAAACACCTGAGAATAATCAGAAGGGTGGAATTATGCATTGTTCGAAGGAAAGCAAATTTTCTCATGGACAGGGTGGCTAATGAAGTGGTTGAGCACCGAAGTTAGTGTCTTGAAACGAGTTGGCAGCTTTGGCCAGATGGGGAGTTCAAAAACGAATGCGGCCAGATGGCACAGAATGAGAGTGACATAAGAAATGATGGGCAGAACCCCAGAACTATTGATCGTGATGGTGGTGCTGAACTGGCACAAAATGTTCAAGCTGAAGCAGGTGGTTCTGCAACTAGAGATGGGACCAAGATGAATCGAGCATGAAATCTAGTTTGTTGATCTAATGATGTTGTCTTTTTTTATGTGTTTAGTTATAGTAACCTGGCATATATGGCCTAGGGGTAATATGCCCATAGAGCTAGAGAATTATTTATTGGAAATTGTATAAATCTAGGCAGGATAATTGTAGACAACTATGATAGCTCATGTTGTCAAGACAGTAAAAACAGTTTCAGCCCCATCAACTGGTCCGGTTTCCTCTATTCGAAGACTTGTCGTAAAGGTAGTTTTGTAACATTATGTAACTTCACTCTACTCATCTAATATAGATTTATGACTTAACAAAAAAAAAAAACATATAATTAATATACTATATAAAAATAATATAATAAATGTAATATATTATTTTATGTATGAATTTTATATTCCATATTAAATTGATTTGATTTATAACATAAGAAGAAATAATATATAATATAAAAATGAATATCATATATATTCTATAACATTTATATTATTTTTCATAATATAATATATAATATTAATATAATCATAATGAAATGAAATGAGTTGTATTTGAAATTGAAGAAAAAAAATATTGAAATAAATTTAATTTATATTTACAAGTATAATATAAGATTTATATATATTGAAATTTAGATTTGTTTTTTCCCCAAACTATGTTGAACCTAATATAACTTTTTTCAACATACAAAACTAATATACCTTTTTTCATCATACAAAACTAATATGTCTTTTTTTTAATTTTAATGTTTTGTATTACTATTAATATTATAATAATATTATTTATAGATTTGATTTGTCCTAAAATTAGAAGGTTACATTTTTATTTATTTTTATTTCATACGTATAATATATATGTATAGATATTAACTTATAATTAATTTGAAATTGTAATATTAAACAAAATGAGATGAATATATAATTTACAAATAGATATATGAAAATATACAAATATAATATTTATTGAAAATGGTGTAAAGAAAAGAAGATTGTGTAGGGATATGCATTGTTTCTTTCAAAAAATATGAAATGACAATAATAATAATAATCTATTCAAAAAGTGTGAAATGAAGCTTATTATGAGTACTTTACTTTATGACTTTAAAAGTACTTAGAGCACTACCATAGTTAACCATTATTTTTTATCCACCATTGAGAATGTGACAAGTAAGTACATTTAACTCAAGCAATACCACCTCAACCACTATGGATGATGTCATCCCTTAAAATGTGATTAGTTCTCATAAAATGAATTTTGATTGTACATTTTCCTTAGAAGGCCCATTTTACACCTCAAAATTCCCCTAATGGAGGTATTGGAACGTAAGCTTGATAATTTGTTGGATAAGTTCTAGTAAAAGGTTGACCTCCTTGAAAGGATGGTTTCTCTTGATAAAACTGATGCCCTTGGGGAGGTTGTTGTCCTTGAATAGGTTCTGGCCCTGGCATAGGGTACTGCCCTTGAATAGGTTGTGGCCCTGGCATAGGGTATTGCCCTTGAACAGACTATCCTTGAGGAGTATATTGCCCCCCAAGCGGTAAATTGTCACATTGAGAATCAGTTGAAGGAATGTTTCCAGACATCATATAGACTTGTTCCATTGTCAAATTTTCGGTATTAGATTCATTAAGACTAGTTTATTGCGTAAGATTTTCAGAATAAGGAGATGCTCCTGAGAAAGTACCAAAGAGAGACTGGTATCCAGCAGGAACTAATGGGCCACCATAAAATAAAATTTAAAAAAATAATAATAATAATAATAATAATAATCTGGTGATGAAGAAAACATGGATGACCCGCCTGGCATGCTTAATGAAGACATGTAACTACCTCTGGGTATAGAGTAAAAAGGAATGCGGCATGGTGAATAATTGAGAGAATGCTATGTAGAAATTCGTTAAATTGTTGATACCAAGGGTCTGTTTTAAAAGGATTGTAATGGTAAATTGGTTCACTATACCTTAGATCTAAATATTCTTGACACGAAGGAATTGTGATATCTTCTTCTATGTCAGTAATATCTTTGATACTAATCAGGCCAAGAGGAATATTCTCAGTAATGCGAAGCTTCACTCGAGGTGAATGAGGACGACCAGAATTTCGGGCTATGAACTCCCAAGTTGACTGAGACAAAGTAGATTCAGATTCAGGTTCATATATTTCGGGTTCAATAAGTTGAGTATCTGATAAATCACCAGTAGCAGACTCAACCGTGATTACTTCTTAAACTTCTTGTTGTTCTTGATTTCTTCCTACTGTCTAGGGTTTATTTTTGTAATTGTGATGTATTATTATAGATTTTTCCCCTTGTTCAGTAGACCTGGTTCCTGATTGTTGACCTCTTTCAGATTTAAGCTTTTCCAATTGACTCGGTGTATACTCAGGGGGTCTTCTCCTGCATTCTATAGGAGTGTCTCAGTAATTTAGCCACGGTTAATGTTTAACATACGAAATCAAAAAATATATCAACAAAACACACCTAAGGTCGCTAAGAAAACAAGAAATTTGAACACACACCTACATAATCTAAGAGACAAACCACACACAAACAGTATGTTTCCACACTAAAAAAACTAGTTGGTGATGAAATCCAACGTCGTAAAATTTAATGTGAAAATCTTGGCAGTTGGAATAGTTACCCTGACAACCTTCTTAATGAAACATTTAGGTGCAAGTCCCTCCACTTAATCCATCTCGAAGTGAAGAGTACCCTCCGGAAACTCCAATTGAGTCTAGCTGACGTCTACTCCAGGTACAGTGGGACCTTCCCTCCACCGTCACCTTGGGAAAAATCCTAAATATTATGGCCACTAAGGTCACCAAAGGAGACAAATGCACCTAGTGGAATAGTCTACAATCCGATATACATGCAAGGGCAGAGTATCAAGCTCAATCCCCTTGAAGGCTCCTCGACATAGTAAATATGATGTTTGCCAATAAGTGACCCCAGGCTCCTCGACAATGGTTAATTTGAGGTTTACCGTTTGTATTACGTGCACATCTTCTATCTTCGCCAATGAGATAGCTATGATTACCTCACTGGGTCTGACATGATCTCGTGCTTGAATCTTTTAAAAAGAGCTTCCCAGAGTACAAATGCAATAATTGGATTTCCCTACCGCAAGATTCTACCTGTTTGTTTTAACTACTTTAGAATGTTTATTACAACCTATTCCAAAACACTAGCCTAAGCTATATTAGTGGAATAAGCCCTATAAAATGTAAAAATGTCTAGATTGATTTTATCAGGCGTTGTATTGACTTGGTCATTATTTTACACAAAGGGTATGGAGTTGAAAATTTGATGATGTTGTGAAAAGACGCAAAATACTCTAAACGCATCTATTTGACAAATGCAACTCTTTCTTTTCAATGAATTCTATTTAAGTGAAAGTTGAGAGATTTATTGAATTTAAAATACAAACTTCCTCATTCATAAACAAAATCCTTTCTCAAAAGAAGTCAATTTCATTAAGAACTAAATTTCTAAATATGATCAATTTCTCTTTTCGCATAAAATTCCTTTGACAAACAAGTCAAAAACTACAATTTCAACAGTTAATCAATTCCCAAAAGAAAGCATTTCCTAAAAAACCCTAAAAAAGTAAAAATTTCAAAATCAAATCAAAATTCTAATTTTGAATCCAAATTAGGATACCTATGAATGTTTTGTTCATGATTTCACTCAGTTGTTATCAGACTAAGAAACTTCTACTTATCTCAGCAGAAATGAAATCACGAAAGAGTTATTGGTGTTGAATCAGGCTTCAATGATCTAGAATTTTTTCTAGTTTGCAAAATGAATAAAGAACAAATATTCATAAAAGTAAGGTTGGAAATAATCATGATGGATCATGAAGACAAAATCATAAAATCAGTAAGCTAAGGAAAATGAAGGTATCTTCCATACAGAGTAACAGTAAACCAAGGAAAACCCTAACTTATAAAATGTAAACAAGATGATAATCCACACAAGACTCAAAACTGTTGAAAGGGAGTTCTCACACAGGATTTGAAAACTAGAATAGATCAGGGCAAACTTCAAGAATTTGGTTATCTGCCTCTGAAAGAGAGAAATTTATTTTTTTTTAAATTCTCCTAGGGGTGTCTAGCTTATTAGTTGACAACAGTGAGCATGGGCACTGGATTGAACTAAGAAGTCGCGCAGGTTATCGCTCTGTCTTCAAAAGAAAACCGCGCAGGCAAGGAAAAAGTTGGAAAAAATAAAAAATGAGTTTTCTTTCTAAAATATTCTAAAAATTTATCTACCCAACCACACTCATAGAAGTCAAAATCAAAAAACTAATATTTCAAATTGAATAAAAACAAAGAAAAATAAACTCAAAATTTCCCCAACGGAATCGTCAATTTGTTACGTGTATTAATCCCTCTTACTGACAAGAGTGATCTCCCTAGTACCCTAATGAGTAACTAGAAACAAAGATCCATTTTAATACCTCTTTCTCTAGATTTTTTTTATTTTAAGATCATTATAATAGTAAATTAGAGAGGACATGCTCCTACCTTGAAATCCAAACGTCTGATGTAGCCCTTTGTCTCATTGCTCCAAAGTAGTTCTCCAATGATGAGTAGAACCTACAATCAAAGACAAGAAAAATAATCAAAGCATTTGTAATATATAATAATCAAAAATTACTAATCCAAATTAGTGATCAAGGAATCTAGGTATTGAAATTATTCCAAATGAATACAAAAACAAGACAATGAGAAAAAGAGATCCATATGTATTATCATAAATTAGAGAGAGCAATCTTACAACTAGATGCTTTGATGTTGTACAGATTCCTCCCGGGGTCTGAGCAATCATTCTCCTTCAGTCTAATAAGCCTTCCTCTCTAGAATAACCAGCATGAACTCATAGGCATAAAGGTGTAATATTCAATGTACCAACAACAACTCACTAGTATAGAAAGTATGCACTCTATGAAGTCTCTTCAGCTTAGAAACTATATAGATTAGCTTCTAGTATTCATAATCTACCTTCTCCTAATCCCTAAACCTGAAACTTGAGCTCAATTTATAGGGAGATCGAGGTAGTTTTAGTTCCATAAAGAGATTGATGGATTCCTCTCATGAAGGGATTTGAGTTCCTTGGACCAAGGGATAAACTCCATGAGTGGAGGGATAAAGCTCAAAAAGGTGTGACTCTAGAGGCTTCCAATTGGGAGAGTATTCGACCAACTAGGCTTCTAGAAGTTACTTTTTCTTTTTAATTTCTTTTCACGGGGGTGCGCAAGTTTTAGTGGCAAACAATGTGGCAATCTTCGAGGCTAATGGAAGGATCATCAGCGCATGCACAGGGAAAGGCTAGTAAAACCGTGCAGGCAGGCTTTTAGGGGTTTTATAGAGCTTTTCTCCAATTTCCAAGACTTGATTCAGGAACATCAGTGTTTTTGACCTCTAAGGGAACATGATATGGATGGTAATAGACCCATATGAATAGTCAAATTTCATGGTGACAAAATGACGCGTAACAAGTACGTCCTGAAAGAGCATCAGATGCCAGATGCTTACCCAATCCTCCATTATTTCTTCCCAAGTGAAGACAAGAATAATGTGTTTATCTCTCCCTCTTAATTAGGGAGGTATATCTATTCTAACAAAGGAATGTAATCATTCCTACAAAAGGAATTTACCTAAGCTCCCTCTTGGCTTAGGAATTTCCAAGTTTCTTCCAAGTAAGAAACTTGTTTCTAGGCTCCCTCTTAATTAGGGACCTATAGAATCTCCTCAAATGATGGGACAACCTGTTTCTTGAATAAATCCTCCTTACGATGTCATGAACTTCTATTCATTATCAAGGAGTCTTCATGTTTGGGACTTCTACATAGGGCACCGACCATCCATCACTTTCATTCATGAGTCATCCATGTCATCATTGGAAAGTGATCCATCAATCCATATATGACCTTCCTGCATGCCATGTTTACTTAAGGATATTCATCCTACTACATGTGGATCGGTGGTGGAAGACATCCATATATCTTCCCTTGGCATCCCTTCATAAACCCATCCAGATAAAGGAATAAACATTTAAAATCAACCTTACCTTTGTGATGGTCTTTCATCATGACATCTTTTAGTTTACATCCAAATCTTGCATACATATCAACACATCTCCCAAAGATATATATTTTCAAGGGTATCTTTCTTTTTCATACTTCATCATTCTTTATATCTTTCTTGGTCTTTAGGATGTTGATTTCCTTTTCCATGGTTGCATATTCCATGATCTCTTCCTTCCTTTCGTCACACATTTCATTCCCAGGAGCTTCTATTTGAAGATCCTCAATCGTTTTCAACCACCTCATACTTCATATGAAGACATATTATGTTGATTTCATCTAGTGAATGTGTGACCCATGAATTCCTTCATTTTTTCGAGGGAGGAGATCCTTCCCTTTTAATCATGTTCTTAATATAGAACATTGTAATCATATGACATGACTTCCATCATACATATCTCATTTTTCCTTTAGGTTATCCATGCTTCCTGCAATATTTTCCTTGATTGAAAGAGCTTTAATCCCTTGATCTTCTTCACTTTTATGTCATCACACCACCATCCCATGAAAACACTTTCTTTCCCTAATGATCGGTGAACCTTTCAATGAATTTTCCTTCAGAGAATCTTGAGGATATGAAGTATCCCCATCAGAAAATGTTTCCTTTGACAAATGTAGGATGAACCTTGTACTATATGACCTTGCCACTTATGTTTCCAATGATATTCCTATGAGTTATATCCTTGACTTCCATAGATTCTAACCATCTTTCATGCTTTTCTATGATGATGTCCTGAACTCTTGTTCCCAATGCTTCTATGATGCCTTGATGCATCCTATTTAGTGAATCATGATATCCATATCTTGCAATCTTAGTCACCGGGTTCGGCGAACCTGAAGGAAAAAATTCGAAGTTCGCCGAATTTAATCGGCATCCGAAAAAATTCGATTGTGTTCGGCGAACACAAAGCCGAACCTCATGCCGAGCATAATACCAAACACGAACATGAAAAAAATTCAATTAAATTCGTTTTTTTTAATTAAATTCGGCAAAAAAATCGAGTTTAGGTTTGGCATTTGGTAAATTGGTAATGGGTTTGCGGCATTGTTGCTCGAACTGCTCATGAAAAACTTACTGCTCATGAAAAACTTACTCTCAGCCCGACGCCACAGCAAACAGGTTACTCTCGGCCCAACGAAAAACTTACTCTCGGTTACAGCCTACAGGCTTACAGCGCACAGCCGCCACAGCGCACAGCCGCCACAGCGGACAGGTTACAGGCTTCCAGACTCGTCACTCCACAGGACCACAGCACACTATTTGTAAATTGTGTCCAGACTCCACAGCGCACAGCCGCTTAGAGTTAGCTCCACGGGCTCACAGTCTTTGTCCACAGCGCCACAGGCTAGCTGCTACACAAGCTCACATTGTCGGCCCGGGCTCACAGTTCTCACACGTAAGTTCACTCGGCCTCAGTCAGCTTCTGGCATTTTCCATAATTAAAATAAAATACATTTACATCGTCTTGACTCTTGATCTATCCCTTTAGACTTGCTTCGAGATTGATGCCAAAATACCCTTGCTACAGTCTGTAAAACATTCTATAAAAGAGCTCATAATTTTGGAAAGTTCCAAAAAGTGTCTCAAAAGCTGCCATGGATCATATCACAAATGAGCACAATTTATACTAGAAATTTACCCAGACAATCACCAAGGTATAATGCAACCATAGTGTGCAAGATGCTTCAGACATGCCCTTCACAATCGAGCCATAACATTTGCAATTAATGCTTAATATGAATCTAGAATGAGTCAAGAAATGACTGATTAGGAGGTTGAAATTTGCACAGTACCCCTACAATGATGGCTCAGATTAAGACGTCACAACTTCAGTTCACAAGGCTCCTACAGAAAAGGGTCAGATAAGGCTTACCAAAATGCCGAGTTGCCTCCCTAAGTAGGCTGAAACTCCACCCTAGATTTTCTCAAGAAAACGATGAGAATAATTCACTACAATTTCTCTCAGATTAGTACATAGAGTCAATGGTTTGGGCTCTTATTCTCCTTATAGAAGGCCAAAAAACATAACACAGAACTATGCTTCAGGATTAGCAAGAATGTGCCAAAATAAGTCTTAGATGGATTCAGAAATTGATTAAGACGTTTTGCTCCAGAATTTTTATTAGGTCCCAATCATGTACAATTATGACCTCAACAAAACTCAGACATAATAGAGAACAAGAAGGCCGAATGCTGTCAGAGTAGATCTTAGATTCACCTTGATTCGCTGCTTAGAAATGCCCTACCACAGGACCGAAAACAATTCCTCAGTAACCAGCCCTAGATTCATCCACAGACTCAGCAGGTGATTATGGTTCAATATCTGGGCATTTTGCATGTACCAGAGTGCCATTTTCTTTTCCTATTCTCTGACAGAAACTGAACTATTGGTGTCCACTGTCGATTAATGCTATTGTGAATTTGTGATAGGCTAGGCCCTCAGGGTTACTGTAGTCTGTAATGCCTCATAAAATATTAATAACACAGGCTTTAAATTTTTAATCTGTCCTTTATTTGTAAGTCTGTTTATTAAAAAAAAAAAAATTACAGTCTAGCAGAATTACAGTACAATCATAATGCAAAATTTAAATTATTTAAATTACAGTACAGTCAATGAAAAATTATTTAGAACTAATTCTAATGTTATTTAAAAAAAAAATTGCAGACATTTCACCCACTGTGATTCACTTCAGCAATCAAGAGTCAGGACAATGGCACCCCCAAAATCAACTCAGGTAGCATGGAATTTTGTTAGAAAAGATGGGAAAAATCTTGTGTGTGAGATTTGTGGGCATCAATTCACTGGTTCTTTAACTAGAGTTGTGGATCACCTTCTTAGTATTAGCAATGGAAGTGGAGGAGGTGTTGAGGGCTGCACTAAGATCTCAGATGAACAAAAAGCCGCAGTGGAAAAAAGCTATTCCTCTTCAAAGGCAGAAAAGGAAAAAAAGAAGCAGAAGAGGCAATGAATTGAGAGGGAGATTTCCGTCTCTTCCTCAAACACATTCACCACTAATTCAATGTCAGCCATTGGTGGATCAAGTTCTACTACTGTAAAAACAGGTGGAACCAAAACATTAACTCAATTCTGGAAACCTGTGGAGAGATAGGAAGTTGATGATGCTTGTGCAGAATTTTTTTATGCATGTGCAATTCCCTTTAATGTGGCCAGGAGTCCATATTTTAAAAATCTAATTAAAAAGGTCATTGATTTTGGAAAGGGCTATGTTCCTCCCGGATCTAAAGCTTTAAGGACCACTTTGCTAAAGAAAACAAAAGAAAGAATCACAACAAAATTGTCTGAGATAAAAGAGTCTTGGAAGCATACAGGGTGCACAATTTTGAGTGATGGTTGGCCAGATTTGTGTCATCGCCCATTGATCAATGTGCTTGTTTACAGTCCTCGAGGGGTACTTTTCTTGAAGGCAGTTAATGCAATGGATCAGGTGAAGACATCATAATTTATTTTTGAAATTTTGGATGAAGCAATTCAAGAGGTTGGGGTGGAAAATGTGGTCCATGTTGTTACAGATAATGCATCAAATTGTGTTGGTGCAGGGAGAATGATTATGGAAAAGTATAATCATATTTATTGGGCCCCTTGTGTAGCTCACTGTTTGGATTTGATGTTGCATGATTTAGCCAAATTTCCTTGGGTCAATGAAACAATACGAAGAGCCAAAACAATTGCAAACTTCATCATCAACCATCATCTCACTTTGAGCATATACAGGAAGAATGCATCTAAAGAGTTGTTGAGGCCTTGTGATACAAGGTTTGCTACTTTCTATATTGCTTTGAAAAGAGTTTTTGAGGAAAAAGGAAGCATAAGAGCTGTTTTCTGCAATACTGAGTGGGAAAGATCTCCCCTTTCAAAGAAATCTAAGGGGAAACATGTTGAACAAATAGTGTTCAATAATGGCTTTTGGGAAAATGCAGACAAGGTTTTAAAAATATGTGGCCCAATTGTTAATGTGCTCCGCATGGTTGATGGTGACAAAACTTGTATGGGTTTTGTTTATGAAAGTATTGATCGTTGCAAAGAGGCCATTGCAAGTGCTTTTAATAATGTGGAAGCTGATTACCAGGAGATATGGGAAGTAATTGATCAAAGATGGAAGATGATGCATAGTCCATTACATGCAGCAGCATGTTATTTGGACCCTAGATTGTTTAGGTTACCAAGACATAGGGATGAAGAAGTCATGAATGGACTTATTCATGCTATTGAGAAGCTACATCCAGATCCAGCAATTGCAGGTTTGGTCAGATCTCAGTTGAGGGCATACAGGTTATAAGAAGGGCTATTTGGTACACAATCAGCAAAGTATGATAGGAGCAGAAGTGATCCAGCAGTATGGTGGGAGTTTTATGGTCCAGGGGCACCAGAATTGCAAACTTTTGCAATTCGTATCTTAAGTCAGGGATCAAGTGCATCAGCGTGTGAAAGTAATTGGAGTTCCTTTGACCACATTCATTCCAAGAAACGAAATAGATTGTTATATAGAAGATTAGAAGATCTTGTTTATGTTCGTAGTAACTTGCACTTGGCTTTGAAAAATGTGTCAAAAGAGTCATCCAATTCCTCTACTCCGTACATTGATCCTGTTCTTAATGCATCAACGGATGAAGGCGAAGCTGATTTTTACAATGATAGTGACATTGACAGGGAACTGAGTGATGAATCTGATGCTGAGGCATCTAGCGGATTCACAACCCATACTGCTCTTGATGATATAGAACTTTTTGATATCACAAGTGGGCCACCAGAACATCAAGAATAAAACTTGTGTTTGTTTTAGACTTCTAGTTTACTTTTTGCTAGACTTCTAGTTTACTTTTTGCATGAACAATATTCTAAAACTGCCAAAGTACTTTAAATTTTATATATTTTGAATACTTTTTTATCAGATTGTTTTCAATATATGAAATCTGAAATGGCCCATGGTCTATGATGAATTTCTCACCTTGTTTACTATGTATGGAAGACTGAAGTTGGTTATTTATTGGAATTTTGGCACTCACTTTCACGGTTTATATGTGGAAAATTGAAATGATGTAAATGTTTGAGCAATAATCCTATCATCTTATTTATGTGCATCATATTTATCTTTCAACATGCTTAAAATTGTTATATATATATATATATATATATATAGAGAGAGAGAGAGAGAGAGAGATATATATATATATATATTAATTTCTATATGTCGAATTTTATGCCGAACTTTATCGGAAAAATTTTCGGTGCCGAACTTTATTCGAATTTCAACGTTGCCGAACTCGAACACGAACACGAACCTAGTGACCTAGCTTGCAATAGAAGACTTAGGAATTTGAAAAGAACTAAGGTGAGGAAGACTATCTCAATAATAGTAGAGATCTCTTACTTCCTCTATCTTGGACTTCTTCTTTTCATCTTCCTCCACTTCTTCGATGATATGAGCTTCTTCTCTTTTTATTTTATTATTGACCTTCTTGCTATTAGGACAGTCTCTTTTGTAGCGTCCATATTCTTGACACCCATAACATTGGATTTTATC
The DNA here is from genome assembly GCA_034641835.2 of Pinus albicaulis. Lineage (NCBI taxonomy): Eukaryota > Viridiplantae > Streptophyta > Pinopsida > Pinales > Pinaceae > Pinus > Pinus albicaulis. The sequence goes on from CM076574.1 coordinate 576,275,894, forward strand.
CATGTTCTTTTTATTTTTATGAGGACCAAACTTTCCAAATTGACCCTTTCTTCTTGTCATTGCAGCATAAGCTTGATTTTGCTCACCTGCTCCCACATCACATTTGGCCTTTAGTCTATATTCTTCAATCTTCCAAAATAACCTTAGATCCTGGAATGGAGTAGCTTATTTCTTCCCATAAATACTTGAAGTAAAGTTACCCCACTCCTCTGGTAGTGCATTTAATACCACTGTAGTCATTTCACTATCAGACATGACTTCTCCCAACTCTTGTAGTCGATCTAGGATCTCAGATATCCTCATAAAGTATGAGGCTATTCCATCTTCCTTAGACATCTTCAGCTTGTAGAGTTATTGTCTTAATGAGATGAATTCTCAAACAATTCTTATGGAATACAACTCTACCAGTTTGTCATATATTTATTTTGAAGTTTTGAGTTTAGATACATATGGGATGAGAGGATCCTTGATAGATTCTATGAGAATCCTTTGAGCCCTAACTTCCCCTTTCATATACTTTGCAATTTCTTGAGCATATTATTCTCCTGGTTTGGTGATATATCCTTTGACATGAACCATGACCTCATTTTCAATGAGATTTAGATTTGTCCTTTTCTTCCATGCAAGATAGTTTGAAGCCCCAACCAATTTGTTTCTCTCCTTGCAAAAATAAATTTTGACATATTTAGATAAGGTCATATACTTACTTGATAGGATGCTCCTTTCTTCTTTCTTCGTCCTTGATGTTGATGATGATATAGAGAATATAAAACTTATCTTAGTTGAAGATAGTTTTCTTAAATAATGACCCTTGATCTCACAAAGAGGGTGACCACTTTTGATGGTGAAGTCTTGTTGATGTATATCAGTCGTGACTTCTTGTTTCAATGAGAGAGAGTCTTGATGACACTGATTTTTGATCTAGCTTCATTTGGATGAATAGTATTTAACTTGATTCGTAGATCTCTTCGACTTGAGTAGATGTATGGTTTTGGCCTTCTTGTCTTGATGATGATCCCAATACTTAGTTTTGTATACTTCTTTGATCTAGGGTTATGATTTTTCCTTTGACTTTAAGATGATATTTGCTTTGATTCCTTCCTTGATATTTGATCCTCGAGTATCCCTCAATTAGATGCCCTTCCCTTTCTTAGTCACCTTAGCTTTGATACCATGTTGAGAAATATAGATCAAAGATATCGAGTGATTTCTCTTTAATTAATAACTGCTTCTAAGAGATTTTTACTTCTTTAGATTAGGAACTTCCTTCACTTAGGTTATTAGTGTTCTTCTTCATCAAACAAATACCAATGCATTAACATAAATATACAAGAGACACGGAATGTAGGTGTTATGTAGGTAAATCCTCTCTGCGGACAGAGACGATCCCTCTAGCCCTAGGTTGGGTCTAGTAACAAGGAATCATGCTAGAGTGTAGGTTCCTAGATATTTGAATGAAAGATGATGTGATAAGATGGCCTACCTGTAGTCCAAAGCTGTCGTCAACACTTGTAGTGATGATGAGAACCTCTTGCTCCTGATCGAAGGCAAGTCACAACCCCTCCGCCTATCGCGTTTGGACACCTACACAGAGATCATAAAAACGATAACCACATACCACATACTAATTCCATCCAAAAACTACTAGTCAGTCAAAGAAGACTAGCATATTGCATTCGATAAAGTCAAAACACAATATGGGAACCAGACAATAGTCACTTATATTAAAAGGTAGAAAGAAGAGATACAACCATGCTCTGACGTTGCGGCCTCCTCCAGCAGGGCTCAGGTGAAGCACATCTCAAATCTCGTTGGGGAATTCGGATGGGATAAGGGACCTCTTGATGGAGTTCCTTCTTGATCTACCTTCTCAATAACTCAGTTATTCAACTATAGCTTAGTTCTCCAAGTTCAGAATTTCAGTTGTATAATTCTCTTTGTTCAGCTAGTTTTCATAAAGGGAGAAGGCTTTTTTATATAGAGGGAAAGGAGGAGGTTGGGATCCCTATAAAGGTGGAAGGGAGGCCTATCCTTTAGGAGTGTTCCAAGGGAGGTGGAAACTACTAACTAAAGGAAGGAGTCTGTGGTTGTTTCAGTTCAACCACTCCCAATGACTCATCCCAGAGGTGGTTGGAATGGAACCTCTGCCTCTATTTTCTAAAAAAATTCCCAAAATAGCTTGGCGCGGGCATTACAATGGGACAGAGTGCTAGGTGGCGCGGGCCCTAGTGTTAATCTTCCACATCGGCACAAGGGTAGAACTGGCTACTCGCGCCAAGGCAAAAACAAGGATTTTTGATGTTCTGTTCAGGAAAATGTCACCAAGAGGAATGTTATCTTTATGAAGAGGGATGCAATGAAGGCCTTTGCAAGGCATGACACTTTTCAGAAGTCATATAAATGACCCTCCAATGTGCGGGATGGGGATTGCAGGGACAATGACAAAATGTTGTGTAACAGTAGGCTATCATCCAAGGCCAAAACCTCTCTCTTTGAAAGGAAAACCCACACAAATTCTTCTTATAGAGATTCCAATTGACAAATACCAAGACCACAACCCCTGACCTATTTTACACTCCAAGACCAAGCCACAAGTTCTCTTCGTAGTCAATCGTTTTCTCCTTTACTCTTATCGATTCATCTTCCACTTTGACCTTCTTAGCACCAAGACACTATCACCACCAAGGTCTTCTCAATATGGTAGTACTGAGATCTTATTCATTATGGTATCACCGAGATCATTTTGTTATGATAGCACCGAAATCCTTTTGTTGCAGTAGCACCGAAATCCTCTCACTGTAGTAGCTTTGAACCATTATCACTATGATAGCACCAAAATTATTTGTTGTGGAGGTATCGAGATATAGCACTAAAACATTTACTGTGATATATCACCGAAGTTCTTCCTTGTTGGTCTTCACTATAATCTACATTCTATCTTAGAAAATTATGCAGAGAATATCTCTGTGATCAATCTGAACTACACTTTGAGATTATTCGATATTCTTTCTGCAATAACGCTGAGTTTATGTACCCTTATCTAAGCTCTTTCATCGAAATTTTGTCTCTGCAATTATCATCTGAATTTCAGAGGTGATCGAACTTCCTTTCTGTGGAATAGGTTGAGTTGCCTATATATAGTAGTTTTTCCATGTATATTAGCCGAAATGACAATATGAAGATTTGTGTCTCTAATTTAGGTGAGCCGACATGAGTTCTACATTTCATCTTGAAGCCGGCTTGAAGAAGGATAACTTGTGCTTGTCTTGGAGGGCTACTTGACAATCCTATTGACTTATATACATTTGTAACATGCCCAAGAATGGTTATTCATACATGACTTTGACTCTCTTTGACTTTTATGACTAGATGACAAATCATAAAGGCTCACAATGGGAGCCATCTAAAAATAAAATCCATTTCTCATGAAACCCATGAGGCAAGCATTACAATAATAATTTTATTTTTCTTCTTTACATCATTTACATAAAAATCACAATTACATGTCATTATTAAGACCGAACCTAGTTACTTTTCATCAAAAGACTCATTAAATTCCCTCTTAACTTTATCTTGATTCCTACAACTCTGATCAAATCCCTTCCTTCTCAATTCATCCAAATATATCATATGATTTGACCTATTCCAAACTACATATTTTTCTGAACTAAAACTTTGAAGGAGTTGATACACTGGAAGCTTAAGGTGTACTGGAAAAGTTACATCCAAATTGTATAGTAACTCAAATGGCTCTTTCTAATAACACTTTTCTTTTTTATTGTGTTAGTCCACAATGCATATTTTATTTGTCTATCCAAATACCTTTTATTATCTCCTATTGTCTTCCTAATGATATTCATCATTTTTTATTGATGAACTCTGCTAGTCTATTTCCTTGGGGATAATAATTTGATGAATGGGATAGGACAGTTCCATACTTGAAACAGAAAAATGAAAATTTTGTTGAACTAAAGGTTTTGGCATTTTAAATTGTAATCTTGATAGGCACATCGAATCTTGTTATAATCTTATCTTCTAGGAATTCAATGACGACTTTATTGATTGCACTCTTGATGGGTATATCTTCCACCCACTTGGTGAAATAATCAATAGCAGTCAACATTTAAGTATACCCATTACTTGAATTTTCTTTGAACTGGCCTATTAAATCCAGGCCCTATTGTTGAAAAGGTGTGTCAACTATGTTTTGGTAGAAAGGCAAGGTTGCTAGTTTATGTTTCCATGAAAATAACTGACATGGATGACTACCTCTGACAAACTCGTGCTCATATGAGAAAATGGTTGGCTAATAATAGCTTTCCCTAAGGACTTTATGGGTTGTTGTTTTAGTTGTGTAGTGTCCCCCACAAAATCCCACATGGAATTCAACCACAATTTTCTTAGCTTCTAGTTCATCAACACATCTAAGTATTAAACCCTCAGAGTTCCTACACCCTTGTCCATATTGAATTATACAATACTTGGATGCTTTCAACTTTAATGCTCTTCTTTTATGATTTACTATATGGTTTGGGCAAGTAAGGTTTTGAAGAAATAAAATTATATCAACATACCAATCAAATTGCTCTAATCTTTGAAGTTCTAAGGAAACCACTAGTTTTGATGAACTATTTTGACAAACTATACCCAATGCCTCTTAATTTCCCTTTGTTAAAATTTGTGTTAGGCCTTGACCTTTGACGAACTTGGTGGGCTTTATTTCTAATTCATATTCTTGTATTTTAGAGATCCATCTCCCCCTTACTCCTAAGCAATCTTGTTGGGCTAGTATGCATTTTATTGTTGAGAGAGGTACATATCCCATTATCTTTGAATATCCAGTATATGTCATGAAATGCTTAAATGATTTGATGAAGGCATAGGTTTTCTTTTACATAATGTGGTATTTTAACTATGAATTATACAAAGTCTTGCTAATAAATTTTAATGGGTTTCTCTTTCCCTTCATTTTTGTTATGGAGTTAAAGCCCCACAATAGTGTCCTCAGAGGCAAAGGAAAATTTTTGGAAATTTTTGGAGCAATAAGGACTGATTAAAACATGAGACTTTATAAGGACTTTAAAACATGAGACTTTATAATTTCTTCCCTGATCATTACACTCAAATTTTGCATGCTTATTTAAAATTGTGAGAATGGGCTTTACTATCTTGGAAAAATTTGGACTAAACCTTTTGATGAAATTTATTTTACCTAGAAAGGATTGGAGGACTTTCTTGGTATGAGGAAAATGAATTTTTTCAATAGCTTTGATTCTCTCGGGATCAATATTTACCCCATCTTTCGATATGGCATGGCCCAATAATTTTCCCTCATCTACACCAAATACTAAGTTGGTGGGGTTTAAGAAAATTCCAAACTTGTGGCATCTTTCAAAGATTTTCTTCAAATGACCAATGTGGCTTGTCCCATTTTTTAAAAAATAGTTAAATCATCATGATATATTTCTATAATATTTCCAATTAATCCCTTGACAACATAATCCATAGCCCTTTTGAAGGTAGCACCTACATTTGATAAGCCAAAAGGAATTCTTAAATATTCAAATGTGCCCCAAGGTGTTGTGAAGGCGGTTTTATATTGATCTTCTTTCCTTACCATGATATGATTGTATTCGGAAAAACCATTTAACATGGACATCATTCCTAACCCAATGATTATTTGTAGTAAGGTATCCATTTTAGGAAGAGGATAGTGGTCATTTTAAAAAAAAATATTTAAGTTCTTGAATTCAACACATAACTTGATTCCTTTATTATTTTTTCAGACCACCACTAATGATACCTACAACTAACATATTTCGAATCTCCTTTTGCACTAAGGGGGAAAACTTGTGATTGATTTTCCTAATCCTTTATCTCAAGGGCTTGGCATATTCTTTAAATGGTATTGTGTGTTGGATGATATATTCTATGTCATAAGTGAAGTTCATCACATCCCTATATTCCCTTAATATATTTATCAATTCATTTCTATTTTTATGACGTATTCTTTCCAGTTTTAATTATCTTTGGATCTTGATTTGTTCCAATATTTACCTCTATGTGTTCAATGGATTTTATTTTCTTTTCATCTTTCTTCCTATGTGATGCAACCATAAGGCCGCAAATACCCAAATGATGCAGGGTTAGCGGAATTAACCCCACAATTACCCACATTAACCTTAAATGTTCATCTTTTAATAATATGCGTACAAAAGCTTAACAACAAGTGGCTCTCGAATTTATAACTCATATAACCATATAATAAACTTTTACCTTTATGCATTGATTCCCCTTCACATTACCTTATCACATACATGGCTGTAACTTTATACAAACCTGTGGAACTGCGGGTTATGGCCCACATAACTATTCCTTAGCACAACAACAGATCGTATTATTTAACTTTAAGCTGCATTGCACTTTGCAGGTTTCTCCACTTCGCAGTTCACAACTTATAACAAATACCATTAAAAACTAAAAAATACAGATTTCAATGTGAAATTGCGATGTAATCTCCACCGTAGATCTTCGTCGGATCTTACGGCCCCACTGTACCGTCTCACACTGCCATCTCCTGTCCTTGTCACATCGCAACCAAAATACTTTACCTTGCGATGTCTTAATGTTAAACTCTAAAATTCCGATGTACGATATGCGCTGGATCATTGTGCCAACACGTGGCTCCTCCCTTTATCGCATCGCAAGTTATTATGTTTAACTTGCGAAGTCCTTAACACATAAACTCAATAATCACCGATGTGAAATGTGTGATATGCCAACACATGCCCCTTCTCCTCATCGCATCACGAGATATATTTTTTAACTTGCGATGTCATCTTAGTCGTTAGTCTGTTCTCCTTCAAATCTACGATTCGATCCTCGTCATCCAATTCCTCCTTTGGAATTCTTCTAAGTCTTTTTTTCCTTAGTCAATTTCTCTGCTTTCTACTATCGCCACTCTACAACTCTGTTTCCTCCACGCTACTGCTCCTAAGCTTCTTCGGTATTCTTTAACACTAATCTCTCTTGATCTTTTTCTTATTATTGAATTTTATCCAAAGTTATCACACTCGATGTACACCTTTTCATATTGTTTAAAGCCATAATTCGTGTTTTATTCCTTTCAACCTGCACATAAGTTTATCTGCACAAATTTTCTCCCGTTAGCTTCATTCACAGCTAATTAACTCACAGACTGGAATCATACAGTTTCTACCCAGCCATTAAATATTCTATAACATAGTAAGACTTATTCATTCATCTAGAATTTGTTACACAGAATTATTACACTAATATCGAATTCTTTCTATTATAGATCACTCAGCACATAACAGAAATGGCACACATTCAAAATGAAATTCGATTTCTCATTAAACAAATAAATTGTACAAATACAAGAAAAATCTGTTTACAATCTGGCTTTGGCCTCATGCACCTTTTACATGGCCATTTTCTCTTCCTCTCTCTATGTGCCCGTAGGCTTACAACTAAGTTTCCTCCCTCAAAATATATCTCTCTTTTTTTCCTCCTTTGTGCCTTTTAGGCTTTACAAATATATAAAAAAGGTTATGTAACCAATTTTGGTTCAGCTCCCCAATATTCTCAACTAATTTCTAAGAATCCTCTAAGTCCTCAATTAATCCCTAAAATCTCTTCTTTATCCTTTCAGGATCTCAACATTCAACTAAATCCTAAGGATCCTCTTCAAATCCATAAAATCATGAACTACTTCTTAATCTAAGATTCACAACATTTGAGAATATCTCAATCCACACTAATCACTCTTCAATCACTCATGTTCTCCTACATTCGAGAAAATTTACAAATATTCCTCTCAATATTTAATTAAATCCTATTCTAAATGTCTCACATAAATTACTCAAAACATTGAAAATTACATTAATTAAACACTTAGGAAACCAACTCTTTTGAAAAACATAAGACCCCCTAGATTCTACTAAATGTACAAATTTTTGGAACCATGATGCTCCTGCATCAAGCTCCCAAAGTAAAAAAACATTCATGATCTCCAAATCATGTGCTTCCAATCTTTGTCCTCCTGGATCCCATACTTTATTCTTCAATGATTTCATTGCTCCTTTTAACTGTTGTCCATGTATTCTGCTATCTTTTCTTGCTTTTCCTGGTTTCCACACCTTCATTTATAACAATCCATTGAATTTTCCTTCAACGTTTGTTACAGTCCAACCTTTCATCCAAATAGTTGTTTGTCTTCTTCTTACGTAACTCCTTTCCTTATGTTTTTTCTTCATAAGCTTCATAAAATTTTATATTTCTTCGTCCAAATTACTTTTTTGTTGTTGTCGTTTCCTTTGTGTAAGAGTTTCAAAACTCTTGTTGTCTTCCTTTTCTTCTTCACGTCCTTCAAAGATGCATAAGACATTTGAATGTCTTATTCCCTGCTTTTCCATGAAAGAATTAGCGCTGTCACATACCCCAATAATCTTGAATTGCATGAGATCTTCTTTTCCTGTGTCAACATTTTCTTCCAACTGTTGATTAAAATTCCATTATCCTTCATAATTATTGCCTTTGAAGACAAAAACTTGTCCATCCTCATACTGCCTTTGGACTTCACTCTTACCTTCAAAAGATAAGATGTCCTCCATCTCCTTTATTACAGCCTCATTTGTATCTTCTTCATCACCTATAAACACATCATTAACTTGGAAATTTAAACTCTTCTCAGTCTCCTCAGATTTTATAAACATCTCTTCTCCTTTGGCTGTAATTTCTTCTTCACTTTTAGGCTCTCTCAACAACTCTTCTAGCACTCTAATCTCTTCCTTGCATCTAAAAAGTATGAAGTCATCTCTGGCCTTTCTCAGAACAATCTCCAACATTTTTTCTTCTTTTTGGCTGCCCTTCACAATCAAATCCTCTTTGTCTACTACATTAAAAACATCCACTAGTTCAATCCCATCTTCCTTGGAGATGTAATCTTCAGCTAGATTTCCTATGCAACGCATCTCTGTCTCACTCTTCTTCAAAACATAATTTTCTTTCTATTTGCTTTCCTGAGATATTAGAATACCAACTTCTTCTTCAAATAACTTACTTTGTTCTTCATTTTCACTTTCAAAAAACATGTCCTCAAGCCCTTTCTCCTCCATGACAGTTCCAAATGGCTATCTTTTTCCTTTCTTAAAACAACCTCCATTCACAAAATATTCATTAGTATTAAAAACATAGGACTTCATGCTTTCATTTGGTGTCTTGACCACCAAATATTCAGGTTGCTCTGAACTTGTCAAACATCTCACAAGATCTTCGTCTTGTCCTTCCTTCACATCTTCAATTTCTTCATCAAAGAAAATGCCTTCCTCAGGTTTACAAAAGTAAACTTCTTTTTCTTTATTTTGGCTACCAATATAAGCCAAACTCCCTCTGCTTACAGCTCTAGTAGTATGCTGAAAAGAAATATCTTCCTTCAATTGTGTATGAATTTCTTCATGAGACCTAATTGTCTCATCTTTCTTCTTTAAAACAGAATTCAGATTATGTCTCTTTGCTTCCTCTTCTTTGATAATACCTAAAGGTTGTCCATCATCATGTATTACAATTGCAAGCATACACAAATTTTTAATTTCAAAATCATAATGCTCAGTAGCCTCAACTGATATTTCAGACATCATTGCTCCATCTTCAAGTTCAAAAGGAACTTGTCCTTCTCCAACAACTTTGTCTTGATGTGGCTTAGCTCCTTTTAGCTTCCCCAACCTCAATTGAACATCCATTGTCTTCTCAAGCTTCCTAAGCTCCTCTATTAACTGCGTATTTACCTGATTCTCTCTCTTCTCTTGTATTATGTGCCATTTCACCTTCTTTATAATAGTCCAACCATACCTCTGCTCTACCTTATTTCTCTGCAAAATATCCATCAATAATGCAAGTTGGAAATTTATCGCAACTTTCTCTCTGTCATACTCTTCATCATTCATCTCTCTTCACATGCCATTTTCTTTGGCATGTTTCTTCTCTCTTCTTCTGTTGTGGCTTCTATCTGAACCTCTGTTATGATGATCAGTAGTCATCTTCTTCTTCATATTCATGAGTTCCTCACTCACTATGAGTTGTACTTAAGCCTCTGCAATACCAAGTCCTCCCTGCTATATTTACCTCTCCAAGATTTCCTCTATTCTTGGTCACTTGTCCCCTCTCTGGAGCTTTCCTTGAGTATTCCTCTGCTCCTTCTAGGCTTCAACTCATCTGCACTTTTGAGAACACAACTGTCCTCTTGTATTTCAATCACAAATGAAATACTAGGTTCTGGCCACACTCTTCTTTCACTCAGAAATCCTTACCAACTCCTTTCATCACTGCTTCTTAAGGTTGTGATCTTATTTTGCTGAGATACTTCATTAGCTGCAATTATCAATCTTCAATCTGTCTTTTATCCTGCAAAACTCAAATCAGAGTTAAATAAAACAATACCTGCATGATTTCACAAGCAATCTCCATCCACTCTTCCCATTCAAGTGAATCTTCGTTATCCTCAAGAAAACAACCATCACTTTGTCAGATTTTACTGTCTGATTGTTCTTTCTGCACTTGTCTCCTCCTTTTCAGATTTATAATCTGACTTCATCTCCTTTGATCCGCAATCACGCTGAATCTTATTATGTTCTGCCACCAAATGTCTTTTGCATAGTTTAACTCTGCCATCTTCATTTATAACAATTTTCATTTAATCCGTGCTCTAATACCACTTGATGCACCCATAAAGCTGCAAATACCCAAATGATGCAAGGTTAGCGAAATTAACCCCACAATTACCCACATTAACCTTAAACGTTTATCTTTTAATCATATGCGCTCGAAATCTTAACAATAAGTGGCTCTCAGGTTTATAACTCATATAACCATATAATAAAATTTTACCTTTATGCATTGTAGCCCCTTCACATTACCTTATCACATACACAGCTGCATCTTTATACAAACCCGTGGACCTGTGGGTTATGGCGCATATAACTATTCCTTAGCACAAAAATGGATCGTATTATTTAACTTTAAGCTTCATCGCACTTCATAGGTTTCTCCACTTCGCAATTCACAACTTATAACAAATACCTTTAAAAACTAAACAATACAGATGCCAATGCGAAATTGCGATGTAATCTCCACCGTAGATCTTCGCCAGATCTAACGGCCCCATTGTATCGTCTCACACTGCCATCTCTCATCCTTGTCACATCGCAACCAAAATACTTTACCTTGCGATGTCTTAATTTTAAACTCTAAAATTTCCGATGTGCGATATGCGCTAGATCATTGTGCCAACACGTGGCTCCTCCCTTTATCACATCGCAAGTTATTATGTTCAACTTGTGATGACCTTAACACATAAACTCAATAATCACCGATGTGAAATGTGCGCTATGCCGACATGTGGCCCTTCTCCTCATCGCATCACAAGATATATTGTTTAACTTGTGATGTCATCTTATTCGTCGGTCTCTTCTCCTTCAGATCTGTGATTCGATCCTCATCGTCTGATTCCTCCTTTGGAATTATTCTAAGTCTTTTCTGCCTCAGTCGATCTCTCTGCTTTCTATTGTCGTTGCTCTACAACTTCGTTTCCTCCACGCTACTCCTCCTGAGCTTGTTCGATATTCATTAAAGCTAATATCTCCTGAGCTTTTTCTTATTATTGAATCTTATCCAAAGTTATCACGCTCGATGTACACCTTTTCATACTGTTTAAAGCCATAATTCATGTTTTATTCCTTTCAACCTGCACATAAGTTTATCTGCAAAAATTCGCTCCCATTAGCTTCATTCACAGCTAATTAACTCCCAAACTGGAATCATACAGATTCTACCCATCCATTAAATCTTTTATCACACTGTAAGACTTATTCATTAATCTAGAATTTCTTACAGGGACTTATTACATTGATATCAAATTCTTTCTATTATGGATCACTCAGCACATAACAGAAATGACACACAATCAAAATGAAATTCGATTTCTCATTAAACAAATAAATTGTACAAATACAAGCAAAATATGTTTATAATCTAGCTTTGGCCTCATGCACCTTTTACATGGCCCTTTTCTCTTCCTTTTTCTCTATGCCCGTAGGCTTACAACTAAGTTTCCTCCCTCATAATATATCTCTCTTTTTTTCCTCCTTTGTGCCTTTGAGGCTTTACAAATATATAAAAAAGGTTTTGTAACCAATTCTGGTTCAGGTCCTCAATCTTCTCAACTAATTTCTAAGAATCCTCTAAGTCCTCAATTAAACCCTAAAATATCTTCTTTATCCCTTGAGGATCTCAATATTCAACTAAATCCTAAGGATCCTCTTCAAATCCATAAAATCATGAACTACTTTCTAATCTAAGATTCACAATATTTCAGAATATCTCAATCCACACTAATCACTCATCAATCACTCATGTTCTCCTACATTCGAGAACATTTACAAATATGCCTCTCAATATTTAATTAAATCCTATTCTAAATGTCTTACATAAATCACTAAAAACATTGAAAATTGCATTAATTAAATACTTAGGGCACCAACTCTTCTTAAAAACATAAGACCCCCTACATTCTACTAAATGTACAAATTTTCAGAACCATGATGCTCCTACATCACTATGTCTGTCATGCATGTCAAAGATAGCTCAAGAGCTATGAGTCCTCTGGTAGTGGGGTTATCCTAGCCTCATCATAATCTTGATATTCACACCCTTCTTCTTTATGACTAACTTGAAAATCTGAGGACTCATGCATATTGTTGATAAATCTCAATATTTTCTTATCATCTATGAAAACTTGTCAATGATATAAAATATCAAGCATAGATGGTATAACTATAATTTCCATTTTTATTTAATCATTTATTAATTCCTATGTAGCTCAAATGTTGAAGTTGTTACTACTAACTCATCTTCTTTGTTTTTTAATTCCCTAGGGACTGTTATTAGGTCTAATGCATCAAAGTATTCCATGGCATCCCATTTCGTATTTTTGTACCTCATTAATCTTTCACATGCATGCATATTTATTTTTTACTTGGAGAATTACTAAATCAAAGTCTCCTTTCATATTCAATAGTGTGATCCCCATCTCTTTAGAAATATGCACTCCTAATAAGAGTGCTTCATACTCTGCTACATTATTGGTTGCTTCAAATTCTAATCTGTAAGCAAAGTTGAAAAATTTCCAGGAAGGGGAAGTGATTACAATCCCAATACCCTTTACTAAACTTGAATGGGCCCCATTAAAGTTCATAAGCCAAAATTTCTCAACCTTCTCTTCCTTAACATTATCCTCTAATGGTGCTAAAAATTTGGATAAAATAACATAGTTCCCAATATCATGTGTTTCACAAATCAATTCATTCTTTGGTTTCTTAGAATTTTCAACATGATATTTCTTTTCTAGTTGTCTATTGAGTCTAACAAAACTGTTATCAATGGTTGGGATGGTAGCATATGATCGATCCATTTGGATATTACCACCTAATTTTGCAGCCTATTTTCTAGACAAAATCATACCCCGTTCATTTGGCACATCGACGACTATAATGTCCATTAAAATTGAAATATATGGGTATATTGGAAGGTGCACTTAAAGGTTCTTTATTAATCCATATACTTCAATTTTATTTGAGTCCATGGCACACATGTTATGGTAAGTTCTTGATATCCTTAAATTCAATTGCTCCAATACCTTCTTAGTCATAACATTTTGAGGAGGTACCTAAGTCTAGCATGCAATTATGTAGAACATAATCATATACTAGCAAAGATATGAAGAAAGGTCGATGATTTGCATTCCCATTATCTCGATCCATGCTATTTAAAATGATAGGTGCATCTTCATTTGTCCGCTTTAAAAACTTTTCATTATTTTTCCTTGAGGAACCAAGGCTATGGCTTTTAGCAACTTTTTTTGTATAATGGTCCCTTGAGGAGCTCTACTATTGGAACCAAAAATTTAGCATTATTTATCCAACCACCCAAATAAATATTTAAATTTGAAGTTAGAGGATTGAAAGCTTTGGGAACATTCAGTTGAGTTTTTCTTTGATTCTTACTCCCTTTTCTCCAATAAGTCACTCCCTTATGCCTTTCTATCTTAAGGATTTGTTCAAGTGTTGCCTTCTCACTATAAATTATAGTAACATTGTCATAAGAAACAATCACATTATATATATTTTGACTTATCTTCATATTTTATATCCAATGTCCCATAGAAACAATGTGTTTTCTACACACCATATTTATCTTCTCTAGATACTCATTAATGCTACTTGTTCCTGCATGCTCTTCATCAACAATTTGACAAAAAATAGGACAAGTGGCATTAGAGAAATTTTGAGGTCTAAAATGGGCCTCCTAAAGGATATTATAAAATAATAGTGGAAATAATAAAATAAGACTAGATTACATCATCAACTTTTAGAGAGAAAAAATAAAAAACTACTTTTCAACTCATATTTTCAAGTTATCTCCTTATGGTTTTACTCAAATTTCGAGCGGGAACACTCATTGGATGTAGAATTTAATTCCCCGTCCAAGGAGTACCCATGTTGCATACTTTTGATGGACCTTGCTACACAAAAAATGAGAAATTCATGAAAAACATGATTATTTCTCATATTTTGTGTAGTAGGGTTCATTGAAATTATGCAACAAGGGTACTCCTTGGATAAGGAACTAAATTATCCATATAATTAGTGCTTTTTCTTGAAATTTGAGTAGAATCATAGGGCGATAAGTTGAAAATAAGAGTTGAAAAAGTAGTTTTTATATATTTTTTATTTTTTAATCTTTTTACTTTCTTACTCTAAAAATGGTGAATCATCCCCCATGGTTGACATCATCATCTTGAATCTTTATTGGTTCTTATAAAGTTTATTTTGATTGTACATTTTTGTTTTGAGGCTCATTTTAGACCTCAAAATTTCTCTAATGATTCTTCATGAAATTTGTTGCAATGTTTGCAAAAAGGAGCTTGGTGTTCAACCAAATTTGTGGATTCCAACTAGTTAGGTGGTCTCTGATCTTGGGGAGGTATGTTCTTTTTCCACTTATCAGTTTGTCTAGGATGGAACTTATTTGTTTGCGTACTTTCCATGGCAATTAATTTAGTTTGCATGGTACTCATCTGACTAGCATGGTTGGCTTTCATGGCCTTTATTAGTTGATTAAATTCTTTTAAACGATCATTAGATGATTCTTTAGGTTTATACACTAATTTCTTTATTCTTAGGCTCTTCAGGCTTTGAAGGGGTTCCCCTTGTGAAACCTGACATGCTTGATTTACCCGAGGCTTGCATGTTTTTATCAATTTTCACATCCATTGTTTGGGAAACCTTCAAGTTTGTCAGTTCCCTATCTCTTCGCTGATATCTCATGTCACCACTGAAGGCCTCAATATAATAAATGAGAATAGAGTTGTCAGGAGGTTTAATGTATGTGGGAAGACTTTTGATCATATCATTGAATATTTTATTAAATTCCTCTATTTTCTCATCTTCATTCTTCTTTATTATGCTAAGCGAAGCCAACAAATGTTGACATTCTTTCTTAACCCCCCCCCCCCCCCATCCGCAATTTCTCACTGAAGGCATCCATGATTTGTTTGAAAATTGTGAACTTATTGTCATCTTGTTTTGTGAACCAATATAAAGCATCTTCCTCTAAAGACTAGGCAAACAACAACATCTTCACATCCTTGTGGTTATGCACATTACACCACTTACTAACACATAGGTTAAAATTTCTTAGATGATTTTGGCACTTATTGCATTATCAACTTGAAAGGATGGTAATTTATCCAAGACTTTATTAGGTAGAGCATGAGGATAACCATTAATAGCAGAAAAAATAATAGGTTTATAAAGTTCATTTATTTCTACTTGAAAATTATTTAAATAAAAAAGAAAATGGATCTTAGAGATTGATTTGTCTCCGAGGTTGCCAAGGAGTCTACAACAAGCAAGTTTGTTCAATCTCTTTCGAATAACCTTTTCAGGTTCAGGAATAAAATCGATCAAACCTTGTGAGTTACTTCTTGTAGAGTACCATGTAGAATTTTTTAATAGTGGAGTCGTCAAATGATATGAATCAAGTTCTAATAACCAAAATAATACATCAAACAAAGAAAAGAAAAAAAGGAAAACAATTTTATTCTAGGTATAAATAGATTTATCACAAACAACAACACCAAAATGTGTTGTCACTGCTTAATCCACACCTCGGGTCACGTGGAATAAATGTTCAATCCACTGGGTGTGACCCTGGGGGCGAGTCTCGAGTAAAATTTATTGTCACTCTATCTTGTCTCCTCCATCTAGGCCAACTTCTAGCTAAGCCAAGAGGGGTATTCCTAAAAAAATAACTATGATAGATTAAGCTATAGAAAAACAAGAAATTATTCTAGGAGTTAATTCGATTACACAAAAGTACATTAACTATCATCATATAATTTATATGATTGACAAGCATATAATCAAATGACAAATTTAAATAAAAATATAGCCTAGTTCCAAAAGTAAATGCTTGTGTTGTTGAAAAGAAACCCGAGCAAATGTAATCATTGCCCAATGAAGTATGTTGTCGAATGTTTTGGAGAGTTTATCTTGGTAATTTTATTATGGTCAAGATCATTTGGAACTATTAAAGTGAGTGCAAACTGGAGAGGTAGATATATTTATCTACATGTGATCACAAGAAAAGTAAGCTATTCTATGGTTTCCTTCTTTTGTGGTTTTTATCCTTCAAATGAAAACAAATGAGTGCTTGGAATACATGGGGAAGAAATGTAGTTTCAAGGAATTCCATTGATTTCACAAGTAAACAAGAAATGTTTCCAATCTCACAATAAAAGCTAAAAGGTTTTCCTTAAGTAAACTATCCGACCAACCCAAGTTACTCTCTGAATCATGCCAGATGTTAAGCTTTCACTTGCGATGGCTGAGAATATAACAAGAACTTAGAGGAGAAAATTATTTACTTTATTTAGATAAATATATCTTAAAAAAATGAAATATAAACTAAGAAATGAATGTTTTGTGGTTCTTGGGTTTATCAATTTAAGTTAATTTTAACCAAATTGAGGAAACCATGAAAATGAGACAAAACAAAAAATCCCCCTTGTGTAGGGGAATGGGATGCATATGGGACTCCCACTATCTCCCTCAAGATTACAATGATGTTTTAGATGGTTTGGTACCCTTTGAAACAAAAATAAATGGATTATTGACCCCTTTTTAACTAAGGGGGGGATCCCCGGATGCGGGTGACAGAAGTGGAACGAATGATAATCATCTCTCCCATGCCCTTGAGGACGGAGATCTACCGCGTAGAGCCTCACCCGCTGCAGCTCCTCAAATTGTTAGCCATCTGCACGAGACAACCGGGACAAGGCATGATGACGAGACATTTGGTAAATCACTACCCTCTCCAGGGTACCCCTCTGCAGCAATCATCATAAATTATTAACAGGATTGAACTGACTATCAGCCATCACTCTTCCCTCGAGCTTGCTCAAGAAATTGGTTATGGCATGCAACTACATGTTAGGCTCACTCATGACCATCTCCCTCGCATGTGCCCCAGACCTTATAAAATGATGGGCCCTCAGCCTAGAGAAACTCACAGTAAGTTACCTCAGTCTTTCCTTTTGACTTACCAGGCGCCCCCCCCCCACCACCAATTTGTCACACAGCCCTCTGCCCAGTGTTGCGCTGCGTAGACCCCTCCAGGCTGTGACTACCCATTCTGTGCATCTTATCCCTGGCCCTTCTGCTCCTCTTGTCTTCGAAATTGTCTGTCCTCTTTCTGTGCACCCTTCCTTTGAAGCCTCTCCCTTGCTTCAGCAGGCAATGGCTCCCAGATTGCACCAAAGAACCATCTGTTGTGGACAGAGAGGGGTGTTGGTCAAGGTTGTCATTGATGTCAATATGGCATTATTTGTGATGGAAAATATTCTTGTGATACTTGTCCTAACCTTTGAGATGTTTCCATTTCCTTATACAAACCCTAACATAGAGAAACCCTCGTTGTGTTGAAGCAAACCCTAAAGATGTGAAACCCTAATCCTGTGTGCATACCCTACAAGAGATACCTACATTTGAAGCCCTAAAAGAAGAAACCTTAGACCTAATCCTAGCCAACCCCAACATGAAACCATAGTTCTACTAAACCTTAGACCTAACCCTATAACCCTAACCCTCATTCTAAATAAAGACGTGAATAAAAATTGGCATATATATATATATTAACATATATCCTGGAAAAATACAAATATTTATACTATATTTATAAAAATTGATATATATATATATATATATATATATATATATTAACATGTACCTTTCCAGATATAAATATATATAATATATTTATAAATTGGACTTAATCCCCACAACTGTCCACACACATCCACCAATGATTGGCTCTAGAACATCAAACGAGTTTTGAAGTCGAAATTGGATTATGAAGATGTTGCGTTAAGTTGAAGAGAAGTCGGCCTTAAAAAAATGCATGCTCTTCACGTCGGCTCCCTTACGTAAGCTTGCAAATGCGTATATATGAATAATGCGAAATCATTCCGACGGATCAGTTTGAATAAGAATAAATAAAAACAAGCAAGAAAACAGCGTGAAGGAAGAAGTTCACAACTCGTGAACCTACAAAATACAAAATTGATATTCGTTGAAACTCTCACAGTGGCATCAAATACTATTTCGACCTATTCAGAAGCATACGCTAGGACCTTTGGTGACTCCCCCTTGCGGTAGTAATTGAGACTTTCTTGTGGGTTCCATTTTATTGCAGGAATAGATCTAACTTCATTTTTGTTATGCCATCTGTCAGATCAAAAGTTGTGATAGGAAGAAAAAACATTCGTGGATTCCAAAACTATTCCCGCATAATTATCTCTTCTAATTTGCAAAACATTTGAAAAAAAAAAAAGAGAGAAAAATGAGGAGGACTAACGCATATATCTGAAGCTGCTCAAATGAATTAATTAAAATCTGTGGAAGAAATATGTCTTAAAAATTTATGTGGAAAAATTTTGAGATACCTGTACGAATTCTTGAAAACCATTTGCAAACTTGTATAAAATTAACATTGTGAATCCTTGCAGACTTGTGGGAATATCATTTTGGAAATTGGTGACTCCTCTGCAGAACCATTGAGGTTTATTCTAGAACGAATTGTAGACTTGTGGAAGACTACACCTTCAAACCTGTAGCAACTTGAACTTGTGTGATTATCCTTGGTTGTTATGGACAGATTCTAAACTTCTATTCTTCAGCTGGGATAGTTTTTCCTTAAGAGACAAGTTCGTGAAGACCCGTGGCTTATACCCCTGCAATTCAGACCTGATGATCTGATGAGTTTGGAGGCATGGATTTAAGTATTAGAGGCATGGATCTGTTGTGAAAATTTAATGCTTGGAACTGTTGATTTCAAAAATTTGGGTTGAAGACCTTCAAACCTTGATCTTGATTGGTGAACAAGAGAATCTATGGATTATTGAAGGCAATTTATTGTGGATCATTTGTAACATATTCTAGGAAGTTTTTGAAGGACACTTGAGGAGACCGTGTGACATTCAAGTAGACCTTTTGGAGCAGCAAACAGAGGACCTTGGGCTTGGATCTCAAACCTTTGATTATCTTGAACCATTGAAGCCATCCCTTGGTTGAAAACATTGTGAAGCATTTGAAGGAATCGTTGGTTGTGAAGACACCTTGAGGCATCTTAGAAAAGGTATCTTGGAGCTTTGAATAAATGTTGTCTAGGTCTAAAAGAAACATTTGAGCCTTGTTGAAGACATCCTTGGAAAGCTCTTGGGGCAGCATATTGAAGACATTATTGGAGACCATGATGTGTTGATGTCATCATGAGGTGACCTTGAAGAGAAGTGTTTGGGTAACATGAAGAGCAGTGGTGACACCTTCATGATAAGATAAGGTTGTCATTTATGAAGTGATTTAGAGAAGGCATTGTTGAGAGTGAAGATATTGTCAGGGCAGATTGCAGAAAATATTGGGAGCCTTGAAGATCATCAACTTATCTTGACAAATTGAAGTACTGGGTTGGATCCCTAGAGGATAGAAGAAGACCAGGTTGGTGTCTGTACTAGAGATAGGGTTTGAGCCCTAAAGGTTGGAGCCTCATAGAGACAAGTTTGGTGCCTTGGAAGATAGGGATGGAGCCCTACAGGATCGGTGTCCTCAAGAATCCAAGTTGGAACCTGAACCAAAGAAGGGTTGGTGCCCTTGGGGTTGGAGCCTCTAAACTCAAGGTTGGTGCCTTGGATAGATAGGGTTGAAGCCCTAGAGGTTGGAGCCTCACAATAGACCAAGTTGGTGCTTGGCAACAGGTTGGAGCCTGGAAGATTGAAGATCGGTGTCTTCGTCTAGGGTTGGAGACCTACACCTATTGTACATATTTTATTGTATCTATTTTATTGAAGAATATAATAAAAGAATTTATTCATATTGTTCATTTTGTGTTCTAATTATAAGTGATCTAACTGGTAAAAATAACAATTGGAAAGAAATATTGATTCACCCCCACCCCTCTCAATATTTCCAACAAGGGGCTCTCCTCAGACATTACCACTATGGAGTAGATAACCGTTTGGAGTCTGTTGAAGGCTCCTCCTCTAGGAAATTTGTTAGGAAGAGCCCTGATACTAAGCTGGAGGAAGAAGCTCCTGTGCAAGCTACGCAGAGAGGTAGATGTAGTCCCCGGAAGTTTACCATCGCACACAAGGCGCATCCCCTGCCTCGCAAGACTGATCTGCTACCGACTCGGGAGGAGGAAGACGATGAAATTGATGTTTGGATTATGGATTCTGAAAGCACTTGGATGCACGTCCCTGATTCTGAGGATCTAGAGTCCCCCATCCTCTGCGCACCAGTCCCCAAACCCACGCATCCAATAGCAGACTCTGAGGAAGTGGTTACATAGGCATACGCCTGCCCCATAGAGGAGGAAGCACCTGACAGTGATGATGAAGCTGAAGATTGAGGACTACGAAGCTTCTCAGTTCTTCCTTGGTTTTTTTCATGCATGCTACCACTAGGGAATCTCAAGCTATACTCTTTCTTCTACACATTTTGTAATATCTGGATACATCAACACTGTTGTGCATTTTGTAATTTATTCTCAAGTACTTTCTGGGTTGGTTTACTCCACGGAGGCAGCCCCAAAACTGAGCAACTAAGGCTAGGATTGGTTAAGCACAACTTTCCAACCCTGCTTGTAGTATATGCAATGTTTCTCTTCTCGAATTAATATAGAATATCCTAATTTACCAAAAAAAAAAACTAGGGGGGGGATATAGATCCCTTTCAATCTCCTGGATGGTCTAAATCATCAAAATTTGGGCAAACCTCCCCTTGTATGTTTGAAAATTTGTAAAAAAACAGTAAGATGCCCCAAACAACTTTGGGAACACCCACAAAAGTTAGACCCAAAATCAGAAATTTTCCAAGTGAAACCTATTTTAAAAATTGATAAAATATAGTCTAAACAACCAAGAAATAGCTAACTAAAGCTATCTATTTTATATGCTTGTTATTTGTTGTTGTAACAACAAAAGATTAGCACTAAGATTTTCCAAATATATCAATGATAACTTAGAAAAGGTAACTAGAAAATATCTTAGATATTCTAGCTTAGAAGTAAGAGAAGAGGAAGATGCTTGTAGGAAGATTCCTTGGGCAATGTAGCCTCTTGTTGGAGCGCGATGGAATATTGCTTCTTATGGTTTGAATTTAATGGATCATCTAGCCAAAATGACTCAATTCTCCAAAAGGAGGTGCCTGTAAAGCTTTGCAAAAATTCCTACCAAGAAACTTTGATAAGAGATAGGTTTTTTCTACATATGAAATCTAGAAAATATGCCAATCAAATTAGAAGAACATATAATCTTGAATTCCAAGATGTAAGACAACAAATAAATTTATTAAATAATCAACTTTGAAAAATCTATTCCTACTGGTTAACGATACCCCTTTAAATGCTTATAAAAAAGCTTAAAGCAAAAAACACAAAGAAAGGTTACCTCATATGTTAAACATCAAGCATCCACACAAATCTAGTACACCATTATTTTCCTCCAAAGCCTTTTATTCCAAATGATAATAACAAATAATATCATAGATCTCTTCTAATATTATTTCCCAACCTTTTCGCAATAGAGGATAGTGCTTTGTTTTATAGACCAAGAGGGAAGAGTTTCCAAAGAGGAGTGCAAATCTCTAGAAGAGGAAAACTCACCATATGCCCCACTTAACTCCTAGTAAAACATGTTACTTAACTCCCCCTAACTTGTTTCCAACTTGTTATTAATTGACTATGGGTCTTAGTGAGACTAGAGACAAGTAAAAACCTAGCACTTAACTCCTAACATGTCTCCAACTCGTTATTAATTGAATGTGTAAGTCTTAGTGAGACTGGAGATAAGTAAAAACATGTCACTTAACTCCCCCTAACTTGTTTATAACTCATTATTAACTGATTTTGAGCCTTAGTGAGTATGGAGACAAGAAAAAACATATTTCCTTAAAAATAGGGAGCTGATTTATTCACCTTTTTGGAGTGAACGAGGAAAAATTAATATTTTTTATCAAAAGAAAATCTAATGCAATTTTGTAATACTTTGGATAATGAGTAGCATGGTAATATACAACGACTCTAGACTTATACAACACCACTAAGGCTTAGCCATTAGGAAGTACTATAGCTTTAGAGGTATGAGTCAAAAAACTTAGGAAATTATTAATCGCTAAAAAATAAAATGCTTTTTTTAGATAAGGGAACTAAAAAAAAATCATAGTTCAGTCTAGGATGGAGATGTTTGAATACCACCGAAACTGGAGTCGGGATCCCAAAATCCAACAAGATGCCTATCCTTGCAGCCTTACTATGATGGGCCATGTCTCTAGGTACTTGAACCTGGGTGGATGGGATAGAAAACCCCCATCCCTACCACTCGATCTAAGCACTCGTTGACAAAAAATAAAAAATAATTAACCACGTCAAAAAAGCACTCTAGAGCAACTTCCCTAATAATTATTCCTAAGGAATTGAGACTTTTACACAAGTTCATAATGCTAATATCATTTTTTACAATTCCCCAAGTGGGTATACAAATTGCATAGAGGTGAAAACCAAAAGAAAGGGAAGAATTGTTTTACAAGGATTCCAAACTTGAAATTTAAATAAGTGTCTTGTTAAACCTTGGTGGATCACTACAAGTCATTTATGGTACATATGAGGAGGTAACAACTCTTTAAAAGACTTATTTGTGAATATCGTTGTTAATACCATTTCCATAAGAAGAGATCCTTTAGTTTTCACATGCAAATCTTATGGGTAAAATATTTTGTATTCATATTATTTTCTTTTCTTTCTAGCTGGTGTATTTTGCAAGTAAATCTATTATATGAGAGCTTTATTGTAAAATTATTGGGGTTCAATCTTTAGCACTCTCCCTTGCATCATTTGAAAACATAAAAAGAATACTCCATCAATTAAGAGAGGAGTAGCACCTCTATAAAAACGAGGAGAGTCCATGTTGTTCCCCACAATATTTTCTCTCAATGTTCGTCATTTTATTTTGACAAACAATGTTGTCTACACCTACATACTATTATTTAAGTGCACTTTACTTTCCTTTCAAGAGAGCTCTAACTTGACAATAGTTTTGATCATTTAAAAGGATCAAAGTTGGAATTATTATATAAAAGCTCCTTGACTTGGCATTCTAATTTCCAACAAGTTCTTTTTCCTAATGTCATCCAATTAGATGATTGGTGCCCATTTTTCTTCCATTGTGAGTGTATATATATTCCTCTTCTAGGTGAATAAACTATCAAATGCATGGTTTAGATTTCATTCTGTAACCCAAGCTCAAGACAAAGAGAGTCTTGAATCAAGTGAATAAAAATGGAATTAATGAAATGAGGGAATGTGTTTGTTGTTTTTAAACCTTCATATGTAGTTTCTAAGAGTTGTTGCTATGACCTAATGACTATATGGTTATAGACTATTTCTTTTGAAATAAATGCTAGTTCCCCATAGTTGTTTACATAAAAAATCGAGTTAAAACATAATTAGATGGAATCAATAGAAGTATTTATGTCAATCTCATAAATCTCTATATCATTTTTTCTCAAACCACTTTGAACATAAATAAATGAGAATGTGGAGGAATTTTTAGGGCCTAATTGAAAGAAGAATAGTCTCCATCCTATCTTGGTTATGATTCTTTCTCACTAAACAGTGTTGGGGAAACAAATTTTTTACCATTTCCATTCTATAAGGGCCCTGCTCTCACAAATTAATAAAATGATATACAACTTCTCTTAGTTATGGAATAAATCACTAATGCTAGGTTACAAAGAATACAAAAACATCGAAACCAATGGATTTGTGCTTTATAGCCTTGAATCCAAGTTCTTGTGAGCGAGAATATATGATAACACATATTTCATAATTATTTTAAATTTTTACTTTATACTATATATAATTGTTATATTAAAATATTTTTAAGAGACACATATAAACAAATTTGTTGCTAATTTCATTGAAATATATATATATATATATATATATATGGTGTTATTTCAACATTTACATTAAAAGACTAGATGCTCTATATTATGTATTAAATATTTGTACCTGTATCTCTCTTGAAAAGAGAGTGTGAGATAAATATATAAGGAAATATATATAAAAGAGGAAGTGAGATAAATACAAATATATATATATATATGAAGAGACTTTGTCTTTCAACAACCATCCCTCTTGCTTAATAATAATAAATATAGTAACTCATCCAATATATTCTATGGACAAATAAAAAGCATGGAGCCTTATGCAGCCTTGTTAGAAACACTTAACAATGTTAAGACAACTTTGTTTTCCATGCACCTAATGTATATTTATTGGCCACCCCACACATCTAAGTTATCTGACATGTCCTTACCCCCATTTCTGTCATGAATTTCATGTGTCAGACATGACATGTGTGACACATGTTGGACATGGGTTTGAATTTGTAGAAATTATACAATATGCATGTATATCTTGGATTCACCCAATCTAACAATATTCTAAATTTAAATACTGAATCGCTTCTACAAATATTTTGCGGAATTAAAAACACAATCGCCAATTACATAAGCATGAAGAAAGATCAATCACACACAACACAGATAATTTCTCGAGGAAATATTACAGCGAAAAAGCCCACTATCTTCTATTGTATATTATATCATGGATCATGAAACAATTATAGACAAAACTCTTCTCACAAGAGCTCTCAGTACATCAGCTAATTGTCTCACACTGTCATACAAAAATTGGCAAATCCCTTAGCCAATTTACTGTCTCCAGACAGCCTACCTTCACTGCGCAATCCTTGAAAAGATGCAATCCTACCTACCTTGATTGCACAAGTATCATGGGCTCATCCAATGTGTGTGTGCTTGCATGTGTGCAAGCGGATAATATCACAACTGATAGTTATCTTCCCTTTCACCTAGAACTCAATTGGGTCTCCACTAGATCTGACATGCATGCAGTTAATAATAGTAAATCTTTAGTTGCATGTGAGATCACTGATTGTGAATTAATTAATATTTAATTCACTTGATCTCTCACTAGTGTATCTTCAGTTACAACTAGCACAATTGAGTTTAACTCACTTAACTGAGTTAAACTTTTACAACTTGCACCAACTCATGCACCACTACACTTCCAACTCTTTTACAACTAGAATTACTCAGCATGTCCCACCAACCAACCTCTAACTCAAAATTCACTTAGCTAATTGATTTGCCACTTCAGTTAACTAATTTCAAGTCCACATTGAGAATATATTACAGTTTAATGTCCATCTAAATTAAGGGATAATAAAAATAGAAATGCTCCTAAAAATAGCCTATGGGCCCCACCCTAGTGTAGGTGCTTAATTTTCACTAGGATCATGGGTGCCAAAAAAAAATTCTTGTTGAATCTCAAAAGACTTGTGACCCGTTCACATGACATGAGTTTGACTCATGTTGTACATGAGCTCTAATTGTATCTCGAAATTGTAACACATGTCTGATGAAAAGGCAACCCACGACTTCTTAAAATCAATTCCTTGCCCCATTCTCACATAATTCAGTTACAATTTTGGAGCTCTTAGAGGCTTTGGAGTGCAAATAAGGGCGATTAAGTAGTGTTAGAAGGGATTTCAAGTGTTGGGAAGAGGATTTGTCCAAACATTGCTATGTAATTAATGGTAATGTTAAATTATTAATGTAAAAGGATAAGATGTGACACTCTCTCCCACCCCCTTGGACCTTCCAAGAAGAATGAGAGGTGTTACTTTGTCCTAACCCAACTTCCAAGGCCTCATTATGGGAATGGGGTTACAAAATCCCTAAAATTTCAACCTTCCTGAAACTATAAACTAATACCACTCATCAAGATCTTTCCAGCAATATAAATTGTATCTTAATCTGACTTACGAATCAAAATTTATGGTCGTTTAAAAATTTGCTAATAAACCCTTTCCATATCAGCAAAGCACTGCCATGTGGCACCAACGTGGCCCCATGTGGAAACCCCACCTCACCTGGTAATTCCACATCATCTTGCCTAGCCATTGTTATGCCCTCATTGCACTTTCCACATCACCCCTTTGCCTTGGCTCCAATGGACCAGCCCCTTAGCCCATTTCTCAACCAATTTACATTATAAGGGTTTTCGAGCATTTTTGAGCCTGCAATGTATACACATTACCTAGCCTCCCAGGGCAAGATAGGGACATTTTTCATCACATATCAAGAATTATAGGCTTGTTGCCTAGCCCCATGACCTCAACCTACTCGACCATGGACACAACCATAGTGGAAACTCCTCGAGGTCTGAGACCCCACAACGCCAATAAATTTATGTCAAGTGTCGAGGATAATTCCCATCCACCAGCTTTCACTAACCTCGACACACACTCATGATGCACCTCTCCTTTCCTCTGCCAGTCGAAGGTCCTGAGGTATCAAGATGATGTCGTGCTTGTGTCATGCTGAAGTCATCTTGAGATAACATCATGCTAACATCACACCAACCATGTGGCCCTCTCCAAGGACATCGTGTCATGTCACTTGAATCTAGGCCATCTGGACCTCCAGCAAGGCCATTGTTACCCACCACATGTCACAACATTTTTTCACCATGTCACCACCATATCCATGTTACACGCCATATCAACCTATAAATGGGTCCCACAGAGTCCTAGCTCTTTGTGTAAAACAAAATTTTCCCATTATAATAGTTTTTTGGCCTTTCTGTGGTGGAGCTTGACCTTTAGCCCTCCACGTAATCTCACCCTAGTCCCTTCGCTACAATAATATGGAACAACTCCCTTGAGGGCCCATGACCGAGACATGAATGTTACTGTCTTACGAAGAAAATGGCATTCATCTACTTTTGTCTGTCTCTTGCCCCGCCCTGATCCTTACCAAGTCTTGTAGAAAGGGCCAACCCCAGTGGATACCATGATTCAACAAACGTATACCCATCTCTTAATGGGAAAATATCTATCTCTTGGCTCTTGTCTCTCAGGGGTGCACTAACATTGTAGGTGTTATTAACCAATAGGGCGAGACAAGAAACGCCCCTTTGTTTATGCTCTCTCGAAACTTATAAGGAATTGCTTATCGACCATTATAAGGAATTGGATCTTATCTCTCCTAAGCTACAATTTTAGTGAAGATCTTGTTTCTTTCATCCACAAAGGTTATGCCTCCATGACCTCTCATATCTAGAGCCACGACTACTACACTGAATACGCAGTCATGCAACTAATTAACCTGGAGGTATAAATGTTTACATTATTAAGGTAACTCAACCCATTGACATATCAATCCCTCAAAAATATGATGGAAAGTACTGCAACCATGTATTTATAATCACATACGGAGATGCATGATTCCTTTAATTAATTCATCAGCCTAGAGCCATAAAATACAAGTCATATCATCATAATTAATTAACCAGTGAAACAAAGAATTCACATCTTTCATACCATGACAAAGAACAAGCATCCATCCATCAATAAACACATGAATACACATTCATCATCAACAATACAAGCAATTTAGCAAAATAAGTAAGCATTTACATTTCATATACATAGTGGCACAAGTAGGAAACTTATCTTATGATTAGATGACTGAAAACAAAGAGTGGGACTTCAACTGTCCACCCAACCATAGGCCAACAACACAATATTTATTGCCATCGTCCACCCTGGAGCCAAATCCATGGTCTAGGGAAGTGCTTTCATAGGGCTTCCAGTCTAGATCCAAATAGATATCGCTCAACCTTTTAGGAGTATGGGATTTTTCTTTAAGGTGGTTTATCAGTTGTATTTTTCAAGGCAAGCATAGCAAAATCAATGGCACATTGTATGGGTAGTTTATCAACATACTTGGAAAGCATCGGGTGGTTTATCAGCCCTTTCAGCAAGCACCCTAGGCTTTTCCATTCTACCTAGTGGTTTATCAACCTTACAACAAGCACTTAAGTTTTTTATCAACCCTTTTGGAAAGCACTCTTCACCCAATTCCTCCTATGAGCCCCCCACTGATATTTTTTAGCTTGGACACCACAGTCCAACTACTCCTATCCATAATTATGAGGATTCAAACACAAATTAATTCCAAGCGGGGGGGATTCTTCTTACTCATGCTTGTGCTCCTTGCACTCTTCTTTTCTTTTTCTTCCACTGTCTCTCTTTGTTATCTCTTGATGCCCACCTTTTGCTTTTTACTCTTTCCCTTTTCCACGTTGTGGGACCATTCCCCCCTAAGGAATCCTGACGCCACATCTTTCCATCATCACGGTTTCAATTGTATGGTAGTGGGTGTGTTGTTGTGTTGGCTTGCCCCCAATTACAACTCTCTATGGACCAATGGATCTGGGAGTCCCATTAATCAAACCAACTTACCACATTTTCATTTAATCATTTGTACTTATATTTACAATTGCATGATACATCAGTTGTTCATGGTCCTCCATGCTGGCAATGCACTCCATCATTTGTTCTTTACAAACAAGGGTTCACACAAAGGGTGTTACATAAGCACTCCTTTAGTTAAATTTTTAACATTACCATTAATTTTTTCATAATGTTTGAGAGTGGTTCCAACCTCATTAAATTTCATATGGAGAAAATATAATTTTAGACCCCACTCAAAATCCAATAGACTTAACAAATTTCAATATTTCAGGATTTAGCGGATTGCAATTATTTCATTCAATTCTCTCATGTATGAGGGTTTGCAGCTAGCATTTAATCAAGAGCAGCAAGCACTCTATATACCTTTATTTTGGTGGTAATGATTGTTGAATTCCTCTATCATGACCCTAGTAAAAGAGTACAATTACTCAAACCATGATCATCATCATCATCGAGATCATGATGAAGGGTCGAGTTTGACTGAAGAAGAAGGTTGCATTGACCACACAAGTTTGGACTTGTTTAACCAAAATTATGGGCTCTTTCACCGCAGTTTATTTGATCACAGGGTCAAGCTAACCTCATGTCAAATTTTGACCCTTTGACCAATTGACCTCAGGCCAAATTTCAACCTCTTTAACTAGAGTTGACTTCCATGCATATTGAAGGAATTTGATCAGCACCTTGACCAGATTTGATTGGTAATTTTAATTTGAATTGGGCACAAATATCTAGAAATATTTTGATTTGTACTTTTGAAGAATTATTCTCCTTTAGAAGAAAATTTGTTGGGTTTTTCACCCAAGTGAATTTTCCCAAGGTAAATGTGTTGTCCCTATTGTGCTTGGTTGTCTCTTATTGATTCTACTGTTATTATTGCATTATTGTTGAATATTTTTTTAAGTATAATTTCTTAATGATACATGTGTCATGTGATAAATTAAATCGATAAATCATTGAAAGTAATTATAAAGATTAGAAGAATATATTCTATTGTGTGCTATTGTAGAAAATTCAACATGGTATGCAAGCGAAGGTTGTTAAAGAGAAGCCCTAAGATAAGATACAAACAAGGTTAGAGAGCAGCCAATTGAAGCCAGGTGTGAGAGGAAAATCCTAATGGAATAACTTCTTGAAAGTAAGACTGAGTACTTTGATGAAGGAATACAATAAAGAAGAAAGAAGGGAACTAGCAGTAGAATGGCATCTAAATGATTGGTGTAAGGTATGTTCATTTATTTTTTTATAGAAAGTTATCCATAAGACATGGATGAATTTGATGAAATGGCCTCCTTCTTGAGTTGAAAAAGCATACATGTTACAAGATAGTTTTTAAAATTCAATGGAGTCATTACCAATGTTCATATGTCTTGCATTCACTCAAGAATCATTTACTTGCCATGGTTTGAAAATTTTCGAAGTACCAAGAAGAGGGCCTCTAGAAGTGTAAACATAATAGGTCAAGACTTAGTGTAGGTTGGACTATGGAGAGTAAGGATTGAACTGATAAGGTGTTGGTAGAACCTGAAGTGTTGATCGAGACCTAGATTTGAATGACTGGTAGCGCTGAGACAATGTATTGTAACCAACACCAAGGGTTATAAGGAAGACTTCCATTGGAATCTAAAATAATGGTTTTGGACATATGGATGATAGCAATGTTATTATTGCATGAGACTGGGATAAAGGAATTTGAGACAAGACACCTCCAATGGCTTACTTCTAAACGATATTTTTGTTCATGATTATGGATCATTTTTTCAAAATGGCACATTTCTTGAACAATAATGCAAGATATTGCACAAGAGGGGAAATGTAAAGGTATTAGACATAAAAGGTTCGTGTATATGAGAAGACACGAGAGATTCAAAGAAAAATATGACTCTGATAAGATAACAACATTTTTTCAATCATGAATATGATGACAAGCCAGAGGGCACTAGGCTCCTCCTACTTAACACTTGTATTAAAGTATGTGTTTTTCCTTGAAATCTTTATGGTTGTGTGGCACAAGAGTTGGAAGTCTTAGGGTTGTAAACCCTAAAATACTTGGAAATTACAACTTCTATTAAAGACATAAATGAAAATCCTAAGGTTCGTGAGATGAAACCCTGGAGCAATACCTTGAATGTTGGATGCAATTCAAGCTGGTATGATGCATCTCTTTGATAGCATGAGGATGACTTGGTATTGATGATACAAAATCAACATACATTAGCAGCTAATGTTGAGGATGAGGATGATCAACCATCTCAATAGAAGTCAAAGGATTCTTTCAATCAAGAGATAAGTATTTTTCATTCTATTCAATTTTCTTGTTATTTTAAATTTTATGTATAGCTTTGGTACTTTCTTTATAAGTCTATTATAAACCCTTCCTATAAAGGAAGACCTTTTTTAAGACTAACATTATAATGACTCCTGGTAGCACTAGAAAGTATAAAGCTATATAGTAGGAATAAAGATTTTCCTACAAAAGGGAGAGAACAGTAACTATATTATTGCTCTACTCACAAATAGATTGATAAACACCCAGGACCATGACATGGGTTGAGATCATCAGTGACACTGGAGGTAAAGGGAAGTGAATTGTAAATTCTAGGGTTTATGGGATACCCTAGAACTTGATTTGGAATAATTATTGCAGGGAAGGTGTTGATTTGTGTAGCTTGAGAGGTACTCCAAGCCCTAGGGTTCAGGGTTTGGAGGGGAAAGCACCACAAGGGTCACTTGTGGGCTTGGAAACCAAGTATGGGGTTTTGCACCAAATCGTGTTTTGGGCATTTTCGGGAGCACATTTCTACATGTGATGGCATGAGACAATAGAGGGCAGAAAGGAGATACCAACGCTTTGAAAATTATCAAATTCCAAGTTGTAGAAGTGGAGATATGAATTTTTGAAGTTGTCATTAATTTTTGGAAAAGGAAAGTCATCTAGGCTTGAGGGATTCTTCCAAGGGACATGACTCTTCATCAAATTTGTGGAGTCAATCATTTATGTATAAATAGAGGGTGAATGTGAGGTTATTGAGCATCCATTATGCAACAAATAATACATCATAAAGGAGCTTATTAAGGAGGATAATTTATGAGTTAGGTCATAGCAAAGAGGAGGAAATTCCAGGGTGGATTCCAGGATTGTCTTAATGGTAAATAGAGGGTCTGAAGTGTTGTAAGGGAACAAGGATATATGTTGAGCTAGTCCGAGTTGAAGATCCTCTTCATAATTCTACCTGGAGGCTTGCAGATAGCCTATTGGAGTGTTTGAGGGGTGTCATATTACAACAAGAGTGTTGTGTGGTAGGTCACAAGCCATACCACAACAATAAAGGATTGCATGGGATATTTTAAGGGTTGGTTTTATCCCTTACCCTTAGCATGGAGGAGGAGTGTCTCTCCTAGCCAAGGTCACAATTTATTGAGGTTTTTTTAGGGTTGTTCAGGGTTTGGTTGAGGGTTGTTGCAACTTTCTAAAATGCCCTAACCAGGAACAGTAAGTCACAACAACGTGACAGTAGACTTGGAGTCAAGGTTGGTGTGTGTTGGGTCAAGCAGTGACCAAATTTGGATAAGTTTGTTTCTGAAGCCTATGGATTCCATTTGGAGGATCTTTTGTGGTGGTGAAGATCTCATCCTAGGAGCATATTCCACAATGCAGTATTGGGTGCCACTGATCTGGTGGAGGGTAGTGTGTTGGCCACCCAAAGTAGGCTTAGACGAGCTATCTTAAAATGACGAAGAGGAGCTGAAGGTTGGGTGAATTTTGGTGGCAAAGTGCAACACCTTGATGGACAAAGGTGGCTGCTAGCCTGGTAGTTTGGAAGCTAAAGAATTACTCCTACCTTGAGAGAAAATTGGATCATCCTGTGTACAATCTACATAAGTAACTTGCAGCAGTGTTAGGAGGTAGCCCTCCTTGAGTTTCGATGTGTTGTGGCCTTAATGGACTAAGGCACAACTAGTGAGAAGTATGGAAGCGAAGGACCGGCAGGATGAGATACGACATCGAGTTTATCATTATATCTTGTATACCATACACTATTGTATTATTCAGATTTTGGTTTAATATAACAAAGATTGGTGATTGTACATTGTTGTACAATTTTGTTAAAAACTATGTATATTTGTGCATGTGCGATTTATTACCTTATATTTTCTGTTGTGCAAAGTAGTTATGGTTGAGGTTCTTGGTTTGGTAACGTCGGTGATTTTAAGACTCTAACCTAGACCCAAGATCATGCAAATTCAACACGGTATCAAAGCATGTCTGAGCTACTTTGGAAGTCAGTGAATCAAAGTTGTGTGCAGTGAAGTTTAGCGTGAGAGGGAGTTGGTCACGTTGTAAGCAAAGGGATCACTACAATGTCGAAGATTCAACTAGGTACCTGGTATGAGGACAAGTTGGAGGGGTTGTCCAAATATAGTCCTTGGAAGGAAAGGATCAGGTTGGTCTTGTAGGTTTTTAGGACATTCCAACACATAAGAAATAGTTAAGTATAACTTGGTCTAGCGTAGAGTTAAGTAAAGTGTGTTTCTTGAGTATGTACTTTTGCAACTTATAATCTGATGGTCACGATATGTAGTGATCTGACAGTTCATTCTCTCCTCGATATTATCGACACTTGATCTATTGCTTAACACCCGATTGGTCCATGATCTCTATTTAAAGAGCATGGAGGGTCATTTGTCTGGTGACCGTTTATGAGAGAAGCTTATGTAAATTTTCTTTCTTTATATTAAAAAATTGCCTTAAGTGGTCGCATTGGCTTAGGTCGTGGATTGTTTCCCTCTTCGAAGGTTTTAACCACGTCAAATATTGGTGTATTGATCTATGATATGTTTGTGAGTGGTGACCTTTGGTGTTTGATCTAAGGAACTTACCCTGTATATTCCTACATGGTATCAGAGCTTAGGTCACGGGTTCGATACACACCCCAGTTGCGTTGTGGGGAGATTGTTGGACATTGGATAAACTAACGCTCCCCATGTGTTTCACGACATGGACTAACCACCTTGTTCTTTCCCTTGCTGCCTTCTTTAAATGGGAAGTTGTTAAATTTGGACAACTAGGTCCAAACTCTAGGTTGTGTTGCTGAGATGACGATCCCAATATTTTTATTGGATTCCTCTTTCAGATAGGTGTATGATTGATCTAAAGATCATCTCGATCGGATCAGCAGAACATGTACTTTCAATTTATTCCACTTATGTGCTAGGTCAACCTAGAATATAATATAGACTTAAATGTCTTAAAGAGCGTGTCACACACCCCCAAAGATGCCTATATAATGGAGAGACTTGGAGTTCATTATACACACATTGTGTGGAGGATTTCCTTCTCTCTTGATAGTGATGGAGTTGCGTTCTTGGTGCTACATATTTGTGGAGTGTTCTTTGTTTGGGTTTTACTTGGGTTATGTGTGACACGCTTGACTGAATGACCTATTGAAGACTTTGCTGGTAGAATCATCCTGCTGATCACCGTAACGCCACCATTCATTATCTTTGTTTTGGCTTGTTTTCCATCGATCTATTGGTATGTTCTATCTGCTTCAAGATTTTGTGCCCTAATCTGAAATGGCATAGAACATGTTTAAATCAACATGGTATCAGAGGCTTATGGGGAAGAAAATCCCCAATTTGTGTTGAAAAGTAATCTCCGATCTATTTATCCAACAAGTGCAACTCATCTGGCTGAACAAGGAGGCTTGGAACAGCGTGAGGGAGTCTTCCCTAGACAGTGTGGAAGGAGTTGTAGGTGACAGTGTATTTTTGAGGCATGTTTGTGGGCTAAGACAGATCTGGTTAGGCTTGTTTCAAGTTCAGGGAGCAGCAAGGGAAGGTTCAAAACAGCGTGGAAGAGAGTCCACTTCAAAACAGCATGGAGAGGTTTGAATGGAGGCTGAATTGTTGTAGGGTATGCGGACTAGGATGAATGATTGTTTGAGGGGAAAAACAGATCCAAGAAGGGTTGTCTTAAGGGCCAGTTTTTTGGGCTAGTTGGTCGAGGAGAAAACATGCAAAACGTTGTTATGCGTGAGTAGTTTGAAGCCTAAAATCAAAGTGAGGAATCTAGCTGAGGTAGGTCGCAGGCCTAGCCTCCCAAAACAAGGCAGTGTGAAGGGTTCTTTGGTTGTAATGTGCCCAGAACAACAACTCGCTTAAGGGTCAAAATAGAAGTATTTTAGGCCTTTTTTTTTAAGTCTGTTTTTTTTGTGACCAAGTGCAGGAAGAAAGGTTGAGGTCCCTTGGAAGAAGACCACAACAAAAGGAAATGTTTTAAGGGTTTTAAAATGGGTAAATAGCCCTCATAAGAGGTTGTTTTTAGCAGCATGGAGGGGCAGCCTCCCATTATAGGGCAGCTGCAGCAAAGGGGAGCAACTATGGGCAATATCTAAGGTTTGTTAGGTTGTTTTAAGGGCTATTAGGGAGCCGTTGTAAACTGAGGTAGGCTACAGGCCTAACCTCTCCAAATCAAACCAACGTGGAGTTGTTTAGAGACTGTATGCCCAAGACAACAGTCAAGGAAGATAGCACTTCTCCCAGACCAGGTCGCAGCAAATTTGATGGTTGATTGAAGGCTATATGTGCCCTAACCAACAACAGTTTGACGTCTGCCTCAGAGGTAAGTTTGAAGTCTGTTTTATGTACATGTTTGATGTTCTGCTTAGGACACAGAGGTAGCTGAAGCTTCGACAGCTTATGGTCTGGGCAAGAAAATTGTCAAAGAAACCTATCTGAAATTTCAAAGTTGCAGGCCTGTAGGTGGCATTTTGAGGGTCAAATCAACCCTATCATGGAAATATAGGTACCTCCTCACACATCAAGGCCACCATGGACATAAGGAGAGAAGGTTGCATCATGGGAGCCCTAACCTGTGACCGAACCTCTGCCCATGAACAAATCAGGGTAAAGTTTTAAAGACGGTCACATGCCCTGAACATCAGCAAGGCACCTTGTCTTGCGTAGGTCGCAGCTAGAAGGAGGTTGTGCAGCTTGCAAAATTCCCTAACCATCATCTACAATCATATATGAAATTTAGTGAATCTCGGACTTATTGAAGAAGTGTTGGCAGCGGAAAATTCAAGGAACTTGGATTGCAGCAGTATAATGAACTATCACCCCAAAACCTCGGAAAAGATAACACACTGTGTCATTTAAAATCCACATGTATCTTCTCCATGACAGGAAGGAAACTCATCCAGGGCTCTGAATTACTAAGCATTTTTTTTTTACAGTTGATCCATGTGGATATTTGTGGTCACCCACCGATTCCACTTAGGGCCCCACCATTATCTCTTTCATTTTTTCAGTTTCGGCACAACTTACTATTTTTAGCAGTTTTTTGGGTCCTGAACTTCCGGAGTCGTTTTGAGGCCCTAAACAACGTTTTTTGGGAAAACCGGGAGCAACATGGGTCCATGGATAGATGTTTCTCACTCAAAATTTGTAGTCCTCGGATAGATATTTCTAACAAGGTATGGTTTGCGTCAAATGGAGATCATATGCCAAATTTACGTCCCTGGGAAGTTGAAACACCAATTTACCCAAACGGGGCACATAGTTTTGGCGCTTCATCTCCTAGGGTTAGGGTTTTGGATGTTTAGGGTTTTCCATTGTTTCTAAATAATAAATAGGTGCTCGAGCCTCATTGTAACTTAGTTCAGAGGCCTGTAGCCGCCACATCTCTTCTCAGAGATAGCTACCAGCGCCCTCGCTAGTTTATTTCCATTATGTCTATAAGAAAATTTCAGTTCTTTGATATTAATGAAATGAAGTGTTATTTCCGCTGCATCTTTATATTTATGGTTATATGTTTATTCTGTTGCATTCCTACATAAATCTAGATCAGTGGTATCAGAGCGGTCTACTTTTTCTCAATCCTTCTTTGCATGTCCCCAACAAGGTCAGGGGTATAAGAAGTTAGGGCTCGATCTGGTGGAACCTTTGCAAGATCAGCCTCGCAAACCCCGACGAACGCCCATGGGGGATGAAAAGAAAGATGAGGGAGCAGGAGATCCTATCAAAATATTGCTCGAGGAGGCCCTCGAAAAACAAAGGAACGCAATGATGGATAACTTTGCCTAGATCCTTCAACGTCTGCCCACCGGCAGCGCATCTGCATCTAGCAGCCACTCTAGAGGTGTGACTCCTTTTAAGGTACAAGTAAATTTTGACATTCCCATATTTGAGGGTCAAATAGATGCAGATGTCGTAGATAGATGGTTGAATCTATTAGAAGGATATTTCTCTGTTCATGACTTTTCCGACCAAGAGAATATTATTTTTTCACTCCTCAAAGCTGCCCCCCATGTCAAGGACTGGTGGGAAACCCACTATAAGAAAAAGGACAAGACAGAACCCTCTCTATTCTCGGTCGTACCCACTTGGAATTCTTTTCGAGACGCCATCAAGGAAAAATACTATCCCATGGGGAGCTATGGGGACAAGTACATACAATGGACCATGCTACGACAACAACAGGATCAAGATGTGCATGAGCTAACGAATCTGTTCCATACCCTGCGCACAAATTTTGGTATCAAAGATTCAGAGAAACATCTGGTGCTAAAGTATCGCAGTTTTTTTCACAGATACATTCAGGAGGAAATGGAGTTCCTCGACATCTCCTCGCTTGGTACGGCATACCAGTATGCTACCAAGATTGAGCATTCAAACAGAAGAAGCGAGACTTTGGATCTACGAATCAAAAGCAATGGAAAGGTGCTCCCAAACCACATAAAAAAGGACAGAGCCAAGGCATGGTGACTCAAGACAACCTGTCAAAGCCACAGGAAAAGAACAACACCGCAAAGCCAAAGAAGGACACGGGAAAGTGGTGTGAGTTCCATAAGAGCTCCACTCAAAACACAAGTGAGTGTCGGGCCAAGCAGTCGCTGGTGGCTGAGATGTGGGCTTCTGATTCAGATGCATGCTCCGACTCTGAATCTGAACCTGACAAGGGGAATGACAAAGGGAAAAATATTATTGATGCGGAGCCCAACGCCATTGTTGCCACTATGAAGATCCAGAAGGAGGAACCGGAAGATCCAGAGGAGGAGGAACGTCTCTTCCACTCCTAGATGTGGGTAAAGGGCTCCCTGGTACAGTTCATTGTCGACAATGTGAGCCAAAAGAACCTCATTTCAGTAGACATCGTGAAGTGGTTGGGCTTGTCGACCACAGCTCACCCACATCCATACACCATCGAGTGGCTTCACCAAGGACGAGATCTCCGCGTCAGCCAACAGTGCCGCCTTCCCTATAGCATCAAGCCCTTCACGGATGAGGTATTATGTGGCATTGCTCCTATTGATGTTTCTGATGTATTATTAGGACAACCATACTTGTGGAAGCGCCATGCTGTGTATGAGTCTCGGCCTTGCGCTATTATTGTTACTTTGGGAAATAAGTTGTACAGGATACCAGAGGTACCACCTCCTGTCGTTATCTCTTTGGTTACTGCAAAACAATGCAGTAAGCTCATTTCCCAAACCAGGAAATTCATTTTCATGATGATCCGCCCCCAGGGCAAGAAGAAGATTGTGGCCACGACCTCCAGACAGGGCTCCTTTGCACGACAACAACAAATGGATAAGGTTGTGGAGGAGTACGAGGACATCTTTACCTCACCCACAGGGGTCCCTCTACACTGTCAGGTCAAGCACCTGATTTATCTGACCCCAGGTGCACCGCTATCTAATGGACCGATCTATCGGTGCTCTGTTCTGGAGAACGAGGAAATCAAGAGGCAGATTTAGGAGTTGTTGCAGAAAGGTCACATCCGACCAAGTTCATCGCCCTGTGGGAGCCCGATCGTGTTGGTACAGAAGAAGGATGGGACGTGGAGACTCTGTATTGACTATCGAGCGTTGAACAAGATCACTGTCCGGAATAGGTACCCAATCCCACGGATTGATGACCTTCTGGACCAACTCAAAGGTGCAAAATATTTCAGCAAGATCGACTTGAAGTCTAGGTATCACCAGGTACCAATTGAACCCTCCGATGTGTGGAAGACTGCCTTCAAAGCCAAGGAAGGCCTTTTCGAATGGCTGGTCATGCCTTTCGGGTTGACAAATGCTCCCGCCACCTTCATGAGGATGATGGACGACATCTTGCAGCCATTCACCAACTCATTTGTAGTGGTGTACTTGGATGACATTCTGATCTTCAGCCAGACTTGGGAAGAGCACCTTCACCACATCCGACAAGTCCTCCAAACACTGCGGCAACACAAGTTGTGTGCCAATTTGGAGAAGTGCACGTTTGGCATGACCCAGGTTCAATATCCGGGATACATTATTGATGAAAGGGGGGTGCATGTGGATCCAGCCAAGATCCAAGTCATTCGGGATTGGCCAGCCCCGACTACTATAACAGAGCTTCGCAGCTTTCTGGGTCTTGCTAATTTCTACCGTAGATTCGTGCTGGGATTCTCTCATATCACTGGGCCCTTGAGTCAAGTCACCAAAGGAGGAGCGAGAGCAAAATTCTTTTGGTCGGAACCTCAACAGAAGGCGTTCAAAGAATTGAAAAATCGCCTCTGTTCTGCCCCAGTGCTCACCTTACCAGACTTGCAGCAGCCATTTGAGATCGAGACAGATGCCTCCGACTATGCTATTGGGGCAGTTCTTACTCAACAGGGACATCCAGTGGCATATCACAGTGAGACATTGTCTGAGACAGTTCGCAAGTATCCCACCTATGACAAAGAAATGTATTCCATTTTGCAAGCTTGTCGACAATGGAAGCATTACATTTTGGGGAAGGAAACAATCATCCACACAGACCACCGGCCCCTGCAGTTCATACAGACACAAGGGAAGTTGCAGAATGATCGCCATCAGAAGTGGTCCACATATCCGCAACAGTTTCATTTGAACATCAAGTACAAGAAGGGTAGCACCAATAATGTTGCAGACTGCCTCAGCCGACCACCGATCGTGGTGCTCACCACCGTGCTCAACTCTTGTGGGCACGAGACTTCTGATTGGCCGCTTCTCTATGAGAGTGACCCAGAATTCAGCCACACTTACAAGGCACTCTTGGGGGGTACGCAAGTTTCAAATTTTCACCTCCAAGATGCACTTTTATGTCACCTGGGACACCTTTGTGTTCCTTCAAGAGAGCGTGCCAAGATGATATGGGAAGCACACTACAATCGAGTCGCTGGGCATTTTGGGGTCGAGAAAACAGTAGCAATACTGCAGAAGTATTTCTATTGGTCGAACCTTCGAAAGGATGTCGGGAAGCACATCAGATCCTTCACTGCTTGTGACATTGCCAAACCGACCATCAAGAAGCAAGGCCTATATACTCCGCTACCTACCCCTAGTCGACCTTGGGAATCCATCTCCATGGATTACATGTCAGGCATGCCTTCTACTAAGCATGGAAATGACTGTGTTTTCGTGGTCATCGACAGATTCTCGATGATGGCCATTATGGCGGCCTGCAAGAAGAATATCACAGCAGAAGCCACTGCTAAACTCTTCTTTGAACGAGTGTGGGTGCACTTTGGGATCCCACAGTCTATCATATCAGATCGGGATAGCAAGTTCCTCAACACATTTTAGTCCAGCCTCTGGTCAATGCTGGACACCAAGCTCACCAAGTCCACATCTTTCCATCCCCAAACAGATGGCCAGACAGAGGTCGTCAACATAATGATTGTACACATTTTGCGCATGTACAATTCAAAGCATCCACGCACATGGGACGAGAGCCTCCCCTATGTACAACATATTTATAACCGAGCTCTCCACAGTTCAATCGGCCATAGCCCCTTTCAGGTGGGCTTGGGATTCTAGCCACTATGTCCCATTGACGTAGCCATGCCATTTGTGGCTACTCAGGCCGATTCGGCTCTTGTCCAGTCTGAAGTTGATAAATCAAATAGCTTCATCGAGCGCATTCAACACATATGCCAATAGGTTCATGACATATGCTAAGTACAAGCAACGCCATGATCAACATCGGGTGCCACACAACTTCCAGGTGGGCGACAAAGTATGGCTAAATTTGCAGAAGGAGCGCCTCACTGGACCCCACCGCAAGCTTCGCCCGCTCTGATACGGGTCGTACACCATCACCAAGGCTGTAGGGAACAATTCCTTCGAGCTCAGTATTTCACCATTCCTTGGTCTACACCTAGTATTCAATGTGGACCGCCTTTGTCCTTACTTCCCACCTCTACTAGACACCTCTAACATTGCAGAAAAACTAACACCAACAGAGTTAAACCCAGACTGCATGGAACAGGCCACCACAGATTGTATTATGGACATGAAAATCAAGAACACTCGCCAACAGAAGATCCAACTGTATCGGGTTGTCAAAGCTGGCCAACTCCTACACCAAGGAAAGTGGTTCCAGGGACCAAGTTCAGCAGAAATTTCCTCATCTCATGGAGGAACTTAACACAATGGGGACCATTGCTTCCTAAGAGGGGAGGAATGATCCAGGTGGATATTGGTGGTCACCCGCCTATTCCACTTGGGGCCCCACCATTGTCTCTTTCAGTTTTTCAGTTTCGGCACAACTTACTATTTTTAGCAGTCTTTTTGGGTCCTAAACTTCCGGCGCCGTTTTGAGGCCCTAAACGACGTTTTTGGGGAAAACCGGGAGCATCAAGGGTCCATGTTGCTCACTCAAAATTTGTAGTCTTCAAATAGATCTTTCTAACGAGGTATGGTTTGCATCAAACG
Organism: Pinus albicaulis; assembly: GCA_034641835.2. NCBI lineage: Eukaryota > Viridiplantae > Streptophyta > Pinopsida > Pinales > Pinaceae > Pinus > Pinus albicaulis. The sequence goes on from CM076574.1 coordinate 576,317,636, forward strand.
AAGATCGTATGCCAAAGTTACATCCCCGGGAAGTTGAAACACCAATTTACCCAAACGGGGCCTATAGTTTTGGCGCTTCATCTCCTAGGGTTAGGGTTTTCCATTGTTTCTAAATAATAAATAGGCCCTCGAGCCTCATTGTAACTCAGTTCAGAGGCCTGTAGCCACCACATCTCTTCTCAGATATAGCTACCAGTGCCCTAACTAGTTTATTTCCATTATGTCTGTAAGCAAATTTCAGTTCTTTGATATTAATGAAATGAAGTGTTATTTCCGTTGCATCTTTGTATTTATGGTTATATGTTTATTCTGTTGTGTTCATACATAAATCCGGATCAAAAGTCCTTGAAAAATAACTATCATATTCAGTCTTCTGATCAGTTTGATAAAATTGTCACTTCTGCATTGATTTCTTGGCTACTTATATCCATCATGGCCTGCAAATTATTGATCATCATCAGCAAAATTGTTGAGCATTGTGATTAGAAGAGCCAAGAGGGTAGGTGTGTATGGGTCACCTTGAAGAGGAGAAATCAAGCTGAGGTATGTTCATAGGCAATAAACAACAGTGATTGATGTGCACTTATGACTGTGCTAGATCTTTGTAACAGAAAGGCATCATATAAGGTATGGACTGACATGTAGAAGGGTCAATTCAATGCTTGGAACATTTGTACGATTGATCCCTAGATCTGTGCAATTTAGGAGAAAAATTGCAGATCTGAGATCTGGAAGCCCTTAGAAGCTATTTTTTTTAAGGAATTGGAAGGATCTTTAGAGGGTGCAACGGTTAGATTATTGTCAAGATGGTCAAATTTGTAAGCCATAGGGGGAGTGACAACGGAAGTTAATTTTTCATAGAGCTAAGCCAATTTTGATAGGGAAGTCTTCTAAAAATGACCATAAGAATGACAAATGGACAATAAGAAGCAATGCAAGATCATGAGACTCAGGAATCATGATATATCCCTATTCGACATTGACATATGACAGAATATGCATGACTATAAAAATTGAAATATTCAATACTATATGACAGTATGACCATGATGAAGAAGATGGTGATGGATATGATAAAATTATGGCCACATCGTAATCAGCGATATGATGGTTCTGTAATTGCAATCTTGAGGAGCTAAATCTGTCATTCTATGTCACTGTCATTATGACAATGACATAGACAATCACCCATGATTACGAAATTCATATTAGCGGTAAGCTGGTGACAGTATCAACCCTACATTGGAGCGTAATGATAAACTTGTAAGTACGAACTGAGAAGTTTTTGCAGCCTTCTGTCACATTGTTGGAGTCTTGATCAGAAAATCTTGTGAAGTTTTGATCAAATATTGTATATGATATATGACTGATAGCTAGATGACAGTATATGACTATGAGTCTTGATGGCTTTAACTATGGGAGAATAATACCCCTTTCCAAGTTGGTGTCTGGGATGCCCTCATTTAAAATAGATGTCTTCTCTCGAGAGAGAAGCTAGCATTAAGAGGGAGAATACAACTGTATATGCTCCTGAGCCAATATCATTGCTGAACGAAAGAAGATCCTCATGGCTCAAGGAAATATGGCTTCAGAGGGGGGAATTTCGGAAGAAAACCAAGAAGCCATATAAATACCAGGGGTATCTAGCTGCCATGAGTTCAATATGATGCTATAAAACATCAAGTCTGGAAGGATGCAAGGATGATGTCTGGGATACAGTCCCTAGACCACAGGACAGAGCTTTTGTCACCTTGTTATAAGATTAAGTATGGATCTGATGGAGGTGCTGAAAATTCCAAGGCAAGATTCATTGCCCATGGCCTCTCTCTCAAAAGGAAGGCAAAGACTATGATGAGATATTTACAACAATGGCCTGATATACCACCATCTGATCTATTGTTACCCTTGCTATTACACAAGGACGAAATCTTCATCAGATGGATGTGAATACCACCTTTTGGCATGGTGCGATAAAGGAAGAGGTGTAGAAAGAGAAACCTCTGGGATTCAAAGCCCAGAATCGAGACACCCATGTTTGCAAATTGGCTAGACCCCAGGGCTTGGTATGAGAGGATAGATAGCTACCTGATGAAGTTGGGCTTCACTCGTAGTAATGTTGATTCGAAACCTTACTTCAAGGTTGATAAAGAGAAGCCTCTCATTTTGGTGTTGTATTTGGACGACCTCTTCCTGACAGGTGCTAACCCTCTCATTCATCACTGCAAGAGGGAGCTCGCTGCTGAATTCAAAAGGAAGGACCTAGGACTGATGCACTACTTCCTAGACCTGGAGGTCTGGCAGAGACCTAGCGAGATTTTCCTTTCTCAAGGAAAATACATTGTGAAGCTTCTGGTAAGATATGATATGGTGGACTGTAAGTCTGTGTCGACTCTGATGAAGCTCAACGTTAAGAATTTGAGTGGCAGCACTGTTGGGCCCGTGTTAGCAAATCCTACTAAGTATCGTCAACTCGTAAGGGCTCTAGTGTTCTTATTGAACACTCGTCAGGACGTATGTTGTGCAGTGAACACCTTGAGTCAACACATGGTTGATCATAACATTCACTGGGTTGGTGGCAAGAAACTCTTGAGATATCTTTGTGGCATGATAGACCATGGGCTGAGATACACTACCGGGAGCATGACACTCCTTGGATATACTGATGTTGATTGGGTTGGAAATGTGGTGGATCATAAGAGCACATTTGGATGCTACTTCACAAGTAGATCTTCTTGGGGCAGGAAAAGGAAGTCGGTAGCCTTAAGCACCACTGAGGTCGAATACATTGCAGCAGGTATGACCCGTTGTGAAGTCACTTGGTTGCGAAAGCTCTTCAGTGAGTTGTTCGAGAATGTGCTAGATGCCACCGTTATCCTTTGTGATAACCAGAGGGGGATTATTTTGTCATAGAATCCTGTGTTCCACGATTGATCCAAGCATGTTGATGGTTGGTACCACTTTATCTGGGATATGGTACAGCGAGGCGTCATAAGGCTCGATCATATAGGAACTGATGAGTAGGTCGTGGACATTCTCACAACGCCCTTGGGGAAGGTCATGTTCCTAACCTTTCGTGAGAATATTGGAATCATGGAACGACCTTATTTGGAGGGTCCTGTTGGACGATGAGCTATGGGAGCTCCAAGGGGGTTTTGGGGATAGCTTTGGTGCTATAAGCAACCATAGGGCTAGACTTTCCAAACCTAGTTGGTGTGCTTCCGCCCCACCGTGATGATATTGAGATGGTTTACCTCTCTTTGATCTGTGCCTCGTATGCATCTTACCCATGCGATTTCAGACTCATGGGAAGTACCTCTCATTTGGCCAATGAGGTGGGAAATGTGAATAGAGACCATAGCAAGACCGATGGACGCATCAGAGATTGTCGTACTCTCTATGTTTATGATGGCACGTGTCCAACAACTTGATCTGGGATCAAGTTTATCGAGGTTTCGGACCTCCAACTGACTTCGGGTCAGGTAAACCAACTTCGGGTTGGTATGAGACTCTTTGTGAGTCCTATAGAGGTTTCGGACCTCTGGGCTGAATCTGTCAGCTGGGTATGATGTCTTTGTGACTAACCCACTTTTGTTCTGAAATAAAGAGGTCAGCAAAGCAAGTTACGGTGGGATGACGCACGATATTTGCATTGCACTAGTGGACGGAGTTCTCCCTAGTTAAGAGAGAGTGTTAAATTTGGAAAACTAGGTCCAAACTCTAGGTTGTGCTACTCAGATGATGATCCCAATATTTTTATTGGATTCCTCTTTCGGAGAGATGTAAGATTGATCTAAATATCATCTCGATCGGATGAGCAAAACATGTACTTTGAACTTATTCCACTTATGTGCTAGGTCGGCATGGAATATAATATAGACTTAAATGTCTTAAAGAGCGTGTCACACACCCCCAAAGATGCCTATATAATGGAGAGACTTGGAGTTCATTATACACACATTGTGTGGAGGATTTCCTTCTCTCTTGATAGTGATGAAGCTGCATTCTTGGTGCTGCGTATTTGTGGAGTGTTTTGTGTTTCGGTTGTATTGGGGTTATGTGTGACACACTTGGCTGAATGACCTATTGAAGACTTTGTTGGTAGAAGCATCCTGCTAATCGCCATAACGCCACCATTCAATATCTCTGTTTTGGCTTGTCTTCCATCGATCTATTGGTATGTTCTATTTTCTTAAGGATTTTGTGCCCTAATCTGAAATGGCATAGAACATGTTTAAATTAACAAAATTCCATCAGATGGATGTTAAATATGCCTTCTTACATGGGGACTTACATGAAGAAATCTACATGGAACAACCCCCTGGCTTTATCCAAAACGATTCTAGCCTTGTTTGTCACCTTAAGACGTCTCTCTATGGTCTCAAACAAGACCTTCAAGCTTGGTATGCCAAAATGGATAACTTTCTCTTAGATAATGGCTTTTCTATATTCCAACAACACTGTCTACACCAAGAAAGTGGGTAAGTCCTTAATCATCCTTGTTCTTTATGTTGGTGATATTATCCTTACTAGTAGTGATCCCAACCATATAAATCATGTGAAGTCTAGCCTCAAAAATACGTTTGAAATGAGAGACTTAAGACACTTGCATTATTTCCTTGGTCTTCAAGTCTTGCAATCCAAAGAAGGTATTACCCTTTCCTAGTCCAAGTATGCACGTGATCTTCTACACCACTTTCACATGGAAGACTATAAGCCAGCCCCTCTCCCTTTCAGTCTGGAGTCAAGCTTTCAGTCACTTGTACTTCCCCTGAAGTTGATGCTACCTTATATTGTCAACTTGTTGGTAAAATTTTGTATCTAACCCATACCCGTCCTGACCTTTCCTTTGTCGTTGGTCTTGTTTCTCAGTTTACGCACAAACCTCAAGAAAGTCACTGGAAAGCAACTAAAAGAATACTTCTATATATTCGAGGTATAGTTCAGTTCAGGATTCATTACAGTGCAGGAGCATCTCCATTGTTTATGGGTTTGATTTATTTTAATTGGGTTGGTGACCCTGATGACCAAAAGTCTACATGTTATGTATTCACTCTTGTTTTAGGACCTATTACATGGTCTTTTAAGAAACAAAGTGACATCTCTCTTTCTTCGACAGAAGCATAGTATCGTGGTATTGTTGAAGCCACCAAGGAAGCCATGTGGCTTCGTCAGATTCTATCTAAATTTGTTCTTCATCGGCAGCGTCCAACTACACTTTGGTGTGATAATCAGAGTGCCATTCACCTATGAAAATATCCAATTCGGCATCAGGGCATGAAACACATTGAGCTACACATACACTTCATTAGAAATCTCATTCGTGATCATGTTCTTGAAGTGCACTATTGTTCAACCAATGATCAAGTTGTTGATATATTTACAAAGCCTCTCACATAAGCGAAGTTTACCAAACTTCAATCTAAGCTTGGAGTTCAGGAAAGTTATCATTAAGCGGGGATAGGCTCTAATGCCTCCTTCCTTCTCCTATTGTGTCACCTTTGTAAATCCTTGAATCCTATCCCAAGTTGTTCTTAAGGGAATATGTTAGGATATTCCGACACATAGGAAATACTTAAGTATAACTTAGTTTAGCGTAGAGCTGGGTAAAGTGTTTTTATTTAGTATGTACTTTTGTAACTTATAATCTAACGATCACAATATGCAGTGATCTGAAGGTTCATTCTCTCCTCTGTATTACTGACTCTTGATCTGTGGCATAACACTCGATTGGTCCATGATCTCTATTTAAAGAGAATGGAGGGTCATTTTTCTGGTGGTCGTTTATGAGAGAAGCTTATTTTCTTTCTCTATATTAATAAATTTCCTGAAGTGGTCGCGTTGGCTCAGGCCATGGAATGTTTCCCTCTTCGAGGGTTTTAACCACATTAAATATTGGTGTATTGATCTATGATCTATTTGTGAGCAGTGACCATTGGTGTTTTATCTAAGGAACTTACCCTGTATATTCCTACACAGGTCAATAGGTTCTGGAATTTTGTCGAGAAAGTCATCAAGAAGCCAATCGGCCCTAAGGAGCTGGAAATAGGGGAAGATTTGGATACGAAGACGAGATTTATCATCCTTGATGGTGTGAAGGATTCCTTAATATCTCATTTGTATAGGAAGAAAAATGCACGTGAGATGTGGATGGCTCTTCAAAAAAATTTCTAGAATAAGAACGAGAACCAGGAACTAGTATTGGAGGACAATTTGAAAACCACCAAGATGATAAAGGGTGAAGGAGTGACTTCTTATCTGACGAGGTTGTCTCAAGTAAGAGATGAGCTTGTTCTCGTCGGTGTAAAAATTTCAGATGGAGATATGGTGAGGATTTCCTTGAAAGGGTTCACCGAGAAATGGAGGCCTTTCATCAAAGGAATCGTTGTCAAGGAGAAAATTCCAGACTGGAATATAGTGTGGGATGACTTCATTCAGGAAGAGTTGCGAGATAAGGATATTCATCCATCGAAGAAGGCATATGAGGACATGGCACTTGCAACGCGAATGAAGGGTAAGCCAAAGAATGACTTGAGTAAATTCAAGTGCTTCAATTGTGGCGAGATGGGTCATTTTTCGTCAAGATGTCTGATGAAGAAGGGAGATGATGAGAAGAGGAAAGGAAAGCAGGTCACCGGTGTTGCTACTTCAGCTGAGATAGATGATCTATCCAAGAGATTGGAAGAGGATGAATTTTCTTGATTTCTCATTTCTCGCAGGGTGCTATCAAGGAGGGTGGATGGTACGTGGACAGTGATGTGACGAAGCATATGACAAGGTCACAGGAGGTTTTTGAGACTCTAATTGAATGGGACATGATGTATGATGTGGGTCCAACATGTAATTTTTGTACCAGGACTCAAATATAGCGTGATTTTCGTCTCGATGATCGATAAGAAGGGGTTTGAGGTCTTGCTCCAAGATGGGAAGGCAAGACTCAAGCCAAGAGGATCTAAGTCTGATGGGATTATACTCAGGGTTACGGAGCATCATCTCTACAGGTTGATGGGCAAGCGTGTGGATCATGGAAAGGAGCAGGTGGAGCATGTACAGGTTCCTGAGAAGAAGGTACATTTTCCTCATAAGCAAGTCCAGGTTCGAGAGGCTTAGAGGGATTTTAGTTCTAGTGGGGTTTTGCAGTTTCATAGGGAGACTTTGCAGCCCAAGAAGAGTGTGTGGTCAGTTGAGAGAAAGGGTGCTTCCACATCTACCAAGAAGGAACCATGGAGGGACTAGAAAGCGATAAAGGAAAATAAGAAGAATTAGGATGCTTCCAACAGTGAAAGTGACACTTCCGAGAGAGGCGTAGTTCACAAGACAGGGATTGTTGTTATTGTGAGCACTAGAAATTGGGCAAGAATTGTGAGCATTGATGATGATTACGAGTTACTTCCTAGTCTTTGAAGTACCTCCCTGGCTAAGGGGGAGTGTTGATTTGTGTAGCTTGGGAGTTACTCCAAGCCCTAGGGTTCGGGGTTTGGAGGGAAAAATGCCAAAAAGGTCACTTGTGGGCTTGGAACCCAAGTATGGGGTTTTTCACCAAATCTTGTTTTGGGCATTTATAGGAGCACATTTCTAAATGTGATGACATGAGACGATAGAGGGAAGAAAGGAGAATCAAACGCTTATAAAAGTGTCGAACTCTGAGTTTTAGAAGTGGAGATATGAATTTTTGAAGTTGTCATTAATTTTTGGACAAAAAAAAGTCATGTAGGCTTCAGGAATTCCTCCAAGAGACATGACTCTTCATCAAATTCATGGAGCCCCTCATTTATGTATAAATAGAGGGTGAAAGTGAGTTTTTTGAGCATCAATTATGTAACACAAATACATCATAAAGGAGCTCGTTGAGGAGGATAATTTATGCGTTAGGTTGCAGCAAAGAGGAGGAAATTCCAGCGTGGATTTCAAGATTGTCTTAAGGGTAACTAGGGGGTCTGAAGTGCTGGAAGGGAGTTGGGATATATGTTGAGTTAGGCTGAGTTGAAGAGCCTCTTCATAAGTATCTTTGGATACTTGCGGATATCTATTTGGAGTGTTTGAGGGGTGTCGTACTGCAAAAAAAGTGTTGTGTGCACAACAGAAAAAGGTTGTGTGGGTTGTTTTGAGGGCTAGTTTTAGCCCTTACCCTCAGCATGGGGGAGGAGTGTCTCTCCTAGCCAAGGCCACATTTTATTAAGGTTGTTTGAGGGATGTTCAGGTATTGTTTGAGGGTTATTGAAGCCTGCTAAAATTCCCTAACTAGGAACAGTAAGTTACATTAGTGTGACAACAAACTTGGAGTCAAGGTGTGTGTTAGGTTAAGCACTGACCAGATTTGAATCAGTTTTTTTATGCAGTCTGTGGATTCCATTTGGAGGATCTTCCATGGTTGTGAAGAGCTCATCCTATAAGAAGATTATGCAATGTAGTATTGGGTTCCATTGATCTGGTAGAGGGCAGTGTGTTGTGTTGAAAAGTGTAACTAGGTTATGTGTTCACAATGACATGTCACTGTGACTTCTGTAAATGATGTAATGAAGAAAATAAAATTATTATTGTAAGTCTTGCTTCATGGGTTTCATGAGAAAGTGATTTTATTTTAGTTGGCTCTCATTGGGGGCATTAGGATTCGTCATTTAAGTCAAAGAGTCATTGTCATGTATGAAGAGCTCTTCTTCAGTATATGTCATGTATATAAGTCTATGTCTAAATATCCCTCCAAAGACAAACACAATCAGCTTCCAAACTGTATGAAGGATCTCAATGTTGGCTTCTAAATAAGGTGACAAATTTGTGTCGACTCACATTAAGGAGACACAGATACTCAACAAAAATCAGGTCAGCCTATTTATGGGATAATACAGACTTCACATACCTCTGATTTTTTCGGTGATAATACAGCGAGACAGTCTCAGATCTCCACAAAGAGCTCTCTCTAACGTTCAGATGGATGATCACAATGAATAGTATTCAGATTACACTAAAATAATTGAACTATATCACATAAATACAGTTCAGACTTCATCACAGATTCGGTGCTATTACAGAGGATAAGGTCGCAGTGCTATGTTTATGAGATGATAACCAGTACTACAATAAGGTGATATTTGTTTCTATATTCGGTGTTATTCATGGTGCTACAATGAATTTGTCTCGGTGCTATGGTGGCATGATACACGATGTCTTGGTGCCACAATGGAAGATCACAGGAAGTTCAAGGAACCACAATTCGGTTTTCATTGGAGAGATGATCTCACAGAAAGGAATATCGAAGAGGAAGAGGAAAACAGAAGAAGGTTGACTATATCTTGGTATTGGAGTTGCTACTAGGTCAAGGGTCATGGTCTTGGTATTCGTCAATTGGAATCTCTATAAGAAGAATTGGTGCAGGTTTTCTTCTCAAAGAGTGAGAGGTTTTGGCCTTGTCTCATAGCCTAGATGTTGTGTCTCTTGTCTATTTTATGTTCATGCATTGGTTATTATTTGATGAAGAAGAACACTAATAAACTAAGAAGAATAAGATCCTAAAATAAAGAAGTAAAAAGAATTCACAAACAGTCCCTAACGAAGAGAAATCGCCTAATACTAATGTCCCATATTTATCAACATGGTTTTAGAGCGATGGTGTTAACGTCGAAAGAAGGGAATATAATCAAAGAGACACTCAAGGATTAAGTTTCATGGAAGGCATCAAATAAAAGTGAAGGATCTACATTGAAGAACAAATTCTACTTCAAGAGGAAGTCTTGGGATCATCAATCAAATCAAGGTAACTAGAAGTCTACACTAGTAAGAGTGTGGGATCCCATAGTCTTTAGAAAAATACCACAAAGACCCTCATCAAGATGAAGAGATCTACATATCCCAAAGTATGAACATCCAAGTGAAGCATTTCTTATTTGCGCTCATTCACCACCAAGGAAGTCAAAGTATCTTGAAGACTAAAAGGCTAAAGGCATTGTCATCATCTTCAAAGGTTATAAGACAAGTTCCCTCTCATTGAAGCAAGGATCCTCTCCTTGTCCTTGAAGAAGATCATCCAAGGAAGCAGTAAAACATCCTCATTAATCACCATCATCAAAAGGAATTGTTGTCATCATAAAAGGAGAAATCTCCTTTATTGAATAAATCTTTTTTTTCATTTGAAAGAAGATCGTCCAAAAGGAAGCATTAATACATCTTCTTCATATCAAAGTGATCAAGTTGAAAATTTCCTCTTCACTTGACAAGTAAGTATCTTTCATGCTATAATCAAATTTGGTTAAATTTTCTTTTTGTTTGCAAGTAGATCCATAAGTTGGTTGGGTCATCGAAACTCCTTGAATGGAAAAATAAGGATAGACATGATCCTTGAAGAAAGTGAAGTTATTGAACACATCAATGAAAACCATCTCCTCTGAATACATGGAAAGGGATTTTTATGAAAGGTCCCCCCATATAGCAATATTGGAGACATCAAAGAGATGTATATGATAAGCTCGTAAGACTATTCTCTGAAGATGTGATAAAGCAGTTCATATCACTTAGACCTGATCTACTCAAAATTGAAGGTATCAAAGGATGAAGGAATATCTTCAATTGTAAGGTCTGGGATGAGATAATCATTAGTGTTCTAAATAACAAGGTAAAAAATTTCCATGGGGATAATAAAGTTACCTCATTCAAAAACTTGTGGTTTCTATGCTAGATAGAAGAAGACAAGTTGAGGGAAAAAGTATTGAAGGTTAAAGGACTCAAACATTTGCAAAAAGGAAAAGGAAGTTTAAAAAATTTGGTCCTCAGAAAAGAAAGAAGAACACAGCTAAGATTCAATGATATGGAAAAGTTATGTACATTACAAAAAGGAAGCTCATATCATCGGAAATATGGAGGAAGTTGAAGAAAATAAGTCCAAGGAAAGAGGGAGTAAGAGATATTTACTATGATTAAGATAGTCTTGTTAGTCAAGGTTGTCATTGATGTCAATATGACATTGTTGGAGATGGAAAATATTCTTGTGATGCATGAATTACACTCTTGTGATGATGCCCTAAGTACGCTTGTTTGATCCTAGGTAAATCTTGCCATATGTAAAACATACCACCCTTACACGAATCTAGGCCGTTTTTATTCGCTAATTTCAACAAATTTCTGGTCAACGTTCAAATTTGGAATGATGAACGATGAAATGATGGTCAATGTGCAAATTAGGAATTATGGTCTACGCTTCTTTCCAACAACGAAGAGCGACTTGGTTTTGAAGTCATAAGGTTAAATGTCGAGGTAGAAGCATAAAAAAAAAAACAATAGAAACGATGGAGGAGGAGGTGATAATTAAAAATGGGCAGATCTCAATATTAACGGAAAAAATTCAAGAACTTTACTGTTGTACATGTCAGATTCATAAAATAAATTTGAAGCTCTAGATCGTATCATAATGACTCAAGTTACCTATATGAACAAAGGTCAGCTCCACCAAGGTCGGTTCTCATGTTGGCCCTTCAAAAAGAAAACAGTGAAAAAATACACTCAAGTTTTTTCACTACGGCAATGGTCGGTTCCAGCATTCCTAGTCGGCTCGCCCTCTCACCCAACCAATGTGTCCCCTGACACAAAAAATGCGTATAAATAAAAAAGGGACCTATTTGTTTGGAAAACAAAACATAGCAGAAGAGATAAGAAGATCTAAAGTGAGAACTCAGTCAATTTGGAGAGAAAAAATTTGGACGAGAGATATAGAAACAAAAGGAGGCATAGGGCATTTTACAACTCGTGAACTCATGGAAATTGTTGGTTCGACCATTGAATCTACTCTAATAAACTACATTTTTTACCTATTGAAGACTTGAACCTATTGAAGCAAAAAATCTTGACCTCTTGAAGTATCAATCTATTACTTTTGATCCAGTAAAAGGCTCTCACGTAAAACAACATTCTCGGATTTGTATAACAATAAAAACTTGGACGTGAGCAGTACTATCGGATCTGTATAGCTGTAGAATTTTGAATATACTCTTCGATCTGTGCTCCTGTAGGAAATAGAAATCTCTGACGTGTGGCAATACTCTTAGATCTGTGCTTTGATAAAAACTAAAGAATCAACATACGGCATGACTCCTATAGAAAGACTTGGAATAGTGGGGTTGCATTTGTGGCGTAGCTGCTATAGAATAACTTGAATTTGAAGTGTTGCTTCTATGGCGTTGCTCCTTTAGGGAGAACTCATATCTGTGATATTGCTTCCATAGAAGACTTATACTTATGACTTTCCATCCTTAGATCAGTGCAGTGCTGAAACTTCCCTTTGGACGTTGAAGAGAGTCTACAAGAACTTGTTAAGACTGTCCAAGTCCTGCGACTAAGTTCAACTTGTGAAAAACGTATGGTAAAGTGTAATAATATATGAAGGACCAGTTTTTCAGTACGATGACCTGTTGAAGCCAAGAATAACAAATTGCATTGTGTTGAATCAGACTTTAAGCACACATACAATCACATCTTGCAAACAGTTTTGCAAGCTTGGTGGAAGTATTGAAGAAATCTTTCGGTGTAATATAAGCAAATTCGAAGCCTTGAGAACAGTGTTGAGAATAGGTTTTTAGGCATTGTCTAGAGCAATCTAGTGACAAAGTTGACGACACCTTTTTAAGTAGGGTAAAACAGAATAAATTATTGGGAAAGGACCTACTGTGCAGTTATTGGAAAAAACCCTAATCCAAGTAGGGTTGAAAGTTTTGAAGCATAAATTGAAGGCTATTTTGGACTCTATAGCCTTGTAGATTTGAGAGTACCTTGGAGCACCTAATTGAAGATATCTTACATTGTTGAAGAACTATTTGCAGAAGCTAATCTTGGAGGCATTAGTGGAGATCATGATGCACTATTGAAGCCCTGATGATGTTACCTTGGAGATATTGTTTGGGTAACATGAAGAATAGTGGTGACACCTTCTAAGAAGAAAAGGTTGTCATTGATGATGTGACGTGGAGACTAAGTGTGACAGGGCTCGTTGAAGAATACTTTGGGAGCCGTGAAGAATAACCAAACATATTTTGATGAAGTGAAGTTGTGGGTTGGATCCCAAGAGACTGCAGCCTCATAGAGACAAGGTCGATGCCTTGGAAGATAGGGTTGGAGCCCTAGAGGATAGGAGTCCTCAAGAGACTAGGTTGGAGCCTGTACCAGATATAAGGTTGGAGCCCTTGAGGTTGGTGCCTCAGAATTAACAAAGTTGGAGCCTTGGAAGTCCAAGTCGGTGCTTGGCAAATACAGGTTGGAGCTTCGGAGATTGAAGATTGGTGTCTTCATCTGGGTTGGAGCCCTACATATATTGTACTTGATTTATTGTAAAGAAGAAATTAATAAAAGCATTTATTCTTATTGTTAATTTTGTGTTCTAGATATAGGTGATCTAACTGGTAAAAATAAAAATTGAAAAGAAATACTAATTCACCCCCCTCTCAGTATTTCCAACAAGTCTCCCCCACAAAATGTCTAGTCATATCTCCTAAATATTTTATAGGATATGTATATAATAAGATGAATTGTGGTATCATGGAAGCATTAGAAACAAGAGCTCGTGACATTACCATAGGAAATCATGAAGGGCAGACAGAACAAAATATATGACAGTCAAATATGAAGGATATAGCTCTTAGGAATCTCATTGGAAGGAAGAATTCATCCAGGACAAGGCTCACCATACATCAAGCTAAAAAGGAAACATTTGTTGAATAGGGATATGCAACATCCTTAAGATTCTTTGATGGAATCCTCACCAAAGGGCTCACTGATCTAGAAAGGTAGCAAGTGTTTCATCGGGAACTCCAACTTATGGAGTTCATGGAATGATGGTATGATGACATAAGAGATGAAGCAGATCAAAGGAATAAATATATTTTCAATCAAGGAAGCCTAGATGACCTAAAGTTAAATTAGGAATGTATGCTTGTATCTAATATTATAATGGCATGTCATATGGTTGCAGGTAACATGGATCGCTACTTCTATCTTAAGAAGCATGATCAAAGGAAAGGATCTTCTCCTCTGAAAGGATGCAGGAAGGCATATGTCACACTGGATGAAAACAACATAATATGTCCTCATATGAAGTATGAGGTGGTTTACCACAATTAAGGAACTCTGATTGGAAGCTCCTGGGAATGAAATGTGTGAAAAAAAAAAGGAAGAGATCGTGAGATATGCAACCATGGTAAATGCAATCAACATCCAAAAGACCAAGAATATTTGACTAAAAAATCTATCGAAAAGATATGAATACTATGATGGAAATCTGAAAAAGATGAAGACCCTTGATAATGGATATCTTTGGGAGATGTGTCAACATGTGTGTAGGATGTTGATACCTACAGGAAGATGTCATGATGAAAGACCACCACAAAGGTAAGTCTAATTTAAGTGTTCATTTCTTATTTTGAACAAATATCTAGATGGGATTATGCAGGACTGCCAAATGGAAGAGTTGTGGATGTATTCCTAGATACACCATATACAAGGATGAAATTCCTTCCAAACAATATCACATGAAGAAAGCAGCACGGCATGAAGCAAGGCCAGATGAAGACTGATGGATCACTTTCTGATGAAAGGAATGATGACATGACTGACTCATGAATGAACGTGATGGATGGTTTGTTCCCCATGAAGAAGTCCCAAAATATGAAGACTTCATAACAAAGAAGAAATTCATGACATCAAAGGAAGGAGTTCTTCAAAGCAGTTAGTTGTCCCATTATCTCCACCTGAGGAGTTGTTGTAGGTCCCTGATTAAGAGGGAGCCTGGAAAAAAATTTCTTACTTGGAAGAATCTTGGAAACTCCTAAGCCAAGAGGGATATTTGGTACATTCCTTACGTAGGAATGAGTACGTTCTTTTATTGGAATATTTCCTCCCTAATTGAGAGGGAGATATAGACATGTCATTCTTGTCTTCACTTGGGAAGACAGAATGAAGGATTGGGTAATCATCTGGCATCTGATACTCTTTGAGGATGAGTTAGGGCATCCAAGATAAGGGTAGTTGTAGAGGACCGATATTATTTGAGGACTGGGAATCCAAGATAAGAATAGTCCTAGTGGAACACACCTTAAGAACCCGGGTAGGGTATGTTCCAAGAGAGACAATGATTAAGGTGTCTATAAATCATTGGTCTTGCCAACATTCATTAGGGGAATTTTGAGGTATAAAATGAGCCTCCTAAGGAAATTATAAAATAATAGTGGAAATAATAAAATAAGATTAGATTACATCATCAAAATTTAGAGGGAAAAAAGAAAAAATTGATTTTTCAACGTGTATTTTCAACTTCTCTCCTTATGGGTTTACTCAAATTTCAAGAGGGAACACTCATTGGATGAAAAATTTTATTCCTCATCCAAGGATTACTCATGTTGCATAATTTCAATGGACCCTTCTACACGAAAAATGAAAAATACATGAAAAATGTTATCGGAATTATGTTTTTTCATGTATTTCTTATTTTTCGTGTAGCAGGGTCCATCGAAAGTATGCAAGATGGGTACTCCTTGGATGAGGAATTAAATTTTGCATCCAACCAGTACTCCAACTCGAAATTTGGGTAAAACCTTAGGGATATAAGTTTAAAATACAAGCTTGCAAAAAAAAAAAAAAAAAGGAAGAAGAAGAAGAAGTAGTTTTATTATTTTATTATTTTTTAATCTTTCTACTTTTTCCCCCAAAAATGTTGAATCATCCCCCATGGTTGACATCATCATCTTGAATCTTATTGGTTCTTATAAAGTTTATTTTGGTTGTACATTTTACTTAGGAGGCCCATTTTAGACCTCAAAAGCTCTCTAATGGAGCTCAAATCTTGTGGAGAGATAAAGTTGTTAGTCAAGGCCTTGCTCTGTGACAATGCTAGTCGATATGATGTTATATAGATAGGTTACCAATCTGATTCTTCTTATGAGAAATTCTTCATATTGAGAGTGACCAAGTACCATTATGAATACCATTAGGGGACTTTTGAGGTCTAAAATGGGCCTCCTAAGGAAAATATACAATCAAAATTCACTTTATGAGAACCAAACACATTTTAGGGGATGACATCATCCCTAATGGTTGAGGTGGCATTGATTGAGTTAAAGGCACTTACTTGTCACATTCTCAATGGTGGATAAAAACTCATGGTTAACCATGGTAGTGCTCTAAGTACTTTTAAAGTCAAAGTAAAGTACTTATAATAAATGTCATTTCACACTTTTTAAATAAAAATATATTATTGCCATTTAATATTTCTTGAAAGAAACAATGCATATCCCTATACATTTATTATATTATATTATATTTATATAGTATATTAATTACATGTTATTATACAATTTAAATAATATAAATTTTAATTAATAGCATATAATAATTAAGAATTTATAAATTTATATTTATATTTTATTTTAAGTTATTTAAGTATAAAGGACAAATGCATTAGTTGTTCAATGATAATGACTTTTTTTTGAAAATCTCATTATTATTTATAGTCACATCAATAAAAAAAATGTGTTAATTATTTTGGTACAACTTTTGAATTGAATTTAACTATGGTTACACGGATTATGGTGCAAAAAGTGAATTTCAAATTCATAAATATTATTTTATTGGTTTAGCTATTATTTTATTATTTCCAGGAGGCCCATTTTAGACCTCAAAATTCCCCTAATGGTCCCAAGTTAAAAGGGAGTGTTGAAAAGTGTAACTACGTTCGATCTTCATAATGACATGTAACTATCACTTATGTAAATGTGTGATGAAGAAAATAAAGTTATTATTGGAAGTCTTGCTTTATGGATTTCATGAACAAGTTATTTTATTTTAGATGGCTCTCATTGAGAGCATTAGGATTTGTCATTTAAGTCATAGAGTCATTGTCATGTATGAAGATCTCTTCTTGATCATATGTCATGTATATAAGTCTATGTCTAAATAGCCCTCCAAAGACAAACATAGTCAAGATCCAAACTATATTAAGGATCTCAATGGCGGCTTCTAAATAAGGTGACAAATTCATGTCGGGTAACATTAAGGAGATGCAACTATTCGGCAAAACTCAAGTCGGCTTATTTATGGGACCAACTACTATATATATGCGGCTAGGGTCACCACAGAAGAGATAATATAGACTTCGCATACCTCTGATTTTTTCGATGATAAGACAACGAAACAGTCTCGGATCTCCACAGAGAGGTCTCTCTGTATTCAAATGGATGATCACAGTGAAGAGTATTCGGATTACTCTGAAATTCTCGAACTATATCACAAAGACACAATTCAGACTTCATCATAGATTTGGTGCTATTGCAGAGGATAAGGTCTCGGTGCTATGCTGATGAGATGATACCTGGTGCTATAATAAGGTGATCTGTGTTTCTAAACTTGATGTTATTCTTGGTGCTACAATGAAGATGTCTTGGTGCTATGGTGGCATGACACTCGATGTCTTGGTGCCACAGTATAAGATCACAGGAAGGTTAATGAACCACAATTTGGTGTTCACTGGAGTGATGATCTCAAATAAAGGAAGATTGAAGAGGAAGAAGACAACAAAAGAAGGTTGACTATGTCTTGGTCTTGGAGTGGCTACTAGGTCAAGGGTCATGGTCTTGGTATTTGTCAATTGGAATCTTTATAAGAAGAATTGGTACGGGTTTTCCTCTCAAAGAGTGAGAGGTTTTGGTCCTATCTCATAGCCTACATGTGGTGTCTCTTGTCTATTTTATGTTCATGCATTAGTTACTGATTGATGAAGAAGAACACTAATAAACTAACAAGAATAAAATCCTAAACTAAATAAATAAAAAACATTCACAAAAAGTTACTAACGAAGAGAAATCACCTAATACTAATGCCCTAAATTTCTCAACATGTTGGCCACCGATGAGCTATCTTGAAGTGGCGAAGAAGAGTTGAAGGTTGGGTGAAGTTTGGTGTCGAAGTGCAGCACCTTGATGGACAAAGGTGACTGCTAGCCTGGTAGTTTGGAAGCTCAGAAATTAGGCCTACCTTGAGAGTAGATTGGATCAACCTGTGTATACTCTACAGAAGTGACTTGCAGCAGTGTTAGGAGGTAGCCCTCCTGGAGTCTCAATGTGTTGTGGCCTTGATGGACTAAGGCACAACTAGTGAGTAGTACGGAAGTGAAGGACCAACAAGACGAGTGTAAATTTTTAAAATTGTTCTATGCTTGATGCAAATTTACTTCAAACTTCTAGGGCCCTATACCAAATAGCAATCACATAAACATGAAAGTAAAATGTTGATAGAACATACCAATAGAGCGACGAAAGACAAGCCAAAAATATACTTAAGTTTGTCAAACAGAGATGAAGAATGGTGGTGTTACGACAGTGAACAAGATGCTTAAACCAACAAAGTATTCTTTAGGTTAGCCAGCCAAATATGTCACACAACCCTCAAGACAACTCCACAAAGTCAACCCAAAGTCAATGAAAGTCAACGATGTCCGGTCAACGCAAAACAGAAGCAGCAAAAAGTCAACTTACAGCCTCGATATGTGTGCCAATCAATGCGGCCTTCAAAAATCGTACATTTGGTGAAGTTTGGAGGTCAAAGGACCAAGCGTTGACCAAAGTCAACGCTGGTCAAACCTGCCCTGAAAACCTAGACAGATCCGCACCAAAACCTTAGCTGCTACTCCACACATGTGAGAAGAAAATGCCTCCAAAATGTGATCGAATCAATCAAAACCAAGAGAGAAGTGTGTGATGAGTTGATGATGAAATGACCTCCAACTCTCTCGAATTTATATCCATCTGTGAGGGTGTGTGACACATCTGT
Source organism: Pinus albicaulis (assembly GCA_034641835.2). NCBI lineage: Eukaryota > Viridiplantae > Streptophyta > Pinopsida > Pinales > Pinaceae > Pinus > Pinus albicaulis. The sequence continues at coordinate 576,336,428 of CM076574.1, forward strand.
TGGGCTCCCAATCCTACATTACAATTCTGGCCGAACTTGCACATAAGTGGAATAAATTCAAAATATATATTCTGCTCATCCGATCAAGATGATCTTTAGATCAATCTTGCACCTCTCTGAAAGAGGAATCCAATAAAAATATTGGCATCATCATCTGAGCAGTACAACATGGATTTTGGACCTAGTTGCCCAAAATTAACAACAAGATACAACATCGATTTTGTCATTGTATCTTGTATACCATAGACTGTTGTATTATTCAATTTTGGTTTAATATAACGAAGATTGGTGATAGTACATTATTGTACAATTTTGTTAAAAACTATGTATATTTGTGTGTGTGATTTACTGCTTTATAGTTTCTGCCATGCAAAGTAGTTTTGGTTGAGATTCTTGATTTGGTAGCGTCGTTGATTTAAAGACTCTATCCTAGACCCAAGATCATGGAAATTCAACAGAAGGAAGTTGCATAAGCTTGATCAAGGTTGCAGGAATATTTAAATGATGTCTACAAGGAAGAAAGAATCAAGAAGACAAATTTATCAAAGATAAGAAATTTATATCCTCCTCCCTTTATTATTGCTGGTTTTTTTTTCCTTAGATAACTTTAGTCTTTATATTATTTTTTCTAGGTTATAATTGTTTCTTTCGTAACCTCATGTATGAGGATTGCAGGTACATCATTAAATTTTCCCAAGTAATGATTCTAAGAATGAAGTAAAATTTTTGACAAGAAGAATCTCCAATGTAAGAGGGAGTGAACTACAAGGATATTTCTTTTTAGACTCAAGAAGAACGAATTATGAAGAAATTGTACAAGACATCCAGGACAGTGATAGGTAACCAAGAGGGTTCCAGTATTGATGAAGATAATCAAGCAGATTGAAAGGAGATGTTGGGGTCCCGTGTTTTGATAGTTTGGAAAATCAAAAGACAAGGCAACATTAGAACCAATCTTTAGAGTCCCAGGATCTAGTCCTCCTGTTCTCAGAGAGGGATCTCTCGAATGTTTGTTTGCAAAGGTTTATCTTGTGTGCTTAGAATATGGATTTTAGACTAGTTATTAAGTGTAGGTGTTTGTTTGTTTGTTTGGTTGGATTGATATGGCAGAACATGAAAGGCCTCGGAGATATATATAAAATGGAGAAACATCTGGTTCATTGGGCAATGGAGTCAAAAGAGGTCATGACATACTCATCAATGGATATGGGATATCAGAGGGAAAATCTAACTTGGCCGCAAGATCCTTTAGTTTTGGAATGAGATGGACATCGATGATTTGGAAAGAGAAATTTGATTCTCAACGAAGGGAATTTGAAAACACAACTTGAACAATAAAGAGCTATTTGGTAGACAAGGATAACCATGAATTCTACAAATCACACCTTTAAGAAAATAATGATTTCAAAACAACTTTTAAAATGAAATCTAAGATTCCGGGAACACCCTATTTCCTCAAAGATTTTATTTCAAATGACTTAGAAAACATAAAGGATTCACTGATAATTACGATCATAGAAGAGGGAACACCTAAATACATCTATGATCACAACTATAAAGACCTTTAAGCCAATTGTTCAAGCAAGGACAAGGGGCAAGATCAGAACAGACTTCCTTGACTTACTATAAACGGAATAACTTCAAAGGGAGACTTCAATAACAGTTTTTAAGTGGCAACAGACAAGCAGGGAGAACCATAAATCATGCTGAAACCAACTGTTCGAACTATTAAGGAAATAAACAAGCATGAAGACTAAAGAGAGAGGCTAAAGACTCTAAAATACTTCAGCGGAAGAAAACCTGAAACAGTGAAGGATGAACAGGTCTAAGGTGCTTCCAGAAGTCATTTCTTAGCCTAAAACTTTCAACCTACTGTAGTAAGAAATCATGGAACAAAATGAAAACAGGGGAAAACATTAAACAGTTCAGAATACTTCACCAACAGCCAAGCTCATGGATCCAATGATAGAGCCTTCTCAGGAACAAGCATGCAACAACATCATCAAGGGTTCCAAGACTTCAATTTCTTCTTCAACTTCAACAGACTATGTATATTTTAGAGAGTTTCAATATTACAACTAGTGATCAACTAACAACCAACCATTTCTCATCTTATACAGAGGTATTTATAGAAGAATGAGGAGGTGAGGTTTGATAAAAAATCTCCCAAGATAATTAATACATATTAATGACTTCTCAGCCTTTGAGGGGCTCAATGAAGAAGTTTACAGGTGTTCTCACTGTATTAATGGATTTACATTTAAGTTTAAGCTTGGTGGGAGCTTTCGTTGACCTTTGAGGCTCTATTTTATATTAAAGTAACTCTGCTGCTATTTTGTGCATTAAATTCTCTGGCAGAATTAACTCTCGGGCTACGCTGAGGCAAATATCTTCATTTGATCAATAACTTTGGCCTCTGCTTGTATGCTTGTGGTTACAGGTGGCACTGTGGTTGCTGGGAGGAATCAATTTGCCTCAGATGTGGCGGTGGAGGCCTTTCTGTCTGATCAAACACTTATGATTTTCTTTTAACCGTGTTTTAATTTTGGAGATTAGGCTTTTGATAACCATTTTTAGCTGTGATCCCTGCAAATCTGTCTTCAATCTTCTGTTCTATTGCGCTATGTCTTCGACACTGATACTCTTTTAGTTGTGATGTAAAATCGCAATGTCTTGTTGATGTGCAGGGCGCGGAGGGCTCGTATGGCATCAATGCCTCATGAAGCATTAACGAGACATGGAGTAGAGCCCCGCGAACGGTTTCCCTTTATGAATCGAGGGCACGGGAATCGTCATTCCGGGCCTTCGGCCTTTCTCTTTAATATAATGGAAAATCATCACCCCCTGCAAAATACAAACAATAATTAAAAAATCCTGCATTATTTGGGAAAAACTGCTTCAGAAGGCGGAGGGAAGAGCATGGTCGTTGGATGGAAACATCCAACAGTGGAGATCTGTGTAGAAGAGGTTAAAAAGGAGAGCGGAAGGAGCGATCCGGGATGCATAATGGAGAAATAGCGAAAATACAAAGGAAAACAGGTTAAAAAACCTTAGGCGGAGGGAGGAATGAATTAAAGATCAATGGGTTTCGGGAAAAACATGAGTCGTCGGATGCGACTAAACCCACAGAGATCGATGGCGGATATTAAATCGGGAGATCGGCGATCGGGGCAAACAAACAAATATGCCCAATGAAAATTTGCGATGCGATGTAGCGCGGATCGTTGATCTAAGAATGAGATCAACGGTGGAGAATGAATCGGGGGACTGGCCGATCGAGGGAACAAACAATTGCACTGAATGAAACTTGCGATGCGATTGCGTGTGGATCGTTGATCTAAGGATGAGATCAACGGTGGAGAATGAATCGGGGGACTGGCCGATCGGGGGAACAAACAATTGCACCGAATGAAAATTGCGATGCGATTGTGCGCGAGCCGTTGGATCGGCTTACAATCAACGGCGGAGATTGGTTTTAGAACAAACCGGCGGAAAAACCCTTATGATATATGAAAAACCAAAAATAATCCAAAGTCTTAATACTTTTGGGGCGGGATATATATTTTATGGTATGGTCTGGCGCCCAACTACGGGGCCTTCAGATGTATGGAACGCAAATAGACCCAGGGCTATATATATGGGACCCAATCGCATCGGAACTTTTGATGCGGGTCTTTTAATCAACCCATTGTGAATTTCTCCGATGCGATTGCGCGATCGAGTATTTTTAATCCAACCATTTTCATTTAACACGTGACTTTGGCACATTAGATCAAAACTTTGGAAAACAAGGTTTTTTGTATTTTACAAAGGAAAAAATGGATCGGGCATGGATTTTTCAATGTTTTTAAGCGCCGAAGGCGGGCCCATGGTTTGTATGGAGAAACAATATGATCGAGGGTTATGGAACAGAGGGCCAATCGCATCGGAGTTTATCTATAACAAAAAGACTTGTGCTCGCTGTGTTTTTCCGATGCGATAAGAGCCTGGATGTATAGCGCTTGGTTCTAGCGCTGGGACACGTGGAGGGGAAGTGGTTTAAAACTTAGCCCAAGGGGGCTTAAGTCCTTAGTAATAAAACTTGTTTTCTATGAATTTTTCAGAGTTTTCAATGGATTTGGGGGTTTCGGTAAGGCTAAAAGTGAGTTCTTAACCTTGTAAAAAATGATTTTCATGAAGGGAAGAAGAGGGATCATGAAAAATAGAGGAGTTTATGGAGAAAAAGGGGAGAAAAATGAAGGTTAGTTTTCAGTGGAGGAAGGGAAAAATGATGATTTTGCAGTAGTTTTTTCATTCATGGAAACAACAAAAATTCTGAGTATAAAATAGGAACAGTAGTGAAGATTTGGACAGAGGTATGAGGCCTTCAAGAATCTTCAAGGACCAACACTTTTTAGCAATAAAATTTGTTCCTTGAAGGCTCCAAAAAGTTTTAGCCACCTTTTGCTATGACAAATTTTATAGGTGGCTAACAGTGGCTCCACTTGGGGATGGTGCCTTCTTGAAGGCATCAAGAACTTCAGACTCGCATTCTCTGGGAGGCTGATCAATGCCTCATCCATTGGGCTGCCTTTCTTTGATTGAATGATCTTCTTTGCTCTGCAACATGTTAGCAGCCATGAAAAACAATGGTTCTTTCATCGACAAGCTTTCTACCTACCCAATCCTACTGATCTAACATTTTTTCTTCATTAGAGTGCACTTGGATTGGCAAACTCTTTGCACAACATTTTATTCTTTTGAAAGTAGGAAATCTAATCTATTTCTACTTCTTATTTCTCCATGGACTCAGTTTAAACAGTTGAGTCCATATGATTCTCTACCTAATCTACTAATCTGTTAGAATTAAACATTCTAATAGATTTTATTCTCTAAATTCTACAACAGAAATTGAAAAGCATTCAAGTCAGGATTGATTAGTCTAACTTGATGCTGGTCCATGGCATAAAAGACAAGCTACACATAGACATTTATTTTGCAGAAAAATTTAAAACAAAATGGAAGGCTTAAAATCTAAAAATTCAAAGCACTTCCTTCATCTTTTCTTTAGCTCTGTTTTGACCTTTGTTTGAGCTATTTTTCTTTGTTGACTGGTTCAGATTTTGAGTTGATTAGAACCTAGATTTACATCTTTTTTTACTCAGAATTTGAAACAGATTTGAGTCATTCTCTTTGAGAACTTAGGTTCAGATTTTGAGCATGTTTGAACCTTTAATTTCTATCCTAATCTATCTACTGATACGCCAAGATTAAACAGTTTGGAATATCAACTTTACTATCCTATCAGCAGAAAATTTAAAACTAATTAGTCAAGATTAGGTTGTTTGACTAACTAGAAGTGTGTTTTGCAGGAGTGGCATTTGAGCTTGCACACTTTCATAATTTGTTTCTCTTTTTGGCATGGGGCTATACCTTTCTTGTTTTCACAATCTACCCTCTTTTCTTTCTTTCATTGTTTTTGTATTTTTTATTTTTCTAACTTTGAATGCAATGGTTAGATTATGATATTTACAATGAAAAATAAAATTATTTGAAACTCAAGATTCTTGGCAGAAGTAATGCTTTAGCATCCTGCCATTGACAGGACCCCCATATAGATCTTCTCCATTCAATTCTTTCAGGAAAAATGCATTGTGACCCCTTTCAGCATGAATAATATATGGACCTTTCCACAAGTTCTCAAACTTGCCATGTTTTCCCTTCTCTTCTCTTCTTGAATCCCACTTAAGAATAAAATTTCCAACTTGGAAATTGTTTGCCTTAGTCCTCTTATCAAACAGCTTCTTCATATTTTCTTGGACCAACTGTGTTCTCTCATAAACTTCTTCTCGGGTCTGCTGTAAATGGATGGTTTGATTGATTCTCCTGTGCATATCATTCTCTTCAATCTGCACTTCTTGAAGGAGTTTCATGACTAGAATTCCCAATGAGGTGGGAAAAACCACATCCATGCCATAAACTAGCTGATAGGGGGACATATTCATTGATTTCTTTGTAGTTAGCCTATCAGCCCATAAGGCATGAACCAGTTTACTGTGCCATGATTTCTGATTTTGTTCCAACAGTTTTTTAATGATATTGATGAGGCTCTTGTTGGAAGATTCAACTAATCCATTTCCTTGGGGATAATAAGTAGTGGAATGGCCCAAGGTTATGTGGTATTTGTAACAAAAATCAACCATCTTCTTAGATTTAAAAGCAGCAGCATTGTCTATTATGATTTTTCTGGGACAACCAAATCTGGATAGGATATTTGTTTCAAGAAACTGGATAATGACAGAGTCATTAGCATTCCTGGAGGGTATAGCTTCTATCCATTTGGTAAATAAGTTAGTGGTTGTGAGGACCCACTTATGCTGAGCTGAGGAGGATGGGTGGATTTCCCCAATGAAGTCTAAACCCCATTGTTGAAAAGGTGCCTCAACTCTGATGGGATGTAAGGGTAAAGGAAGGAGTTTTCTTTTGCCATCAAAGATTTGACACTTATGGCAAGATATGACCAACTTCTGAGTGTCTGGGAAAAGGGTAGGCCAATAGTAACCTGATCTAAGAATTTTGTTTGTTGTGGCCTTCCAGTAGAGGTGTCCTCCACATTCTCTGTCATGCAATTCATGCATGATTTTCCCTGCATCATCTTCAAGTAAACATTTAAGCAAAATTCCAACAGCATTTTTCCAATATAATACCCCATCTAAAATGCAAAAACTCAAAGCCTTTTGTTTCAAAAATCTAGCTTTAGTTTTAGATAAAGAAGGGGGGGTATTTAAATATAAAAGCACATAAATAATGTCAGCATACCAAGGAGAATTTAGAAATGTTTCTTCAATAAAAGGAGCAGTAGATTCTTCTATTTCTTCCAACACATCTACCATATTCATGTCTAGTGCTTGGAAGTTAGACTCAGCCATAAGTTTTGCTAATCCTTGCCCTTTAACTAGCTTGGTGGGCCTGATTTCTAAGTCATATTCAAGAATAGTTGCAATCCATTTTCCCCTTTTACCATTAGGGTCTTGACTTAGAATATCCTTGACAACAGTATGTGGAACAAAAGCAATTACGTGAGAGTGTAAAATATAGACCCTAGATTCTTTTAAAGCTTTCACTAATGCTAAGGCTTGCTTCTCCATGATGTTATATTTGAGGGGAGCATCTCTTAAGGCCCTACTAAAGAAGGATATTGATTGTTCTTGCCCCAAATCATTCTTTTGAAGTAAAACTGCAGCTATTGTATGCTCGGATGCAAAAGAAAAGATATAAAAGTCTTTGGTAAAATCTGGACTAATCAGGACTGGTGTTTGAGTAAGAGCTTGTTTGACCAGTTCGAATGATTGTTTAGCTGGTAAATTCCATTTTATACCTACATCTTTCTTAAGCATGTTTGTAATGTTTTTTAATAACTCAGCAAGGTTGGGGATGAACCTCCTCAAAAAATTTATCTTTCCAATGAAAGATTGTAATTCCTTGAGACTTCTTGGATGGCTGATCTGCAATATGCCATTTATCCTTGTAGGGTCTATTTTGATTCCCTCTTCCGAAATTATATGGCCAATAAGTTTACCTTCTTGGAGACCAAAGAGTGTCTTCTTGGGATTCAATGACAAGCCAAATTTCCTACATTTTTCAAAAAAATTTCTTAGGTGAATCAAATGTTCTTCATCGGTTTTTGAGAAAACGGTTATGTCATCAAGGTAAATGATTATGAAATAGCCAATATCTTCAGAGAAAGCTATGTCCATGGCCCTTTGGAAAGTGGACCCTGCATTCATTAATCTGAAAGGCATTTTGACATACATAAAGGTGCCCCAAGGTGTGGTAAAAGCAATTTTGATTTGATCACTTGGGAGCACTAACACCTGGTTGTAACCCAAGAACCCATCTAAGAGGGAAATCCTTCTTGACCCAACTACATTCTAAAGTATATGGTCCATCTTGGGTAGGGGGTAGTTGTATTTTAAAGAGGCTCTATTTAAATTTTTGAAGTCGATACAGAGCCTGATTTCTCCAGTCCCTTTTATAACAGAAACTAAGTTTGATACCCACTCTGAAAATCTAATGGGTACTATGATTCCAGCATCATGCATTTTTTTAATTTCTGCCTTAACTAAAGGTAGTAAGAGAGGATTTATTCTCCTTAGTTTTTTTTTAAAAGGCTTTTCATTTTCCTTCAGGGGAATCTTGTGTTGAATGATGTTGGTATCATAAGACTTCAGATCTGTGTATGCCCAAGCAAACACATCTTTAAACTCTTTGAACAGCTCTATGTATTGTGATTTTATTCGCGCTGGGAGAGTGCTGGATAGTTTGATCATCTTGGGTTTTGCTAGACTGCCTATGTTATGCTCTTCTACGTTGGTTTCCACAGGCTCTATTCTCGGTTCTTTGGCTACATCGTTAAAATCGAAAAGGTGTTCTAAAGGCGTGATACCTCTTGAAATTTGATCATTTTTGCATTGTAAAACTTCCAAGTCTTCTTGGTCTGCGTTGTCAGTTATCTCTGCTCCAAAAGAATTCTCATAATGATTTATAATAGTAGAATATGTCATTTCAACCTTTGGGATTTGTTCAATATACAAACAGTTTTCTTTATGGCTAGTTTCTGATATTGGTATGCTGAAATCGTTTTCTGAATTCAAGAAATCATCTATGTGTTTGTTAGATTCAAACACTTTCCAGTAATCTTCGTTATCAGGCACAACAGGCCTGTGTTTTACCTTTACACGGAGTTTTTCATTTATCTCTGGTATTTGGCAGTTGTTGGCATTGAAGGTGAGTTCATTTGCTAGATGATTCAATGCTCTAGGGATGAAAATGAGTTCATATTTTTCAAAGGTTTTCAATAGATCAAGGGAATCATTCTTATATTCCCTAAGCCTTGGATTTCTAGCTGAGTATTCTCCTTTGATTTTTTTTATGATAATTTCAGAATCTCCTAAGATCGATATCTTTTGGGCTTTTAATTGTTTAAGAAATTGTAATCCTAGGAGAAGGGCTTCATACTCAGCGATATTGTTAGTGCATGGGAAATCCAATTTGTATGAAAAATTTTGATTCGTATTTTGAATCCAAACACCTGCCCCTATGCTTATTTTATTACAGGATCCATCGAAGTTTATTGCCCAAAGTATATTTGCCTCATTTTAATTTTCTTGTAGCTGTCGATTGTCAATGTTTTGAATTTGATTCGAGGGAAAACTTGATTGTTTTGGTGAACTGATTGGGTCTATTCTTTCCTTATCTTGTTGGGTGATTTCATCTTCGTTACATAAGATAAAGGAATCTAAACTCGATTGAATTGAACAGATTGGAGAGTTGTTTGGTTTGTCTATGTTGCTCACCATGTAATTCATGTGAGATTCCCTCTATAATCTTCTGTTTTGGTTAAAAACAGGGATGGTGGCATAGAACATGTCCATTTGAAGTCTTCCCTGAAGTTTGGCTCCCCAAGATCTTGATAAGATCATGCCAACTTAGGGGGGATGTCAGCTACAACTATATCCATTACTAGACTCTTAGTAGGAATTTGAGCTAGATTAACACATAAATCTTTGATTAAACCCAAACATTTGACTCTGCTTGAGTCAAAGGAATACAAATCTTTGTATGGTTTAGTAATCTCTAAGCCTAAGCTTTCCATTACCACCTTGGGCATTAGATTGTGTGGAGCTCCTGAATCTAACATGGTGTTGTGTAAAATTTTCTCGTGTATGTTCAAGCTAACATAGAATGGAGGAACAATCCCTTCCTGGTATTTTCCTTCAACTTCTGGGCCAAACAACAGCTCAGGTTTGTCATCTTGCAAGTTCAAGGTGTTGGTATCACTTCCTAAGTTCAAAGCTTTCAAAACTTGGTTTTTGTACATTTCTTGGGTCACTAGTTTAGCTAGGGGAATGGCAATTTTTATCTTAGCAATCTCTCCCTCAAGGCTGAAAGGAATAATTGACTTGTTGATATTTACATCTGTCTTTTCAATTGAATTATTTTCAGCAATTTTTATTTGTTGAACCTTGTTTGGACTGGTAATTAGGACAGTTTTATTAGGACCACTAGCTGAAGTGCTAGGGGTACTGTGTTCAACGTTTGGATGGACACCTTTGTCTTTATTTAAGTCGGGTTTCTTGGCCAAAATGTTGGCTTTCTCTGTTGTCTTTTTGGGCTGAGTTTCTATGTTTTTCTTGACAGCAGTATTAGTGTTCTTATCTTTTAAGTTGTCTACATTCCCTTTGCTCCTAAGATCATATTGTTTATGCACCTCCATGATTTCATTTTGAAACCCCAATATATAGTCATTATAATATTCATATTTGTTTATACTTTGATCAGAAAAGAAACTTTGTTCTTCCTCAGTGAGGAAAACATCATCCCCATTGTCTGATCCAATCAAGTTCACATGAGATTCTCCCAGCCTTTCCAACTCCCTATCTTCCTCATATTGATCTGTGTTCTACATTTGATCGGGAGGTCTAATGCGATTGAGCGATTCTCCTTTTGCTTGTCCTGATTGTTTTCTCTTCTATAGTTCTGATTTCTATTTCTGTTTTGATTGTTTTGAGGTTCTCTTGGTGGCAGTCTCTCATTTAAATTGATCTTTTCAAGCATCTTCTCCATCACCTTGACTAGGTTGTCAATTTTTGTATGTAGTATACCTAGGGGGGATAATATAGGGTACAAAGGGAATAATATGATGTAATAATATAAGAATGATAAATAATTGGGCAATAGTTAATAAATAAAGTGGTTAACCCACATTATGTAAGGGACCACATGTAGTTAGGGAATAAAGTGATAAACCCATTGTATTGGATGTATGGTATTGAGATACCCAAAGTAACTACCCATGGTATTGCATGTATGAAACTTATATAGAGGCTAGAGTCTCTCCATTGAAAGATGTCAAGGATTATTGTATGGGAAAGCATATGGCTTGTGGAGTGATCTCCTTCCTTAAGGAGTGAATGTATGATGTTTCCCTACCTCAAGGGTTAATGTAGTATACCTAGGGGGGATAGTATAGGGTACAAAGGGAGGTATCTATGTATCCCCCTGGAGAAGACTCACTCTACATTATGCTAAGTTGAAGTTGAGGGTAGTAGGTCATCATTATAAGTTACCCTCTTCTCTAATCTCAACCTATTTCTTTTCTCGATTATGTTTGCTTCTACACTCAAAGCTCCTTTCTGCATGTCTTCCAAGGTTAAGTAATCTCTCCCCCTTAATTCATAAGTCATTTCAGCATCAAGGCCTTCGGGATACCTTACCAAGGCCATGCCTTGGGGAGGTTTCATGTGAGGTGGGAGAGCATTGTAAATGCTATTGAACCTAGTGGAGTAATCATGGACACTCTCCCCTTTATTTCTCTTGAGGCTTCTATATTCTACTAGTATTTGGAGAGGGTTCCTTTTGAGTTCCCATTTGTTGATAAATGTTTGATGCAAGGCAAGGAGATCATTTATGCTGTTAGGAGGTAGGTTTTTAAACCATTTCTTTACATCTCCTCCTAAACTTTGGGCAAAGATCCTCATCTCCATAGTTTCTTCTTCTATCTCCGTATAATCAAATGCATCTTCCATCCTATCTACATGATGTTGAGCTGTTGTAGACTCTTTTCCAGTAAAGTGAGGGATTTTGGATTGGTAATCATTTGGTAAGGGAAGTAGAGGTTATGGTAACACTAATGGGGCATACCATGTTTCCATGGCTGGGAATAAGGGTGGATTTACAAGAGGTGGATTTATGAAAGGGAAAATTGGCTGTAATGAAGTAGTTTGGATAGTGGATGTTGGATGGACAAATGTGGATGTACTGGGGATAGATTGTTGAGCTGATCTTGGATGAGAGACACCTAAATTTAGAAGGAAATGTAAATCAGGTGGTGTGGTTTCTATACTACCAGGCTGTTCACTTTGTTTTGGGGATGAAAGTGAAGACTCAGAGTCTATCCAAATTATATCATCAAGCGACCTAGTTCTAAAAGGATTTCTTAAGTCGACTTGTGATTGGTGTAGAGCTGCAATATTTTCAGGGATTGAATTAGCTCTCAAGGGTGATCTGAAAACAGTTGAAAATTTAATCTTAGGAGACTCCCTAAGTATACTTTCAGGGTTGTCAACTACTTCCGGTGGGTTTGGGTCAGGGTAGGCTCTAGTATGAATCTTTCTAGGAGCCACTATGCTATGTTTTTCAGACCCAGCTAAAAGAAAAGTTTAACCAAATATGACAATCTTTAAGAGGCCTACTGATCTTTTCAAACGAAGGAAAATTTAATATTAAAGCCTTCTAACTGAGTTTTTATGATGCTATAAAGACTTGGGGTCTTCCCAGCGGAGTCTTAAGGTCTATTTTTAGGATTGTGGAGTTACCAGGGGGAAATTTTTAGATTTTTTGGAGGTAAAAGGTTTTATGGTCCACCACCATGTTTATTATGAAGCCAAACTGAAATTTTTTTTGGGGTTTTTCTGAGTTATTTCAGTCTTATAGGTCAAGAGAGTGTTCTAAGTCTGATTTCGCACTTAACTAAGGTGTTCAAACAAACAGAGTTGACTCTTATGGTTTGGTAAGTAGTTCCTTCAAGGTTTGATAAGGGCTAACGGGATTCCTAAGGGTTACTTAGTTTGTCACTGATTCAATTAAGTCTTATCATGATTACCATTTGTTAAGTAGTGCTTGAAGAAAGTTACTTATGTTATACTGAGCCTAAAAAGTTTAAAGAAGGGTTTTCAAACCATTGTGTTCTCAGTAGGTCCCACCGTGATTGCCATTATGTTGGTGTCCCGTGTTTTGATAGTTTGGAAAATCAAAAGACAAGGCAACATCAGAACCAATCTTTAGAGTCCCAGGATCTAGTCCTCTTGTTCTCAGAGAGGGATCTCTCGAATGTTTGTTTACAAAGGTTTATCTTGTGTGCTTAGAATATGGATTTTAGACTAGTTATTAAGTGTAGGTGTTTGTTTGTTTGTTTGGTTGGATTGAAATAACAGAACATGAAAGGTCTAGCACAGGTATATATATAATGGAGAAAACATCTGGTTCATTGGGCAATGGAGTCAAGAAGAGGTCATAACATACTCATCAATGGATATGGGATATCAGAGGGAAAATCTAACTTGGCCGCAGGATCCTTTGGTTTTGGAATGAGATGGACATCAATGATTTGGAAAGAGAAGTTTAATTCTCAACAAAGGGAATTTGAAAACACAACTTGAACAATAAAGAGCTATTTGATAGACAGGGCTAACCATGAATTCTACAAATCACACTTTAAGCAAATAATGACTTCAAAACAACTTTTAAAATGAAATCTAAGATTCGGGGAACACCCTATTTCCTCAAAGATTTTATTTCAAATGACTTAGAAAACATAAAATATTCACTGATAATTATGATCATAGAAGAGGGAACACCTAAATACATCTATGATCACAACTATAACGACCTTTAAGCCAACTGTTCAAGCAAGGAAAAGGGGCAAGATCAGAACATACCTCCTTGTTTCACTGTAAACAAAGGAACTTCAAAGGGAGACTTCAATAATAGCATTTAAGTGGCCACAGACAAGCAGGGAGAACCATAAATCATGTTGAAACCAACTTGTCGAACTATCAAGGAAATAAACAAGCATGAAGACTAAAGAGAGAGATTAAAGACTCTAAAATACTTCAGCAGAAGAAAACATAAAACAGTGAAGGATGAACAGGTCTAAGGTGCTTCCAGGAGTCATTTCTTAGCCTAAAACTTTCAACCTACTGTAGTAAGAAATCATGGAACAAAATGAAAACAGGGGAAAACATTAAACAGTTCAGAATACTTCACCAACAGCCAAGCTCATGGATCCAATGATAGAGCCTTCTCAGGAACAAGCATGCAACAACATCATCAAGGCTTCCAAGACTTCAATTTCTTCTTCAACTTCAACAGACTATGTATATTTCAAAGAGTTTCAATATTACAACTAGTGATCAACCAACAACCAACCATTTCTCATCTTCTACAGAGGTATTATAGAAGAATGAGGAGGTGAGGTCTGATAAAAGATCTCCCAAGATAATTAATACAGATTAATGACTTCTCGGCCTTTGAGGGGCTCGATGAAGAAGTTTACAAGTGTTCTCACTGTATTAATGGATTTAAATTTAATTTTAAGCTCGGTGGGAGCTTTCGTTGACCTTTGAGGCTCTATTTTATATTAAAGTAACTCTGCTGCTATTTTGTGCATTAAATTCTCTGGCAGAATTAACTCTCTGGCTGCGCTAAGGCAAATATCTTCGTTTGATCAATAACTTCGGCCTCTGCTTGTATGCTTGTGGTTACAAGTGGCACTGTGGTTGCTGGGAGGAATCAATTTGCCTCAGATGTGGCGGTGGAGGCCTTTCTGTCTGATCAAACACTTATGTTTTTCTTTTAACTGTGTTTTAATTTTAGGGATTAGGCTTTTGATAACCATTTTTAGCCGTGATCCCCACAAATATGTCTTCAATCTTCTGTTCTGCTGCATTCTTTCTTCGACACTGGTACTCTTTTAGTTGTGAGTTAAAATCATAGTGTCTTGTTGATGTGCAGGCCGCACAGGGCTCGTATGGCATCAATGCCTCATGAAGCATTAACGAGACATGGAGTAGAGCCCCACGAACGGTTTCCCTTTATGAATCGAGGGCACGGGAATCGTCATTCCAGGCCTTCGGCCTTTCTCTTTAATATAGTGGAAAATCATCAATCCCTACAAAATACAAACAATAATTATAAAATCCTGCGTTATTTGGAAAAAACTGCTTCAGAAGGTGGAGGGAAGAGAATGGTCGTTGGATGGCAACATCCTACGGTGGAGATCTGCGTAGAAGAGGTTAAAAAGGAGAGCGGAAGGAGATATGAGTCGGATCCGTCGATCTGCAGAGATCGACGGTTAGGAGCGATCCGGGACGCATAATGGAGAAATAGCGAAAATACAAAGGAAAATAGGTTAAAAAACCTTAGGCGGAGGGAGGAATGAATTAAAGATCAAATGGGTTTCGGGAAAAACATGAGCCGTCGGATGCGACTAAACCCACAAAGATCGACGGCGGATATTAAATCGGGAGATCGGTGATCAGGGCGAACAAACAAATATGCCCGATGAAAATTTGCGATGCGATGTAGCGCGGATCGTTGATCTAAGGATGAGATCAACGGTGGAGAATGAATCAGGGGACTGGCCGATCAGGGGAACAAACAATTGCACCGAATGAAACTTGCGATGCGATTGTGCGTGGATCGTTGATCTAAGGATGAGATCAACGGTGGAGAATGAATCGGGGGACTGGCCGATCGGGGGAACAAACAATTGCACCGAATGAAACTTGCGATGCGATTGTGCGCGGGCCGTTGGATCGGCTTACGATCAACGACGGAGATTGGTTTTAGAAAAAACCGGCGAAAAACCCTTATGATATATGAAAAACCAAAAATAATCCAAAGTCTTAATACTTTTGGGGCGAGATATATATTTTATGGTATGGTCTGGTGCCCGACTGCGGGGCCTTAGGATGTATGGAACGCAAATAGACCCAAGGCTATATATATGGGACCCAATCGCATCGGAACTTTTGATGCGGGTCTTTCAATCAACCCATTGTGAATTTCTCCGATGCGATTGCGCGATCGGGTCTTTTTAATCCAACCATTTTCATTTAACACGTGACTTTGGCACATTAGATCAAAACTTTGGAAAATAGGGTTTTTTGTATTTTACAAAGGAAAAAATGGATCAGGCATGGATTTTTCAATGTTTTTAAGCGCCGAAGGCCGGCCCACGGTTTGTATGGAGAAACAATATGATCAGGGGTTATGGAACATAGGGACAATCGCATCTGAGTTTATCGATAACAAAAAGACTTGTGCTCGCTGTGTTTTTCTGATGCGATAAGAACCTGGATGTCTAGCGCTTGGTTCTAGCGCTGGAGCACGTGGAGGGGAAGTGGTTTAAAACTTAGCCCAAGGGGGCTTAAGTCCTTAGGAATAAAACTTGTTTTCTATGAATGTTTCAGAGTTTTCAATGGATTTGGGGGTTTCGGTAAGGCTAAAAGTGAGTTCTTAACCTTGTAAAAATGATTTTCATGAAGGGAAGAAAAGGGATCATGAAAAATAGAGGAGTTTTATGGAGAAAAAGGGGAGAAAAATGAAGGTTAGTTTTGAGTGGAGGAAGGGAAAAATGATGATTTTGCAGCAGTTTTTTCACTCATGGAAACAGCAAAAATTCTGAGTATAAAATAGGAACAGTAGTGAAGATTTGGACAGAGGTATGAGGCCTTCAAGAATCTTCAAGGGCCAACACTTTTTAGCAATAAAATTTGTTCCTTGAAGGCTCCAAAAAGTTTTAGCCACCTTTTGCTATGACAAATTTTATAGGTGGCTAACAAGAGCAACTCTCTAAAGGATGTCAAAAGTTGAGATTATTGAATAACAATATGCCCTTCTTCAAGAACTCTTCCTTTGGTGATTCAAATTGAGACAGACTGACCAACAGACCTTCCTCCTCCACCAAGTCAACTTTCCAAGTTGAATCAATAAACTTCAATAGTCACTTCTAGTCTAGTAGAAACAACCCAACAACAACTTAGAATTTTCGGCCCCAGCTTCAAAATTTCGGCCTCCCAGCAACTGCAGAATTTTAGCCCCCCAGCAGCAATCCAAAACTTCGCACATGTTAGATAAAAGAGAGAAATTTCGACATGTTTAATAAGATGTTGGCCTCCTCTTCCTTCTTTGCTAGACTTTTTCTCTTCTTTCCTTGAAATTCGTACTTTTCCTTATCCCATAAATGTTAAAATTATGAAACTATGGTCAAATTACACTTTGGATAGCTTATTTGATGGCGATGATGATTCAATTGTATTCCTCTTTTCAAGAGGACCAAAATCGACCTAAATATCACTCAGATAGGATAAGGGAAAGTGTCCTTATGAAGGAAAGCCCACACATGCACATTTGGACAAGGTGAGCCTCAAAGAAAATTGGACACCCATGGAAGCCTATAAATACAAGCGACCTAAAGCTCATTTGGATATCACCAAGAATTTTCTCCTCTTCTCACTAATTGGTTTACACAGGTTTGAAGCAAGGATGACAAAAGAAGCTCGCAAAGGTTTGTAATTACAAGGTCTAAGGCTCGCATCTGATATAGGGTTTCTGGGCTATAGTCACAGGCTTGTCACAGAGAAATTTCAGCTATAGTTGTTGGCACACAGGGAGCTAGGGAGTTGTTGGTACCCTATAGTCGCACTCACAACCCCTCACGCATGCAACTGGGGAATTTGACTAAAGTTGACCATTAATCAAAGTTATCTATAGTTGACCGAAGACTGAAGAAGTTATCTCTGATATATTCTGACACAGGAAACTTGTTTCTGAATGTTATTAGGTTGTATTACTAGATGATATTGTATTGGGCTCATTGTACTGTCTTCTGAACATTTTATGACAATCTAATAGAAGAAGAATTTCAAAGGGTTTTCCCCCTAATGGGGTTTTTCCCTGGTCTTTGACCAAATCTGGTGTCTCTTATTGATGTGTTGATTGTCTCCTTTTTCATTGCATTTATTTTTCTATCTTCAATTATTGTTGATGAATGAAAAGACTAATTGTAATTAAAAATATTTTTAATTGAAGTATTGAATTGGGCTGAAGTAATTGATACATCATAGAACAATCTGAAAATTTAACACTGTATCAGAGCTAAGTTGAAGGACAAGCCCAAGAGGAGATGAGGATTGAAGCAATCATCTTTGGAGAGTTGAAAGAACCAATCTAGTCAAGTCAAGATGTCTTCCACCTTCAAGGAAAATGAGAAGTTGGGTGACTCATCCAATTATGATGCATGGAAAGTCGAATTGGAAATCATAGCTGACAACAGTGATGTTTTGGATTACATTCAAGGAAAGGTATCTGAGCCTCCGAAAAATGCTTCTGCCATTGTCAAGAGTAAGCATAAGAAAGGTTAGAATAAAGCAAAGAAAATTATAGTTGATGGTTTACAAGACAATTTACTTTCATATGTTGGAAACTTGAGAAGGTCCAAGGAAATGTATGATAAGATAACAGGCATGTATGAGGTCAACAATTTGAATGAATTCATCTCCTTAAAAGATCAACTCAAGGACACAAAGTTGAACAAATGAGAGTATGTGCAATCCTACATAATGAGGATATCTCATCTTAGAGATCAATTGCAAAGAGTTGGGGAATCTGTGTCAAACAAGGAATTGGTGATCGTAACTCTAAGAGATCTCCCTCCTCTTTGGGAAACCTTCATCACTACCATAAGTAACAACAATGCCCTCCTGTCATTTGATGAAATTCTTGAAAGCTCACTCAAGAAGAATCAAGGATGATATCAAGAGGAAGGATTCAAAAGCATGAAGAAGGAGATCTTGTTGCATTCATCACTCACGAGAAGAAGAAGAAGAAAGGGAAAGTAGGTCCATCAAATTAAAGGAAACATCCTCCTTGAAATCTAAATAAAACAAAAGAATAATCGCACATTGAATGTTACAATTGTCACAAGAAGGGTCATTATGCTCGAGATCGCCCCAAAAAGAAAAATGGACCACGCTACTATACTAAAAGCTACAACAATAGATTCAATGATTCAAGAATAAGAGATGATCGTACGAATGACCGCAATGGGAGAGATGAAAGAAGAATAAGAGATGCTCTAAGTGATCATGAAGAAGATCTGCATCCACAAAAGAAGTCAAGATTCCCCAGGTATGAAAGTAATGTTGCGAATCAATATGAATATATTCTTATGTCCGCTCTTACTAGTTCATCTCCTCTGGATTTGTGGGATAGTTGGTTGGTTGATACTGGGGCCACCCATCACTTCTCTTGGTGGAGAGGGAGTCAAATTTGAAATCATTCTTGGAGACAACTCCACTCATCCTGTTAAAGGTTTTGGGTTCGTCAAATTTCATTTGAATTCGAGAGAATCTATTTTTCTCCATGATGTAATGTATGTGACTGGGTTAAAGAATAACTTGGTATCAATATATGTTTTCCAACGATAAAGGGATGAGGGTTTCCTTCATCAAAGGAAAGGTTCTTACATGGCATGTTGGATCATAGCATGAGAGATGCATTCACATTGGGATCGAGATACGAAGGAATCTACAGGGTTACTGGAAGACCACTTCTAGCATTGGTCCATTACACTAATCATCTAGGCGAGCTATGGCACCGAAGATTGGCCCGTCTACATTATGATGCTCTTCTGATATTGGAGAAATTTGTCTCAGGGATTCCCAAGGTTCAAGCTCAACATGATGGAGTATGCCCAAGATGTACTAGTGGGAAGAAAACAAGGGGGCCATTCCCCTCAAGCAAGAACAAATCCATCTCATTCATTTTGACTTGAGTGGTCCAATGCTCGTACATTCTCTTGCTAATCATCTCTATTACATCACCTTCATTGATGAATTTTCAAGAAAGACATGGATATATTATCTAAAGCACAAGGATGAAGCATTTCAAAAGTTTAAGGAGTTCAAAGCTTTGACCAAAAATCAAACAAGGAAGAAAATCAAGATATTCAAGTTTGACAATGGTGGAGAGTATAATTCAATTGAGTTCAGAGAAGGTATCAAGAAGGAGACAACTACACCATATAATCTCAAACAAAATGGAGTAGCCAAAAGGAAGAATAGGTCTATTGTAGGAGTCGCTTGTGCCATGCTCCATGATCAAAAGTTACCAAAATTCCTTTGGGGAGAAGCAACAAATGCTGCCATATATGTTCAAAACAGGGTGCCTCATCAAGCATTAGAGAACAAAAACACTCGAAGAAGTGTTCACAGGTGTCAAGCTTGATGTGAGTCATCTCTGTATATTTGACTGCCCTGTATACTTTCATGTGTCAAAGGATAAAAGAAACAAGTTGGAATCCACTAGAATAAAATGTACATTTGTTGGATATTGTGAAAATTATAAATCCTTTAGAATATATATTCTTGGTCAAAGGAAGGTTGAGAGTAGAAAGGATGTAACATTCGAAGAAGATCTTTCCCTTGGAAAAGCAAGGGATCTTCCTCCACCTCCTCTGCCTGAGAATATTTTCACAGAAAGAGGCACAAGATTATGATGATATATTCACACTAGGGGCACGATATACAACCATTCATTCAACAATTGTCCTTGTTGCAAGTCAAGGATTGACTCTTTATTAGATGGATGTGAAGACGACATTTCTTCATGGTATATTACAGGAGGAAGTATATGTTGATAAACCATGGGGATTTGAAGTAGAGGATCAAAAGACACGTGTTTGTAGATTGAAGAAGACATTGTATTATTTGAAGCAAGCCCCCAAAGCATGGTATGCACGCATAGACAGTTATTTGGTGAAGTTAGGATTCACAAGAAGTAATGATGATCTAAACCTATACTTCAAGGTAGTCCAAGGTATTCTATTAATTTTGGTTTTATATGTTGACAATCTATTCTTGACAGGTAGTGAGCCCTTGGTCATCGAGTGTAAGAGGGAGCTAGCCTCTAAATTCGAGATGAAGGACCTTGGACTCATGCACTATTTTCTGGGTCTTGAGGTGTGGCAAAGGCCCAGTGAGATTTTCCTTTCGCAAAGGAAATATATCATGAAGCTATTGGAAACATTTGGAATGAAATAATGCAAGTGACTACCCACACCGACGGAAATGAACTTCAAGAAGTTATGTGGAGAAGTTGCAGGACCTGATTTGGCGAATCCATCTGAGTATAGAAAGTTGATTGGGGCTTTGATGTTCCTAGTGAAAACTTGTCCAAACATATGTTATGTAGTGAATACGTTGAGTCAATTCATGACTGAGCCTCTTCATGCAAATTAGGTTGCTGCCAAACACATTCTGAGATATTTGCAAGGATTGATAACACTTGGTTTGATATATTCCGCTGAAGATGTTCAACTTCATAGATACACTGATGTTGACCAGGCAGGAAATGTTATCGACAGGAAGAGTATGTCTATATGTTGTATTAGCCTTGGACCTGCCATGATATCTTGGATGAGTAGGAAGCAGAACTTCGTAGCATTAAGCACTGTCGAGGCAGAGTATATTTCCACTAGCATGGCTAGTTGTGAAGCAGTTTAGTTGAGGAATCTCTTTGGAGAGCTATTTTAGCAGGTCTTAGATACTACAATGATATATTGTGACAATAAGAGTGGGATCTGTCCGGCAGAAAAACTTGTATTTCATGACAAGTCCAAGCACATAGAGATTCGATATCACTTCATTCGAGACATAGTGTAGAGAGGAGTCGTTCAACTTCATCACATATCGAAAGTTAAGCAGATTGTAGATATTCTCACCAAGGCTTTATTGAAAGGGAGGTTCTTGATCTTCAGAGAGCATCTTGGACTAATGGATGTGACCCCTCCTAATAAGGGGCATCATTGCTCGAGGACATTGAGCCACTCCTCCCCTTGTTTGAGCTCCCAAGGTGAGGAATTGAGATAGAGGGCTCCTGGGGTTGAGGGAACTCTGAAAAATAGGGTATCACCCCTATCTGTTACCCATAGGGTTGGAATAGCATCTCACCCTATCTTGGTCTTTGCAGAATATACCCTAGTTGGCATCATACCCACAATTTGGGCTTGTTTGAATTATCCCTCTCCTTCTAGCCAGCAGATTGAGGAGACTTGGAGGCGTGTGATCCTTACCTCTTGGTAAGTCGGGTATCTCGTCCAAGCCAGATTATGATGCAGGTGTTCTACCACATGACTCTTAAGGGTCATTGTTGGGAAGATCAATAGGAAATAGAATGGGTTGAGTAGTAGCTTCCCTACATCATCTATTTCTCGATATGGTGTTGTAGTAGTAGCTCCCCCATGAGATTCTAGGTAGTAGCCCGTTGATTTATATTCTCGGGTAGTAGCCTGCTCACAAATATTTCTGAGTAATAGCTCGCTAGAAAATATTTTCAGATAGTAGCCCACTCACAGAGATTCCGAGTAGAAGCCCGATGGATAGAGGGCTGTAGCTTTTTATCCCTGATGATTCTTCTTCTTTAGATTCAAAAATGTTCCAGCAGATAGAGTTGAGCAGAGATGGGACATGATATGGCGACAAGATAAAAAGGTGGAATTCTCCCTAGTTGAGAGGGAGTGATAAAATTATGCAACTATGGTCAAATTACAATCTGGACATATTATTTAATGGAGACGATGATTGCATTGAATTCCTATTTTAGAGAGGACAAAATCAACCTAAAGATCACTCAAATCAGTGGATAAGGGAAAGTGTACTTATGAAGGAAAGCCCACACATGCACATTTGGAAAAGGTCGGCCTCAAAGAAAATTGGACACCCGTGGAAGCCTATAAAGACAAGTGACCTAAAGTTCATTTGGATATCACCAAGCATCTTCTTCTTCTCTTCTCATTAATTGGTTCGCACAGGTCCGAAGCAAGGACGACAAAAGAAGTTCGCAAAGGTCTGAAATTAGAGGGTCTAGGGCTCGTATTTGATCTAGGGTTTCTAGGATATAGTCGCAGGCATGTCACAGAGCAATTTGGCTATAGTCTCTAGCACATAGGCAGTAAGGGAGCGAATGGGACCCTATAGTCGCACTCACAGCCCCTCATGCATGTGACTAGTGGTTTTGACTGACATTGACCATTGACCAAAGTTATTTGCGGATGACCGAAGACTAAAGAAGTTATCTCTGATATATTCTAACACTGGAAACTTGTTTCTGAATGTTTTTGGGTTGTATTACTCGATGATATTGTATTGGGCTCATTGTATTCTCTGTTGAACATTTTATGACAATCTAATAGAAGAAGAATTTCAAATGGTTTTCCCCCTAGTGGGGTTTTTCCCCGGTCTTTAACCAAATCTAGTGTCTCATATTGATGTGTTGATTGGCTCCTTTGTCATTGCATTTATTTCTCTATCTTCAATTAATGTTGATGAATGAAAATACTAATTGTAATTGAAAATATTTCTAATTGAGGTATTAAATTGGGCTAAAGTAATTGATACAACATAGAACAATCTGAAAATTTAACAAGAAATTATAGATCGAACTTTTTGAGTTGGTGCTTCAAATGAGGTTGAATTTCTCCAATATATAGGCTTCTTGTGAGGTTGAATTTCCCTATTTGAGGTCGACTTGTCCTTCCTTGAGGCCGACTTGATGGAGGAGGCCTAGAAGACCTAAAATATAATAAAATAAATTTATTCTTTGACAAATAAATCCCAAGAAGGGTTTGTTACAATATGACATGGACAAGGACACTTAAAATCAACCCTAGAAGCCTATAATGGAGGCTTTGACTTAAAAACAATTGACCCAAGCATGAAACTCATGCTTTAATAAGTCAATTTTTTTAATAATAAAAAATATTTTTCTTTCTTTTGATAAATAAATTACATCATGACTCAAGTACGATTATGAAGGCTGACACTTGTTACATTCTTCAACACTCCCTCTTAACTAGGGAGGTATTCATAATTACATGCATATAGAGGTACATGGAAGATCTCCAAAATGAACTATGAAGAGTTCTAGCACACTCAGTGTCGTGGACTAGAAACCTGACCAGGGTATTCTATCCGGGTGGGACTAAGATGGACTCAAGCTTTCAGCCAGTCTAGGTACCATCAGACTTGCTAACCATCAACCCGGGGATCTAGGTGTGTATCCAAGGTCGGAGCTCCATGACCAATGCCACCCTCCCTCTTCAGAATCTAAACATCAACACATAGGCCGGCCAAATATCCTCGCAAGCATCCATCATTAGATGCTTCAACTCTCCCTATTAAATTAGATATATCCATTTGTCCAAGCATGCTTCCTAAGTGTTCATTCTTCTTTATGGATAGATTTATCTATTCAAACGCAAACTCCAATTAGAAATAAACTTTCAAATATACATATACAATAAAATAAAAACCTTCAGGGTTCTTAATCATCTTGATGCCACTTAGTTATTCATATTCAATTATTTAGAAGCTTTTCTTCTTTCTTTTCTTCAACGGCACCAAGACATCCTCAATACATTGCAGATCTATTCATTCTTTGATTTCTTCTACAAGGTATCCATCATGATTCATAATATTCCCTCCCTCTCAATTGGGGAGATGTATTCTTTTTTTCTAACCATGCTCTTTCTTAACTTGGGGAGAACAACAATTTCTTCTTCTATAACATCCTTTTACGACTTCATCAAGGTCATCTTGATCATCATCACATCCTTATAGCTTCCTTCATCACAAATATCTCCAACATCTTGAAGATTATGTACCTACAAAATTTTACTAGTAAGTACAACCAAATATATATAGAAGCATGAGGTTAACTATGTCAATTTCTTATAATGGAAGCATCAAAGAAGTCAAACTTTAGACATTAAATACCTAAACGTAGTTAAGTTCATAATTGATAAGCAACACATCTAATTGCATACTAGACTCCAATTTCTTACTAGGGTTTTATCACAAACCCCGGATTCCATTACAAGACCTTATAGCAAATCAAATGATAATCCAACCATAGTATTATACATCTAAGGTTTCAATAATATATTCTATGACAAACTCTACTAGAGTTTGTTCTAAACCTAGATTTTCATCATCAAAACTAAATAATATCATGAAGTCTTAGAATATCAATTCCTACTAGGTAAACCCAAGACACAAACATTAATACATTAAAGTTAGATATACAACAATTTTGACTAGTTTATGGTTTCGATCAGACAAATCAAAATACACCTAGGGTTTTATTCCTATGACCTTACTAAAAATATCACAAGGATTTTAGCTTATAAACCCTAATTTATAAAACCCTAAAGATCTAGTGTTTATACATTAACAACAAACCCTAAAGGACTAGGATTTTTCCATAACAAAACTCAAAATATCAAAAGAATAGGATTTCTACATTTCATTAATAGCCCTAAGTAGACAAGGGTTTCATAAATATTGACATACACTTAGGTTAGTGTTTTATAGTGAACCTTTTTAGGGTTCCACAAGAATGATAATATAATGAGGGTAGATACAATCTAATGATTAATCACCCTAACAAGAATATTTTTTATTCAAAACCCTAGACATATTGATGTTAGTAAAGTAAAGCAAGAATTTTAAAGAAGAATGATTGTACCTTTTACATGAATATAAATTTATAATAGAACTTATATTCTAAGACATACCTTGAGTTGTTCTTCAACAAACCTTGTAGGACATCAATGCTTGAAGGGCTTATTTTCCACTAGAACTTATTCCATGCTTCAAATCTATCATTTGAAGTCTTCTTCATAGCCTTTGAGCATTCAGTGAGCTTTCCTAACCAGGAAAATATAAAGAAAATATTATTAGCTTACAATGGAAACACATTTTGATATGAGAGAGAAACCAAAAATAAAAGAGGAGACAAGGAATAAGATACTTATATTTTGGTAAAATGGTGAAGGCTCCCTCTTAATCAATTATTTGAGTGATACCCGCAACTTATCAAAAATTCGAAAATGTTATAACAAGACATGTCAGGCCTGCAAACTCTAGAAATCAAAACATAAATAGAAACAATTCAAAACTTAAAATAGAGGGATATTATTCCCTAAGAGTCCTTAGCAAATAGACCTTTGATCTTAGATTCTTCAGTCTTGTTTCTCTTAGGTGGAGCTTCATCAACAACATTTGCATGTTCCCTTTCTCTCTTCTTATTACTTGGATTTTTTGGACAATGGTTTTTGTAGTGACCCACATTAATCTTGGATAGGTCTACTTTCTTCTTTGGTCCTTTGAGCTTCTTAAAAGTTCCTTTCTTCTTGTGATCAACGGAATAAGTATTGGAGGCATTTTCTTCTTCATCCTCCTCCTTTTTGTTTACTAACGATATTTTGGCTTCTTCTTAACTACATGCATTCCACATTTGTTCAAATGTTGGAGTATCCTTCCAACTGTTAAGCCTTGAAGCAAAGGCACTCCAAGATTTTGGTAGTCCTAGAAGAGCAGTAATTACGAGCTCCTTTTCTGGGAAAACTTCATCTATTGCTTGGAGTTTATCTCTAATTCTAGATATGCTTATAAAATATGATGAAACAATATCATCATTTGTCATTTAACAACTCTTAGTTCATTCTTAAGGCTTGTTATTTGACCAATGTTCTTGATTGTGAATAACTTGGAGAGAGCATCATACATTTCTTGGGTGGAATTTATGTTGGATATGTATGGAATTAGGTTATCCTTAACTCCGTCCATTATAAGGTTCATAGCCAAGATTTCAATTTCACTAAACTTTACTTTTTCTGCTTCACTTGATTCATCTGCAGACTTCTTGATTTTTCCTTGAAATAGATCCAAAACTTTTTTCTTTTCGAGAATGAGGTCTATCCTCTTTTTCCAAGCCCTGTAGTTGGAGGCTCCTTCTAATTTGTTTTCTCCCTTCATTGAATTTGACATAGTTCATGTATATAGTAGAATTGTTTCCTCATATGATCCCCTTTTATGACCTTTTCTTGATCTCCTTTTCCCCAATAGATCTTTTAACCTGCCTTTAAATTTCTTTTTCACCTCAACTATGATTCCATGTTAGAAAATCGGAAAGGCGGAAATATTTTCTCTAGTTGATCATTATATGTGATATCTTTGAATTCTTATTATATTTCTTATGTTCTTTTATCTTATTTCATCAAGCAATTACCAAAAACAAAAAAATAATATCAAGGACACCAGATGTAGGCACTCAGCCAGGGCTAAAACCCCTATATAGGGGAAAACCCAATCAAGAACTCTTCCTTCAATCATTCAAATTGAGAGAGACAAAGACCCTAGACCAATAGACCTTCCTCCTCCACCAAGTCAGCTTTCCAAGATGATTCAACAAACTTCAATAGTCACTTCTAGTCTAGTAGCAACATCCCAACAACAACTTAGATTTTTCAACCCCAGTTTCACTAGTAGCTTCAGAATTTCGGCCTCCCCATAAACTACAGAATTTCGGCCCTCAAACATCAATCCAGAACTTTGCATGTGTGAGATAAAAGAGAGAAATTTCGGCTTCTTTAGTAAGATGTTGGCATCCTCCTTCTTTGTAGACCTTTTCTCTTCCTTCCTTGAAATTTGTATTTTTCTGTAGCCTAAAAATTGCAGATCGAACTTGTTGATTTGGTGCTTCAAATGAGGTGGAATTGCTCCAATATATAGGCTTCATGTGAGGTCAGATTTCCCTATTTGAGGTCGACTTGTCCTTCCTTGAGGCTGACTTGGTGGAGGAGACCTAAAAGACCTAAAATATAATAAAATAAATTTCTTCTTCGACAAATAGATCCCAAGAAAGGTTTGTTACAATATGACATGGACAAGGACACTTGAAATAAACCCTAGAAGCCTGCAATGGAGGCTTTGACCTAAAAAAACTGACCCAAGCATGAAACTCATGCTTTAATAAGTCAATTTCTTTAATAATAATAAAAATAAAAATAAAAAATTCTTTCTTTTAATAAATAAACTACATCATGACTCAAATACAATTGTGAAGACCAACAATAGTTACATTCTTCAACAAAGGACTTGCTTACATAACACAAAAATTAGTAGTGGCAAAAGAACTTTTCTACAATGGCAGAAGTACTTGCCTTCATAATAAAGACAGGAGGAACCGCTTATGTGACAGAGGGAGTAACTAGAACTACCACAAGAATCTGTTTTAGAAGTTTGAAGTGAAATAATTTCTGATAGGCATTATTTCATGATTTGAAGATACAAATTTGGTGGAGCTTACGATTTACAGATTTACCTAGTTAGTACCAGGCCCAATACTTGTTATGCAAGGAACACTCTGAACAATATATGGTTAGGCTAAGACAGATGCAATGGATCGCAACAAAGTAATAAGTACTTGTGTAGTAAAAGTGAATTTGGTAATGAAGAGAGGCTACAAATTCATATAGTGTAGAATATAGAAGAACATCTTAAGGGAACTACTTTAGTTATGATATCCTTGTTGAAATAGAAAGAAGACTTTTGTATATTACAACCTATATTACAAACCATGAAGTAGTAAAGAATTAAAGGCCAAATTGACATGGCCAAGTCGTCTTATCCAAGACATCGTGTACGAAGGAGCAATGGAACTCCAATACATATCTACAGATGAGCAAACTATTAACATTCAAAGGAAAGTTTGATATAATGTTCTTTCCTCATTAAGAGGGAGCAATGATTTCCTTGATAAAAGGCAAGGCATATTTTGAAATCCTTATGGACTTGACTACCAGAAGGACTTGGTTAGATCATAATAGACTTTGACCAAAAAAGATAAATGTACTTCACCCAAAAATCCATAATGAACCTTGGCTAAGTGAATGAAAAAAATTGAGGAACCAAAAGGACTTGGCTATCAAAAGAACTTGAATAGGTCATAAAGGATTTTTACCAAGAGAAATTGATT
Organism: Pinus albicaulis; assembly: GCA_034641835.2. Classification (NCBI taxonomy): domain Eukaryota; kingdom Viridiplantae; phylum Streptophyta; class Pinopsida; order Pinales; family Pinaceae; genus Pinus; species Pinus albicaulis. The sequence goes on from CM076574.1 coordinate 576,364,850, forward strand.
GAAGCCATAATGGACTTTGGCAAATTACCCTGGAAGCTAGAATGATCTATAAAACATGCATGTGAAAATTTACTTTTCCCACTCCAATATGGATTTATCTATGATCGCATGAAATTTTCTTATAAAGGAGAATTTTCAAAAGTAAATCAGTTGCTAGAGAATACCTCCCTTGCTAAGAGGAAGTGTTGATTTTTTGTAGCATTGGGAGGTATTTCCTCAATTCCAATAAGGCCTTCTAAGTTGGCCAAAAATAAATTGTACAAAATGAAAAATTAAATTTATTGTTTTGAGCTTAATGTAGGCACCAAAAGACAAGTCGGCCCCACCATGTGAATGGGTTCTGACCCTTGGTCAAAACCCACCATGCTTGACCCTATAAATATCATTTCGACCTCCATCATTTGGACAAATCATATCACTCACAATTGTTGAGAAACCAAGTGTGATGAAGTCTAACACTTAATTTCTCTTATTGATAATTACTTGTGAATGTTAGATGTTCTCTTATTACTTATTATGTCTTCTTCATCAAGTAATCATACAAATGTTCAATCCTTTTCAGGAAAATATAGATATCACGAAAAGACAACAGACACCAAAATTAGGTTGCTAGCTAGGGAAATACCCAACAATCATTCTCTTATAAAATCAGATCAAAATGAGAGATATCCAAAACCAAATTTCCATCAAGATACCAAGTTGAACCCTCCTCCAAGTCACCTCCAAATTCAAAGTCGATGTTGCTCAAACTTGCTCCAAATATGGTCAACGATCTGAAATTTGAACCTACAACTAGGGTCGAATTTGGGCATGCTGCTATCTCAGAAATTTCGATCTTTGTCACGGAAATTTCGTCCTTCCACACATGCAAGTTGTTAAAGTCAAGGATTCAGTGAACTAGGAATATTGTTCTTGTTTTATCTTTGTCTCTCTCTCCTTAGAATTATATTTCTTCTCCTTCACTTTGTTCAGAAAATGCTTCTTGTGATGTGTGAATGTGTGTCTCAAGTAAGCTGAGTTGTCTCTTATATATAATTGTCCAGGAGGGTCGAATAGGTGTCTCTTGGAAGGCCAAACCGACTTGTCCAAGGAGGGCCGAATTGGTCATCTTGTAGACGAATGACTCAACATAAAAAATTAAATTATGTTTTCTTACAAATGTCCAAATAGGACATGACTCAAATACGTTTTCGTTTGACTCATAATAAATTCTTTTTTACTCTCTAAGCATGAAGAACATGCTTTGGAAAAATATAATAAATACATCAATGATAAATTTACATTATAAAGATTGACACTAGTTACAACTTCAACACTCCCTCTTAACTTGGGAGGTATTCATAATGACTCAACAAGATGATCTCAAGTTGAAATATTCATATAAGAAAGGATCTAGATTGATAAGCATCATTGATGATAACATCATCATAACCAACATTGTCAAAATAGCATGGCCTTGACAAGTAAGCTCCATCTCTCCACGAGATCAGAGCACAATGTTGGGAGACATTCAATATGACACCACCGCCTCTCGAGGAATATACTCCACCTAGGTTTACCAAAGTATGTCGTCACAGGACCATTTCCTAATCCACTGTCACAATTCTTGACACAAGGAAATGTCAATCTTCCAAACCATTCTTATATCAGACCAATGTATATTACGTACAACTATCAGTCTCGATCATAATACATGTCTCAAGAATGTTGGTCCATGATGCTTATTCAGTCCACCATTCTCCCTATCCACATTCATGTACTAGACTGACGATTGTTATTTTTGGCCATAGTACATGACACATGGAGAACAAGGTATCCATCCTCACTCCCTCTCAAACTGGGAGGAGATATCCACAAGCCCAAGATTGTCTCAAAAATACTCATGCTTTCCCATAGGAAGGGATTTCATCAAAACATCAACTACCTATTCTCTAGTGGAGATATATTGTAGCTTTACAGCTCCAACCTGCATCATGGCACGAATCATAGTATGCTTCGACCTTCCTGTTTCTCTGATGATCCTCATATAGCTTTAATCAACTGAATTCAACTTGTCATCAAATAATTCATCAATTTTTTTATGTAGCCAAATTGCTTCATAGCTAATTGTACAAACTTTCATCACTTCTTCCTTCATAGTGCAACAGAATCCCGCTTCATGCTTTTTCAAGAAACCATACCAAATCCAAAATAAAACCAACCACCAGTAGTTTGTATGTCATCATAAGCACTGCCAACTCAATCGATGTATCCTTGAATCAAATGTATCAGGAAACCAATCAAATATGGGTACAATGATGGATCAACAATATTATAACTCTCCAATTTCTACTAGATGATGTTGCCATAGGTTTATAATTTTTCATCCAACTTTCTAGAGGGTCTTGGTCACAAGCTTCCTTTAGTTTTCGGCCAAACCTCAAGTAATAGTGTATCCATCCAAGATATGTCAAATTATGCCTTCGACTCCCTCTAAAGGTAATATTTCATGAGTACTTCTTGAATCATTTGACTTGATTCTAAAGTACGAGGCCTTCTTAGATCATGAAATTCCTTTTTCGTATCCTTCAAGAATTAAGAGTAACTTTTCCAATTGAGATAATTGTCTTATTAAAAATGTCTTCCTTTTACTGGGAGAAATTTTCACATTGAGATAAGTGCCTTATTATAAATTTCTTCCTTTTATTGGGATAACTTCTCCAAGACTTGCTTTCATGCTGCCATCTAAAGCTAAGTAATGAATTCTTTAATGCATACTTAAAATTTCTTGCCCCCCTGTAGAATATGCTTTGCTATGTTCTTCCAATTGTTCCATCTATTCGTCATGGTCTAGTCATGTTAATTTTGGACAACTAGGTCCAAACTCCATGTTGTGATGCTCAAATGAAGATTCCAATATTTTTATTGGACTCCTCCTTCGGAGAGGTGCAAGATTGATCTAAAGATCATCTTAATCCGATGAGCAAAACATTTATTTTGAATTTATTCAAAATATGTGTAGGTCGGCCTTAAGGTTTTGTGCCCCAACAGTTGTGTCACACACACCCTCATTGATGGATATATATTGGTCAACGTTGGAGGACATTTTCACTCATCTCATCCTCACACATTTCTCTCTCCTCATCTAATTGGTTCAATGACCTTGGAGGCTCTTCTCTCCACACGTGGGAAAATTTCAGCAGCAGCACATTTCTGTTTTCGGCCTAGGGTTTCTGTAGCAACGTTGACCAACGTTGACTTTGGTCAACGCAAGGTCAAACGGACCTGAAACTCTCCCAGAATTTAGATTTTCCAAATCCGCATTTTTGGCACTATTCCCGAGGCTAGGCATTGACTTTTACTTGGCTACGTTGACCTAGCTGCTCCTGTTGTTTGTGTTGACCGTTGACTGACAGCGTTGACTTTTGGGTTGATTGTTTTGGCTGTCCTAGAGGGTTGTCTGACACTACTAGTTGGCTGACCATATTGAGACTTTGTTGGTTGAAGCATCCTATTGACTGTCGTAACGCACCAACACACTTCTATATTTTTGGCTTGTCTTCTGTCAATCTACTGGTATGTTCTATCAGCATTTTACTTTATTGTTTATGTGATTGTTGATTGATATTGGGATAAAAAGTAAAGTTGCATCAAGCATAGAACATCTACAAAAATTTACATGGTATCAGAGCTGAGGTGAAGACAAAGCCCTAATTTGTAGCAATCACCGAAGAAGAGGATGGGTTCCTCAAACTACAATGGCTTTAAGGCTGATGACAAATTGAATGGGAAGGATGACTTCCATGCTTGGAAGATGACATTGGATCTTAGTTTGGAAAACAAAGATGCCATGGACTATGTGCAGGGTAAAATCCAAGAGCCTCCATCCACTGCAACTGTTGTTGCCTAAACAAAGTACAAGAAGGGGGAAATCAAAGCAAAGTTGGTGATCGGGGACTCAATTCATAAGAGTCTGGTTGCCTACATCTATGAGCTAGGCACATCCAAGGAGATGTATGATAAGTTGGTCCACATTTTTAAGGCCAGCAATGTGAATCAAGTCCTATTCTTCAAGAATCAATTGAAGAATCTAAAGAAAGGCAGGGATGAGTCTGTTCAATCATATTTTCTGAAGCTAACCGAGATCAGGAATAATCTGCTAGCTATTGGGGAGACAATAGTTGATTGAGAGATGGTACTTACCACACTTGGAGGTCTCTTATCCGAATGGCATGTATTCAACACTACCATTCTCAATAACAATGTCATACCTTATTTTGACAAAGTACTATCGAGATGCGTACAAGAAGGGACAAGGATGAAGGAATATGAAAATGAAGGAAATGTTGCCTTCGCTGCTCATACTAAGAAGAAGAAATTTGGTGGCCCAAGGAACAAAGGAAGAGCAAGGACCCAAGGAAAGAAGGGCAAGTTTTACACTTGTCACAAGTCAGGTCACTATGCTAGAGAATTCCCTTTCAAGAAGGATTCTCTTGATGATGATGACAACAACAACAACCGGATGAATGGAAATCAAAGGAACAACAGGTTCAAAGGGAAGAGGAAGGCTCCCTCTGGCAGAAATGGTCAACCCTTCAAAAGGTCGAGAAATTCCAGGTATGAGGAATCAAATGTTGTTGATAAAGAAATGAATACATTCTTGTATCTACCCTCTCTGTTACATCTCCACCCGACACTATGGATGTCTGGTTGATAGATAGTGGTGCCTCAAGGCACATCACTGGGTTCAAGGAAGCACTTTCTGATATGGTTGAAAAAGATGCTAATCTAGAAATTATCCTTGGAGACAATGCCACATATCCCGTGAAAGGGACAGGGACTGTGACCCTCCACTTGTCTCAAGGTCAAGTACTCTGCTTGCAGGATGTACTCTATGTACCTGATTTGAAGAAGAACCTTGTGTATATCTCTGCCATGGAAGATAAAGGTTTCAATGTGGCATTCATTGAAGGGAAAGTACATATCTGGAAGAAGAGCTTCAAGGAAGCTATCACGATTGGGTTTAGAGTTGATACAATCTACCAGGTTGGAGGAAGTTCACTGGGAGCGATGACGTGTTTTGATCTGTCTGGTATGATGACCATGACATCCTTGGGAGGATGTTCTTATTATATGACATTCATAGATTACTTCTCTCGCAAAACTTGGATATACTTCTTGAAGAAGAAGGATGAGGATTTCATATGGTTCCGTAGCTTCAAAGCCTTGGTGGAAAATCTGACAGGGAAGAAGATCAAGATATTGAGGACTGATAATGGCACTGAATATGAGACGAACGAGTTCAAGAAATTTTGCAGAGACGCTGGCATCAATAGGGAGACCACAACTGTCTATACTCCTGAGCGGAATGGTGTTGTTGAACGAAAGAACAGGACCATTATGGAAGTTGCTCGTTCCATGCTACATGACCAAGGTCTACCGAAGTTTATGTGAGGAGAAGTTGTGAACACTGCTGTGTACATACAAAACCGATACTCGCATTCCGCTCTGGACTCCAAAACTCCCAAAGAGGTTTTCTCTGGTAAGAAACCTGACGTCTCACATTTTAGAGTTTTTGGATGTCCTGTTTATTTTCATGTGCCGAAAGAGAAGAGGAGCAAGTTGGATGCTTCTAGGAAGAAGGGAATGTTTGTGGGTGTTGAAGCCTCGAAAATCGCTGCTTCAAACATTGGGAGATAACCACCCGGTCGGGACCTTAGGACAACTCCTTTTCCGTTTGGTGTGGTGGCTCTGACTGAATTGATAGGACCAATTTCCTAATAATTTAAATGGGTTGGTGATGGAATGATTGGATGAATGGAAAATGGGACTAAATTACTGAAATAAACTATCTAATCTAATCTAAAACTTATAAATAACTTTAAAACTAACCCGGGTATCAAATATGAATACAACTTAAAGATTGTTTCAATCAAATATATAACCATGAAAATGTATTATAGTTTAATTGAAATATGCAATAACAAATAAAGATAACTCTGTTTAAGAAATTAAACAGAGTTATAATAGCACATTGTATTCATCATTTTATATATCATTCACATATACTGAAAAAGATAAATATTTCTACACACTCAGAAATGATATGTATAAAGAAATATTGTAAAACAAGTACATATAAACGATAGCAATTTTAAAAGAGAATATCTCACAACATAAGAAATTAACAGTGAATAGATAGAAATACCATATCCATCTTGATACTTTCCGATGCAATTCGATATCCAAATCCAGCAACTTCAATGTAAAACAGACTCCAAGATACAGAAAGGCAATTTTGCATAGAACCACCAGATGTGATCCTTTATAAAAATATAAGAGTCAATGGAGTACAGAAATGTAATCTCCAAGTCAAAATATTACAAATTCAGGACCCCTTTCTAAATGCATGAAAGGGGTTTAAATAGGTACTTAATAAAACAAAATAACTAAAACTATTCCTACAATCTATCTAATCGGAAATCTAGAAACAGAATTGTGATCTTGAAGTGAACCGATTCATTGATTATATGTTGTGTTTAATGTGCCCAGATGGCAGGTTTTGAGCATATCTTTCACTTCCGCTGGATGACTCAGCCTTGAATGTAGCTATTTAGTATGCGTAGCATCAGAGAATTCAGGAATGATATAATGAATAGCATTCGAAAGGAATTTGATGGCCATATGTTGGTTGTGTGGCTTGATTAGATAAGTCCACATAATATCCCATGAAATTCCTTAAAGTTTGCTAATCTGTTGATTCTTATTGTTTATCTCTTCCTTCCACCTGGAATCAGCGTCTTTTACTTTTGGTAATTTTCCTGTGGTACAATCTGAGATCAAATTAGTGGCATACAAGCTATCATTAACCAGTGGTGTAATATTATTCATCATATTTTTAGCTCTTGATATGGCTCTTTCTGATTTCATCAACTGTTGTTCCCATTCCGCAAATAAAATTTCCTTGTGTCTTTCTTCAATTCTGGGAAGACTAGCCTTTCTTCGCTGCTTTGTATCCTGCCATGAAAGGAACTCAGAAATTTTATCATCAGCATCATCAATTTCTTGCCTGAGAATGACTACTTCATCTATCAAAGATGATGTTATTTCGCACAAAGGCTCAGCTTCTGTCAATTTCAGACAAAACTCATTCAACTGCTGAGATAACAGTTTGTTTGTTTCAAGGGCTTCATTTTTGAATTGCTCTAATTTAGGATAATCCTTGAACTTATCCAATGTTGATCGGAATATTTTATCTTGTTCAATCTTTGAATTTTTCTCACTTTGCAGAAGATTTTGTAGCTTTTCTACCTCTTGATTCAACTGTTGTTGTTTGTTCAAGGCTTGTTCATCAACTTTCTTCCTTTCAATGCTAAGCTGCTCTTCTAATTGTTTAGATCTAAGCTCCTGATCTTGCAATTGTTTCTCCAGCTGAACAATCTTTTGCAGATTCTCCATGGCCTGTTCTTCCAGCATAGCTATCTGTAAGTCTTTTTGTTTCATCAACTGGGAGACTTCAGAAGCTTTGTCTATAGTTGCAGCACTATAGGCACCTGCGTATTGAGATAATTTAGTGAGATCCTCAGATGGATTCACCTCAGCATCTTTATAAACAATATTCATAAACTCCACCTGTGAAGTTGAAAGTGCATCCTGATCAGTTCTCCTCCTCTTTCTCTGCTTTCTCACAACAGCCCTATGCTTCAGACTGTAAAATACATCCAGAGGAGTGATTTCTTCTATTTTCAACATAATTTCACCTGTGGGATGTTCAGGAATAACTTCCATATCTTGGTCTTCCAGAACATTAACTTGGGGATTATTCTATTGTCCTATTTGCTGGGAAAATTTCTCATATTGGCTCAGCAAATGAGGAGAAATTATAAGTTCAGCAGATTCCATTACTTTTTCAACAGTTTCCTCTCTTCCAAGTTGAGAATCTAGATTATTGCTTATATCTCCTTTTGCTGCTTGTTCAGTAGCCTCACTGTTGGTGCCTCCTTTCTTAGTATGCACATTGGTATCAGTACCTGTGCTTTCCTTTCTTGTCTGAGCTGAAGACTGCTGATCAGTATGTACATCAAGTTCAGCAGCTGTTTCTTTCTTCTCAGTGTCAACTTTGTTGCTAATGTCTTCTTTCTGCATAACAGAATTAGTTCCCGTTACTTCTTTTTGTGTCTGTATAATGACCTTGCTGGAAGATGTTTCTGTTACTGCTTTGCCATATGTATCCTCTTTTTCCTTCTGTTGTGACTCAGCCTCCTGCATAGGAACTCTTAATTGATCCAGAGGAGCTTTGAGTAATCTATGGCTTCTAAATAACATAAACTTATTCATCTCTTCAGTCTGGAATTTGGACTTGGCCAAATCATAAACTTGGGACAAATTATCTACAGAAACAAATAAATCATCGAACTCATCTGGTTCGTGTTCAAATCGAGCAATTGAAACTGGAGTGGTAAAATCAAATGCCACCTTCCTTGGGTCATATTGCCTGCCTTGGATTGTTGAAAGCTTGAGATTGGTTATCTTGCCAACTTCTTTCTCAGCATGAACAAAATTATTGAGAGTGTAATCTCCACATTTAAAAGGAAAAGTAGGCCACATTAGCTTCTTGCTATTCTTCAAAGTCCTAGACATGCCTTCTACTGTTAGCTGATATGAAATTTCCTGTGCTAACAATTTATCTGGAACATACAAAGGAAGAATGTGTGGTTCTACAATACTCCTAAAAACTCTGATATACGTGAATCTTTCTTCTCCGAACCAATCCCCAATCGAGGATAAATCAACTTTAGCCTTCTCAGAAAGTCTAGGAGGGAATCGGCCAAAAATAGTTTGATAAACCAGGATGAGGAAACTGTGACAAACTCTGTAAACATGGTTTTTAAAATGCCCCTTCCACAAGAACTTGTGATATATATGAATAGGAGCAAGATCTTTAGGGGTCCATTTCCACCCTAACATGGGAAATTCAAAATTGAAGCATAGGGTGTCTAGAATATAAGCACAAAAATAAAAAGGAGTAGTATTTCCTGTGTTTTTGTCCTTCCTATACTCAAGAACCCTATTGGCTATCTTATCAGAAAGAATGACAGCCCAGTCCATTATTTTGGAATTTATAGCAGAATGTATTAAAGGCACCATTTGTATAGAGAACCTAGATGAATTGTCATTTCCGAATAATCTGCACATCATTGCTGCGGCGTAACAGTATGGAGGCGAAAGGGATTCCACTGAGTACATACCTGATGCCTCGTTTTTGTGCTTTTCGGGAGCCCTTCTCCATTCTCTAATCGGCTCCGACTAATTTTCATTGTTTGCAGCAAATTCTTTGATAAAGGACTTGTTGTGGAATTTCTGCGGGTCTGGAAGGTGGTACATTGCTTTAATGTCCTCTGCTTTAAATGACCCGAATGTTGCTCCAGAAGCTGAAACAAATGTCCTGTTTTGGATGGCCACATTGTCAATCACCCACCGAATCACATCATAATATGGAAAAATGTTCGCTCGAGCTGCAATTCGGTGTAGGAACGAATTTGCAAGTGCTTGAAGATAATTTTCTGAATCAGACTCTGAATCATCCTCGTCAGGAACTGTTGCCTTCGCCACAGTAACCTTAGGCTTTTCCCTTTCAATGAGGTTATATACCTCTTCCCAGGATAATTTACCAAGACCTTGGCACGATGTGTCTATAACCAGCTTAATTTTAGTTGGTTTCTCTTTAGGTGCCATGGTGAAAACAGGGGCTTTTACAACGACAGCAACTTTTGCTTTCCTGGATTTCTTTGACATTTCGGTATCCGGTAACATTTCCCTTGCTCTGCGAATGAAAGAGTTGGGTATTCTTTGGTTCTGCATTGGAGGAAAAGCTTTCAGAAGTGATAAAAAGAGAAATAAGGAGAACAACTTTATAAAAGATTTGTTCGTTGATTTTCATTTATTAACTTCGTGTAATGAACTCAAATGCCCTCTAAAGAGTCGCACTCACATATTCAACGAATAATAAACCGTCATTATTCGTTTGATTTTCTATTTAAGAATAGACATACAATTGGATATCAGAGTTTTTGAAATGAGAATAAATATTTTCCTTTTGAATTTCGCGATTGCGATGAATAAATATCATATGCGCAATTGTAAAATATGAAGCTTAATTATTAATCGCATCGGAAATTTTTAAAAGGGGTAACAAATAAGATTTTGTGATTTTCTCTGATTTCCGATGGCAATGATATATATCGCATCGGCGCTTTTTAGAAGAAATGAGTTACAAATGATGTTAATCGATTTTGTGATTGCAATTATAGTGGGACCCATCGCATCGGAGATTATAACTATCATGAGCGAATATCGCTTGTTTCTCTGAAATGCGATTGCGTTTGATCGCATCGCATCAGAGTTGTGCCATTGATCGAATAAGGATATTTCATTTGTGATTTGCGATGGCGGTAGGGCCCATCGCATCGGAGATTCATAAAACAAGTGTATTATATGCTCTTCCGAAATGCGATTGCGATCAATCGCATCGCATTGAAACAAATATGAAAGTTTTAAAACCTTTGCGATTTGCGATTGCGATTGGTTCAATTGCATCGGAGTTTTTGAAAAACAAATACACAACTTATGATATTTCCGATTTGCGATTGCGATCACTGTACATCGGACTTTTTTCATTCAAATACTTTTATGTGACAAAGTCTTTATATTCCATCAGGTCGGAAATTATTTCAATGTTGCATTTGTTTATACACACTAGTTAATAAAGATATACAATATGTCTTTCTAACAATGAACCCTTATTTCTAATTTAACAATGATCGGATTGCTTCTAAATTTTTTATCTCTATCTAAAAAGAAAGATAAAATGGGGGACCCATTTCTAAATAAAATTTGTTCTAAAAATTTAGAAAAGGGGAGGGTTGTTGTACAGTACAACAGTGGGCTACAGCGAAACTTCAAAGGCCTATAGAGTCTATGTGCCTGGTCAAAGGCAAGTGGATATATGCCACGATGTTACCTTTGACGAAGATGCTTCCCCGAGGAAAGTAGTCAATCTTCCAAGATCTGAGGAAGATCATGAAGCAAGGCCTGGAAATCAAGAAGAACCGAAGGATGAGACGATGCTTGATGCTGAAGGACCGATGGACCCAATTGATCCACCTCCTTCGATGGGGAAGAGACTATCATGGCTCAGGGACACTCTTGATGATGCCGAGGGACATATGGCCCCAAGGGGGACATTCCATGAAAGCAAGAAGCTGAATAGATACCAAGGGTATCTAGCAGCCATGAGTACTATCGTACAATCTGAGCCTGGATCTTTTCAGGAAGTCGTAAAGCATAAAGTTTGGAAGGATGCTATGCACAAAGAGTATGAGTCCATAATGAAGAATGATGTCTGGGATGTGGTTCCAATACCGGAGGACAAAGCAGTTGTCACCTCGAAATGGCTCTACAAGAGCAAGCATAGATTTGATGGAAGTGCTGAAAAGTTCAAGGCAAGATTCGTTGCCCGTGGCTTCTCTCAAAAAGAAGGCATAGACTATGATGACATATTTGCACCTATGGCCCGATATACCACCATCCGATCTATCATAGCCCTTGTTGCTACGCAAGGCTGTGGTCTTCATCAGATGTATGTGAAGACCGCATTTCTGCATGGTGCGATAAAGAAAGAGGTGTATGTGGAGCAACCTTTGGGGTTTGAAGTCCGGGATCGGGACACCCATGTCTGCAGGTTGAAGAAAGCCCTCTATGGGTTGAAGCAAGCACCTAGAGCTTGGTACGAGAGGATAGATAGCTACCTGATGAAGCTGGGCTTCACTCGTAGTAATGTTGATCCAAACCTTTACTTCAAGGTTGATAGAGAAAAGCCCCTCATTATGGTGTTGTATGTGGACGACCTCTTCCTGACAGGTGCTGACCCTCTCATCCATCAGTGCAAGATGGAGCTCGCTGTTGAGTTCGAGATGAAGGACTTAGGACTAATGCACTACTTCCTAGGCCTGGAGGTCTGGCAGAGACCTGGCGAGATTTTCCTTTCTCAAGGAAAATACATTGTGAAGCTTCTGGAAAGATTTGGAATGGTGGACTGCAAGTCCGTGTTGACACCGATGGAGCTCAACTTTAAGAATTTGAGTGGCAGCGCTTCTGGGCCCGTGCTAGCAAATGCTACTGAGCATCGTCAACTCGTAGGGGCCCTAATGTTCTTAGTGAACACCCGTCCAGATGTATGTTTTGCAGTGAACACTTTGAGTCAACATATGGTTGAGCCTCATCACTTTCACTGGGTTGGTGCCAAAAATCTATTGAGATATCTTCGGGGCACGATAAACCATGGGCTGAGATACACTGCCGAGAGCGTGACACTCAATGGATATACTGATGTCGATTGGGCTAGCAGTGTGGTGAATCGTAAGAGCACATCAGGATGTTGTTTCACACTTGGTTCTGCTTCGATATCATGGATGAGCAGGAAGCAAAAGTCGGTGACTTTAAGCACTGCGGAGGCCGAATACATTGCAGCAAGTATGGCCTATTGTGAAGCAGTTTGGTTGTGAAAGATCTTCAGTGAGCTGTTCGGGCATGTGCTAAATACCACCGTGATACTCCGTGATAACCAGAGTGGGATTCGGTTGTTTGAGAATCCTGTGTTCCACGATCAATCCAAGCATATTGATATCAGGTACCACTTTATCCGGGATTTCGTACAGCGAGGCGTTGTAAGGCTCGATCATATAGGAACTGATGAGCAGGTCGCGAATATTCTCACAAAGCCCTTGGGGAAGGTCAAGTTCCTAACCTTCCGTGAGAATCTTGGTATCGTGGAACGACCCTATGTCGAGGGTCTTATTGGACGATGAGCTCTAGGAGCTCTGGGGGCTTTAGGGTTAACTTCTCGGAGTTATAAGCAACCATAGGGCTAGGCTTGCTGAACCTTGTTGGTGTGCTTCTGCCCCACCGTTATGATGATTGAGTTGGTTCACCTCTCATAATTTGTGCCCCGTATGCATCCTACCCATTGAGTTCATGGCTCATGGGAAGTACCTCTCATTTGGCCAGTGAGGTGGGAAAAGCTAGAGATTAGTAGCAAAGACTGATGGACGCATCAGAGATTGTCATACTCTCTATCTAGGATGGCACCCAACCACTTGATCTGGGATCAAGTATAGTGAGGTTTCAGACCTCCAACTGACTTCAGGCAGGTAAACCAACTTCGGGTTGGTATGAGACTCTTTGTGAGTCCAATAGAGGTTTCGGACCTCTGGGCTGAATCTGTCAACCGGGAATGATGTCTTTGTGACTAACCCACTACTGTTCTGAAATAAAGAAGTCAACAAAGCAAGTTACGGCGGGATGACGCACGATATTTGGATTGCACAGGTGGATGGAGTTCTCCCTAGTTGAGAGGGAGTGTTAATTTTGGACAACTAGGTCGAAACTCCATGTTGTGATGCTCAGATGAAGATGCCATTATTTTTATTGGACTCCTCTTTCGAAGAGGTGCAAGATTGATCTAAAGATCATCTTAATCTGATGAGCAGAACATTTATATTGAATTTATTCAAAATATGTGCAGGTTGGCCTTAAGGTTTTGTGCCACAGCAGTTGTATCACACACACCCTCATTGATGGATATATACTGGTCAACATTGGAGGACATTTTCACTCATCTCATCCTCACACATTTCTCTCTCCTCATCTGATTGGTTCGATGACCTTGGAGGCTCTTCTCTCCACACGTGGGAAAATTTCAGCAACAACACATTTCTATTTTCAGCCTAGGTTTTCTGCAGCAGCGTTGACTTTGGTCAACGCAAGGTCAAACGGACCTGAAACTCTCCCAGAATTTCGATTTTCCAAATCTGCATTTTTTGGCACTATTCCCAAGGCTAGACATTGACTTTGACTTGCATGTGTTGACCTAGTTGTTGCTGTTGTTTGCGTTGACCGTTGACTGACAGCGTTGACTTTTGGGTTGATTGTTTTGGCTATCCTAGAGGGTTGTGTGACACTACTGGTTGGCGAACCATATTGAGACTTTGTTGGTTGAAGCATCTTGTTGACTGTCGTAACGCGCCAACACACTTATATATTTCTGGCTTGTCTTTTGTCGATCTACTGGTATGTTCTATCAGCAATTTACTTTATTGTTTATGTGATTGCTCACTGATATTGGGATAAAAAGTAAAGTTGCATCAAGCATAGAACATCTACAAAAAATTACAAGTCATATAAGAAAAGCTTGCTTCCTAATGCACTAGTCATTATGATGTTACTGGCTCATTCTATGATGTATAAGATCAAATATGCTTCACTGAATGTTAACTCTTTATGGCTAGAGGAATCTCTATTAAGTTGGAAGTTAGATGTTGACTTCCATTGATATACTTTTAGCTATGTTGCCAAGAAACGTGGGTTTGGGGACGGGGACAAGTACGGTTACGTCATTTTTTTAAACAGGCTGCATGCGTTCGTCGGGGGTATATTATAATTTATATATATAATATATATAATAATATTTTATTTTATAAATTATAAATTTATAAATTTATATAAATTATAATATATACGAATTATATAGTTGAGTTGTTGTTTATGATCTTCATAGTTGGGCTTGTGTCAAGTTTTATGGATCCTGTAAAAGGGTAAATTTCTGAATTTGTTGAAAGAATTGAGGCAAGCTTTTGTTGGTTCTTTGTTCATAGGATATTATCATATTTCTTTTAAGTTTTCTCAAGGTAATAATAAGTAGGCTTCAAACATAGTGGAATTGTACTTAATTTAAATATTCAATTCAGACTCTCCATGCCCATTTTGGAGATATCCCACACTTCCTCATTCACTGCAGTAAACATCAAATTTTCGCATTTTTAAAATATCTACCATCTAAGTATGCAGTTTATATGTTGATGGCATTTCTTATGCAAAGGTGTTTTTTCCGTTGAATATAATAGTTCACAAAAGGCGTGAATACCTCCCTCTATCGTCATCCTCTGTGTGTATACCCATCCTTTGTCGCCTCCCTCCGCTCCCTCTCATCCTCTGTGTGTATACCTCCCTCTTGTCCTCTGCTACATCCCTCTGCGTGTATTGTGTGAATGAATGTCGTGTATTGTGTGAATGAATACGTCTATCCTTGTGTATTGCATCATTTGTCCCTGCGTGAATGAATGCCTTTGCAACCATACTACCTCTGCCTCTCGTCCCTTCTTGAATATCTGTCAAAAGAATACCTCAATGAGCTCTTCCCTGCGTCGAACGAATGAACTCAATGAATGGCCTCTCGTCCCTGCATCAAATGAATGAACTCAATGAGCAATGAAGTGAGAACTTAGCTTAGGTTTAGACTTTAGTATTTAGTATTTACCGATCACATTTTGATTTCAATAATTTTAATTTTTTATTTTAAAATTTTAAAGTTTTAATTTGTTCAAACTTAATATTTATTAAAATTTAATTTTAATTTTTAAATTTCAATAAAAAAATTTATAAAAAAATTATGTCAAAATCGGTCATCGAGAACCCAAAGAACCTGATTTTCGGGTTCCAAGTACCCATCCTCAGGGTTCGTCATACCCATTAAGGCAAAAGAACCCAATTTTTTTTTTGGAGAATCCGGTTCTTCTAGATTCTTCTCAGAAGAACCCGTCCCTGAATCCAAGACTTGGGTTCGAGAACTCCACCCCCGGGTTCGCGAACCCGTGCAACATAGACTTTTAGACTATTCTTGCCTTTTTCCTAATTGCCATCTTGTTAGCTTCCTCTGGATCTTCATGATGAAATTTTGGAGACATAAATCTTTCTACACTATTTGTGAATGTAATTGAATGCTTCTTCTAGAGTTTTGTGATGGATTCTATGTAGACAAAGGTCGAGGAAGTTACTCTTCTTACTTTAGTGAGTCGATTCTAACTTCTTCATTGTAGATGACTATGAGTTCCCTCTTAATTTCGATCTCCATGGAAAGACTTAATTTATGAATCCCAATAAACTTCTATGCTATCCCCATAGATCATATAACTGTCTCGCCATCAATAAATACTATTCTATTTGTCATCTTCTAAGAAATAGACATCGAACTTAATTGAAAACCTGGTACAAAAATGTATTGTAGAGTTATGTACACTTGTCATATTGTTAATATTAGAGATTCTTGTTGTCTTCGACCTTGGGTTTCTTCGGAGCTTCTTCATCTTTAGTTGTTAATGCTTCATTTCTTTCCTTCCTCTTATTGCTCTTATTGTTGTTAGAGTCCTTGAGACAATCTCTCTTGATATGTCCAAATTCATGACAACCATACCATTGAACCTTGAAAATGTCCTTGTTTCTATGAGACTTTTTGTCATTATTTTTGTGTTGAGACCCAAATTTTCGAAATTTCTTCTTGGTCTAGCTACAAAAGCTTGAGATTTTTTTATTATTATGTTCAATATCAACTTTAGCCTTTAGCCTTTAGCCTTGATTCCTCTAGAACTCGTGAAGCCCATAATTATTCAAAGGTTGGAGTTTCCTTTCTAGCATAGATGCCTCCTACAAAACTATCCCACGTTGGAGGTAGAGCATTGATTACAAAAGTGATCAATTCATAATCAAATATGGTTTCACTAAGCTCTTGAAGTTGATTTTTGATTTTCGATATCTTTATAAAGTTGAAGCCACATTGTCTTCTTTTGACATCCTTGTTCCATAGAGTTGATTCCTTAGAAATATATTTTGACTGGTTGTATTGATGGAGTATAACTTTATCAATGTATCATAGACTCCCTTTGATATAGACAAATATGAAACAATGGAAATGAGATGATATTTGATGGACTCAAAGAGAATCCTTTGAGCTCTAATTTCTCCCTTACTATATTTAGCCACTTCTTGAGCATTGTTCTTATTTGGTACTGGAACATTGCCTTCAACTAATTGCATGACTTCATTTTCTTTAAGGACTAAATCAATCATCATCTTCCATGCTTTGAAATTGGATGCTCCATCAAGCTTGTTGTCTTCCTTGTAGATAGATGTCATTTGATTGGGAGTATTAGACATGTAGAATAGAAGAGTGCTTGCTTTAAAGTGAGAGAGAAAGTTGCTACAAGAATATCTTCAAGGATGTATTCAAGTGAGTGAGAATTGCTTCAAGAAAATAAGTGAATGATGTCTTCAAGAAAATGATATCCAAGCTTCCTTCCTTAGCTTTGGTAGAGAGAGAGAATTGCTACAAGGGTGTCTTCAAGTATGCCAATAAGTTGTAATCTTCAAGCTGCCTCCATTCACCTTAGCTCTGATACCATGTTGAGAAACTAAGTGTGATGAAGTCTAAGACTTAATTTCTCCTCTTTATAATTACTTATGAATGTTAGATGTTCTCTTATTACTTCTTATGTCTTCTTCATCAAACAATTATACAAATGTTCAATCTTTTTAAGAAAATATAGAGATCACAAAGAGGCAAGGGACACCAAAATTAGGTTGCTAGCTAGGGCAAAACCCATAAGGGGAAAACCCAACAATCCTTCTCTTATAGAATCAAATCAAATGAGAGATATCCAAGACCAAACTGCCACCAAGATGCCAATTCCAACCCTCCTCCAAATCACCTCCAAAGTCAAAGTCAATGCTGGTCAAACCTACTCCAAATCTGGTTAACAATCTAAAATTCGAACTTGCAACTAGGGCCAAATTTTGGCCTGCAACTATCTCAAAACTTTCAGCCTCTATCACAGAAATTTCATCCTTCTACATGTGTGAGCTATGAAAGTCAAGGATTCGGTCAACCAGGAATATTCTCCTTGTTTTATCTTCATCTTTCTCTCTCCTTTGACTCATGTTTTTTCTCCTTCACTTGCTTCAGAAAATGCTTCTTGTGATGTGTGAGTGTGTCTCAAGTAAGTCGAACTACCTCTTATATATAGTTGTCCAGGAAAGTCAAATAGGTGTCTCTTGGAGAGACGGGCTAACTTGTCCAAGGAGGGTTGACTTGGACACTTTGTTGACTAATGACTCAACATAAAATTCAAATTCCTTTTTCTTACAAATATCCAAATAGGACATGACTCAAATACCTTTTGACTCGTACAAAATTCTTTTTTACTCTTTTTTACTCTCTAAGCATAAAGAACATGCTTTGACAAAAATATAATAAATACATTAATAATAAATTTACATTATGAAGACTGATACTAGTTACAACTTCAACAACAATCATATACAATTATGTTCACACGTGCAAGGAAAAGGACGATAATTTCAGAGGTTTGACAAATACATTGAAGCTGCTTGTTGACCATCTTTGACCTGTTTGTTTTGACTAAGATTCGAACTACTATTTTTTACTATTGTTTGACTAAATTTTGGACAAGAAGAAGGTTGCATTGATCACACAAGTTCATAGCTGTTTGAAATTATAAGCTCTTTGATCGTAGTTGACCACAAGTTATTTGACCATAGGGTCGAGCTGACTTAAGGCCGAATTTCGGCCCCTTGACCAATGTTGACTTTCAATTATCTTGAAGAATTTTGATCAGCACTTTGACCAGATTTGACTAGTAATTTGAATTTGGATTGGGCACAAATTTCTAGAAAGATTTTGATTTGTACTTTTGAGGAATTATTCTCCTTTAGAAGAAAATTTTTTGGATTTTCCCCAAGTGGGTTTTCCCAGGGTAACTCTGTTGTTTCTATTGTGCTTGGTTGTTTCCTATTGATCCTAATATTATTATTGCATTACTATTGAAGATTTTCTAAGTATAGTTGCTTAATGATACATGTGGCATGTGATAAATTTAAGTCATAAATCATTGGAAGTAATTATCAAGATTAGAAGATCAGATTCTACTGTGTACCAGTGTTGAAAATATCAGTATCGACAAGGGTTCAGGAAACATCTTATCAGCGATATCGGCGAAAATATAAGGAAAATATCGACAAAATATCCACAAGCATAACAAATGCATAATATATTCATGTTTTCATATTTTTAAACATATAAAGCAATAACAACATAAAATAAACACATTGGCACATAAATATGAAGAAAAAACTTATATAAATGATGTAGTGGATGTAAAATAAAAATTATACATCAAAGACAATACCAAATCCTGCTTATCCCTGATAATTGTTCAATCAATGACTCAAATGTGGAGAACCAATACAAAATAACATCACATATATAAAAGTATCTCATCATCATGAGTTATATGTAGCAAAACAAATAAAACTAACAATTACCTATCTAAAATCAGCGCCCTCTCCCCCTTTTACGGGAAAACATGATGGGTTGTTTGTTAGCCCTGCCCCTAGCAGTAGAGGAAGAAGGCCCTGCCCCTGCAGCTAATGTCATATAATGATTGTTGGGCATGGAGTTGTGCTCACCTATATCTATAGCAAACGGTGTTGGGCCTGACGTTGATGCTCCTACAGTCTCCTCCTCCTCCTCCTCCTCTTCCTCCTCCTCCTCCTCGTGTCGCTCCTCCCCCAAGTCGTCCTCCTTGTGTTGCCCCTATTCTAATGGTTCCTCTGGCTCTAACCATGCAGGTGACTGCTCCAAGATGGGCACCTCAGACTCCACCCTCCACTGAGACAATACATCAATATTGTCTAAGCAAATGGCATTTGGATCCATTGGTACTTCTATTTGCTTCACTCGAAGTCGAATATTGTAATGCACATACACTAAATCATTGAAGCGTGAGAACTCCAACTTATAAGAGTGTCAAAAAAAAATAATGAGTCCTGACTCTTGACACTTGAGGGTCATAAATTAAAATTACAATAGATGTAATTGCTCAACTGAAGGTTGAAGCTCAAAGTTATACATGTTGAGTTTTTTTTTAAGTGTATTTTCTCAAATACACTCCAATTGCACTCACACCCTGAAGAGCTACATGTTTGACTCAAGATTCTTATGGCCAATTTATGTAAATTTGGTGCCCTTGCACCATAGGTTCGCCATCAAATATCTACAACAAAATAAAGAAATAAAATATTCAAAAACTTAAAACATAATTAAACTTTCAAATAAAAGTTACATAAATGAATTTTAAAAATCTAGAATTATAAATAAGTAAATTCTAAATTGAAAATTATAATAAGTGATGACTTGTCACTTACATGCCATGAAGAGGGTCATTTCCCTAATAGCATCATCAAAGCCAAATTGGCCAACACAATCCCGATAAAATTGTATCTCGTGATTGATTTTGCTACGAAGCTCAAGATCGGGTACCATCCTATGAATACAAGAATAGAGCCCTTCCATCACCTCACCATCAAAATCAAAGGCGCATTTGTACGAAAATGTAGGGTTGAGGAAGAGTGATGCTGCATGAATGGGTCGGTGAAGCATCATTGTCCACTGACTATCAATCACATCCCATAACATCATATGTCTATCAAGCCCAGCAGAGCCCTTGTCTGCATAATAAGAACGAATGGCCTCTTTGGCCATATCCATAGCCTCATACAAATAAGTCATTGCAAGCTTCTCCCCATCTACCAATCTCAAAACCTTTACTATAGGTTCACTAACTGAGCACCTTCTTCTACTCCCTGCCAAAATGTGTAAGTGTACACCATTTTTGCAATGGTTCTCTCGTCATGTCTCATGTTGTATCTATAATCACGCCACTCATCAGAAACAAACAATTACTTCAACTCAAACTGGCATCGAAGCAAAGACTGAAAAGTAATAAAGTTGGTGGCAAAACATGTGATTGAAAGACGTCGCAACTCCTTGTTTCTAGTGAATCTCCTCATGAGGCTAAGAACAAAAGCATGGTTATATATAAACTTGGGGACGCTCTTAGCCATATCAATCACCTCCTTAATAAAGGAAAGTTTGATCATATCCTCAAACAACAAATCGATACAATGTGTTGCACATGGAGTCCAGAACAATGAGTGGTACCTCTCCATAAGCATCCTATCGGCAAACATATAATTAGCTACATTATTTGTTATGAATTGCACCACATTCTGCATACCAATCTCCCAGATGAACCCATCTAACAACTCACATATCATTGTTGCATCTTTTATATGCGCTAATGCATCCACAGATTTAATAAACATTGTACCTTTAGGACAATGTACCAAGAAATTTAGAAGGGTCTTGCCCTTCCTATTTTTCGAACCATCAAACATCATTGTACATTCAGACACTTCCCATGTTTGTCTCAACTCTGCCAGTCTAGAGTTGATGTCCTGCTTTTCTACTTGAAGGATTAGCCCCCGCAACTCCTCATACATAGCACTTTTGTAACCTGGGCCCACAATAGCGATAGCATCACACATTGGCTGCCAAAATGGATTAGTTTTGGTGATGTTGAGAGGTAAGTCACTCCACAAAAGACACCTCCCCATAACTATATCTGCTTCTAGCTTCTACTTTTTTTTAACAACTGATTTTATGGAAGGTTATGCTCCATGTCTTGTTCGTGGAACAAAAAATGATGAACCCCCACTCCCAGTAACATTAGTACTAGCAGTAGCAGGTGACGTTGTGGAGACCCTCCCACTACCTTCAGCCTCAAAATCATAAGAAGATATCCCGAAAGATCTACCTGCACGTTCAACCTTTTTTCTTTCTGCTTCTTCCTTCTTTTTTTCATTTTCATCAATTACTTCAAAAGATTTTTGTATAAACTCTGCACTAGAAACCGTACAAACCCCAACATCATGTCCAGGGAGTCTAGCCAGATAATATTTCAATTGCATAACCTCTCCTGTCATCCTAATCCCACACAATTTGCATGATAGATATTCCTGATTTGTCCCACCATCAAGATCCCCAGACTCCCAAAATGGGTCCAAGGCTTTTGGCATATTTGAATTTTATAGTGAACTAACTCAAACCTAAGGTACCAAAAAAACAAAAAATTGGTATTAAACACCCATGCATAAAAATTTAAAAATAATAAATAATAACCAGCTCATTTTAAAAAATATTTTTTTTACTACAATACTACAAGTACATTATTTGCAATATGAATGAAAAATGGCAATAAGAGGGTGCATAAGAATGTTAAAAAAATATATGAAGTTTGTTGTCCAAATATGGAGAAAACCTTGCATTGGCTCATGGGCATGAAAATCATAGTAAATAGAAAAAAAACAAAGAAGCACGATGTTGGTAGGCAAAGAGGAAACATGCATAGCCCTAAATCTATGAAAAAATTCATTAACATATGGGTTTTTAAGAACATACATGTTAATGGAATAAATGAAGTTTGTCTCATTGTTTTTCAATCTTTGATGATCAAAAAAATCTTAGTTGGTGATGATAATGGTTGTTTGATCATCAATCCCTCTTTGACAACCTCCACAAAGATTTCCCCTTCCTTCTCCAAGCCTCACAAACCAAAATGAGCAACAAAATTGCCTTTTTCTAGCCGTGGCCAAGAGAACCCGAGATATTTTATGTCATTGCACGATATTTTCCCGAGATATGATCGATATTTCGCACGATATTCTCCGGCAATATTATCATCACTGTTATGTACTATTGTAGAAAAACCAATAATGTGGTATTAGTTATTTGTTATAGCATGATTTTTTTGGACTCTAGAGGCCATTTAAAGACTCTTTGTTGATGTATTTTGGTTCAAAAATGGATTGGACTCAGTGATATTTTGGTTATATGCACTAGTTGTATGATTGAATTCTATCATCATGTAAAATTGTAAATGTTTTAGTTTCTAAATCTAAAGAGATCTGATTTTTGGTCTATATTTCATTTTTGTGAGTGTCCTCCATGTATTGTTTTCGGGGTCATCATGTCTCATGTCGGACACTCGTATTTCCATGTCCCGTGTCAAGTGATCTAGCCATGCATATGGTTTTGATATGCTGGCGAATCTCAGGCGAGCACCACAAGTGATACTTATTATTACTAGTTCCTTCTTGACATTAGTTATTATGAACTGTGTAAAAGCATAGAACTAAGTAAACTACACTTATGTCTTGGGACAAACCTCATCATGGCCCTCTCAGAAACAGAGCTTCAAACTTTATAGAGAGGGAAAACAAACGGTTAACATCTTCATAGTGCCAATATATTGTATGCCTCTGCTTTGCTTAATACAAGAATTTCAAGGATGGATAAGATATTTGGTTTGTTAGCTACACGAATAATATAATCTGAGGACTTCTCATTGAATTAAAAAGCAAAAGTTCCAAATTATACATAACTCAGACTGATATTCATTTCAACTGACCTGTTCTTGGAGACAACCACTAAAGTTTGCCAAGATTGGCAATATTGCTTATTGCCCTCAAGAAGGCATTGGTGTTCATTTTCTGAACCAAAAAAAATGCAAACAGTAAACCATAACAGAGAGCTTCAATTGGATTTAAACATACCGACACTACCAATACAATCGCACAATATTGTGATTTAAGAAAATCCAACTTTAGAAGTTAACTCTACTGTATAAATGTATCAATCACGCCACATGTGGCACAGGTTTTAAGAAAACGATGGGTTCTGAGATAACTATCCATTATATTTTAACTTGTCATTCTATATCTTCCCCGGCTTTCTTATTTCAAAAATCTTATCTGCTGCGAGTAACACCATTCCTGGCTTTGTTTCGTTCTGCTTTACCTACTTTTGACTTTCCATATTTCTCCCCCTCGTTTGTTTTGTCAAACGGATCATCATCCTCGAAATCATCAAGATCATCATCAAGCCCATCTAAGTCATCATCATTTTCCTCTCTCCTCCCTCTTACTCGAGAAGCAGAACATGGCTCCACCGTTCTTCTGTTTTCTGTTATGTATTCTCTCCTACCATAGGATCTTGCTTCCTCTCCTCTCAACTTTGATCTAGATGCCTGAGGTTGTTCATCCTCAGATCCAATAAGATCATTAAGCCCATGAAAATCATCATCATTTGCTTCACTCCCACTCACTTGAGAAGCAGAAGATGGATCCCTCCCTCTTCTGCTCTGTACTCTGTGTTTTCCCCTATCAGAAGAGCTTGTTTTCCCTCCTCTTAACTTTGATCTAGATGCCCGAGGTTGATCATCTTCGGATCCAAAGAGATCATCATTATCATCATCTTCATCCAAATCCCCAAAGTTTTTGAAACTGCTTTTATCTCTTGTTTGTTTAGAGAATGAGGATCTCTCAGATGATTCAGATTCCTTACTCTGATCACTTCCAAACTGCCCATCTTCATCATCAGTATCATCATAATTGTGAACCCTTCCTTTTCCTCTGGCACTGGTAGAGTCTCTACCATATCTGTCAGATACTCTTCCAACAATTTCCTTGTTCCAATTAGAATCATCATCATCATCATCTAAAACTAAGTGCGAAAAGTGATTTGCTTTAGCACTGGAAGACCGCAAACTGATATGTTTCTTCTCATTCCATTCTTTCCTTCTACCAACTGTGGTTCCACTTTTACCTTCATGCCCAGGAATGTCAGCAAAATCAAAATTGCCATCATTAATGCCAAGACCCTTGCGCCTCCTTGCACTATTAAGCAAATCATCATCACTTATAGAACCATGATCATATTCATCATTCTGGGCCTTTGAGGAGTTTGCTGTCTTAACTGGATGTGTCAACTTATGTTCTAAATGTTTAGACTGTTGAAAGTCACCTGTAGCATCAGTCTGATGATCATTCCAACCTAGCCTGGAATTATGTGTATCCTCATCCTTTGGACGCTTACAATCACACTTGAGGCATGTCATATTTGTTCTAAAATTTTTGAATTTGCACCTGCAATAGTTTTAAGTTTTACTCTTGTCAGGTGCACGTTTTAACTTGAATACACTGGTTTAACTTTTATGTGCTTATAGATATATGCAACAATCAGAGCAAAGAGACGGATTATTAGATTATCTATAGAATATATCCTTATGAAATATAGAAAACTTACACTGGGCATTCCCAGTCCCCTGGATTCTGCAACTTCTGTGACTGCTGAAAAGCACTCATAGCATCTGTACGATAATCATTCTGACCATGCTTGGTATTCTGCATATGTTCATCCTTTGGACGCTTACAATCACATTTAAGGCATATCATATTTCTACCAAAATTTAAGAAATCGCACCTGCAAAATAATTTTTCAGTTCACCCTTGTCAGGTGCACATTTGAACTTAAAACACTACTCCTGTGTTACATAATTCATGTAGCAATCATGATAAAGAAACAGAAAATCAAAATATCTATAGAACATATACTAATGAACTATAGAAAACTTACGCTGGACATTCCCACTCCCCTGGTTGTAGTTGCTCTTTAGGACGCCTCTCATTACATTTTATGCATGTTGTATTCCTGGCAAAGATTACTATATTGCACCTGCAAAAATGCAAACGAAGATATTTAAGACAATCTCTAAATATCCTGGCATGATACAGAAAAGCAATTCCAAAAGGCAATAAATAGAAGAAAAACTTACCTTGGACAAAGCCAATCCCCTTTTTTCATTTCAACATCAGTAATGCCTGCTCTCTTTATCAGCACAGGTGGTGACTGCTTTTTTCTTGGAAAAGGCTGCTCGGGCTTAGGCCTGGGAAAGTTTGGATCAAGTGGAGTTGCACTCAACTGAACCGCCTCTTTCAGCAACTTACGAACAGATGCTATTATTGTTTCTCTCATATGTAACTCATTCACAGCTGAACCCACCAGAGGATCAAGCCCGTAAGTAAGCAACACCCGCATTATATCATCCATCCGTGCATCTTCCCCTTGGTGGGGCTTTATGTCTGCCCTGTTACAGGAGCCTCTTAGATTGCACATGCCGCATACCTGAGAAAATTAAGTATGAATGCTACATTCTAGTGCTAATGGTGGCTCACAAACAAAATGAAAAGAAGAGAGTCTTCAAAAACTCACTCATACAACAAAAACCTTACAAATAGTTGAAACTCAACTTACAACTGCTTCATCCAGGTTCACATATGCCCTCAAACGCTTCCCTGAATTGACCACCTTTCTGTTTGTGTTGTGGCATCCATACTCGACAACAGCTTTAATATCTTCCCTAGACAAGGATCTGTACCAATAAATCACTTTAATGATCAAGTATGAACTTGGCATTGTAACAAACAAAATAAGACTACAGAAGTTCAGATCAAGGATAAACTTGGCATTGAATTACAAACCCATGATCACAATAACTGCACTCTGAAAAGTAAATAAAAATAACAAAAATATCTCTGTTACAAAATAAAAATGTGGAACCAGGTATTAGATTAAAATGAAGAGAAACAAAAAGTACATTGGTTGCCAGCAGACAAGATGGTAGAGCTTCCAAAAGTTTAAATGCCATCTTAAAATTTTGAGTCAATACTTTGTAAGAAACTATGTGAATCACCAAAAACAGCAGATCTTCAGAAAGGACAAAGAAAGGAAATAGAGCGAAACCATGTAAACACTGCAAGAAACAACATGAATCTGAACTGAAACAGCCACTAATACTTTTAACTCCCAGTCAGAATGGACAAAAGTGACTTGAAACAGGAATCAAGAATATTCAGGCAGCCAGAAATAAGTTGATGTGATGTGCCTGAACCCACTCCGTAGAAATGATTACCAATTCCTTTATTTCATCTCTGTGGCATACCTGCCCCCAAACTGAAAATAGAGTACTAATAACTTTAACACTACCTCATCGAACTCAAAAACTCTCCTGTGCTCTTCTTTTGTCCAGTAACAGTAATAAAACTAATTGATGTTTAAGATTTGCAATTACAGGGCTGTTAATGTGATTATCGAAAATTCCATCACACAACCCAAGCATATTCCCACTTCAGTAGGCCATCTCATATTAACCATAACTTACATGTCCTTTAAAATATATGAAAACAAAACTCCTGGAATGAAATTTCCTGTGGAACAAGTTTCAGGGGCAAATTCTTCACTGTTCTGTTGATGCCATCAACAGATCCCAGGTCACCAATTTTTCAAGTGTCACCGATTTTATCTTACCCTTCTTTGCAGATTACACTTTTGATGCGATCAGTGGTCCCTTTTGAGTTCAAATTCCTTGACTGGTTTGTCTGGTTGACCCTGTTACAGAAGTTGCTTTGTCTTTTCCTTGAGTTGATTTTGATGAATTAAGTCAATGATTTGATTGCGGTGACATGTGTGGATGCTTTGATCCCCTGGACTATTTATGGATGACAAAGGTCTCCTTGGTGTTTATGCATTCAATTAATGGTTGTTCCTGCCCTTGCATTGGTTAATGAATGAAAGATACAATGTTTGCAACCTTTTAAAACATAGGTTCATTAAGCTTTTTATCTTATAGTCTCCATTCATATGCACGTTTAACTCATCTTCACAAGGTAAGGTTTCCTTGGATCAATTTCCAAACGTGCACACTAACTAATTAATTATATTATTTAATGGTGTGTTGTAGTTCTTCTTTGACTGGTTTGTCTAGTTGACAATGTTACTTAAGTTGCTTTATTTTTGCCTTGAATCGATTGTAGTGACTCAAGTGGATGCGTTGATCCCCTGAACTATTTATGGATGACAAAGATCTCCTTGGTGTTTATGTATTCAATTAACTGAGTTTCTGCTTTTGCATTGGTTAATGAATGAATGATACAAAGTTTACAACCTTTTAAAACCTAGCTTCATTTAGATTTTTATCATATAGTCTCCATGCATATGCACATTTAATTCATTCTCACATGGTAAGGTTTCCTTGGATCAATTTCCAAATGTGCACATTAACTAATTAATTATATTAACTAATGGTGTGTTGTTTTCTATTGGTGGCAGCAGGAGTTACTTATGACAACAAGGGACCAAGGTGGATGATTCTAGGAGTGTGTATAGGCCTAAAAATAACAAGAAGAAGGAATCTATTGATGGACTTGGTGGGCCACCCAGGTTCAAGGCAGTTTTACAACATCAAGGCAATGATTTTCTGAGCTTAGCAAGGACAAGGACTCGTATGGCCAGGATTTGATGAGTTTTACGTTAAATTTTTATTCCTGGGTTAAATAGCTATGCCTGGCGGGTAGAGTTTCCCTTTGAGCAGTGATTTTATTTCTCCCAGTCCCTCATACACACAACAATTTGCACACCCTGCATGCACCATGATTTTTCCAGGCTTCAACAGAGATTTAAATATTACAGTGTATGTGGACCCTTCGGGGTGGTATCTCTCATCCAGGCAAGGTGCTTTTCCTTCTCAAACCAAGTACTTGTGATAGCAAGGGATATTCATCCAAGAATTCAGTGATTTTCTTCAGATACTCCTATATGTTGATTTTTCCAGATTTCCTTAACTGATAATTACTTTCAGTGATTCTTAAACCAATTCAACTTATACAACATTCATCATTAACTAATTATACGACAAAATCATAAACAGTAAAACAATAATGACAGTAGAGATAGCCAAACACAAGAGACACAAAATTTATCTTGGGAAAACCCCAAACCAGGGGAAAAACCCAGCAACCCTTTCTTAGAAAAATTTGTCCATTCAAAAAGGAATACAATCTGAATTTTCCAAATCAAATCAAATCAAACTGACCAGTAACCAACCCAGATCAAACCCGGTCAAACAGCCATCAATTAGCCTCACAAGTTCAGTCTGTTGTGCCTCAGAAATTTCGGCCTTCCTCAGAGAATTGGGTCTGCCTCAGATTTCGTCCATCATTCTTCTTCAGGTTTGTCTTTCTTCATTAGCCTCATATTCGTCGCTCATTAGTCTCAAAATTCTGCCTCAGATAATCCAAATTTTGGCCTTAGAATAAATAGTGGTCGAATGTGCCAAATCGGTGTGTCCCCTCACTGGAGCCAACTTGAAGCCGACCTTACGTTTTGGGGGGAAAACTCATGATTTTAAAATTCAAATTTTCTTCTTATGAAGCCAACTAGGAATCCACGTATATATTTATCATTTCTTGATTACTTGGAGGGCTAAAACTTGATTATGAAGATTGACCATAACTACAAAATTCAACACTCCCTCTTTAGCTAGGGAGGTATTCATAATGACTTCCACAAACGTTCTCTTCTTCAAAAAATTCTCTACTCCAAGAAAAAGTTGAATGAGCTCAGCTATGTTGATGTATCCATCCACCACATGTTCAACACTAGAACCATGTGGAAAGCACCCCTGCATCAACATCAAAGGAGGAACTAGTCTTTCACTACTTCTAGGTCACCAGCTCAACAAGTCGTCACTTGGAGACATGTCAGGAACCCCACCTAACCCATGGTGAAGGTTGGGACAATACCTTCCTGGTGCTATGAGGCACAAGATCAACCCACTAGAGAAACCCCATGGCAATATGGCCAAAACCCCACTCATCAGGGGAGCATCCAGGTCTCAATGCTATCAGGGCCAATCTCTCCAACCATAAAACCATGGTTTCCCGGTCAAACCCCATGAACTAAGAGAGCAATCCAAGCCTTGATGCTTAATGAGCCAATCTCCCCAACCAAACTCCATAGCTTCTAGGTCAAACCCCATGACCAAGGGAGCAATCTAGGCTTTGATGCTTACTATGCCAATCTCCCCTACCATAAACCATGGTTTCTCGGTCAAATTCCATGACCTAAGGGATCAGTCCAGGCCCATAGTTGCTACAACATCAACACACCCTTTAACCAAGGGAAACATTCACAATCACTCTAAGCTTGTCCCAAAAGTACCCCAACTTCATCCAGGGGGCAAAGGCTTTGTGAGAATGTAAGGAACCAGCTCGATCATAGAAATACACGGGAGCCTCACTGCTCCATGTGCTTTGAACCGTAACCACGGTCATCTCATGCACTTGATCAAACAATCCTAAAGTTATCCTGCTTCACAACTTGTCAAGCAAAGTGCAATATACTTTATTCCAGTAGTGTTGTCAACTTCCTGCTCATCATAGCAGACCCCAAGCTGAATTTGTGAATAGTTTTTGTATGCATGCCTTGACTCAATAGACTAGATTCATCACAACTGCTTTACGGTCATCCTGCAGTCCATCATCCCAAATCACTAAAGGATCTTAATAATAATATATTTCCTTTTGCCACATTTCTAATCCCAAGAAGCAATGTATCCAACCAAGATCCTTCATCATGAATTCATAGGTCAACTCCCTCTGTCTTGACTACTCCCACTATCATGGAGGCAATTTTTTCTACCACTATTGCTCCCTCTGAAACGTTAGTCCTGATTCTATCAGAAATATAGGACTCATCAAATATCAATCCGGGAATACCATGCCCAAGGTCCATACAAATCCTTCTGTAGTCTAACAATTGGAGAAGATGTTCCTCTTCCAGGGAGAATCCTTGTTTTATGTTGCTTGAACTAGGAGCCCTTCTAGCATGGTTCAAGATGTCAGTACAATTTCTCCCTCTTGAACATGAAACACTCCCAAGAGAATCCTTTTGTCACATGCTTTGCTTTGTTCTTCCAATACTTCCATTTGCTACCAGAGCCTTGGCAACCTACACAATGTACTTGCAATCCTCACTAGGTCACAAAAGAATGATTACAACCCAACAAAAGAAACAAAAACAAGAGGCTAACTAATAGTAAAATACCTTAAATAATAATCAAGGAAGATACTTATCTTTTGAGGATAGAGGGGAATTTGTCAACTCCCTCTTGATCCTTGCCATCATGGAAAAATCATCCATTTGTAAACTCACCATCCTCGTCTTCATCATTAGTTACTTTCCTTCCTTCCTTGCATGAACTAGGGTTTCTTCTTTCAGCAAACACATTGATCTAGGTCTAGCTCTAGGGTTTTATCCACAAACCCTAGGTATTTTCACATCCAAGACTTCAAGTCTTTTGCACTAAACTTTGCCACATGGAAATTTTATTTCCACATCTAAATGTCCAAAACCATAAAGTTTTTATGCTTTTTGCAAGCATAGTATTGCAACTATGTATTCTTAGTTGAACCAGGCCAGCTTTCAAAAGAAACATTATAGCGATAGCAATAATCCTGACTTTTACAAGGGTAACTTCAGTTCTTCACAGGAGGACTTCAATTTCAAACTTGATGAGCAACTCAGCCTCTTCTTCATTGTAAACTTATGAATGCCCTTTGTCATGTCAAAATACTTCACGAAAGCAAGATGTTTGTATGGCATTCCAATGTCTTGCTTAGCTTCCTCTGATTCTGATTAACCTTTTCAAATGCTTAGCAATAGCCATAATCAATTAATGGTACGCTATTACCAACAACACATCTCAACCGATGCAATCATAATTACAACAGCATCATACTTGACAAAATTCCTTACTCAGTCATGGCGTTAGAGGCTTCGATCCCAGCAGCGTCAAACTTTGCTTTTGAACACATATTTTTGCAGTATAATGTAGTATTTCAAAGGAAGTATCCCTACATAGGTCTATACACAAACTTCAATCTAACACACTCCCAGTTTCCAAAATGATCTTCGTACTTAATCCATCATCCATTGGCACGGCTTGTCTTGCTTTAGGGTAGGCCTCATGTATGACAATACAAAGCTTCACCCAGCCTTACAGTACTTGGATAACATCATGCAAAATTTTTATTTAATGCATACATGTTAGTTCTCTTAGGACAAAATAAGATCATCTAATCAATCATATGCAAATGTTGATGTGACATATCATTCAAACCAAAAAAAAAAGTGTCATGAGTCTGATGCTTTTGTATATGTGATGTGGTTGTCAACAAGGTGATAATTCCTCTAGCTATCATAAAAGTAAGTTATATTCAGAACGGGAAATAAAACTATGTCAAAACAACCCTTAATGTTTCAATGACCTTCAAGTGATAGTATGAGATGTTATTGCTATTCAATTAATGGTACTAATCTGGATGTTTTATCAAAAGAAATGTAGTCAAGATAGGAAGCTTCTAGATTTCCTTTAGTTTGTGAATTTTTTTCGTTGAACCATGAATCTCAAATTTCCATGAGATTTCTTCCTGGTTCCGGCTTCCTTGGATCAAATAATCTTCCATTTTATTCTGGCAGGAACAATGGCACCTTTGTTAAATGAAGGTATTAGTCAAAAGTTATTTGTTCTGAATATGTGGCTGTGAACAAAATTCATGAACAATTGTCTTTTCCTCAATTAGGATTACAATCTTAGGGATCATTAAACCATGCTACTTAAACTTCCTTAAATAGACTTTGTCATAGAACCAACTATGGCAAATTATTCTGCCAAGAGGTTGATCATTTCGAACCCTTGAAAATCATAGACCACCTGTGAATCTCATCTTTATGGATGAAGAAATATTTTTCTCTTCTGGCTCAATTTGTGCTAGTAACAACAGCCAAGCCTCCACAACATATATTTTCCAACATAACCTCATCTATACAATATATATGTAAGGCATATTTTGCATACTTAACAAGAGCCATCATTCAGTTATGCATGATACTTCCATGGCATTCTACAACAACATCCATACAAAAACTTTAATCAACATATCACACTTCACGAACACAGATTGTCCCGTCACAAGTCTATGGAACACACTTGGCTCATCCTCCTTCGTAGGCCCTATTTTGTTTTTAGCAATGTTGCAAGAAATGCCCCCCCCCCCCCTCGGCTCCAACCCCCGAAACGCGGTCCGTACGGAACCATATGAGATCCATACACCGAAACGCGTTTCGGAATTTCCGAAATGCGATTCGGAAAAAAATTTGTGTTTCCTAGTTTTTTGGATCCGTACGGCCAGATCCGCGTTTCCGTACGATGGATCCGCATTTCGTATGGAAGATCGTCATACAGAAGCGTTGCGATTCCAGTACAGATCCGTACGGTTCGCGAGCAGTTTCGTACAGCATCGTACGGATCCGACTTCCGTACTTCACCAAAGCATAATTTTTTATTTTTATTTTTATTTTTGGTTTTAGGCTTTAGCTGGGTTAGTAAGTGAGTTAGTGTTGGGTTAGGGATAGGATGAAAATCTTATAAGCTCTATTTCACCTCTCATTTGCTCACTTGTGTTTTTGGAGAGCTTGGAGAAGAGTGGAGAAGAGACGAGAAAGAGAGGAGAAGAGAGCTTGGAGAAGAAAGAGTTGAGAGCTTGGAGAAGTGAAGGAGGAGGAGCTTGGAGGAGTAAAGAAAGGCTTCCATCTACAAGAGCTAAAGAGGTAAGTGCAAACCCCAAACTCTCATTTTCTTGTCATTGTTTTTTGTATTTTCTCTCCTCCCTCTCCTACACTTTCCCATTATTTCTTCTTGTACATTTATTTGCAAGATGTCCACCATCCATATTCATACTCAAAGATGATGTTTCTTTGGGTTCTATGTATCATTCCACTCTTGGTTTTGATGATGGTAACGGGGAGTAGAAATAGAAGAGGAGAACATGAAAGACGAAAGTGGTTCCCATATGAGTGACCCAATGTATGATGAGGAGGAAGGCTTTGAAGAGGAAGGGGATGATGAAAACATTGAATCACAAGATGGGAAAGCTACATTGACACCCTTGTGGAACTATGTGACCAAACTTGAAGGGGGAAAAGGTGGTGGAAGCTACAAGTTTTTGTGCCCTCATGGTTGTCATGGAGGAAAACCATATAGCAGTTCATATACCCATGTGAGGAGGCATCTTTGTGGGGTGATGGACAGTGATGAAAGAAAGGGTGTTGTGGGGATAGCAATTTGCCCAAAGGTTCCAGCTGAACAAAGAAGAAAATACATCCAAATAGAGGAGGTTGCACAACAAAAAATAAAAAACAAAAAACTCAATCTGAATCAAGTGCAACCTCTAGATTTGGTAGTTCATCTCCTCATGGTGTTTCTGCAAGTTCTGGAGGTAAAAAAACAATAGCATATTTCCTTAATGTTGCTGGGAGGGATAATGTGGATGGAAAGATAGTATGATTTCTTTGTGCTTGCGGTGTACCATTCAATGTGCTTTGCTCTCCCTACTGGCATGAAATGGTAAAGGGCATCAATGAAGCCCCAAAAGGATACAAGTCCCCCAACTATGAGAAAGCTAGAACAGTGTTATTAGAAAGAGAAAAAGGAAAGGTTCAAGTAGCTTTGACACGTTTTACAAATGAGTGGGTGGATAGTGGGGTATCCATTGTATCATATGGGTGGACAAATATCAGAAACCAACATTTGATAAATGTTCTTGGTGTTTCTGCTAGTGATGCAGTGTTTATTGCATGTCATGATTCCTCCTCTATCAGTGCAACTTTCCAAAACATTGCAGATTTCCTATTGCAATCAATCAGAGATGTCGGTCCTAGTAAAGTGGTTCAAGTGATCACAAATAATGCAGCAAATTGTAAGGAAGCAAGAAAAATTATTGAGCGTACTTATCCACACATATTTTGGTCTGGGTGCTTGGTGCACACATTGAACCTTTTGATGCATGATATTGTGAAGCATAAAGAATGTGGGTTGATTAATGAGCTTTACAAGAGAGGGAAGAAGCTCATTAAATTTATCACAGGGCATACAAAGGTAAACTACTTCTATGGCACTTACTCCAAGTTGCAGTTGCTTAAACTTGCAAAAAACAGATTTGCAAGTTATTACCTCACCTTTAGGCGGCTAGTGAAGGTGAGACAAGCTCTAACTAATATGGTCACCATTGAATCATGGGAGGAGAATAACACTAATAGAGATAGTGCTAATGCAGCAAAGGACACTATTCTTGACATGTTATTTTGGTCATAGGTTAAATATGTTTTGCAATTCACCAAACCAACTTATTACATGATCAAGTTTGCAGATTCAGATCAACAAATAATTGGGGAGGTGTATGAGCAAATGGATAACATGTTGGGGCAAATTAAAGACATTGTTGAGCCTAGAGATACCACCTTGTACAAATATATTCGTGCAGAGGTGGTAAAACGATGGGATATGCTAAATATTCCATTGCATGCATTAGCATATGTATTGACACCTAAATACTATAGTCCATCATGGCTTTCAACAACAACACCTGGGGGGGCAAGCAGGAGAAAACCACACCTAGATCGAGAGGTCCTACAAAAATATATGATTGCACTGGATAAATTAGTCCCTGATGAGGAGTCACACTCAGTACGGAAACAGTTGAGCAACTATACACTTTCCACTAGTCCATTTGGGAGCATGCATGCTATTAGAGATCGAGAGATTTTTTCTTCTATTGAGTGGTGGAACATACATGGAGGTGCTACTCCACTTCTACAGACTTTGGCATTGCGGGTGCTATCACAGGTGGTAAACACTTCTTCTGCAAAGAGGTGTTGGAGCTCTTAATCTTTCATCCACAGTGTTAAAAGGAACAGGTTCAATTTAGATCGGGCAAAGAGCTTGGTTTATGTTCATTACAAATTGCGATTGTTGTCCCATTACTGTGATGATGCAAAGAGTAACAGAGACCTTAAGGTTTGGGACAGGTATCCAGAGGAGACCAATTTGAAGGATGGAGTATTGCGATTACAGCAATTAGAGGATGCTCTTATCCATGATGATGATGATCGACTTGACATGCCACCCCCCACTTGTCCCTTGCTTCCTAGGTTCCATGGTTCAACACCAACAGTTGGGGCTTCGTCTTCATCAGTTACAGTGCCAGTGCCACGGCTTCCACAGCCACCATCTTCTTCATTGCCACCACGTGGAGGCGCACCGTCACGTACTCTTCGTGGTGGAAGGAGGAGAGATGAGTAGATATTTTCAGTGTTCACACTTTACTGCTTTTGTCATAGATTATCATTAGACTTGTAGGCTTGTTGTGAATTTGAACATTTTTGTCTTGGTGGTGGCCAAGTGGCCTATTTTGTAAACATTATTATTTGAATTTTGGACATGACTAATGTTGACAGTTGCTCACTTATAATATGCTTTATGTTTTATAATATGGTTAAATGTTTTATGTTTATCATTTATGTTTTATAGTATGCTTAATTTTTAAATGTTTTATGTTTTATAGTATGCTTAAATGTTTTATCATGCTCAAATGTATGTTTATCATTTATGTTTTATAGTATGCTTAAATGTTTTATGTTTTATCATGCTTAAAAATTTGATGTATGTTTGTAATTGCTAGGATCTAGAATCCAGATTCTAGAACTAGATGGTTGATGCTCAAGCCTCGAATAATTAATTATTGATGTACAATGGAATCATGGATGTCATATCTATCTTGATTTATGTAAAAATATGCATGTTTTTATGTCTTCTACAAATAATATGGTATTTGGGATGTTTGTTTTGAAAATAAATGCAAATATATATATATATATATATATACACTAGACGCTTCTAAAATGCTTCACTTCCTAAATTTTTGGAAAATGACGCTTTCGCATCCCTGCTTCGTGCAACCTTGGTTTTTAGGCTTTATCGAATTTTTAACCATAATCCAAAAACCACATCAAATCTATCATGAGTAAATTTTCTTGTTGTAAGCAATATATTAATTCCATGTCCAGATGTCCAAAACTATAAGGTCTTCCATGCCTCTACATATGTGATGAAATGTCATTAATCTAGGATGTTCCATCCAATATCAATTGAAGAAAGTATATTTGGATTTAATGATAGCCTTTGTAAGCTTTGTATTTTGCCTCCATCAATGTAAAGAAACAATGCCTTCCAGCTAACAAAGGAGCAGGTGAAGTCCTAGATATAGATCTTCAAGGAATGCTTTATGAGAATAAGTGTCTTGGAGGAAATGGTATTCCATAGTCTTCTATAGTATCTTATAGGAGAACTTGCTTCAATAACCATCTCTTAACAAATGAAAAATCTTCAACAAATGAACACCCAATAAATGAATAAATGAACAACCAAAAAATGAGCAATATCCTTTAGCCCTATTGACCACTCTGTGTCAATGACCCCATAGCAGTACACCCCTTTTTTTTTCGCAAAATGCATCCATCATGTTTGGGTGTCCATGCCATTCAGATTTCTTCATCATTCGACCGTTTGTAAATGATGTAACCCTATTCGACATGTTTATAATGTAAATGATCTTAGTAAGACCATCATGCATGTAACAACCTAGGTAAGCCTAGCATTTTGGTGATGATTTCTATCCTAGGAGGTTTTTCATATCACTGATTCATCTGTGTCTCTAGACATAAATGATCGGGAGAGTTTTTCCCTCTAGCCTCACCCCAAAGCTAGGGTGTATTTTGTCGTCAATATATTAAGTGAGTCCTAGTGGTTTTTCTATCAAATCTTTGTAAAAGTGATTTGGGAATAATTCTAGCTATTTGGTTAGATTATTTTATTACAAGTCACCTAGTCTACTAGATCACATTTTGTGTCACAAAAATGGGTAAATCTTGAGGGTCTATAACGAACAGGTGCTCCCACTTCATGTATTAAATTGTAATATTTTGATGTAAAAAATATTTAGTGCATGGTCCCTCATAATTAGACACCATGGCTAAATATTAGAGGGTTGGAAAAATTATTAATCCCCTCATGAGTAAATTAATTAAATTTTTTGGCTAAAATAAATTAAAAAATACTAAGCCATAAATTTAATTAATTTGGGTTCTAGGAAAAATTAATTAATTTGGGTCCTAGGAAAAATTAAATTCTCCAACATTAAAATTTGTGGGTTTTAAAATTTTTAATTTTTGGAGGTCCCCAGCCAAGGGAATAGTGAAAATTTCAAGATATTTTGAACCCTTGAGCCATAATAGTTAAGTCAAAGTCACTTATTTTAAGCAATTAACTCAAAATAATCATTTTTGAGTTAATTAAAAGTGAAATTCGAATTTCCTCAAAAAGTAACTTTATTTCAATGATGATGATTAAGAGATCATTTGATCTTCATCAACAGTTGAGATTGCTTTGACGGGGATCAAGTCAACTAACCATTGGAGGATTTATCTATAAATTAGAGGTCTCTCCATTATTTGGATCTGATTATTGAATCGTGTACTTGCTCTGAAAAACTCTTGTAATTTTTTCTGGTTAATAAAACGCAAAGTCTTTGTGGTTTCAGACTGTGGTGTTCCTCTTTTAGATTTATGTAGTAATATTGCCCTTAATACTCTATTGTATTTATTTGCATTTGTTGATTAATAGTCTTTGAGGATTGATCTATGCATAGGTACCTTGCACAGATTTCTGGGTTTTTAAAATATCATTTTGGTTTGATAAAACTAGCAGATATCTCTATTTCTTGATGATCTTATGATTATTTTGAATCTCTACTAATCTAACAATCAGATCTAACTGTGTCGAAGTTATTATTCAGGATTTGAGCGTTTGGGGAAATTCTCGGCTAAATCAACTGACTCTCAAATTACAGAATCTAAAAAGCCCATTGTTTTTAATTTCT
The DNA here is from genome assembly GCA_034641835.2 of Pinus albicaulis. Taxonomy (NCBI): domain Eukaryota; kingdom Viridiplantae; phylum Streptophyta; class Pinopsida; order Pinales; family Pinaceae; genus Pinus; species Pinus albicaulis. The sequence goes on from CM076574.1 coordinate 576,403,088, forward strand.
GAAGTCATCTTACAAAATATTTTATTTGCAGGGTTTTTCTTGGGTTTGTGCCTCTTTCAAATTTCTAGTTATTTCTAAATTTGTGCAAAATTGTTTAAATACGGCTAATAGAGGGCTTTGATCTACAGATCTACTAGATCTGTAGAATATTATTGTAGATTTGTAAATATTAAATTTCTTAATTCACCGGGGTTTTGGGTATTTCATATTTTTTGTATATACATGTTTTGGGTTTCTATTTTTTGCTTGTGCATGAATATATCTGAGAAATCAGCCAAGGAAATCTTCAAATCTAAATCAGATCTAGACCCTAGAGGGCAAGATCTGGGTTCAATATTTGTTTGCATGGGAAATTTATCAAGATCATTTGACGAAAATTTCAGATCCGGGTTTGATAAATCTTGGGTGAATTTGGGCAAAATTTGTTTGGCCCCACAAACCTAACGCAAACCCTTTCTTCTTGTTGTCCGGGCTATATTCAGATTTGATTCACTCACTGCAAGAGAAAAGTCATTTTCTGGTTGGTACTTCATTAAAGATTGCAGAAGATCGTGAGCAAAAGATTTGGTTTTAGGTGGCCATCACTGGAAGAATTTTGGCAATATTGCTGCAAGCCTAGGGCCTCAGGTTTTGCTTCTAAACCTCTATTTTTATCACTGTCTAATACATCAAGATAATCACCTACAACTCATCTAAACACTGAAAATTCTTTAAAATATTGGGCATTTTCTTAACTGAAATTTTTATAAATTTTAGTTGAATGTCATAACTTCCAAAGGACTGATATATCTACTTACAATAGGGATCTCTTCACTGTCATAAAATCTATTCGCTGATCTCTTTTATCACTGGAAAATATTGGTTGTTATAAATTGAATTTCTGAAGTGATTTGAAGGCATTGGTGAAAGAATTGTTTGACACATTTACTCATTGATTGGCTTTGGTTTGGCATCTAAAATTTTTGTTGTCATAAGGAAATTTGTTGCTGTCCTAAAACAAATTTCTGAATTTTAAGTGCTCTGATCTCGTTGCGAAAGTGACTGTCTTTCCCTTCTAAATTCTAATCATAAAACTGAATTGCATTTTTTTTAGTACATTAGAGAGGACAGTTAAATTTGGAATTGCTTGAAAAGGTATTTTGGCATTAATTAGCATCTAGATTCTAAACTACCACTGTAATAGAAAGAACTCACTGTTGTCCTGAATATTAATCTTTGAAACTTAGGTGTTGTAATGTCATTTTGAATGTGACAGTCATAAGAATTTAGAGGGCTAATCTATTTGTTGTCATAAGTCTTTTGCTACCCTCGTTATCTCAGAAAATTCAACTGCTGTCAAAAGTGGAAATTCTGAAATTTCAAGTGATTTGAGCTCATCAATAGAAGATAACTAATTCAGAATTTGTTTGACATATTTGGCAGTATTTCAGTACCTGAAAATTATTGCTGTCATAAGAAATTTCGCTGCTTTCCTTAGTACAATATCTGAAATTTTATGCTTTTAGTTCATTTCAGCAAGATTTTTCTTTTTGGGCATTGAATTTAAGTTTGGATACTTGTTGTCTCTTGAGATCACACACACACCTAAGCTTGTTGGTTAAAGAACATCTAATCCCACATACTTGTTTTAAAAGATAATCTAGAAGAGTTATTCCTTGTTCCATTTTCTTCTGAAAGTAATTTGTGCTAAGAACTAATTCTCTTTAAGCTAAGTGGGATTGAAAGTGATTTATTTTGCTTACATGTCATTTAGTAATTTGTGGTTTCAGACAATTGAATGACTTGAGATCTGGTGCATTTCTTGGATTTTCTTGTGTTGTTGAACAAATTGTCTAGACACCGCGACAACGGCTCAAATCGGGGGCTGTCACCCTGATCCCCAATCTTTCTATCTAAGCCGTCTCCTTGCAAGCTAAGGGAGGTAGACCCTAACAAAATGAAGGAAAAGAACTGGTTGAAAATCAACCAATTCAGGAGACACAGATAGATAATCAAATACTTGTTAAGATTCACGAGATTTTATAGATCCAATTAAATTCAAAACTTTAAACCCAGTGCCTTATGGAGTCAAAATATCCCGTTATAAAATTAAAGTCAAATATCGGATATACAACTGTTGCTATGAAAAATAGGTTCACCACAATGATATTCGATAAAAAGCACCACAACTATGCATTAAAGTACTTTAAACCCAAAGCAATAAATCATGAGATGACCATTAAATTGAAATCCCAGATCTTTTCAATATTTCCAAATTTATGATGTTCTAAATAACCCTATCCAGAAATTAAAAAAAAAAATTATATAGTCAAACTTAGGATAAAAATTTAAAAAGCTCATTTGACTATAAGAAAAAAAAAAATTTAATTTTTAGAATTTTTATATTTTTTAATTTTTTATTATTTTTTAAAACAAAATATATATATACAAATGAAACTAAGACTATGGATTAAAATTTAAATTTAAATCTAAAATTAAAAAAAAAAACAAATTAAAACAAAACTAAAACTAACTTTAATTAAAATCTAAAAAAAAACTAAAAACTAAACATTGAAACTAAAAAGAAAAAATCGAAATAAAACTACAAACCAACGCTGACCCAACTTAACATTTATTAAAATCTTAAAAAAAAAAAAATCTAAAGTCTATGAATTAAATCTAACGCTATCCAAAAAACTAACGCTTTACAAGTTAAAATCTAACAAAAAATGAAACGAAACTAAACAAAAAAAAGCTTAAATGCATGGACGCAGGGTTTCAAATTTGATAATAAGCTTGCCTTTGTTTTGTGTTTATATGCAGGTTGACGTCCAAGGGGAAGACGGCAAGGGAGAAGTCGACGGCTGGAAGAGGAGGACAAAGTCGACGGCAGAGAAGGTAATGGGATGTCGAGGGCAGAGGAGATGGGAAGGACGCGTAGAGGAATGAACGACAGCGACAGAAAAGAGAAAGCTTATGCATATGAAGAGGGTCAACGATGGATAATGGAGCACGTGAGGACAGCAGAGAGACGGCAAAGGATGAGACTGCGTTTAGGGAGGACAGCAAGGGAGGAGACATGAATCGGTTTTGAAAGCAGCGGATGAAGTTGCGAAGAGGGGGAGCGTATGTTGTGTGAAGGTAGAAAAAAACGTGGAGAATTTGAGCAAGGCGTAGACTGCAAAATACGAAGAAAACCCAGTGCACTTTAAATTTCCTCCAGCAATTAAACTTCTTTCCATGTAACTCAAATTTTAGAAAACTGATTTAGATGCACCCTTAATAACATTTAGATCTGCCAACAGAAGCGATCCTGAAGCCAGATCTTACCCTCAGGGGTTAGATCTGGCTCAGATTTAAAAAAAAATTCTGAAAACCCTGCAACCCTGCAAAAAACCAGAACAGATCCAAAACTATGCACAAAAAATGTATAAACCCTTACAACCTATAGAATATTTACAAATTTACAGTGCTAATTTACAGATCATAAACCCTCTTGGCCAGATTTAAAACAATTCAGCACAATTCAGAAAATAAAATTTTAAAAGTGAGACACAAGCCCAATAAAGAACCCTGCAAAAAAGGAATTTAAGATAAGCCCGGGGAATTAGATCCGGAGAGCTCTTCAGATCTTATCTCCTGGGAGTCAGCTAGTCCAAACTAGGACTTCCCCAAACACCCAGTTCTAAATCCTGAAGATTTCTGCAAACTTAAAGTTAAATTGTCAGATTAATAGAAAAATAGTGATAAAACATAAAATTTTCAAGAGCTAGAGATAACAGTTAGCTCGATCCAATTAATATTTGTACCCTAAATCCAGTAGCCTGGGCAAGATACCTGTACCCAAAATTACTCTACAAGAGCCATTAATCAACAATCCATTAAAATAATCACCAGCAGAATATTAAGAACAAGTTTACCATAAAATGCTGAAGAGGAACACCACCATCAAGATAAAACCCCAAAGTCTTCGTTTGTATTATTCCAGAAAATATTACAAAAGAGCTTCAAGAGCGAGTGCATGATCCAGAGATCCGATCTAAATGTCACATCAAGACCTCTAATTTATAAGACAAAATCTCCAACAGCTAGTTCGGTTGATCCATGTCAAAATAATCTCGACCGTCGAAAAGATTTGATCATCTTTTAATATGGACCGTCGAAATTATAAATTTGAGGAAAAACGAATTTATCATTTAATTCCATTTTAATTAACTCAAAAATACTATTTTTGAGTTAATTACCTCAAAATTTTGACTTTGACTTAACCACCTAGGCCCAAGGGTCCAAAATCTCTTGAAATCCTCAATATTCCCTTAGCTTGGGACCTTTAAAAATTCATTTTTTAAGGACCAACGAATTTTGCCTTTGAAGAATTTTAACTCACCTAGGACTTAAAATTAATTAAATTTATAGCTTAAGATTTTTAATTAATTTGGCCAGAAAATTTAATTAATTGACTGAGAGGGGATTTAATTATTTTTTCCAACCCTCTTTACATAAGATAAATACATTTAGACACATGAAAGGGGAATACCCATTCGTATAGACCCTCAAATAGGTACCCAATTATGCGACTCAAAACATGATCTAGTAGACCAAGTAGCTTGTAATAAAATAATCTAGCCAATTAGCTAGGATTATTTCCGAACCACTTTTACAAAGACTCGATAGAAAACACTAAGACTCACTTAGCATCTTGAAGACAAAATCCATCCTAGCTTTGGGGTGAAGCTGGAGGGGAAAACTCTGCCGATCACTTGCGTCGAAAAACGCAAGCAAATCAGTGAGACAGAAAACCTCCTAGGATAGAAATCGTCACCAACGTACTAGGCTTACCTAGGTTGTTACATACATGGTGGTCTTACTTAGATCATTTACATCAAAACATGTAGGATGGATTTACATCGTTCATAAAACTGTCGTCTAATGATGGAATCTGAATGGTGCGAACACGTCAAACATGATGAATCCCAAAAAAAATGGGTGTGTACTGCTATGGAGTCGTTGACAAAGTGTGGTCAACATCTGGCTCTACTTGGGGACATGTTGCTTCACCGGAGGAATGTGAGAATCTAGAATATGTATCCAAGCAACACACAAAATTACATAAGTAGCGTCCATCCAAATATTATCATATAACATTAAGCACATGAAAAATAGAAGCTCTTCTATCATTTATTATTCTACTTAACATGAAAAGTAAATCTACTCTAACTACAAAAATGAAATGCTGAAATAACAAGGTGTAAGTTAGAGATACAATACAAAGGATGCCCTATGGCATCAGATGTGCTCAATATAGTGCATCCTGAGCATTTGCCTGCTTTCAGGCAAGTCCGTAGGTTGCTTTTCAGATGTGCCATGTCAAACCTTGCATATGGTAGGACTCTATCTTATCCAAATGTCAAGCTGCTCTCGACCATCAGACAAATCAAACCGCTTACTTCTTCCTTTCTTCTTTTTTCTCTTCTTTTGTGTGGGTTGTGATGTCAGTAATGAGACCACTGTAGATTTCTTGTCCTTATCTTGAAAATGCTTGTACAAAACTTCTGATGAACCTGGAATGTGACCGATCTTATTCTGAATATACTCTGTCAAAGGTGACACATAAGCTTGGTCTTTCTTAACGTCCTTTGTAACCATAGTTAATTTTTCCTTAATGGGAAAAGTGACCTCCGTGTGATGAGAAGGAAATTGCTTCAGCAAACTGGGAGGCCTATGATCAGTTGACAATTCAGAGTTGAGTTGGAAATTTTGCATGTGTGATCTTTCCATTTTTTCCAACTTATTTTCAATACTAGTCATTTGATTAGAATGCTTAACATTAACAACAATAAAATCCTTCGCATGACTCTCTTCAATAGTCAACAAATTGTGTTGAAGAGACATCTGATTAGAATGATTAACTTCCATCATCTTTAACCTGTTTTCCATGACATTTATTTCCTGTGCATGACTTGTTTTAATGGCATTTATCCTATTTTGAAGATTGATCTGGTTAGCTTCCATGTTTTGAATCATTTTATCATTATCTGTTTTCATGGCCATGAAGATATTTTTCATATAGTTCATCTCCATCTCATGATTTTCTTTTATGGCAATTATTTTATTAGAGTGATTGAATTCCTTGATTGTTGTCTCTTCCTCTAAGGCCAATAACTTGCTCTGCATAGAACCATTTTCCTTGGCGTGATCCGCTATTATTTTTTCTTGATTAAGTTCCATATTCTTAATGATTTGAGCCTGGTTGGCCTCCATAGTCTTGATTACCTGAGCTTGATTGACCTCCATATTCTTGATTACCTGAGCTTGATTTAGCAGTATATCCTTAACCATCTGAATCAATTCGTTAACAAGATGCTTATTGTTGTCAACACTGATTTGACAACTTGTTTCTGCTTCACCACTATCATGGGTTTGTGCTGTCGTGGTACAAGTGGATTCATCCTAAAAATTGTCTGGAAATCTCCTGTTGATAGTTGAGTTCTCTACAAGATCAATTTCATTATTTTGCATAATACTAGGAGCACAAGACGAATCAGCTTGTTTTATATATTTATCTTTAAAAGCATTGATTATATGTTGTAAATAGTACTCCTCAGGACAATTTCGAAACCAATCAATAGCATCACCTTTTAAAGAATAGCCAAAGATACGTATCTTGACATCTTCATGGTTATATTGTGAAGGACGACAATATTAATGGCCAAAGTGTCCTCAGATACATAATCTTATTAATCAGAAAAACAATTACATTTAGAATTATGCAAGAGTTTACACCCGAACAACCAAACACTCTTGCAATGAGCTATTTATAAGCTCAATGTCCTAACTATCACTAATTATGGATCACTTATTAAATAACAAGTGTCCACTTACATTAAATGCTATTCCAAATAACTAGCTAACAAAAAGCCTAAGATATGACACATTTGGAGAGTCATATCTTGTTACAACACTATGCTAATTCTAAATGTCTCCATTAAATAATTAAATATTCTAGAATAATAATTATTAATTTAATATCTTAAATTAATAATTATTTTATTCAAACTTTATAACCTATGATAATATTTTATTTTTGAATCATCTAACAAATATTTATTTATAACGAAAGTGACCATCTTCAGATGCACTAGAGCAGTGCCTGGATCACCACCTGAGAAAAAAGGCAATTTAAGAATGGCCTCTTCTGGCATGTCATGAAAGGTGTCATCCATGATGACCTGCTTAAAAGTTAAGAAATAGATCCGTGTTCAAGAATAGTCAAAAGGTCCTCAAGAAGTGAACTTCTTAGCAGGAACTCTTGTAAGAAATGAATGAATTGGAGTCGCCACTTGAACATGAAACTAATTCTGAAACAGAATAAATAATCGAGAGTAGCAGATGGATATCAAGGGGGGATTCTTGTCTGGGAGTAAATAGATGAATAAGTGGAGTCGCCAACCAAACAAGAAACCAACTGAAATGACCAGGTGATACGATGATGAAATGATTAGTGAGATGATGAAATGACGCCAGAAAAAGTGAACCCTTGTGACAGGCTGATGAATGGCGAAAAAAGATTAGAAGATCATAAGATGTCGTTAAGACCAAGGACAAAAAAAATCTATCCCCAGCAACGGCGCCAAAAAATGTTATCACACAGATTGTCTAGGCACCGCAACAACGGCTCAGATCGGGGGTTGTCACCTTGATCCCCAATCTCTCTATCTAAGTCGTCTCCTTGCAGGCTAAGGGAGGTAGACCCTTACAAAATGAAGGAAAAGAACTGGTTGAGAATCAACCAATTCAGGAGACACAGCTAGATAATCAAATACTTGTTAAGATTCACGAGATTTTATAGATCCAATTAGATTCAAAACTTTAAAGCCAATGCCTTATGGAGTCAAAATATCCCGTTATAAAATTAAAGTCAAGTGTCTGATATACAACTGTTGCTATGAAAAATAGGTTCACCACAATGATATTCGATAAAAAGCACCACAACTATGCATTAAAGTACTTTGAACCCACAGCAATAAATCATGAGATGACCATTAAATTGAAATGCCAGATCTTTTCAATATTTCCGAATTTATGATGTTCTAAATAACCCAATCTAGAAATTTAAAAAAAATTATATAGTCAAACTTACGATAAAAATTTGAAATGCTCATTTGACTATAAGAAAAAAAAATTAATTTTTAGAATTTTTATTATTTTTTAAAACAAAATATATATATATATACAAATGAAAATAAGACTATGGATTAAAATCTAAATTTAAATCTAAAACTTTAAAAAAAAAAATTAAAACAAAACTAAAACTAACTTTAATTAAAATCTAAAAAAAACTAACAACTAAACATTGAAACTAAAAGAAGAAAATCGAAATAAAAAATAAAACTAAAAACCAACGCTAACCCAACTTAACATTTATTAAAATCTAAAAAAAATTAAATCTAAAGTCCATGAATTAAATCTAACGCTATCCAAAAAACTAACGCTTTACAAGTTAAAATCTAACAAAAAATGAAACGAAACTAAACAAACAAAAAAAAAGCTTAAATGCATGGACGCGGGGTTTCAAATTTTATAATATGTTTGCCTTTGTTTTGTGTTTATATGCAGGTCGACGGCCAAGGGGAAGACGGCAAGGGAGAAGTCGACGGCTGGAAGAGGAGGACAAAGTCGACGGTAGAGAAGGTAATGGGATGTCGAGGGTAGAGGAGATGGGAAGGACGCGTAGAGGAATGAACGATAGCAACAAAAAAGAGAAAGCGTATGCAGATGAAGAGGGTCGACGGTGGATAATGGAGCACGTGAGGACGACAGAGAGACGGCAAAGGATGAGGCTGCGTTTAGGGAGGACGGCAAGGGAGGAGTTATGAACCGGTTTTGAAAGTAGTGGATGAAGTTACGGAGAGGGGGAGCGTATGCTGTGTGGAGGCAGAAAAAATGTGGAGAATTTGAGCAAGGCGTAGACTGCAGAATGCGAAGAAAACCCAGTGCACTTTAAATTTCCTCCAGCAATTAAAATTCTTTCCATGTAACTCAGATTTTAGAAAACTGAATTAGATGCACCCTTAATAACATTCAAATTTGCCAACAAAAGCGATCCTGAGGCCAGATCTTACCCTCAGGGGTTAGATCTAACTCAAATTTTAAAAAAAATTCTGAAAACCCTGCAACCCTGCAAAAAGCCTGAACAGATCCAAAACTATGCACAAAAAATTTATAAACCCTTACAACCTATAGAATATTTACAAATTTACAGTGCTAATTTACAGATCATAAACCCTCTTGGCCAGATTTAAAACAATTCAGCACAATTCAGAAAATAAAATTTTAAAAGTGAGACACAAGCCCAATAAATAACCCTGCAAAAAACATAATTTAAGATAAGCCCGGGGAATTAGATCCGGAGAGCTCTTCAGATCTTATCTCCTGGGAGTCAGCTGGTCCAAACTAGGACTTCCCCAAATGCCCAGTTCTAAATCCTGAAGATTTCTGCAAACTTAAAGTTAAATTGTCAGATTAATAGAAAAATAGTGATAAAACATAAAATTTTCAAGAGCTAGAGATAACAGTTAGCTCGATCCAATTAATATGTTTACCCTAAATCCAGTAGCCTGGGCAAGATACCTGTACCCAAAATTACTCTACAAGAGCAATTAATCAACAATCCATTAAAATAATCACCAGCAGAATATTAAGAACAAGTTTAACATAAAATGTTGAAGAGGAACACCACCATCAAAATAAAACCCCAAAGTCTTCGTTTGTATTATTCCAGAAAATATTACAAGAGAGCTTCAAAAGCGAGTGCATGATCCAGAGATCCGATCTAAATGTCACATCAAGACCTCTAATTTATAAGACAAAATCTCCAACGGCTAGTTCGGTTGATCCATGTCAAAATAATCTCGACCATCGAAAAGATTTGATCATCTTTTAATCTGGATTGTCGAAATTATAAATTTGAGGAAAAACGAATTTATCATTTAATTCCATTTTAATTAATACAAAAATACTATTTTTGAGTTAATTACCTCAAAATTTTGACTTTGACTTAACCACCTAGGCCCAAGGGTCCAAAATTTCTTGAAATCCTCAATATTCCCTTGGTTTGGGACCTTTAAAAATTCATTTTTTAAGAACCAGCGAATTTTGCCTTTGAAGAATTTTAACTCACCTAGGACTTAAAATTAATTAAATTTTTGGCTTAAGATTTTTAATTAATTTGGCTAGAAAATTTAATTAATTGACTGAGAGGGGATTTATTTATTTTTTCCAACCCTCTTTACATAAGATAAATACATTTAGACACATGAAGAGGGAATACACATTCGTATAGACCCTCAAATAGGTACCCAATTCTGCGACTCAAAACATGATCTAGTAACCAAGTAGTTTGTAATAAAATAATCTAGCCAACTAGTTAAGATTATTCCCAAACCACTTTTACAAAGACTCGATAGAAAACACTAAGACTCACTTAGCATCTTGATGACAAAATCCTTCCTAGCTTTGGGGTGAAGCTGAAGAGGAAAACTCTGCCGATCACTTGTGTCGAAAAACACAAGCAAATCAGTGAGACAAAAAACCTCCTAAGATAGAAATCGTCACCAGCGTACTAGGCTTACCTAGGTTGTTACATACATGGTGGTCTTACTTAGATCATTTACATCAAAACATACAGGATGGGTTTACATCGTTCATAAAACTGTCGTCTGATGATGGAATCTGAATGGCATGAACACTTCAAACATGATGAATCCCAAAAAAAATGGGGGTTTACTGCTATGGGGTCATTGACAAAGTGTGGTCAACACCTTGAAGCTTCAAATATTTTCATTGGCATTTTACATTGAAATTGAATAAGTGCTCTATTGTGGACTTGTGATAAATTGTGTACCTTTCAGTTTCTCAAATTGAGTATTTTCATAATTTGGATTACCCTTTTTCGAATATTTGCTCAAGTACTTAGCACATAACTCAGATTAAATTGTAATATAAGTACTCTAAAGCGTTAGTCTCTCATTCATCTTGCATTTACATCCTAAGCTAGTTGATCATTCATCAAGCAACATTTGTTATCTTGTAACTTGATAAACCTTTCATCCTGCAAGTTCAATCCTCTAGGCATTGTGATTAGAGGCACTGGTATCACAACTTTAATCCAATTTGTCTAATCTAATTGAATATCCTAAAAGCATTGCTCAATCAAACTCGCTTGCATCTAATTTAAGCCAAGTTAATAAGATAATTCTCAGTGCATCTCCTAGAACTTGTTGGCTCCCAACAAGTTTTCCTTCATCATCCATCTTTCATCCCTTAGGGACTACCCCCCTTAGCTTGCCTAGGAGATATCTAGAACGGAGTGGACAGGGATTAGAGTGACAGCCCTTGCCCTGAGCATTGTGGCCCTTGGTGTACACTTTGAGCGACAACAAGCCCACAGATACAAAAATTATTGCTTTTGGCCCTTTCAAACTAATTACATTTATAGCAAGGATAATCTTCAATTCTAGAAATGACTCCGCCTTTCAAGTGCTGGAAAATCTGGAGACTTGTAGATTAGAACTTATTTTCCTTATCATGATAATTACTTGTGATGTTAGTTGGTTCTTTATTACTTCTTTAGTTCTGTTCATCAAGCAATTACCAAAACAATGAAGATCACAAAGAGACAGAGCACACAAGATATAGGCTCCAAGCCAGGGTAAAACCCCACCAAGGGGAAAACCTAGAAAATGCTTCTCTTCTTTAGAATCTGGTTACAAAAGAGACTTCTGAGACCCAAATACCAAAGCCAACAAATCCTCCACGACCCAAGCTGGCCACATGTTAGAAAATCAGAAAGGCAAAAAGATTTTCTTATGTTGATAATTACTTGTGTTCTTATTATCTTCTTTATGTTCTTTTTTTATCTTTGTATCATCAAGCAATTGTCAAAACAAAACATGAAGATCAACGACACCAGATGTAGGCACTCGGCCAAGGTTAAAACCCCTCTCTAGGGGAAAACTTAGTCTAACTCTTCCACTAATAGATTCAAATCAAGATGAGACAATCCAAGAACTTATAGACCTAGACAAAAACCTCCACCAATCACCATATCGTCCTTTCATTCCAATAGATGATCCCTGCCAAAGTCTCCAAGTGACAGCGTCCTAGTAGAAGCTTCAACCCAGAATTTTGGCCCCCCAACTACAGATTTTCAGCCGCCAACTTCAGAATTTCGGACCTGCCGTAGATACAAAATTTCAGCCCAGTAACTTTGCACGTGTGAGAGAAAGGTTGTCCAAAAATTCGATTTAGGTCTTCCCAGCTTCTTACTTTCTTCTCCAGCTATTTTGCTTTCTTTTTTTGCTTCTCTTTCTTGTAAATCGAACTTGTTGAGTGAGTGTGCAAAATAATTCGAGTTGCCTCTCTATATAAAGCCTTTCTACTGGACCAAATTGCCCTAATGTAAGCCGACTTCATGGGGACAGAGCCAACTTGGTGTGGAGGTGAAAAATCACCTATTTGACTCAAAAATAATTCTTTTTTGCATGATACAAAAGCCCAAGAAGGATCTAATAAAAATGACAATGACTCTATTGACTCAATACAAAACCTAGGAGCCTTCAATGGAGGCTTTGACCTAGAAAACATTGACCCAAGCATGAAACCCATACTTTAATAAGTCAATTTCTTTAATAGTAATATTTATTTTGACAAATACATTATGAAGACCAACACTAGTTCCATTCTTCAACACTCCCTCTTAACTATGGAGGTATTCATAATTACATACACATAAAAGTACATGGAATATTTCAAAATGATATGAACTATGAAGAGTTCTAGCACACACAGTGCTACAAATTAGGTACCTAACCAGTGTACTCTAATCAGGTAGGACTAACGTGAACTCAAGCTTTAGTCTTATAGGTACCATCAGGCTTTTAAGCTCTATCAACAACCCAGGGATCTAGGTGCATATCCAAGGTTGGAGCTCCATGACCAACACCACCCTCCGAACAACTTCATGGGGACAAGGCCAACTTGGTGTGGAGGTGACAAATGACCTATTTGACTCAAAAATAATTCTTTTTGCATGATACAAAAACCCAAGAAGGGTCTAATAAAAATGACAATGACTCTATTGACTCAATACAAAACCTAGGAGCATTCAATGGAGGCTTTGACCTAGAAAACATTGACCCAAGCATGAAACCCATGCTTTAATAAGTCAATTTCTTTAATAGTAAAATTTATTTTAACAGATACAATTATGAAGACCAACACTAGTTACATTCTTCAACACTCCCTCTTAACTAGGGAAGTATTCATAATTATATACACATAAAAGTACATGGAATATTTCAAAATGATATGAACTACGAAGAGTTCTAGCACACATAGTGTTACAGATTAGGTACTTGACGAGGGTACTCTAATCAAGTGGGACTAAGGTGAACTCAAGCTTTAGTCCCTATAGGTACCATTAGGCTTTTAAGCTCTATCACCAACCTAGGGATCTAGGTGTGTCTCTAAGGTTGGAGCTCCAAGACCAATGCCACCCTCCCTACTTTGGAATCTAAACATCAACACATAGGCCAGCCAGATGTCCCCCCATGCATCTTGTTGCCACAAGATGCTTCATCTCTCCTTATCAAAGATATATATATCCATCGATCCAAGCATGCCTCAAACGTTCAATCCTTTTACGGAGAGATCCTGAACAATCACAACCCCAATCAATAATAAACCCTTAAAGATATATACAAGTAAACACAAACATTTGGGATCTTTAATCATCTTGAAACAACATCAGGTTATCTGATACAACTTGTCGGAAGCTTTCTTCTTTCACTTCTTTAGTAGCACCAAATACACCCTCGGTGCTTCTCAAGTCCATCTGAAATACTTTCATTTAATATTTGGTTTCATTCTTTCTTCAAGGTATTCAATATGACTGTCATAATATGCCCTCGCTCTGAACTGGGGAGATATACCTTTTCTTCTATCCAAGCTCCCTCTCAACTTAGGGAGATCAACAACTTCTTTTATAACATTGGGGAAACTTCAACCTTTCAAGGCTTCATTCTTTCTTATGGCATCAAGGTCATCTTTATCATCATTCTTATAGCTTCCTTCATCATGCTTATCATTATTATCATCTTCAATTATGAGCATCTTTAAGATCATGTACCTACAAAACTTTAACAACCAAGTACTCTTCCATGCCCTGTAGTTGGAGGCTCCTTCTAGCTTGTTTTCAGACTTCATTGTCATGTCTTCTTTTCTTGATATGGACTTTCTTCTTCTTATATGATCCTTCTTTTGTTCCTTCCTCCTTAACCGTACTTTCAATAGACCTCAAGTTTCCTTTTACTTCCTTCTTCACCTTATAGCTCTGATACCATGTTAGAAAATCAAAAAGGCAGAAAGATTTTCTTATTTTGATAATTACTTGTGTTCTTATTATCTTCTTTATGTTCTTCTTCTATCTTTTGTATCATCAAACAATCATCAAAAGAAAACATGAAGATCAACGACACAATCAGCCAAGGCTAAAACCCCTCTCTAGAGGAAAACCCAGTCCAACTCTTCCACTAATAGATTCAAATCAAGATGAGACAATCCAAGACCTTATAGACCTAGACAAAGATCTCCCCCAATCACCAAGTCAGCCCTTCCTTCCAATAGAGGATCCCTGTCAAAGTCTCCAAGTGACAACTTCCTAGTAGCAGCTTCAATCTAGAATTTCAGCTCCCCAGCTACAGATTTTCAACTCCGAGCTTCAGAATTTCAGACCTGTAGTAGATACATAATTTCGGCCCTAGCTTCAGCCCAGTAACTTCGCCCGTGTGAGAGAAAGGTTGCCCAAAAATTCGATTTAGGCCTTCCTAGCTTCTTGCTTCCTTATCCAGCTATTTTGCTCTCTTTTTCTACTTCTCTTTCTTGTAGATCAAACTTGTTGAGTGAGAGTGTCAAATAGCTCGAGCTGCATCTCTATAAATAGCCTTTCTGTTGGGTCGAATTGCCCTAATGTAGGCCAACTTCATGGGGACAGGGCCGACTTGGTGTGGAAGTGACAAATGACCTTTTTGACTAAAAAAAATAATTTTACATGATACAAAAGTCCAAGAAGGGTCTAACAAAAATGACAATGACTATATTGGCTCAATATAAATCCTAGGAGCCTTCAACGGAGGCTTTGACCTAGAAAATATTGATCCAAACATGAATCCCATGCTTTAATAAGTTAATTTATTTAATAGTAAAATTTATTTTGACAAATACAATTATGAAGACCGACATTAATTACATTCTTCAACACCCCCAGCAAGATCTTCCTTATGACAGCGTCTAGAACTTCGATATTGCTTCCTTGATGCTAAAACTTCGGCCTCTGCAACAGAATCTCGGCCTTGCAATTTCGCCCCCTACAACTACTTCAGAATTTCGGCCTCCTGCAACTGGCAACTTCACAACCCTAGTGAAACAAGGAAAGAGATAAACTTCGACTTTTGCTCCTCTTCTTCATCCTCTAGTTGTTGTTCTTCACCTTCATTATTACAAATCGAACTTGCTTGAGATGAGTGTACAAATGAGTAGAACTCCTCTCCTTTATATAGCCTTTCTTGAGGGTCGAATTCCCTCACTTTAGGCCGACTTGATCTGCTCCTTGGGTTGACTTGGTCTTGGGTTTATCCATGGCTTTTTCTTGATAAAATAAATATTTTTCTTCATTACAATGAATCCCATTGGGACTATGACACATGACCAATATTATTCTCTATCCTAGAAAGATCTAAACACCTAAAAGCACGAAGAGCATGCTTTTGACTCAAAATTGAGTACGAAACCCATACTGCAATAATAAAATATAATTTATTTTTCTTTCTTTTTCTTCTTTCTTTTTCTTTCTTTATAAAGAATATATAATGTCATGATTACAATTACATCATAATGAAGACCGAACCTAGTTAAAATTTTTAACATCAACTACCTCAGCCTCTTCAAAATCATTGTAACAACAATTTGTCCTTCTTCCAAATGCTCGCACAGAGACTTCATTGTGGTATGATTCCAAAGACTTTGAAACAAAAGTGCAATCCTTTGCTTTAGTTGTATGACCTTGTTGGCCTTCGCATCTGAGGCTTCTCAGTCTCTGTGGATGTTACATTGAGGCCTTTTGGCCTTCTACAACCAGACAGGCTTTTTCGGTCGCATGTCGCAAAACTTCATCCTTTTTCATTCTTGACCAGTAGACAACAAAATAAAAAATACGCGTGGCCTCTTGAGGAGGGCTAATGCAATCCCTAGCTTTAACTTTTCTTGACTTCAAGGCTACTCTTTCACCATAGCTCTGATACCATATTGATTTTTCCATATTTCCTTAACTGATAATTACTTCCAACGATTCTTAAACCAATTCAACTTATACCACATTCATCATTTAGTAATTGTACAAGAAAATCATCAACAATAAAACAATAATGATAGTAGAGATATCCAAACACAAGAGACAAAATTTATCCTGGGAAAACACCAAACTAGGGGAAAAACCCAACAACCTTTTCTTAGAGAAATTTGTCCATTCAACAAGGAACATAATCTGAATTTTTCATTTCAAATCAAATCAAAAGTGCAATCCTTTGCTTTAGTTGTATGACCTTGTTGGCCTTCACATCTGAGGCTTCTTAGTCTCTGTGGATGTTACATTGAGGCCTTTTGGCCTTCTACAACCAGACTGAGGCTTTTTCGGTCACATGTCGCAAAACTTCATCCTTTTTCATTTTTGACCAGTAGACAACAAAATAAAAAATACGGGTGGCCTCTTGAGGAGGGCTAATGCAATCCCTAGCTTTAACTTTTCTTGACTTCAAGGCTACTCTTTCACCATAGCTCTGATACCATATTGATTTTTCCATATTTCCTTAACTGATAATTACTTCCAACGATTCTTAAACCAATTCAACTGATACCACATTCATCATTTAGTAATTGTACAAGAAAATCATCAATAGTAAAACATAATGATAGTAGAGATATCCAAACACAAGAGACAAAATTTATCCTGGGAAAACGCCAAACTAGGGGAAAACCCAACAACCTTTTCTTAGAGAAATTTGTCCATTCAACAAGGAACATAATCTGAATTTTTCATATCAAATCAAATCAAACTGACCTCAATTAGCCTCAAAAGTTCGATCTGTTGTGCCTCACAAATTTCAGCCTTCCTCAGAGAATTAGGTATACATTATATTTTGTCCTTCATTCTTCTTAAAATTTGCCTTTCTTTATTAGCCTCAGATTCGTCCCAGATTCGTCCCTCATTAACCCTGAAATTCTGCGTCAGATAATCTGAATTTTGGCCTCAAAAGTGATCCGAAGTCTTGCTCAAATGGAGAGGACAAATGCTAATAAATAGTAGTCGAATGTGCCGAATTGGTGTGTCCCTTCACTGGGGCCAACTTGAAGCCGACCTTACATTTTGGGCGGAAAATTCATGATTTTAAAATTGAAATTTTCTTAATAAGTCAACTAGGAATCCACATATATATTTATCATTTATTGATTACTTGGAGGGCTAAAATTTGATTATGAAGAATGACCATAGCTACAAATTCTAACACTATACAATGATTGTGTCGAGAGGCACTCTCCAACCCAGTATGGAAGAGATGTTGCAACATCCTGTCCTGTCTTGTTATGTAAACATTTTGACTTGGTCAAATTACATAAAAATAAAAATTAAATTAAATTAACAAAAAAAAGAGGTAAAATAGTCAATTTACCGTTGGCAGTTTTTGGGCTCTAAGTTTTGACAACCTGTGGTTTTGCCAATGGTGTATATATATATATAACTATCTTACATCCATCTTAACTTCGAATCTACCAAGTGTCGAAAGGGATCAAATATCTAGTTTAGTTGTAGATCTTTGCTCTGTATTTGAATTTTATTATTGTTTGAATTTCATTCATCCAAAGCAAATCCCCATGTATGTTGGGTTGTTTTTCCTTCTCCTTCACAACTATAAGAGCCGAATTGCTATGTTGCCATGCTTGATTTGCTCATAAAGACAACAATTTCATTGTCCTTCCCTAGCATAATGATTTCATGACAAGTGGTGAGCCTGTTTGCTAGCAGTACATGGATAACATCTCTTCTTTAAATCCAAGTTGTTGTCTCTCTTGTAGAATATAAACTTTATACAAATGAATAAAGGATCCAAGAGAGCTTTCTTGTATTTCCTTTTGATAAATATTGGCTTAGAAAAAGTTATATACTTGGAGGAATGCGATATGTGTCATCACATAGAGATGAGGTGCTCTTAGCAATGTTACAAACATCCCGATTTTATCGTGAAAATTCTGTGAAATCATGATTTTTGGGCCTATTACCCACCAAAAGTGGGTGACCCCATAGGAGAATTTCTCTCCTAGATATCTCTTAAGTCGGTAGCCAGCAACCCTTGACAACCACCGATGTAGCCGATATATTGTGTCATTTTATCTCCACTCCCTGAATCATTCATATGTTCCCTTGCCCATCTGTCGAGAGCATATGTTCGAAGGTGGGCAATCCAACCGAAAAGGTATGTTTTTCATTGTGCAATAAGGTGCTTATGCTTGTTTTTCATTAAGCATTTTGGCCTTGGATTATTGGGTGACTTGGAAGAAGCAAGGGTTTCGACCGGGGTTTTGTTTCCTCACCTTAAATAGGGGGATAATCATCAACCCTAGTCCTATGGGATCTCCCTTATTAGCATATGGCTTCAGGAAGGGCACTACTCAAGAAACCCCGAATTTGGTGGCACGGTCCCATTTTCCCATTTCACATTTTCACTCCCCTCCGAACATTAAGAGCCCTATTTCACCATCTTCCCTTTCTGGATCAACATGACCAATGGGTCGACAAGGCACTAGCACACCCCCACCCCATGTCCATGTGTCTAGATCAGCACTAAAAATGTTGCCCCGAAGTTTGATGCAGCTAAAAGAAAGTTAAAACATATCATGGCCACAAGCAAGAAGAAAAAAAGAATATTATAAAATGCAAAAGATGGTCGAGACATTAAAATAGCACATGGGCGGAAGCCAAACATGACCTCTACCACTTATCATTATGGCCATCATGTTGGTTCTTAAGACCCATGAGTGCCCCCACATCATTAAGGAACCCATGCACATCCCAACCCCTAGTGGGCGATGATTTTCCCCACCCTAAGGGGGTAATAACTACTTACATCATACACAACATGCTCTCATTTCTTGGAGCCCCGAGCAATAATACAAAGAAAAGGCAAAAGGAAAATGAAGAAGGGTGGAAAAACAAAGAACAGGGTAGCTCATGTATCCACGATTGCTCCCTCCTACATATATATGCCCATATGTGGACATTCCTCATCATTGCCACCCTTATACCCATGGCATTTGGCCTTGACACCCCTGTGTCCCCATCCATCTCATCATTATTCACATGATCCCTATCAATTGAAGGATGTACCTTGCACTTGTCTTTCCCCTTATAGGTTGGGAACACCTAATAGGGTCGTTTATTATTCACTCCTACCTACGGAGCTAACATGTTAAAATTGGACAACTAGGTCCAAACTCCATGTTGTGATGCTCAGAGAGGTGCAAGATTGATCTAAAGATCATCTTGATCCGATGAGCAGAACATTTATTTTGAATTTATTTTTAATATTTTCAAAATATGTGCAGGTCGGCCTTAAGGTTTTACACCCCCAACAAATGTGTCACACACCCTCCGTGATTGATATAAATAGAATCAACGTTGGAGGACATTTCACTCATCTCATCCTCACACATCACCTCTCCTCTTCTGATTGGTTCGAGCTCCATGGAGGCAGTTTTCGATTCACACGTGGGAAAGGACGAAGAGAATTCTGCTATAGCTAGGGTTTCCACGCAGGTTTGACCAGCGTTCACTTTGGTCAACGCATAGTTCAAAGGAGTTGATTTTTGGTGCAGACTTTGATTTATGCAGAATGTACATTTTTGGCATACGAACCGAGGTCAAAGGTTGACCGAAGATCGAGCTGCGTTGACTTTTACTTTATGTTGTTTTGCGTTGACTTTTCTGTGCATCGTTGACTTTTCTGGGGTTGACTTTGAGTTGACCATGTCGCTGTTTTGAGGGTTGTTGTGACACATACTGGGTTGGATGACCAAGGAGGCTTTGCTGGTTGAAGCATCCTATTGACCGTCATAATGAACCAACACATTTATCTGTTTCTAGTTTGTCTTCTATTGATCTACTGGTATCTTCTACCAGCATTTTACTTGATTGTTTATGTGATTGTTGTAGTGAAAGTAAAGTTGCATCAAGCATAGAACATCTACATAAATTTACATGGTATCAAAGCTGAGGTGAAGACAAGCCCTATTTGTAGCAATCACCGAAGAAGAAAATGGGTTTCACAAACTATGGCTTCAAGGAGGATGACAAATTGACTAGGAAGGATGACTTCCATGCTTGGAATATGATATTGGATCTTAAATTGGAAAACCAAGATGTCATGGACTATGTGCAGGGTAAAATTCAAGAACCTCCATCCATTGCTACTGTGGCTACCAAAACAAAGTACAAGAAGGGGGAGATCAAAGCAAAGCTGATGATCAGGGAATCCATTCATAAGAGTCTGGTGGCCAACATCTCTGAGCTAGGCACATCCAAAGAGATGTATGACAAGTTGGTCCTCATGTTCAAGGCCAACAATGCAAATCAAATACTATTCTTCAAGAATCAATTGAAGAATCTGAAGAAAGGCAAGGATGAGTTCGTTCAATCATACTTTCTTAAACTGACAGAGATCACGAACAATCTGCTGGCTATTGGGGACACAATAGCTGATCGAGAAATGGTACTCACTGCACTTGGAGGGCTCCCATCCGAATGGCATGTGTTCAACACTACCATTCTAAATAATAATGTGATACCTGACTTTGACGAAGTATTGTCCAGATGCGTTCAAGAAGAGACAAGAATGAAGGAGTATGGAAATGAAGGAAATGTTGCCTACGCTGCTTATTCTAGAAAGAACTTTGGTGGTCCAAAGAACAAAGGAAAAGCAGGGGCCCAAGGAAAGAAGGGCAAGTGTTTCACTTGTCATAGGCCAAGTCACTATGCTAGAGAATGTCCTTTTAAGAAGGATTCTCCCGATGGTGATGACAACAACAACAACCGAAGGAATGACAATCAAAGGAACAATAGGTTCAAGGGAAAGAGAAAGGCTCCCTCCGGCGGAAATGATCAACCCTTCAAAAGGTCAAAAAACTCTAGGTATGAGGAATCAAATGTTGTTGATAAAAGAAATGAATACATTCTTGTATCTGCCATCTCTGTTGCATCTCCACCCGACACTATGGATGTCTGGTTGATAGATAGTGGTGCCTCAAGGCACATCACTAGGTTCAAGGAAGCACTCTCTGATATGGTTGAGAAGGATACTAATCTGGAAATTATCCTTGGAGATAAAGCCACATATCTCGTGAAAGGGACAGGGACTGTGACCCTCCACTTGTCTCAAGGTCAAGTCCTCCACTTGCAGGATGTACTCTATGTACCTAATTTGAAGAAGAACCTTGTGTCTATATCGGCCATGGAAGACAAAGGTTTCAATGTGGCATTCACTGATGGAAAGGTGCACATGTGGAAGAAGAGCTTCAAGGAAGCTATCACGATTGAGTTTAGAGTTGATACACTCTACCAAGTTGGAGGAAGTCCACTGGGAGCGATTACATGTGATACTATCCAACAGACTGAACTAAGGCACCGGAGGTTTGGACACCTTCACTACAAGGCCCTTCCCGAAGCAAGGAAGGTGGTGACAGGGATACCCAAGTTTTCAAATAATCATGAAGGTGTATGTAAGGGTTGTGTCGAAGGAAAGCATACAAGAGGACCTTTCCCCTCAAGTGTCACAAAGACAACTGATGTCTTGCAATTGATCCATTCTGATCTATCAGGTATGCTGCCCGTGACATCCTTGGGAGGATGTTCTTATTATATGACGTTCATAGATGACTTCTCTCGCAAAATCTGGATATACTTCTTAAAGAAGAGGATGAGGCTTTCACGTGGTTTCGTACCTTCAAAGCCTTGGTGGAAAATATGACAGGGAAGAAGATCAAGATTTTGAGAACCGATAATGGCACTGAATATGAGACAAACGAGTTCAAGGACTTTCGCAGAGAAGCTGGCATCAAGAGGGATACCACAATGTTTGTGGGCTACAGCGAAACTTCGAAGGCCTATAGAGTCCATGTGTCTGGTCTAAGGAAAGTGGAGATATGCTACGATGTCACTTTTGACGAAGATGCTTCCCTGAGGAAAGTAGTCAATCTTCTGAGATCTGAGGAAGATCATGAAGCAAGGCCTAGAAATCAAGAAGAACCGAAGGAAGAGACGATGCCTGATATTGAAGGTCCGATGGACCCGATTGATCCACCTCCTTCACTGGGAAAGAGACCATCATGGCTCAGGGATGCTCTCGAGGATGTCGAGTGACATATGGCGCCAAGGGGGACATTCCGTGAAAGCAAGAAGCCAAGTAGATACCATGGGTATCTAGCAGCCATGAGTACTATTGTACAATCTGAGCCTGGATCTTTTGAGGAAGCCGTAAAGCATCAAGTCTGGAATGATGTTATGCACAAAGAGTATGAGTCCATAAGGAAGAATGATGTCTGAGATGAGGTTCCAAGACCAAAGGGCAAAGCAGTTGTCACCTCAAAATGGCTCTACAAGATCAAGCATGGATCTGATGGAAGTGCTGAAAAGTTCAAGGCAAGATTCGTTGCTCATGGTTTCTCTCAAAAGGAAGGCATAGACTATGATGACATACTTGCACCTATGGCCCGATATACCACCATTCGATCTATTATAGCCCTTGCTGCTACGCAAGGATGGAGTCTCCATCAGATGGATGTGAATGTCACATTTCTGCATGGTGCGATAAAAGAAGAGGTATATGTGGAGCAACCTTTGCGGTTCGAAGTCCGGGATCGGGACACCCATGTCTGCAGGGTGAATAAAGCCCTCTATGGGCTGAAGCAAGCACCCAAAGCTTGGTACGAGAGGATAGATAGCTACCTAGTGAAGTTGGGCTTCACTCGTGGTAATGTTGATCCGAACCTTTACTTCAAGGTTGTCAAGGAGAAGCCTCTCATTCTAGTGTTGTATATGGATGACCTCTTCCTGACAGGTGCTGACCCTCTCATTCATTAGTGCAAGAGGGAGCTCGCTGCTGAGTTCGAGATGAAGGACCTAGGACTGATGCACTATTTCCTAGGCCTGGAGGTCTGACAAAGACCTGGCGAGATTTTCCTTTCTCAAGGAAAATACATTGTGAAGCTTCTGGAAAGATTTAGTATGGTGGACTGCAAATCCGTGTCGACACCGATAGAACTCAACTTTAAAAAGTTGAGTGGCAGCACTGTTGGGCCCGTGTTATCAAATCCTACTGAGTATCGTCAACTCGTAGGGGCCCTAATGTTCTTAGTGAATACCCGTCCGGACGTATGTTTTGCAGGGAACACTTTGAGTCAACATATGGTTGAGCCCCATCACTTTCACTGGATTGGTGCTAAGAAACTCTTGAGATATCTCTGGGGTACAATAAACCATGGGTTGAGATACACTGCCGGGAGTATGACACTCCATGGATATACTGATGTCGATTGGGCTGGCAGTGTCGTGGATCGCAAGAGCACATCTGGAAGCTGCTTCACACGTAGACCTGCTTCGGGCAGGAAACTAAAGTCGGTAGCCTTGAGCACCGCTGAGGCCGAATACATTGTAACATGTATGGCCTGTTGTGAAGTCACTTGGTTGCGAAAGCTCTTCATTGAGTTGTTCGAGCATGTGCTAGATGCCACTGTTATCCTTTGAGATAACCAGAGGGGGATTCGTTTGTCATAGAATCTCGTGTTCCACGAACGATCCAAGCATGTTGATGGCTGGTACCACTTTATCCGGGATATGGTACAGCGAGGCACCGTAAGGCTCGATCATATAGGAACTGATGAGCAGGTCACAAATATTCTCACAATGCCCTTGGGGAAGGTCATGTTCCTAACCTTCCGTGAGAATCTTTGAATCGTGGATCGACCTTATTCTGAGGGTCCTATTGGATGATGAGCTCTTGGAGCTCTGGGGGGCTTTGGGGATAGCTTCTCAGAGCTATAAGCACACACGGGGCTAGGCTTGCCAAACCTTGTGGTGCTTCTGCCCCATCGTTATGATGATTGAGTTGGTTCGCCTCCATGATTTGTGCCCCATATGCATCCTACCCATTTGAGTTCCGGACTCATGGGAAGTACCTCTCATTTGGCCAATGAGGTGGGAAAAGCTAGAGACTAGTAGCAAAGACTGATGGACGCATCAGAGATTGGCGTACTCTCTATCTAGGATGACACGTGTGCAACCACTTGATCTGGGATCAAGTCTAGTGAGGTTTCAGACCTCCTACTGACTTCGGGTCAGATAAACCAATTTCGGGTTGGTATGTGACTCTTTGAGTCCGTGTGAGGTTTCGGACCTCCAACTGACTTCGGGTCAATGAGACTAACTTCGGGTTAGTATATATGACTCTCTTGAGTCCAAGTGAGGTTTCAGACCTCCTAATGTCTTCAAGTCAGATAAACCAACTTTGAGTTGGTATGAGACTCTTTGTGAGTCGTATAGAGGTTTTGGACCTCTAGGCTGAATCTGTCAGTCGGGAATGATGTCTTTGTGACTGACCCACTTCTGTTCTGAAATAAAGAGGCCAGCAAAGCAAGTTATTGCAGGATGATGCACGATGTTTGATTGCACAGGTGGATGGAGTTCTCCCTAGTTGAGAGGGAGTGTTAAAATTGGACAACTAGGTCCAAACTCCATGTTGTGATGCTCAGATGAAGACACCAATATTTTTATTGGGTTCCTCTTTCGAAGAGGTGCAAGATCGATCTAAAAATCATCTTGATCCGATGAGCAAAACATTTATTTTGAATTTATTTTTAATACTTTCAAAATATGTGCAAGTCGGCCTTAAGGTTTTACACCCCCAGCAAATGTGTCACACACCCTCAGTGATTGATATAAATAGAGTCAACGTTGGAGGACATTTCACTCATCTCATCCTCACACATCATCTCTCCTCTTCTGATTGGTTCGAGCTCCTTGGAGGTAATTTTCGGTTCACACGTGGGAAAAAGAAGGGCAGAAATTTTCTTCATAATGGGGTTTGACAAGCTTCAGCATGGTGGAGAACACTGGTCTGGAGACTTCAATTTATGCGTCCATGCATTTGCTTTGAGTAGACACGCAGTTGGCAGTCAGCTATGTTGACTTTTACTTGATGTTGTTTTGCGTTGACTTTTATGTGCAGCATTGACTTTTTGGGGTTTACTTTGAGTTGACCATGTGGTTGTTTTGAGGGTTGTTGTGACACATGCTAGGTTGGCTGACCAAGGAGACTTTGTTGGTTGAAGCATCCTGTTGACCGCCGTAACGCACCAACACATTTATCTATTTTTGGTTTGTCTTCTGTTGATCTACTGGTATGTTCTATCAGCATTTTACTTGATTGTTTATGTGATTGTTGTAGTGAAAGTAAAGTTGCATCAAGCATAAAACATTTACATAAATTTACATAACACTATTTCGAGGTCAAAGCCCTAAATTTGGAATGGAAACCCCATATGAAGTCTCATTGTGCCCTTGATAAACAAGATTGTTTCACTTAGATGCACTAATTAATTATTGTACCTGAAGGTGAGGAGGCGCGGGACATTATATGTAATTGGCAGGTGGTTTCGTCATGGGTTAGGAAACTTAATTGGGGCCCAAGTCAACCAGAGGATCATATTGACACCATAGGGGATGCGTTGAGAGCCATGGGACTCCCATCATGTGTAGAGCATCCTTTCCAACATGGGCACCCTTAGCACCTTCAGCAGTTTGTTTATTACCCCACATTATTTGTGAGATGATGCACTTGGATCAGTGTGGCCAATTGTCATACCATTATGGAGTGGCAGTTGATTCGAGGCCCAAAGGAGGTTTGTCTCATCGTCGAGACATGGGAGGGCAGGCACCATCATCAGAGCCCTCATTTAGAGCATTATACAAGCTATTCTATCATCAGGAGACCCATGAGACCAACATTCTTGCCCCAAACCCACTTTGGGGCCCCACATGCTAACTTGCATGGAAAATTAGGGGTCATCCCCATAGTATTAAAAATCGGAACCGGTGACCAAACCGGTGGACCTAATGAACCGGTAATCGGACCGGAATCGGTCTAACTGGTACTAGTCAGGTCCAAACGAACCGGTTTTTAAAAAAATACATTAAATAAGTATTTTTTAATATAAACCAAAAAAAAAAACTATTTTTAAGATTTGCAACCATGATTCCAAGCCATTAGAGACAAAATATGCAAAGTTTGCTCATTTATATACCATGCAAAGGTGAATATATCAAAATGGCACCGAGTGCAATACATATCACTGAAAAATACATAAGTAATGAGGCTCCAAATGGCCCATAAAGTCAAAAAACAATGCTACAAGCTATGAGGCCATTGGCCTAATACAAGATTACACATGAATCATGATCAATCATCAAATTCATCACCACTACTAGACACAGGATCAACATCGGCAGTTGCATAGACATCATCTGGATCAGAGTCTAAGGATGCCTCAACCTCATCTGCAAACTCAATACCACTACCACCAATAACAATAGAAGTGGACCTAATGGAAGCACGAGTTACTCGAGCTGCATGACTATTGCCTTCCATTGGTTGTTTGCCTTTCCTTGATGCAGCTACCAATCCTGGGTCTCTGTCTGAAGGCGCCACCAAATCTGCTTCAAGTTCATCTCCTGCTAATGCTACATCAAAATCAAATCTGCCTCAAACACTGGATCTTCAGTCTCCTCCACCCATTCTAATGTTGGATCAATATCGTCAAACACAATGGGATCTAGATTAGGTGTTTTGTTCATCGGTTGGTTTCACCTCAAGCGAAGGTTGTATTGCACAAACACAAGATCATTTAACCGTTTTCGTTCCAAAAGGTTTCTCTTCTTTGTGTGTATGCACTCAAAAACAGACCAATTGTGCTCACAACCTGAAGCACTACAAGTTTGGCTGAGGATTCTAATTGCAAACTTTTGCAATTGAGGACATTGGCTGCCAAATGACTCCCATCAATGTGCTACAAATAAAAAGACATTAATTAGTAACATAGTTCATTTCATTATTTATTTACAAACAATTTAACTTGAAAAGAAAAACAAATTGGAATTGCTTATCTGGTTGATCCACATCTCTTGCCATTTTCGTCGAGTTTTTTCCTAAGGTACCAGCTGCCATACTAAATAGAGTAAGTTGTTTATGTGTTTCCAAAAGGTCTCCATGGATAGGGACCATGCGCTCCAAGCAATCAATCTATCCAGATCTGACCTCCCCATCCTGCTGATCTCCTAGCCAAGCTTTATAATGATACTTTGGGTTCAAAAAATACCCAGCTGCATGTATAGGACGATGGAGTTGATTGTTCCATCTGTCATCAATGATCTCCCATATACGGCCCTATTTAACTAACCTGTCCCTGTAAACTGCCCGTATTTGCTCCTTTGCCTGATCCATAGCCTCATAAATGTATCCCATTGCCATCTTTTCCCCATCCACCATCCTTAGCACCTTAACAAGAGACTCGGTAATTTTTACAAGCTCTAAAGACCTTCTCCAAAAATAATTGTCAAAGACTTTCTTTTTGGTGTCTTTTCCATCTTGTCTACGAGCCCACCGAGATTCAGTCCAATCATCAGAAGAAAACATTTTTTGCAGGACATTGCAATATGAGGAAGTGAGTTGCAAATCTCGTAATTGCAGGCCTAACAAGCTCTTTGCCCCCAGTGTTTTTCCTCATTAGGCTCAATACCCATGAGTGGTTGTAAATGTATTTTGCAATGCACTTGCCATGCTCTACAGTGTTTTTTACCCACTCCACTTTGCCTATGTCCTCAAGCATGAGGTCTATGCAATGTGTAGCACATGGAATCCAAAATATGGTCCTATACTTGGACTCAAGCATATTTCCAACAAGAACATAGTTTGAGGCATTATCTGTGATGACCTACACAGCATTCTGCTCCCCCACTTCCTGAATAATCTCATCCAAAAGCTCAAATAGAAGGGTTGCATCCTTCACCATATCAGATGCATCAACTGATCTCAAAAACATAGTTCCTTGAGGGCAAGAAACAAGGAAGTTAATGATAGTGTGGTTCTTTCCATCAGTCCATCCATCTAACATGATGGAACAACCTGTTTTGGGCCATGACTCTCTATAGTCAGCCAAATATTCATCAATGGAACAAATCTCTTTTTGCAAAAGAGATCCCCTCAAGTCATGCACAGTAGGGCTTTTGAAGCCCTTTCCTGTAGCTAAAACAGAGTCCCACATAGCTTGGTAATACTAATAAGGTGAGTGAGCAGCATTAAATGGGATATCTGCATCATACCACCATCTAGCAATATACTGATAAGAAGTTTCTTTGCATTGTTTTTTCCAATGTTGATCCAAAGTGGGTTGATGACTTGGCTGGGAGGAAGTGGCTATGGGATTAGCAGTGGATGAGAAATAACTCTAGATGTTGGGTCTCTTTATTGGTTTTGATTTTTGGCCAACAAGAGGAACATAGTGAAAGGGGTCATTGGTGGAAGGGATAGAAGTGGAGTCTTGAATCTCATAATCATCGGAGCCACTCTGTCTCAGGGTTTCTATTAGTTCCATCTTCCTTGCAGTTTCATCTTGGATGGCCTTCTCCCTAGCCTTAGTCTCCTCAAATTTTTCAAACTTGGCAAGGTATCTACCCTAACAAGACCTATCACTTCATTAGGTGCATCACATGGCTTTACTTGGCCTCTTATCCCAGCCAAGTGTTGTTTCAATCTAAGAACACCGCCACCTCCAATAGGTTTTTCACAAAATTTGCTTATCATCTTTCCATCAACCACATCACAATGGGCCCATGCACTGTCCTTGGATTTTGGAGCCATCTTGACTTGAAATAATTGAAATTTGGAAATAACTCTACCATTTAAAAAAATTTGCAGACCAGATAAATGGACAACCAAGGCTAAATTTACAAAACAAAATGCACATTTAAACATACAAAATTTGATAGCATAGGACTAGAGATTTGATAGCAATAGCATAGCCAAAACATGAGAAAATAAATACATAAACAACAATGAAATGATTTCAAGTGAAAATCCTTACCTGGCAATGCAAACTAGCTTCCTTAGCCTCCTATTGATAATGCCAACTCTACTGACAGCTCCAAACTATCTCCAAAATAGCTCCAACTCCAACTCCAAGCCTCCAAGATCACTACTCCAGCAAACACCCAACACTCCCCAAGCTCTCAATCAAACTCACAAAAGCTGCAAATGAGATGGTGTGAGACAAATGAGAGGCTGCCCCTGCTTATAAAGGATTGGGGAGGGTGTTTTTGGAGGGAAACGACCCTCCCCTTCCCTTCAAATCAACCATAAACCGCCATTATGTCCGTGCATGGGTCCCAACAGGTGGTTAGCAGCTGACCAATCGGTTAAGGACGGAACCGGTTGGTTTATCCATAAATTGGCCAGTCAGCACCGGTTTGACTGGGATTTCATGCAAAGTGGAGTGTTAAACAAGGTTTTTGACCGGTTTTGACTGGTTAGGGGTATGAGCAGTCGATTTGACCCGACCGGTTTTTAATACTATGGGGAAAACATTGAACATTAACCCGAATCTTTTGACATCCCAGACCGAACAGCTCCTGAAAGTCCTTTGATACCATAAGAAAGCCTTCGCCTTGGACTATACAGATATGAAGGGGATCCCTGCCGATTTATGCACTCATCATATATACATTAAAGAAGATTGTCGACCTGTGAGACAACCCCAGAGAAGAATGAACCTTGCCTTAGAGAACATTGTCAAAGACGAGCTTCAAAAGTTACTGGATGTAGGATTTATTTACCCCATCTCAGACAGTCAATGGGTGTCCCTGTTGGTTATTGTTCCTAAAAAGAATGGTAAGTGGTGGATCCGTGTGGACTACAGGGAAGTAAATAAAGCAACCCAAAAGGATCATTTCCCTTTGCCATTTATCGACCAAGTCCTAGATACTTTAGCCGGGAAGAAGTTCTTCTCCTTCCTGGATGAGTTTAGTGGGTATAATCAGATCCAAATAGCCCTTGGGGATCAAGATAAAACTACCTTCACATGCCCTTGGGGAACTTTTTCATGTCGAGTCCTCCCATTTGGTCTTTGTAATGCGCTTGCAACATTTCAGAGGGAAATATTGGGAATTTTTTCTGATCTAGTTGATGACTGTCGAGATTTATATGGACGACTTTACTCCATACGGGGACTCATTTGAAGAAGGAATGGCAAACTTAGAAAAGGTACTCAAAAGATGCAAACAGACCCATGTTTCTCTAAGTACAATCAAATGTCACATGATGAGGGAAGAGGGAATAGTTCTGGGACACTTGCTCTCAGCCGCTAGAATTTGAGTTGATCCTGCCAAGGTAGAGGTAATATTACATTTTCCTGTACCTAAGACACCCACACAGGTATGTAATTTTATTGGTTGCGCTGGCTATTATAGACGTTTTATAGAAAATTTCTCTAAAATAGCATCTCCACTCTTTCAGCCATTAACTAAAGATGCAGAATTTTTGTGGACAAATGACTGTGAAGTGGCTTTTGCAAAGATCAAGGAACTAGTCTGTTAAGCTCCAATCTTACAAGGTCCTGACTGGGCACTCCCATTCCATATCCATATTGATGCCTCTCAGACAACAGTTGGGGCAGTTTTGGGACAACAGGAGGATAAGAAGCCATATGCAGTTTATTATGTCAGCAAGAATTTGACTCCTGCCGAATTAAAGAATTCCTGGTTATTATTGATGCTATCAATAAATTTCGGCATTACATTACTGGATATCCTACTTTTGTGCATACTGATCACGCAACAATCAGGTACTTGATGAATAAACCTATCACCCCTGGTCTTATTCCAAGGTGGTTCTTGTTAATTCAAGAATTTGACATTACTATAGTAGACAAACCAAGGAAGAATAATGTAGTTGTTGGTTTTCTGTCTAGACTGGATACTAGTGATGAAGGCACACCCATAGAAGATAGTTTTTCGGATGAACACCTTTTTGCAATTTCTACTAATACTCCTTGGTATGCATATATTGCTAATTATCTTGCTACAGGGAAGGTGCCTCGTCATTTGTCATACAGGGAATAGCGGAAGATTATTCATCATAGTGCCCGTTATTCTTGGATAGCAGGATACCTTTTTCATATAGAGCTCAACTGGCAAATCCGACGTTGTGTAGGAGAGGATGACATCTTATGATGTCCTGTAGGTTACTCATGATGGCCCTTGCGAAGGACACTTTGCAAATAAACAGACAGGTCATAAGGTGTTACAAATGGGATACTACTGGCCCTCCATCTTCCAGGATGCAAGAAACTATGTCCGAAGGTGTGATAGTTGCCAATGGATGAAATGTCGTTACAACCCCAGGCAGTCCTTGAGCCTTTTGAAAAATGTGTTATTGATTTTGTTGGCCCTTTTAACCCATCTTCACATCAAAAAGTTCATATTTTGATCTGCACGGATTATGTAAGAAAGTGGGTGGAGGCTAACGCTGTTGTAAAAGCAATAGAACAGGATGTTTTGGACTTTCTATTTAATGAGATTTTTGCTCGATATGGTGCTCCAAGAGAGACCGTTTCAGATGGAGGAGCACAATTCACATCACATATGATAGAAAGGCTTATGAAAAAGTATGGAATCAAGCATAGGGTGACATCTCCATACCATCCTCAGGTAAATGGTCAAGTGGAAAGCACGAACAAGGTATTAGAAAATATTCTCACAAAGATTGTGGCAAGACATCGCCGAGATTGGGCTGAAAAACTTCTTGAAGCTCTCTAGGCATACAGAACAACATGGCAGAATACAAAGGGGTTTTCACCATTTGAGTTGGTTTAAGGAAAATCCCCATTGTTTCCAGTAGAATTTGAGATCAACACGCTCAGAACGGCTCTTGAAGTAGGACTAGATCTGTCAGAAGCCCAGAAACATCGACTGGAACAGCGAAATGAGCTAGATGAAATTCATTTAATGGTTGTCCAGAAAACTGCTACAATCCAGCAGCAGAGAACAAAATGGCATGATAAATTTATCAAGAATAAGGTGTTTCAAAGAGGGGATTGGGCATTACTCTATGATTTCTGCTTTAAGGATTTTAAAGGAAAACTTTGCTCTCATTGGATGGGACCTTATGAAGTCGATGCGGTGTTTGATAATGGAACTGTCAGACTTGTCACATTGACGATACACATGCCTCTTTTATAGTAAATGGACATCATCTTAGATTGTATCACTGCCTAGCTTCTAAGGATGCCTTCATCAAACATCTCTCTAATAAATTTTGTTTGAAGGTTATTAGTGCAAAGAGCTCCTCTTCTACATCCTCTAATTGATCCCAAAAAAATAATAATAATAATAATAACCTATATAAATAAAATATTGTTACTAAATTGTTTTGTTGCAGGTACTACTACTGGTGTGCAATTCTGCGGAGATCGAAATTTTTCTAAGTACCCGGTGTTGTTACTCTGATGCTATTACTCCTCTGGGTGGTGAAAATTCTTCCAAGTACCCAGTGTTGTTACTCCTTCAGTGCTTCGATGATGTTACTCCTCTGGGTTGTGAAAATTTTCTAAGTATCTAGTGTTGTTATTACTTCGGTGTTGTTACTCCTCTGGTGTTGTTACTCCATAAAATTTTCGAAGTACTCGGTGTTGTTATTCTTTTGATGTTGTTACTCCTCCGATGTTGCTACTCCGTAAAATTTTCTAAGTACTCGGTGTTGTTACTCCTCGGATGTTGTTACTCCTCTGGTGCTGCTACTCCTCTGGTGCTGCTACTCTGTAAAATTTTCTAAGTACTTGTTGTTGTTACTCCTTCAGTGTTGTTACTCCTCTGGTGTTGTTACTCCATCAAAGCAGTTACCCCTCCGAGGCTAGTACTCCGCGGATAAAATTTTCCAAGTACCTGCTGTTGTTACTCCTTTAGTGTTGTTACGCCTCCGGTGCTGTTACTCCATCAAAGCAGTTACTCCTCCGAGGCTGGTACTCCTTGGAGGTAAGTCGCCAGGTCGGATTTGATTAAAGCTTACTTTGACATGACATTGACATGATCGTGGATAGTCATCTACTAGTTGGGGGGAGGTATTGTCATAACTGAAACGACGGCATAATCAAACCATAATAATGATTTGCTGATGTCATCATCAGAACCTGTGCTAATACGTACACCCCACGATTCTTACCCCATTCCGCACAATTATTAATATGTATTGGGACTTGAGATAAGTATGTTTATGTTAATTAACAGTCCTTTCCAATTCTGCGGAATAATTACCATAATCCACCATGATTTTTTCCCATTTTCCAAAAAATTACCTTCTGTATTTTACTATTATCGCATTTCATTTTCTAGCATTCTGTTACCACAAGGATTATCTACCGATACTCTTCCCCAGCGGTCCTTTGCTACTCCAAAGTGTTGTTAATGGGTGGACTAGTTGTGAGACATGAACTAGAGAATACAACTCTGGCTCACAGCAATGCGGATGTATGGAAAATCTTTTTAGATGCAAGTTGGGATGTGTACTTTGACAGGTTGCAAGGATTCGACGAAACTATCACAGCCTAATTCGCATTGAACTTGGAGGGAAATCACTCCAGAGTGCAAGGTTTGGATATTTCTCGGAAGTCCTCTTTGCCAGAATGCCTAGAATTGTTTTTACAGGCCGAAAAAATAGCAATTCAGAAGGGAAGGGGATATGATCGTAAGTCCCTACCATATCCATGGGGCGAGGTGGCATATTTTGTGATAAGGTATATAACCTGTGAAGGGCGACTTGCTACTCTATTTAAATACCACTTCAAGCTTTTAGCGCACCTTCAGTTTCGACAGACACAAATCAATTCGTTGGATATGCCTTTCTTCCTATGGAAAAGTCTCCAACTGATGGCACAATCTGCCTGCCGCTCCCGACATGCATTAGCGGTCCTCACAAATAATGGGTTGGTCTGGTTATTGATAATGCATGCGTTGGCTCAAATCCTTGTGCCCTAGTCACAATTCGTTGAATTATTAGAAGTAGAACTTGAGGATGTGATATCTGCAAGGGAGGGGGACAAAGCAGAAGAAATGGAGGTAGAGGAGGCCTCAGTCGATGTTGTCACACAAGAACCAGCATCGCCTGTTGGTTCATTAGGGGCAGAAGCAATGGAAACGGAAGAAACCACAGTCGATGTTGTCACACAAGAAACAGCATCGCCTGTTGGTTCATTAGGGACGGAAGCAATGGAAACGGAAGAAGTCATAGTCGATACTGTTCCACAAGAACCAACATCGTTTGTCAAGTCCAGTGGGTATAAAAGTAATGGAGATGGAAAATGAAGTCGATGTTGTTCCACAAGAACCAACGTCGACTGACAATGCACAAAGAGGATCGTCACTAGTCAGGGGATTGATAAGTGGTGTTGTCACACAAGAACCAGCACCACTAGCTCAAAAGAATCATGAATTTGTAGAAGGAACAGGTCTTGCAGTCGACACTGCTCCACAAGAACCAGTGTCGACTACTGGACAAGGAGATAATGTGGAAGAAATCTTGGTTCAATCAGTGAACGAGGATGAGAAGAAAGAACCTGAAGCAACAGGCATAGTTGGGACGGAAATTGAAGAAGATGTTCCTCATTCCCCGTTTCCTGCAACTTTACCAAAAGGGGCAAAGAAATTTCGTTCCCCTCGTCATTTGGTGGAACAAAGAGCTATTCCCCCAATTTCAGAATTTGTTGGAACGATTTTGGATATAATGGCTGGTACACTCACTCAGGAGCCAGTGCTCACCAATACATAGACAGAGAAAACCAGAAGTGTAAAGGTCGGCACTGAGATACAAGAACCTGTGTCGACTGAAGATCGGGTGGAAGAAATAATGGTCGATGCCACTCCTTCAGGGCCACCAGAAGAAACTAATCTTGTTGAAACTGACCCGCAAGGGTCGAAAACAATTCATGGACCATTAGGAGATGGCCTTGCGACTAAACAGATGCAAGGGAAGGATGTCGAGGGCGCTGCACAACTGACTGCAGGAATTCTTGAGCCAAAAAGGGGAAATGAAGAGGTTTCTCCCCAAATGGAGGAACAAATCAAAGAAGTTAGGGTAAAGGAGGAGTTGGTCGACACGTTTGTTGAAAATAATCCACCAAATCCCGAACCAGCTACAGGACCAGCAAAAGAAGTCGTTGTCAAACAAGAAATCATAGAACAATGTGCAAAAAGGAGACCCCCTCTTAAAGAAAGGTACCAGCTTCAATTTAATGAAGCCATGCAATTAAATATAGAAAATCGCAAATTAAGAAAGAGGGTATTGCGCTTACAGAAGAAAACAAGGAGATACAGGAAAAAGACTACAAGATCCAGGACCAAGGTCGTCTCGTAGGCAGTGCAAACAGAGGATATTCCTACAACTTTTGCCACTGCACAAATCAAGCGTATTGAGTATCTATTTGAAGCCCCATAATTCTTTTTAGTCGCTGAAATTCAGAAATGGTAGGCTGTTGCGTCCTGTCTCCAGCAGGGTACAATCACTTTGAGGGCCCACAAGGAAGAAGTAAAGAGAATTCGCGAACAATCTGCAGAGACCATCACTGGTTATATAGACCAGAAGGATAGAGAGAAGCAAAAGCGGGAGAAACAGCAGAAGAAGATCGAGAACTTGGAAGAGCAAGTGTGAGTATTGAAGGCTGATAAAGAAGAAATGGTTACCTTGGCACAGCAAGTAATGGCTTGTCGACCTCCTGCTCATAGCTATGCTTTGTTTCTTCACGAGCAATATCTTTTCTTCTGTCTGGAAAGCATTCATCATGAGGTCAGTCACGAGATAGAAGACCCTATACAGTTTTTGTGCATCTTAAGAATTCATGATGTCTTGAATCAACACTTGATGTGCGAACTGTTTATGCACAACTACTTCTTGAGTAATGATCAGACATTTAATCCAATCCCGTTTGTGGGAGATGTTCAATTGAGAGCCTTTACTTCCTACACAATCAATTAGGTTAAATGGAAGGCTTTTGACACATTTGAAGAAAATCAAGCCACGAAGCCACTAGTCCTTCGGAGGGAAAATGATCAGTTTGTGCATATTTATAATAAGCACGCCACCTTTTTAAAGCTTGAGGGACATAAAGCACAGATGTTGGCAACACAAAAATGGTGCACTAATTTGTGTACAAAACAGGTGGTCACCTTTCAAGATGAGGCTCGGGACAGCTGCCAGATGGATGTTGTCGTCGTCAGCTGTCAGAATTCGGGAACCTTTTGGGGCCCCTTACTTTGCACGCGCATTAGAAAGGTTGCCATGTTATATTGCCTGCTTACACACTTGTGGGGTCTAGTGGATGGGTTTAAGGTTCCAGTTTCCCATCGTCTGGCTGCTAGCAGATCAGTACACTCCAGCTTACAATGTGAGCAATGATTAGTGGAAGGAAGTTCTTATGACAGAAGGGTATAAACCTCCAAGAACAGAAATGCCTAGGAAATATGACATTGCTCAGCTTCACACTGATCACAGCCGCTCTAACCCAGACTTGCGTAGGCAACGAGCTACATGAGGACATGCAAAAAGACTAGTTGGGGGGAGATGTTGGGAGCTAAACTTGCACATCTTTTCCTTCCATTTTATCCTATTTCCCTTCTCCATTTGTACCATTAACATTCAATTTATGTCCTAAAGTGCACAGGTATACCCCTTGTCATGTCTTTATGGATTATTTAGTCAATGACGCATAGTCATGCAAATTATTACCAAAAGCGGCTTTGCTAATTTCATTATTCTTGCAAATTCGGAGGTTGGATGACCAAGTTCGCAATTCCAGGGAAAGTTATCGAGCTAGTAGCGCTATCTTGGGACAGCGTTGCAACGGTGGAACAACTTAAGATCCATTCCTCTGTTATCTTTTGCATTTGGTTTTGTCTATCATAACCACTATGTAAATGTAGGCAATAGTTGTCGTAATTTCATGAACTATTATTGTAATCATTTGTATAAGAGAGGTTACGAATCTGTGAATCGGGGGTTGGCTAATGAGAGAATTGAGAATTTGTAACAGGACTTTTTGTTCAAGTTAATGCAATTCGTCTTTCTAATTCCTTCAAGAGTTTGTGATTATACCACAGCCCTGATCAAGGAGTTGGGCTTGCTCTCCTGACTAGGTGTTGTCTAGTTTATGTGTATCGTATCTTTCTTTATTTGATGTGATAGTTAATGTGATTGTTGTAATTCTTATTTGTTGTGGATTTAGTCGTTATTTTATAATTGATTGTTGCTATCATTTCATTGTTGTTACAGTGGTTTGTTGTTTTACATAGCTTATCGAATTCGCGATTGATACAGTATTGTGTAATTGTCATCTACATATATTTTGCATGTTAGCCTTGCAATAACCAAACGCATCCCAGATTGATAATTAATGTGGGAAAGGGTTGAATAATATCATTCACACTTGGACACCAACATAGACGTATTTTGGTTCACTTCTTCACAAATCAACACCAAACAACTCTTCAAGAAAAGCAACCCTCTATGTCATCCTGTACCTTCGGCTCTTGCAATCATACTGGTAAAATTTGGTCCTGTAATTCTTCTTGGCATACTTCTTCTTTCATTCTCTTTTATAAGTAGCTCTTCCTTTCTGCCTCTACGAACTTCCTTTCTCAGATTGAATAGATTACTGTTAGTCTTATTTTCACAAGGTCGAATACTCCTTTATATATCATCTTCTTGTAAGGTGGACATGTCTCTTCATGAGGCCGACTAGACAATTGAG
The DNA here is from genome assembly GCA_034641835.2 of Pinus albicaulis. Taxonomy (NCBI): domain Eukaryota; kingdom Viridiplantae; phylum Streptophyta; class Pinopsida; order Pinales; family Pinaceae; genus Pinus; species Pinus albicaulis. The sequence goes on from CM076574.1 coordinate 576,441,068, forward strand.
GAGGCCAACTTGATGGAGGAGAAACAAGACCTAACTTTTTGATATAAAAATATTTTCTTTCTTTGGCATAATGAGCCAAGAAGGGTCTTTATAATGATTTTGACTTTGATTTAGTACAAAAATCCTAGAGCACACAACGGGTGCTTTGACCTATAGACCAATGACCAAATCATGAAACCCAAGCTTTAATAAGTCAATTTTCTTTTACAATAAAAAATTGTTTTTCTTTCTTTTGACAAATACAATTATGAAGAACACCACTAGTTACATTCTTCAACACTCCCTCTTAACTAAGGAGGTATTCATAATATATATACATATATATAGATATATAGATATATATATAGGTACAAGGATGAACTCAAAGTGATATGCTCTACAAAGAGTCATGGCATACGCAATGCTAAAGATTAGATACTTGACCAAGGTATCTAACCAGTTGGGACTAAGGTGTATTCCAAGCTTTAGCAACTATAGGTACCATCAAGCTTCAGCTCTAACACCAACCCATGGATCTAGGTATCGTATCCAAGGTTGGAGCTCCACAAGACCAATGATGCCCTCCCTACTTCAGGATCTAGACATCATCACAAGTCGACCAGATGTCCTCTTAAGCATCTTGTCACCCCAAGATGCTTTCAAAAATGTTCAACCTTCTTACGGAAAGATTTGTACAATCACAACCCCAATTAGTAACAAACTTTCAAAAATATAAAAGTTAGCACAAACCTTCGAGGTCCTCAATCATTATAATGTTGCTTATATCATCATCATATTACCCAAACACATCTTGTCAGAAGCTTTCTTCTTTAAATTCTTCAGCAGCACCAAACTCACCTTCAACATTTCTTCGAAAACATATTAATCACGAATAACTTGTCTGTATTGCTTTAGTTATTCTCTGATCTCAATCATTCTTATGGTCTTCATGTTATCAACTAAGGAGGAGAAATTAAGCTCCCTCTCAACTCAAGTCCATCAACATCTTTATTCTTTCAGCCATATAGGCTCTTTCTTTTGAATTATCATATTATCGGAGAACTTCAACCTTCCTAAATATCATTCCTTCAATCCTCACTTGGCAATAAGGCCATCAGCAATTTATATTTCAAGATTCTCACAGCTCCCTCTTTCTATCACGCTCAATCATCATTATCGAGTCATCAACAAGTGTGAGGTAGGTAAGCATCTTCAACACCTTGAAGACTATGTACATGCAAGTCTTCAACAACAAGTTCAACCAAGTACAAATATATAGGAGCATGAAGTTTTATCAAGATAGGATTAGTATGTCATTATAATGGAAGCATCAAAACAATCAAGCTTTAGATATCCAAAACCTAACCCTAGATAGGTCTATAATCAACAAAGGTTACATCTTTCATACCCTAGATTTCCAGCTATGATAGGGGTTTTGTCACGAACCCTAGATTCCCTCTTTAAGATTTAAGAGTTAGATGTCAACTACTATATCTAGTTAGCATTTCAATCATAATAAAATCATTTTTATATCTAGGGTTTTACGATCATGCCCTAGAATTGATCAGATTGTGGAGTTAGATGAAACTCAAAGAAAAGCTTTCGATAATATGTCTAAAAGTCAATCTAATGTTAAGAAAAGTTTTGATAAGTCTTCTCAAGTTAGATCTTCGCAAGTTGGAGATATGGTGCTACTTTGGGATCACAGAAATGAGAAACCAAGAAACCACAAGAAATTTGACAATTTGTGGCTGGGACCTTACATTATCAGAGGCATCGTCGAACCAAATTCATTTCACTTGAGCACATTGGATGGTGAACCACTTGACTTACCTGTGAATTGCCAACTACTCCAGTTGTTCTTCAAAGATGACATTTGATGCCATTGGGCATCTTCTGTATTGTATTTCTAACCTTACTCGTTATTTATTTTTGTTGTTAAAGTAGTTTTTATTTCATTATTCTATTTCATAGATTAAATTTTATTTTCATTTCTTGTTAGTAGAGCTTCTATTTCATTTGCTTAATGTTATATGATGATTTTTGGATTATATTTGGATGGACGCTACTTATATGAATTTGTGTGTTGCTTGAGTGCAGATTATGGATTCTCACATTCCTTCGGTGAAGCAACATGTCCCCAAGTAGAGCAAGATGTTGACCACTCTGTGTCAAGTACCCTATAGAAGTATACCCTTTTTTCGGAAGATCATTCAGGATTCATGTAAATTTTTGTAGATGTTCTATGCTTGATGCAATTTTACTTTTATAACAGCAATCACATAAATAGTTAAGTAAAATGCTGATAGAACATACCAGTGGATCTATAGAAGACAAACCAGAAACAGGAGAATGTGTTGGTGCGTTACGGCGATCAGCAGGATGCTTCAACCAGCAAAGTCTTCTTGGTCGGCCAACCCAAAATGTGTCACAACAGTCCTCAAATCAATTATCCAGTCAACTCAAAGTTAACCCCAAAAAAGTCAACGCAGTCCAGAAAAAGTCAACGCAGGGCAGCACCAAGAAAGTCAACGCAGCTCCAACTTCGGTCAACTATTTGACCTCGATTTTTGTGCCAATGAGTCGTCCTACAAAAATCAAACTCCCCACAAAATTTCAGCTCAAACGGACCATGCGTTGACCAAAGTCAACGCTGGTCAAACTTGCCCAGAAACCCTAACTGCAGAAAATTTGTTGCGGTAAGTTTCTTCCTTTAGCTGCAGTAGATTTCGTCCTTCTTCTCACGTGGGAGATGAAACTGCTTCTCAAATGCTTGTAGATAATGAGAAGTGTGTGGATGAGATGAGTGAAAAGCTCTCCAACGTTGACTGTATTTATATCCATCATTGAGGTGTGTGACACCTCTGTTGGGGGTGTAAAACCTTAAGGCCGACCTGCACTTAAATTTATTATAAATAATAAATTCAAAATAAATGTTCTGCTCATCAGATTAAAATCAATTTTATGTCGATTTTACACCTCTCCGAAAGAGGAATCCAATACAAATATTGGAATCTTCATCTGAGCATCACAAGATGGAGTTTGGACCTAGTTGTCCAAATTTAACACTCCCTCTCAACTAGGGAGAACTCCATCCACCAGTGCAATCAAACATCGTGCGTCATCCCGTTGTAACTTGCTTTGCTGGCCTCTTTATTTCAGAACAGAAGTGGGTCAGTCACAAAGACATCATCCCCCGTCTGACAAATTCAGCCCAGAGGTCCGAAACCTCTATCAGACTCACAAAGAGTCTCCAACCAACCCGAAGTTGGTTCATCTGACCCGAAGTCAGGCGGAGGTCCGAGACCTCACTAGACTTGATCCCAGATCAAGTGGTTGGATCGTGCCATCCTAGATAGAGAGTACGGCAATCTCTGATGCGTCCATCAGTCTTTGCTACTGGTCTCTAGCTTTTCCCATCTCATTGGCCAAATGAGAGGTACTTCCCATGAGCCCTAAACTCAATGGGTAGGATGCATACGGGGCACAAATAATGAGAGGTGAGCCAACTCAATAATCACAACGGTGGGGTCCAAGCACACCAACAAGGTTTGGCAAGCCTAGCCTTGTGGTTGCTCATAGCTCCGAGAAGCTGTCCCCAAAGCCCCCCCAGAGCTCCTCAAGCTCATCGTCCAACAGGACCCACATCATAGGGTCGTTCCACGATACCAAGTCTCCCACGGAAGGTTGGGAACTTGACCTTCCCCAGGGGCTTAGTGAGAATATCCGCGACCTGCTCATCAGTTCCTATATGATCGAGCCTTACGGCGCCTCGCTGTACCATATCCCGGATGAAATGGTACCTGATATCAATATGCTTGGATCAGTCGTGGAACACAGGATTCTCGGTCAAGCAAATCCCACTCTGGTTATCACAGAGTATCACGGTGGTATCTAGCACATGTCCAAATAGCTCACTAAAGAGCTTTCGCAACCAAACTGCTTCACAACAAGCCATACTTGCTGCAATGTATTCGGCCTCTACGGTGCTCAAAGCCACCGACTTCTGCTTCCTGCTCATCCATGAAATCGAAGCAGAACCAAGATTGAAGCAGCATCCCGATGTGCTCTTACGATCCACCACACTGCCAGCCCAATCGGCATCAGTATATCCAAGGAGTGTCACGCTCCCGGCAGTGTATCTCAGCCCATGGTTTATCGTGCCCCGAAGATATCTCAGAAGATTCTTGGCACCAACCCAGTGAAAGTGATGAGGCTCAACCATCTGTTGACTCAAAGTGTTCACTGCAAAACATATATCTGTTCGGGTGTTCACTAAGAACATCAAAGCTCCTATGAGTTGACGATACTCAGTAGGATTGGCCAAGATAGGCCCAGCAGCGCTGCCACTCAACTTCTTAAAGTTGAGTTCCATCGGTGTCGACACGGACTTACAGTCCACCATACCAAATCTTTCCAAAAGCTTCACAATGTATTTTCCTTGAGAAAGGAAAATCTCTCCAGGTCTCTGCCAGACCTCCAGGCCTAGGAAGTAGTGCATCAATCCTAGGTCCTTCATCTCGAACTCGGCAGCGAGCTCCCTCTTACATTGATGAATGAGAGGGTCAGCACCTGTCAGGAAGAGGTCATCCACATATAGCACTAGAATGAGAGGCTTCCCCTGCACAACCTTGAAGTAAAGGTTCGGATCAGCATTACTTCGAGTGAAGCCCGGCTTCATCAAGTAGCTATCCATCCTCTCGTACCAAGCTCTGGGTGCTTGCTTTAACCCATAGAGGGCTTTATTCAATCTGCAGACATGAGTGTCTCGATCCTGAACTTCAAATCCCAGAGGTTGTTCTACATACACCTCTTCCTTTATTGCACCATGCAGAAAAGCGGTCTTGACATCCATCTGATGAAGACTCCATCCTTGCGTAGCAACAAGGGCTATGATTGATCGAATGGTGGTATATCGTGCCACAGGTGCAAATATGTCATCATAGTCTATTCCTTCCTTTTGAGAGAAGCCACGGGCAACAAATCTTTCCTTGAACTTTTCAGCACTTCCATCAGATCCATGCTTGATCTTGTAGAGCCATTTCGCGGCGACAATTGATTTGTCCTTCGGTCTTGGAACCACATCCCAGACATCATTTTTCATTATGGACTCATATTCTTCGTGCATAGCATCCTTCCAGACTTGATGCTTTACGGCTTCCTCAAAAGATCCAGGTTCAAATTGTACAATAGTACTCATGGCAGCCAGATACCCTTGGTATCTACATGGCTTCTTGCTTTCTCGGAATGTCCCCCTCGGGGCAGCATGTCCCTCAGCATCTTCGAGAGTGTCCCTGAGCCATGATGGTCTCTTTCTCAGTGAAGGAGATGGATCGATTGGGTCCATTGGTCCTTCAACATCAGGCATTGTCTCATCCTGTGGTTCTTCTTGATTTCCAGGCCTTGCTTCATGATTTTCCTCAGATCTCGAAAGATCTACTACTTTCTTCAGGGAAGCATCTTCGTCAAAAGTGACATCATGGCATATCTCTACTTCCCTTTGACCAGGTACATAGACTCTATAGGCTTTAGAGGTTTCGCTGTAGCTCACAAACATTGCTTTCTTCCCAGAAGCATCCAACTTACTTCTCTTTTCTTTTGGCACGTGAAAATAAACAAGACATCCAAAAATTCTAAAATGTGAGACGTCAGGTTTCTTACCAGTGAAAACCTCTTCGAGAGTTTTGGAGTCCAAGGCGGAATGAGGGCATCGGTTTTGAATGTATACAGGAGTTTTCGCAGCTTCTCCCCACAAAAACTTTGGTAGACCCTGGTCACATAGCATGGCATGGGCAGCTTCCACAATGGTCCTGTTCTTTCGTTCAGCAACGCCATTCTGCTCAGGAGTATAGGCAGTAGTAGTCTCCCTCTTAATGCCAGCTTCTCTGCAAAAGTCCTTGAACTCATTTGACTCATATTTAGTGCCATTGTCGGTCCTCAAAATCTTGATCTTCTTCCCTGTCATATTTTCCACCAAGGCTTTGAAGGTACGGAACCACATGAAAGCCTCATCCTTCTTCTTCAAGAAGTATATCCAGGTTTTGCGGGAGAAGTCATTAGTGAATGTCATATAGTAAGAACATCCTCCCAGGGATGTTACGGGTAGCATACCAGATAGATCAGAATGGACTAGTTGCAAAATATCAGATGTCTTTGTGACACTTGAGGGGAAAGGTCCCCTTGTATGCTTTCCTTCGGCACAACCCTTACATACACCTTCATGATTATTTCCAAAATCGGGCATCCCTGTCACCACCTTCCTTGCTTCGGGAAGGGCCTTGTAATGAAGGTGTCCAAACCTTCGATGCCATAGTTCAGTTTGTCGGATAGTATCACATGTCATAGCTCCCAGTGGACTTCCTTCAACCTGGTAGAGTGTTCCAACTCTAAAACCAATCACGATAGCTTCCTTGAGATTCTTCTTCCACATGCGCACCTTTCCATCAGTGAATGCCACATTGAAGCCTTTGTCTTCGATGGCTGATATAGACACAAGGTTTTTCTTCAATTTGGTACATAGAGTACATCCTGCAAATGTAGGACTTGTCCTTGAGACAAGTGGAGGGTCACAGTCCCTGTCCCTTTCACGGGATATGTGGCATTATCTCCAAGGATAATTTCCAAATTAGTATCCTTCTCAACCATGTCAGAGAGTGCTTCCTTGAACCCAGTGATGTGTCTAGAGGCACCACTATCTATCAGCCAGACATCCATAGTGTCGGGCGGGGATGCAGCAGAGAGGGCAGATACAAGAATGTATTCATTTCTTTTATCAACAACATTTGACTCCTCATACCTGGAGTTTCTAGACCTTTTGAAAGGTTGATTGTTTCCGCCAAAGGGAGCCTTCCTCTTTCCTTTGGACCTGTCATTTCTTTGATTTCCATTTCTCCGATTGTTGTTGTTGTCACCACTATCGGGAGAATCCTTCTTGAAAGGACATTCTCTAGCATAGTGACCAGGCCTATGACAAGTGAAACACTTGCCCTTCTTTCCTTGGGCCCTTGCTCTTCCTTTGTTCTTAGGACCACCAGAGTTATTCTTTCTAGAATGAGCAGCGTAGGCAGCATTTTTGTCATTTTCGTATTCCTTCATTCTTGTCTCTTCTTGCATGCATCTTGACAGTAGCTCGTCAAAGTTAGGAATTGTACTATTATTGAGAATGGTAGTGTTGAATACTTGCCATTCATATGGGAGCCCTCCAAGTGCGGTGAGTATCATCTCACGATCGGCTATTGTCTCCCCAATAGCCAGCAGATTGTTACTGATCTCGGTCAATTTCAGAAAGTATGTTTGGACAGACTCATCCCTGCCTTTCTTTAGATTCTTCAATTGATTCTTGAAGAATAGCACTTGGTTTGCATTGTTTACTTTGAACATTTGTATCAGCTTATCATACATCTCCTTGGATGTGCCTAACTCAGATATGTAGGCAACCAGACTTTTATGTATGGATTCCCTAATCATTAGCTTTGCTTTGATCTCCCCCTTCTTATACTTGGTTTTAGTAGCAGCAGTAGCAGTGGATGGAGGTTCTTGTATCTTACCCAATACATAGTCCATGAGATCATGGTCTTCCAATTTGAGATCTAATATCATCTTCCAAGCATGGAAGTCATTCCTTCCAGTCAGCTTGTCATCCTCCTTGAAGCCATAACTTGTGGAACTCATTTTTCTCAGTTGGTGATCGCTATAAGTTAGGGCTTGTCTTCACCTCAGCTCTGATACCATGTAAATTTTTGTAGATTTTCTATGCTTGATGCAATTTTACTTTTATAACAGCAATCACATAAATAGTTAAGTAAAACGCTGATAGAACATACCAATGGATCTATAGAAGACAAACCAAAAACAGGAGAATGTGTTGGTGCGTTACGGCGATCAGCAAGATGCTTCAACCAGCAAAGTCTTCTTGGTCGGCCAACCCAAAATGTGTCACAACAGTCCTCAAATCAATTATCCAGTCAACCCCAGAAAAGTCAACGCAATCCAGAAAAAGTCAACGCAGGGCAGCAATAAGAAAGTCAACGCAGCTCCAACTTCGGTCAACTATTTGACCTCGATTTTTGTGCCAATGAGTACGGCCTACAAAAATCGAACTCTCCACAAAATTTCAGCTCAAACGGACCATGCGTTGACCAAAGTCAACGCTGGTCAAACTTGCCCAGAAACCCTAACTGCAGAAAATTTGCTGCGGTAAATTTCATCCTTTAGCTGCAGTAGATTTCGTCCTTCTTCTCACGTGGGAGATGAAATTGCTTCTCAAATGCTTGTAGATAATCAGAGGAGAAGATGTGTGATGAGATGAGTGAAAAGCTCTCCAACGTTGACTGTATTTATATCCATCATTGAGGTGTGTGACACATCTGTTGGGGGTGTAAAACCTTAAGGCCGACCTGCACTTAAATGTATTATAAATAATAAATTCAAAATAAATGTTCTGCTCATCAGATTAAAATCAATTTTATATCGATTTTACACCTCTCCGAAAGAGGAATCAAATACAAATATTGGAATCTTCATCTAAGCATCACAAGATGAAGTTTGGACCTAGTTGTCCAAATTTAACAATTCATCATCATCAGTTGACAGTTTGTCAAAGTTGTAAACCCATTCTGCAAGTTTGTAATGTAAATGATCTTAGTAAGACCATAAATATTCATCTTAGGAGGTTTTTCATCTCACTGATTCATCTGTGTTTCTAAACACAGATGATTGGCAAAGTTTTTCCCTCCAACCTCACCCTAAATCTAGGGTAGATTTTGTCGTCAAAATCTTAGGTGAGTCCTAGTGTTCTAATTAAGTCTTTGTAAAAGTGATTTGGGAATTTTAGCTAATTGGCTAAATTATTTTATTACAAATCACTTGGTCTACTATATCATATTGAGTCGCGGAATTGGGTACAAAATTAAGGGTCTATAACGAAAGGGTGTTCCCCCTTTGTGGGTTGAAATGTAATTATCTTATGTAAATAATATTTTAGCACTATAGCTAAAATATTAGAGGGTGGAAAAAATTATTAATCCCCTCGAGTGTCGATTAATTAAATTTTCTGGCAAAAATAAATTAAAAATCATAAGCCAAAAATTTAATTAATTGGAGTCAAAATTAAAGTCCTAGGAAAAATGTCCACAGGGTCTAGCTCAATTGGCAATCGCCTTGTTATGAAGTTATATGTAAAGCAAGGGATTCAAAGTTCAAGTCCCCGTGGGTTATACCAACAACAAAAAAGAAAGTCCTAGGAAAAATAAATTCTCCAACAGGAAAAATTCATGGGTCCTAGAGAAATTAATTTTTGGTGGTCCCCCACCAAGGGAATACTGAAATTTTCAAGAAAATTTGGACCCTTGTGTTGGACATTGGATAAACCAACACTCCCTGTGTGTTTCGTGACATGTACTAACCGCCTCTCGTGGATCCTTATCTTTGATAATGCGATCGTTGACTAACACTTGCGGGTTTTGTTCTAACAGAAATCGTGATTCCCAACGAGTGGTATCAGAGCATAGTCACGAGTTCGATACAAACCCGACTCTTGTTTGGGGGGAGGTTGTTGGACATTGGATAAACCAATGCTCCCTGTGTGTTTCGTGACATGGACTGACTGCCTCTCGTGGATCCTTATCTCTGGCGATGCGATCGTTGACTAACACCTGTGGGTTTTGGTCTAACAACAATCGTGATTCCCAACACCTTGGGCCTTGGTGGTTAAGTCAAAGTCAACTTTTTGAGAAAATTCCTCAAAAAATAAAGATTTTCGACGATGATGATTAAATGATAATCAAATCTTTATCAACAGTCAAGATTACTTTAACCAGGATCAAGCCAACTAGTCATTTGGAGAATTTATCTAGAAATTAGAAGTCATTTGCTTCACAAAGGATCTAATCTGTGAATCGTGTACTAACTCTCGAAGCTCTCTTGCAATTTTTCTGGAATAATAATAATGCAAAAGTCTTTGGGGTTTTCATTGATGGTGGTGTTTCTCTCCTACTTCTTATGGTAATATTGTTCCTAATCCTCTACTGAATAATATTTTAGAAATTGTTGATAATTGGCCTTCGTGGAATAACTTATTGCACAGGTATCTTGCATTGGTTATTGGATCTAAGGTAGTATTTTAATTCATTTGAATTAGCAGGTATCTCTAATTCTTGAGGATTATATTGTCATTTCATGTCTCTATCGATCTGACAACTTGATCTTGAGTGTGCAACGATTTTTTATATTCGAAATCTTGGGCATGAGGGGAAATCCTCAGTTGGACCAGCCAACTCCCAAGACATAAGAACTGAAGAGCCTTCCTGATTGGATCCCAAGGCTTATCTAACAGATATTTTCTTGTGGGGTTTCTTGGCTAGTGCCTCATTTAAACTCATTTATCTTTAATATTGTGCTTATTGGATAGATCTAGCTAGGAAGAGCTTGTTTCTACTGATCTAGGAGCAGAGTTGGACTCAAACTCTTCAAATCTAGTAGATCTCTATTCTACTTGTATAGATCTGAATTTGTATTGTAAAATAATTTTAAATTTCTAACCTTTGAGGTTTGGGATTTTGGAGTTTTGTATATATTTGGGATTTGGGGTTTTCAAATTATTCTTGTTTACACGTGAATATCAAACTGATCTGAAGATACTTTGAATGGTTCAAAGTTTTCAGCTCTTGGAAAATTCTCAAGAGGGTTTTTAGAGGTGGACCTAGGCCTAGGAAGGCAATATCCACCCTCTACTCATCCCTTCAAGCTCAACACACAAGATCAGAGAAAGAGCATCAATTTTCAAAGGGGTTAACGGTGAATAAATTCCAGATTCACAGCATTTTTCCATTTAGTGAATTGTCTAGGGCATTCCGTCGTGCTTTTCTTCCTGCGTGAGCTTCAGGGCTTGTTTTAAGTTAGCCGCAGCCCTTTTTTCTAGGCCGCTGCCTCTTCTAACCCTACACTCTGCCATCTAGCCTCCCTCCTAACCCTCACTCCCTCTCCATTTCCTTGTCGCAGCTCCCTTCCTTCCTCCGCTGCTCCTCATCTCTCCTCCGCAGCCTCTGCCCCTGCCTGCCATGGCTTTCCATCCACCTGCCAGCCTTCAAACCCTCCTCCACTCCTCTCAGCCTTCTCCTCCCTGCTCCTCTAACCCTGCCGCTGCCCTCATCTGCTGCCTGTAACAGCCTTCAAGGCCTAGCGCAGGTCTGTCTTCCCTTATCCTTACGCTGCCCCTTATTAAGTTATTACCTCATGGAATCCCCTATATCCTTGCGTCCTGCCTCCTCCCTGCTTCCTTAAGCCTGCCGCTCCCTTTCCTCCTCCTTTTCCTTGGCCGTGGGGCCTTTTTCTCCCTTGCGTTGCCTTCAAAGGGCCTTCAGCTTTCAACGCTGCCCTAGATCTCTTCAACACGGGCCCTAAAGGCCTCATTCATGCCCGTCGTCACCTCCTTGCCTGCCTCTGCCCTCTCCTTTGGCATAATCAGCCTTGAAACTCTCATCACTGCTTTCTAAGCCATTGAATAATTATATTATTTTCTGAGTTAATACTTCACTCGTTTGCAGCAATTTTTTTGGACAAATCATTGTGATTACAGATGTCTCAAGCATTGGAGAATTTGTGGGCAGGTTCCTAGTCTCAATCTGGGCCTTGGCCTTCAAGGTTTGGTATTCTAAAGCTCTCTTTTCCTCACTGTTATTACAGCAAGCTAATCAGTTCCTTGCAGTGACAAAACATAAAGCATAATTTTCAAAAAACTAATCAACATATTACTTCAAGCCTTAAGGAATTAATCAAATAAATTTGGCACTGTTGTACTTAGCAAAATCTCACTGTTTAGGGCTGTTATCTCTGTTCTGAAGATCTGATTTAAAACAGTGATTTGAGCATCAGTATATAGTCTGCATCTTCATTTAAGTGTGCTCTTGGAAAGCAAGCAATTGTGGGACTGTCTAATACATTTCACTGCTAGCTCTCTTTTCTCATGAAATTGCTTACTGCTGTACTACTTATTCATTGATTTTACAAGCTCTGAAACACAAGCAGCATAAGAAAGTTTAAGTGTTCCTTGTTTCATGGTTTCAAACACTGCAGTGAAAAGGTTGCTAGCTGTAAGTTGGGAAGCCTATATTTAAAAGTATTAAGCATAAGAGCTCATTGAAAATTGATTTCCAATTATTTCTAGCACACTAAATTCAAATCACAAGAAAGTAAGGACTGTAGAATTTTTGGCCATTGTAAGAAATTTGCTGAGGTAGCAAGCTAACTCTCTGCTGTCATAAACTCATTTGCTAATCCCTTATCTCTGAAACACAAAAGTAGTTTACAGCTGTCCTAAAGATACTCATTTGTGACATGTGTTATTCTGAAGACATTGCCTTAAGTGATCTCATTTGCTCATAAGGTTAGAGGCATTGGATAAGAGGCGTTTTGTTAAGCATTTGATTTGATAACCTTGCATTGATGTCTAGGTTCTAGATTTAATATCTGATTGGGTCATTATCTTGAGTGAATAAGCAATCTTATGCTCTTTACTTGCAGCATTCATCATACCTTTGAAATATTTAATTGAATATTGGCAGCTTGTGTTAGATTAAAATAAGAGCATTTACAAATCTTATTGCTGCTTTGGATAATTATCATTGGCACATCACTTTGAATTGATTGGGTAATTGCTGAAGGTAGACAAGTGCTCTATTTTTCTTACTTGCCATTTGGTTAAAGAACATTGTGGATCTTAGCTAATTAGAAACTTACACTCAGCACCAAAAGTTTAGCTTAGAGATTGGTATTGGTTAAGGATATTTGCATTTATCTCATTAGCTAAATACCTAAGTGTTTTGATTGTTCATGGTTTTATGGTTCTTGTTTGAAATTGGATAAGTAAACCATTATAAGAGCATTAGATCTATCTAAGTTCTCTTGGTTGATATCTCTCATATTGGTGTTTTTCCTAAGAGGGTAATTGATTAAAGTCCATCTTCACTCCATCTATTGTTAGCACATTGGCACTTATTCTTGTGATTGAGATTGTCCTTTGAATTTCTTAAATAAGTACTCGTCGATATAGCTCAGGGATCATCATACATAAAGTACTTAAACATTAACAATCTTGTCTTAAGAATCTTTCTCCATTTCACCTTGCATTTGCATCCTAAGCTAGTCTTCCATTTAAAAACTTACCTCCAAGCGTAAGCTTGGTTGATAGATTTCTAGGACAAACTTTGTCATCTAGCTTGAGGGGCCCAGGCAACTCTTCAGTAGTTAACACGGTGACCTTGCAATCGTCAGAGCCACAGTCTCTGCAGCACTGGAGGCATCGGGTGATAAAAGCACAACAGGAGGTATCGTTAATCAAGCTCTTGTTTGCTTCTTGTTGGCCTCCTTGCCACAACTTATCTTGGAGCCCAGCTTCAAAATAACTAAGGGAAAGTCAAATTTAGAGCAGGGATTTAATTAAAATCAACCAAGATTTCTGCATTTCACATAGGTCCTAGGAATTGTGTTTCATTTAGGATAGTAAGGCATTAAAGCAGCAGTTGCCCATCCGGTACTTGGTGTTAAATTTACAAAGCAAGTGTTGACTCCATAAGGCACTCGTTTCAAATCTATATATCCAATCGAATCCTTAAAATCTTGCTAAATCAAAAAAAGTGTTAGGCCACTCAATTGTGTCTCCCAGATTTGTTGGTTCCCAACTTATCCTTCTTCATTTCATTTCCATAGGGTCAACCCCCCATAGTTTGTTGTTGGGAGACAGCTAGAACGGAGAGGTTGGGGATCAAGTTGACAACCCCCGACCCAAGTCGTCACGGTGCCTATACATTTTGAGCGACAAAATTTTTTGGCGTCGTTTTCGGAGACCAAATTATTGGACTTTGGCTTTGCAACATTCGTCTTAATCATTTTCATCTCCTCATCTCCCATCCTTTCATCTCTCACCGGGATAAGTTTCTTGTCCTTGGTTTCCTTTACTAACTTCTTTCCTAGCATCTTGGGTTTCTTAAAGTTAGATTTTTGTTCGTGCAGCGACTCCACTTCTTTCATCTTCTACAGGTACTAGAAAGCATCCAAGTAGCTTGGTTAATCCTACTCCGAATCCTAAAAAGGCTCTCAGAGTTCGATTACACAAGCTCTCTTCTCGTACACTTCTTGTTAATCTCGGACAAGAAGCTCTCTCTGATATCCATTTGCTTTTACCTGACCTGGCTAAGCAAGACATCATGGACTTGTTTGCCCCTTGCAACTTTGCTAACATTCAAAGTTATCCCAATGATCTTTCGGAGAAAAGGATTGACAAATCGTCCTCTTTTCAAGGCAATAATGCAATTAGTGCTCAAGCTCGTCTCAAGCTTTTAGCTCTTGGTTGGGTAAGCATGCTAGAAGCATTGATTATAATCATGAAGATGTGAAGATGCTTTGGATTGGTTTATGAAAAAGCCAGATAATTCATTTGACTCATTGCAATCGGTTATTAATTCCTTTAAGGATAAGTATGGAGATAAGAGAGAAGAGAGGCATCTAGTTAAGGCTATCAGTGTCATAAAGAAGAAAGAGAATGAAACAGAAGAAGCATTTAATAAGAGGTTTAATGGTATTATTAAAGAATTACCTCAAGATTATAAGCCTCCTGACAAATCTCTTTTGGATTTCACATTGATGCTTTTAATGTTGATACTTCTTATGAGTTGAGACATGCTAAAACTGGTGATTTTAAGGTTGCCCAGGCTTTAGCTAAGAAGCTTGAAAAAGATAAGAAAGCATCTAGGAAGTTTGAAATCCCAGGTTTTGATAGGGGTTCAACCAAATTGAAGAAGTCTAAAGGAAAAGAAATTAAAGAATCTGATGACGATCCTATGCAAAAGTTGATTCAGAAACTTGAAAGCATGGAGCTAAATTAGGCAAAATTAAAATCAACCAAGATTTATGCATTTCACATAGGTCCTAGGAATTGCATTTCATTTAGGGTAGTAAGGCATTAAAGCAGCAGTTTCCCATCCGGTACTTGGTCTTAAATTTACAAAGCAAGAGTGTTGACTCCATAAGGCATTGGTTTCAAATCTATATATCCAATCGAATCCTTAAAATCTTGCTAAATCAAAACAAGTGCTAGGCCACTCAACTATGTCTCTCGGATTTGTTGGTTCCCAACTTATCCTTCTTCATTTCATTTCCATAGGGTCTACCCCCCATAGTCTGTAGTTGGGAGACAGCTAGAATGGAGAGGTTGGGGATCAAGGTGACAACCCCCGACCTGAGTCGTTTTCGCGGTGCCTTTACATTTTGAGCGACAATAGTACTCTCAAGTTGTGTATTGATTACAGACAATTGAACAAAGTGACAATCAAGAACAAGTATCCTTTGCCATGGATTTATGATTTGTTTGACCAATTGATCTCGAATATCGACTTGAGATCAGCGTATCATCAGGTACGCATCAAAGAAGAGGACATCTACAAGACTGCTTTCTGGACCAAGTATGGGCATTATGAGTTTGTTGCGGTTCCTTTTGGTTTGACTAATGCTCCAGCTACTTTCATGTGTTTGATGAATAGTGTGTTGTGTCCTTATCTGGACAAGTTTGTGATTGTATTCATTGATGATATATTGATATATTCTAAGAATGAGGAAGAGCATGTCGAACACTTAACAGCAGTATTGAGATTGCTAAGGGAGCATCAATTGTATGCCAAGCTTAGTAAATGCAGTTTCTTCTAGACAAAGATACATTACTTGGGACATGTTTCCAAGGAAGGCATAGCAGTAGATCTGGAAAACAAAGCTATCATGGAATGGGCAGCTCCTACGAATGTGGATGAGGTTAGATCATTCATGGGGTTAGTAGGTTACTTGTAACTACAGGAGGTTCATCAAGAACTTCTCACGGATTGCCTATCCTTTTACATCACTGCAGCGAAAAAGAAAGAAATTTGAATAGATAGAGTAGTTGAAGAAGTTGCTTACAAATGCTCCATTTCTAAAAATTGCAAATCCAGATAAAGAGTTCATGGTGTGTACAGATGCTTGCAAGAGAGGACTTGGTGGACTTCTGATGCAAGAGGGATAGTTGGTATGTCACGAGTCAATGAAACTAAATTAGCACGAGCAGAACTATGTGACTGATGATCTTGAGTTGGTTGCGATCATTCATGCATTGAATATGTGGAGGCACTATCTTCTTGGTAGAAGATTTGTGTTGATGAGTGATCACAGTGGGTTGAGATACTTGTTTGACCAACCTAATCTAAATTCCAGGCAAGCTAGATGGTTGGCCACGCTTAGTGAGTTAAACTTCGACATCAGGTACATCAAGGGTAAGGAGAACAGGGTTGCAGATGCTCTTAGCAGAAGAGTGCATGTAAATCATATAGCAACTATGAGTTCATATGGGACAAATTTACAGGATCGGATCTTACAGACAAGACAACAAGATGATAGGTACCGGGAGCTTAAGCACGGGTTACAGCAGCAGGTACAGGTGATCAGGATGTGGATTATCATCGCACGGTAGATGGTTTGATCAGATTTAGGGAATAGGATCTATGTGTCGGACAACAGTGAACTCAAGAAACTTATCTTGCGGGAATTTCATGTTAAGTCGTATTCAAGTCATCCGAGATACCAGAAGACTAACAAATTTGAAGAAGTTTTGTTATTAGCCGAATATGAAGACGGAAGTGGTTGAGTTTGTGGCTAGATGTTTGGACTGTCAACAAGTAAATGCAAAGTGTAAGAATCCAAGTGGTTTATTACAACCGATTTCGATTCTAGAGTGGAAATGCGAGGTCATTTCCATGGATTTCATTACAGGTTTGTCGAGGACATCTAGACAGCATGATTCAATCATGGTTGTGGTTCACAGGCTGACCAAGGTAGCTCACTTCATAGCAATGAAGTCTACTTATTCAACTAGTGAGATAGCATAGGTATTTATCAGGGAGATAGTGAGATTGCATAGTATTCCTAAGAAGAATGTATCTGACAGAGATGCCAAGTTCACTTCCAGATTTTGGAAGGAGTTATTTGTAAGTTTGGGTACAGTGTTGGCCTTCAGTACAGATTATCATCCGCAAACAGATGGAGAGATAGAGATGGTCAACAAAATTTTGGAGGACATGTTGATAATGTATGTTATGCACCAACAGAGGAGGTGGGAGGAGTATCTTCCACTGGTTGAGTTTTCTTACAATAATGAGTATCAGGAGTCACTCAAGATGAGTCTGTTTGAGGCACTTTATGGGAGTTGTAATACTCCTATCAACTGGAATGAAGAGGGTATTGATTGGATCGGACATGTTAGTAGAAATGGAATAGGAAATGCAAGTTATCAAGAAGAATCTAAAGGCAGTACAAGATAGATAAAATAGTTATGCAGATCAACACAGGGCATTTAAGGTGTTTCAGGTTGGGGAGCATGTGTACTTGCGCATCAAGCCTAAGAAGAGCTCCTTGATGATTGGATCATGTGCTAAGTTGGCACCTTGGTATTGCAGGCCTTTCAAGATCCTTGAGAAGATTGGACTAGTGGCCTACAAACTTGCACTGTCGCCGACAAAGAAAGTCCATGATGTTTTCCATGTTTCATTGCTTAAAAGATATGTAAAGGATGTTAATCATGTGATTGACTGGTTTGTATTGCAAGTGGAGCCAAAAAGAGAATTCCAGCCGGAACCTCAGTGCATATTGCAACGGAAATAATTCATTCTCTAGAACCAAGCAATCGAGCAAGTTAAAGTGCAATGGAAGCACTTTGGCCCCGATGAAGCTACATGGGAGATGGTTGATCAGATGTGGGATATGTATCCTCCACTGTTTGTCGATTGAGGCAAAGGAGTTTTGGTATATGTATATATTTATGTATGGTTGATATTATAAATACCACAATGAGTTTTGTTATAAAGCTCCAATAAGCGGTATGGTTTTCATGTTGTCATGTTGGTTTTTCTTTTCAGCGGGTTGTTCACTGTAAATACTGCAACGTGCTAAGTTATAAAGCTCATTGGGTAGTATGTTTTGATTTTCAACGGTCTTGTTGGTCATAGGTGTCATAGAACACCGAGGACGGTGTTCCCCTAAAGGGGAGGGGTCTGTAACAGCCCCGGGTTAAATTTTCATGTAATAAAAATTTAATAAAGGCAAAATAAGACCAAGGTCATGGGACACGTATTCTAAGTTGAATGTTGGGCAAAACATCTCAGTGGGTGTTCATTTTGGTTTACTATGGCTAAGGAAATTGGCAAAGGCATTGGAAAAGGAAAAGAGGCATTAATTGACATTTATTTATGAAAAAAAGGAAAATACGAGAAAAGGGAGATGAAAGGTCACAGGTTTGCAAGAGGAAATTGACAGGAAAATAGAGGAAAAAGAAGAAATTAGAGGCCTCAATGATAAAAAGGTTTTTGAGGATCAGTTCACAACCTTTTGTCAATTCAGTTTTGGAGCTTTCTCTTTATTCTCTCTATTCTCGCATACTCTTGGACACTTAGAGCACTCTAGCATTGGAGGAAGGAAAGCAAAGGAAGGAAAAGAAGGCAAAGGAAATCAAGGATCAAGCAAGGAAAAGTTGGATCAAGCAGTTTCAGCGAGAATACTTATAGGTAATAGGTTGCGTGTGTGATTTCCTAGTTGGTTTGTGAATGCATAATACATGCATGTATGTATTTGGTTGTCTTGTTGTCATTGGCATGGGTTTTGCCAAGTGTGACAGTGGTTTCAACCTTGCCTTGCCATTTCCAAATAGCCATGGTGTGATGGGGTTCTTTCACTTGGTTGAGCTTTGGATTGTCAGATGGTTTTGGAACCGGGTGAGATGGTCTCAAGAAAATTCCCAAAGTCCTAGGAATCCCTTGATCGTTTTGGCCGGATTGTGGTAAATCCTGAAGGTGGAGTGTTGATATTTGTAGCATCGGAAAGTGCTCTAAGCCCCAAATTTTGTGGAGAGGCTTAGACACTAGTATTCCAAAGAAGCCATAAACTGTTTGTGAAAATTCCACTCGGTTAATGTTTTATTAAAATAATTAATTATTTTAATGGGGACCCTAAGTCTAAACTTAGGGAAATTAAATAATTAAAAGGTATTAATAAAACATGAGTGAGAATGATCTAGAAAACGAAGATAAAATCATGTTATAATCTTAGTCGTTCATTAGAGATCTAATCTCAATCGTTGATATCTAATTGAGAAGACTATAAAGGAAGGCTTGATGGCCATTTGGAAAGAGACACCGAATTGATCTAGAGTTCGAAGTTTCTGGGGCAGGGTTTGCCGAGAAATTCGAGCTAGAGATCTGAGCAATGAGGGGCAGAGATATCATCCGGAGAGAGATTTTCTCAGGCGGTGGAGTATCAGTCAGAGAGAGGCAGAGGTGATCTAACCAAGCCAGTGCTGAAGGAAGAAGGGCTAACGTAGTGACTACGTAGGGCTCACGCAGAAACAGTGCAGAGGCAGAGGAAGGTTTCCGGAATTTTGCTTGTAGATCATTTTCGGAGGCCGAGATCCGGAAAGTGACACCGGGAGGTTGTTCCTCAAGGTCCATAGAGGCAAAACGACTTGGTTGGGGAGCCTGGAAGGGGGTGACGCATTGGCTAGAAGGTCCAGCGCTGGGACTGCACAGAGGTTGCATAGTGCCTCCCTAGGGCAGGGTTTTCTTCATCCAGATCAGTCGGGAACTCAGTGATTGATTGAGGTAAATCCTCACAAATTCTTCTGCCAGTATTTCTCTCTGTAACTTAATTACCCTAGGGGTATCCAGAGATGTATTCAGACATTTCTACTGCTTAATAATAAAACCCTTAGATCTGCTGCACCGGTTTTCCCGCATTGGGTTTTTCCGGGGACTTAGTCCAAAATAAAGGTGTGATGTGTGATTAATTTCCTTGTTCAGTTTCCTTGTTTCATAATCATGAGCATTATAGTGTAGGTTGCTTCAATGACTGCTTTAGTATTTCATGTATGATTCAAAAATATTGTGTAAAGTAAATTACATAATAGAAGAAGTAATACAGTTGGTTGCAGTAAGATTCCTTAGATTGTTCAGATCTAGGAATTTTCACATGGTATCAAAGCATTGATGTGAAACGGGAAAAACAGATCTGAATTCTGAAGTGAAGGTCACTTTTGTTGCAGTGTAGCAGAACGAATCCATTGAAGGATTGCAGTTCTATCCAGGAGGGCTAAGATTTTCATGGCAGTCTCTCTCTGAGTGAGTCGGTAGAGAGAAAGGGCTTCCAGATCGGGATCTTGCAGTGGTAGAATAAGCAACGCAGAGCCTCCACACAGAACACAGAGGCACGCAGTTTTCTGAAGTTGTTGCTTGGGCAAAAAAGCGCAGGAGTCAAGAGCAAATATTGAGGGAATCCTTCCTCAGTGATTTCCTAACCGAGGAAGTCAGCATTTCTCAGTTGTTGAGCAGTAAAGGAATAGTAGAACTTACAACTCCATCAGGGAGTGTGTAAGCCTGCTAGGAGTTGCGCAATAAGGAGGAAGAGGGAGCAGATTCGACAAATTTCAACTGAGATGGCATATCACGAACTTCGTGATAAGGATCGGTTGGAGGGCTCCTCTAACTATATGATCTGGAAGGAACGGGCACAATTCCTTCTGGATGAACATGATCTGAAGGCGTTCGTGGAGAATGTGGTAGTTGTTCCTATGGATGCAGATTAGCTCAAGAAGTACAAGGCAGATATGGCCAAGGAAAAGAGGTTGCTCCTTGATGGTGTTAAAGATCACATCATCTCACATGTGGCTGGCAAGGTTACTTCCAGAGAGATGTGGGTAGCTTTGCATGACCTCTTTGAGGGATCTTCCGAGCAGCGGAAGCTGTACTTAGAGCAGAAGCTTTGTATGATCCAGCCGCGGAAAAGGGAGCACGTGGCTTCATACCTCACGCAGTTTCAGGAGATTTGAGATCAGTTTTCAACAGTAGGTGCTACACCTACAGCTGCAACCATGGTACAAATGGCCCTTAACTGTGTCACAGAGGAGTGGCAAGTGTTTGTCCAGAGCATACTCGATCGGGCAGCATTACCTAGTTGGGAGCAGTTGTGGTCAGCTTTTCAGGAGGAAGAGATGAGGAGAGACCTCGTCAAGTGCAAACTTGATGGCTACAGTGGAAGTGGATCGAAATCTGTGGAGGAAGAGGAGAACGCAACCCTTGCATCGAAGGGACAGCAGGTGCAACGAAAACCAAAACGTGATGTTTCAAAGGTCAAGTGCTTCAGATGTGGCGAGATGGGCCACTATGCAAAAGGACAAAGATGAGAAGCATGACCTGACGTTGTAGCTACGAAAATCGAGGAGGACGAGTTTGCCATGAGTGCCCATGCTTCTCGAGGAGAGAAGTGGGGTGATATTGAACTATAGTTCACTCCGAACTTAATTTGGGCAAGATCCTTGAGGATCCCACCTCATGGATCATTATCTTGCTACAAGAGTCCATGATCAACAGTAGCAGGATGGAGTTTTAGCGAGAGGCGAGGAGTGATGGAGACGACAGTGCAATAGATAGCAGCACCTATTTCTAGAGTAGCACAGAGCAGAGGCAACAGCAGCGTAGCAGTAGCCACGCAGTGCATGGGAGTGCAGCGCAGTGCATCAGAGGGACAGTGCAGTAGTTATCAGCAGTCGGAGTCTTCGACACCAAGGTGCATCCACTAAACACTTGTTTAGTCTTGGGTGAGTTCAGTTGTTTCTCTCAGCAGTTGAGTTGCAGTGCAGATGCAGTGTTAGCAGTGGCAGTGTTAGCAGCATAGCAGATGCAACAATTTAGAGGGAGTTGTAGTACAGAAGCAGCAGTGGCAGTGGCAGTGTCATGGGCAGCAATACAGTGGCAGCAGCAGTGGCAGTGGCAGTGTCATGGGCAACAGTACAGTGGCAGCAGCAGCGCAGTGGTTGATGGACTTCAGCAATGTGGAGGATGCTTCAAAGTCAAAGCAGTTTGCAGGAGGCATAATTGCTAGAGCACTTTCCTTGCTAAGAGGAAGTATTGATTTTTGTAGCATCGGAAAGTGCTCTAAGCCCAAAATTTTGTGGAGAGGCTTAGACACTGGTATTCCAAAGAACCCATAAACCGTTTGTGAAAATTCTACTCAGTTAATGTTTTATTAAAATAATTGATTATTTTAATGGGGACCCTAAGTCTAAACTTAGGGAAATTAATAATTAAAGGGTATTAATAAAACATGAGTGAGGCAACTGGCCTCCCACTCCCTATAACAGTAATCTGTTAAACTATCTGTGGAAGCTTCTACTGGGACTCACACTGTGGACAATCTGGAAAGAAAGGAACAAACGGATCTTCAAGAACCAATGCACTCCTTTGGACATAATATGGAACAACCTTTACTGCAACATCCAAGAAACTCTGGCTCTCCAACAATGGCAGAAGGAAGATCTTCCCACGCAAAACTTGGAAAGGTCGATTTGGGAAAACTGGCAACTCTCGCTACCTCCTTGTCCACTCAATGAATGCTCACCCACTACACACCTGGACTCTCCAAGCATCTGGACTCCCCCTTCGGTAGGTTTTGTGAAGATGAACTTTGACGGCGCTTCAAAAGGCAATCCAGGGGAAGCAAGATACGGGGGAATCTTCAGGGACCACAAAGGTACTCCCCTGCTAATCTTCTTCGGATCCATAGGATGGGATTCCAACAACTCTGCAGAACTAGAAGGCTTGTGGCAAGGTTTGTGCTTGGCTCAACAACGCAACTACTTCCCTATTGAAATAGAAGGCGATTCCCAAATCCTCATCAATGCAGCCAATCAACTTCTCATGGGAGCCTCTGCCTCCAAAGTAGCGGATAGTTGGAGGCTTGCAGCGAGACTGGATCTCATAGCAAAATGGCTGCAGCACCACAGGGCCATCTCCTTCAAACATGTCAAAAGATCTGGCAACAAAGTGGCAGACCTATTGTCTAACAAAGGAGTGGACAGTCCTCAAATCCTAAATGCTGGACTCCTCACTATTCTTAATGATAGCACTCTTATTCAAGAATGCACCAAACTAATGTACAAAGACACCACAATCCCGGATGCGGGTGATTTGTGACCGAACCATGGTGACGAGCCGCGGGGTTGGCAAGTGACATGGCCACATGGCCACCCACAGGCCCTGACGGCAAGCATTAAACTGCTCGAATCGTCACCCCACTCACCATTTATTTCTCTGCAGACATCGAGGCTGTTGCCATTGTTTCAAAATGGAGTCCCTTCCTCCCCCGCCTGGTTATGGTTTTTGTCTGCCTGGTTGCGCGCCTCCCCTATCTCAACCTCTAAGCAGCTACTGCCCCCCTAGAGTCGCGGAGCCGAGCTCCCGCACGCCAACAGGGAGACGTTGTAGCCTGCGTTGTTGTATTGAGATACTCCCCAGCCACCATTACTCGCAGAGCGTCCTCTATCATTTGAATTTTTCCGCAGCTAATTGCTTCACCTCCACCACTATGCCTCCGGCTCTGTGGCGCCTCCACCCTGCTTCTTCTTCAGCCCACAGCTCCCACCACCCTCACTGCGCCACCATGCCTCGCCTCTGGCATTGCATGTGTTGCAGGCGTGGCAGCAGCAAAGGGCAGGTTGCTCGTTCGTCGCACTCTACCCACTCTGACACCTCGTCTTCCTCCTTGGAGCACTCCCCTGGCCGGTATCCCGCTACCCGCAGTGGGCGTGGCCGCTTTGTTGGTCAATCCTGTTTTTCTGCTCAGCCTTCTAAGGCCGTGACCATTCCTTCGCCTCTGCCCTGTCTGGACTTCACAGCCACCCCATAGACCTCCCACTCCGCTCAATTCCACTTCCACTCCTCCATGGACTGCCCCCATGTCATCGCCACCATTTATGTTTCCTTCAAGGAGGAGCCCGCCAAGGCTTCTAGCTTCCACCCACCCAAACTGCAGAAGCTCCCCCACCGTGACGCCTCCTCTACAGAAGTCAAGGGTGACCCTAGTTCTGGCGACCATAGCACGCACTCGAACAGCAACAGCAGTTCTGGAAGTAGCAGGGACGATAGGAAGCATGGCAAATAGGCCAAGGGAAAAGCTAGCGAGACCAAGGAGCCCCAGCATGCTGCACACGCCACCCAGGACATGCAGGCCACCGACACCGATGAATACAGGTGTCTCATTGTAGAAGAGACTCCTCCTACTCCTCATGACACCTAGGCTCTCAGGTTTTTTTTGGTTTACCGTTTTTAGTGTTAAGGTCCTTGGTCACAAGGTTTTGTTAATTTCTAGTATCTATGTATGGCACAATATGCAAACAATTAACAGTTTTATTTATATTACATTGGTTTCCTCTCGCAAGGCAGCGAAACAAACTCTTATTGGATTGGTTTCCCCTGCGTGGGCAGTCCCATTTTTGATGTTTTCTGTGAATTATGCCTTTGAATCAAGCTAGAGCTGCAGAGGCCTGTGCCTCCATGTACACTATGTTACACTAATAGAAATTAATCTTACTTTGAAGAATTAAAAATATATATATATATATATATATATATATATATATATATATATGAGTGAGAATGATCTAGAAAACAAAGATCAAGTCATGTTATAATCTTAATCGTTGATTAGAGATCTAATCTTGGTCGTTGATGTCTCAACGAGAAGACAAAAAAGGAAGGCTTAAGGGCCATTTGGAAAGAGACATCGAATTAATCTAGAGTTCGAAATTTCTAGGGCAAGGTTTGCTGAGAAATTCGAGCTAGAGATCTGAGCAGTGAGGGGCAGAGATAGCATCCAGAGAGAGATTTTCTCAGTCGATGGAGCATCAGTCAGAGATATAGAGAGGTAATCTAACCAAGCCAGTGTTGAAGGAAGAAGGGCTAACGCAGTGACTGTGTAGGGCACACGCAGAATCAGCGTAGAGGCAGAGGAGGGTTTCCGAAATTTTGCTTGTAGATCAGTTTCGGAGGTTGGGATCCAGAAAGTGACACCGAGAGGTTGTTCCTCAGGTTCCACATAGGAAAAAAGACTTGGTTGGGGTTGAACGTTGAGCCTGGAAGGGGGTGACGCAGTGGCTGGAAGGTCCAGCGCTGGGACTACGCAGTGCCTCCCCAGGGCAAGGTTTTCTTCATCTGGATTAGCCGGGAACTCAGTGATTGAGTGAGATAAATCCTCACAAATTCTTCTTCTAGTATTTCTCTCTATAACTGAATTACCCTAGGGATATTCAGAGATGAATTCAGACATTGCTACTGCTTAATAATAAAACCCTCAGATCTGCTGCATCGATATTCCCGCATTGGGTATTTCCAGGGACTTCATCCAAAATAAAGGTGTCATATGTGTGATTGATTTCCTTGTTCAGTTTCCTTGTTTCAGAATCATGAGTATTATAGTGTAGGTTGCTTTTGTGATTACTTCAATATTTCATGAATGATTCAGAAATAATTGTGTAAAGTAAATTACATAATAGAAGAAGTAATCCAATTGGTTGCAGTAGGATTCCTTAATTGTTCAGATCTAGGAATTTTCACATGCAGACAGGAAAATTCCTCAAGGTATTGGTAAATAAATTTTGAGGCATCCAAGCTTGTTTTTGGCCTAGTGATCCCTTGACCGGTTTTGGCGAGGTTGTGGTAAAGCCTGGTTGTTTATGTTCTTGTTTTGGGCCTAGTGATCCCTCGATCGGTTTTGGAGGGATTGCGGTAAAGTCTGAGGGTGGAGCTGGTTTAATCTCCCGGAAGCCTTGGTTGTTTTTGTCTTGAGTCCCACATTCATGCTTGTAATATGGCACAGGGGTGATTGGTTGAAAGAAAGATTGGGTTCAGCTCAATCTATGGTCGAGTGGTACGTGGAAGTCTTTGACTTGGTTGGCTTTTGCATATGTTAATAAGAGTTATTTTCCTATTGTATTTCATGAGTATATATACTTGTTATTATGTGGCTTTGATGGTTATTCTATCATGGTTGATATGTTGGTTATTTGTTTCTTATAAGTATGGCTTCATAACAGGTTCTATGTTAAATTTGGCAACTAGGGCCAAACTCCATGTTGCACTACTCATATGATGGAGATGATATTTTTGTTGGATTCCTCTTTCGGAGAGGTGCAAGATTGATCTAAAGATCATCTTGTTTGGATGAGTAGAAGTTGGATTTTGAATTTATTTTCCACACGTGCAATTTGTCAAGGTTGGCCAGAATTGCAATGTAGGCTCACAAGCCCCAAAAGATTTGTCACACACCCTCATTGATGGATATAAAAAGGAGAGACTCAAACCTCATTTGGATATCATCTCCTCACACATTCTCTCTCCTTTTGATTGGTTTGTACAAGCCTTAGGAGACATTCTCTCTCCTCTGTGCGTGTGAAAGGGTTGCTGAAGTTTTCAGACTGTTCAAGGGTTTTTTGTGCAGCTTTGACCAGTGTTGACTTTGGGTCAACCTTGTCCTTTCGATTTTTGGGTCAGATTCCGAGTTTGGGAGGCCACAGCTGAAGGCATAGAAATCGAGGAAATTTCGAGCTGATTTGACTGTTGCGTTGACCACAACGTTGACCGAGATTTGTTGAAGTTTGACCGTAGCGTTGACAAGGTTTGACTGAAGGATTGCAAATTGTTTTGGGTTGACTTTGACTATTTCAAGAGGCCGATTTTGTCTAGCTTTGACCGAGCTCCAATGGGAGACATTTTGTTGGTTTGACCAACGTTGACTTTGCTGGCTAGGGCATCCTGTTGACCACTGAAAATTGTACTTTCTCTCTCTGTTGAATTTGAAAAATAATAAGAAGATTTGATCAAAGGGTTTTCCCTGCATTGGGGTTTTTCCTTGGCATCCGCCAAATTATTGTGTCCTCTTGTCTTGGCTTGTCTTCTGTTGTTTATTTATGTTCTATCAGCATTTAGTGTCAATGTTAATGTGATTGCATAACCGGAAATTGAATTGGGCTAATAAGAAAGATTGAAGTAAATTGCTCTAAGCATAGAACATACCGTGGTTAACTAAAATTAACATGGTATCAGAGCTGAGGTGAAGACAAAGCCCAAGCAAGAGTGAGAAGAGCAATCACTGAAAGTTGAATAATCAAGGACCAGGGTCAATGGCTTCCTCATCATACTTCAAATCTGATGACAAGCTCAATAATAAGTCTAATTATCATGCTTGGAAAATGTCGTTGGATCTGACATTGGAGAAACAAGATGTTATGGATTATGTGTAGGGAAAGGTCACTGAGCCTCCATCAAATGCACCGGCTACCACTAAAACAAAGTACAAGAAAGGGGAAAACAAAGCGAAAAAGATCATCAAGGATTCTATTCATAAGCACTCGGTTGCTTATATCTCCAAGTGGGCACATCTAAGGAGATGTATGATAAGTTGGTCAACATGTTCAGGGCTAGCAATGCTAATCAAATTCTCTTTTTGAAGAACAAGTTGAAGAACATCAAGATGGACAAGGGATAGTCCATCCAATCTTATTTCATGAGGCTCACCGAAATCAAGAATGATCTCTTAGCTATTGAAGAGGTCATAGCTGACAGAGAGCTCACTCTCATTGCTCTTGGAGGACTTCCCCGACCATGGTATATATTTAATACCACTATTCTCAATAATAATATAATTTCTGGTTTTGATGAATTGTTGACGAGATGCACTCAAGAGGAGACAAAGATGATGGAGAGAGACCATCCCTCAAATGGGAATGGAAGTGAACCTATTGCCTTCACCGGTCATGCAAAGAAGAGGAATAATGTTGGTCTGAGAAATCAAAATCATGGAAGAGCAAGTCCCAAAGGAAGGAAGGGTAGATGTTACAATTGTAACAAGTTTGGTCACTATGCTAGAGAGTGCCCCAATAAAAGGGACTCTCCCCAAGATGATGACTACAACAACAACAACAACTTCAGGGGGAATGGAAATCAAAGGAACAACATGTTCAAAGGAAAGAGGAAGGCTCCCTTTGATCAAAATGGAAATGGAAATGGTCAACCTTTAAAGAGGTCAAGGAACTCCAGGTATGATGAATCCAATGTTGTTGATAATAAGAAAAATGAATATATTCTTATATCTGCCCTTTGTTGCATCTCCTCCCAACGCCCTAGATAACTGGTTGATTGTTAGTGGTGCCTCAAGGCACTTCATTGGATATAAAGAGGCCCTCTCTGATTTGATTGAAAAGGATACAAATTTGGAAACTATCCTTGGAGACAATGCCACCTATCACGAGAAAGGGACGGGGACTGTGACCCTTCATTTAAATCAAGGTCAACTCCTCTGTTTGCAGGATATGTTGTATGTACCTGACTTGAAGAAGAATCTAGTGTCTATCTCGACAATGACATGCAAAGGATTCAAGGTGGCATTCATCGATGTAAAGGTACACATTTGGAAGAGGAATTTCAAAGAAACATTCACTCTTGGTTTCAGGGTTGATACACTACCAGGTTGGAGGAAGTCTGCTGGGAGCCATGACATGTAACACAACTCTTCAATCCGAGCTATGGCACTGAAGGTTTGTACACTTTCATTATAAAGCCCTTCCCAAAGCAAGGAAGGTGTCAAAGATGATCATGAAGGTGTATGGCAGGGTTGTGCTGAAGAAAAGCATACAAGGGAACCATTCCCCTCAAGTGTCACCAAGACTTTTGATATTCTACAATTGATCCATTCTGATCTATCTAGTATGTTGCCCGTAACATCCTTGGGAGGATGCCTATATTATGTCACTTTTATAGATGACTTCTCCCGCAAGACTTGGATATACTTCTTGAAGAAAAAGGACGAAGTATTCAAATGGTTCTGCAACTTCAAGGCCTTGGTTGAAAATCAAACAGGGAAGAAGATCGAAATTTTGAGGACCGATAATGGAACCAAATATGAGTCAAATGAATTCAATGACTATTGCAAAGAAGTTGGCATTAAGAGGGAGACCACTACTACCTATACTCCCAAACAAAATGGTGTTGCCGAAAGGAAGAATAGAACCATTCTAGAAGTTGCTCATGCAATGCTTTATGACCAAGGTCTTCCGAAGTTCCTTTGGGGAGAAGCTGCCAACACCACTGTGTATGTTCAAAATAGATGCCCACATTCCACATTGGACTCCAAAACTCCTGAAGAAGTCTTCTCTAGTAACAAACCTGATGTTTCTTATTTTAGAGCTTTTGGAAGTCCCGTATATTTTCATGTGTCGAAAGAAAAGAGAAGCAAATTGGATGTTTCTAGAAAGAAGGGAGCATTTGTGGGCTACAATGAAACCTTGAAGGCATATAGAATCTATGTGTTTAGTCAAAGAGAAGTGGAGATATGTCATGATGTCACCTTCGACGAAGATGATGCCCTCAGGAAGGTTAGAGATCTTCCTATCTCAAAGGAAGACAAAGGAGAAGAAGCAGGAAAGCAGGAAGAACCGAAGGATGAACCAATGCCCGATGTTGAAGGTCTGATGGATCCTTTAGATCCACCTTCTTCAAATAGAAGAAGACCCTCAAGGCTTAGAGACACTCTCGAAGATGCCGAGAGACATGTTGCTCCAAGGGGAACATTCCATGAAAGTAAGAAGCCAAATAGGTACCAAGGGTACTTAGTAGCCATGAGCACCATTGTACAATATGAGCCTAGAACGTTTGAAGAAGCCGTGAAGCATCAAGTTTGGAAAGATGCTATGAACGAGGAATATGAGTCAATCATGAAAAATGATGTCCAGGATGTGGTCCCTAGACCGAAGGACAAATCTGTTGTCACCTCGAAATGGCTCTACAAGATCAAGCATGGAGTCGATGAAAGTGCTGAAAAATTCAAGGCAAGATTGGTTGCCTGAGGCTTCTCGTAGAAAGAAGGAATAGATTATGATGAAATATTTGCACCTGCTGCCTGCTACACCACCATCCGTTCGATCATTTCCCTTGCTACATCGCAAGAATGAAGTCTACATCAGATGGATGCCAAGACTGCCTTCTTACATGGCTCAATCAAGGAAGAGGTCTATGTGGAACAACCTTTGGGGTTCGAAGTTCGAGATAGAGATACACATGTATGCAAGAAAGCCCTCTATGGGTTGAAGCAAGCCCCCAGGGCTTGGTTTGAGAGGATCGATAGCTACTTGATGAAGTTGGGCTTTACTCGAAGTGATGTTGATCCAAACCTTTATTTTAAGGTTGATAATGACAAGCCTCTCATTCTGGTTTTCTATGTGGATGATCTCTTCCTGATAGTTGCAGACCCTCTTATTCATCAATGTAAGAGGGAGCTAGCTTCTGAGTTCGAGATGAAGGACCTAGGACTGATGCACTACTTCCTAGGCCTGGAGGTCTGGCAAAGGCCAGGTTAGATTTTCCTTTCTCAAGGAAAATATATTGTGAAGTTGATGGAAATATTTGGGATGGTGGATTGCAAGTCCGTGACTAATTCGATGGAACTCAACTTTAAGAAGTTGTGTGGAAGTGTTGTTGGGACCGATTTGGGAAATCCTACTAAGTATCGTCAACTCGTAGGGGCCCTGATGTTCTTAGTGAACTCACGTCCGGAGATATGTTTTGCAGTGAACACATTGAGTCAATACATGGTCGAGCCTCATCACATTCACTGGATTGGTGCCAAGAATATCTTGAGATGTCTCCGAGGCACAATCAATCATGGGTTGAGATACACTGCCGAGAGTATGAGGCTCCATGGATATACCGATGTCGACTGGGCAGGCAGTGTGGTGGATCGTAAGAGCACATCTAGTTGTTGCTTCACCTTAGGTTCTGCTTCGATCTCCTGGATGAGCAGGAAGCAGAAATCGATTACTTTGAGCACCGCCGAGGCCGAATACATTGCCACAAGTATGGCCTATTGTGAAGTTGTTTGGTTGAAAAAGCTCTTCAGTGAGTTGTTTGGGCATGTGTTGGATACTACCGTGATCCTTTGTGACAACCAAAGTAGGATTCGACTTTCAGAGAACTCTGTGTTCCACGACCGCTCCAAGCATGTGGATATTAGGTACCACTTTGTTCGGGACATGGTACAGCGAGACACCATAAGGCTCCATCACATTGGGACTGATAAGCGGGTCACAGATATTCTCACAAAGCCCCTGGGGAAGGTCAAATTCTTAACCCTTCATGAGAAGCTTGGAATCATAGGCTTTGCCTTATTATGAGGGTCTCGCTTGAGTTGGACTTTGAGCTCTGGGCGCTGCGAGGGGCTTGTGGATAGCTTCTTGGAGCTATAAGCAACCACAGGGCTAGGTTTGCCTTACCTTGATTGTGTGCTATTTCCCCACCATTATGATATTGATTTGGTTCACCCTCTCTTGATCTATGCCCCACATACATCCTACCCATGTACTCTGGGACTCATGGGAAGTACCTCTCATCTGGCTAATGAGTTGGGAAATCAGGATAGAGACCATAGCATTACTGATGGACGCATCGTGTATTGTTGTACTCTGTATGTCTAGGATGGGTTGTGTCCAACAACTTGATCTGGGATCAAGTCTGGTTGAGGTTTTTACCTCTAAATTGAGTTTGGGTTAGTGGAGAGTGGCAAGGTCTTTGTGACTCACTTTCGATCATATCTTCTTCATTATTTCTTCTACAGCAGAGCAGGGCCGGCAAAATACAGAGACAGCAAGATGACACAGGATTGCAGGATGATATATGATAGTACATGATGGTACTAGATGACAGGATTGCACAGGTTGATAGATGGATGGACAAGGTGGAGTTCTCCCTATTGAGAAGGAGTGTTAAATTTGGCAACTAGGGCCAAACTCCATGTTGCATTGCTCATATGATGGAGATGATATTTTTGTTGGATTCCTATTTCGGAGAGGTGCAAGATTGATCTAAAGATCATCTTGTTTGGATGAGGAGAAGTTGGATTTTGAATTTATTTTCCACGCATGTGCAATTTGTCAAGGTCGGCCAAAATTGTAATGTAGGCTCACAAGCCCTAAAAGATGTGTCACACAACCTCATTGATGGATATAAAAAGGAGACTCAAACGTCATTTCGATATCATCTCCTCACACATTCTCTCTCCTTCTAATTGGTTCATAAAAACCTTAGGAGACATTCTCTCTCCTCTGCACGTGTGAAAGGGTTGCTAAAGTTTTCAAACTATTCAAGGGTTTTCTGTGTAGTTTTGACCAGCATTGACTTTGGGTCAACCTTGTCCTTTTGAATTCGATTTTTGGATCAGATTCTGAGTTTGGGAGGCTGCAACTAAAGGCACAGAAATCGAGGAAATTTCAAGCTGATTTGACTCTTGCGTTGACCGTAAATTTGTTGAAGTTTGACCGGAGCATTGACAAGGTTTGACTGAAGGATTGCGGACTGTTTTGCATTGACTTTGACTGTTTCAAGAGGTCGAGTTTGACTGGCTTTGACCAAGCTGCATTGGGAGACATTTTGCTGGTTTGACCAGCGTTGACTTTGCTGGCTAGGGCATCCTGTTGACTGCTGAAAATTGTACTTTCTCTCTCTGTTGAATTTGAAGAATAATAAGAAGATTTGATCAAAGGGTTTTCCCGCATTGGAGTTTTTCCCTGGCATTCGCCAAACTATTGTGTCCTCTTGTCTTGGTTTGTCTTCTGTTATTTATTTATGTTCTATCAACATTTATTGTCAATGTTAATGTGATTGCATAACCAGAAATTGAATTGGGCTAATAAGAAAGATTGAAGTAAATTGCTTTAAGCATAGGACATACCATAGTTAACTAAAATTAACATTCTAGCTATGGCTCCTAACATGTTTTGATTGGTAAATGAATGGTTATTGAATGCATGACCTAATAGATGTTATGTAGCTATTATGAGAGGGTATTAGACCTTCTTGATGATTCTCAGATAAGTATCAGACCCCTATGTTCAGATATACATTCATGACCTGTAGATTTCATGTTCTCAATATGTTTAACAAAATCGATGTCATGGTTAGGCCTAGATAGGTCAAGTCTTTAATCAAGTTTTGTATGAGTGGTTTTGTCTTAATGTTATTTATCATTTTGGAAAGTCTCACTCAGTTATGGGCAGTGGTCTAAAAGCTAACCTGGAATTTATGCTAAGAATCCAAGACCGCATGCTCTGAACTGGACATTTTAGATTACAACCACATGGATGCGGGTTTGTGCATGCAGTTGGAGGCTTCCAACTGCATGGAGGGCTTGTTGTGGGAGCGGTTGGGGACCCAGGTCAGAGAAAAGGGTGTCCAGCTCAGGTTTTGGCCACTGGGGTGGTTACTCAACCTCTAAGTGACATGTAGCCCCTGTAGGTTGTTGTGAGATGTCAGTTGTTTTTTAGTAGTCGTCCCCACTTCCTTGATGGAACCTAGAAGGTCGAGTCATGTCATAGTATCTCTTCTTTTCATGTTTACCCTGGCAGGCCGATGAAACTCGGTAAATGTGGGAGGGGGTGGTTACACAAATATTACAATTTCAACCCTTGGAAGGGGAAATACACATAGACATAAACTCTTGAGACTCAACCAAATTCTGTGACAAGAAACATGATCTAGTATGAAAAATACATAGACTTGATAAACACTAGGACTCACTTAAGACCTCGTCAATGAGTTCCACCCTAGCTTTGGGGTATATCTGGGAGAAAAACTCTGCCAATTATCTGTGTTTACAAACACACATAATTTGGGGTGGTTAAAAAACTCCCTAGGACGAAACCCTTTGAGAAGAATCATAGGCTTACCTAGGTGTTATTACATGGCTTAATAGTCATACTAGAATCATTTTAAGAATTTTGCAGAATTTGGGATTACAATGATGAAATTGAAGCTGAATGATGACAATGATCTTGAAAAATTTTGTCCATTATTTTGTACTTTGCTTCTTGGAACTGTTGACACAAGTGTGGTCAACAATGTTGAAGATTGTAACTAGGTTCGGTCTTCATAAATTATATTTATTGTACTTATCAAAAGAATTAAAGAAAAAGAATTTATATGATTTTTTTACATTTATTTTATTACTAAATGACTTATTAAAGCATGGGTTGCATGCTTGGACCATATTTAGATTAAGGACCCATTGTGGACTTCTAGGTTAGTCATTACAAATTTATATTGACCCATCTTGGGCTTTTGAATCATGTAATTAGGTTTAAATTTGAGTCAAAAATGGTTTAGAGTACTTCCACATCACATCGGCCTTAAGGAGATCAAGTTGGCCTCAAAGGGACCAATTCGACCTCACCTAAAGCATGTAAAAGCAAGGGGATCAAATTCATTTGGAGCGTCACTTCTCAAGCCAGTTTGATATCTACTGCATCATAGGAAAAAGTGCGAAGTGGAAGAAGGAAGTTGAAAGGAGTGTGAGTTGGGTCTAGAAGATAGAGGAAGGAAAAATCGAAATTTTGGTGGTGGAATCTCTACATTTAGTGCCCTCTCTTGGGAGATCGAAGTCTTTTAGTGTTTGTTGTTGTTGAATCTGCTACCTAGGCGAAGTTGCTGGAGGACAAGTTGTTGTTGGGTCGAAGATCTGGAAGGCTGAATTGGTGTGGAGGGAAGGTTTGGTATATGTCTAGGGTGAAGAGTCTCAAAGAATACTATTGAAAGGAAGAATTATCTTGACTAGGTTTTCCCCTGGAGGGGGGTTTTTCCCTGGTATAGTGCCTACATCTTGTGTCTCTTATTTTGTGATCTTCGTACACAAATAATATGATAATTGCTTGATGAAAGATAAGATAATAAAGAAGTAAAAGAAGCCAACACATTCACAAGTACTTATCAAGATCGGAGAATCAAACCCTAATATAACTACTTTGATTCTTCAACATGGAATCAGAGCTAAGGTCAGGAAGAATTGAAGATCACTTTGTTGGCATGGATTCTCCCTCTTTGATGAACTACATAAGAATGGGTATCAACACTGCTGGAAGCTGGATCAAAAAGGTCATCCATTACTTATTCATCAAAGTCACGAATGTCAAGGATTCTTGGCTGCCCTTGCAGGATCTCTTCATGATGAAATGCATGGATCATTGATAGTGGAGCATCAAGACACATGACAGGAGAAAGTAAACAATTTCATACGCTATCAAGGGAGTCATCTTCTCATGCAACGGAATTAGGTGACAACAAAAGCTATGTTGTTAAAGGCCTAGGATCAACATCACTAGAATTGGAAAGTGGATCGAAGCTGCACCTCAACAACATACTATATGTTTCATATTTGAAAAAGAATTTGCTTTCTATTTCTTGTTTAGAAGATAAAGGAGAAAGAATTGCTTTTGTTGTTGGAAAAGTATTGGTTTGGGGCAAAGACTCTATCATTGACAAAGCTAGAGTTATTCGAGTTCGAGAAGGAAGTTTGTATAGGGTTACTACACCATCTCCTCAAGCTTTAGTTCATATGGAAATTAGTCCTATTGAGCTATGGCATAGAAGGTATGGTCATCTACACTACAGGCTTATTCCCACTCTTAACCAATTTGTTAATGGCATCCCCAATTTAAAGGAATACCATGAAGGTGTGTGCAAGGGATGCTGCTTGGGAAAAAATACAAGAAAGCCATTTCCAAATAGTGAATCTAGGGCCAAAGAAATTCTGGACCTTATTCACTTTGATGTGTGTGAGCCCATGTCTGAAAAATCTCTTAAAGGTCATCTCTATTATGTGACATTCATAGATGATCATTCTAGAAAGACATGGATCTATCTTCTCAAGGCATAGGACGAAGTATTTGAGAAATTCAAGGAGTTTCGAGTTGAAGTAGAAAACATCACCAAAAGAAAGATAAAGACTCTGATATCTGACAATGGTGGGGAATACATTTCCAAGGAATTGATTGCATGTTGTAAGGAAGCAGGAATTAAGAGGGAGCTCATTGTTCCCTACTATCCCGAACAAAATGGAGTTGTTGAAAGGAAGAATAGGTCTATTAAAGAAGGAATTAAGACAATGGTCCTTGACCAAGACCTACCCAAATTCTTATGGGCAGAAGCAGCCATGACAGTCATGAATATTCAAAATAGAAGTCCTCATAGAAGTCTCAAGAATATAACTCCCGAAGAAGCATTTACTAGAAAGAAGTCGAGTATGGATCACCTTGGAATCATTGGAAGCCTTGCCTACATCCATATTCCAAAGGACAAGAGAAAGAAGTTGGACTCTTCTATCATCAAAGGAATATTCATTGGGTATAGTCTCTCCTCAAAGGCATATAGAATCTACATCAAAGAAAGAACGCAAATCGAATTAAGTAGAGATGTCATATTTGATGGGAGCCAAGCCTACAAGAAATCCAAAGGTATTCCCATAGACTCTGATGACGAAGAATCTCCTATATTCGAAGAAGAAGAATCACACCATGAAAACCCTACTACAAATCAAGAAGAAGAAGAAGGACCAAGTGAGCCTATACAACCTGTGATCATCTCGACCACAAGGAAAAGGCCAAATTGGTTAAAATCTACATTACAAGATGTCGAAGGACATGAAGCTCCAATAGAAACCCTCAGGGAAAGTAAAAGACTAAAGAGATACTCTAGCTATGCTGCATATATGACGAAGCTAATTCAAGTTGAACCATCTACATTCGAAGAGGTTATTCAACAGGATGTCTAGAAGAAGGAAGGCAATGCAGGAAGAATACCAATCCATTATGAAGAATGGGGTTTGGGAAATCGTTCCTAGACCTAGTGACAAATCAATTGTCACATCCAAATGGATTTACAAAATCAAGCATGTTTTTGATGGAAGCATAGACAAGTACAAAGCAATGTTCATTGCAAGGGGCTTCTCTCAAAAAGAATGAATAGATTATGAAGAAACCTTTGCGCCTACACAAAGGTATACTACCATTAGATATTTGGTTTCATTGGCTGCTACAAGAGGTTGGAATATCCATCAAATGGACGTGAAGACCGCATTTCTAAATGGGACCATTGATGAGGAAGTATATATCGAACAACCCAAAGGTTTCGAAGTAAATAACTGGGACTGGTTAGAGAAGTGGCAGTTAATTAGTTTCTCTTATCATGACATTATCTTGTGATCATTACTATGTGTTCTTGTGTTTTATCTTTTCTTATCATCAAGAGTAATGCCAAACAAATAGAAGAGGACACAAGATGTAGGCACGTTGTTAGGAAAAAACCTCACTCTTTGGAGAAAACCCAATCAAAATTCTTTCTTCAATAGGTCCGAGAAGAGACGACCAAGACCCTTAGACTATAGACTTCCTCTATCAAGTCATTCCTTCAATGTGATAGCACCGAGATCTCCATGACACCGAGATCTCCTTTGCTTGCACCAAAACTTCATCCTCATTACCTTGACCAAGATTGAGATAGCAACATAGCACTGAGCTTCATAATATCATAGCATCGAGCATCATTATAGTACTAAGCATCATGACTGAGATCACCAAGCATCATCGTAGCATTGGGCATCATAACTGAGATCACCGAGCATCGTAATGAGATCACATCATAACACTGAACATCATGGTTGAGATAGCATCATCGATAACATCATATCACTGATTCTGTGGCAGATCTTTGTTGACACCAAGACCTTGTCCTGTTGTAGCATCTCTGAAATATATATAATATGAAAGTGACCCAATTATGAAATAAGTCCGAGACCAAACCATAGCCCTGTATATATAGTTGTTTGCCACAGTTATTGAGGCGACATGACTGTATGAAGTGTTGTCTTGATTTGAGCTAACTTGAAGATAGATTGAGGTTGACTTAAGGAGGTTGTTTTGATGACTTGTATCACTTTACTTGAGGGTTGTCTTTGAAGTAGATTTTGTTGAAGAGACCGAGGATGATGACCTTGAAGCAGATGACTTGATGGAGGAGCCTTTTGACCAAATAATAAACAACCTAATATTACATAGTTTAAAATCCCAAATTGGATCAATTTAAATCTGTAATGACTAACCTAGAAGTCCACAATTAGGACCTTAATCTAAATATGACCCAAGCATGAAACCCGTGCTTTAATTAGTCATTTAATAATAATAATAAATTCTTTTGACAAATACATTAATAATGAAGACCAAACCTAGTTACATTCTTCAACACTCCCTCTTGACTAGGGACATATTCATATAGAAAAGAAGTACATGGAATATCTCACTTTATCTACGAAGAAGTTTAGGCACCGTAATGCCATGGACTAAATTCCTGAGTAGGGTAATCTATCCTTTTGGTATCTCAACAATTTAGGCATCGCAATGCCACGGACTATATTCCTAACCAGGGCAATCTATCTAAGTGGGACGAAGATGGACTAAAGCTTTCAGCCTCTATAGGTACCATCAGGATTACTTACTAACCATCAACATAGGGAACTAGGTGCACATCCACCCGATGTCACCCTCCCTACCAAACATCAACACAAAGTGTCGGCCCGATGTCTTTTCCAGGCAATGCTTCACTCACAAAGCCTCAACACCCCTTGATCCAGCAGATCAAGGATAAACAATCTCTCCCAATCAAACTGATTGGTAACCAACATGTTATCAAAACCTTTGAGAGATTCACCTGTACAAACACAACCCCAATCAACAATACACATTTAAGTATATAATCAAAGCAAATCTTCGGGGTTTCGATATTGCCCTTCAACTATTCTCAGCAGGACTATCAATTGAATCTTTGAGAGAAGATTCCTTTCCCTACTTCATATGTAGCAACATTTCTTCCAGCATATATTCTCCAATCAAGACTTATGTTGTGCCCTCCCTCTTAACTAGGGAGAGTTCATTTATCCAAGCTCCCTCTTAATGTAGGGAGATTGACTTCTTCCTTCAGTGTTGGAAAATCCTTCATGGCTTCCATTCTTAGCATCATGTTGATCATATCAACTTCTCTTACGGACTTCTTCACCAATATGATGCACCTACATAACTTAGATAGCAAGTACAACCAATTTTGTAGAAGCAGGAAGTTAGTCACAAAAAATTTATAATAGCGGAAGCATTTAGACTTTACATAATCAATCAAGGGACTATACTTCAATACTTCAACTTTTATCCCAGGTTTGTTACAACCCCTAAATCACATTAGCAATTCAATCAAGATGACAGAAGATTAGTTTTGTCATATAACTCAAAAGAAAGATAAAGGTATCTAACAATTCTCGAAATCCATATGATAGACTATCCACTAGAGTTTTATGTAAACCCTAGATTTAATTTAATCAAAATAAGCATATCATGAATAGCTTCTACTAGGATTTGATGTAAACCCTAGATTTTATTCATAGCATAAATAACTTCTACTAGGGTCCGACGTAAACATTAGATTTTCCATCTATAAATTCTCAGCAAACATTATATAGGTTCAAATGAATACACATAGAGAATTTAATCATTACTAGAGCTTAGATGTAAAACCCTAGACTTTTCAAACATCATCCTAGAACTTTCAAACTTTGACTAGAGCTTGATTTTCAAACCCTAGAACTCATGATCAACACATATTTATTGGAGATTACCATCATGCATAAGCACATCATATAATTAGACAATATTAAATATTTCAGACATACATTGACCTAGACTAAGCTAGGAATTCAATCAAAGAAATGTATACCTAGGGTTTCATTTCTAAGACTTTTCATAACAGGGATTTTGCTTGTAGACCTAACCAAAACCCAGGGTTTCGGTTCATTGTCAAAGCAAATCCTTGTTATATCAAAACTTCAAAGGTTCAAGATTTCGAACAACATCATTTCGAAGTTGCACAAAACAGGTAAGAGTACGAAACGTGACCCCCCCAAATTTTGGAAACAGGGAAATACAATATATATATATATATATATATATATATATATATATGATTGCACATATTTCTTAAATTTACTAATATATATTAGTACATTTAAGAAATATGTGCAATCATAAAGCATACATGATACATTATAATTTATTACATTATGATTAAATTGTCCAATGTCAATGCATAAACTATAAGTCTTTAAATTTACATCACATTTGCTCATGAATGATCACATAATGACAATAGCAATATCCAAAATCAACCACGAGAAATTTCTAATTTCTTGTCTCGTGTTTGATTGGGAGTCTCCTCCTACATAGTCGAACGGTCTTAGTGCTCTTGATTAAATACAAGTTCCATGCCCTAGTACCCCAGGTGATCTTGATTATTGGGAGTCTCCCCTTCATAGAGGACTTGGTTCTCTTGATTAAATACAAGTTCCATACCCTAGTACATGACAAAATCCAATGAAAACATTGCAATCCCCCCAATCCTAAAATCCTGAAAAAATGATAAGTCGGCTAGATTTTGTGTGAGATATAAAATTCTATTTTCTCCATATGAAATCCAATGAGAGCGAAACCACTCTCAAACATCCTGAGTCATTTCATGGTAATGTTAAAAATTTAAGTAAAAGGATGAAAATTTAACATTACCATGAACTACATATCAACACAAATGTTAGTAGTGTAGATTGGATATACCAAAGAGAATTAACAAAGCTTTAAAATTTAAGACATACCTTTGTTTCTCAGCAAACCTTCTTGTGATGCCTTCCTTCATACTTCTTGATCATTTAGCGAATCATTTCCTAGAAGTGTGAGTCATGATCTACTATACCCACAATGCATACTTTCAAGCAAACTGTGATACGAAGAGCATAACATCAAGTTAGATCTTTTATGCAACTATAAGGGATGGAATTCTAAGATATCAAAGATCAATTTAATTGACAAGAAGACATTTATTTTATAACTAGATTACTTTGTAGATCCTGAAGATCAAGATTCTAACATGTATGTTATTACAAATTAGACTAGCTATAAGAATTATACAAATCTAGAAATTCATACGTACCTTGTAGTAACATACCTTTGATTTGATAGTTCCAATGCTTACTAGGTTCCTTGCACTTCAGATCTTTAGGGAGCCCTTTCATCTTAGATGGTTCCTAACACTATCAATTTTATTTAGACAAACTTTGGATTCCTTCCAAACTCAATATAGGTGGCTATTCTGATATCCTTATTTCACTGTATATACATATTGACCTTATTATAATTATTTCACTGTACAAGTCTCTAAATTCTATTGACCATGTCATTGTGGAAGCACTGAATTGTGAGACCCTTGCAGTTATAAGATGGAGATTGTACTAAGGTATCACTGAGATTTTATTGTAGGAGCATTATGACTGTTGTAGTATACGCTATGAGACCTTATCACTGTACTAAGGTCAATGTGATACCACTGAACTAAAGTGGCATCCTTCTCACTGAACTGTGATGGCACCTTCACTATGATATTTCCGAAATGTAATGGCCTTCTCTTTATGAGATTAAAACCGCACCCTTATCACTATAATTTCACCAAAGTCATGATTGCAACAAGATTGTAGCTGATTTGAAGATCCTCTCTATAGTAGGGATTGCACCGAGCCTTATCACTGTAGTTATATCCCTATCTTGAACCAAATCATCATTACTGTAAGTATTACTTATTCTCCTTACCGTTGTTATAAGAGATAATCTATGAGATATCCAAAATTCCTTTAGAGATATAACGAGCCTCTTTGTTGATACATATGGAACCCTTTTTGAAATTAGTTCATCGAGATACCTTGAATCCTTCTGACTTGATTTCACCGATCATCAAAATTGCCTATGATCACAACCATAGCTCTAATTCCATGTTAGAGAAATGGCAATTAATTAATTTCTCTTATCATGACATTATCTTGTGCTTATTATCATGTGTTCTTGTGTTTTATCTTTTCTTATCATCAAGACTAATGCCAAACAAATAGAATAGGACACAAGATGTAGGCACGCTGCCAGGGCAAAACCCCACTCTTTGGGGAAAACCCAGTCAAAATTCTTTCTTCAATAGGTTCAAGATGAGACGATCGAGACCCTTAGACTATAGCCTTCCTCCATCAAGTCATCCCTTCACTGTGTAGCACCAAGATCTCCATTACATCGAGATCTCCTTTGCTTGCACCGAAACTTCATCCTCATTACCTTGACCTAGATTGAGATAGCAACATAGCACTGAGAATCATAATATCATAGCACCGAGCATCATTATAGCACTAAGCATCATAACATCATGGCACCGAGCATCATTATAGCATTGAGCATCATGACTGAGATCACCAAGCATCATCGTAGCATTGGGCATCATAACTAAGATCACCAAGCATCATAATGAGATCAGATCATAACACTGAACATCATGGTTGAGATAACATCACCGATAACATCATATCATTGATTATGTGGCAGATCTTTGTTGACATTGAGACCTTGTCTTGTTGTAGCATCTTTGAAATATATATAATATGAAAGTGACCCAATTCTGAAATAAGTTCGAGACCTTATCCTTCTGAGGTGATGATCCGAACTGCAGTCCTTTCTATTATCCGAAATTTCAAAGATATATGAAATCATGTGGTAGAAATGCAAAACCATAGCCCTGTATATATAGTTGTTTGCCACAGTTATTGAACCAACATGACTGTTTGAAGTGTTGTGTCTTGATTTGAGCCGACTTGAAGATAGATTGAGGCCGACTTAAGGAGGTTGTTTTGATGACTTGCATCACTTGACTTAAGGGTTGTCTTTGAAGTAGATTTTGCTGAAGAGACCAAGGATGATGACCTTGAAGAAGATGACTTGATGGAGGAGCCTTTTGACCAAAATATAAACAACCTAATATTACATGATTTAAAAGCCCAAATTGGATCAATTTAAATATGTAATGACTAACCTAGAAGTCCACAATTGGGACCTTAATCTAAATATGACCCAAGCATGAAACCCATGCTTTAATAAGTTGGGACCTTAATCTAAATATGACCCAAGCATGAAACCCATGCTTTAATAAGTCATTTAATAATAATAATAAATTATTTTGACAAATACATTAATAATGAAGACCGAACCTAGATACATTCTTCAACAGGACTCTCACGTCTGCAAACTCAATAAAGCCCTATATGGCTTGAAGCATGCTCCTAGGGCTTGGTACGTGAGAATGGATGCAGATCTCCTAAGAATGGGTTCGTGAAGGGTATTGTTAATCCAAATCTCTACATCAAGGTTGTGAATAATGAGCCTGTCATTATTCTACTATATGTGGATGATCTATTCATCACTGGTGTGGAGCAAAAAATTGAATAATGTAAGAAAATGTTGGCAGCCGAATTTGAGATGAAGGATCTAGGACTCATGCATAACTACCTAGGTCCCGAAGTATGGCAAAAACCTAAGGAGATATACTTGGGGCAAGGAAAGTACATCATCAAGATGTTGCAGAAATTCGGAATGATGGACTCCAAGCCCATGACTACTTGTATGATCACTAATCTCAAGAAGTTACAAGGTTCTAACTCAAGTCTCGTGGATCCTACCTCCTATCGACAAATGGTGGGCTCCCTAATGTATCTGGTAAACATTAGGCCAAGTATATGCTATGTAGTAAACATCATCAGTCAATTTCAGTTAGATCCTCATCATGACCACTAGATAGCTGCTAAACACATATTAAGATATCTTCATGGTAATATACGCCACTCCCTAAAATACAATAGTAAGGAAGTTAATATAATTAGCTTCTCAGATTCTGACTGGGGTGGCAGTGAGTCTGAAGGAAGGAGTACTACTGGTGGATGCTTCAACCTGGGTCTGCTATGGTTTCATGGATGAGTAGAAAACAAGGTCTCGTTGTCATAAGTAGTAATGAAGCTGAATATGTGGCTGCATGTGAAGTAGGAAAAGAGGTTGTATGGTTAAGGAAGCTTCAGACAAATATGTTCGAGAGTTCTCTAAGTGCTACTATAATCAACTGTGATAATCAAAGATGCATCAAGATGTCTGGAGATCTCGTGTTTCATTCTAGGATGAAGCACATCAACAATAAGTTCCACTTCATTAAGAACTTGGTACAAGGTGGGATCGTAAAGTTGGAGTATGTCTCGACAGATGAATAGGTAGCAGACATACTAACAAAGGCTCTTCCTAACAAAAAGTTTGAATATTTAAGAGACAAGCTTGTTCTGGTAAATATTGCTAATTGTATTGATGATAATGGTTTGGAAGAGATATTTGAGGCTTTGCGAGTGAAGCATTGCCTAGAAAGACATCTGATCGACACTTTATATTGATGTCTGGTAGGGAGGGTGGCATTGGGTGGATGTGCACCTAGTTCCCTAGGTTGGTGGTTAGTAAGTAAGCCTAATGGTACCTATAGAGGTTGAAAGCTTTAGTCCACCTTAGTCCCAATTGGATAGATTGCCTTGGTCAAGAATCTAGTCCATGGCATTGTGGTGCCTAAAGTGTTGAGTGACCAATGGATAGATTTCCCTAGTCAGGAATCTAGTCCATGGCATTGCAGTGCCTAAAGTTCTTCATAGTTTCACATAGTTTGAGATCTTCCATTTGTATATTATGAATACCTCCCTAGTTAAGAGGGAGTGTTGAAGATTGTAACTAGGTTCAGTCTTCATAAATTATATTTATTGTACTTGTCAAAAGAATTAAAGAAAAATAATTCCCGTGATTATTTGAAATTATTTTATTATTAAATGACTTATTAAAGCATGGGTTTCATGCTTGGGTCATATTTAGATTAAGGTCCCCATTGTGGACTTATAGGTTAGTCATTACAGATTTATATTGACCCATCTTGGGCTTCTGAATCATGTAATTAGGTTTAAATCTGAGTCAAAAATCATTTAGAGTACCTCCACATCAAGTCGGCCTTAAGGAGATCAAGTCGGCCTCAAAGGGACCAATTTGACCTCACTTGAAGCCTATAAAAGCAAGGGGATTGAATTCATTTGGAGCATCACTTCTCAAGCCAGTTCAATATCTACTGCATCATAGGAAAAAATGCGAAGTGGAAGAAGGAAGTTGAAAGGAGTGCGAGTTGGGTCTAGAAGATAGAGGAAGGAAAAATGGAAATTTTGGGGGTGGAATCTCTGCATTTCGTGCCCTCTTGGGAGATTGAAGTATTTTAGTGTTTGTTATTGTTGTTGCTGCTAAATTTGTTGCCTGGTCAAAGTTGTTGGAGGACAAATT
The DNA here is from genome assembly GCA_034641835.2 of Pinus albicaulis. Taxonomy (NCBI): domain Eukaryota; kingdom Viridiplantae; phylum Streptophyta; class Pinopsida; order Pinales; family Pinaceae; genus Pinus; species Pinus albicaulis. The sequence continues at coordinate 576,485,997 of CM076574.1, forward strand.
GTTGTTGCTGCGAGGTCGAAGATCTAAAAGGCTGACTTGGTGTGGAGGGAAGGTTTGGTATATGTCTAGGGTGAAGAGTCTCAAAGAATACTATTGAAAGGAAGAATTATCTTGACTGGGTTTTCCCCTTGAGGGGGGTTTTTCCCTGGCATAGTGCCTACATCTTGTGTCTCTTGTTTGGTGATCTTCATACACACATAATATGATAATTGCTCGATGAAAGATAAGATAATAAAGAAATCAAAGAAGCCAACACATTCACAAGTAATTATTAAAATCGGAGAATCAAACCCGAATAGTAACTACTTCGATTCTTCAACAGACAAGGTTCTAGCAGGTAGAGGGTTGACTATGACGAGACATTTGCCCTAGTGGTCGAATATTCATATGTTAGGACTATTATAGCCATTGCAGCTCGGATAGGTTGGAAGATCCACCAAATGTATGTTAAAACAACGTTCCTCAATGGGGTTGTTGAGGAGGAGATTTATATTGAGCAGCCAAGGGTGTTTGAGTCTTTGTCATTTGAGACATGCAATAGGGAGACCCACGTGTGCAAACTCAAGAGAACCTTATATGGGCTCAAACATGCTCAATGGACATGGTATACTCGCATTGACAGTTACCTTCAGGGATTGGGCTTCACTAAGAGTGTAGTGAACCCCAACCTCTACTACATTGTTGTTGGAGGTGAGTCGCTCATTCTAGTGTTGTACGTGGATGATCTGATTTTGACAGGAGCAGATAAGTGTTGAAGAATGTAACTAGGTTTGGTCTTCATTAATGTATTTGAGTCATTATGTAATATACTTGTCAAAAGAATAAAGAAAAGAATTTTTATTATTATTACAATGACTTATGAAAGCATGGGTTTCATGCTTTGGTCATTATGTTTTAGGTCAAAGTCCCCATTGAGGACTTCTAAGATTTATTCTCAGTCTATAGAGTCATTGTATATTTAAAAATACCCTTCTTGGGCTTTTGAATCATGTAAAAAGGTTTAGTATTGAGTCAAATATGATTTATGTCACCTCCACACCAAGTCGACTTCAAGATGATCAAGTCGACCTCAAGGAAGGCTATTTAACCTCACCTAAAGGCTATAAAAGAAGCAGATCAAATTCATTTGGAGCATATCATCTCAAGCAAGTTCGATATCTCTTTGGAAGCCGGAAAAAAGTGCGAAGTGAAGGAAGAAGGCTAAAGAAGTGCGAGTTTGGTCAAGGTGAAAGAAAGGAAAATTGAAATTTTGGTGTATCTCTCTCTCTCTCTCTCTCTCTCTCTCGTGCCCTAGATTGGAAGATCGAAGTTCTTGATGTGATGTCGATGCCAATTGTTGCATGATGCCGCTGCCAAGACAAGTATAAAACGAAGTTGCTATTGTTGGGTGTTGCTACCTCAAGAAGTTGTATTGGGTCAAAGTCGAAGTTTCTAAGTCAAGTTCGAAGTCTTTCAACCAAGATCGAAGTCTCTAAAGCAAGATCGAAGTTACTGGATCCTAGAAAGTGTTGTATAGTGTTGTTGTTGTTGTTGTTGCCAGGTCGAAATAGGATCATCTGCAAAGGAAGAAGAAGGTTGACTTCGTGTGGAGGAAGTCTGTGTGAAGGCCTAGAGTCTTGGATTATCTCAGGAAAATTGTTGAAGGAAGAATTACTAACTGATTTTTCCCCTAGAGTGGGGTTTTGCCCTGGTTGTGCACCTATATCTGGTGTCCTTGATCTATGTGCTATTGCTTTGGTAATTGTTTGATGAACTAAGAAAAAAGAAGATAATAAGAATACAAGAACATCACAAGTAAATTATCAAGTACAAGAAAATACTTTTGCCTTTCTGATTTTCTAACAATAAGCTCATCCAGGAGTGCAAGAAAGATCTTGCAAGTGAGTTTGAGATGAAGGACATAGGGTTGATGCACTATTACCTTGGATTGGAGGTTTGTAAGGGAGATGGGGAGATCTTCTTAGGGCAAGGCAAGTACGCCCTAAATATTTTGATGAGATTTCACATGCAAGATTGCAAGCCCATGACCACGCTTCTAGTCACAAATTTTAGGAAGGTTGACACATCCAAATCAGAGTGAGTAGACCCGGCAATCTACCGAAAGTTGATAGGGTCACTTATGTAATGGGTGAACATGCGGTCAGACATATGTTTTGCAGTTAACTCTTTGAGCAATTCATGGTTGAGCCTACCAGGGCGCATTGGGTTTTTGCCAAGCACGTATTGAGGTATCTCAGGGGCATAGTAGACTATGGATTGTGGGTATAGGCAGGCTGATGGGGTGAGGCTTGAGGGCTTTGTTGATGTAGATTGGGCAAGGAGTTCCACAAACAGGAAGACCACATGGGTTGCACATTCAATGTTGGATCAACGGTTATTTCCTAATTTAGCCAAAAGCAGAGATCGGTTGCATCGAGCTTAGCAGAGGCCACTAACAGCGTACGAATTTATCTGGTTGAGAAAGTTGCTCGTGGACTTGTTTGGACAGGAACTAGAACCCACTGTGATCCACTATGACAATTAGAGTTGCATCAAGCTCTCTGAGAATCCAGTGTTTCACAATCGCTCCAAGCACATCGACATACGTTATCATCACATTAGGGACATTGTTCAGAGAGGTACAATAAGGCTCCAATACATACCAACAAAGGAGCAAACAACCCACATTCTGACCAAGGCTTTGCCAAGGGGAAGATTTGTTTACCTCACAAACAAGTTAGGTGTAGTGCATAAAACCTTCCTCTCTAAGAGGGAGTGTTGATTGGAGTAGAGCAGCAATGGTTTTACTTTCCTAGGTGCCAAGGCTTGCAAAGGGACCCACAAGACAGCCACTTAGCAGATTATTAATTTAATTTACTATTTCCTAATGTTGGACTTACAAAAAAACAATAAAAAGCTAAAAGTCAACAAATGATTAGATCGCATCCCTTCATCATAAGTTAATCTCAGCCATTGAAGATCATGATGGGGCCCAAGGTCAACTTATTAGGGGGAATAGGGCAAAAAAGTGGTTAGTTCAATTTTGAGCACTAAATGTGTTAGTTAGCTCAGCAAAGGAGATTAGGGTTTCAACAAATCAACAACAAGTTCAGTGACCTGGTGAGAGAAAAATAGGGTTGCACGATCTCTATCTCAGCTCAACATCAGCGCGGCCATACAACATGCAAAAGGGCATAGGAGGGTTGTATTGTGTGTTCGTACAGCAAGCAAAAGGGCACAGAAGGTCATACTAAGCAGGTGGTACAGGCCGAATCACTTGTAGGGGGTAAATCGATTTGCTTGGGAGTTGTTCAAAGGGGTTTTTGTTGTAAAAGGGAAGTGTTCCCTTACTATAATAATATTTGAAGATAACTTTGTTGAAGCTAATAGCGAAAAACACACAGATTGCAAGTTTTCCCCGAAGTTGGGGTTTCCTGGGTATAGCTGATATTTTATGTGTTGCATATGTTTGTTTTCATTTTTATTTACTTCCGTTGTGCATGTTATGGTCAGAAAACTCAGTAGTATTTGTGATTTAAGTTTCAAAACAACAATCTAGTTGTATTTTTGGTCGCTTGCTTAGAAAATCATAAATCAATTACTAGGTTTTAAGGAAATCTAACATCATAGGGGCTGTTAAGGCCATGATACATGACTAGGAATGGTCAATGTTTCTTTAGGGCAAGGGCATGCAACAAATAGTCTACATCTCGAACCAAAGTCCTCAGATGATGTTGGAGGACAAGATACCAAAGGAGGCACTCATTAGTGTGAAGCCAAAGGTGAGTCATTTCTACATCTTAGATTGTCCAGTTTTTATCCATCTACTAGTAGAGAAGAGGACCAAGTTGGAGCCCTCCAACATGAACAGCTTAATTGTGGGTTACAATGAGACTTCGAAGGCTTACAAGGTTTATATTCCACAATAGAGGAAGACGATAGTACATTGGGATGTATTGGTTAAGGAAGACTTTGCAACCAAATCCTTATGCGCCTATTCTAGTTACAGAGGATGAGGAGCAAGAAACTCTGAAGGTTGAGCTAGGGTCACCAGTGATTTCCATAGCAATACAATAGCCTTCAAGAGAAGAGGGAAGATAGGAGTTGCTTATACTTTGGTCAGAAGATCGATGGTTCAATGAAACATTAAGGGAGGATGCTCATGATCATGGTGAAACTCCTAGAAGCACTTGCAAAGAGAGCAGACATCCGAAGAAATTTTCAGAATATATGGTATTGATTAGAAACATTCCAGATTCTGAGCCTTCCAATTTCCAGGAGGCAGCAAACCAACAGGTATGGTAGATGACATGTTAAAGGAGTACACTTCGATCATGAACAATGATGTTTGGGACAAAGTGCCAGTATTAAAGGGGAAATCAGTTGTGAGTTCTAGGTGGCTCTACAAGGTCAAGTATGCTATAGATGGTGTCATTGTTAAGTTCAAAGTGAGGTTTGTGGCGGGAGGCTTCTCCCAGATAGAGGGCGTGGACTACGATGAGAAATTTGCTCCAATCACTAAATACAGTTATATAAGATTTGTTAGGTCCTTGGCTTCATTTATGGGATGGAGGATACATCAGATGGATGTGAAGATAACTTTCCTAAATGGGATCATTGTGGAAAAAGTGTACATATAATAGCCTCAGGGCCCAAGGCTTTAGGGTACATGGGAAGGAGTCTCATGTGTGTATGCTTAAGAAAGCCTTGTATGGACTTAAGCAGGTACCGAGAGCATGGTATTCCAGGATTGATGGATATCTACAGAGTATGGGCTTTACCAAGAGCAAAGCAGATTATAAATTATATTATATATTTGTTCAAACTGATATACTTATTTTAGTATTGTATGTAGATGACTTTTTTTTTATAGGTGCAAAGAAGCTCATTACAGGGTGCAAAGCAAACATGGCAATTGAGTTCCAGATGAAGGATATCAGCTTGATCCATTATTTCTTTGAGTTTGGAGGTGTGGAAAATTCCAAAGGAAATTTTCCTTGGGCGAGTCAAGTAGGCAATTCAGATCCTGAGGAGGTTTTAGATAGAGGATTGTGAACCTATGGCCATACCCATGATCACTAATCTGAAGAAGGTGACAACTTGAAATTCAGAGCTAGTGGATCCCATGATTTACAGGCAAGTGATAGGTTCTTTGTTGTATTAGGTCTGTTGGCTTGTGGTTCTTATGAACGGATAAGGCAACATCAGAGTTAAGCAAATGAAGAGCGGGAGCGGCTAAAGTGAACGCCAAGCACTTCAAGCACAGGGCGAGCAGACACCCCGCAGTCAAAAGAGGAAAGAGCACTTACCACTTACCTTTTCGCATCACCAACCTCTTCGCTCATCGCACATCGCGTTGTCTCATTCTCGTTACCATTGCACCCCTTCACAAAACTCCCGATTGCGATTTGCGGGTGGGCCCACCTCCGTCATGCCACGTCTCCTCTTCGCCCATCGCATGTCGCAGCTTTTACCCTTCGCTTCTCATAACACAAAACACTTCCGACTACGATTTGCGGGCGGCCCCACCTCCGTCATGCCACGTCTCCTCTCCGCCCATCGCACATTGCAAGTCGCAACTTTTACCCTTCGGTTCTCATAACACAAAACACTTCCGACTGCGATTTGCGGGCGGCCCCACCTTCGTCATGCCACGTCACCTCTCCTCTCATCGCGCATCACCCTTCACAAGTCATAACTTCCACCCTTCGCTTCTCATAACACAAAACACTTCCGACTGCGATTTGCGGGTGGCCCCACCTCCGTCATGCCACGTCACCTCTCCTCTCATCGCGCATCACCCTTCGCAAGTCATAACCTTTACCCTTCACTTCTCATAACAAAACACTTCCAACTGCGATTTGCAGGCTGCCCCACCTCTGTCATGCCATGTCACCTCTCCTCTCATCGTGCATCGCACATCGCATTGCTTCATTCTTGTTACCGCCATTTCTCCTGCTAACTCCACCATTACTTCTGCCATCTTCCCCTCATCCCCGCTCCCTATCACACATCTGACGGCTCATGATCTATTTTGACCTCCCCTCACCTTCTAAAGGTTAACCCCGGGAGGGGGGGGGGGGGGTTTTGAAATGGCCAGTTTGGAAACCGCCTCCAGTGCTACATGTCAGCCTGCAGTGATTTTGCGCCATGTCACCTCTCTTCTCATCGCGCATCACCCTTCGCAAGTCATAACCTTTACCCTTCACTTCTCATAACAAAACACTTCCGACTACGATTTGCGGGCGGCCCCACCTCCATCATGCCACGTCACCTCTCCTCTCATCGTGCATCGCACATCACATTGCTTCATTCTTGTTACTGCCATTTCTCCCGCTAACTCCACCATTACTTCCGCCATCTTCCCCTCATCCCCGCTCCCTATCCAACATCCAACGGCTCATGATCTATTTCGGCCTCCCCTCACCTTTCGAAGGCTAACGCCGGGCGGGGGGTCCAAAATGGCCAGTTTGGAAACCGCCTCCTGTGCTACATGTCAGCCTGTAGTGATTTCGCACCCCCCCCATCCAATACCACAAGCCGGACAGGCCCCCCTCCGAAATTCGGTCTTCGATTTTGCAAGACAAACACAGTTATCGTATATTCAGTCTGCCCAAGAACTCCCCGCTAAAGAGTTAGGCACGCACAGCACGACTAGTCTTTTCATAACGGTCAATGGGAATCATGAGAATCAGGGAGTGGAGGCTTTCGATGGCAGGTGAAATCAAGTGATGGTAGCCGGACTACCCACTTGTTCACGGCTACTCCTCGCCGGCCCATTTTGAAGATTCCAGGATTTGGCCTCTGTGGCCAACTATGTTGTTTCTTTTACTTTTATTAGTAATCTCTTGTTTATGTATAATCATCTTTCAATGTTCTGTTGGTTTGATGATTCGTGTAATGTAGCTGCCGGTGGTATGCATTTTTATTCATGAATTCGTGTATGAATAACGCTCATGTATTAAACTTGTTGTGCCCCCTTAATTCGTGCTCCACGAACCTCTCTTGTTGGTCACATTCCACTTACATCCGCTTCCTCTAAGTTCACGGGAAACATATTCTTAAGACTTTTAAGCCTGTCTCTCGCGGGTTCCTCCTTCGTTCCTCCTCAACACCTCTGCATATGTTGAAAGCCTCTGCTCATTGTTTCATACTTGGCCCATTGAAAAAATCCATCGAGCCATACAGCCTCCTGAGCCCTCTCGCAGTATAGGGTAATTCGCATGAATCAGACTCCAATGTCTTCACCATTCCTAAACCACCACAACCATTATTCTATTTATCCATATTATATCAGAGGCACCCTTAAAATTGTCTACATCCAACCTCTGATTTCAATATATCCTAGGCACTGGTCTTTTGCAACTCAAAGTTGTCTCTAGGAGCAACAACATCTTTTTGGCGTCGTTGCCAGGGAACGAATTAGAAAATATTTTCCCTAGGATACGACATTATCTTCACCCTTCAATCAGGTGAGCACGAAGGGTTGAGAGTTGCATAGCCCTCACCTTGGCAACTCCACTATTATCTAAGTTCAAATCAGTTGTAATCCTGGCTTACTCAATCTTCATTTAATTTCTTGTCCTGATGATGGATCCCCGTTGGGATTTGAAACGTCAACCATTGTTTTATAATACTGTGGATAATCTGGAAATCTCTTCAATAAACGAGAACCACAGAAGCTTAAAAACCATAAAGGCCTCATACTCGATCAGATACTTCCTAGCTAAAAACCCCTTCTGTATCTGATCCCGAAAAGATCATATTTAAGAGAATCTGAAAGGAAAAGCAACCAAACTAGGCTGACCTACCCTCATTTTCTTTAGAAGATTCGCCTTCCTCATCTCAAAAAGTTGACATCTATGGCCCTGGCTCCACAGCCCATGTACTTGGGTATTCTCCAGAAGCCTCTGCTTTAGCCAATTCAGTGATCAAAGACGAAGCCGAATCCGCCGATACTTCTTTGCCTCCCTTGCACCCTACTCTCTAGGCTGAAGAAGTTAAGAAGTTGCATTACTCCAAAGCTTTTTACAGACAAATATCCAAACCTCTACTCATCACATACTTGTTATACCCCAGCCAACTCATCCTCATAACCTACCACCACCGCCCCTCATGGTTGTACATGGGTTCCTCCTCAACAAATATGCTCCATTGGCTCTACCTCGATATTGAATGACATGCCACAAGATTATCTAAAGCTCTTGTCTCAGTTCACTGGGGAAGATAATACTTATGCGCAGAGACATATTGAAAACTTATGCGCCTTTTCTGAGAATGTGAATGTAGAGCACTTCGATGTGGTGTTAAGGCTTTTCATCCAATCCTTGGATGGAGAAGCCCGAAAATGGTTCAAGTCTCTAGCCGACAACATAGTCTACACTTGGGAAGAAATGGAAAATTTATTCACATTAAAATGAGGATAAAAGAGGGATCATGGATACGTTCTCACCAAGTTCAATGCTCTTAAAAAGAGACACAATGAGGATGTAACAGAATTCATAAAGAGGTTCAATAAGCTCTATAATAATCTTCCCGCTGAAATAAAGCCTCCCCAAGCAGCTGCTAAGGTGGTCTTCGCAGGAGCTTTCGAACCGGAGTTTGGGTTCACCCTAAGAGAAAGAAAATCCACATCTCTGGATCAGATCTAGACTGATGCATTAGAGGTAGAAGCAAACTTTGATTTTGCTGGTAAATTCAAGGGGAAGACAGAACATGAAGCTAGAAGAAAGAACAGGGAGGAGACTTCTACTTCAAATCAGGAAAGGGAACCACAAGAGTATAGAATTGAAGAAATGAATAAGCTAATCAAGAACCTTTCAAACAATTTGATTAAGCTTGAATTGGAGGCCAAAAATTCCCCTCCTCATCCCAACCAAATGATTCCTAACCGAGGATTTAATCCTCAATATCGGAAGCCCCCTCTACAGTTGTTGCAGCAGGAGAGGAAGGAGTAGCAAGACCACATTCAACCACCTCTATACTTGGAGGGAGAAGCGGAGGGACAGACCGAGGAAGTCACAGACAGCCAAGAAAATCAATTCCTCGCTTACTCTGATGATGAGGAGGGTGAACTCATCCTGCAAGGGGAGCAAGAGGAGAAGGAAGCCCCTCCAAAGGATCAAAATATTGACAGCTACTGCAGACAGTTCGTGGATTTCATGCAAGCTCAACTCCACAAGAAATATGACCTTAGGTCTTCCAGGAAGAGAACCCGAATGCAAGAACAAAATGAAGAGTCGATATCAAGAGAACAAACCCCTCCTAGTCTTGCCAGTAAAGGGAAAAACCCATTAGAAGAGTCAACCCCTCATAAGGCCACTGCATCCACTTCCACAAAGCAAGAAGTTAATCCTCCCAAAAATGAAGAGTCCTCATCTATACCCTTGAAACTACCCAACCCTCCTAAAGAACAGTTCAAAGAAGCTATTACAGAAAAAAGACCCACACCCTTTAATCTCCAGAAAGAACTAGAGAAGGTCAAGATCTTGGTTCCCTTGATCGAGCTCCTGAAACAACCTTCATAAAAATCTCAAGTGTCCCAATTCATGCCTAACAGCCTTAATCTCCAAGAAGAACGACCCATGGTCGTTTTTGGACCTCATGTAGAAGAGCAGGGCTCAGCCACTCCCCTGTTCTATGTGACTCTGGTGATACATGACTTACTATTGCACAATTGCATGCTGGATTCTAGGGCTTCACATAACCTGTTGCCTTTGTTTGTCATGGAACAATTAGGATTGCAGATTACAAGGCCTTATAAAGACCTGTATTCTTTTGACTCCAAAAGGGTGAAGTGCTTGGGTATGATAAAAGCAGTGTGGAAAAAGTTGGGAAAAAATCGCGATTTTTTGCAGGCGCCGATAAAATCGGCCGACTTTTTCCCGATTTTTTGAAACTTGAAAAAATCCCGATTTAATCGTTATAATCGCGATTTTTTGCCGATTCGATGGAAAAAATCGTGATGCTACTCTTCGGCGGTAATAAAAGGCGGAAGTTCGATTTTTATGAGTTATTTGTTTGTCTCGCGTTGACTGTGGAGAGTCCAGCAGAGGGTTTATAACCTCATTTACAGTTTGCGTTGGGAGATTGGAAACCACTGTTCAAGATTCATCATTCAACAGCACGAGCTTGCAGATTGGCCGCCGGGGTTTCTGCTGCCGCCAGGTAAGACTCGTCACTCAAGACTCCAGACAGCTATGCATGTTCACGATAAGGGTAAAATAGAACACTATTTAACCATACTTGATTGTATTGAATTTGTTGAAGCTATGAATGCAATTATATTGCAAACCACCATAGTTCTGACAGTCCATTTGTAGCTCACGACAATCCATTTGATTATTTTGATTTGAACTGTGTTTTGACTAATATTTCATTTTAAACATGCTGCAATATCTTTAAGCCTTGCTTGCTTATTTTTCTGTTACTCTTTTTAAAATTCAGGTTCATTATTTCATTCATTCTCTCTCTCTATATTTTCTGTGGTCAATCTCTCTCTCTATATATGGAATTTTCGTTTTCAGTTTATTTTTGTCTGATAGCTCTAATTGCTACTATTTTTGTAGATAATAAATTATGGGCTTGCTTCCAATTTTTTAATTTTTTGGATATTAGACTTTTATTAAAATTAGAAGATTTGTAGTATGTATGGTATGATGGTGCAACTTAGAAATTTTAAATATCTAATACCAGTCTTATTTGCTCACGACAATTTTAAAATTTCAATAGTTCAACTTTCAAGAATCAAGAATTTTCAAATAAAAAAAATTCTAACCCTTGTTTACTATTTAGTTATTTTAATTTTTAATTTATGTGATGGGCAATTTTTAATTTTTGTTTTGTGCCCAGGTTCAAACATCAAAAAGTTTCAAACAAAATGCCAAGGAATTTGGATCCTTTCTGGCAGTATGGTGAACCTGATCGTATACCCGGAACTGGAGGACTCAATAGAATGTATTTGTCTTGCAAGTTGTGTGGAAAGCATATGTCAGGGGGTATCTATAGATTAAAATGCCATATAGGGCAAATTCCAGGGCAAAATATAGAACTTTGCCCAAATCCGGGTCCAGAAATGATACGACAGGCCATTAAAGCCTTGATGGAAAAAGAAGATGGCAAAGACACCAGGGCAGTAATGAAAAGGCAACTTGTAGGGAGCTCAAGCCTGGGGGTAAGTGAGAGTGCTTCTTCTGCTTCAGCATTACCTTCCAGTTCCAACCCCTCAGCTTCTTCATCCTTTTTTGTCCCTAGAACGACACCTGGTGCACAACCTGGCATCAAATCAGTAATTAAAAAAAAGGAAAAGGCAAAAGCTGACAGGTTGGTGAGTAGATGTCTTCTTTGGAGTGATGTTCCTTTCAACATTGCCAAGACAAACCCATTCTACCAACCTATGTTTGATGCTGTCGCTGTCGTTGGCCCGGGGTACAAAGCCCCTACCTTTGCACAGTTGAGAGGGCCTCTTCTTCAAGAGGAAAAGAATGATTGCACTGCTAGACTGGAGGAGTTTAGGGCATCTTGGGAACACACTGGATGCACAGTCATGTCAGATGGTTGGACTAACCAAAAGGGTAGGACCCTTCTTAACTTCTTGGTTAGTTGTCCCAAGGGGACAATGTTTATAAAATTTGTTGACGCATCTACACACATTAAAGATGCGCATTTATTATGTGAGTTGTTGGACATCTTCATTCAGGAAATAGGCCCACAGAATGTTGTCCAAGTCATAACGGACAACGCTGCAAATTATGTTGCAGCTGGCAGGTTGCTTATGGAGAGGTATCCTACCCTGTTTTGGACACCTTGTGCCGCTCATTGTATTGACTTGATGTTGGAGGATATAGGTAAGATTCCTATGGTGAGACATATTGTTGAATCATCCAAGAGCATAACAAAATTTATTTACAATCATGCATCTGTGCTTAGCTTGATGAGAAGATTCACCAACAACAAAGAGTTGGTGCGTCCTGCGATAACACACTTTGCCACTACTTTCATATCTCTTCAGTCTCTGTTGAATTCTATGTGGGACGTGAAGAGCATGTTTCTTTCATAGGAATGGCGTGAGTTATCTATTAGCCGCAAACCAGAGGGAGAGGGCATATGCAGACTTGTTTCATATGATCAGAACTTTTGGGCAGGAGTAGAGGAGGTGTGTGCCATTTCAGAACCTTTGGTAAGGGTTCTTCGGTTGGTTGATGGAGAGAAGCCCGTAATGGGCTACTTGTATGAGGCCATGGATAGGGCCAAAGAAGCCATTCGTGCTTATTATGCAGATAAGGGAGATGAGGGGTTAGAGAAACAACAGGTCATATGGAGAGTGATTGATGACCGATGGAACAATACCCTCCATCGCCCCATTCATGTTGCACGTATCTACTTCAACCCCGCATTTTCTTACTCCTGTGGTTTCAGATTTGATGCCGAGGTGATGGATGGATTCTTCACATGTGTTGAGAGGATGGTGGTATCTGAGCAAGAACGTGAAGAAATTTCCAAAGAAATGGAAATATATAGGATGGCTGGTGGCACATTTGGTTTTAACATGGCTATTAAGAGTAGGATAACCAAAATGCCAGGTAAGCTTCACTGTTCAGTTTGTTTCAAGTTTCAACTTTCAATTTTTAATAATTCATTGTCTCTTCATAATTTTTGCTTCTCATTTTTATTTTAACTTGTAGATGCTTGGTGGACAAGCTATGGTGGTAGAGTACCCCATCTCCAAAAGCTTTCCATCCGAGTGCTCAGCCAGACATGCAGTTCCTCTGGGTGTGAGCGCAATTGGAGTGTCTTTGACAAAATACATAGCAAAAAGCGCAATAGGTAAAAAAAATTCAAATTAAATTTTTGAAATAATTTGATTATTTTAATTTTTTACTATATAAATTTTCCAAGTACTAATTTATAATCTATGACCCTTTTATAGATTGGAATCCCAACGTCTCAATGACATGGTGTATGTCTACTACAATCTTCGATTGTGGATGAGACAAATTCAGAAAACTCCTGATATGGATGCCATTTCATTGGACAATATTGATACCACTGTTGCATGGAGGGTCGAGACTGAGAGGCCGGTCATGGAATCGACCCCTGATTGGTTAGATGTGGATCCAGAGGCATTAGTGCCAGAGGAAGAAGCAGATGCACAGCAGGAGGAGCCAATGGTAGAGGAGGAGGAGCAGAGTCAGGAGGCAGAGCAGGAGGAGGATGTGGAGGAGGAGGTGACACCATCTAGGATGGGCAGTAGCAGTGGCAGCGTCAGTGGCAGAGCACAGAGGCCACCTATTTTTTTTGCTCCTAGAGGACGACTGGGTCCATTTGATTCCCGAGGGGCAGGGCCTTCTTCCTCTAGAGGAAAAGGCAAAGCCATTCCCTATTCCCATAAAAGGGGCAGGGGATCTTCATCTTAGTGACTTACTTTATGACATGGAGATGACTCATGATATACATTATTATATTTTTTGTTGATATTTTGACTCTTGAGACTGAGACTCAAGATTCAGGACTCGATTCACTATTTTGATATGTGATGTAGCACTAGACTTCATATACATATTATATATTAGCTTTCTTTACATGCTTATGTGGAAATGCATTTATTTGATGTTGTGGATACTTTAGATGCTAAAAAAATTGAAAAATTTTGAATAATTTTGTATTTTTTTACTTTTGCCGACTTTTTCGAAAAAATCCCGACTTTGCCGATTTTTTCAACTTTTTTACCCTTGCCGATTTAATCCCGACTCCAACTTTTTCCACATTGGATAAAAGACCTGGTAGTCAACTTAGCACATATTCTGGCCAAAAGTGTGGTAATGCATATTGTTGTAGCTGATATCCCAGCTCGTTTTGGAATGTTTTTGTCCGGATCCTGGGGTTCCAAGATTGGAGGGTCAATAAAACTCAACCTCACCTACGCCACTATCCCAGTGTTCGATGGGGAGGAGAGAAGATTATACCGTGAGTCCAGGTTTGTAAAGATGGTCACCAAAGTTGATGATTCGACCAATTCTCCGGTGTATGGTAAGGAGGGTGAATTCTCTTGCCTTATGCTCGAGGAGGACAAAAATTTCCTGCAAGAAGTGAATGTCTATCCCCTAAGACAGGGGGATCCCAAACAGAGTGGAGAACAAGATTTGGACCTTGCAGTTTTATGGGGCTTATTCACGAGAAGGAAACGGAGCCGAGGTACTCCTGATATCGCCGGAAGGATGCTTAGTGCCTCTCTCCTTCAAGCTGGAATTTGAAGCCACAAACAACGTGGCTGAGTATGAAGCCCTGTTGTTGGGATTACAGGCAGGCGGAACATGAACATAGAGAATCTCAAGGTGTTTAGAGATTCAGAGCTAGTAGTGAGGCAAGTCAGGAGCCAATGCCAAGCTAAGCACCCCCGACTCAAAGCTTACAGGAATGAGGTATGGGATTTGGTTGAGAACTTCTTCACGGCTTTTAACATTCAGTTCATGCCGAGGGATAAGAACAGAATTGGCGACTCACTAGCTGTGGCTGCTAGCAATTTCTGCCCTCCGCAGAATCCATTGCTCAGATACGAGGTGGAAGTGAGATATCGATATCGCCCCTCCATTCCGAACAACGTAAAACATTGGCAGGTCTTCGAGGACGAAGAGCAAGTCAAGCATTTTATGGAGATGGTGGGCGAATTCTCGAATTTGGTGATTGACTTAGTAATCAAGGACGATAGTGAAGAGCCGAAAACAATATGGGAGGAGACAATGGCCGAGCACCACGTCTTACAATTAAAGGGAAATGTTATTCCCAGGGGTCTTGTGCCATTGGAGAGACTGTTTGATAAAAATGATATCCCGATGAACCTCAGCAAACCGACCCCCGATGAGCCAGTCAGGGATTTGAATATCGGGACAGAGGAAGACCCGAAGGTGGTGAAGCTGTCGAAAGGAGTCCCCGTAGAATATCAAGGACAGTACCTAAAGCTCTTTCGATCATACAAAGACGTCTTTGTTTGGTCATACCAAGACTTGAAGACTTTTGATATTGATGTCATACAGCGTAAGATACCCCTAAAAGAAGACGTTAAGCCTCATAAACAGACGTTGAGGTAGATCAATCCTCTTCTTCTCCCGGCGATTGAAAAAGAAATAAAGAAGTTGTTGGAGGCAAAGATCATTGTCCCTCTAAGGTACTCCGAATGGGGTGGCGAACCAGGTGCCCGTAAGGAAGAAAAACGGCGAAATCAGACTTTGCATGGATTTCCGCAATCTGAACAGAGCCTCACTCAAAGACAACTATCCCCTCCCGAAGATGGACCACATCTTGCAAAAGGTGGTGGGATCCTCCCGCATGTCCATGATGGATGGTTATTCATGATATAATCAAGTGGCGGTGCTCCCTGAAGACCAAAAGAAGACGACGATCACTACGCCTTGGGGAACCTTCATGTATGCCCAAATGCCTTTCGGCCTAATAAATGTTGGTGCCACATTCCAGTGTGCGATGTAAATCGCTTTCATAGGAGACCAGGATAAGTTTGTGGTAATTTACCTAGACGACATCACTGTCTTCTCGAAGAGCGACGCTGAGCATATAGAGCATCTTCGACAAACTTTTGACAAATGTCGAAGGTATGGTCTGTCTCTTAACCCCCAAAAATCCATGTTTGTCCTAGAAGAAGGAAAGCTATTAGGGCACATAGTAACCAAAGAAGGGGTAAAGATCGACTCGAAGCGGGTGGAGGTGATAAAAGGCATTTCCCTACCAAGTAACAAAAAGGAAGTACAGGTATTCCTGGGAAGAATAAATTTTCTCAGAAGGTTCATACCAAACTATGTCGAGATCGTCCGAAACATCACCGAAATGTTGAAGAAGAATAGTGAAGTCAAATGGACCCCTCAATCCAGGGAGTCTTTCAACAGGATCAAGCAGGCCCTTGCAGAAGCTCCAGTGCTGGCAGGTCCGGATTATGGAAAGCCATTCATGTTTTTTACTTTCGCCTCCCCTCACACAATAGTCGCGGTGCTGCTACAAAAAAACGATGAAGGGCATGAACAACCTATTGCGTTCTTCAGCCAAATCCTCCGAGATGCTGAACTAAAATATAATATCCTGGAAAAGTAAGCATATGCTCTAGTCAAGTCACTTAAAGCATTTCGGGTGTACGTGTTACAGTCTGTCATAACAGAGTACGTACCCACTGCAGCAGTGAAAGATATTCTGGTGCAGGGGGATAGTGAAGGAAAAGGGGGCAAATGGATAGCTAAGATTCAGGAGTACGAGATGGAGATAAAGCCTACCAAGCTCATCAAAGGCCAAGGGCTGGCAAAAATTTTGTCTGAATCCAACTGTCATGCTCTAGGGATAAATCTGTCTATGACAGGAGGAGAAGCGTCGGAGGATACAAGCGTACATCAGGGCATAGAACCTTCCACACAAAAGACACATGTAAAGTACCTGTTATCCTTATGGTATAAAGATATAGTGGAGTACCTTTTAACCCCGAGGTGTCCTCCTAGCTATGATAAGACCAAGTATCGTAATTTAAGGTTAAGATCTCAAAAGTATATTGTGGCAAATGGGTGACTGTATTGGAGGGAGGGGCCTGGCTGGGATTTTACTACTATGTTTAACAGAGCAAGTGGTTGACGAAGTGATGATAGAGTTCCATGAAGGAATATGTGGTGGGCATTACAGTTGGCGATCCACTACTCATAAGATCCTGAGAGCGGGCTTCTTTTGGCCCAAGCTGTTTGGTGACGTACATGCTCGCGTCCAGGCCTGCGAAAAATGTCAGACATTCGCTGAAAAGAAAAGGTTCGCACCTCTCCCATTGATTCCAATTCATGTTGAAGAGTCATTCAAACAATGGGGAATCGACTTCATAGGTGAGATTCACCCGACTTCTAGCAACCAACATCGATGGATCCTCACCACCCCAGATTACTTCACTAAATGGGTTGAGTCCGTGCCAGCAAGGAATGCCACAGATTTGGTGGTGATCAAGTTCTTGGAGGAAAACATAAAAGGCAGGTCTGGATACCCTGCTAAAATCATAACAGATAACACCCAAGCTTTTAAGTCGGCTAGGTTCGTGAAGTTCTGTCAACATTATAATACCAGTCTGGGGCACTCCACTACATATTACCCACAGGGGAACGGGTTGGCGGAGTTATCCAACAAGACACTGGTGAGGATCTTGAAAAAGACCATCAACGAAAACCAAAAGAACTGGGATTCCCAGCTCAAGTTTGCTCTTTAGGCAAATCACATCACCACTAAAAGATCCACAGGGAAGTCCCCTTATGCGCTAGTGTACGGCAGAGCAGCAGTCTTCCCTATTCAGCTCGCATTACCCGTGGCCCGATTCTTACAGGAGAGCAAGGAAGAGCCAAACGACCTTATCAAAAGAATGAGCCAATTGGTCGAACTAAGTGAAACACGAGAATAGGTAAGCCACAGAATAGCAGAGTACCAAGAAAAGATGAAAGGCTTATTTGACCAAAGAACTAAAGACAAGGAAATCCAAGCAGGGGATTTGGTGTTGCGATGGGATGTTAGGCGGTCAGACAAAGGGAAACATGTGAAGTTTGATCCCCTTTGGTTTGGTCCATTCAGGGTGGCAGAGGTCAAAGGCAACAATACCTTTGCGCTGGAGAATTTGGAAGGAGACATACTCGAGATGCCTGTCAATGGACAGTTTCTCAAGCCTTACTTCCAGCACTGATCGCAGGCTACGACGACCCATTGTACATATCCTCAAATTGTATATATGTCGTTTGTTATTTTCGCATGAATTTCTATTTCGTTTTTTATTAAAATTGCATGAAAATGTCTTTAGCGATGATCCCAGGCATATCAAGAAGAACACAAGCAAGTGGTCTGCGAGTTCTCGACACACTCGAACGAGTGCGTCGTCCCCAATGGAGCCAATGTTGGCTTGTGGTTCTTATGAACGAATAAGGCAACATCAGAGTTAAGCAAATGAAGAGCGGGAGCGGCTTAAGTGAACGCCAAGCACTTCAAGCACGGGTCGAGCGAACACCCCGCAGTCAAAAGAGGAAAGAGCACTTACCACTTACCTTTTCACATCGCCAACCTCTCCACTCATCACACATTGCACTTCGCGTTGTTTCATTCTTGTTACCATTGCACCCCTTCACAAAACTCCCGATTGCGATTTGCGGGTGGCCCCACCTCCGTCATGCCACATCTCCTCTCTGCCCATCGCAAATCACACATTGCATGTCACAGCTTTTACCCTTCGCTTCTCATAACACAAAACACTTCCGACTGCGATTTGCGGGCGGCCCCACCTCCGTCATGCCATGTCTCCTCTCCGCCATAGTTATTAAAACCGGCCGATTTGAACCGATAACCGGTCAAGCCGGCCGGTCAACATGCTGGCCCGTTCAAACCGCCCATGCAACCCAGTTCATCCCTGCACTTGGCCAAAAAAATCGGTTAACCAGTCCTAACCGGCTGATTAAGGATGGAACCGGCCGGTTTCGTCCTTAACCGGCCAATTAATGTCTCTTCACTCACGCGGACCCACCCACGGCCAGCAAGGTGTTTTAGGGCTAATGTGGAGGTAAGGGGAGGGTTGTTTCCCTCCAAAAACACCCTCCCCAATATTTTATAAGCAGGGGCAGCCTCTCCTTTGTATCACACCAACTCATTTGCTGTTTGTGAGTTTGATTGAGAGCTTGGAGAGTGTTGAGTATTTGTCGGAGCAGCGATCTAGGAGGCTTGGAGTTGGAGTTGGAGCTATTTTGGAGACCCTCTCCAATCATTTATAAGTAGGGGCAGCCTCTCATTTGTCTCACACCATCTCATTTGGAGATTTTGTGAGTTTGGCTGAGAGCTTGGAGAGTGTTGAGTTTTTGCTAGAGTTTGAGGCTTGCCGCTTGAGCTAAGTAGACTGTAGTAGCCATCATGCCTCCAAAAGGCAAGGATACTGCATGGGCTCATTATGATATGATTGATGGCAAAATGATTTGTAGATATTGCTAAATATCTATTGCAGGAGGGGGTATTTACAGGTTCAAGCAACACTTGGCTGGGATACGAGGCCATGTAAAGCCATGTGGAGCACCAAATGAAATAATAGGGCATATTAGGGCAAAATACCTTCAGAAGTTTGAGACTGAAGTCACTGAACCAATAGAGAAGTTTGTGACAGGAGCAGTTGCAAAGT
This sequence comes from Pinus albicaulis, assembly GCA_034641835.2. Lineage (NCBI taxonomy): Eukaryota > Viridiplantae > Streptophyta > Pinopsida > Pinales > Pinaceae > Pinus > Pinus albicaulis. The sequence continues at coordinate 576,505,147 of CM076574.1, forward strand.
TTGGCAGTCGAGAGTCGGGAGAATCAAGTTCAACCAACTGAGTTTGAAGTTTAAACTTTGATCATGATTAGAAGTTTCAAGTGATAATGTTGATCATTAATTAGAATTTAGTAATATCATATATGTAGATTTGTAGTAGACTGTCACTGTACTATGTAGGCCAATGGCCTCAATGCTCATAGCTTGTAGCATTGTTTTTGGACCTTATGGGTCATTTGGAGCCTCATTGCTTATGTACTTTTTCGATGATATGTATTGCACTCAGTGCCATTTTGATATATTCACCTTTACATGGTATATAAATGAGCAAACTTTGCATATTTTGTCTCTATTGGCTTGGAATCATGGTTGCAAATCTTAAAAATAGTTTTTTTTTTTATTAAAAAATAATTATTTAATGTATTTTTTTTTTTTTTTTTTTTTTTTTTTTTTTTTTTTTTTTTTTTTTTTTTTTTCTCTAAAAACCGGTTCATTGAGATCTGACCGCTACCTGTTAGACCGGTTCCGATTCGAAACCCGGTTCATTGGAATCACGGTCCAATCATGGAGATTCCGGTTTTAATAACTAATAACTCACCCATCCGCAAATGCTTTATCGCAAGTCGCGACTTTGCCTTTCGCTTCTCACAGCAACACAAAACACAGTGTCAATCTTGTTTGCGGCGGCCCCACCTTCCACATGCCAGTCCTCTCCTCTCTCGTACATTGCCCTTCGCAAATCATAGCACACCTTCACTTCTCGCCACGAAACACTTCCGTACAGGTTGCGGGTGGCCCCACCTCCGTCATGCCATGCCACCTTCCACTCATCGTGCATCGCACATCGCAATCCATAACCTTTACCTCCCACTTCTCATAACAAAACACTCCCGATTGTGATTTGCGGGCAGTCCCACCTCTGTCATGCCACGCCACCTCTCCTCTCATTGCACTTCGCACTTCGCATTGCTTCATTCTTGTTACCGCCATTTATCCCGCTAACTCCACCATTACTTCCGCCATCTTCCCCTCATATCCGCTCCATATCACACATCCAACGGCTCATGATCTATTTCAACCCCCCTCACCTTCTGAAGTTTAACGAGGGGTCCCAAAATGGCCGATTTTGAAACACATCGATGCTACGTGTCGACTGTGATCGATTTCGCAACACCCCCCCCCCCCCCCCAATCCAATACCACAAACTGGACAGGACCCCCTCCGAAATTCGGTCTCCGGTTTTGCAAGACAAACGCAACTATGGTTTTTTCAGTCTGCCCAAGAACTCCCTGCTAAAGAGCTAGGCACGCGCAACACGATTGGCCGTTTCATAATAGTCAATGGGAATCATAAGAATCAGGTAGTGGAGGCTTTCGATGGTAGGTGAAATCAAAGTGATGGACGTCGGACTGCCCACCTGTTCACGGCTACTCCTCGCCGACCCATTTTGAAGATTCTAGGATTTAGCCTCCGTGACCAACTATGTTGTTTCTTTTACTTTTTGATTATGATGTTTTACTGTTGAAATCTCGATTTCACCCGATTCTGTTTTGATTTTCTGATTATGGGAGTGATTGCTAGATGCACGCTCTGCTATTTGGTTAGGATATTTTGATTTTCACATGTGTGGGTCGATCATGAAAGTTTATTCGATCGTAAGCCCTCAGGAGAACTCTATATGTAGAGAGTTCAGAGATGAAAAAAAGGTTCTGAATTTTGGAAAAATTTTGCTGTAGTTATGTATGACTGTGCTCTTTGTGCTCTGAGATACATATTTGAGAGAGTTGTTTTGAACATAATATGATATACAGCGTTGTTTATTTGGATTTCAGATGGAGCAATGAGTAGTATGTATCTGTGTTCTCTTGTTTATTTGGATTTCAGATGGAGCAATGAGTAGTATGTATCTGTGTTCTCTTGTTTATTAGTAATCTCCTATTTACGTATAATCATCTTTCAACGTTTTGCTGCTTTGATGATTTGTGTAATGTAGTTACCGATGCTATGCATTTCTATTCATGAATTCGTGTATGAATAACGCTCATGTATTAAACTTGTTGTGCCCCCTTAATTTGCGCTCCACGAATCTCTCTTGTTGGTCACATTCCACTTACATCTGCTTCCTCTGAGTTCACGGAGACAGATTCTTAAGACTTTTAAGCATGTCTCTCGCGGGTTCCTCCTTCGTTCCTCCTCAACACCTCTGCACATGTTGAAAGCCTCTGCTCATTGTTTCATACTTGGCCAATTTAAAAAAGCCACCGAGCCATACAACCTCCTGAGCCCTCTCGCAGTATAGGGTAATTCGCATGAATCAGACTCCAAAGTCTTCACCATTCCTAAACCACCACAACCATTATTCTCTTTATCCATATTCTGTCAGAGGCACCCTTAAAATTGTCTACATCCAACCTCTGATTTCAAGATGTCATAAGCACTGGTCTTTTGCAACAACACCAGGACAGATATTTTTTGCAATGTTGCAATAAACACCTTAAGTTAGTGCACGGTGGAGCCAAGGCAGGAGAATTAAGTAGCAGCAAAACATGTGCTCAAGTATTAGTGGAGTGTGGTCTGAGATTTTTTGGAGATGGTGAAGTGAAGTTGTAGGGTTATTTAGACTCAGAATGGGCAAGCAATGCAGTAAATAAGAAGAGCACCTCAAGGTGTTGCTTTAGCTTGGGATTAGTGATAGTATCATGGTTCAACGAAAATCAGACTTTCGTGGCACTTAGCTCAATGTAGGTAGAATACATGGAAGCCAGTACTATTAGTTGTGAGGTCAACTAACTTCACAAGTTACTTGCAGGATTGTTTGATCGGGAGTTGGAGCCTACAATCATTTACTGTCATAATCAAAGTTGTATCAAACTCTCTGAAAACACAATGTTTCGTTACAAGTCCAAGCATATAGAGACCATATATCACTTATATGAGACAGGGTTCAGAAGGGAGCAGTAAAGCTCCAACATATTTCCACAAATTAGCAAGTAGTTGAAACTTGATATTATGACCAAACCATTGGCAAAAGGGAAGTTTGAGGCATTTAGAGACAAAATTGGGTTGATGTAGAATTCCTTCCTTACTAAGAAGGAGTGTTGAGAATTATAATTCAGATAGGAACTTTTGCACATGTTCAGTGAACATGCGTGAAGTGGTTAGAGATATTTTTGAGAAAATATTTTCTAAAAGTAATTCTAATTTGGAAAAGTAATTCTCTTTTGTAATTCACTTTAGTAAAAAGGTGAAAGTCTTATTTTAGCAATTGAGTCTAAAATTCTATTTAGACTAGGAGTAATCTTGAAAATAGAATCTTCGCTAAAACTATAAAGACAAGGCAAGGTAGAGGCTCTTACACACACACTTGAGCAGTTGAGTAGCAGAGAGAGAACAAGTAGCCAGGGAAGAGGCTTTCCAGGGCAGCACACAATTTGAGACAATAATATGTACATTTCCATACAATCATACGAAATTCTATACCATCATATCAACAGATCCATCTGAATCAGTATCGTCATACTAATAGATCCATGCAAGACATACAAACTATCTCGCAAGTTGTACAATAGTTTTCTGTTGTTTCTGGGTTTTTCAACAAGTTGTATAAGCTTATCCCAGAGCATCTTTTTGGTGTCTATGCATGTTGCTTTCTTGGACAGTGTGTGGAGGAATCCTCGTAAGTTGTTTCCAAGAAATCAAAGGATGATTTAAAGGAGTAATTACCCATGTGTATGTGAAATTATTTTTTATGTTTTCGTTGTTTAGTTTCTAGCTATTTGTGATTGATGTTATGGTCTGAAATTTAATTTCAGCATTAATTAAATTCAACAATCTACTTGTTTGATTACCATATGTTCATTTGGTCGTCTCCATTAATGTTACTCAACTGCTACATTGTACTTGTTTGTCTTGCTGACTTGTGGGATTATAACTCTAGCAATTGTGGGGGTTAGCATCAATGGTTTCACACTTATTAGAAAAATCTATCATTGACATTCATTTATTGCATCTCCCAATCAAAATTTGCAACATGCCCCTCTTAACAGTATTCATTGCATGCTCTTCTATTAAAAAATTCAAAGCTTGTCCACAATATTATTATTTCAGAGATACCCTTGGAATGGGCTTCCATTAGGATACTCCGCCCAATCACAATCTTTGAACTGTTATATAATGAGTATCTCATTGAAGCATTTTTCAGAAGCAATAATCCAAGAAGATGAGCTTCTATGTTTAAGGAAAATACACAAACAAAGAATCCAAGAGATGTAGACCAAAGTGGGTAAAACAATTGGCATAAAACCAGTGTTCCAAGGGGACACATCCTCTAGGGTGAGGGATATGCCACCCACACTTCCCAAACACTTTAGGGACAAGGGGTGCTTGGGGAAACGTTTCCGCACGTCCCCCTTGTTGAAGAATGTAACTAGCTTCGGTCTTCATAATTGTACTTGTCAAAAAGAAAAATTATTATTATTTGACTTATTAAAGCATGGGTTTCATGCTTGGGTCAACGTTTTCTAGGTCAAAGCCTCCATTGAAGGCTTCTAGGTTTTGTCGAGTCATTAGAGTCATTATCATTTTTATTAGACCCTTCTTGGTCTTTGTATCATGTAAAAATAAATATTTTTTTAGTCAAAAAGGTAATTTGTCACCACCACACCAAGTCAGCCCTGTCCCCAAGAAGTCGGCCTACATGAGGGCAATTCGACCTATTTGTCACATTCACTCAACAAGTTCGATCTTCAAGCAAGAGAGGTAGAAAAAGAGTGTGAAGTTGGAAGAGGACGAAGTTTGTTGGGAAAACCTAGGACAAGTTTTGGGCTATCTTTCTCTCACACGTGCGAAGTTTGATGGGCAATTGTTGGGGCCGAAAATCTGTGTCTACTGCATATCCGAATTTCTAAAGCTGGGGGTTGAAGTTATGTCATTGGGGATCCGAAATTCTGGACTAAAGTTGTTGCTGGGAAGCTGTCACTTGGAGTATTTTGTCAAGATCATCTGTTGCAAGGAAGGGTTGACCTGGTGGTTGGAGGAGGTCTTTGTCTAGGTCTAAGAAGTCTGGAAGTGTCTCATCTTGATTTGAATTTACTGAAGAAAGATTTCTTCACTGGGTTTTCCCCTTATCGGGGTTTTGCCCTGGCTGAGTTGCCTACATCTTGTGTCTCTTGTTCTTGTGATCTTCATACACATATAATTTGGTAATTGCTTGATGAAAGATAAATTAATTAAGAAGAAAGGAAGCCAACATAATTCACAAGTAATTATCAAGAAAGAGGAATCAAACCCTAAATCCTACTAGCATTGATTTCTCAACATGGTATCAAAGGTAAGGTCGAAGAAGGGTGGAGATCACTTTGTTGGCTTGTAAGAAAAGGTTACTCCCTCTATGGCAAGTTACTTGAAGATGGGATTCAATATCATAAGAATTGCAGGAAGCTGGATTGGAAGGATCATCTACAACCTATCTAGGAAAGTCAAAAGCGAAGGATTCTTAGTTGCACTTACAAGTACTCTTGATGATGACAATGCATGGATCATTGATAGTGGAGCATCAAGACATATGACGGGAGAAAGTGGACAACTTCATACTCTATCAAAGGAACCATCATCTCATGTAGTGGAGCTAGGAATCAACAATAGTTATGCAGTCAAAGGCCTTGGATCTACATCAACGAAGTTGGAAACTGGAGCAAAGCTACGCCTCGACAATATACTCTATGTTCCAGGTTTGAAAAAGAATTTACTTTCAATTTCTTGTTTAGAAAATAAAGGAGATATGGTTGCCTTTGTAGATGGTAAATTTTTGGTTTGGTGAAAGGATTCAAGCATTGATAGGGCAAAAGTTATTGGAGTTCATGAAGGAAGGTTATATAGAGTTATAACACCATCTCCTCAAGCCCTAGTTCACATGGAGATCAATCCTGTCGAATTATGTAATAGAAGATATGGGCATATTCATTACAAGACAATACCCTCTCTTGGTCAAATGGTAAATGGCATCCCCAAAATCAAGGAAGATCGTGAAGAATTATGTTAGGATGTGCTTTGGGAAAGAATGCAAGGAAACCTTTCACAAGTAGTGATACAAAATCTAAGGAAATATTAGACCTCATTCATTCCAATGTGTGTGGACCAATGCCTAGCAAATCTCTTGGAGGCCATCTTTATTATGTGACCTTCATTGACGATCATTCTAGAAAGACATGACTCTACCTTCTCAAGACAAAGGATAAAGTATTCGAAAAGTTTAAGTAGCTTAGATCTAAAGTGGGGACATTAACCAAAAGAAAGATGGAGACTTTAAGATTCAACAATGGTGGGAATACACTTCAAAAGAACTAATTGCATATTGTAAAGAAGCAAGTATTAAGAGGGAGCATATTGATCCGTCTAATCCCAAGCAGAATGGAGTTGCAGAAAGGAAAAATAGGACAATTGAAGAATGTATACAAACTATGATATTTGATCAAAATCTACAAAAGTTTATATGGGGAGAAGCAACAATGATAGCAGTATATATCCAAAATAGAAGTCTTCATAGAATCCTTGACTATATGACACCTGAAGAAGCATTCACAAGGAAGAAGCCATGTGTGGACCATCTCTGAATCTTTAGGCGTCCCACATACATCCATGTTCCAAAGGACAAGTGAAAGAAATTAGATTCTACAAGCATTAAAGGGATCTCCATTGGCTACAATCTTTCTTCAAAAGCATATAGAATCTACATCAAGGAAGGAAGACAAATTGAAGTGAGGAGGGATGTTATATTCGATTGGAATCATGCCTACAAAAGATCCAAGAATATTTCGATCGATTCTGATGACGAAGATATGCCACTATTTGAAGAAGAAAAGCATCATAATAAGACAACTACAAACCAAGAAGAACGAAAAGAAGGACCAAGTGAACCTATTCAACCTATGATCGTCCTTGAAACAAGGAAAAGGCCAAATTGGTTAAAAGCTACACTTGAAGATGCCGAAGGACATGGAGCTACTAAAGGAACCTTTAGAGAAAGCAAAAGACCAAAGAGATATTCAGGATATGCAGCATATATGACAAAATTGATAGAAGTTGAACCAACTACATTTGAAGAAGTTGCTCATCAAGAAGAATGGAAGAAGGCAATGCAAGAAGATTATCAATCCATCATGAAAAATGGGGTTTGGGAAATCATTCCTAGACCAAGTGACAAATCGGTTGTCACTTCAAAATGGATTTGCAAAATCAAACATATGATTGATGGAAGCATAGACAAATATAAAGCGAGATTCATTGCAAGAGGTTTCTCACAAAAGGAAGGCAGAGACTATGAAGAAACCTCTGCTCCTACTGCCAGGTATACTACTATAAGATATTTGGTTTCACTAGTTGCTACTATGGGATGGAATAACCATCAAATGGATATCAAAACAGTGTTTTTAAATGGAACCATTGATGAAGAAGTGTACATTGAACAACCAGGAGGTTTCGAAATAAATAGTAGGGATACACACGTTTGCAGACTCAAGAAAGCCCTATATGGCTTGAAGCAAGCTCCTAGGGCATGGTATGCAAGAATGGATGCATATCTCTTGAGAATTGGGTTCGTCAAAAGTTTTGCAAACGCAAATCTCTACATCAAGGTGGTGAAGAATGAACCAGTCATTATACTACTATATGTGGATGATTTGTTTATTACAGGTGTGGAGCGCAAAATACAAGAATGCAAGAAAACACTTGCAGCCGAATTCAAAATGAAAGATTTGGAACTTATGCACTATTACTTGGGCTTGGAAGTCTAGCAGAAACTTGGAGAGATATTCCTGGGTCAAGGGAAATACATAATCGAGATATTGTAGAGATTCGGTATGTTGGATTCGAAGCCTATGACTACTCCCATGATCGTTAATCTCGAGAAGTTGAGGAGCTCTGACTCTAGTCTCATCGATCCTACTAGTTATCGTAAGTTAGTGGGCTCCCTGATGTACCTAGTAAATAAGAGACCTGATATATGTTTTGTCGTAAATGTTCTTAGTCAATTTTAGTTGGAGCCTCGTCGTGACCATTGGATCACTGCCAAGCATATTTTGAATATCTATGTGGCACTATACATCACTGCCTAAAATATGATGGAAGGAAATTAATTTAACAGGTTTCACAAATTCTAAATGTGGTGCCAGTGAGACTGATGGAAGAAGCACTATCGGTGGATGTTTGAGTTTGGGATTTGCGATGATTTCATGGATGAGTAGAAAACAAGATCATGTTGCGTTAAGTAGTATTGGAGCAGAATATGTTGTTGCATGTGAAGTAGGAAAGGAAGTTGTTTGGTTGAGAAAAATTTTGTCAAATTTGCTTGGAAAGCCTCTAGATCCTACAGTGATAAATTATGATAATCAAAGCAGCATCAAGATGTCTATAGACTCCGTATTCCATGCAAGGACGAAGCATATCAACAACAAGTACCACTACATTAGAAGCTCGGTACAAGATGGGGTCATGAAGCTATAGTATATTCTGACAGATGAACAAGTAGCTGACGTACTGACGAAATCTCTTTCGAAAGAGAAGTTTGAATATTTTAGAAGCATGCTTGGGTTAGTTGATATTACAGATTTGGTCGATAAGGAGAGATGAAGCATCTAATGGTGGATGCTTGGGTGGACATCTGGTTGACATGTGTGTTGATGTCTAGATCCCGAAGAGGGAGGGTGGCATTGGTCATGGAGCTCTGACCTTGGATACGCACCTAGATCCCTGGGTTGATGGTTAGTTAGTAATCCTGATGGTACCTAGAGTGGTTGAAAGCATGAGTCCATCTTAGTCCCACCCAAATAGATTACCTTGGTCAAGTATCTAGTCCGAAGCACTGAGTGTTCTAGAACTCTTCATAGTTCATTTCATTTTGAAATCTTCCATGTACTCTCATATGTATGTAATTATGAATACCTCCCTAGTTAAGAGGGAGTGTTGAAGAATGTAACTAGCTTCAGTCTTCATAATTGTACTTGCAATGAAGAAAATTTATTATTAAATGACTTGTTAAAGCATGGGTTTCATGCTTGGGCCAAGGTTTCTAGGTCAAATCCTCCATTGAAGGCTTATAGGTTTTGTCTTGAGTCATTAGAGTCATTATCATTTTTATTAGACCCTTCTTGGGCTTTTGTATCATGAAAAAAGAATCATTTTTTAGTCAAAAAGGTAATTTCTCACCTCCACGCCAAGTCGACCCTGTCCCCAAGAAGTTGCCCTACATGAGGGCAATTCGACCCAACAGAAAGGTTAATAAGGAGAGACAATTCGACCTATTTGTCACATTCACTCAACAGATTCGATCTTCAAACAAGAGAGGCAGAAAAATAGTGAAGTTATTGGAAGAGGACGAAGTTTGCTGGGAAAACCTAGGACGAGGTTTGGGCTATCTTTCTCTCACACGTGTGAATTTTTATGGGCAGTTACTGGGGCCAAAAATCTGTGTCTACTGCAGGTCCGAAATTCTGAAGCTGGGGGTCAAAGTTTTGCTATTGGGGGCCCGAAATTATGGACTAAAGTTGCTGCTAGGAAGCTGTCACTTGGAGTATTTTGTCAAGATCATATGTTGTAGGGAAGGGTTGACTTGGTGGTTGGAGGAGGTCTTTGTCTAGGTCTAAGAAGTCTGGAAGTGTCTCATCTTGATTTGAATTTACTAAAGGAAGAGTTCTTGACTAGGTTTTCCCCTTATAGGGGTTTTTCCCTAGCTGAGTGCCTACATCTTGTGTCTCTTGTTCTTGTGATCTTCATACACATAAAATTTGGTAATTGCTAGATGAAAGATAAATTAATTAAGAAGTAAAGGAAGCCAACATAATTCACAAGTAATTATCAAGAAAGAGAAATCAAACCCTAAATCCTACTAGCATTGATTTCTCAACACCCCTTTGGAGGAAGCTCTGAGAAACGCATGGAGAAATGTTCCCCTGATATGTTGTACGCGTTTCCCCAAAAAGGGGGTGTCCGAGTACTCCCCTCCCCCAAAAGGGTGGTGCCTGAGCGCCCCACCCTCTTAATTTTTTGTCCAACAACCCTTTAAAATATAACAAAAATAGGGGATAGAGCCTTGGGGAGTTTTTGACCTTAGTAATTAATGGTAACAAAAAATTCTTAAAGTAAAAGGATAGAAAAAGTAAGATAAAAGAGAATGTCACTTAAATTTTTAACATTGCCATTAATTGTTTCAGGATCTTTGAGATCGGTTCTGACTTCATCACACCTCATATAGAGAAAGTGGAATTTCATATCCATTTAGAATTGAACAAACTTAACAATTTCAAGATTTTAGGATTTCCAGGATTATAACGTTTCCCTTAGATTGCACAACAATAAATTTGCATGGCAAGAATTGTTATTGTTGGGATTTCATCATTATTATTTTTAGTTTTATAATTTTATAGGCGGGGGCCTCTATGCTAGGTACCCCAACATCCTCACATCGCCCCAGAAATTCCCTAAAATTTGGGGGTGCTTCCAAACATCCCCTTGTGTGTCTCCCAACTCCCATGCTCCCCATCCCGAAACCTCGGTGAAATATAGCATAAAACAGAACCAAAGTTTAGCACAATTACAACAAAGATGGGGACTAGTAATAAAAGAAAACTGAAATGAGACCAATAATGCCAAAAGCTAGACATCACTTGGCATGGAAGTAAAGATTCTGAAAAAGACACATACATTGCAAACAAATGGATCAGAATAGTGATCTTGTGCTACATTACACACCATATTTGGAAACAACCAACATAATAGAGCACCAAAAATTTAACTTATGAGGGCATGAAAAAAAAACTAAACCCGTTAGGTTGTGAAGCACCCAATTTGAATATTCAACTTATGAAGTTGAACTAAATTTGCTATGTCAAGGCTGGCCAAATGAATCGAATGTGATTAACAGCAAGAAAGTTGAAGAGACCAAACTAACAAAGTCGCTAGTAGGAGAAACAAAAAAAGAAACTCAGTTCTTACAACAAAGTAGAAAGCTATTTTCACATGGACAATAAGGCAAAAAGGAAAGGAGATTCAGATGTTAAAATGGAGCACAGATGGAAAGTAACAGAATAATAGGACAACGCATCAAATAATCAAGAAAAGTGAAAAGGAAGCTAAGCACAAGCAACCGGGATAAGGAAAAGAAGAATGCAGTGCGGTCAACAAGCAAATAAATGCCTTCCCCATGGAGGGTGTTCATGTGAGGGGCCTCCCTCCTCTGCTCATGATGAGAGCCAAAGATATAAATGAAGAGGGCATGTTGCCCTCCAAATGGCAGCCTGTATGGCTACTCGTACACCACACTTCGACAACCATGAATACAAGACTACGAGAAATTGCAGAGTACCTCGGGGGAAGGACAATCAAAATCGACTTGCTGCGGAATTTTGGAAGTTATAATGGAAGTATATGGAGGATGGCTACAACATTATGGCGTGGGATGGCTTGTTGAGGATATATACTCCCTGTTCAACGACAGTTGCATCATGTTAACCTGCCATTGATGAGCAGCCACGAACTTTTGCAGAGTTGCTTGTCCTAGACAGCTGAATCATGGAGGCTCTGATGCATGTTGGGCTAGCCGTGCTTATCAGTTGTAAATTAGCCAAAAGGGGAAGTTCCACCTTTGGCACAATTTGCAGCAGCTGTCATCGATTCAGGCTTGGTTTACTTATCATTTCAACTTGGGTGTGCTTCAATTACAGATTTTCTGTTAGCAGCATTCAGCTAAGAAATTGGGATTGTTGGTTTCTGGTTTTCTCTCCCTTCTTTGGGACTGCCAATTCTGGGGGTATGTTCATATTGGCTCAGTGACTTCTTGGCTTCTCTCTGGTGATTCTATCCACCACCTCTCTAAACTCCCATATTGAATTCTCCGGAGCCAGCCCCATTTCATCTGGCAAAGTTTTCCACTCTCCATCGGTTTTCTGAGTCTTATCTTAGGCTACCTTTGATTCTTCCTCTTGATCCCTGTGTAGCCCTTCACCCTTCCCCGTCGCTCGCATTACTACTTTTTCTCTACCCCAATCTCAAGCCAGGAGTCGAATATCTGCTACTCAACGTGGCAGAAGAAGAGGGCGACCTGGTTTTACTCTAGCCTTAGATTATAGTCCCTCCGACCATAACACTCAGGCCTAGGTCACAGCACAAGCAGCTATGGAACATACAGGTATATCATCCCTGCAACAGTTCAAAGAGCCATCTCTGATGTAGAGTAGGTTAGGCAATCCAGACGCTTTATATTAGATAGACGTGTTGAATGGGACAACAGGGATTGGATTCCAGATGTGGGGAACTCCACCAGAGAAAGAACAACCTCCTATATACAAACCATAAATCTTTACCGGCACATCAAGACTCCTATGGGAAGAGTCTTAACTGATAGAACTGATACCCAGCAAGAATTGGTTATCTATATGGCTGAATTGATGGATAAAGTGGACAGGCTCAATAGAAAGGTCTCGCCACTTATCAAGAACCTAACAAATCTTGACTTCTCTTCTTCTGACAATGACAGTGAGCCACAACCACCAGTTCAGGTGGATTCTCCTTCCCCATGAATACCAAGTGAGCTAGTCTATTGAAGCAGAATCTTTTATTGTTAATATTATCAGCGTGTCTTTTAGATTAGAGTTTAATTTCTATGCTAGTCATAGTTTCGTTTTGACACATAGAATCAGTAATTTGAAAATTTGAACTTATGCTACTAATTTGATTTCCCAAGTGACAGACCACTAGCAGAAGATAATCGTCTGTATCAGTATTTTTGAAGGTGATATAAATGATCCTATAAAACCAAAACGAAACAAATAGCAGGTTGCTTATCCTACCGTAGTATGTCCGAACGGTCTCGTGCAAAGTTGAGGCAAGCAGTTTTGACGAGGTTGAAATCCTTGAACATGTCTGAGGTACTGGAACATTCTGCATTCTCATCAGAGGGAGCTGGGCTTTCAAAGTAATTTTTTTCCACCAAGTGTTCCATTAAAGAAATCCACTCTGGCCAAGGGTGCTGTATTTCAACTTTGGACTTCAACCCTGCATTTCTTGCCTCTTCAGGGACATCATTCCCCTTCTCCTGAGGATGTTGGGAAGCTGTGTGTTCTGTCTTGTGGCACTGGAGGTTCTGGTTGCGATTTACAACAAAACCCAACTTGGGACCGATGGCTTCTGCAGTCTGAATATTTGCGTTGGCAGAAAAGAAAGCGCGAGGTGTTATGACTCTGCAGGGACAGAATGATGTTTTATGTAATAACAATGGCGGTATGCTTCCGCTTCTGCAATACGGTGAAGATGCACTCTTCTGTAGCAAACGGAAGACCATGTTGAACCCAATTTCTCTGCAGGGCTTGAGCTGCTCGAGGGCTAGTGGATACATCAAATCAGCACGTAGCTGGCTCGAGTTTGAGATGGCTAGAAAAATGAGAGTATTGCATATTAAAGCAATCTATATTGCCCAAGCGGATTCGGTGCCTTGTGAACTAGGGTGGCCTGTACAGGTAAAACAAATTATTAACGCCCACTTATATCAGTTTGATTTGTCGGATATGTGTAATCCCCACTCTCTAGGGTTTAGAATGGGTACTGAAGTAATTTATGCCTTACGCAGTTGGATGTACGCTAAATCGAATTTTTAACTGGTAGGAGTTGGAAAGTAGCGAGCCCTTGCATTTAAGTACTATGGTTTGAACACGGTCCACTCAAGAGATTCTTATGTAATTATTTAACAAGTTTTTTACTAAACAAAAAGCTCTTTTAATGAAATCTTAAAGCTTTAAAATTTATTCTACAGCAAAATGGGTTTATAAAAGTTTTATGTATCGTGAAGAGTTAGTCGTTAGTCATTAATGGTTTGTAAACGAAAAGGACTAATTGACCTGATAAGGGGTATGTAAAAATCTATATGTTTTTGGCAGTGTTGGTAATTGATTCATGGTGATTTGTGAGAAAAATAGAATAGTGTACTAGCATGTAAGTTAGGTGGACAAAGGATGTCTTATCGAGTAGGGTATACGATCAATGAGGCATCGCAGTTTTGATGGAAGATGACAAAACTTGCAACGTAAAAGATTATGTATTATATGTGGCAAGGCAATGGTGTTGATGAGTGAATTGAAGATATGTGAATGTCTAATGAAAGAGGGACATGATCTTTGTGGGTTATCACGTGTTGGCTTAGATGGATGATAACATGGTCTTAAGATGAGTAATGGGTTTGGTCAAACATGTTTAGTTTGGGGGAGGCACTAGTACAATGTCTATGGTTGGGTAGTGATGACTCAAGATTACCTATGGTAAAACGAGCACTTTGACATTTTGCATTGTTGAAGGTGCATGGTTTAGGTGTGGTCAGGGGATGTAGGTCAAGTTTATTTCAAGAGGTACAAGTGGTTGATGGTCATGCTTAATTGGGAAGATCAAGTTGGTGTTGAGCAGTGACTGGGCTTCTTGAATAGAATGGAATATTCAAGCAAAACAAAAAGTTTAGCACTATGACAAATGGTAATAGAGCTACAATTGAATGTGGAATTTGTGGAGGTGTCTCTTCAATACTAACACCCCTTCAATTGAAGGAGCCGACAAGGTTGTGTTGACAAGGACATGAACAATTAAAGTAGGAAAGAATACAAGGAATTGACTTTAGGTGTCATTGCCAATGGCATAATAGAGGGCATGTTGAGTATGCTTGGGAAGTTACACAACAAATTCATATGTTTTGGTAGCTTTGGTGACTGACTCATGGTGATTCATGAGATGGTTAGGATGATGTACCAGCACATAGGCTAGGAGGACCAAGGATGTCTTGTCAAGTAGTAAGACAGATGGTCGACGAGGTGTTGCATAGTGGGCTTTAATGGAGGATAGTGTGACTTGGCAATGTGATAGATTGTGTGTTGTACGTGCCAAGGCAATAATGTTGATAAGTGCATCAAAGATATTTGAAAATCTAACAAATGAAGGACATGCTCTTCATGGATTATCACATGTTGGTTTAGATGGTTGATAGAAGGTCTCACATTAGGCAATTCTTTGTTTAAGTATGTTTGGCTCAAAGGGAGGTTACATAGGTTGCATATGGTTAGGTAGCAATGATGTAGTCCCACATTAGGCAGTTCTTTGTTTAAGTATGTTTGGTTCAGACGTAGGGCACATTAGTTTGCATATGGTTAGGTGGCAATGATGTAGTCTCACATCATGTTGTTCTTTGTTTAAGTATGTTTGGCTCATAGCAAGGTGACATTAGATTGTTTATTGTTAGGCAACAATGATGTAGCAATGCATATGATGAAACAAGCATTCTGACATTCGGTATTGTTGAAAGTACTTACCATGGGTTTGGTCATGACATGTCAATTAGGTGCATTCCAAGTGATACAAATGATTGATGATTGTACCCAACTAACAAAGTCATACTAATGTCCTGCAGTGCCTAAACTTCTCAAATGGAATGGGATGCTTAAACATAATAAAGAATCCACCCCATGACACAAACTCTCCATATTTTAAGATCAACTAAAAATAATAATTTAAAGATTAGGGTTTGTAACTTGCAATGATTGCAATGCCCTTATCACTACCACACTTAGTTTTATTCACTCGGCTTGGTTAGATGTTAATCAATCCATGGTTGTATAATTCCCACATAGTTGTTTCCCTAAATCAAAGTGGGTGTTACAACTTGTTAGGGTCCTATAAGTATAGGATTCATAATTTGGAATTGACTTATGATAGTCTTGTAAAAATATGTACATACTTTGCTTTCTGCAAGTTGTTTTCCCATATTTTTGTAAAAAATTTTAAAAAAAATAGAAAATCAAAAAGAGGGTAAAGTCCTAAAAGAAAAATCAAAGGACTTAGAAAAAATAATATACCCCAAAGAAAAATAAATAAAACATGAAAGTGTGCAAGTCCAAATGCCACTACTTTTTACTTTGTTACTGATGATTATCGCAGAGTGTCAATAAATGTCATAATCCATGATGAGTTGAACTGTTCAATCTTGATTTGTCATGTTTCAATTTTATTTGTTGTAGAATAAGATTAGTCAGACAGTTTAATCCTGACTAATTAGTAGATAGGTAGAGAATAAAGAGGAGCTCATCAGTTTAATCTGAGCCCTCAGATGATATAAGATAGATTTAGATAGTTTCTATTTCTTTCAAAAGAATAAAATGTTCAAGGTTGCTAGCTCAAATACACGTGCAAAATGGAAGAAAAAATGTTAGATTAAAGTTGGGTATGTAGAAAGAAGTGGGAAAATCATTGAAATATTCATCACCGGGCAAAAATAACTAATTTCCCATCCCCTATAGTTATTCTGCATTCTAGACTTTCAGTCAAAGAGGCTTAGAGCATTTCTCTGACTTCTGTTGGGACCGGACCCAAGGCTCAATGACTGTTAAGTTAAAAATGTTGAATTCCTATAATAATCCCTAATTATCATCATTTACCCTACATTCATCTCTTACACCTTCATAAGTAAAGACCTTTTACTTAATGAAAAAGAAAATTCCCTTTTGATTAATCTCCTTCATTCATAAAAACATAAAAACCCTCCAAAAATATTATATTATAGGTTAAAGTGGTCAAATTATAAATGATAAAGCTTTTCTTTTTATGGTATCACTTTACTTAGTCATATAAATATATTTTGGTGTTTTTCATTATCCTTGGTCATATTAACTTATTTATTATTCCTTATAAAATACCTTATCCTATTAATATAACCCCTTCTATTTAAATATTCCCAAAAACCCATTATTATAAGCTTTTTTGCCAAAGTTAATTATCCACATGTTTAAATAAAAGATCCAATTATACCCCCTTTGGCATAAAACTAACTATATACAAATATTCCCGCCCTTATGGTTATAGACCCCTCCATGGTCTAAAAACTATATAAATAAACTAAATACCGCACCCAATTATGTTTTATTAAGATATATTACCAATGTTTTCAATAAAACATATTACTCCCCGCATAATTCTATAACCCAAGGTTTTGTTGAAATAAACTAAGGTTTATTTTAATAAAATTAAAACCTCCACTATGCATTCATTAAAAACATTATATTTAAGTTTTAAAACCTTACATATAAATGTTTTACCCATCATTATGCATAAATAAACCCCGCCTCACGCGAGTCCCCTATATACCAATAAATCCATTATATGTATAAAAAACCTTCGCCATATAATACAAAGGTTTTTGTTTCATTGCCCAGTGTATAAAGCCATCCGGCCCCACAACTTTCGAACGCAACTTCTAAACTCATCCTGATCGTTCGCTTCCACTTCTCAAATCTAACGGTGAACGATGCGTATTCACAAACAGAAAACCACTCCCGCTAGTGATTTGAAGCACAATTATTGCATTTTTAAGATTTATGACAAAGGTTAAAACCTTTGTTATACATTTTATAGACGATTATATGTGTATTATGAGAATTAAAAGTCGCACCCGACTGGTTATACATATTCCCACTATTATCAAATCTTCCCACTGCATTTTGAAGCCTTGAATTCCCATTCTAAACCTTATTTCACAGTAGATTTCCCAATTCAAGATTGATAAACACCTGCGCGGATCCAACCACCGAACCTAAGCTCGACTTCGACTTACAACAAATTGCAGAAGCCCTTTCGACCACCAAAATACCTACATTTAAGGTATTTTTCGACATTTCAACCTACAATTTCACAATTTGAATCACCAATATAAACCAATTAAGCTATAAAGAGTGAAATTGTCCATCCCATTTTGTCCAAAACCTTGAAAAAATAGGGCAAACCCTCGCAATTTTTTCGCAAAAATTGCCATTTACAGAAGACCTCATTTTTAAGTCAAATTCTCAGTCCAAGACCCTTGAAAGATAAATTCCACGACTAAGAAAAGTTTTTAAACCCACATAATACCTAAAAGAATCTCTTTTGCAGCCCCAGTGATTCAGAAAACCTGCGTTTTTTGTCTCAAAACTGATTGCTTGTGTCCTAAAATTCCTAATTGAGTACTGAATTGCCCACTGCCATCATCCTTGCCTATAAAATTGCTCAATTACCCTCTGATTGAAGAAAAATCAACTATAGAAAACTGTATAATCTTGCTTTAGTTATCTCAAAATGACAAAAAAGCAAATGACACCTAAAGCTGGAGGATCCAAGCCTGTTAAACCTGGAGGATCCAAACCTCCCAATTCTGAAGCAGTAAAATCCCCAAAATGTACTCCTGCAATCACTGCTAAAACCATTGTGACTGTTAACCCCCTTCAGCCACCAGTGTCTACTGAAGAAGTCATCCCCTTGGTTGATGTAGATTATAAAATTGTAGACCCAGTAGTATAATTTAACTTATTAGAAGTTCACAATTGGTGTCATGAAAAGTTCCTAGACAAAGAAGAAATGCCTCTCTGGTATACAAATTTACCCAAATATGTAGTCCCAGTAACACATCCTGGTCAAGACCTGGTAATAATGTGCCAAAAGTACTATGTTCCAGACCAAAGATCAATTGTGAATGCTGATAGGGAGATTTTATTTTCTATCACTGTAGAGTCTATTAATGAGATGTTACAACTTCAGTTTGACCCTAGGGCAGTTCCCCTATCCCTTGAAGCATTAACACAATTATATTTGGGATTGGATTTCCCCAAAAGATTCATGATTTTTCAGAACTTCATGCCTAGTCATGTGGATATTCCAAAGTTGAATCCTCCCTATTCCACTTCCAAGTTTCTAGAGGGTTCTAGGCATGTAATTTCTATGTTATCATTCATATTGTGTTATTTCACTGATGAGTTTATTGATGAGTCCATCCTTGGGTTTTTGTCTACCTCGTCTCCTAGTCAACCTCCTGCTGTGATCTTTGACTTTGCCAAGTTTATTGCTGATTCCATACATTATCAATTGACAAAGTTACCCACTGAAGGGGTATTTAGATATTCTTCATATTTATTTCATTTGTTCTTATTCTCACAAGCAGATCACTTCCCAGTAGCATTACAGAAAATGAATGTAGAGGGCTAGCCTCTTTTGGACATCACTATTGAGAAAAGAAGGAAGTGAATACAGCTACACAGATTTTACAGATTTGTTCATTAGGTCAGCTATGAATTTGCTACATAAATCAGAACAGCCAAGGGTAAGTGAAGAAATGAAAAGGATATTACAACCGTCAGAGGAATGCAAAATGGGAGATTGGTACTTGTATGAGAAACACACTGAATTAAGAATCTTTGGAACCAATCTGCTTCCATACAAATTACCTAAGTTTTTGACTATCAGAGTCTTTGCTCTAGATTATTTGAGACAGGTTTTGAATGTTGATGCTATCAATTTCATGGCTTCTAAAAAGAAGACCCAGTTCAAACTAAAAAATCAAATTGGCCCTTTTATAGCGAATAATAGAGATGCTGAGAAAGAAATAGAAAAAAGATTATTAGAGCTGAAATTTCAAATGAGTTTCCCTTGGAATTATGACCCCAAAGGTCTTTTAAGCAGAATAAGGGTTAAGTGTAAACTACCTCCCTTTATACATGAGCCAAAGCCTGATATTG
The DNA here is from genome assembly GCA_034641835.2 of Pinus albicaulis. NCBI lineage: Eukaryota > Viridiplantae > Streptophyta > Pinopsida > Pinales > Pinaceae > Pinus > Pinus albicaulis. Next base: position 576,524,685 of record CM076574.1, read on the forward strand.
AAAAGTTTGCCAATCAGACAGAATGGGAAGAAAATACATTGGTAGATGCAACTGCAAATGAATAGCCAATAGGAAAAAAGGATAACACACTTGCTGTGGTAACTTCTAAACAGCCAGAATCTTCAAATAAAAGAGGCAGAGATGAGGGAGCCTACATAGCAGAAACTACTACAGATACTAAGTTCAAGATCATCTACAACAAAAGACTCAGATTTGGTTCCACAGGCAAAGAAAAACTTATTGAGGTTGAAGATGAACCAGAGGTCAGCAATGATGAGACCACTACAATAATAAAGGAGACTTTGACAGAGATTGAAAAAGAACAAGCAGCAACCAAAGAAAAGGAAACCCAAATGATTGAAAAGCAGGTTAACATAGAAGCCTCTTATTCTCAAACAACAGAAGAAAAATATTTGGACATCAAGGAAAGATGTAAGCAGATCAAACAAAGGAATGAGGAAATTAAAAGTGAGATTTACTCTCAATTTCTCAAATAGAAGCCAGGAAATCAGGACAGGTTGCTTACAGCATTTAATTATTCCTCAAATAAGATGATCGTGTCATATTTACAACCAAATACTTCAACCCCAAAAACAGTGGCTGACTACAAAAAGATGGAATTTGAAGTAGATACTGAAAAAGTGCATGAATTGGATCAGATATAATTCCACAGACATAGCTCTGAGATGCTATATTCCACTGTGGTGACAAAGGCCATGAGTGTGACCAATTTGCAGAATACCATTATCAACCTGCAATATCAAATGAAACTTGACAAAGGCTCTTTATATTCAAAAGATCTTAGGATCAAGGCCTTAGAAGATTTGATTTTACAAATAGGAGTTGACCCATCAAATGTACAAGCTGCTGAAGTATTAATCAAAAAGAAAAATGATGATATTGTTGCTTTAAGGAAACAGTTAAAACTTCCTCAAAGTGAGCACCCACAATGTAAGGAAATACTTCAAGAACAGAAGGAAAAAGAGGATATGATGCAGTTGATCATAAAGCTAATTGCCCAAATTAAAGATATGGAAAGTCAATTGGATATACTGATGAAAAAAAAATAAACTATGAAGGAAACTAATACTTCCACCGTTCCTACAGTCATACCTATTATTACTGCTGTTGTTCCTTCTATAATGGGAGAAAAGTTAGCACCAAAAGAGCCACTGGCAACTGTAGTGTCAGTGCAATAAGCTACCACCTCCAATACAAAATTTTCAACATCACAAGTGCAGCAGATTAATGATGCAGGGCAGATTGTCAAAGCAATGGAAGAAATGACATTGAAAATTAATGAAATTAACAGTTTGAAGAAAAAGATTCAGAATATGGAGGTATCTAACAAAGCAACATTGATTAATGCCAATAATTATGAACAAAAAGCCAAAAGACTTTAAGAGCAAGTTAAAAGCCTTCAAAAAGATTTGAGTTTCACTACAAAGATTTCTTATATAAGAAATTACCTATGGACCAATATAATTGAGGCTATACATCTTCAGTGGCCATCAATCCAAATAATATATGAAGAGAGAGACATCCTTCTAGCAGCTCAAGTTGAAATACAAAAGACAACAGAAGAATTAGTAGACAAACCAGCACAGTTTTTGAACCTAATCACTTTCTTAAACAGTAAGAATAGGACAGAGCTAGAAGAATTGAAGATATAGGGCAGGACAAAGACTATATTGCAAATCAAGAAAGTTTTGACAAAGAAAACTCTAATGAATAACTTGAAAGAAAAATGTGATGCTATGAATTTTTCCATTACCAAGTTTTTAGCAAAATACACTATGCTAAAACAAGCTGGTATCCCAGACATCCATGTCTTCAATGATAAGTTGATGGATGAGAAAGAATATGACAAAAAGATAAAAGACCATGCCAAAGAACAGGTTAATAAGCCACTGCCACAAGGCTCTCCAACAGGGAAAGTTGTTCTCCAGCATATTGAAGACTTGTTTTTCCTTCAACAGGAAATCAAGTATCTATTTGTTATCAAAACAAATTTTGCCAAATACACTGATGCAGATGAGAACTATAGAAAGCTCAAAAGTATAAAAATACCAGATGCTGAACAATGGCAGACTTTTACATATTTGTTGTAGTAGCAAAGAAGCAAAACAGTGAAGCAGTCAGACTGAGAAGGAAACACATAAAAGCAGTTATTTGATTTTGATTTTTTACTGCTGAGAATTCTCTTTTTACAGTAGTTAAAGGTTAAAATTTCAGTTTAAAGAGTATCGGAGTGAAAGGACAAAGTCAAAGTGTATAAAAAAAAACAACATTCAGTTGGTTTTGATTGTTGTAATTTCCTTTTTTACAACAGTGAAATAATAAATAAACAACGTGAAAGAGTATCAGGGATGAAGTACAATGTCAAAGAGTCTAAGTGGAAAGAGTATCAGTGAAGTCATCTTTCAAAAAGATATTTTTCAATATGCCAGCAAGCATGGACAGCTATTCAACAAATAGTTTTTGTTTGATAAGATTAGTTCTATATTTTCTAGATAAGAGGACAACTTGCTAAAATTGTTAAGTAGCTGTCCCTCTTAATGTATAAAGATATTTTATATTTCCTAGAACTATTCCTAGATCTCTCTAGGATATTTGTAATAAACATGTGTATAAATACTTTAGTTTGTGAAGTGTTTAGTGTGGAATAAAATTGCTAAGAACATTATAGACATTTTGCTGGTACGTTGGAGGCTCACATGTGTTGATTTCAAAGCAACAGTCTGGAAAATAGCCAATTGGACTTCTTAATTTAGGATTCATGCGATAATTTGAAGAGTAAAGTACTATCTTTCGATTATTGTTTCCTTTTCTGAGTTACATACATTTCATATATGTTGTTCAATCTTAATGATTAATTAGGAGTATTACTTCAGGACTAGTGTAAAAACTCCTCGTCTTAACTACTTAATCATTTAAATGTTTTCTGTTGATTTCCGGATTTAGGAATTCTTAATTTCTCCTAGTCCCGTTTGACCCCTACCTCCTTCCTATTTTTCCGGATCAAAGGATTCTTCATTGCCCTTTATCCCGAAGCAAGCCATTTCATCAAAACAATCTATCCAAATCTCTGAGGGTTACCTATCTTGCCTGAATACATTAGCATCCTTTTGGCCTTGCCTTCTAGTTTTGCTTGCTAGACCTCGACTCCATAGTCCAATGGACTAGTAGATCCCTCTTTAATTTGTCTTTAAGTAATCTTATTTTCCACCAAACATTTCAAAACCAAAACCAATTGTTCTATCATGACTAGCCTAAAAACATTAAACAAAACAAAGTTAAATCATAAAGAGAGAGTTCTCTCTGAAATTTATGAGGGCTAGATCCTAAATTTCCAAAGTAGGTTTGTGGTTACCCCTAGTTTTTTAAACTAAAAATCAAAAGCCCACAATCTTTAGAAATTACTAGGGTGATAACATATTGGCAACCATACTGGGGAATTAACCAATCTCCAGTTTTAAATTTAGTCTTAAAGGAAGATCTTTTTTTTTTTTAAATCTTTTTACTTTAAGATTATTTTTAAGGGTTGTGGGTATTCATAAACAATCATTCTGGCTTCTAGGAAAACCTACTATACTAGGTCTAACCCGGATCCTAAGCCTCCAGTTATAGTAGATAACCCAGAAAATATTGGAAAAAATATAAATAAAAAACAATTGTCAATTTAGAAACTAAAATACCATTAAGAAAAACTAATTCTTTACCCAAAGAATTAGTGAGTTTATTTGATATTGATTTTGATTTCAAGTTTGAACAATAATTGTTTAAAATTAAATCTGAAACTGATTTAAAAGATACTGTAATAGATCCTGTTTTTACTTCTTTCTTGAAAGCAAAACAGAATATTATTTCAGCAAAAAGAAAATCAGATAAATCTGAATCTCAAAGTCAAATAGAAAGGATTAATGTTACATTGATTAAAGACATTGATGAAGCTATTAAATTAGCCCATTTTTTATCTCACATTAAGCCTCCAGTTTCTCAATTGCACACAACAATAACTCCAGCAGCAGATTCACCTATGTATGATGTCACTTCATTTTTAGATTCCACTACATGTTAATCCACATAAAAATTTAGTCCTAAGTTGCCTTTGCAGCCTAGGATATTATTTCCCTCATTCACTCAATCCACCGCATCCACTAGTTTTATAAGCACCACATCCTTATTTCCAAATAATTCCATATATATACCAACATCTTTTCCAAGCTCTTCAAGCATAGCTTTCAGCTCATCAGCTACCATATCCAGTCTTGCTCCTATCATTACTATTATACCTCCTAGTTCAGCAAAAATTCAAGCCATGCCTGCTAGGTATGCTCCCATTGTCTTACCCCAAAACCTCCATGATATGCCCCAAGATTATTAGAAAAATATACCACTATTTGATGGCCAATCATAATATATTGCTCAACAACATGTCACAAGAATAACATATTATTGTGAAATCTATGAAATAGATGAATCAGATGTTCAAATGAGGTTGTTTGCTCAAAGTTTAACAAGAGAGGTTAAGAAATGGTTTAAAAATTTAGTTGCTAGTAGCATTGCTAATTTAGCTGCATTTCATAGAGCCTTCTTAAATAAATGGGAAAAGAAAAAGAACCCCCTGCAAATCTTATCTAAATTTGATGCTTTAAAAAGAGCTCCTAATGAGTCTGTTTAGGATTACTGCACTAGGTATAACAGTGTTTATAATGCCATTCCTGTTGATCTTAAACCTACGCCCTATTCTGTACTTCTTAAATTTCCTGATGGATTTGATCCAGATATGGCTTACCAACTAAGAGAAAGGAATGCTGAAACATTAGAATAGATGCAACTAGATGTTGTTGGTGTAGAAATAAATATTCTAGCTAAAAAATCCAGACTTAGGAATGAAAGGAGAGTCACAATCAAAGAAGAAACATCAAACTCAAATGGTAAAATTGACTTTTTTGCTAAAAATTTAAAAAGGGTGGTTGAAAGATTAGACAATATTGAGAGAAAACCACAATGGGATAACCAACCATAAATCAGAAATTTCAACTTCAGGAAAAACAATAACCCTGGAAAAGCTAAAGAAGCTTCTCCAGATCAAAACATTAGGCCCCCATTCCAAGAGAACTATGCTGAAAGTTCTCAAAATAATGATGAAGATGAGGATGGCATCAATATAGTAATGGGGATAGATGAAGAAAACACTATTTTCCTCACTCAGGAGGATCAAGAACTTTTTGAGCTTCAACAACTCAAAGTAGAATCTAGTGAATCATTTGATTTCAAACAAGGTTATGACTGCGCTATTAACGAAATTCACAGTCAATATAACCTTAGAAATAGAAAAAACAATGAAACTTCTACAAAAAACACTTCTCAAAATCAAACTAAAAAGAATGTAGAAGCACCAAAAACAAAGATTTTGTAAATTATCCCAAGGAAAAACAAGCAAAATTCCAATCCTCCCAGTCCCAAGAAATTTCCAAGTCCAAAAATTGTTGATATCACTGAAGAAGTGGCCCAATCCTCCAATAATGCTAAAAAATCCAACACTACCAAAGCCCCTAATTCAGCAAAATCAACAATTCCTGATCCTAAAAAGAATCCTGCTGATTCTAAATCAACAAATCCCAAAATTGTTAACACTAAAGCTTCTGCTGAAAGTTCAAAATCTGAAATTTTTTTTGTTGCCCCTGAATCTGTCCCTGAAAAGAAAACTAAAGACAACAAAAGTCAAGAAACTCAGACAGAAAACAAAAGAACAACTCAAGATAAAAGTACAACTACTGAAATGCTTGAAAGACCCACTCAGATAACTGTCACAAAAGATGAACTAATTCAAATTAATAAGTCTCAATCATCATTTAATATTCAATCTGAAATAGCTAAGTTGAAAATACCAAATCCTTTAACAGAATTGGTAAAAATGACTTATATAAATCAACAACGACTAAGACTTTGAATATGAATGATGGTGAAGATTCTATTAATTTAAATGATGATCAACTTGAATTAATTTTTGGCCCTGATGTAAATGGTAAGCATTCATGTGGATCAATTCCTCCCTTCTATATTAGTCTTACTATTCACGATCAAATTTTACATAATGCAATGTTAGACTCAGGAGCTTCCCACAATTTAATGCCAAAAGCTATCATGGAAACTCTGAATTTAGAAATAACAAGGCCATATAAAGATTTATTTTCTTTTGATTCAAGCAAGGTTAAGTGCATCAGATTGATAAAAGACTTATGTGTTAATTTGGTTCAGTATCCTAGTAAAAACATGGTTATGGATATTGTAGTAGCTGATATCCCACCAAAATATGGTATGCTTCTTTCTCGCTCATGGGGAGCTAAGTTGCAGGGATCTCTACAATTAGACATGAACTATGCCACTATAACAGTGTTTGGACAGCCTAAGAAACTTTACAGAGAAACTCTAATGAAATACATGGTTAGCAGTGCTGAAAGATCAATAAATTACCCAATTTACTCATCACCAACTGATCTTGATTCTTTCATTTTATGTAACTCTGATAATAATGAAATCCAAACTGAATTAATTGACATAAAGCCTAAACCAAACAATGATAATATTTTTCATGAAGCCCTTTGGCACTTAGACTTTGATGGCTCAGTGAGAAAGTCAAGAGCAGGAGCTGGAGTGTGGATCACAAACATTGAGACTAGTCATTCAGAAGGACATGACTTTAGACTCAATTTCAAATGCACCAACAACATGGCAGAGTATGAGACACTGATCTTAGGCCTCCAAATCATCATAAATTTAGGAGGTGAGAGAATTTTGATTATGGGAGATTCGGAATTAGTCATTAAACAAGTAGATGGAGATTATTCTGTTCATAATCTTATATTAGCCAGATATAGAGATGCAGCAATTGATTTGGTTGATGATTTACTAGAATGTAAGTTTGCTACTATTCCTAGAAAGCAAAATTTGCAAGCACATTGCCTAGCAACTTTTGCTAGCACATGTAACTTACCTTTTCAACCAACACATAGATATATTGTTGAAGTTAAATATAGACCCATTGTCCCAGACAATGTCAAATATTGGCAGATTTTTTCTAAAGATGAACAGATTTACCATTTTTTTGAATAATGAGGATGAATTTCAAAATTGTGAGATAGACACAGATGGTAATTTAGATTCAGAATGTAACATGTATTTAGATGTTAATTGTGAAATAAATAACATAGATGCACATAAACTTACCAAACCCACTGTATTTACTCAATCTGACATAGATAACTTAGAGAAGGTAGATATAGAGGAAATAATTGAAGATTAAATTGAGATGTTAGATTTAAAGGATAATTTTTTACCTAAAGGTTTAACTCCTTTGGAGGACTTGTTTGATTCCAATGATGTACCCAAAAATCCTAAAATGGAACCAGTCAAGTCTGACATTGAGGAGTGTAACATTGGGACACAAACAAAACAAAAAATGATCAAATTGTCAAAATCTTTACCCCCTCAAGAAAAAGAAAAATACATTGAACTTTTAGAGGAATACCAAGATGTTTTTGCATGGAGTTATGAAGATATAAAGGCATATGATACAAACATAATTCAACATAAGATTTCTATAAAAGATTATCAAAAACCATTTAGACAAAAATTGAGGAGAATCAATCATGTTCTATTACCTTTGATTGAAAAAGAAGTTAAACGCATGTATGATGCCCAAATCATTGCACCAATCAGATATTCTGATTGGGTTTCTAACTTAGTACAAGGAAGAAAACTGGTGAAATCAGATTATGTGTAGATTTCAAGAATCTTAATAAAGTGTCTTTAAAGGACAATTACCCTTTACCCAAGATGGGTCATATTTTACAAAGGGTAGTTGGTTCTTCTAGGATATCTTTATTAGATGGTTTTTCAGAATATAACCAGATACTTGTCCAACAGGAAGACCAACCCAAAACAACTTTTACCACTCCATGGGGCACTTTCATGTATGTGAAAATGTCTTTTGGTTTGATGAATGCTAGAGCTACCTTTCAAAAGGCTATGTATATAGCCTTTGCTAAGGAAATACATGAATTCTTGGTTATTTATTTAGATGATATTACCATTTTCTCTAAAACAAATAATGATCATTTGGATCATCTGAGACAAGTTTTCATTAAGTGTAGAAAATTTGTTATATCATTAAATCATAAGAAAACTCTTTTTGGACTAGAAGAAGGAAAACTACTTGGACACGTAATTTCAAAGGAAGGTATTAGGATAGATCCAACAAGGATAGAAGCCATACTGCAAATTCACCCACCTAGGAACATCAAAGAGTTACAAGCATTTTTAGTTAAAATTAACGTTTTGAGAAGATTTATTTCTAATCTAGCAGAAATCATCAAAGAACTGAATAACATGTTAAAAAAGGACTCTGTTTTAAAATGGATAGTTGAAGCAAAGCAATCATTTGAATCCATTAAACATGCTTTAACAAAAACTCCAGTCCTAATCAGTCCAGACTTCAAGAAATATTTTATAATCTTTTCATTTGCCTCTGAACATACCATAGCTGCAGTTCTACTGCAGAAAAATGACCAAGGTTTTGAACAGCCTATAGCATTTTTCAGTAAAACCCTTAGAAATGCACCTTTGAGATATAACATAATGGAAAAACAAGCTTTAGCTTTGGTTAAAGCCATAAAATATTTCAGAGTGTACATTCTTTACTCCCACATTATTGCCTATGTCCCTAATTCTGTAGTCAAAGATATTTTAACATAGGATGGGCGAGATGGAAGAAGAGGAAAGTGGATTGCCACTATCCTTGAATATGACATAGAGATTAAACCAACCAAGCTCATAAAAGGACAAGGTTTAGCCAGACTGATGGCTGAATCCAATTGTAATGCTTTGGATATAAATTTTATTGCCCAGATTGATGACCAGGAAGAGATGGCGACTCCATTGATCAGTGAAGCCTATCTAGACTCACCATGGTACTCAGATATAATATTTGTACTTACAAATTTACAAGCTCCTCCTGGATTAACTAGAACTAAAGCTAGATTCATCAAACTTAAAGCAATGAGATATTGTATTCTAGATAATATGCTTTATTGGAAAGAACAAAGTGGGATATTACTGAACTGTTTACTAAAATCAGAAGCTGACAAAATTCTTGGAGATTTTCGTGCAGGTGATTGTGGAGGACACTTATACTGGAAAAGTACAGCAGATAAGATTCTTAGAGCTGGTTTCTACTGGCCTTCCTTATTTGTTGATGTGAAAAAATTTGTTACTTCATGTCACAAATGTCAGATTTTTGAAGGAAAAATGTAGTTACCTTTACCACTCAAACCTATTTCTACTGAGATGCCTTTGAAACAATGGGGTTTAGACTTCATTGGAGAAATTCACCCTCCATCCTCTAGCCAACACAAATGGATATCGACTGCCACAGATTATTTTACCAAGTGGATTGAAGCCATTCCTACCAGACAATCCACTGATTCAGTCATTATCTCTTTCATAGAAACAACATTTTATCTAGATTTGGATGCCCACAGAAAATTATTACTGATAATGCAACTGCATTTAAATCTAAGAAAATGATTGCCTTTTGCCACAAGTATCATATTACCCTAGGCCACTCTACTGCTTATTGCCCTCGGGGTAATGGCCTAGCTGAATCTTCAAATAAAAGCCTTATGAGTATCATAAAAAAACTAGAAGAAAAAAAGAAAACCTGGAATAAAAAGTTAGTTTATGCCTTATGGGCAGATAGACTTACTACCAAGACGTCAATTGGAACATCTCCTTACCATATTGTATATGGGATGGATGTGGTTTTCCCATCATCTTTAAGTGTTCCAGTCATGAAAATTATCCAAGAATCACAAGTAGAAATCAGTGATATACAAAGAAGGATAAATCAAACTATCCATCTGCAACAGACTAGGGAAGAAGTCTATGAAAATCTCAAGTCATTCCAGAGAAAATCAAGAAAATATTTGATAAAAGAACTAAAGAAGATGACTTTTCCATAGGAGATAAAGTGTTAAAATGGGATTCCGCGAGAGAAGAAAAAGGAAAACATTGAAAGTTTGACTTTCTATGGAAAGGTCCTTATGTCATTTATGGGTACAAAGTTAACAAAGCATTTTTTATCAGAAATTTGGATGGAACAGACATTCCAGAAGGACCAGTGAATGGTAGAATGCTCAAACACTACTATTCTTATGAGTTAACTAATAGTTAGTCCTAATTTCTTTTTACATCATTGTAAATATCCATTGCAGTTTGTAGATTGGATTGGATGTTTTCTTTCCAAAGTTGATGCCCGGAGTGAAGGCCCTAAGCTTTAAAGAGTAAAATGTCATAAGTATGAGTTTTTTCAAAAAACAGAAGACATTTACAGGATCATCATGGTCAAAATGGAAGGCTACTGATCTTAGAGTTCTTGACATTTCACCAGGAAATGCTATCTCCATGTGAAGCCGCTGTTAGGGTCCTATAAGTATAGGATTCATAATTTGGAATTGACTTTTGATAGTCTTGTAAAAATATGTGCATACTTTGCTTTTTACAAGTTGTTTTCCATATTTTGTAAAAAAAAAAAGAGGGTAAAGTCCTAAAAGAAAAATCAAAGGACTTAGAAAAAATAATATACCCCAAAGAAAAAGAAATAAAACATGAAAGTGTGCAAGTCCAAATGCCACTACTTTTTACTTTGTGATTGATGATTATGATAGAGTGTCAATAAATGCCATAATCCATGATGAGTTGAACTGTTCAATCTTGACTTGTCATGTTTCAATTTTATTTGTTGTAGAATAGTGAATAAAGATTAGTTAGACAGTTTAATCCTGACTAATTAGTAGATAGGTAGAGAATAAAGAGGAGCTCATCAGTTTAATCTGAGCCCTCGGATGATATAAGATAGATTTAGATAGTTTATATTGCTTTCAAAAGAATAAGATGTTCAAGGTTGCTAGCTCAAATGCACCTGCAAAATGGAAGAAAAAATGTTAGATTAAAGTTGGGCATGTAGAAAAAAGTGGGAAAATCATTGTAATATTCATCACCGGGCAAAAATAACTAATTTCCCATCCCCTATAGTTATTATACATTCTAGAATTTCAGTCAAAGAGGCTTAGAGCATTTCTCTGACTTTTGTTGGAACCGGACCCAAAGCTCAATGACTGTTAAGTTAAAAGTGTTGAATTCCTATAATAATCTCCAATTATCATCATTTACCCTACATTCATCCGTTACACCTTCATAAGTAAAGACCTTTTACTTAATGAAAAAATAACATTCCATTTTGAGTAATCTCCTTCATTCATAAAAACATAAAAACCCTCCAAAAATATTATATTCTAGGTTAAAGTGGTCAAATTATAAATGATAAAGTTTTTCTTTTTACGTTATCACTTTACTTAGTCATATAAATATATTTTAGTGTTTTTCATTATCCTTGGTCATATTAACTTCTAACTTATTTATTAATTCCTTATAAAATAAATCTTATCCTATTAATATAACCCCTTGTATTTAAATATTCCCAAAAACCCATTATTATAAGCTTTTTTGCCAAAGTTAATTATCCACATGTTTAAATAAAAAACCCAATTATACCCCCTTTGGCATAAAACTAACTATATACAAATATCCCCGCCCCCTATGGTTATAGACCCCTCCATGGTCTAAAAACTATATAAGTAAACTAAATACCGCACCCAATTATGTTTTATTAAGATATATTACCAATGTTTTCAATAAAACATATTACTCCCCACATAATTCTATAACCCAAGGTTTTGTTGAAATAAACTAAGGTTTATTTTAATAAAATTAAAACCTTTGCTCCGCATTCATTAAAAACATTATATATAAGTTTTAAAACCTTATATATAAATGTTTTACCCATCATTATGCATAAATAAACCCCGCCTTACGCGCATTCCCTATATACCAATAAACCCATTATATATATAAAAAAAAATTGCCATATAATATATATATATTTTTTATTTCATTGCTCAGTGTATAAATCCGCCCGGTCCCACAACTTTCGACCGCAACTTCTAAAATTATTCTGATCGTTTGCTTCCACTTCTCAAATCTAACGGTGAACGATGCGTTTCGCGCTCGAAAACCAATCGATCAATCAAAGCCCAAACGAGCGCGAAATGGGCAGTTTTCCCATTACCGCCTCTTGTGATGTGTCCAAATTTGATTCGATCGTGTTCACTTTGATAAAAACCACTTACTTCCCAATGTCAGCGTGAAACCCACCTCTGGTTTTTTGCGTTCACAAACAGAAAACCACTCCCGCCAGTGATTTGCCGCACAGTTATTGCGTTTTTAAGATTTATGACAAAGGTTAAAACCTTTGTTATACGTTTTATTGACGATTATATGTGTATTCTGAGAATTAAAAGTTGCACTCGACTGGTTATACATATTCCTGTAGTTATCAAATCTTCCCACTGCATTTTGAAGCCTTGAACTCCCATTCTAAACCTTATTTCGCTGTAGATTTCCCGATTCAAGACTGATAAACACCTACTCGGATCCAACCACCGAACTTAAGCTCAACTTCGACTTACAACAAATTGCAGAAGCCCTTTCGACCACCAAAATACCTGCATTTAAGGTATTTTTCGACATTTCAACCTGCAATTTCACAATTTGAACCACCAATTTAAACCAATTAAGCTATAAAGAGTGAAATTGTCCATCCCATTTTGTCCAAAACCTTGAAAAAAGAGGGCAAACCCTCGCAATTTTTTCCCACAAATTTCCATTTACAGAAAACCTCATTTTTAAGTCAAATTTTCAGTCCAAGACCCTTGAAAGATAAATTCCATGGCTAAGAAAGGTTTTTAAACCCATAGAATACCTAAAAGAATCTCTTTTGTAGCCCCAGTCATTCAGAAAACCTACGTTTTCTGTCTCAAAACCTACTGCTTGTGTCCTAAAATTCCTAATTGAGCACTGAATTGCCCACTGCCATCATCCTTGCCTGTAAAATTGCTCAATTACCCTATGATTGAAGAAAAATCAACTATAGCAAACTGTATAATCTTGCTTTAGCTATCTCAAAATGACAAAAAAACAAATGACACCTAAAGCTGGAGGATCCAAGCCTGTTAAACCTGGAGGATCCAAACCTCCCAAGTCTGAAGCAGTAAAAGCCCCAAAATCTACTCCTGCAATCACTGCTAAAACCATTGTGACTGTTAACCCCCTTCAGCCACCAGTGTCTATTGAAGAAGTCATCCCCTTGGTTGATGTAGATTATACAATTGTAGACCCAGTAGTATAATTTAACTTATTAGAAGTTCACAATTGGTGTCATGAAAAGTTCCTAGACAAAGAAGAAATGCCTCTCTGGGATACAAATTTACCCAAATATGTAGTCCTAGTAACACATCCTGGTCAAGACCTGGTAAGAATGTGCCAAAAGTACTATGTCCTAGACCAAAGATGAATTGTGAATGCTGATAGGGAGATTTTATTTTCTATCACTGTAGAGTTTATTGATGAGATGTTACAACTTCAGTTTGACCCTAGCGAAGTTCCCCTATCCATTGAAGCATTAACACAATTATATTTGGGGTTGGATTTCTCCAAAAGATTCATGATTTTTCAGAACTTCATGCCTAGAAATGTGGATATTCCAAAGTTTAATCCTCCCTATTCCACTTCCAAGTTTCTACAGGGTTCTAGGCATGTAATTTCTATGTTATCCTTCATATTGGGCTATTTCACTGATGAGTTTATTGATGAGTTCATCCTTGGGTTTTTCTCTACCTTGTCTCTTGGTCAACCTCCTGCTGTGATCTTTGACTTTGCCAGGTTTATAGCTGATTCCATACATTATCAATTGACAAAGTTACCCACTGAAGGGGTATTTAGATATTCTTCCTATTTATTTCATTTGCTCTTATTCTCACAAGCAAATCACTTCCCAATAGCATTACAAAAAATGAATGTAGAGGGCTAACCTCTATCAGTTGTCTTTTGTACATCACTATTGAGAAAAGAAGGAAGTGAATACATCTACATAGATTTTAGATATTTGTTCATTAGGTCAGCTATGAATTTTCTACATAAATCAAAATCGCCAAGGGTAAGTGAAGAAATGAAAAGGATATTACAACTGTCAGAGGAATGCAAAATGGGAGATTGGTACTTGTATGAGAAACACACTGAATTAAGAATCTTTGGAACCAATCTGCTTCCATACAAATTACCTAAGTTTTTTACTATCAGAGTCTTTGCTCTAGAGTATTTGAGACAGGTTTTGAATGTTGATGCTATCAATTTCATGGCTTCTAAAAACAAGACCCAGTTCAAACTAAAAAATCAAATTGGCCCTTTTACAGTGAATAATAGAGATGCTGAGAAAGAAATAGAAAAAAGATTATCAGAGCTGAAATTTCAAGTGAGTTTCCCTTGGAATTATGACCCCCAAGGTATTTTAAGCAGTATAAGGGTTAAGTGTAAATTACCTCCCTTTATACATGAGCCAAAGCCTGATATTGAAATTTTTTCCAATCAGACAGAATGGGAAGAAAATACATTGGTAGATGCAACTGCAAATGAACAGGCAACAGGAAAAAAGGATACCACAATTTCTGTGGTAACTTCTAAACAGCCATAATCTTCAAATAAAAGAGGCAGAGATGAGGGAGCCTACACAGTAGAAACTACTACAGATACTAAGTTCAAGATCATCTACAACAAAAGACTCATATTTGGTTCCATAGGCAAAGAAAAACTTATTGAGGTTGAAGATGAACCAGAGGTCAACAATGATGAGGCCACTACAACAATAAAGGAGACTTTGACAGAGATTGAAAAAGAACAAGCAACAACCAAAGAAAAGGAAACCCAAATGATTGAAAAGCAGGTTAACATAGAAGCCTCTTCTTCTCAAACAACAGAAGAAAAATATTTGGACATCAAGGAAAGATATAAGCAGATCAAACAAAGGAATGAGGAAATTAAAAGTGAGATTTATTCTCAATTTCTCAAACAGAAGCCAGGAAATCAGGACAAGTTGCTTACAACATTTGATTATTCCTCAAATAAGATGATCATGTCCTATTTACAACCAACTACTTCAACCCCAAAAACAGTGGCTGACTACAAAAAGATGGAATTTGAAGTAGATACTGAAAAAGTGCATGAATTGGATCAGATAGAATTCCACAGACATAGCTCTGAGATGCTATATTCCATTGTGGTGACAAAGGCCATGAGTGTGACCAATTTGCAGAATACCATTATCAACCTGCAATATCAAATGAAACTTGACAAAGGCTCTTTATATGCAAAAGATCTTAGGATCAAGGCCTTAGAAGATTTGATTTTACAAATAGGAGTTGACCCATCAAATGTACAAGCTGCTGAAGTATTAATCAAAAAGAAAAATGATGGTATTGCTACTTTAAGGAAACAGTTAAAACTTCCTCAAAGTGAGCACCCACAAAGTAAGGAGATACTTCAATAATAGAAGGAAAAATATGATATGATGCAGTTGATCATAAAGCTAACTGCTCAAATTAAAGATATGGAAAGTCAGTTGGATATACTGATGAAAGAAAAAGAAACTATGAAGGAAACTGATACTTCCACCATTCCTACAGTCGTACTTATTTTTACTGCTGTTATTCCTTCTACACTAGGAGAAAAGTTAGCACCAAAAGAGCCACTAGCAACTGTAGTGTCAGTGCAATCAACTACCACCTCCAATACAGAATTTTCAACATCACAAGTGCAACATATTAATGATGCAGGGCAGATTTTCAAAGCAATGGAAGAAATGACATTGAAAACTAATGAAATTAACAGTTTGAAGAAAAAGAGTCAGAATATGGAGGTATCTAACAAAGCAACATTGATTAATGCCAATAATTATGAACAAAAAGCCAAAAGACTTGAAGAGCAAGTCAAAAGCCTTAAAAAAGATTTGAGTTTCACTACACAGATTTCTTATATAAGAAATTACCTATGGACCAATATAATTGAGGCTATACATCTTCAGTGGCCATCAATCCAAATAATATATGAACAAAGAGACCTCCTTCTAGCAGCTCAAGTTGAAATACAAAAGACAACAGAAGAATTAGCAGACAAACTAGCATAGGCTTTGAAGCTAATCACTTTCTTAAACAGTAAGAACAGGACAGAGCTAGAAGAATTGAAGATACAGGACATGACAGAGACTATATTGCAAATCAAGAAAGTTTTGACAAAGAAAATTCTAATGAATAACTTGAAAGAAAAATGTGATGTTATGAATTTTTCCATTACCAAGTTTTTAGCAAAGTACACTATGCTAAGACAAGCTGGTATTCCAGAGATCCATGTCTTTAATGATAAGTTGATGGACCAGAAAGAATATGACAAAAAGATAAGGGACCATGCCAAAGAACAGGTTAATAAGCCACTGCCACAAGGCTTTCCAACAAGAAAAGTTGTTCTTCAATATATTGAAGACTTGTTTTTTCCTTCAATATGAAATCAAGCATCTATTTGTTATCAAACCAAATTTTGCCAAATACACTGATGCAAATGAGAACTGTAGAAAGCTCAAAAGTATAAAAATACCAGATGCTAAACAATGGCAGACTTTTACAGATTTGTTGTAGCAGCAAAGAAGCAAAACAATGAAGTAGTCAGTCTGAGAAGGAAACACATAAAAGCAGTTATTTGATTTTGATTTTTTACTGCTGAGAATTTTCTTTTTATAGCAGTTAAAGGTTAAAATATCAGTTTAAAGAGTATCAGAGTGAACGAACAAAGTCAAAGTGTATAAAAAAAAACAACAGTCAACTGATTTTGACTGCTGTAATTTCCATTTTTATAGCAGTGAAATAATAAATAAACAGCGTGAAAGAGTATAAGGGATGAAGTACAATGTCAAAGAGTATAAGTGGAAAGAGTATCAGTGAAGTCATCTTCCAAAAAGATATTTTTCAATATGCCAGCAAGCATGGACAGCTATTCAACAAATAGTTTTTGTTTGATAAGATTAGTTCTATATTTTCTAGATAAGAGGACAACTTGCTAAATTTGTTAAGCAGCTGTCCCTCTTAATGTGTAAAGATATTTATATTTCCTAGAACTATTCCTAGATCTCTCTAGGATATTTGTAATAAACATTTGTATAAATACTTCAGTTTGTGAAGTGTTTAGTGTGGAATAAAATTGCTAAGAACATTATAGACATTTCACTGTTACGTTGGAGGCTCACATGTGTTGATTTCAAAGAAGTAGTCTGGAAAATAGCCAATTGGACTTCATAATTCATGACTCATGCGATAATTTGAAGAGTAAAGTACTTTCTTTCTGGCATTGTTTCCTTTTCTGAGTTACATACATTTCATATATGTTGTTCAATCTTAATGATTAATTAGGAGTATTACTTCAGGACTAGTGTAAAAAATCCCTGTCTTAACTACTTAATCATTTAAATGTTTTATGTTGATTTCCAGATTTAGGAATTCTTAATTACTCCTAGTCCCGTTTGATCCCTGCCTCCTTCCTCTTTTTCCGGATCAAAGGATCCTTCGTTGCCCTTTATCCCGAAGCAAGCCATTTCATCAAAATAAACTATCCAAATCTTTGAGGGTTATCTACCTTGCCCTGAATACATTAGCATCCTTTTGGCCTTGCCTTCTAGTTCTGCTTGCTAGACCTTGATTCCATATCCCAATGGACTAGTAGATCCCTCTTTAATTTGTCTTTAAGTAATCTTATTTTCCACCAAACATTTCAAAACCAAAACCAATTGTTCTATCATAACTAACCTAAAAACATTAAACAAAACAAAGTTAAATCATAAAAAGAGAGCCCTCTCTGAAATTTAGGAAGGCTAGATCTTAAATTTCCAAAGTAGGTTTGTGGTTAACCCTAGTTTTCTTAAACTAAAAATAAAAATCCCACAATCTTTATAAATTACTAGGGTGATAGCATAACCCTCGTGAAAATTCCATGTAATAAAAGTTAAAAATAATAACCACAGTTGATGGGACACTTATTCCAAGTTGAATGTTTGGGAAAACATCCTAGAGGGTGTTCATTTTGGTTATTATGGCTAAAGGAAATTGGCAAAGGCAATGGAAAAGTTTTTGGAAAGGAAAAGTGACATTTATTTATGAAAATAATGGAAATTAAGAGAAAAGGAAGGTGAAAGGTCACATATTGCATGTGAGGAGGAAAATGAAGAAAATAATGGCCTCGTTGATAAAAAGGCTTATGAGGATCAGTTGGTAACCTTTTGTCCATTTAGCTTTGGAGCTCTCTCATTATTCTCTATCTCTCTCTCTCTCGGATACTTATAGTTTTCTTGGAGCACTTTGGCATTGGATCAAGAAATAAAGAAAAAGGTAAGAGGAAGGAAGGAGCAAGCAAGGAAGAGCAGGATCAAGCAGGTATAGCAGGATTCTTTGCAGGTATTCATTTGCATGTGTGATTTCCTTGCTAGATTTGGCATAAATGTTATTACATGTGGTTTTTTTGGTCATGGCATGGTTTTTTCCAAGTGTGACAGTGTTTTCAGCGTAGCCTTTTCATTTCCGAATAGCCATGGTGTAATGGGGTTCTCATGTTTTGGTTGAGCTGGATTGTCGAATGGATTCAAAGTTGAGTGAGGTGGATCTCCGAAATGATAAAATACATGGCATAGTAACCATTGAACCAGACAATGGGTTGCGGTAAAGCCAGATATAGTGTTGCCTTGGTTTAGGGCCTATTGATTCAATGTGGATTGTGGCAAAGCCTGAGAGGTGGGTGATTTCCATCAGGCCTAGGAATCTCGGTTTGGGATATACGGTAAAGCCTGGAGGGTATGTCTCAGTTTAGGGCATAGTAATCCCTATATCAGACTGTGGATTGCGGTAAAGCCTGAGAGACTAGGAGACAATTTCCTCACGATGTAGGTGGATAAATTCGGTGGCATCCATGCTTGTTTTGGCCTAGTGATCGAGTGGAGATCATGGTAAAGCCTCTATGAAATGTTTATTGTATTAGCCTAGTGATCTAGTGTGGATTACGGTAAAGCCTAATTTATATTGACAAGGGTGAGGTGGTTTAGCCTCGGGATGCCCTAGTTGGTTCTTTCGGTTTAAGTCCCACATTCATGCTTCGAATATGGCACGGGGGTGATTGGTTGAGGTCCCATCTTGGGTTGGTTTTTGCGTTCATCAATAAGAGGTTCTCTCCTTGACATTTTATGTGTAAATGTATTAGTTTATATGTGAATTATATGGTTGTTGTACCCTTGATATTTCTGTTGTTATTATGCTATTTATAAGCATGTATTATGGAAGTGATGATGTATGGCTCTCCTCATGTTTCTATTTGTAAATGAATAAACAATGTATCTATGACCTAATAGATTATATTGAAGATAATGATGTAAGGGAACAATGTTTCTTAGAGATTCTCAGATAAGTATGAGACCCTTATGCTCATATATGTTGTTTACGCCTGTATATTACATATTTGTGACATGTTTGATGAAATGCCCGTCATGGCTAGTAGGGGCCCATCCAAGTCCTTGTTCAAATAATTGCTTTAGCTGTTGGAAATACTGAGAGGGGGGGAGGGGGTGAATCAGTATTCCTTTCAATTAGAGCATTAGTTAATCTTCAATTATTATCAGTGTTTGTACAATGATAGCAGCAAACAAGAGGAACACAAATGCACACAGTTTTTAAGGTGGAAACCCACTCCGGGACAAAAACCACCTAATGCTTTTCTAATAATTCTTTTCAACTCCAATTGAAAATAAAGCTCCAACTTCCCAGAATCTAGAAAAGCATTCTTCTCCAGCTCCCACTGGATGGATGCTCCAACGTCCGAGATTCTTCAGTAGTCAACTGAATGGATGCCCCAACACCCAATGAGCTACAACTCACCCTAACACCAACCTACCACCCTGTAGAAGAATAAAAGAAGAATGGACTCCCGTACCAGGGAAAATGGTCCACTTTACAATGATATAGAATGATGTAGAAGAAGAATATATACTAGACCATAACCCCAAATTTGACACAACCACCTAATGATGATCCTAGACCTCCCAACACTACCTCTTCAACCCTTGGCAAATAAACACTAGTACAATTTTTACAATAATGTATTTACAATGACTTAGTACAATGATACCTTTACAATGATTGTATGCAATGCTGCCCACTTGAAGACTTCATCGGATGAACTTCTTGCTATTGTTAATGCACCTTGATTGATGCTCTTTTCATGCTACCCTCTGCTGCACCTTGCTTTGCTTTGCTGCCCTAGAAATTCTGGTCCTTTGCAACCCTTGACAACACATGATCTAACTTTTTCTTTGCCTTCTAGGAGCTCGATATTGAATCTAGTGTATCTCTGTTATTTCAGATCCTCAATATCTGATTTTCGGTCCTGTAGTATTCCTTTGATTCGTATTTCCAATGCCATAGGTCTGACCCAATTTGGATTCTTCAAGAGAGAGTTATACCCAATCTCTCACAATGCCCTAATTATGTACTGTTTCAGCAGAGCACACTTGTACGACGTGCCACGTGTCACTGTTTTTTCATTTGGATCTGAAATTGATAGAGAGAAAACCAAAGACTGTGCAATGTCTGCCACTTTTTACAGAATTTCAATCCGATACTCAGAGAGAGAGTTATGACGATTTTACCAAGGTCACTTCTTTGAGATGAATTTCAGGATCCTGCAAAAACCCTGACTTCCACAGATCATATCTACAAAAATATTGTGCACCTTGATCTAAAATTTTTACAGCAACTTCCTCAGGATTTCAGCTTCGCCTCATAAAAACTTCAGCTTCTGAACCTTCTTAGAAAAAAAGTTAGAGCGAAAAAACCACGATGACCTGTTTTAGATGGCGAAATCCCTTGCCTAAGGAGGAAATGAAGATCACAATTTATATAAATGCTTAATTTGAGAGGGGCTTAAACATGTGAACATGGGATGAATTTTAGGAGTTAAAAATATTAATTATGACTTTTCAATGACCCATTCCTCAACCCCATGGGGTTTTAGCCCACTAACTAGGGGTACAAACTTCAAACATGAATATCTCTCAAACCGTGAAGAATTACATGGCGTGCCATATATCAACAGAAATATCTCAACAAGTAGAAACCATAAAAAGCATTATTGAGCCAGAATATATTAATTTGGTAGGTCAAAATTCCCATGCAATATTGGGTTAGCCCTTGGTGCTGCTTGGGTTGACATCAATGACAACCGCTGATCAACATTAGCATCATTGTTTCATTGTGTTATTTCATTCCTAAATATGTCAATGATTTATGGGAAGTACTCTGGCCTCTGGGCCTAAAAAGGTGCCTTAAATCTTACAGACGCAGGCACATGTCAGGGCAATTTAGTCCCTGGTCGCAGGCATGTAGGCTTGTGTGTGCCTTCGGGGGTTAAGTGGGTTAAAAACTTAGTGGGACCCAAGGGCTAGAGGCTTGAGTGGTTGGGTTAGCTCCTGGGAGTTATATTGTTGATGTGGAAGGTCTGTTTGATGTGTTTCCGTCGATTCCATTCCTTAAGGTCATCTAGGAGGTTGAATCAAATCATTGTAATTCTTCGTCACATGTTTACCCCGGTTGGCCGATTACTTGGGTAGATGTGGGATGAGGTTGTTACAAAGTGGTATTAGAGCATGGTTCGCCCATTGGACTGGATGGGCGGTGTGTGTTGGTCATGAATTCATGTTGATTGCTTGTGTGTTAATAATCCTTGTGGTCGGTATGCTTGTTTCATATGCATGGTGTTGGTCATGGTTGTAGTGATGTCACCATGTGAAAGAGAATATTTTTGTTGTGAAGTGTGTCGTCATGAGTGTATGATTGGTTATGCATTGTTATGTGTTTGTTGTGCATACATGTCAGTTGAATGTGTGTTCACTATGTTTGTGGACTATGTGTTTGTTGTATATGCATGACATTTGTCATAGTTGCAATGGTGTCACCATGTGGAAGTTCATGTTGTTGTTATTGGACGTAATTTTCATGGTGGATGTCGGTTGTATATGCATTTTTTATGCATGTCAGTGTCAATACGTTGTTATGCATGCATTGTCATGTTTATAGTTGTTGTCCATGAGGTAATTGTAGGCATTTTAGGTCAGCATGATGTTTTTGGTATGTTATGATGCTAATGTGTTGGTTAAGATAGAGTAGGAGATGTTGATCATCGAAGTTAAGTTGCAACACTAGACTTTGGGGTGAAAGCAGATCGTCATACATGTATTGTATGATTAACATGCAGGTATATTAGTTAATGGATTCTTATAAGAATCACAGTTATGTACATGTTCGTTAGTATATTGTCGTTTTGGTCACATGTATGATAGATGTTAGTGAATCAGTGTGGTCATATGCACATGTGTCGAATGGTCATGAATGATAGTAGAGTGTTGTTATATGCATTGTTGTTGTTGTTCTACATTAGTTAACTTGATGATTATGTTATTGTTGTTTATGAGTATGTTATATGTTAACTCATTGTTGTTATATGTTAGTTAACTTGATGATTGAGGTTATTACATTAAGATCTTGATGTTATATGTATCATGCCAATTTGGGTTGACCCATGTAGTTGGTTAGGGTTATGACATTCATCTATGAGTCAACATAATTATGATAGTGTGTTGTACTAATATAGATTGTTTGTGCATATGTGATTGTTATGCATGAATGACAATTGTTTGTGAGTTTATGATGTGAACATGTTGGCTAACTATTCTTATGGATATCATGACCCTGTTTACGATTGAGTTGATATGTTGTGAAGTTATATCATGCTAATTATATTGATTGTGCAATCAATATGGCCTCCCCTAAAATACATTAAGGTATGAGTTGCTTATGTTAAATATTTGGTGCTTGACTATTTGATTATGTCTTCTATTGTTTGAATGTTTGATTAATTGCATGATATGAGCATGTGTCTGTAAGATTGCATGAAGGAATGATTTTGTTTTAAGATGGTTGTACTAACACATATGTGTTGGGACAATTGATATGTACTTGAGTGTAAGCAAGTGATAGTTGTAGTTGTATGTATTATTACCAATGAATGTGAGTTGATTGTTGATTTTGACATGGTTGTTAGACTTGGTAAAGGTTGATTTCAAATTGATAGATATGTTGTATCAATATTTGGAATGTGTGCCTTACATTTGTGAACAGTTGCAGGACAATACGCTTGGTATTAGTATAACAAGGTAAATGGTAAGAGAAAGGAATTGGATAAGAATTTCTTAGGCTATGTTTGGAAACCTTAATTACAAACGAATAAGAGCTTTGCATACAAGAAGTGTTCTTAACCCTAATATTGTCTGGCATTATGTGGATATGTGTTATATCTATGAACATGTATTTGACAGGTATACCAGTTTGATTCTAGCTATGACTAGATTTGTCAAGGGATTGGAGTCCCTTAAGAGACAATATATGTATGTGTTCAGATATAAGGCATTGTGACTGACATAACAAGGTAAGGTAAGTGGTATACTGTATGTTTATATTATACACTAACAATTGTGTGTTTATGGAAGTATGATGTAGGGAATTGCATGGCAAAAGAGACTGCCATGAAATATTTGAAAAGGCTCGGGTTGAGCTTTTCCTTGGAAGCTTTGGCAACCCATGAGGTTTGAGTCATGGTGTTTGTTGTTAGTCTTGTGTTTTTGTTATTTTGTGAATTATTGTGCTTGATTTTGGGTTTGTTTATATCTACTATATGGCCATACCACTTTGTTGTGGTGTCGTATTGCTTTTTGTTTTTCATGGTCTTCTTCTTTCTTACTCTTGTTCTTTCCTTTTACGTTTTCAGGGTCTCTGTAATTGGTTTGGGAACGAGAAAGGTTAATGGAGTTCGAGAAGAGCTAACTAAAACCTAGTAGGTAATGTAAGGCTCGAATGAAGCTTGGTGCATGAGTAAGCGCAACAAAAGGTAAGAATATCATAGTCGGTCGGACTGGTTGGGTCCATTGAGGTAAATGGACGGTGGAAGAACAGTCGTGAGAAAGGTAACGTGAAAAAAGTGAATGGATTTGAGGTGTTAGATGCATTGGCTATGTTGGGAACTATTGTGCTCAATGTTGTGCATGTGATGCATGAATAAATGAAGTTCTCTTAACCTAGACGTTATGATATCTAGCAATTGTGTTGTGATCATGATTATGTTGATGTTTATATATGTATACATGTATGTATGTATGTATGTATGTATGTCATGTATGACAAGGTCATCATGGACCATGATTATTTAAATGCTAATGTATATATGTATATATGTGTGTATGTATGTCGTTGTCTGACAAGATCATGATTGATTTATGCTAATGATTATATATATGTGTACTTATGTATGTATCTGTGTCACTGTCCAGCAGGCTTGTCAGGGATTATTCTTGTTGAGGAATGATTTCTTATGAAAGTGAATGGCATGAAGAGGTTCTTGTCTTGTGAGGAATTAAGTGGGAAGAGTAGCCTTGAAAAATTTATGAGGTCAAGATCATGTGGATATGAGTTGATATTACGTGTTTATATTATGCCTATGTGTTGGACAGGTAATATTGAGAGATACATCAGTGAAATGAACCCAACATGATCTGCAACATGCTATGATAAGCATGGGTGGAAGAGAGACACTAGAAGCAAGGTTTCTTGTGGGGTTAGTGCGTGGTCTATGGATGTGAAGTACTATTATTGTGTATATGTTATGCATGTTTCATATTCAATGATTGTACTTATGGTGATGGGTACATGTAACATACGTAGTATTGTGTATATGTGATGTTGTATTTCTATTGTATATATGGTGTTGTGTGTTTATTTCATATATAGTTCTAGGTATAGATGGTGTTATGTACATGTTGGATATGCGGTGTTGTGTGCATGTTGGATATGCAGTTCTGTGTATGTATGGTGCTGTGTACATGTTGTACATGCAGTGCTATGTACATATGGTGTTGTGTGTGTGTTGTACATATAGTGTTGCGTGCATGATTGTACATGTGGTATTGTGTACATGTTGAACATGTGGTGATGTGTACAAGTGGTGTCGTGTACATGTCGTGCATGTGGCGCTATGTACATGTGGCGTCGTGTACATGTCGTGCATGTGATGTTGTGTACATGTGGTATTGTGTACACATTATACAGGTGGTGTGGTGTACATTTGGTGTTGTGTACACATTGTGCAGGTAGTTCCATGTACATGTGATGTTGTGTACACATTGTACAGGTGTCGTGGTGTACATTTGGCATTGTGTACATGTTGTACAAGTGGTGTCATGTACATGTGATGTTGTTCACACGTTGTGCATGTAGTATTGTGTACATGTTGTGCATATGGTGCTGGTGTACATGTCGTACATGTTGTGTTTCGGGCATGCGATACTATGTATGTGCATGGTGTAGTCGTGGTATCGTGACATGTGTATTTGTTGTGTTGTACTCTTTATATGTATATGTATTGTGTGGTGTTGTACACCAAATGTAGGTGTATGTGTCATATGCTTATGTGGGTGCGTGTATTATATGGTGGTGTATGTCGTATGTGGGTGTGCTCGTTGTAATGTACACTGTGCATATTTGTACGTGATTGAAGAGAAGCAAAGGAATTGGGCGCGTGTCAGGTGTGGCAACCGATCTAGTGTGTGTACAGAAAGAACAAAGGTAGAAGTAAGAACCGATGAAGGATAAGTATCAATATTTTATTTCAATTCTATTATGCATGTGATCTACGATTATGACTTATGATGGTTACATGTGATTTATGATTATGGTTTATGATGATTGCATGTGATTCATGATTTTGACCTATGATGGTTGTGTTTTGAGCTAACCAGATGTGATATGTTTATACATGATGATTTGATCAAACAACTAGTTTGACTTGTTGTGACAGGAAGTGAACACAATTGCAAGCGCACCTTATTGACGAGCTACCAATGAGGTATGACTTGAGTTTACTTCAATTTGTGTTGAGTCTAATAGGATTATGTGATTGTTACAGGAAAGCATGGAAATTCCCGATTGGGTGGTTGAAACTGATTACAAGCATTATCAACAACAACAAAAGGAATTGAAACATGCAGCAATATGCCGGTAAAGCACTTGAGGAGCAGGGCCATTGTGGGACATTGGTACTTAATAGTGTCCATTGATTTCCATGAGCATTTTATAATCGGTATAATGGTTATATGTCTTTGTTGTTTGAAATTCCGATGTGAGGAAGCCTTGCTAAGTGATGGATTGCCCGGGATAGGGGATTCCAGGGAACTTGGAAGGTGATTACCGGATTTCCCGAGGGACTGTGTAACATAGGAGGGAAAGCCATGGATGGAAATTTTTTGGTAATTAGCATTTCCAGATGGAATCAGATGCACATTGGGAGTGTGCCCTGGAACAATGAGTCGGTAACTGTTCACTAAGAGGACAAGTGGCGCAGGATTGTAGCGTTAGACATTGGATGCAACTTTGGCTCTGGCAACAAATTCTAGATTTCCTAGGAAGGAAGTGAATCTTGGTATAACTTTGAGGGTGGAGGTGTGAGCCTATGGATTCCTTTGTTGGGGATGCAGAAATCGTATCCTTATATTTGTTGGTTGAGAAAATGTGCATATCTGTGTATGTGCATATTATTATAAATACAATAATGAGTTGTGTTGTAAAGCTCCAGTATATGGTATGTTGTCATTTTTTCAGTAGTGGTCATTGTAAATACTGCAACGAGTTGTGTTATATATTATTATTATTATTTTATTTATTTGTTTATTTTATTTTATTTTTATTTTTATTTATTATTATTATTATTATTTATTTATTTATTTATTATTTTATTTATTATTATTATTATTATTTTTCAGTGGTTTTGTTGATGTATATGTGTGATTGAACATCGAGGATGGTGTCCCCCAAGGGGGAGGGTTCTGTAAGAACCCTAATAAATATTCCATGTAATAAAAGTTAAAAATAATAACCACGGTTGATGGGACACTTATTCCAAGCTGAATGTTGGGAAAAACTTCCTAGCGGGTGTTCATTTCGGTTATTATGGCTAAAGGAAATTGGAAAAGGCAAAGTGGCATTTATTTACGAAAATAATGGAAATTAAGAGAAAAGGAAGGTGAAAGGCCACAAGTTGCATGTGAGGAGGAAAATGAAGGAAATTAATGGAAAATGAAGAAAATAGAGGCCTCATTGATAAAAAGGCTTATGAGGATCAGATGGTAACATTTTGTCAGTTCATTTTTGGATCTCTCTCATTATTCTCTCTCTCTCTCTCACTCTTGGACATATAGAGTTTTCTTGGAGCACTTTGGCATTGGATCAAGAAAAGAAAAATAAGGAAAGATTAAGGAAGGAGCAAGCAAGGAAGAGCATGATCAAGTAGCTACAACATGATTCTTTGTAGGTATTAATTTGCATGTGTGATTTATTTGCTATATTTGGCATGCATGGTATTGCATGTGGTTATTTTCTGTCATGGCATGGGTTTTGCTAGGTGTGACAATGTTTTCAGCTTAGCCTTGCCATTTCTGGATAACCATGGTGTGATGGGGTTCTCATGTTTTGGTTGACTTGGATTGCCGGATGGATTCGAAGTTGAGTGAGGTGGATCTCTGAAATGATAGAACACATGGCCTAGTAACCCCTGAATCAGAGTGTGGGTTGTGGTAAAGCCGGATAGTGTGTTGCCTCGGTTTAGGGCCTAGTGATCCAGTGTGGATTGCGATAAATCCTGAGAGGTGGGTGCTCTCCATCAAGCCTAGGAATCTGGGGTTGGGATATACGGTAAAGACTGGAGGGTGTTGAAATTGACAACAATAAGAGGCTTCTAATTTAATTTCCCTTAATTGAATTAGAAGTAAATTGTAATTCCACATCACATGAAAAATTGTACGAGTTAACTGAGTTAGGAAGACTTAGTTAGCTCGGTCAATTTGAGTTGGGGGTAAAACTAGAGGCATATAGAGTTCACTCTAAGTTTTAGGGGGTCCAGTTGCAATTTATTTTGAGTTGTAATTGTTTAGCTTAATTCTTTGAGTTAAAATCATTTTAACTAGTCTTAACTGATGGAGGATCTAGTGAGAGGTCGAGTGAATTAAATATGATTTAATTCACATGAAGTGATCAATCGTATAATTGAAAATTCACTATAAATAGTTGTTGCATGAAAACTACGAGGAAGACCTAATTGAGATTGGAGTTAAAAGGAAGTATACTATCATTTGTATAATTAGAAAATCGTACAGGTCATGCATGAGGTCAGTAGGATGCCTTGGATGTATTGCACAATAAATTATTGGGAATTTACTAATTAATAGGGGTTAATTTTCCCTAGGGATTGTGCAAGCAAGCCTGAGCATATAGAGGCAATAAATTGGTTATGTATTGGACCAAAATTTCTTAGATCAAAGTGAGACAGTGTTAACTTTGGGAAACTAGGTCCAAAATCCATGTTGTGATGCTCATATGATGATGCCAATATTTTTATTGGATTCCTCTTTCGGAGAGGTGCAAGATCGATCTAAAGATCATCTTGATCAGATGAGTAGAACATTTGTTTTGAATTTATTCCACATGTGCAAGGTCGACCTGATTTAGCCCACATGCATAAGAGATGTGTCACACACCCCCACAGATGCCTATATATTAGAGAGACTTGGAGTTCATTTTATACACACATTTTGTGAAGCCATTTTCTTCTTTCTTGGATGGTGATGGAGTAGCATTCTTGATTATGCGTTTAGGGCTTCTTGGTGTAATGCCTTGGTGGAGCATTCTTGATGAGACGTCTTGGGGTTGTGTGACACATGTGGGAGGCTGACCTTATGAAGAATTTGCCGGTTGAAACATCCTGCTGATCGTCGTAACACCACCATTATTTATCTCTGTTTTGGCTTGTCTTCCATTGACCTAATGGTATGTTCTACCTGCATCTTACTTTCATTGAGCCTAAATGTTTAAAGTATATTTTCATCTAGCATGGAACATCTTCAGAATTTAACATGGTATCAGAGCAATTGTTACTATCAACTGAGCCATTCTTTTATGTACATTTTGAGTCGTTTTACAATCAATTTCGCCAGCTCTTACGATCAATCTGCACTTAATTCACATGTATAAATTGCAGTGTCTATGGGCATCATTTCCAGCCCGTTTGCTAAGGCCTAAGTTGATATTTTCTACTATATGTTGATGCTGCCTTTAAATGAAGCTAATTCATTCCGTTTGAATGTTTCTTCATTCAGTCCATGGCAGATTTGAACCAATTCAGTCCAGTTTTTCTGTAGAAAGTTAATGAATAAGGCATAAAGATCCTCGACTGTCAAATCAATTGAGTCCAATGCTTCTTCCATGACAGAAGCCCCTAGCATGGCATCTTGTTGTAGTCGTGGCCTTCTCCAAATTAAACCCAAACAAACATCCATTGTCACTTACAACTCTTCATCTCGCTGCGCTAGATTCTGATCAAGATGGGCTTTGTCTTCTCCTATGCTCTGCACCAATGCAAATTCCTCACCATTATTTTGTTGTTCTTTGGTATGCCAAGTTGCTTATTACGTCACAATAGATAAAGCTTTTGTAGAGCTCGCTGGTTCACGAAAATTCGTCAAATTTCATATATATATTGTTAAGTCCCTATATTAATAGTGTAGCCCCTTATTATGTTAGTGTAGCCCCCCTTATTGTTATTATTGTACCCCTGTAACCCCCATATTGTTATTATTGTGCCCTTACATTATTATTGTTAGGTCGGCTAGGATTACATTGTGGCCCACTAGGATTACATTATGGCCCCAGGGACTCCTATATATAGAAAGGAGGTTTTGTAGATTGAATCATCCAAGAATTGTTCATTTATGTAATGTATTGGAGGTTGCCCCCTCGAAGTGTCTTATTTCTAAGGCGTTGATATCTTTTTTATTCTATTTTTGGAGCTGGTTACACAACATTTGGTATCAGAGCTTTGGATTCTAGGGTTTAGCTGCTCCAAACAGGTCATCGTGGAATTTTCGCTATAAATTTTTTTCTACGAAGTTTCAGAAGCTGAAATTTTTAGGGTGAAAAGATGAAATCGTGAGGAAGCTTGTATAAAAATTTCAGACCTTGGTTCGCAATATTTTCGGAGATATGATCTGTGGAAGTCAGGTATTTTTTCAGGTGCCTAAACAGGTCATCGTGGAATTTGCGCTATAAATTTTTTTCTACGAAGGTTCAGAATCTGAAATTCATATGGTATGAAGCTGAAATCCTGAGGAAATTCGTCAAAAAATTTCAGATCTTGGTTCGCAATATTTTTGGAGATATGATCTGTGGAAGGTAGTGCTTGTTCAGGCTCCTGAATTTCATCTCAAAGAGGTGATCGTGGGAAAAGTTCAATAACTCTCTCTCTGGGGATCAGATTGGAGTGCCGTAAAAATTGGTCAAAATTACACGGAGTTTAGTTTCTTTGCTATCAATTTCAGAGACAAAGGAAAAAATAGTGACACATGGCAAGTCGTACAAGTTCGCTCTACTGAACCAGTCCAGAATTAGGTCATTGTGGGAGATTGGACACAACTTTGTCTTGGAGAATCCAAATCAGGTCAGACCTGTGGCATTTGAAAGATGCTTCAGAGGGCTACTATAGGGCTGAATTTCAGATATCTAATATTTTCAATCACAGAGATAATACAATTTCAATATCGAGCTCCTCAAAAGCAAGAAAAAGGTGTGTATCTGGTTTTTAAAATTGCATAACGTTTGTTTGAAAAAGCAATTGAAGGGATTCCAAGTGAATATTTTAGAATTTTTATCAGTATTGGGTTCTATAATGCCTCCAAAAAATAATTCCATACCCATTAATCCCTCAAAAATCTATACTATGACGCATGAAGAGGAAGAGTTGCAGTATGAGATATCAAAATTACGGTACCAAGTGCAACACGTTTCGATCTTACGAAGAGCAATTGAAGATGAAATAGAAGGTTTAAAAGAAGAAATGGAGGCTAAGTTGGATGGTTTGAAGGATAAAATAATAGAAAATATGGATGATAAATTAGTGGAAGATCACATCGAGCATCAACAACAAGTTCTCCAACTCTCAAAGGATAACCCAACTTTGGTGCAGAATCTAATGAAACAACATGAAGATCAACATGACATCAAAAGAAGTTATGAAGCAGTCACAGAAACAAGAAATCGACAAGTACGATCAATTTCATAGTTTCTCAGCAAGTGGAAGAACTTTCCTGTAGAAGATTTCACATGGGAGGATGAGAATTTTATACAGAAGCATCAAGAAATAATCATGCGTTGAGGACAACACTTGTTTGAAGGAGAGGGGCATGTTAAGTCCCTATATTAATAGTGTAGCCCCTTATTATGTTAGTGTAGCCCCTCTACAGTTATTATTGTACCCCCGTAACCCCCATATTGTTATTATTGTGTCTCTTACATTATTATTGTTAGGTCGGCTAGGATTACATTTCCATGCCCACTAGATTACATTATGGCCCCATGGACTCCTATATATAGAAAGGAGGTTTTGTAGATTGAATCATCCAAGAATTGTTCATTTATGTAATGTATTGGAGGTTTCCCCCTCGAAGTGGCTTATTTATAAGGCGTTGATATCTTTTTTATTCTATTTTTGGAGCTGGTTACACAACATATAGATATATATATTATTTTTTAATCAAATTTCTTTCCAAATTTCCCAATTACTACAACTAGTGGCGGCTGAAATGAAATTGTGACCAAAGGACTACCGGTCTCCATTCAATTTCGACGAAATTGAAGTTCATCGAGTCAAGTTTGAACGTGATATGATAGGACCAATATTTGTCGCGAAGGATACGGGGTTGAATAGCCTTCGGTCTTTGTTGATTATCTGGTGTGAATTTCAATGAAAATTTTAATATAGGAAAAGTAGAGTTTTCATTTTACATGTGTCGTCGTCGTTCCAGTCAAGAAATCCCCATCATCGCTGTTTTTTTGGGGCCGCCGAGTTTTCAGAGTCGCCGTTTTTTTTAGAGGCTACCGATTTGTCCGAGCCGGGAAGAAGGCTGATGTCAGTCGGAAAGTAGTCTTAACCGCCAATTTCAAAAGGTCCGCACTACATAATAATCACTATATGGAAATCTCATATTTAAAGTCTGATGCCCATACTCCTTGTTGGCCGAATTTCCTAAGTTTGTGAGGGATGTAATTGTCATTCTGGGCCAAGTTTGTATCTACTGGTGGTTATTTCTTGAAGGTCGAGCTCCATCATTATTCTGGGCGTATAAACAACAATGCAAGCAGCTATGCTGGGATGTATTGCTGGTGGTTTCATGGCTGAGCATTGAAAACAAGGCATGACTGATAAAATAAGCCTAAAGTTCAGGTTCCACATTCTACTCTCTCTATAAACCCAACCGCTAATTAATTTCAGAGATCATATACTTTCCAGAATTTATTTCTCTATGATTTTCTGTCAACAATATTGTTGTTCTCCTCACTGCTCGCACTGTTATCAGCTTGAATAATTTTTTCGAGTTTAATAAAAATCATATTGGGATGTTAAGAAGAATTTTTATTTTCCCTAGAGTCACTGTGTGTTATGCTAACGAAAATTGGAAAGGTGCAACTACAATAGCATATAATCAAAATTTTCAACAAAAGTTACCACTGAAAACTTTAGTATAGACTCATAAATTTATTGGACTTTTGAAGATTCTCTCAATGGGCTGTCGCTGGTTTTGAAGTCTATTTAGGGCCAAAGTCAGCTTATGCCTAGAATGGACAAGGGGAGGAGGCCTTACAATTGCTTTACCAAATGCAGTGGTCTGAATCCAACTAAGCAAGTTCACCTATGCTGTTGTGCTCCCAGTTTGCGCCAACTTGAGTGATCTGGAGCATGGTAGAGAGATCCATCAAGAGGGAAAATTAATATAGGCCTATGTTCAATTACCTTGGTGGAGCCTTGTCATTGATAAAAGGCAGAGGTATTGGAGAAGCATATTCTCTGTGTGCATAGGTGGCAAAGGACCTGCCAGGTGTTCAAGACGAAAAGGAAAAAAGACCAAAGGGATGTAAGTGGAGTGCATCTTCAACAATTAAGTCACTGTATTTGTTCTTTTTGTGCAGGAAGATATGGACAATGACATATGGCAGAATCTATATGATCTTGATCTATGGTATCTTCAGAGGCATATGGAAAAATATACATAACCATGAAGTTTGATATCTTTCATTCTGTATGGCTGTGATAAATATGATAGTGATGTGTATGATAACATTACAACGACATTGTAATCAATGACATGATAATGTATGATAAGTGTCGAGATGTATAACAGATATATGGCAGTATATGACTATGATTCTTGTATAGATTTGAATGTGGGTGAGTAAGATTCAGGTCTATTATTACAAATCCCTTTTTGAGGAAAGGAAGTTGGTGTCTGGGATGCCCAAATTCAAAATAATCATGAAGGGATATATCAGATTTGTGCCACAGGAAAGCATAAAAATGGGGACTTTATTTTTCCCTTAAGTATCACAATCTGACGTCTAGCAGTTGATACATTCTGATTTATCTGCCCATCTGGATATATTTCTTGAAGAAGAAGATCAATATTCTAAGGAATGATAATGGCACCTTTGCAGAGGAGCTGACATTAAGAGGGAGACCACAACCGTGTATGCTCCTGAGAAAATGATGTTGTTGGAAGAAAGAAGAGAAGACCCTCATGGCTAAGGGGTACTCTCGAGGATGTCGAGAGACATATGGCTCCAAAGGAGGACATTCCGAGAAAGCAAGAAGCCATATAGATACCAAGGGTATCTAACAGCCATGAGTACAATATGAGCCTGGATCATTTGAAGAAGTCGTAAAGCATCAAGTCTGCAAGGATGCTACACACAAGAGTACAAGTCGATTATGAAGGATGATGTCTAGGCTATGGTCCCGGGACAGGAGGAAAAAGCTGTTTTCACCTCGATATGACTCTATAAGATCAAGCATGGATCTTATGGGAGTCCTCAAAAGTACAAGGCAAGATGTGTTGCCTGAGACTTCTCTCCAGGAAGGCATTGATTTTGATTTCACAAGTGATCTATTATTACCCTTGCTGCTACACATGGATGGAGTCTTCATCAGATGGATGAGAAGACCACCTTTCTTCATGGTTCGATAGAGGAAGAGATGTATGTGGAGCATCCTCTAGGGTTCAAAGTCCAGGATAAAGACTCTCATGTATGCAAGTTTAATAAATCTTTCTATGGGTTAAAGCAAGCCCCCAAGTCTTGGTACAAGAGGATAGATAACTACTTGATGAAGTTGGGCTTCACTCGAAGTAATGTTGATCCAAACCTTTAGTTCAAGGTTTATAGAGAAAAGCCTCTCATTCGGGTTCTTTATGTGGATGATCTCTTCCTCATAGGTGCTCACCCTCTCATTCATCAGTGTAAGTGGGAGATCGCTTCCAAGTTCGAGATGAAAGACCTAGAACTGATGCATTAATTCCTAGGCTTGGAGGTTTGGCAGAGACCTGGCGAGATTTTCCTCTCTCAAGGAAAATACATTGTGAAGCTACTGGAGAGATTTCGTATGATGGAAAGTAATTCCGTGTCGACACCGATGGAGCTCAACTTTAAGAAGCTGAGTGAAAACGTTGTGGGCCCATGCTAGAAAATCCTACTGAGTATCATCAACTCGTAAGGGCCCTGACGTTCTTAGGGAACAACCGTCCGAACGTATGTTGTGCAGTGAACACTTTGAGTGAACACATGGTTGATCCTCATAAAATTCACTAGGTTGGTGCCTATAAACTCTTGATATATCTCTGGGGCACGATAGAACATCGACTGAGATACACTGCGGGGAGTTTGAGACTCCATGTATATGCTGATGTCGATTGGGTAGGCAGTGTGGTGGATCGCAAGAGAACATCTGGATGCTACTTCACAGCTTGGTCTGCTTCAAGTAGGAAGCAAAAGTCAGTAGCTTTGACCACCACTGAGGCCAAATACATTGCAGTGTGTATGGCCTATTGTGAAGCTGTTTGGTTATGAAAGCTCTTCAGTGAGTTGTTCGGGCATGTGCTAGATACCAATGTTATCCTTTGTGATAACCATAGTGGCATTCGTTTTTCAGAGAATCCCGTGTTCCACGATCGATCCAATCATATTGATATCAGGTACCACTTTATCCAGGATATGGTATAGCCAGGCGCCATAAGGCTCGATCATATAGGAACTGATGAGCAAGTCGTGGATATTATCACAAATTCCTTGGGGAAGGTCATGTTCCTAACCTTCCGTAAGAATATTGGAATCATGGAATGACCCTATTTGGAGGGTCTTGTTGGACGATGAGCTCTGGGAGCTCCAGGGGGGCTTTGGTGATAAATTCTTGGTGCTATAAGCAACCACAGGGCTAGGCTTGCCGAACCTTATTGGTGTGCTTCTGCCCCACTGTGATGATATTGAGTTGGTTTACATCTCTCTGATCTGTGCCTCGTATACATCCTACCCATGGAGTTTCAGACTCATGGGAAGTACCTCTCATTTGGAAAATGAGGTGGGAAGTGTGAATAGAGACCATAGCAAGACCGATGGATGCATCAGATATTTCTGTACTCTCTATGTCTAGGATGGCACGTTTCCAACCACTTGATCTTGGATCAATTCTAGTGAGGTTTCAGACCTCCAACTGACTTTGGGTTAGTTAAACTAACTTCGGGTTAGTATATGACTCTCTTGAGTCCAAGTGAAGTTTCGGACCTCCAACTGACTTCAGGTCAGTTAAACCAATTTCAGGTTGGTAGGTGACTCCTTTGAGTCCTATAGAGGTTTCATACCTCTAAGCTGACTTCGAGTTAGCCAGGAGTGATGTCTTTGCGTCTCACCTTTTGTTTTGAAATAAAGAAGCCAACAAAGCAAGTTACGATGAGATGATGCATGATTTTTGGATGGCACAGGTGGATGGAGTTCTCCCTAGTTGAGAGGGAGTGTTAATTTTGGGAAACTAGGTCCAAAATCCATGTTGTGATTCTCAGATGATGATGCCAATATTTTTATTGGATTCATCTTTCGGAAAGGTGTAAGATCGATCTAAAGATCATCTTGATCGGATGAGCAGAACATGTATTTTGAATTTATTCCACATGTGCAAGGTCAACCTGATTTATCCCACATGCATAAGAGATGTGTCACACACCCCCACATATGCCTATATATTAGAGAGACTAGGAGTTCATTTTATACACACATTTTGTGGAGGCATTTTCTACTTTCTTGGATGGTGATGGAGCAACATTCTTGATTCTGCATTTAGGGCTTCTTGGTGCAACGTCTTTGATGCAGGGGCATTAGGCTCAAGAAATACTTTGTATTTTTATAAGACATAGGGGGGTATTATGTTTCTAAATTCTCATGAAATTATTAGTATTTTGAATAAAATAGTGAGGAATTGTAAATGTTCTCGAATCATTGGAGAACATGAGGGGAATTTGATTAGTTAGGAATGTGAAGAGTTAGTTTCAGTAAATCTAGGGATTTAGGCTAAATTCAGGATTTGGGAATTTTAAGAGTTTTGTTGAGCTGTTAAGGAACTAAACCGATTCATTTTAATTTGTATAAATGTAAGCCTACAGGCAGAAAGGGCGGTTCAGGTATAAAGTAGTGAGTTGAGAAGGGCCAATTGAAATTGAAGATCTGGTTAAGGACAAAAGGAGTTTTGTAAGTGATTTCACTTGTATATATGAATGAAGGAATTTGTTCCTGGATGTATGTGGTTTGATTGACTTAAATTATGCATGAATATGCTTGGTTTCGATAAGCAAGTATGTGATAACTCTGTAATAGGATTTTGAGATCATGTTATGTATATAGTTGGGAATTGATGAAATTGTCGAAATAGGCTTAATACTGTGGCTGAGCTGAATGATATGGGTTAATTAGGGATTTTGCATACATATTTGAAAAGGTTGATTGAAGTTACAATTGTTAAAGATTGCAGTCATCGACCACTCCAAGGGTTGATGACATAGAGTTGAAATTGAGTTCCACTGTAGAACTCGACACTCGAATATATCAAAATTACATTGGGGATTTCGCTACAGTTGCAGCGATGGAGTCGATCCTCATTTCACGAGATTGAAATAGAGTCGACGTAGAGTCACAAACTCTTGAATGTCACACCGATGCAAGCAGAAAGAAAGGAAGTCGAGGCGTATAGGAGGAAATGTGTTAGCAAATCACCTGTTCGAAATCTTGAAGTTATCGTATGAAGCGGAACCGTGAGCCACGATGCATTGGCACATGTGAAACCAGAATGACATATGGAGACTCGAGTATGTAGAAGCATAGGGGTAGAATCGAAGGCGGAGTGGAAGCATTAATAACAACGATGGAACCATGTGTAAAATGGAACCACAAGTCAAATGGCGATGAACAACAAGGGTGGTTTCAAAGCACAAAACTGGCGATTTTCGCATAATTTCTAAATGGTAAGCGGAATCAAAAAGAAAAATGCGATAAGGGTCTTTGCTTGACACGTAAGGTGGAGGTGGTTTTTAAAAACCACGAGTTTCGCAAAATTTTGGAGAGTTAAGTCATGAGGTTAAAACTTTTGCGATACCCGTTCGATGATACTTGCTGAAAGATCGACGACATTCGCATCATGAAGATGCGTGAAGGATAATGAGGTAAGTTGAATATGCCGTAGAGCTGTTATAACAATGTGCTTGGGTTAAACCTAAAGTCAAATATATTATATAATAATTCAAAACATTGGGTTGGAGAACGTAATATATATTGGTATATTATGTTTACAGAAATGTCGCGAGTAATTATTATATTGGGCTCTAAACAAAGCTTATAAAGGAAAAAGTCGAAGATTGGGTATTCATGTGAGATTGGTAATAGCACATATGTTAATATGAGTGTTGTCTAAGAACTATTTGTGGGTTTTAAATAAAGCGTGGAATGGATACAAATAGAAGTTATTAAGTGTTGTTGGCATTTGGAGTTTTATCAAAGTGGAACTTTGATGTGGAATGAAATGCTAGTTGGCGTTCAAATTTATGAGATCAATTGGTGATTAATATGCTGGGGCCCTTATATAAGGATTTAATAATAAAGGTTGAATGTTAAATAGAACTCCCATGAAGGTGAGAGACGAAGTTCATTACTTTGGGTTTAAATGTTTTTCTCCGAATATTAATTAAAGATCATCAGATGGGTTTTAAGCTATGGTTTCATAACCACAAATTTGATTGGAAAATATCAGCTTTCAAATGTAGTTGTGAATTATGGTTGGTTGTTTCTATGACCAGTAAATGAAGAGGAGTGCTTCCGCATCAATATTTGCAAATTGCCTAGATTTAAAATTATTTGGGCTAAAATTTTGAAATGCAGTTTTAGATGCACAAGAGAGTGGAGATTGTGGGTTGCGTGAGGGTGGCCCGCCATCAGTCTTGGTGGAGCATTCTTGATGAGATGTCTTGGGATTGTGTGACACATGTGGGAGGCTGACCTTATGAATAATTTGTTGGTTGAAGCATCCTTCTGATCGACGTAATGACACCATTCTTTATCTTTGTTTTGGCTTGTCTTCCATCGATCTATTGGTATGTTCTATCTGCATCTTACTTTAATTGAGTCATAGAAGTTTAAAGTATATTTGCATCTAGCATAGAACATCTTCATAATTTAACAGACAGTCATAGATAGTGCAAAAATTTCTCAATCCTGAGAGAAGCATTGTATTGTTTCATATTCTTGAATTAATGCAATATACATATAATAGGGCTTTTAGCTGAGGCTTTCCCCAGATAAATCTTTGTGTTGTGCGATTAAAATTCTTTTTCTTTCCTGTTCAAGTGATTGTGCGATCGTAATTGGTTTCCAAAATTGTAGAATAAATTCAAGTATTTTTTTTAGCATATTACAAGATCAGTTGAATCTATGTGGATTTTCTACATGTCATCATAGCCGGAATCACTATAGAAGTGAAGAATACGAGTTTGTTTTGAATAGGTGAATCGAATTTGCATATTTATTCTTTAGGACTAGCAGCAAATCAGGATGTCTTTATGTGGATTGATACTCGAATATGCCCTTGAGGGTAGTTCGAATTACATAGCTTGGAAGGGCATGATGGAGTTAGTGTTGGAGGATAACGGGCTGAAGGAATTGATAGACAACGATATTCGCTAGCCCGCAGCAACAGATGCTCAAAATTTTGATGCGTGGAAGAAGAATGTAGAAAAGGCAAGAAGGATTCTGTTAGAAGGAGTTCAAGATCATATTATCTCGAACCTCCATGGAAAGGAAACTCCATATTCTATGTGGAAGTACTTAACATATTTGTTTGAGAATAGCAAAGACCACAGGAAGTTGGCGCTGAATGACAAGCTCAAAAATATCAAGATGGAGAAGGGCGAAACGATATCAAAATATGGTTTTCAAGCTTTTGTGGTAGATACCAAAATACTTGATGTAGTTCACTCAATGTCGAGATGGGCTTGGAAGTGTTGGTGTGACATTTTTCGAGGATGATCTGGTGAGCCCAACACTTCTAGGCCTTCCCAAGATATAGCACAACTACCAAGATTTGGTGAATGGGAAGGAGAAGCTCAGAGTGGACTTGGTACAATAAGGGATTCATTGTAACACCAGAGATGGATCCTCATCAAAGACTAATGATGGGGAGAGTTGTGCCTTGGTCGGAAAGGAAAAGAAAGGGAAAAGGAAGGCATCCCATTTCAAATTAGATTCTGGTTAGGAGGGCAAGAAGAAGGAATTGTCTAAAATAAAAAATTTTCACTGTCATGAGCTTGGAAACTATGCTACAAAGTTTCTGCACAAGAAAAATAGCAATAAGGCCTCAGGAGGAGCGACAGGTGAAGCACTTGCTTCATAGTTCGAGTTGGATTTCAATCTCATCGCCTGCATGGTGTCATTTGTTATCACTCCCCCTTCTTCCCAAGGCTGTGAAAGGAGCTGAAGGAAGGTAACCACAGACCAGGCTTTAGGTCAAGTAGTTAGCCCTACCAGGACCAGAGAAGGCTCTTTCATTGTAAATTTTTAGTCAATGGAATGAATGAATATCTATTGATATTAGGCTAGGTATGTAAGCTCAGTAAATAGGATTTTTGTTTGATGTTTTAAGTGTTGGATGGGAATGCCAATGAGAAGGATATGTATATGGTTTTTAGGTCAGAATTCCAAGGTCAATTTGCAGAGAATGTGTGAGGCTAGATAGGTAGCTTTAAACCATGCTTAATTGGTCATTGAGTATAGGATGAAGTGATAGAAATTTTGAATGAGCACTGAGGTGAATTCATTCATTTAGAAGAACATATACATATCATGTAAACCTTATATAAAACGGAGCATGAACATACATGATTTCTGCTTATAAAATTACAAGATAAACACATGGAAGAATGTATATGAAAGAGGAAATTATATTATTCAACATGAATAGATAAAAATACAGTTAAAGAAAAAATTCTCCAATGCATACCACATGATTCTCAACACAAGTTCTGCAAGGTTGTCTTTGATTTCATACCAAAAGGTTGTACAATAGCTCCACTGCAAAATAAGACTATACAACCTGAAAAAAGACTAAAGAGAGCCTACCTATAGAGAATATCAACCATGACACCTCATAGGGTCGAAATACCATCCAAAATGCATCATAAATACATGAGATGAGTCATTTCCAAGATTCTAGGGAGGTTAGAAACCATTCCCTAAAATTCAGCTATGAACTAGGAGTATGTTTCCCCCACATTAAATTACATGTTCCCTCATGATAAGAGGAAAAAACCAACTCAATTACTCTAATGAAAACTCATAGGACAGTAAAACCTCAAAATTTTGACATTTTATGAGCTTGACAAGTGTCCTGAGGAATCTAATGCATATGTGTAACACTTTCTGATAGAAGCGTAACAAAATTTTACAGAAGCGTAGTAGAAGTTTGAAACCATTTTTGAGGCACTTTTAGGAGTCCAAATCCAATTATGAAAGAAAAGTCAACTAGCCCTGTGTGTCTAGTTTCATGAACATCTTGAATTTTTCAAAATTACTCATGGGAAGGCCTCCAAAAATTCATTCTCCCAAGGTTACTCCAGAAGCATAGCAAGGCCTTCAAAAAAGTGGTAGAAGCATAGAAAATGAGTGGTTTTTTGGCCTTTTCTCCAAATTTAAAGCCTGCCATGCAAATAGTGTTCCTGATCTGTGATATACTCATCAAAATGCATCCAGACATATAAATAAATCATCATTTGGATGCCCCTAAAAGAAGCGTAGTAAAAGTTTTCTACGCTTCTATGGAGGCCAAATTTCCAAAATTGCCAAAAATCCAAAATTTTCCAAAAAAAATTATGTAAAAATATGGCTTAAGTATGGATCAATATCTCTATAACCATAATGTTTTTTGCAAAAATTAGAGGGTTTTTTGTTATTTGGCATGTTATGAACAAAAACCTCCTCCAGTTCTCCAAACTACTTTCCCATTTGCTCAGAATACAAGTTTGAAGTTGATCACTCAAAATTTGCATAAGCGTAGCGCACTCTGAGTAGGAGCGTAACACCTAATTCGAGAGGGATTTTGGAGGCATTTCTAGAGGATTTTGGGGCTGAAAGTGGTATGGTTGGAAATCTTAGGATGTATGCTATAAAATGGAGTCATCAAGAACTACAAACCCTGCTCCAAACTCCTGAAAATTTGATTTGAAGACAACTTGTCCAAAAGTGCAAAAAATGACGTAGAGCAACTGTATTTTGAACATTTCTATAAAACCATAACACCTGTGCATAAGATGAAGGATTTTTTTTGTTCTTTCGCCTATTATTGACAAAAAAATCTTTCACTTTTGGCAAATTCATCTCCATTTCTTCAGAAACTGATTTTGAATAAAAATTGTCCCTGTGTGCAATGTAAACCCTAGCTTGATCACAAATCCCTAAAAATGATGCCATGGGTCTGATTTGACTCAATCCTGGACTGATGACCTCCCTTATGAACTTTCTTCTCACTCTCCATAGTATTTTGTTACATAATCAAACCCTCCTAGATGAAATTAGTGGGTAGGGATGAGTGGATTTGGAAAAACAGGGGATATGGATAACGTAGGTTTAGGGGCTATGATGAGGTATTAGAAGGTTGAGGAAATTTCCAAAAAAAATTGTGACAGTAGGGTAATGTTCTAGGATAATAATACAGGTAGAAGCACTTGAAATGGGTATGGGAAAGTGAGTCAAAATAGGAAAACACAGATATTTTCCATTTTGCTGTGAAAGTGTAGTGGGGAATTAGGGTTTTGATGGAGGAAGGGTAAAGGGAACTGTAAGTGGTAGGGGGTGTTGTGGTAGGGTTTTTGAAGGGTTTTTTAAGGATGAGTGAAGGTTTAGATGGTGGTAAAATGGTCTCCAATGGCCTAAACCAATTAAGAAAGGAGAAAACCCTAAAATGGATGAAAGCAAAACCCTATCTTGAATTGACTTGAAGAAGGCGTTCGAATGTCAACTTACTGATTTTGGAGGTCACTTGAGGTTTGAGGAACAATTTTTAATCTTCAAGGTCTATTTCCATGCCCTTAAACCACTTTTCTCCATGCCTAGGAATACTTGTTGCTGAAGAAATCACATATGTTGATAGGTTAAAATCGACACTGTTGTAAGAGCTCTAAGAACTGATGCCAACAAGCCTTGAGCTTGTTTGAGTGGATTGGGAGCCCAAAAAATCCAAAAATGAACTCTTTCCAGAAGCATAACATACCCCCAACAGAAGCATAACACTATTTTCCATAAGCGTAACAGCTGCTACAGAAGCGTAATAACTGTATTCCAAAAGCGTAACAACTATTCCAGAAGTGTAACAAAGGTCAGCAGTAACATAACAACTGTGCTTTGGAGTAGTTTATTCCTTTGTTTTGAACCCTTAACCACTAAGGAGTCCAATGAAGGTAAGAGTGGAGCTCTACTACACAACAAAAGAGAATAATGAGTTTGGATGAGCTTCTTTTGTCCTTTATAAGATTTGAAATGAATTTTTTGTCTTGTAGTGAAACAATAAGACAATTTTGACTTTTGAAATCTGTTGACATTAAAACACATTTTTAAATAAGAAAACTTGTCTTACTTTTTCCTCCTAAGTATGCTAACTCCCTTTAAAGGCTGATATGATGAAAATGAAGCCTTGTTCACCCTTTTTGGTGACACATTTGGACTTTTCAGTGGAAAAACAAGGACACCTAGACAACAAACCTAGATGAGATGGAGTGAATGACCTAATAATTCTAAATGAAAATGAATGATATGGCCTCTTAGATGATGATGGCCATGGATGGAATGAGGGGAGCAACATTTATGTCCTAGCCCATATGCAGTGACCAAAATTTATTTGAAAACTTGTTTGAAAAGACCAATTTTTTTTTACCTATGACTACAAGAAAATTAGTTGAAAGAGTATGTTTGATCATTGACATATTGGCACTAACATCATAGATGATGGGTTGTGTGTGGTACTTGTATAGTAGAGCTTCATTCCATATGACCAACAAATAATTCTTCAGTAACTTGGAGGAGAAGGATCTCCAGATGCACATCGAGATGGGAGATGACAGTAGGTATAACATGACCAACATAGGTACAATTACATTTCAGAGGGATTCTAATACTTCTATCGCATTAAAATATGTCATGTATGTTCCTAGTTTAAAGAAGAATTTAGTTTTAGTTGCTATGTTGGAAGATCGTGGCCATGGTGTGATATTTAGCAAAGGAAAGGCGTTCCTTTGTCACAAATCCATGAGACAGGTGAAGAATATTGGGGTTCGGGTAACGAACCTCTACAAATTGGATGTATAATATTGTGCTTCCTTGAGCATGGAAGCAGAGAAGGTGGAGAGCCAAGACATTAGTGAATT
Organism: Pinus albicaulis; assembly: GCA_034641835.2. Classification (NCBI taxonomy): domain Eukaryota; kingdom Viridiplantae; phylum Streptophyta; class Pinopsida; order Pinales; family Pinaceae; genus Pinus; species Pinus albicaulis. The sequence goes on from CM076574.1 coordinate 576,568,645, forward strand.
ATGGCACAAAAGATTAGGCCATCTACACCATGGCACTTTCAATACCATGTAGCAAATTTATACAGGATTTCCTAAGGGTGCACTTGAGCATCGAGGTACATGAAAAGGGTGTACATTGGGGAAGTACACCAAATCCACCTTTCATGATAAGGAAAGTTGAGCAAAGGCAATCCTTGAAACAATTCACTTAGATGTGTGTGGACTGTTCTTGACATCCTCCACAAAAAAACATAGGTATTATGTGATTTTTATAAATGATGTTTTATGGAAGTGTTGGATATTCTTCATGTAGAAGAAAGATCAGACATTCTCAAAGTTTTGTGAGTTCAAAGCACTTGTCAAGAAAGATACAGGGAAGAAGGTGAAGGCTCTTAGGAGCGACAATGGTGTAGAATATGTCTCTAACAAGTTCAAGAACTTCTGTGTTTCACAAGAAATTCAACGAGAATTAATAACACCTCATAACCCACAACATAATGGGGTTGCAGAAAGGAAGAACATAAATATTGTAGGAGAAACACAAGCGATATTGCATGATTAGGGCCTACCATTCCATCTATGGTTTGAAGCATGCAACACAACAGTATTTGTGCATAATATAAGTCCTCATCAGATACTTGGGATGAGTACACTAATGGAGGCTTTTTCAGGTAAGAAACCATATCTGACACATTTTAAATTTTTTGGTTCATCAATTTATTGCCATGTGACCAAATATGCCAGGAAGAACCTAGATTCAACATCTAAGTTGGGAATATTTGTAGGCTACACCAATATACCTCACAATTATCGGGTGTACTTTCCAGCACACAAGATGACAGTGGATATGTGAAATTCGATGAAGAGAAGGCCATGCAAATTTCCCTTGAGAGGGATCTTCAATTGCATGTAGTTGATGAGCTCTTAGCTCTAGAAGAAGAACCTCAAGATGTGGAGCAGCCATAAGCGAGTGAAAGCATCCACTCATGAAGAGACATCCTAAGATGGAAGGAAGTGCACCAGAGAAAATAACAAGTTGGTGCTTGATGTTATAGATAATGTGGGAGCACCCACATCACGTCATAGGCAAAGAAGGTCCCAGAGTGGTACACTATCTACATGGCTCTTAAGAGCGAGAGTGTAGAGATAGATCCATCCTCTTTCGAGGAAGAAGTGAAACAACCAGTTTGGGTTGATGACATGGTCAAGTAGTATAACTCCATTATGAGAAAAAGTGCATGGGAAGTTGTCCCAAGACCATAGGGGAAGTCAGTTGTAAGATCCAGGTGGATCTATAAGATGAAGTAGGCAGCAGATGGTGTGGAGAAACATAAGGCCAAATTTGTGGCTAGAGGGTTCTATCAGGTAGAGGGGATTGATTATGAGGATATCTTTGCACCAGACACAAGGTACTCATCAATCAGATCCATCCTTTCACTTTTAGCACAAATGGGATGGAAGATACATCAAATGGATGTAAAGACAACCTTCCTCAACGAAGTGATTTAGGAAGAGGTTTACATTGAGTAACCACAATTTTTTGAGACCTTCAACAGAGAGTCGCATGTGTGCAAACTCAAGAGAGCGTTGTATGGACTTAAACAAGCACTTCGTGCTTGGTACACTAAGATGGACAACTAATTCACAGGGTTGGGCTTCACCAAGAGTGAAGCAGATCCGAACCTTTACCATATTGTGGTAGAAGGTAAACTTTTGATCATTTCACTTTATGTCGATGATTTGATACTGACAGGTGATGAGCAACTCATCAAGTCTTGGAAAGAGGATCTTGCAAGAGAATTTGAGATGAAGGATAGGGGGCTCTTGCACTATTTCCTAGGATTGGAAATTTGGCAAAGAGATGGGGAGATATTTTTATCTCAGGGCAAGTATGCCAACGATATTATGAAGAAGTTCCACATGGAGGGAAACAAACCCATGGAGACTAGCAGGGAGCTGGAGGAAGGAGGATGTTACTTCAGGTGAAGTAGTATATGCTACCATCTATAGGAAGATTGTGGGTTCACTCATGTATTTGGTGAACATAGGACCAAATATATGCTATGTGGTTAACCAACTTAGTCAAGTTATGGTTAATCCTACCAATCTCTTTTGGAAGGCAGACAATCATGTGTTGAGATACCTCAGAGGCACTAGAGAGTTTGGGCTATGGTACAGGCGGATAGAGGGAGTGAAGCTTCAAGGCTTCACAAATGTAGATTGGGCAGGGAGTCTATCCGACATGAAGAGCAGATCAGGGGGAATTTTCAACATTGGGTCAACAATAGTTTCCTAGTACAACAGGAAGTAGAGAAAGTAGAGATCAGTTGCACTCAGTTCAACAGAGGCAGAGTACATGGATGCTAGTCGAGTGGCTTGTGAGGCCATTTGGATGAGGAAGATAGTTTTTGGTTTGTTTGGTCGACAAATGGATCCGACGGTGATTTATTGTGATAACTAGAGTTGCATCAAACTCTCAGTTAATCTAGTTTTTCATGACAGGTCCAAGCATATTGATATACGATATCACCATATTAGAGATTGTGTACAAAGGAGGATTATGTCATTAGAGTACATTCCAAAAAAGGATAAGGATGTAGACATCTTGACGAAGGCACTGTCAAGAGGCAAATTCGAGTTCCACAAAGGCAATAATGGGGTAGCAGACAATCCCTTTCTTGTTGAGAGGGAGTTTTGAAATTGGCAACAAGAAGAGGCTTCTAATTTAATTTTCCCTTAATTAAATTAGAAGGAAATTGTAATTCCACATCACATGACAACTTGTAAGGGTTAACTGAGTTAGGAATACCTATTTATCTAAGTCAATTCGAGTTGGAGGTCAAACTAGAGGAATGTAGAGTTTAGTCTAAGTTTTAGGGGGTCTAGTTGCAATTTATTTTGAGTTGTAATTGTTTAACTTAATTATTTGAGTTAAAATTAATTTAATTAGTTCTAACTGATGAAGGAGCTAGTGAGAGGTCCAGTGAATTAAATATGATTTATTTCACATGCATTGATCAATTAGATAACTGATAATTCGCTATAAATAGTTGTTGCATGTCAGTTTTGAGGAAGACCCTGTTGAGATTGGAGTTAAAGGGAAGTATAATATCAGTTGTATAATTAGAAAATTGTACAGTTCATGCATGAGGTCAGTAAGATGCCTTGGGTGTATTGCACAATAAATTATTGGGAATTTCCTAATTATTAGGGGCTCAATTTCCCTAAGGATTGTGCCTGAGCATCCAGAGGCAAGAAATTGGTTAAGTATTGAAAAAACTTGCTTGGATCAGAGTGAGACAGTTAAATATAGTGAATATATATCTCAAGACTAAGAGAATCATTATATTGTTTCATATCCTTGACTTAATGTAATACACAGATAATGAGGTTTTTAGTTGAGTCTTTCCCTAGAAAAATATTTGTGTTGTGCAATTGAAATTCTTTCTCTTTCTTGGTCATGTGATTGTGCGATTGTAATTGGTTTCCAGAATTTATATAATAGATTCAAGTATTTTGTTTAAGCATATTACAAGATGAGTTTAATCTATGTGGATTTTCTTCAGAGGGTATGTCTTGGTTTAGGGCATAGTAATCCCTGGATCAGACTGTGGATTGCGGTAAAGCCTGAGAGACTAGGAGATAGGAAAGTTCCTCATGGTGTAGGTGGAGAAATCTGGTGGCATCCATGCCATTTTTGGACTAGTGATTAGGTGGAGATCATGGTAAAACTTGTATGACATGTTTACTATTTTGTTCTAGTGATGTGGTGTGGATTACAATAAATCATGATCTATATTGATGAGGGTGAGGTGCTTTAGCCTCGATATGCCTTGGTTGGTTCTTTCGGTTTGAGTCCCACATTCATGCTTGAAATATGGCACGCGGGTGATTGGCTGAGGTCCCATCCCGGGTTGGTTTTTTCATTCATCAATAAGAGATTCTCTCCTTGACATTTTATGTGTAAATGTATTGGTTTATATGTGGATTCTATGGCTGTTGTATCCTTGAGATTTATGCTATTATTATATTGGTTATAACCATGTATTATGATAGTGATGATGTAGGGATCTCCTCATGTTTCTATTTGTAGATGAATAAACAATGTATCTATGACCTAATAGATGATACTGCAACTAATGCTGTAAGGGAACAATGCTTCTTAGCGATTCTCATATAAGTATGAGACCCTATGCTCAGATCAGTTGTTTACACCTATAGATTACATATTTGTGACATGTTTAATGAAATTCTTGTCATGGCTAGTAGGAGTACAGTCAAGTCCTTATTCGAATAATTTATTTAACATCATTGCTTCGTTGTGTTATTTCATTCCTGAACTTGTCATTGATTTCTGGGCAGTAGCCTGGGCTCTGGGCCTTAAAAATTTCCTTAAATCCCGTAGATGCAGACGCATGTCACGAAATTTTAGTCCCTGGACACAGGAATACAGGCTTGTGCGTGCGTTCAAAGCCTCCCAGATGCATGCATGCAGGCTTGTGCATGCATCTGGAGTTAAGTGGGTTAAAAACTCATTGGGACACATGCGCTAGAGGCCTAAGTGGTTGGGTTAGCTCTTGGGAGTTTTGTTGCTGATGTGGAAGGTTTGTTTGATGTGTTTCCATATATTCCACTTCTATAAGGTCATCTAGGAGGTTGAATCATATCATAATAACTCTTCGTCACATGTTTAACCCAGTTGGACGGTTGCTTGGGTAGATGTGGGATGAGGGTGTTATAGTGGGCATATGCTGATATACTCGCCAATATAACCTACAGTTTTAGTCATGGATAGTTTTAGTAGTGCAATGGTCGAATCCTGGAGTTATGGAATTGTTTACAATCGCTAGAGTTTTGCCTAAAAGGAAGCCATTGTCGACATTTTTCCATTTGACAACATCTATGCATATGTTGTTTTCAAGTGATTGAAGGTCAAGCCAGATAATTCGTCGAGCCTAAACACAAATTTCGACACAAGTTGAAATATTTGAACTTAATTTAATTGCAAATTTTGGGAATATTCTAAAATTTGATGAAGAGGTTATTATTTGAACTCACACTTATCCATAAAATTCTAAAATATTCCCAAAATCTACCACCAAAATAAAAAGGACTGGTTGAAATCCAAGCCTCAAACTAAATCTAGAGATTGAAACCAAGCATGCAAAGCCCTCTCTGTCTCACCAGGGTTATAAATTTATGGGTTGATAATTTAGGCACAAAAAACACTTTTAGTAGTAGCTAGGATCTCAATACTAAATAATGAAGGTTTTTTTGTTTGACACCTTTTAATATGGGTGGGGATTTAAAGAAATATGTCTTATGCAAACTTTCTTAAAGGCTTTATTATCTATGTGGTTAACCCTGTCGTTGAAATTAATAGAGAATTAGATTTCCCTATCATTAAAAAGGATCTCTCCCGTGAATGAAGGAATGCAATAGGGTCGATCTAAATTCAAGAAAATGTTCCCTTCATTTCTCCGTGAGAAGCCTCCATGTTTGACTTCTTGGGCTTGTGAACGTTGGTAGATCAACAAAGATGAGAGGATCTCATTCAACGCCAAATACTGAATCAGAGGGCAAATTTGCTTGAACTAGAGCATGAATAAGATATTCAACTATAGGGGTCTAGAACTAAGTGAAGTCCCTCCCTTTGATCACCTACTTACCATGAAAATCACCTTATTCTATTGGTCATGCCATAATAATTTTATTCCTATACTTTGTAGCAATTGCAATTCCATCTATCAAGGTGAGTAACATGATAGATAGAAAAATAGCCTACAATAGAAAATGTCCAGGAAATTGATCTGATTGTGTACTTGACATGATTAGATAACAAGAGAAGGTTACCATAGGTTCTACATATAGGTTGCATGTGAGGAGGTTGCAGGGGCTCTAAGCATGAGCCTTATTGACATTATGCAAAGGAAATGTGCAGAGGAGGTAGAGGGTGTGATACATTTAAGACCATGTTTAAGTTGGGGTCAACTTATATAATAAAACAATGTACTTAATTGTGGCATGCTGTTATCAAGATTGTGTAAGAAATTTTAGTTGAATAAAAAAATATAATTTACAACTAACTCTTATTATCATTTTTTTTAGTAAATAAATTAAAAAAAAACTCTATATAAATTAAGTAAATTACATGGGCCTGAAGTATGCCCTAAATCCTCTTCTCCTTGGATAAGAAGTTGTATTCCTTGGACGTAAGGAAACAATTCACGACCCAAGGCCTAGATGCATCTCGCAGGAGTGAAAACTTTCCCCTTGTGGACCACCAACATATAATTCCAGTTGGCGTGGTTTTCCTTGAATAATAGTGATGAGTCAACCTGCATTTGTGGATAGCAACTAGTAATGATCTTCCCCATAACTAATTTGACAATTGAGTTATGACAGGTTTTCCTACTATATATTAAAAAAAATGAACCTCATCATAAATTACAAAGTTGATATTACAAAACAATATTCAATAATTACTAGAATAATAAGAGCCACGTGGTGGCAATGTCAATGTTATTGCTTTTTTGGACATTGCCATCACATGAATTTTGTTTATTGTGCAAGAATGACATGGGCCTATGTGTCAAAATAATATTCTTATGTGATATATATATATATATATAATTTTTATATTAAATAATAAAATTAAAGACAATTATTAAATATTTGAAAATAATTACTTGAAACAATAATATAAAATAAACTAATTTAATTATATCATATTCAGATGATAAAATATCTTTTTACAACAAGACAGTGATATATAGTGAACCTTTAAAACTAATGCTCGACAATGACATAACAAACCATGGTTTCCCATTATAGGTAACCATAGAATTTCCTGGACTATACATATATAAGTTTAGTTTCTAGAAAATATTTAACTATAAACATATGCATACATTTAAGTCTTATAGTTACGAGTGAATATATTTCTGAAAGAAAAGAGAAATGTTGCATTTGTATGTAAAGCATGAATAGAAAAAAGGAGTAAAATTGTGAAAACAATAATTAGATATTAATGAGGAACTCTATTTTATCCAAAAGAAAGGACAAGATAATTATTTTTCTAAAATGTGAAAATGAAAAGAGTAGTTAAATGTGATGTAATTTTCATAGAATCAATTCAAATATTGCAAATAAAACTATACAGGAGAGATCCGAGAATAAACGAACATTTCTCTAAGTTAAAGGTAACCCTCGAAAAGGGAAATATAAATTACCAATATGTTCGTATGTCCAAGGAAAAATTGTGAACATTTACATACATTTGTATATAGAAGATTTTTAAATGAAATCTTGTTCAACGTGAATACCCTAATCATCAGGGGGTTTCTAGGTTACAATATTTTAAGAAAAAAAAATTATACAGTATATCGACCCTAGGAAGAGCTATGCATGCTAGTACATATGGTCAATTTTTCGACACTTTAGTTCCAGTAGTTTTGACATATTGTTAGAAAGTTCCCCAATTTTTCTTAATTTTTTAATCCCGCAACGCGATGTCGCTCTTACGACCCCGATGGTGATGTTGTCACTCTTGCGACACTATGAAAAAGTGTCGCTATTGCAATCCCCCGGCTAGGGTGTCGCCATAGCGACGTCCATGTTATGTGTGTCGGTATACCGACGGATGCAGTTGGTGCTAAGGCTAGAATAGGAAGAGATGACACTAGATAAAATGTAGCAATGAGAAGAGGTGTAATAACAAACTACATAAGTTACCTCAAATTTAAGGGAAGACAGTGAAGGGATAAGAATACACTCATCCTTGCGAGTAGTATAAGGTGTACACGATAATGAGAAAGTGCATCAAGATCACTAAGAAAAGAAACCTAATCCTCATACAGGAACTCGACATAATAATAGTGGAGGAGAAATGGCATGCATGTGATGTAACTACGAGCACCCCACATGATAAAATCTATTTGCAGAGCTTGGTTAATACTATTGGTTCACCTATGTATGTGTTGGAGTAGCTAAACATTATTTCCACTCGCTGGTGTTTGAGTAGCTAAAAACTATTTCCACTCGAAGGCAAGAACACAATGAAAAACTATATCATAAAAATTGTATCATTTAGTTAGGAAGGTTTTGAGATCCGGAGGTCACTTGCTAATGAATATGTGAAACTCAGGGCGTGCTTCCATTATATTGTTGTGTTCACACCTAGTTACTTTTTTTGTGCTCCCTAGGCATAAATAACCCCCGCTGTTGTCTTTCCCAAATTTCTTCCGTTCTTTGGAATCCCACTTTATGATGAAAGGAAAGGGCATGAATCTGGATCTTCTGATAACACATATTTTCCAGAAATAGGAGTAATACGGAGGGTGAGAATAAAACAAAAGATAGAGCCGAAGCTCATGGATTCCTATCACTAAATATATAACTCCTGCTGCTCGTTTCTCCATTTCCCCTCTGGATTAAAAACGAGGATCTCCCAATGACACCATTGAACGAGGGCATGGGAAATTGCTGGGCTTCTACAAGTTTCCTTCAGAATGATGGTTATCCATGATGAGGGTTTTGCCAACATAAGCTTAAACAATTTTTAATCGAATTCATAAGGGGTATTTTGGAATTTTACTGTGGTGGTTCCCACTATAGTTCCAATGCCAAGAGTGGAGGTCCAAAAATGAGACCATTGAGCGAGGGCATGGGAAATTGCCAAGATTCTCTCTAATCTGTGTGTCGGTTCACTAGGGCAAGCATATATTGTATAGGTGAATCACAAATGGTCGATGGCAGGAAAGGAAAATGATAGCTAGCCAAGCCCTAACTAACCAGAAGCATGAAGCAAGTCGTAGAAAAGGGAGAGGAAACATAAGAGAAAGGGAAAAAAAGGAATAAAGGAAGAAAAACATAGGTAATGCAAGGAGAGAATTAGCAGCTGGGGAATCGGTTGTACAAGGGTGGGAGACTGGTCTTGTTGAGACAACATCAGGAGGGATACAACAAAGAAAATATATATATTTCAGCAGGTTAGTATATGAAACCTATAGAAAATTTAGAGAAATAATCTCTCTTTGTTATTGTTTTCTTTGCATGTTGTTGTAGGGAGTGATTTTAGCAATAAGTCTGTAACTAGTTCCCCTGTTTTTTCATATCTTGTGCCATTTGCACATCAAATTTATTTGCCATGGTACTGGATCCCCTGCGGTTTTGCTATTTGCATAAGGAATTTCCTTGATGTTGTACCGAATCCCTTGCTATTGCATATCTGTTACTATTTGCATATTGGATTGTGTGAGGTTAATTAACACTATGCCTACAATATTTTACTGTTTTCATATCAGATTGTGTGGGGGTACATAACTCCTACCCTCAGAAAATAGGATGATCTTCATGGTATCCACTAAGAAAATTCCTATGCACAGGTATGTGCAAGGCTTCACAACATAGAAATAATCATTCCAAACCATCCATGCCAAAATAGAAAGAGTTATGCCCACAAAAGCATAGCCCCCATAGCCAATGGAGGATCGAATACTAAATGCTTCGGGACTAAAATTCCCAAGTGGACCTATTAGCACAGTTCTTTTCTAATTCATGAGTCCATTATGTAGTTTTATTTTTAGGATTAAACTTCAAAAAATTTAAAATTTAAAAATAAAATAAAATTTGGGCTACCGGAATTTCTGGAAGCGCCAGTTTTTAGCCTTTCGGATAGTCTGTTATTTTCCTATTTCTGTCTTTTTATTTTTCGATGCTACCAGAATTTCTGGAAGCATACTCTGTTTTTAAAATAAAACGAAAAAGCGCATCTACTTTAGTTATACCATGTGTCATAGGGTTAATACACATCATTTTTTTTAATATTTTAGGATATCGTGATAGGTGTCCTATTATAGTCAATTAGCTAAGGTCAAGTCATTGTATACGTTGAGCCACATGTGTCATCCACAATTATTGACTGAATCGTTACCCGTCATGCCTGTCTACGCCAAGTCAGTCATCCATGTATTTAGGTAAGTGTTTTTTTGAATCTAAGAGATCATGGTGATTACAGCACACGCCATAACCATTTGGCTGGCTACACAACAGTGCTGCCGGAAATTTAGGCCAATTAACAACAAAGACTGCAGAGGTGAATGCAGGTCATAAAAACGCTTGCCATAAGCCATCTGGAGCTCTCATATGGAAAACACAACCAACTGAAGGTGGTGATGGTGTGTCACATGGTGCACATCACGGTAAAGAATATTTTCAATGATGGAGGATGATTTGCATGGGGTGATGGACCAAGTGTTGGTTTTAAAACCACCTAAAAATCAGGAGAAGGTCATTCGAAGTTTTAGTTGCTGGGATTCAAATTTGCTGAGAGTTATAGTTCAAGAAGGAGTCTGGATTTCAGAAAAGATTCCAGAGGTGAATACAACCCACACCTGTAAGGTAAAATTCCCCTACTCTGCCACCTATTAGTTGCAGGAGACATAGGCATTTATTTTTAAAAAGATGGCTAAAATAAGTGGTAATATAAATCGAATAGAGCCACAGGTTGCAGATTTGGTTGACGCCAATTCTAGGGTAAGAAGTTTTTTTATGTACTCAGGCTAGTATCCTCTTTGTACCAGATTAGGGATCTCTCACTCAGGAGTAGCCCAAGAGTTTGCTAACTCTTTTAATGGACAGGAGGCTACAGTTTATGGCCTCACTGTGTAGGTTTCTGAAGACTCCATTGCTGAAGCCTTTAACATTCCTCAAGAAGGAGAAAGGTGGTTCAAAGGACAAGTTATTACAGGAGGTGATCTCAATAGCTTCCTCAAAGATACTCACAAAGATCCAAATTGGGCAAAGGGAGTTCCAAGTAGCTACCTTAAGGATGACTAGGAAGAAACTATCAATCTTATCAAAATATACATCACATGTGAAAGGAGGTAAAAAGTTGTATTCCTCTATCACATGAGGTTTCTTTTTCATATTGCAGGGATGAAGACATTGAATCTGCCATTTTTCTTGTTGAAAATCCTGACCAAGATGTCAGCAAGGGTTCAAACCAATATTGATATTTCTGAGTATAGCTTGTACCATCAAGCTTTGATCAAAGTTCTAGTTGAAGAAGAGTTGGGAAAGAGAAACCAGACTTGGGACCATTTTTTATTCTATAGGGCAGGCCAAATTGAACCTACACCTCCAGTTCCATAACCAAACCCTCATATTGTAAGGAGAAGAACAAAGAGAAATGCCCAAAGAGAAAACATTCATAAGAAGGCCAAGAGTAAAAAAGAGAAAGTTTATGCAATAACAGTTTAAAGAAAGGTGAAAAAAGGAGAGAGCTCCTTAGCAAGCAAACCCAAGTCCATGAAAATATTACCACATGTTCCTCCATTTCCTAACGTTTACACTAGAGCCAGAAGAGGAAGGTCTTCAATAGCAGATAAATCAAAGGAGCAGGTGCTACTAGAAATTCCAAAAGCACATATTCAGAAAAAGTTGCAGAAAGAGTATCAACCTACACCATCAGATGAAGAACTCCTCAAGGATGATGGATATGAAATCAACAGTAAGAAGAAGAAATAAGAAGCTAAACCTATTTCTAGAACCATAAAGAGGAATACAAGAGACAAAAATAGGTTTAGGCATAAGTCTAAGGCTCTACATAAGCCAAGCTGAATGACAGAAGTCAATGATGTTGAAGGGAAACCTGAAGGTTCAAAGATAGAGAAATCAGAGAAATCCGTGAAGAAAAGTAAGAACCCAACCCCTTTAGAACAACACTCAGAGCCCTCAAAGAAAATAAAAACACAAAGCGGTTCTAAGGAGGAAAAAGACCCCGTCAAGGAAGCAACTACAAGATCAACCAGATCCAGATCATTAGTTGCTGACATCAAATTTGACTTAGATAAATTGGCTGAAGCTGCAACACACATAGAGGGAAGGTAAAAAGGTTTTTGGTAATAGCTCCTTTTTTCTTATCAGTTACAATTTTGAACAATAGCTTAGGTGTCATAGAATACAAGTCTACACAGAATTTTTAGAATTTTTTGTGTATTTTTGAGAAAGAAACAGGGCACTATCGGAATTTCCGGTAGTATTCCTGATTTTGCGTAGTTATAGGTTTTTACCGGAATTTCTGGCATCACCTGTTTTAACTGAATTTTGACACCTGTCAGCAAGTTTTTCTGAGCTAGTTAAGGATGGATAAGAACCCATAACCAAATGGATAATACAAATGATGGTGAGAGGTGGTTATAATGTTGTTTGAGGTCTTCTAAATGAAGATACATGGGTATTAGAGACCCAAGACACAAGGAGACAATTCATCATAAAAAGGGGCAGCATGACAACACACTCAACATTCGAGCCCATAATTCTTCTCTTCTTTCTTCTCCATCTGTCCTTTCTATTAGATTTTGATTAGATAAGGTTGTAATGTCTTTTGATGCATATGTTATGTTAGAATTAATGTTTCCTTCTTTTTAGAAGAGATGGATTTGGTTCCTCTCTTGCTATATATACCACTTGTAAATACTATTTCCAGGTTGGATGTTAGTCTACCTGAAGACTGAAAATAATAAAAAACCTTTTTGCTTTATGCTGGAGGATTTTGTGACTCAAGGAACATTTAATTTGTGGTGTTTCTCTTCTCTTTGTTAATTTCTTCTAAAATATGAATTACAACAACTATTAAAGTGTGAGTGAGAAGTTGTTAAAGGATTTAAAAGTAAATTATTTTCTTTCAGTTTCCTGTAAGTTATATGTGTGTTATAGAACATGTCAGTGAAGATTTCATAAAGGAATTTTGGAATACTTTATACATGCAATCTATTTTCTGAATCTTTTTTTACTTTGCATAAACAGATTTTGTGTAAAGAACCATCATCATTTCCATGTGACTGATTTATGATAGGAATATTTCCTAAAATAGGTACCAACTATTAATCTTCTTCCACTTGTATACTCTTCTCCCTATAATACCTTTTACCCTCACAATTTATACTTGCCACCACTTGCAAAATGCATGAAAGTCTTAAAGAACATTAAATCATTTCAAAATATTTGATAAAACCATCCCACCACTCAAGCAACCCCTTTAAAATTTTAAATGAACTATGATGTGTAAGGCTTACTACTTATGCAGTCAAGGAGTGACTTCTTACGCTAACTGGACCTATTGTGATGTCACATAGGACTACATAAGTTCTAAAATTTCCAGAAAGGAAATATTATCTTAGATAGGTGTCTCGTGTGTGCGAACACCTAGGATCCGCTCAACAAACTTTTCCATTCTTCAATCCCTTTGCTCATATTTTGTGCCACTTACCCGAAATTATTTCCCCATATGCAATTAATTTATCATGAACCAGCCTCATAAATTTAAGTTAGTGCAACAAGTAATGCAAACAATGAGGACTTGAGTCCAAGAAAGACCTATCGGGTTTTTGACACAATCCACTACATGATTTTAAATCTATTAACCATTGCATTCACCACATAATTGCTTATAAAGACCTTATACTCTCGTGAAGACTGGTCACACTGATAATGGTTCCTAAGAATGAGACCCTATGAATAATATAGATAATACTTAATAATGCTTACATTTTAAGGGGGTCTGTATTTGTAATGATTTAGGTGATGTCTTTCTCAACCACCATTTCTCGTTATTTTTCTTTTGAAAGCATGCTCTCACTGATATCAAACTACAAACTAAATGTGCACTATTTTTGTGCTATAAGCCATAATTATTTTCATCATATGTAGGTATAGTCCAAGGTTTGAGACTAGCTGAATGCAGGTCACATCCTTATCTGACATATGCAGAAGGTTAAACCCCGATGTCTTGTAACTTGTAACTGTAATAAGGATACTTATGCATGAATCCAACAATAGTGTGAATGACAAAGGAAATATTTACATACCATGTTGTAATTTCTTCTAGTGTGAAGAGCACACCACCAATAGGTTCACAGAAATTTGCAGCCACCCTCGCAGCAGCACCACAAGTAATGAGATCACGCCTATCTCTGTCATTCTTGAATTACCTCATCCATCTCCATGTTAAATCATAACGCCTTGAACCACCCTGCCCCATAATAGATGCTATGTAAGACCTAGTGTGTATCAGGGGACCTTCCTTCCCTAGATATAATCCAACAAACACAACACATATACTTCCAAATACCTGAACACACCCAAAATATACCACCCATTAAAAACAAATGAAACCTAGAAAAGGCTACATTCCAACATTCAAATACATAGCTACCATTCCCTGTGATGTTTTCCACATAGTCCCTAGATAAAAGATCCCAGAATTCATTTGGAATTTTTGTGGGGTCTTGAATATAGGGCTTCACTTCGTCGGCACAATCATGCACATGCATTTTTATGCAGGGGTCTTGGCTGAGTTTCAAAACACTAGTTTTTATGCAATAACTATTTTTCTGTTTTAACCGTACAGGGCTTGTCCCAAACAATCACAAATAATGTAGCCAAAATTTGAGGTCAATAGCCTTCTCCCAAACAATCACAAATAATGTAGCCATAATTTGAGGTCAATAGCACACTTGTGTTCAACACAAAAACCAACTAATAAATATAACTCAGCCTGGCTACTGATATATTCAAGCCTCAAGATAGTCACAAGAAGCACTAAAAACAAGTCTTCCTTCCCTTAGCTTGAGCTGCTCCTCATCTGTTGCTGATCTTTATTCTGATCCACGCTTTGATATCATATTATACAACACTCACATACACAACCTGTGCATACAAGATCGAATCAATTATGTGCCTTTGCCCTCATAAGTAATTTTCATCAGCTAAATCTGGAAAGTTGTATTTTTGGAAGTCAAACATGTGATTGATGAGTTAACTAGTCCAAGTGACTCATGCAGTTAGTCTAGTCTCAATTTAGAACTTGGGACACTATCACTTGTCTTTTCCAATTCTAACTCGCATTATAAGACAACAAATTGAACCATCCACTCCTGCGCATCAGTCAAACTTCTTCGTGAACACTTCCTGATTTTTAGGAGCTCACCCTAACTTTTAGGAACTAGTCCATGCTACAAGGAAAATTGCTTCTGGTCTCTTTGATAAGGCACATGTCAAAGAAAGACCTTTATCGCTACTATTTTCAATACGGTGCCTCAGAGCTAAGTTATATTTCTACGAGATTATTCCAGAAGGTAAACAACAGGATGGGTTCTTCCTACCTACCTTGTGAGAATTAGAAAGAGAACATTCCTAAGGAACTATTAAGCAGAGAAGGGAGATGTCTTCTTCTGTTGTGTGGGCAGTGTGTGCCAATGTCTTGACTATTTGACAATTGAATGGTTACATGGAGTGTTCAGTTGTGAACATCTTACCTGGGCCTTAGAACAATTGGGTTGGAACGTGGGTGAGTGAATTGTGACTCCGTGGACAGTTTCCTTCGTCTTGGTGGGCTCATAGCCTAGCTTGGGGGTGGCATCTCTAGTGGATTCCTAGCACTAGGTGGAAAGTTGCTCACATGCAACTATTTTCTTGGACCATTTTGGTTAAAGTGTTCAATCTCTGCTCTCAATTTTTTGTTTATAACTCTGCAATTTAAGCTTATATTATTTTTATGAATGAAATTTGAAATGAAATCCTAGTTCAAATGAATTTACACATGTTTTTTGTGTGGTGCATTGTTTAGTTGCATGCATCTGTAATTCAAATGGCTTTAGAGTTTATTGGGTTCATATATCTATATTGAGACTTTTGAAACTGAAGTGTGTCCCTAATACCTACCTAATGGATTGGGTAATCTTAATGTAACACCCCTCTATTTTTTTTATTTTTTATCCTGGGAATATTTCTAGTGGAGAGTCTTCCCTTGAATTGTCCTAAAGGACTGTGAGGTACTAGATGGATATTCAAGATTTTGTAGTGGACAGCACTATATACCAACTGAGAGCCCCTTACATCCTTGCAAGGGGGTCTTTGGTTGACCTGCTCTTTTTTATGTTTTAGGTTTAGGTTAGGGTTTACAACAACTTCAAATAAGTTTTTAGCCATTAGTAAGCTAATTGTCTTGGTAATTGTGCCTTTATTTGACCTAATATAACTCTTGTCATTGTCATATATGTAATCAAACATCCAAACAAGGCACGCCGTTTGGAATCTACTATGAGTGACTAATCATACAAATATAGATATGCTACAAAAAAAGGGATCTTACTTTGTCAATACTTGAATCAAGAGGAAAACACATTACATAAAAAGATGTCTTTTCCATATTTGATTAATTAAGTACTAGATGTGCACAGGATGGATATTCTGGTCAACATACCAAACTTGTCTACAAACAAAAGTGAACAATCATCCACACAAATCTCTTTTCCCTGATGAAGAGATAATGTTTGAGCACATGAGCACATGCCTCTTGACTTCCCCTATTAGAATCTCAAGCCAAGAGAATTCTATTCATCCAATATGGTAATGTTGAATTAAGTAATTAGCAATTCTAATTAATGAAATCAGTAGAGTTGTTGTTGGAAACTGTTAACTAATTCTTAACAATTTAAAATAATGCTTCCAATGGTTTATAAAATATCGAGACAAAAACCCTCTATATCTCCTTGTGCATTCCTAGAATATGATCACATTGTAGAGATTTCTAGAGTATTTGCAAAGCATTCTAAATAGCAATGGATTTAAACAAGAATATTTCCCATTAGATGCCCAATAACATGTGATGTTTTTTTTTTTTAAGACAACAACGGTTAAATTTTGATTAGATGGCGGCAAACCAACTGCCGCAGGCTGTTACAGGGCTATTTTGACTGAAGAGGCTTTTCGATTTACAGCGATTGGGACTGTTTGTCTCGTTACAGGGATTGGGAACGCCGAGGAGAGAGCGTCACATGATGGACAGTTCAGCTAGAGGAGCTGCACAGAGATTGCAAGAAAGAGTATGGTTATGCGTTGAAGTTTGAATTTGAAGGGCCTCTTGATTTTCTTCCGCATTAACTTGTAGATCCTTAGCCTTTCTTCTCAATTTGCCAAGAGGTGAACCATCGCTCCTGCCAGCTTTGCTTGCAGAACCCATATACTGTGCAACCATGGCCATTCTGCGGTTGCTTTTGGATCTGTCTTCGAAATCCACCCAGAACCAGCCCAGAAGATTAGAAGTTTGAACAGCAGTGAGGTCTAACAGAGGACAGAGGTCGAACTTGAAGGGGTATTGATCTGTATGAGATTTTAAGACAGAGTCCATGATCTTTAGCGCCAGTCTGCTTGAATTGACCCGATCCCGGAGTGCTGTAGGATGGATAGCAAAAGGAAACAGAGGAGTGCATGAAGTTAATGAGAGCTAGTCTTCAAAATGGTTAAGGAATGCTGCAGATTGATTCGACATTGTTAACTGACAGAGATCTCCTACTCCGGAGAGAGCCAAGGTTGGCTTCCAAGTCAGCCTGAGAGTTTAAATTTCTTAGAATATGATAGAAAGAGATTTTGTGGAACCTGGGCAGGATAAGCCTAATTTTTTTGAGAATGGGGGCTAAATGAACCTGAGCAAGGTTCTTATGTGATTTCAAAGCCTAAATAATCATCCTGGAGTCTCCAAAGGCAGAGATAGAAAGGAAATTCCTTTTGAGCGCCAAATTTAGACCCTGCCATAGAGCAAGGGCCTCCGCTTTGTTGTTAGTTTCAATTCCTAGTCCCCAAGCAAACCACACCTCTGTAGAACCACCGAGACTCAGGATAACTCCACTGCCGCCCGCTGCACCAGGGTTACCTTTAGAGACCCTGTCGAAGAAAAGACAGTGGTCATCCAGGGCAGATCTCCACTTAATGAACTCCTGCTCATCCAGATGGATTTCCCAATTAGAATGAGCAATTGCAGGAGGGATGGGGCTATTCTTATGGTTTGGAACAAGATCATTTAGCCAGAGATCCTCCTCACTGTCCAGGGCCAATTTGTTTCTGATAACAGAGTTGGCTTCTAATACCTCACCCAAGAGAGCCTTGATTTTAGAGATTACTCTGGTAGGGTAACAACTCTCATCCCTGAAAATTCTATTGTTCCTCTCCAGCCACAATTTCCAGCATATGAACTTGGGAATCCACATCCAACCAGTCTTGAGAAGGCTTTTTTTGGAGAGGCAGAACGGAGATAAATTCACCCAGTTTCAAAGAAGATTTGGAATAGTTCCGGGAAGCTCAACTTTGTCAGATCCGAGCATTAGGACACCTCTCCAAACTTCTTGAGCAAAGGGGCACATTAACAACATGTGATTAGCTGTTTCTTCATCTGACACACATAGAGGGCACCTGGATGGCCCATCCATTCCACGCCTTCGCAGATTGTCTCTTGTGAGGATACTTTTATACGCCAGCTTCCAGCATAAGAAGTCAAATTTGGGAAGGGAGGGAAAGGCCCAAATGAATTTCCATTGAGTTGGATCCGGAGGAACATTTGGGATAGCCATCATACTTTTGTAGCCTTAAGAAGCTGAGTATGAGCCTGATAGCGAGCCCCACCCTCGTTTATCCTTAGAAGTAGCCTTTGTTGGAGATTTGCCTTGGAGCAAGTCCAACAATAACGTGGCTTCTCCTTCCAGCCATTGAGGAACTTCCCCTAGATTCCCACTGTCCCAAAGCCCATCCGTCCAGTTGGAGATGTCCTAAAGGGTGTTCAAATTGTAGGCCTGAAGCCAAGATTTAATATTTACAAGATCCTCCATCTGGCCCAGGGGCTGATCACCTAGGATCGGATCATCCCAAATTCTAATTTTTTTCCCATCACTTGGGATCCAATAAAGCTTATGGCTGAAGTGCTCTAAAGCAGAGAGGCAGATTTTGAAGACCGGAGATCCTTTGGTTGCTCTTGGGGGCTGATCCAAACACCTCAGCCGCTACCCATGAAAATATTTTTTCCACATAACACTTTTACTCCAACTGGATTTTCCAGAGACAATGTTCCAAAGGATCTTGGAGCCCAGAGCAAGGTTCTGGGAAGCCAGATCGCGCATTTGGAGACCTCCTTCCAATAAAGGCTTCTTAAGAGTGTCCCACTTAAATAAATGAAGCCTTCGTTCATTATTTCCCCCCCCTTCCCACAGAAATATTCTCAGTAGACCATCCATTTTACTGATAAAGGTTTTGGGGGCAAGAAGTATGGAATGCTGATATAATGGAAGACTTATAAGAACATATTTCATAAGGATTACTTTCCCAACATTATTCAACCATGAGGCTCCCCAAGCTTGAATTCTGAGCTTTAGCTTGTCTAGCAGGGGCATCCAGTGGGAAAATTTAGGTTTAGATTTGAAGATAGGGATCCCCAGATATTTAAATGACTCCCAGGTTCGGGTTCCTTCCATTTCTAAGAGCCTTGCTATGTATGTCAATTCTTTGATCGAGCAATTCCAGCCATAGATTGTGCTTTTTAGATAGTTGATCTTGCTGCCCGAGACCACCCTATAAATGTCCAGCTCCGTCTTGAAGTACCTTGCAGAGTTTATGCTAGCTCCTCCAAGCAATAATGTATCATCCGCGAACTGGGAATGATTTATGTCTTTGGTGTTGTGAGGCATTCTAAGGCCAGACAGAGATTGGATTTGTTGACTGTTGGCTAGCTGGAAGCTGAGCACTGAGGCTTGAATGGCACAAAGGAGTGGGGACAAAGGGCAACCTTGTCTTAGGCCCCTTGAGGCTTGGAAGAAATCTGATGAGCGACCATTAACCAATGGCGCAATCCAAGGAGTGGCTATACAGGCTTTCACCCAGTTTATGTTGGATGTAGAGAAGCCCAATTTATTCATCACAGTAAACAAGAAATCATGTCTCACCCTATCAAATGTGTTTGCCAAATCGAGCTTAATCACCATACCTTTCTCATTTCGGTGAAAGCTTGAATGGACTGCTTCTTGCACCAGCACAATATTATCCAGAATCTTCCTCCCTTTAATGAATCCTCCTTGATTTTTCAGGAATGATGGCTGGAAGAATTTTCTTGAGGCGAATGGAAATGATTTTGGTAACCAGCTTATAACTGGTATTACATAAAGAGATGGGCCGGAATCTGCTGAAATCGGAGGCGCCTTTCTCTTTCGGGATCAAGGCAAGGAAGGCCGAGTTTATGCTGCCTCCAATCTTGACACAAAACTGCGATTTTCAGACCATTCTCAGGAGATCTTTTTTGATTGTGGCCCAGCAAGCCTGATAGAACCTTACTGTGAACCCATCAGGGCCAGGAGCTTTATCCGGATCCATGCAATCCAAAGATTTTTTGAGCTCATTCATGTTGATCAGAGCAGTCAGCATAGAATTATCAGAATCTTGAACACAGTGGGGGATTAGATCAAACAGATAGGCATGAGGATCGATAGAAGGGTCTTCAGGGGCAGAGTAGAGGTCTTTGAAGAAGGAATGGCTGCTCTCTTTATGCCTTCAAAATATTTAACCACCATGTTTTGATAGTGAATTTCATTTACAGATTTGAAATTCTTGCGTGCTTCAGCTTGCTTATGGAAGAAGCTTGTATTTTGGTCTCCAGCACGTAACCAAAGGTTTCTAGACTTCTGTCTCCAGAACTCTTCTTCTTCCCTACTTGATCTATGGAAATCTTTTTGCAATTCAACTTCTTTTTGAATGAGGCTTTGAGTGACAACAAAATTCTCCATTGCTAATTGGTGGACAGTAAGGCTGTCAAGAATCTCCTTTCTTTTGGAGGAGGGATTTTTCAATCTTTTAGCCCACTCCTTGAGCCCATGTTTAAGACCCCCCAATTTTTCTTCCCACACAAAGAATGGAGAACCTTGGACATGCCGGTTCCAAGCCTTAGAGACCACTTCCTGGAAACCATCCTGCTGAATCCACAGAGGACTGAAACGAAAAGGAATGGGGCCAAGGTTTCGATCCAGGGAGAGCTCAAGTAGAATGGGTTTACGATCAGAAGTGGAGTTCGGAAAAATTTTAGAGATGGCCATTAGACCTCTAGTCAAGAAAGAGGTTTGGACGAGGAATCTGTCCAAATGAGCAGCAATATGGCTGGGGCCTATCCTTTTGTTGGACCAGGTGAATTTCCCAGATATGGGCTTGATATACTCCAGATCCCAGCCCAACATAAGGTCTTCAACCCATTCTCGAGCTGGATCCCTGACCGGGGAGCCACCCTTTTTTCTTCTATAGCTAGTGTAGCATTCAGATGTCCTACTATGATAATATTTTCTGGATTGTGCAAAATTAGATAGGACTGGAGCGAGTCCCAACAAATTTTTTTCTTAACTGGTAATACCGGAGCATATAGATTGAACATACTTACTTGATCGCCAGATTCTTTGTGAAGGAGCTTAGTGAAAAGCCAGTGGGGGCAACATTCTTCATGAATCAGATCATAAATGGAGATGTCCCAGAAGGAGGCAATCCCACCAGAGGCGCCACGAGCACTAATAGCTCTCCCATGGGCTTTATGCCAGAATGCTTTACTAGCTTGGAGGAGAAGAAGATCCTCTAGCTTCGTCTCCTGGATGAGAAGGATTTCAGGAGAATACAACTTCACAATGACTTTCAGGGCTTCTTCTTTCAGCCTGCTACCTAACCCTCTGCAGTTCCAGGAGACGTATTTCATTATTTACTGGCATGGGAGGTTGTGGCTCCTTTTGGAGCCTTGCCGTGCTTGCGCCCGGATCTGGTGTTCATCATTCCTTTGAGAGTTTTATGGGATCCTTGGAGTACATCCAGATAGGTTTTTTCCTCTCTCTGTTTTTTCTTGGATTTCCGACCCCTGGCTGACTTGATAGGGGTGACTTGCGAGCTATCTGATTCAGAGACTATCTCTTCTGTTTCTCCCCCAGAGTCGGAGGTAAGAATTATGTGCTCCTCGTTACCTTCTTTTCCCCCATGATCTTCATCTGCTGGAGGGATGATTGATTCTACACCAGTTTCTTTCACTTTCTTCGACAGGTCTTCTGGTTCTTCTTGGGACTCGATGGCTTCCACCTTTTCACCTGAGGGGGATCCGATTTTTGGAGCTTCTTTGGCCTTTGATTTAGTCTGGGGCTTCCCCAATGGCCCAAAATTTTTCTTTTCAGTTGGCCTTGGGATAGCCTTGCCCTTTTTGATCTCTTTCCAACCTTCGTCTTCCACCTTGTCCCCTATTGGGGCTTTTGGGAAATTTCGTTGGAAGTGTCCATGTTCATGAAAGGTTCTGCATTTGAAAGGCAGTTGCTCATAGTCCAGTTTTTGATAATGGTGCCATTCGCCAACTGTGAGTTTTACCGCTTCAGGCAGACCGGCTTCCAGGTCGACTTCAACATAGATTCTTACGCAAGTGTATTGGCCCTTGTTGTCAGCTTTGTCAATGAATCGGCCCAACCCATTTCCAATCTTCTGCAAGGAATGAAAACTCCAGCAATGGATCAGGAGATTGGGGAGCTGGACCCAGACTGGGACTTCCTTAGGGACATCGACTGAGGGATCGAAGTCAGGGGTCCATTTATTGAGATACAGACCCTGATTTCCCATGAAATACGGACCATTTCTAAATACCAGATCCCGATCTTCTTTGGTGGTGAATTCGAAGATGAAATAGCCTCTTCCGACCACGTAGTAGATCACATTGTTTTTCAGTTGAGGCCTCCAGTTGCATTGAATCCAGTTGTCAGTCATTTTTGTAGATGGCCAGCGACCCATAAATTTCCCAACCAACCCTCTGTCAGCCAGGGCAAGGGAGATTTTTATCGGTTGTTTTTCAGGCAAGGCGATTTCAGGGATTTCATCCAGCTTTTTGATGAATTTCGGGACCTCAGGGATCAAGCTACTCTTCCTTTTTTGCGATAACAGACTGCGAAAAGCTTGCTCAGTTGAAATCAGAGGGGTGGGAGAAGGCTCCCCACCCCCAGGCGCGCTCATGGTGGCGGCTGTGGCTTCAATGCGATTCAAAGCTACACAGACGCTTCAGTGCGCACACGTTTTCCGTGATGTTGCCCCATATGATTATTTTGAATAATGATCACAAAGATAAATTATAGGAAGAACCTTCTCATCAAATGGAAATGGGGATGCCATTTGAACTTGTGAAATGTCACGAGGGTTCTCTGTATGTATAGAGATGTGGAGAAGATGCCAAAGAATGTACAGATTTGGGCATTTCTCTTATTGAGTTAGATTGAATGAATATTGTCAGCTTTGGTTGTTTTAAAGGTTCTTGGGGCCATCCAATTAAATGCATCTCAATCTAAGCATATAATAATATTTGCCATTAGATGCACACAATAACATGTGATGTTGCCCCATATTATTCTTTTGAATAATGACCACAGAGATAAATTATAGGAATACTCTTCTCACCAACTGGAAATTGGTATGGCATTTGAACCTGTGAAATGTCAGGAGGGTTCTCTATATGTATAGAGACCGTGGAGAAGATGCCAAAGCATGTATATATTTGGGCCTTTCTCTTATCGAGTTAGATTGAATGAATATTGTAGGCTTCTCATTGGTTTTTTTAAAGGTTCTTGGGGCCATCCAATTACATGTATCTTAGTCTAATCATTTATGGTGTAGTTAGTAGTTGTCTTCAACTGCTAATCTAACCTTGACAAGGACAATCTCCCACCATCTATTTATGCTTGGTGTTAATTTCCAAATTCAATCAGTTCACACAGACCTCATACATGTCCACATTCCACAATGATGTTAAGCATGAGAGTACACATAAAACACTGAAAAGTCCTTGAGAGAGAAAACAACTTCCATTTTAACAGTCACATTCATCCTAGATCTTGGCACATCTAATTTGAGATATGTGATTTTAAAAACTCAATTGCGACTAAATGCATAACCAAGGATTATGGTTTTAACAACCACATGACTTCATTGATGATTTTTCCTTTACATTGCCATATATATTGTCTGTAGCCTTATTGCTAAAAAAATGAAGGAATATTGTCAGTTATCCTATCTATAGCATAATTTTCCTAAATATTGTGAAGGTTGAATGGCCATTCAAATTACCAAATGGAAATAATCTCATCATTTTCCTCATAGATATCTGGGTACATCGTAATATATTTGCAAATCAATCTCTTAACAAATTTCCATTGAAGTAATAATTAGAGAGTAGAAGATGGGCATTGGGACTAAGGTTCCCTCTTTTCCAACCCATCCATCACACAACGTCATAGCCCTAGAACCAAGGCCTACAATCAATTAAATAATGGGGGTCTAAGATATTTTAAGTGTAAAATAATCAATTCGCACAGACCTCATACATGTCCATATTCCACATTGATGTCAAGCATGAAAGTACATATATAACCCTGAAAAGTTGTTGAGAGAGAAAACAACTTCAATTTTAACAGTCACATTCAAGAATTATATTATATTATGCGAAAAAACAATTCAGATGCTAGCAATTTGGATACTATCCAAACATGATCAAATTCACACAGTTAGTTGACATCAAAATAAGTCCAAGAATTTTACCAGACTCAGAATCGACAATAAGCTGACAAGGTGGTGCAACCTGTGGCCAAGATCTGGAGGAGGCATCTTGATTCTTGATTACTTTTGTAGTATAAGCTGTCCTTGGATATGATGTGACTGGTCAAGGGAGGTGGAAGAACATGAAGATTTGGTTTGAGATATGTCTTGTTGTTAGGGTGTTGCAACCTGTGGCTGAGGTCTGGAGGAGGTATCCTAATTATTGGTGTAGTATGAGTTGTCCAGGGATCTGATACAAAATGTTTTGTAACATCCTGTTGGTAAAGCATAAAGGGCCTCCTGGTGTCTCACATATCTGATGGTTGATTTAGTGTTGTTGCTTGCCTCTTGGTACCTTTGTATACTAGAAGAACTAGAAAGAAAGTTGTAATCGGTCGGATGGTGTCCAATATGGGCTTTGGTGGGAAAGAGCTAGGAGGCTTAGTGATGTGCAAGAGATTTTTTTAAAATGAAAACTCTTAGGGAATGTCCAGGAGTCTCCCTGGATCTCCCATTCATTAATGGCAGGCTTTGTCAAGCATCCACGAAACATAAGAACTATTAAAGCGACAACTCCTGAATTCCTGTTGGAAACTGATTTTACATGTTAGTGAGTTTGTGTACAATGTACATATGTTTGATGTAAATATGTTTAATTTACATACGTTTTAAGGAAATATTGGATTTGAATCGAGTAGATTTTTTCTTCTTTTCCTTCTAAGACCTTGCCCTCTAAACGCTCAGTTTGGGTTTATTTTGAACCTTTTTGGTTTTAAATTTTGAATCTTTGTGATTTCAATGTCACAAAGAGCCATTTTACTCGAGATTTTTGTTTTAGTGGTGTGTTCCTAAATGCAATTAAAACCACATTGACATATCTCTTATTGGAGATTTTGTTCTACGATAATATGACTACCACTTATGAGCAGTGATTCTGATGCTTGTATTTGATTTCAGGCTCGAAGTTGCCTTTGTACACCTTCAAGAGAAGGCACACCAGTGTTGGAGAGAAGCACGTAGATAATGATGTTAAGTTGGTAGATGTTCCTTCCCTTGACAGTCTGTTTCTTGGGCTGGTGATAATCATTTCCTTTTTCTGGTTTTGTTGGGTGGCGAAACACCATTTTAAGGATATTTGTTTTAAGAAATATATACCAATGCTGACATGTTCTCTTCCATATGAGTTGGAAGTGGGAGGAAAGGATGGAGAGGGGTTTGTTCTACTATAATGTTACTATTTGTGAAACCAAGGTTGGAATTATGTCAAAACCATTTTCCAATTATCGGTTGTTTGAAGAATACTCTTTGTAGAATATCCTTTTTTTAACAATTGATTATGTTGTTGAGCTATGTTCAACTGTTCCAATTTGCGTATAGATTTAGGGGCGATTTTTATTAGGAGAGGTTTTGATATGGATTAAATCCCCAAATTTTGTGTGGAAATGGTTGTAGATCATCCCTGATAATTATGGTTCCATTGCTCAGCTGAATGAAGGGAACCATATTAAGAAGCGTCCCACTGAATTTCGAGTGGACAAGGTGTTGCGAGACTTTGATCCCTGTAAATTAAACTTTACTAAAATAGAGCAGGAAGAGGTGCTCTTCTGTTTTGAAGAAAGTGAGGAAGACAAAGTTTAGTACTTGAAAAAGGCCCTTGTCTTGGACAGTCCATGTAGAAATTTGCTGAATAATGATTAATTATCCACCGAGACTATCCTGATCACATACAATTCAAATTTATATGTAACACATAATCTCTTCCACTCAGATCATCACACATGCGGAAATAAAACAAGCGATAGCACATCAAATCATCATACACATTAACACAGTATGTATGGGGAAAGCTTATAGCTGAAAACCCCGCAGCTATTGTGTATATTATAATGGAGAAAACATGTAACAAAATCAGTACAATACTCCTCACAAGTACTCAGTACTTTCTCATAAAGTTACACACAAACTAGCTTGGTTTTGAACAGGTTACTGGTTCAAAACTCACCACTAATTGCCTTGGCTCTATTGCGCAATCATGGCCTGTCTATATAGAGATCCAAGGTTCAAATCTCCTTGGATTGACAGCGCAATCATCATGGGAAATTCCTCCAAGTGTGGTGCAAATCTCATGCACAACCGATGTCGCCACTCATACCTAACTCAACCCTTTCATCTACCTCTTTCACTGGTCTCCACTGAACTGTCCATGCACTGTAGTGAACTGATGTGTTCTTGAGTTGAATAATGAGTTACTAATTAATGAATTAAATAATATTTAATTCAATCCACTCATTACTAGTTGATTAGCTAGTTAAACTAATCTAAACTAGTTCAACTAAGTTAAACCGAACACAACTCCACTAGCTGTCTCATTAACTCCACCAAACTTCTGCCACTGAAGTCCTAACTGAAGTCAACCATGCATGTGCTCACCAAACCCTTGGGAATAGCGTAATTCCTCTGTCAGATGCATGAGCCACTTCCAAAGCTCGAACTGAAGTGCTCCAAGAGAGTAAACTGAAGTTTATAGTCCAAATATTATTAAGGGTAAATAATATTTGACTTCCCTATTTTTAGGATAGGCAATCTAAATATAGACTTCGACCTATAGGTCAAAAAATATAGGTCCATCTATTTTTACCAACATGACCAATACTCCAAGAATAACATACTGCAACCCCTGGACCATGCTCCATATGTCTAAAAATAGACATAGTCTAAAAATAGACTTTGCGCCAGAATTTGCCCGCGGGCCCACTTAGTGAAGGCGAATTCATTTCACTAAGCTCCATCATCTTGCTGCATTTTCAACACTCCCTCTCAGCAAGATATGGATTATCTGCAACCCCTATCCTGCCTCTGTGGAATTTGAACTTGCTCCTGGCGAGCGCCTTCGTCAGGATGTCGGCATCCTGATCCTCCGTGGGAACATATGAAAGCATCATGATTCTCCGCTGAACACAATCTCTGATATGATGGTACCTGATGTCGATGTGTTTCGACCTATCATGAAATACTGGATTAGCCGAGAGTTTAATGCAACTCTAGTTATCACAGTAGATCACTGTAGGCTCCAAATGCAACCCGAACAATCCAACGAGGATCTTCCTCATCCAAATAGCCTCGCATGCAGCCAAGCTAGCTGCCATGTATTCGGCCTCTGCTGAACTGAGTGCCACGGATCTCTGCTTCCTGCTGTACCAGGAAACTGCTGTCGACCCAATGCTGAAAACTCCTCCAGATGTGCTCTTTTGGTCCGTTGGACTCCCTGCCCAATCTGCATCAGTGAAGCCAGAAAGCTTCGCTCCATCCTCCTGTCCGTACCATAGACCATATCCCGATGTGCCTCTAATATAGCGCAATACATGCTTGCCTGCCTTCCAAAAGAGCTTGGTAGGCTTAACCATAGCTTGCGAAAGCTGGTTAACTGCATAGCATATATCGGGTCGTGTATTGACCAGATACATAAGCGACCCCACCAACTGCCGATAGACAGTGGCATCCACTACCTCCGTTGAAGTTGCATCCTCCTTCCTCCAACCACCAGGAAGAGGAGTGTCAACAGGCTTGCAGCCTTGCATGTTGAACCTCTCCAGAATCTCCCGGGCATACTTGCTCTGAGAAACAAACAGTCCTCCGCTGCGCTGCCAAATCTCCAATCCCAGGAAATAATGAAGGATGCCCAAGTCCTTCATCTCAAACTCTCGTGCAAGATCCTCCTTGCATGAAAGTATCAATCGCTCATCACCCGTCAAAATCAGATCATCTACATACAGTACAATGATCAACAGCTTCCCCTCCACCACAATCTGGTACAGGTTAGGATCCGCCTCACTCTTGGAGAATCCAAGCCCGGTGAAGTAGTTGTCTATCCGAGTGTACCAAGCACGAGGTGCTTGCTTCAGCCCGTACAATGCTCTCTTGAGTCGGCACACATGCGACTCACTGCTGAAGATCTCGAAACCTTCAGGCTGCTCTATGTACACCTCCTCCTCAATGACTCCATTGAGGAACGCAGTCTTCACATCCATCCGATGAATGTGCCACCCCATCTGCGCTGAGAGAGCTAGGATCGTCCGTATGGAAGAGTACCTTGCGACAGGTGCAAAGGTCTCCTCATAATCGATCCCCTCGATCTGTGAGAAGCCAAGGGCGACAAATCTCGCCTTGTACTTCTCCACACTCCCGTCAGCTGCCTGCTTCACTTTGTAGATCCATCGCGAACCCACCACTGATTTCCCTACCGGTCTTGGGACAATCTCCCATGCACTGTTCCTGACGATCGAATCATATTCTTCGATCATGGCATCAACCCATGCGGGTTCCTCCACAGCTTCCTCAAAAGAGGATGGCTCCGTCACGACACATTGACTCACAAGAGCCATCTATACAGTGTACCGATCCGGTGACTGCCTCTGTCTGCGCTATGCTGTAGGTGGTCCTACAACCTTCTCTACATATCGAGCCAGTCGCTCAGCTTCTGTAGTGCGCATGCGCCCTCTAATGGTTGGCGCTGCATGGGTGGTTTTTCCCACCTCCTAAACTTCCTCTTGTGGCTGATCCACATCCGGAAGCTCCTCCTTAGGAACTAACAACTGCCCATCTGCATGCAAGTGTAGCTCCCTCTCAAGTGAACACTGCATGGCTTTCTCCTCCTGAAATTTTATATCCCGTCGCACAACAGCCTTTCGACTGTCTGACAAATACACTCGATAGTTGTGAGGTGTATCAGTGTACCCCACAAATATTCCAACCTCAGCGGTTAGATCTAGCTTCCTTCTCGCATCCTTTGTCACATGCATGTAGACAGGCGAACCAAAAATCCGCAAATGGGAAATATCAGGCCTCTTGCCAGAATAAGCCTCCTCCGGTGTACTCATGCCAAGAACCTTGTGAGGACAACGGTTCTGCACATACACTACTGTATTGCATGCCTCAGCCCACAAGTGAAGGGGTAGGCCCTGATCATGCAACATCGCCCGTGAAGCACCCACGATCGTTCTGTTCTTCCACTCAGCCACCCCATTCTGCTGTGGGTTATGGGGTGCGATGAGCTCTCTCCGAATCCCTTCTGTGCTGCAGAACTCCTTGAATTCAGCCGAGATGAATTCACCACCGTTATCACTCCTTAGAGCAATCACCTTCTTCCTCGACTCCTTCTCGACCAGTGCTTTAAACTCACAGAACTTCGTGAATGTATCGCTCTTCTTCTGTATGAAGAAGATCCAGCACTTTCGAGAGAAATCATCAACAAAGATCACATAATACTTGTGCTTTGCTGTCGAAGCAACTGAGAAAGGACCACACACGTCTGTGTGAACTCTCTCAAGGATTGTCGTGGCGCGATTATCCTTCTCGTGAAAGGTGGCTTTCACATAATTCCCCAAGGTACACCCCTTGTGTTGATCTGACTGCGCAAGAGTGCCCTTAGGAAGCCCAGTAGAAATCTGCTACAGGATCTTCAAAGCTCCATGGTGAAGGTGGCCCAATCTCCTGTGCCACAGTTCACCCTCATCATCCCGGCTCACCACTTCTCCCGCCTTGCATGCCATTGCTGCGCAGCCATCTACTTGCAACTGATAAAGGTTCTTGGTTCAAACCCCTATCTTCCGGGTCTCTCCAGTAGTCTTACTGCACAGGAAGGCTTTTCCTTCGCTGAAGACCACATCATACCCCTTATCCTCCAACATTGCCACATAGATCAAGTTCTTCTTCAATCCAGGTACATGCATGACATCCTTCAATACAAAGGGTTTACCAGACTCCCTCTGAAAGGATATGGTACCGATACCAGTCACACTATATCTACCATCATCGCCCATCTCGATGTGCACACCCAAATCTTTGTCCTCCAGATCTGAGAACAACTCCCGATCTCCCGTCATATGAAATGACGCACCGCTGTCCAAGAACCACACCGATCCCATCACACTTGAAACCAAGCATGCGATTAGTGAAAAGTCAAGCTCGAACTGTGAAGCCAAAGCCTCTCCATCTACAGATCTTCCCGCTTGCTTCTTTTTCTTCTTCTTTAGACAATTGGTAGCATAATGTCTGTGATCATGGCAGTGAAAACACTTCATTTTCGCCATATCTTGCTTCTTGCCCTTTGCACCAGAATGAGAAGTTTTCTTACCCTTCCCCTTCTTTTCTTTGGCAACCAAAGCACAATTTTCTTCATCAGCTCCCTTTGATGAAGAACCATCCCGAGTAGTCCTGCTTATCTCCTCCTGCATGAGATCCGCCCAAAGGCGCTCCCATCCCGGCAGCTTCTCCCGACCATTGACACTATCTTGATATGAGTGCCAAGCCTTCAGAAGACCAAGGAGAGCCAGGTCGACCATGTCCTCATCTTCGACAGTCACCCCCACACTTCCCAGCTCATCTCTGCATTGAGTGAACTTTGTGAGGTATTTGGCGATATTGTCGCCTTTCTCCATCTTGATGTTCCTGAGCTTATCTTTGAGCGCCAGCTTCCTTTGGTCGCTCTTACTCTGGAATAGATCCGTCAAAGCTTTCCACATTAAATATGGAGAAGCCTTTCCATGCAGGCTGGATACACTATGATCCTTGACGCCCTCCAACAGGATCCTTCGACACTTCGCCATCTTCTTTTGCCATGCTTCGACTTCAGCAGGATCAGTGGGCTTTTGGACATCCGTATATACGAACTCCTTCAGACCATTATCTTCTAATACTGCCTCCATGCGATCCTTCCATGCAACATAATTCGAACTGCCTTCAAGAGCATATTCGAGTCGCAAACCGTTGAAAGACATTTTCAACTCCGGCACCAAGAAAACAAAACTGCTGCAAAATTCGAATTCCAACTCAAAGCTCAACCACTGTGTGAGAACAAATTATTTCTAGCACAGAGATCGACTGCAGGGGCATTTACTGGATATATCACCTTTCAAAGGAAAAGGATGGATCCAGAGGCTACCTGGCCCGCATGCAGACTCTGTCTACCGAAATAAGTTTGTAATCACTGTGATGATCAATCTCTGCTTCAATAGCTCCGGTACCATGTAGAAATTTGCTGAATAATGATTAATTATCCACCGAGACTATCCTGATCACATACAATTCAAATTTATATGCAACACATAATCTCTTCCACTCAGATCATCACACATGCGGAAATAAAACAAGCGATAGCACATCAAATCATCATACACATTAACACAGTATGTATGGGGAAAGCTTATAGCTGAAAACCCCACAACTATTGTGTATATTATAATGGAGAAAACATGTAACAAAATCAATACAATACTCCTCACAAGTACTCAGTACTATCTCATGAAGTTACACACAAACTAGCTTGGTTTTGAACAGGTTACTTGTTCAAAACTCACCACTAATTGCCTTGCCTCTATTGCGCAATCATGGCCTGTCTAAATAGAGATCCAAGGTTCGAATCTCCTTAGTTTGACAGCGCAATCATCATGGGCAATTCCTCCAAGTGTGATGCAAATCTCATGCACAACTGATGTCGCCACTGATAGCTAACTCCACCCTTTCATCTACCTCTTTCACTGGTCTCCACTGAACTGTCCATGCACTGTAGTGAACTGATGTGTTCTTGAGTTGAATAATGAGTTACTAATTAATGAATTAAATAATATTTAATTCACTCCACTCATAAATAGTTGATTAGCTAGTTAAACTAATCTCAACCAGTTCAACTAAAATAAACAGAACACAACTCCACTAGCTGTCTCATTAACTCCACCAAACTTCTGCCACTGAAGTCCTAACTGAAGTCAACCATGCATGATGCCATCAAACCCTTGGGAATAGCGTAATTCCTCTGTCAGATGCATGAGCCACTTCCAAGGCTTGAATTGAAGTGCTCCAAGAGAGTAAACTGAAGTTTATAGTCCAAATATTATTAAGGGTAAATAATATTTGACTTCCCTATTTTAAGGATAGTATAAATTTAACAAATATAGACTTAATTCCATTAGGTCAAAATAGAGGTCCATCTATTTACCAACATGACCAATACTCCAAGAATAACAGACTGCAACCCCGACCATGCTGAAGCTGGGGGCCTTGAGACTTTGCGCTAGAATTTGCCTGCGGGCCCACTTAGTGAAGGCGACTTCATTTCACTAAGCTCCATCATCTTGCTGCATTTTCAACAGTCCAAATGTGATTTCTATCAATGTAAGTGAAATTAAAAATGAGGGTACCTTCTATGCAGTGTTTGAAGTGTTTTTATGTTGAAAGATGATGTTCATCGATAATTTTTATTCTATTGCAGGTGAGTCCAATTGAATATGGGCATGTGCTTCTCGTGCCAAGAGTGTTGGGCTGATTACCCCAATGCATCGACCATGATATCTTACTATTAGCTCTGCATTTAGATGTGGAGGATGGAAACCCATATTTTCACCTTGGCTACAATAGCCTAGAAGCTTTTGCAACTATAAACCATCTGCACTTCCAGGTACTATCATGGTTACAAAATTTGTCTCGACCATAAAACAATTTTATTCACCTTTGGAACAATAGCAAGAGGAGGTTAAAGAAGACATCGTCTTCACTGTTCGGTCCATTGGCTCCAATAGATTTTTTTCGTCTGTAGAGATGTCTAAAATTTTCAATTTGGCATGATGAATCTAACATTGTTGCAGGCTTATTACTTGGTTCTTCCTTTCCCTGTTGAAAAAGCACCAACGAAAAGAGTACCATTGAAGTCTAAGAAAACTGGGGTCGATATATTTGAACTCTGCAACTACAATGTGAGAAACCTAGTTTTTGAAGGGGGTAATTCATTGGAAGACCTCTATAATTCCATTGGAAACTCCTGCATTTGTCTACAAGATAACAACATACCATACAACGTGCTCATTATAGATTGTGGAAAAATAGTTTTTCTGTTTCCTCATGCACAAAACAGTAACATATTAACATGGTTCCAATTTTGGTTGCTTCCTCATGTAGCATAATATATTGATGATATTTTTGAGACATTATTGTTCCTTTTTTTGAAGTTTATAGTTTCGTAATATATTTCTGAAAACCCTCAGCTGTTTTTGTGACCAGTGCTATGCAGAGAAATAAGATTTGGGAGAAGTGAACCAAGATATATTAGACACTCAAGTTAATCGTGCTGTGTGGGAAATCATTGGCCACATGGTTTGAAGAGGAAGAAAGGCTTTGACAGGGCTTCTGAGAATTGTGCATGGAAATTACTTGTTGAAGTCTCTTTGTCAGAGGAAAGATTTGAAGAAGTTAAAGCTTATGTTTTGGAAGCAACAACTATTGAGGAGGTGCAAGTGGAAGAAGAGGAACATGTTGTTAAATTTGTGGAAGATGGGGTTCCTCTTTACGATTCCTCGAAGAATATATAATGCCCCTATGCACATGAATGAAGTATTAGTGCCACTATGATCGAACTATTTACTTTCTGTTTTCAAAACTACCATGTTAGTAGAACCTTATCTATATGCTACATATTTCATAACTGTCATCTTAGCAGAACCATATCTATATGCTACATATTTCATATAAATGCTGGTTGGACATAACATATCTATATTCATATATTTTCTTCTTGTTTCTTTGTATACAAGGATATGGAAATTTATTATTTTGGCTGTTATTTATGTTAGACTTGTTATGGGTTCTTTTATATTTTTGCTGGAAAATAAACTATTTGCAATGATGCTCATGTTAGGACATTAATTATGAATGTTTGGAGTATTTTGAATGTTAGAGAAGCGTTTGTATTAACTGTTAAGTGTATAATTAAATATGTGACCGGTTCATTTCTTACCTATTAAAACGATATCATATATTTTGCGTTAAAACCCTTATATTTTTCCACAGTCAGTGCTACTCTAATAGATGTGATTTTAGTTCTATTAATTTTTTCTGCATATCTTCCTTTTATATACATCTAAACTCTCTAAGTAATATGAGGAATCTAGAGCAAGAAGAAGCTGCCCCACTTTATAGATTGGAGAATTTTGTTTTATTTTTTATTTTTTGTTTTTTGGGTAAAAGGTTTCTGTAACTTGTGAATTGAAGATGAAAAAAATTCTAGTTCAAACTTCAAACATATCAAATTATCCTTAAGGCATCACCCGGTTCAGCAACAATCTAGTATAAAGTACTAAGATCACAGGTGTAGAGTCTAAATGGGTGTAGCTTAGCCAATATATCAAGCCCAACACAAAATCCACTATGATTCCATTATAAAAAAGGTACTAAATTCTTACTGGAGATACACCTCCATAGGGGCAGAAGTAAGCTTGAGATGATCATCCATTTTAGGAAGGAACTCAACATTCGCTTCTAGCATGATGCCAATGGTTGATAAATGAGAAACAAAGATCGATGACCTCGCAAGCGAGCTCGGCTAGGATGCAAGACAACTGAGACAATTGTCTTGCATCCTAGCTTGCTTGGGAGGTCGTACATCTTCCTTTCTCCTTTATCAACTATTGCTATCATGCCATATTCCAAATGTTAGTTCCTTCTTAAAGTGGATGATCATCTCAGGGTTACTTTTTCCCCCTAAAAAAAATTGATAGGAGTCACCTCGCAATTTCGACGATTGTTTCCGTCGCTGGTATGGCCCAACCATCGCAACAATGTTATGCAAGTTTTCGGAAGAGCGATGACTGTCGTGGAATTTCCAATGGTTGTTTTTGTCATTGGAAAACTAATAGCGCCGGACATGCGGCGACATGTGCGACGATAGGCCATTGGTATTGTGACACAGTCTGGGAAGTTATTGGTGTCATACTACCAATGTCTCCACATGATGTTAGAATAGCGAAAATAAACAACGCGATTCAAAAATCGACTAAATGAAGACATGTGTCGTGTCTAGTGTTGCTCTATCGACAATTATTAGAAGTGTTGCATATGCGACAGGACATGAAGCAATGTTTTCCCCAACTTGAAATTGTTGCTGTTGGGACACCTATGTGTCACAATAGATACATTTTTTCCATTGGAAATTAGGCCAAATATGCTAGTGAATCCATATTGGGTAGTGCCTATGAGGCATTGTAAAACATGCTTAGTTTCTTTCAAATAAATTTGGTCGGCCTAACCATAAATTTTCTCAGCTGGTTGAATGCATAGCGCATTGTTAGTCATGTTTTGACAAGATACATTAATGAACCCACTAGATTCCAGTAAATGGTAGCATCCACCTCACTTGAAGTGGCAATCTCCTTCCTCTAGTTGGTCACTAGAGGTGTCTCCATGGGATCACAACTCTCCATGTGAAATGTCTAAAGTATATAATTTTCATTCTTACCTTGATATACAAAGAATTCTCCACCACCTTGCCATACTTATAGCCTAAGGAAGTAATGCATGAGACCCATGTATTTCATCTCAAAATTCCCTTGCAAGGTATTCCTTGCAATATCTAATCAACTTCTCATCACTAGTTAATATTAAATCATCAACATATAAAATAATTATAATAAATTTAACTTATACCAAAATATGATAGAGGTTCCCATCCGCTTCACTTTTGGTGAAGCCCAAACCAGTGAGATAACTATCAATCTTGGTGTACCAAGCACGAGGTGCCTGTTTGAGACTGTACAATACTCGCTAGAGTATGAACACATGAGACTTCTGATAAAATGTATTAAAACCTTCTAGTTGCTCGATGTACACCTTATCCTCAATAACCCAATTGTGTAATGTTATTTTTACATCCATTTGGTGGATCTTCCACCCCATCTGCGCAACCAATGCAAGAATCGATCTAATGGATGAATACCTTGTTACAGGAGAAAAGGTTTCCTCATAGTCAATTCCCTCAATTTGATATAATCCTTTGGCCACAAAACTGGCCTTATACTTCTTTATGCTTCCATATGTTGCATGCTTAAATTTAAAGATCCATCTCAAAACCATAATTGATTTATCTTCTGGTCTTGGGACCACTTCCCAAACATTGTTCTTCACCATAGATTCGTATTATTACACCATTGCATCAACCCAAACTAGTTTCTCCACTAATTCCTCAAAAGAGGATGGATCAGTCTCTATTAGATTAGTCATTAGATCCATGTAGCTAGTATACCTCTCAGGTGAACTGCTTTTCCTACACAAATTTGAAGGAGCTCCCACATTCTGCCTAGCATCCTACACAAGTCTATCAAATTATCTAGTTCCTTTCTTTGCTTCTCTGGATGGTTCTGCTTGAGTGGATGTATCCACTCCCTTCTCCTCTATATTTTTCAACTCTGCAACTTCCCGAGGCTCCTACTTTGGAGCTAAAATATCCTTTTCTAGTGGGATCTAAATCTCCCTCTCAAGAGATAACCACATCACTTTCTCCTCATCAAACTTTACATCCTTTAGAACAATTATCATTTTGTGTGGATTTTTGATGTAAGCCACAAAAACTCCCAACTCTGCTATCAGGTCAAGCTTATTCATCGAATATTTGGATACATGGTAGTAAATAGAGGTTCCAAAAATCCTGAAGTGAGACACATCCAACTTTCTCCCTGAGAGATACTCCGATTTAATCATACTAAGAATCTGATGAGGACTCTGGTTCTGCAAGTAGGCTGCTGTGTTACATTCCTCTACCCACAAATGCAGTGGTGGGTCTTGGTGATGTAGCATAACTATCACAACTCCCACAATGATATGGTTCTTCCTCTAAGCTACCCAATTTTTCTCCTTGTTGTGGGGTGCTGTCAACTCTCTTTGAATGCCTTCTTTCACATAGAGCTCCTTGAAGTCATTCAAAACATACTCACCTAAATTTTCGCTCCCGAGAGCCTTCACCTTCTTGTCAATATCTTTCTCAACTAGTGCCTTGAACTCTACAAACTTTGAGAATGTCTCATCCTTCTTCCGCATGAAGAAGATCCAACATTTCCTTGATAAATCATCAACAAATATAACATATTACTTATGTATGGCAGTGGAGGTTATCGCGAAAGGTCCAAAAGCATCAGAGTGGAGTCTTTACAATACTGCATATGATTTTCTATATCGATCATGAAATGTGGATTTCACATACTTCCCCAAGGTAATACCCTTGCATACATCTTACTGTTGAAGTGATCCTTTAGGTAGGCCAGTGGTTATTTTCTGCATAAATTTCAAGGTGCCATTATGTATATGGCCCAATCTCATATGCCAAATTTCACTAACATTGTGGCTCTACATTCTCTCTGCCTTATTGCTTAATACATCGCAATATTCCACATCCAAATTGTACATGCTCTTCACACAAACC
The DNA here is from genome assembly GCA_034641835.2 of Pinus albicaulis. NCBI lineage: Eukaryota > Viridiplantae > Streptophyta > Pinopsida > Pinales > Pinaceae > Pinus > Pinus albicaulis. The sequence goes on from CM076574.1 coordinate 576,606,269, forward strand.
TCAATTTTCTTCACGTGTCCAATAACTATGTGTCTCAATAATGCTTTCCCTTTGCTAAATATCACATCATAACCACGATATTCTAAAACTGCTCCAAATATGATATTCTTCTTTAGGCCCAAAAAAAGCATGGCATCTTTGAGGCGAAGAGGGGATCCCAACTTCGTATGAAATATTAATGTACCAATCCCAGTAGCACTGTACCTTCCTTCTTCCTCTAGCTCAATATGCATATGGAGATGTTTCTCCTCTAGGTCATTGAAAAACTCTCTAAACCATGTCATGTGGAAAGAGGCACCAAAATCCAAGTACCACACACTCCCCATCACAATGCTGGACATGCATGCAATAAGAGTGGAGTATAGCTCAAACTGTGAAGCCAAAGCTTCACCTACTACTCCTCATGAGTTCTTCTTGCTAGAATTTTTGGGTGGACACTTTGGAGTATAGTGCCTGAATTCATGACAATTGAAGCATTTTATTTTGGACAAGTCTTTCTTCCTGCCCCCTTGGCTGGATTCTAGTTTGTTTTGAGATTTCTTCCCTTTTCTCTTCTTTCCCTTTCTAACCAATGAAAAATTTTCTTCATCCTCTACTTTGGATGAAGTTCCATCCCGGTTATTTATCCTGAACTCTTCTTATACCAATTCAAACTACAACCTTTCCCAATTTCTCATTTCTTAAAAGATATATATGGTATGTTGATCACGTGATTGATTGGCTTGTATTGCAGGTGTGTAAAACCAGGAGGTAACTCCTCAAATCAGAATGTGTATTAGCTGAAGAATGCATATGTATTTATACATGGAGGTGAGGCTATTGGGATTCATCTCCCAATGACTCTTGGCCTTCCTTATTTCCTAATATTAAATAATATACAATATTAAATATGCACACCCATCCATAGGATTAGGTGTCAACATTCCCCCCTTTAATCCGAAGGGATGTTGGTGAGTCCAAGCATCGATCCGAACTTTTCAAACTTTTCTCTTCCAAGTGCTTTGGTGAAGATGTCAGCAGTTTGCTCATTTGTGGAACAATGATGTAGATGGATGGTTTTGGCCTGAACATGATGTCGAATGAGAGGGTACTTTGTATTGATGTGCTTTGTTCGATCATGGAACTTTGGGTTCTTGGCCAACTTTATTGCAGAAGTGTTGTCGATCATGAGTGGAGTGGAATACATTTGTTTCATCTGCAAATCTTCCAAGATTTTCCGGAGCCACACAATTTCCTTTGTTGCTTCAGCTGCTGCCACATATTCTGCCTCGGTCGTGGAATCTGCTGGAACTGACTGTTTGCGTGATCTCCATGAGACAGCTCCTGATCCAAGACTCATGGTGTAACCTGTAGTAGACACCCTCGTTTCTTTGTCGCCATCAAAGTCTGAATCAGAGTATCCGGTCAAGTTGAAGTCGCCTACCTGTGTATATTTGAGTCCAAAGTCTTGAGTCCCCTTCAAGTACCTTAGCACTCTTTTTGCAGCAGACCAATGTCCTTCACAAGGTTTTTGCATGAACCTTGAGAGGATTCCAACAACAAATGAAATGTCAGGTCTGGTGGTGGTCATATAGATAAGACTTCCCATAAGCTGTCTATACTTAGTTGCATCCTCAAATTCCTTCCCTTCAATAGATGTAAGCTTCAAGTTTAGTTCCATTGGAGTGGTTAAGGGATTACAGTCATCCATGCCAAATTTGTTCAAGAGATCTCCAATGTACTTCTTTTGAGAAATAAATATGAATTTAGGATGTTGAATTACTTCAATACCCAAATAGTAATGACATGACCCAAATCAGTCATTTCAAAACCTTTCTTCAACTCTTTCTTCATGGATGCAATATAGCTCTCATTGTTCCCTGTTATCAAAAGATCATCTACATATACCACAAGATATACAACTGTTTTTCCAACTTTCTTAACAAACAAAGTTGCATCATCAAGATCAAAATGTTTGAAGTCAAGTTTCAGAAGATGCTCGGTTAATTTATCATACCAGGCTCGTGGTGCTTGCTTGAGGCCCTACAAGGATTTTATAAGCTGGCAAACTTTGTGTTCTTGACCCTTTACCACAAATCCTTCAGGCTGGGACATATAAACTTTCTCCTTTAGATCTCCATTCAAAAATGCTATTTTTACATCCATCTGATGGACTTTCCATCCATTCTGAGCTGCCAAGGCAAAGAGAGTCCGGATGGTGGTCCATTTTGCTGTGGGAGCAAAAGTTTCTTCATAATCGACTCCTTCTTTTTGTGCAAAACCTTTTTCCACAAGCCTGGCCTTGTGCTTGTCAAGTGAGCCATCTGATTTGTACTTGTTCTTGTAGACCCACTTACAGCCAATTGGTTTTGTTCCCAAAGGCGGATCAACCAGCTTCCAAGTGCCATTCTTTATCAAGGCATCATACTCCTTCTGCATCGCTTCTTTTCATTCATCATGAGAAGCGGCTTCTTTGAAGGAAGTTGGTTCATGATCTGTAGACAAACTCAATTCACAGTTATAAGCAATATCCATATCAACAGGAGAATCAGAATTATCTACATCACCTTCTATTTGTTGAGTGGAACTTCTTGTTCCTGTTTTTCCAACCTCATCAGGATGAACATTCTCTAGTGTCTTTGTCAACCATTTGGGAGGACCTTTCTGAGATGGCCCAGGCTGGTCATTTGACTGAGTTGGGATTGATTCAAGATTCAATCTCCCAATTCTGTCAATCACATCATCCAATGTGTCATCCATGGTTGTTTCTTCATGTGGGGGAGAGTGTGGTTCAGGAAATGATTCCACAGTTTGATTCAATATCGGAATCCCCCCTTCAAGGTGTGGAATCACATTATCAAATTCTTGGAAAGACTTTGCATGTGTGAATCTGTCCAGGCGATCAAGTTGCCGCTCAGCAACCTTGTCACTCTTGGAAGATTCAAGAAATATGACATCTCTTGCTATCACAAACTTCTTATTTGCTTCATCATAGAGACGATATCCTTTCGAGGTATTGGAGTACCCCAAGAAGATACATTTTCTGCTTCTAGCACCAAGTTTGTTCCTTTGACCCTTGGGTATCAAGGCATAACAGGTGGACCCAAAGACCCTGAAATGCTTTACCGAAGGAATGTGGCCATGCCACATTTCAAAAGGAGTTTTGTTTCTAACTGAACTTGAAGGACACCTATTCTTTATGTAAACAGCACATAGAACTGCATCAGCCCAAAACATCAATTTCACATTCTTGAAAAATAACATGGAGCGAACCATATTTAAGATAGTTCTGTTCATTCTTTCAGCTACACCGTTCTGTTGGGGATTATATGGCACAGTTGTTTGATGTTTGATTCCATGTTGACGAAGATAATTTTCAAATTATTTTGAAGTGTATTCTTTTCCATTATCAGTACGTAGAGAGCCAATATGTGTTTGTGCATCATTTTCAATCCATGCATGAAAATTCTTGAAAGTTTGAAAAGCATCAGACTTATTCTTCAATAAGTAAATCCAACACATTCTAGTGTAGTCATCAATAAATGTCATCATGTATTTATTTCCAATTGCAGAAGCAATAGGCATAGGGCCACATAAATCTGAATGAACGAGCTCAAGTTTTCTATGTGCTCTGGAGTGTGAATCATGAAATGGTTGTTTGCTATGCTTTCCTAGAATACAAGCATCACATTCTTTAGGTTTTCTAGGAATTGTAGGTAGTCCATTAACACCATTTTTCTTCAACAAACGAAGGCTTTCATATTAGATTATAAATCTTCTGGGAAATCACATGGGAATTTTAGGACCAACGCGTTTCGAACTACCAACTGTAGTTCATCATCAGGATAATGACTTTCATAGTTTAAGTGTCCAAATCTAGCATGCCATAAAAGACTTGATGGGAATGTACCTTCATCATGATGTGAAATGAGTGCAAAGTTTTGAGCATGAGCAGATGAACCTTTCAGCTTCAAGAGTCTCCCTTCTTCTATTCCCTCCATGACAAATGAGTGATCTGATGCTTTTCTGACCTCTGCCTTGCCATCAAACAAGTGAATGGAGTGTCCTTGTTGGCGGATTTGGACCAAGGACAACAAGTTTCTCCTCAACTCAGGGAGGTATAGAACCTCATGTAGGATATGATCTGGAAGACCAGGCAACTTAAGCCTGACTGTGCCAAGCCCTGATGGCTTGAGTTTGGATTTATCTACGAAATATACTGCTCCATCAACTTTGTCAGTGAATTCTTCAAAAAAATCTTTTCTAAATGTCATGTGACTTGTTGCTCCTGAATCTAGCAACCAATCATCTCTCCATGAAGTGAATGAAACATCAAATAAGTCTTCAGTTACTCCATTATTACAATGTGCTAGAACATAATGAGCGGATTCAGGTGCTTTACCTTTGTCTTTGTCATTAGTTTTACCTTTTTCTTGATTTATTTGCTGCTCAATTTTCTCCCAAGGTGTTTTGCATTTGGATGCATCATGTCCATCTCTATTGCAACGTGTGCAATGAAGATTGGATTTGTCAGATTGTCTGCCCCCCCTTTCTGTGAAGTTTCTTCTTCCTCTTCCTCTTCTGCCACCTCTTCCTCTGGATGAATCTGGAGCATGACTCTTTTCTATATGTGCCAAGTATGCAGCCTCTTCGGAAGACGAAGGGACTGTCATCTTCCCAAAAGCTTTCTCTCTTTCTGCAAACTTTTTCTCAAGTGTATCAAAGGTGATATGCTCAAGGTTCCCACTTGCTTGCAAAGACTCAAGATAATGTGAGTAGGTCAGATATAATGCCTTAACATATGCTATGAGAGATATGTCCATTTTTACACCAGTGCTTTCAATATCATGCATGATAGATCTAACTTCTGAAGCTAAAGCAAGGGGATCATCATTCTTCATTTCAAGACTGAACAGCTTAATCATCAATTGAACATTTTCTAATTTTGAATGTGAGTCATAGAGTTCTTTTAGCTTGCTCAAGGCATCATAGGCATTTGAGAAAGATGAAATGTGGCGGCTCACCTCTTCATTTACGGAAGCTGCAATCAAGGCATAGGCCTTGCAGTTCTTGTTTTCCCAAATGGCGAGCTCTTTGTCTGAAGTGGGCTTTTCTGGCGGATTTCCTTCTTGTCCTTCACAGATTCCTCTCCACAACCCATTAAAAATGAGTGTGTGTTTAATATTTCGAGACCAGTCAAGATAGTTCTCTTTTCTGGAGAGAACCACCCCAACAATAGAGATGAGAGAATGCATTAGTTTGCTGGAAAAAAATCTTTTGAAGAGGAAACAATTCTTCTTGAAAACTTTCAACTCTGGAAATTTGCTCAATTAAAGGGGACAAAAACTCTTTGCTGGAAAATACTCTGAATTTAAAAAGACAAAAACTCTTTGCTGCAAATACTGAATTCTGCACAAAAATATATATATATATATATTTTTGTTTGGGAAAAAAATAATTTATATGCGAATCTATATTGAAATTGTGGAAGAAAGGTGGTTTTATGAATGTGAATGGGGCGGTAAAATTATGAATGAGTAGGAGCGGTATTGAATATGGGAGGGGGCGGTAATATGATAAGAGTGGTATATATGGACAGAGTGTGATAGTCGACAGAGGGCGGTATCATATATGGAGAGGGCGTAAGTGATATATATAAGTGACATCGTATTAAAAATGTATCAATGGAAGGGCGTGAATATATATGACAAGTGGTATTATATAGTGGAGGGCGGCAGCGCTGGGAGAGAGCGGTTTTATTTATGGTAATGTGTTGTATTGTGAATATGGCAAAGCACTGTATGGAATAGCGTGGGTGGGAGCGGTATTATGGAATAACGTGGGCAGTACAGTGCTGGAGGAAGGCCGACGGGTGGTATAGATTATAGATAGAAGTAGTGTATACAAACAGCGTGGAATGTTATTATTTGACAGGCCACGGGAAATGTAGTCGACAGGCCATGTATCTTTTATAGTCGACAGGCCACGGGATATAAACGCAGTGGGGGAATAATGTATCGACAGACAGGACTGGGGCGGACTGTATCTGGAATGGGCGGAAATAACAGACAGCAATAATAGCGTTTTATGAGGGATGTCTTATATATGGGTGATATATGGTGAAAGGGACGCTTTGACACCAACAGAACTGTATAAACTATAAAAAAATACCGCCAGACAGAGCAACGTATATGGTGAGGTGAACGAATTATAAAAAATCAAATTGTGCAGGGAGAATAGCGTATGCTTGTAACAGTCGTGGAGGGCCGAGAGGTATGGTGAGTCGAGCCAACGCAGGTAGGGAGGGAAGCTAGGCGATGGGGAAGGCGTTGGGGAAGAGGGGAGATGTGAGGTGCATTGAGTAGAATTCCTTGGTGAGTTGGTGTGGGGAAAGGAGAGCGTTGGAGAGAGGGAGGCCAAGAGGTCGTTACAAAATTTAGGAATGGGATCTTTGTAGGACTGCAGAGGGGGCTACAATTTGCAGTGTTTTAGGAGCTGTAGGATTGCAGAATATTCAGGAGCTGCAGGAGCTGCAAATGTCAGAGCTAAGCAGAGATAAAAAATGCAGAATAACAGTATAGCAATAAGTAGGAGCAGCAAAACTACATAAAACCGATCGAAAGAAGGAGAGGAGTTACACCACAGCAGAACACATATCAACCGGCTCTGATACCATGTCAAACCAGGAGGTAACTCCTCAAATCAGAATGTGTATTAGCTGAAGAATGCATATGTATTTATACATGGAGGTGAGGCTATTGGGATTCATCTCCCAATGACTCAAACCAGAAGGAGAGCTCCAACTAGAGGATCAATGCATCCTAAAAAAAAAGAAGCTCATGATTCAGAACCAAGCAATAGAGAAATTTAAAGTGCAGTGGAAGCACTTTGTGCCTGATGAAGCTACATGGGAGATGGCTGATCAGATGCAAGCCTTATATGTCTGTGTGTTTGTGTGTGTGATTGCAAATACTGCATCGAGTTGTGTTTATAAAGCTCCAATAAGCAGTATGTTAGTCATTTTTTAGCAGTTTCTCATTGTAAATACTGCATTGAGTTGTGTTATAAAGCTCCATAAGAAGTATGTTTGTCAGGTTTAGCAGTTTTACTTGTCATAAGTTGCATAGAAAACAAAGGATAGTGTTCCCCCAAGGGGGAGGGGTTTGCAACAACCCCAGGTTAAATTTCCATGTAATAAATGGGTATTATAAAGGAAAAGATAAAACCAAGGTCATGGGAAACGTAATCCAAGCTGAATGAAGAGAAAAACATCATATTTGGATCCAATTGTGGTTAATTATTTATTGGCTATGGAAATTGGCATTGGAAATAGGCCAAATGAAATAAATGGAAATTAATATAAGAAATAAAGGAAAATAAGAGAGAAGGAAGAGGAAGACAAAAGAATATGCATGCACTGGAATTTGAAGAAAAAATAAAGGAAAAAAAAAAGGAAAAAGAAGAGAGAGAAAATTCATTCATTTATTAATGATTCATCTTTGGAGAAGAGCAAGGGAGAGATCACACAGACATAAGGAAGACATAATAAAACAAGGAAAAAGCAAGGGAGCACAAGAGGAAAGTTGGACATCAATATGCAAGGGCAGAAATCAAGCAAAGAAAGAGTAACCAACAAGAGGATTTTGCAGGTAACATGTTGCATGTATGTTTATATTGTTGGGATTTGAATGCATGGTTCATGCATTTGGTTCATTGATCATTTTTTTGTCATTAGAATGGGATTTTCTTGGATTGACAGTTGTGTACAACCTTGCCTTTGCCATTTCCTGGATAGCCATGATGTAGTGGGTTTACTTTGGTTGAGCTTTGGATTACTAGCATATTTTGGATCTTATTGAGGTGGTCTCAAGAAAAATCCCAAGATTTGAGGGTGGAGAAGGTTATCTCTAGGAAGCTCTTGATATGTGGGTGAAGACAGGAAAATTCCTCTAAGTATGGTGAAGAAATTCTAAGGCATCAAGCTTGTATTGGTTTTGGAGATCTTTGGACCGGTTTAGGTGAGATCTTTGTGGTTGAAAGTGGAGGTGGTTTACCCTTTGGATTCCCTGGTTGGTTTTGTTTTCATTTATCCCATGCGATCCCACATTCATGCTTGGAAAATGGTAGGGGGTTGATGGCTGAAAGAAATCTTTAGTTTAGACCAATCGATGGTCGAGTGGTATGTGGAAGTCCTTGACTTGGTTGACACTATGCATACGTTGATGTGTGTTATTCTTTATTGATGATAAATGCGCACAAGTGTTGATTCACTCTTGTTTATATTACTAGTTTTTCATGGATTCATTTTGGTTAAATGTTGGTTAAATGCATGGTATATTTCTTATTACATGATGTTCTCTTGATCTAGATCTAATTCATGGTTTGATGGATCATGGTTGATTTATATGAATGCATGTGCTAATATGTGTTTTATTGTAGCTAGTGCAAGAGGGTAGCAAGCATTCTTAATAAATATATTATGAATTAATAAAAATAGTGGACAAACTATGCATTTATGACCTACAGGTACCATGGTCACAAAGCGTTTGTATAAATGAATAATTTGGACCTCCAACTTCCCTGGGTCATAACTTTGACATACAATCTTCGTTTGGATATCATAATACCTCGTTTCGAAGATCTCCACAATGAAGCCAAATGGTAGAATTTAAGAAACATATTCTAGTTGTTTTCTAGTCTCTCCATTTTCCCTGAAAATGTCGTTTATGCCTTCAAAATGGCCTTGAAAATTTAGAACATGAAAACTGCCAAAAATGGAAATTTGTGTTAAATTTAAGGAAATGAAATTGAAAGGAAATAATGTTGGGTCAAGTTAGGCTGATAAAAATGTGATCTTGTGTCACTGGGTGTTTGTAGTCAGTTTTGGACATGGACCCCATTTTCCATAAGTGCATATTGGAAATCAGGTCATGCATAGTAACTCTCATCTCACATTTACCCCAGTGAGCAGGTTAAGATGGGTAAATTGTGGGGTGGGGTATTATAGAGTGATATTAGATAAAGGTTTACAACACTGGACCTCGGGGAAAATGAAAAATGTTTTGAAACTATATTTTGTTACTTCACATGTATATATGTTTATCATGCATGCATGGAAATTATTTTATTGTTAATTTTTTTCTAGTATCTTGGGTCATGCATGCACTAATATGTTCTCGATATTATTATGTATAGTACTGATCTGAATTGGCTTGTGCAGATGAAATACCCTTACCAACAATAAGTTGATGTAATTCTCATTGATTATTCCTTTTATTTTATATAACAATGATAGGTTGCGGAAATAGAAGGCCAAGATTTGAAGAGCATAATGGTTGAGTATAGTTCATATGAATCCCCGTACAAGCCATAAGAGAAATCTATGGGATGGGAGAAGTGAGTCAGGTAGTAGGGAGATTGAATCTCTCCTGATCTAGAAGATGCATAAAGAAGTCTAAAGGCAGATACCATAAGTTGCAAAGCAGATAATGAGAGGTTGATTAAAGCATAGGAAAGGCTTGTGAAATCTCAATAAAGGAAAGCTGAGGTTAATGCGTTTATCCTCGAGAGCCTTTTAGATTTGTAGAAGCAGGGAAATTTGGGGATTATTCATGTAGACAAACAAGAAGAAAGGCATAATGGTGCATATGGAAGCAGGTATTAGAAAAGGTACAAGGTGGACAAGGATGATACAATGAAGAGTGGAAAACTCTTTGATACACCTAACAAGAGGGCTAGTACACATGTATTTTATTCTATCTATACTTTTGGGAGACATCATAATCATATTTTCCAACATCATTATAGGAGGAGTGAGATGGGGTATTTTCCAGAGGAATTCAAGAAAATCGAGCCTCCTACCTTTGATGGAGATATGACTAAATCATAATATGCAGAAGCATGGCTATTGGAATGAGGAAATTCTTTAGACTTCAAATTACTCATAGAATATGAAAGCAAAGATAACTACCTTCAGTCTTAAAGGAAAAACAAATAGTTGGTTGGAATATTTCAAGCATGTAAAGGGCATCAATGAAGAGAATATGTCTTGGGAAGAATTTGAGAGAATCTTCAAAAATAACTACCTATCTAATAAGTATTATGATGGAAAGGCCAATAAATTTTGTGTGCACAAGATGGGTTCCATGACAGATGAAGAGTATACAACCAAATTTCTAGAGATGTTTAGATATGTTCCATATCTAAAGGACGAGAAAGAAAATATCCAAAGGTTCATCATTGGATTTCCATATCATTCAAAGACCAAATTGATTTTGTTGATCCTTAGCCATTGGAAGAAGACATAAGGAAGTTTAAGCGTTGTTATGAGAAGTCAAAGTGCAAGAAAAATTAAAGCATGACTGGAAGGGTAACAAGAAGACTAAAGGAAAATGGCATAGGAAGAGAGGAATATCTCAAGATGTAGGTGAGAAGGAAAATGTGGCCTCAAATAAGAAGATAAATGCAGATGAGAAAGGACATGGGCATCAACCTGTGGAGTAGTAGAATAAAGGCAGTGATAGAGAACCATTGAAGTGTTGGATTTGTGGTTGAGACCATCACAAGAAGGATTGTCCATTGCATTAGGGTGGAAGACCTTAGATATACAGTGCTCAGGAAGTACGCAAAGTTGGGGATGTAGGTCAGAGCATTCCCGCGATCTATGCAATAATTGATAAGATGCATGCAGACCACCAAACATCCATTACCGAGATGGAAGGTAAACTTTATGATCAAGTTTTTTTCTATTTTTATTAACCCTAAATAAAATTATAACTATATTAGTGCTAACTAGGTGGATTAGTACGGTTTGAAAAAGGAAGTGCATGTAGAATCTTGGTTGGTACAATTAGCTACATGGATCAAGATAAGAGTTCACTATTGGGTGAGATCTTGTGCATTCGAGCTTCATGACATGCCTACAACAACAAAACTGAATTTGCTTCCTTTGGGTTAATATAGTATGTTTTTTGGCATGGATTGGATGTTTATTCACATGACCAAGGTGGAAATCTATGACAAGGACATTGAGTTCCTATATGATGATGGAGAAAATATATTATTGTAGAGAAAGAAGAAGCTTACATCAATAAGGATGGTTACAACTATGCAAGCTAAGCGAAATCGTAGAAAATGATGTTTATTGTTTGTAGTACATATTTCTAGTGACAAAGGGAAGAATGATGAGTCTGACGAAGTATCCTATCTTATAGTAGTTTGAGGACGTGTTTCCTGCAGAGATTCCAGATCTCCTTCCTCATAGAGAGGTGGATTTCTCTATTGAGTTGATACCGGGAGCAACACCAACATCTAAAGAACCATACATGATGAGTACTCCCGAGTTGGTGGAACTAAAGTTGCAGCTTCAATAAATGCTTGATAAGTGATAAATATGACCAAGTGTGTCTCCTTGGGGTTCACCGGTGTTTTTTGTAAAGAAGAAGGACAATACTCTTATATTGTGCATTGATTATAGGCAGTTGAACAAGGTGACTATCAAGAACATGTATCGCTACAAGTTGTTATGAGATAAGATTACATTTAATTTTCCAATTTATTTAATAAATTGGCTTGCACACTAATGTATCACTAGGACCTATCACTGTGTGACCTGTGATCCCACACCATTATGTGTGTTGTTTCTGGTTTCCAATTTCACTGTTTCTTGTTGCAAATTTCAACACTCCCTATCAACAAGAAAGGAATCAATTTGTCCTGATTCAGTACCTTTGGAATGTTCTGCATGCAACACTGCTCTAGTGTTGTTCGCACATGCAACTCTCATGAAACTGAATAGCCTCCAAACAACTGAATCAGTATAATGCATATGTCATCATAGTCTTTTCATTGCTGCTAGCTACTGCACATGTCTACTAGACTCTCTGCGCTGTTGACATCTGCATCCATACACTCTGCATTGCTGCCAACTCTGATCTACGCTCCAGTATCTGACACCCGTCACTCTGATTTTTTCTTTCTTGACATCTGAATGCATCATCTAATCGATCCTTCCTACTATTTATGTACTGTGGGCTCCTCGTAGCCAAGTTCGATCCATAAGACATACCATCTCAATGGATCCTGCCAAAATTTCTTCTTGGGATTAATTCTGCACATCGCCCCACCTCACACCTGGAGGTATAGTTGCATGTACTCCCTCTTTCCATCTGGCTCAAAATTTCCCCCTCCTGGAGGTCTATGTGTGCTTCACCTTACAGATCCACCCGGATCCAACCACTAACTTCCCCACTGGTCTTGGGATCACTTCCCATGCGCTGTTTCTAATAATGGAGTCATACTCCTCAACCATGGCATCAACCCATGTTGGTTGCTACATTGCTTCCTCAAAATATGATGGTTTTGTCACTATACACTCGCTTATAAGAGCCATGTATCCAGTATACCTATATGGGGACCTTCTCTACCTGCGTTGTTGTTATCACCAAATTGAGTCCTGTTGGGCTGCTTCAATGGCCAACTTGGAGTAACTACTTCAAACCGCTTGCAACTGGAAATTAGCCTTTCTAGTTTGAGAGGGCTCTCTCAAAAGAAGGATAAATGATTTTCAATGAATTTTAATCTGTTCACCATCAGATGGCTAACTCTGAATTGGATTGAATGTATTTTTGTGTAGGTGAAAGATGTAGAGGGTTTACTACCATTGGGCTTATGGAGTCAATATGAAAACTAAGTCACAAGTCAATCTATCTCATGGAAGCTGAGGCAATTGTATTCTTATAAAACCACACATGAAGGAAAAAACAACAAGATATATGCATGCAGGAAGTTGGAGCATGTCACCATGAATTCCAAGTGATTATACATAAAAAAACTAATAAAACATGACAAAACAACATACTAGGTGTATAAAAGAAGTTAGAGCATGTAGTCATGAATTCCAAGTGATTATACAATTAGAAACTAGAGAGAAAGTAAAAGACTGATATAAGAAACATACATAAGAACAAATAGAAGAATCTCAGGTCTGAAATAGGCTGCTACAACTGTATATTACTAATAGACAAAGATTACAAGAGTAGTCTCTTCATAACATCTCCCAACCCTTTGTTATTGAATATTCTGCCTATTAATAGGCTTCAACACCTTAACATTGGATATTCCTTCAAGCTGGACCTTCGAATCCTCTTCTTGACACCTAATCTAACTAAAAATCCAAATACATGGTAATGATAATGACACCTACTAACTTTAGGAGTTAGAAACCTAATAGAACTCAAATACCTATTTATTACATTCATTTATCCTATCAGTGAAATAGTTACATAATGGTTACATAATGAATGTCACATGCTCGAAGGACAAATGACCCTAGTTCACCACCACTTTACATCTTTAAAGCACCCCTAGATTTGTGGAACATAATCCTGCTTTTTAGGAATGGATGACCTTCTCTTTAAAGGCTGTTTTGACTGATCAGTTTGCTGTGTGGCACTCCCTTTGAGTCATAAATCTTTGCTGATAAGGTCCAATAACATGCTGGAGGTCCCCAGCTGACTGATGTGCTGTCAAGATACTCAAAATCCTTCAAAAACTCCTTGCTACGAAAACAAGGCAGTTTTAGACAGTTTCGTAGCAAGTTTAGTAGCGTAGGAAAAATGGATTTTCCACCTATCCATTTGACTTCTTTGCTGTTCAAATACCTTCATTATGTCATGAAACCTTGAAAACCATCGATCTCCCTCCATAAAACATTCCAAAACTGAGTTTTAAAGAAAAAAATCACCTACAGGAATTTTCGTAGTGTATTTTAGTAGCATATTTCATTTCACCATCCTCTGCCACCTGTTAGATCTCTTTGCTGATGTGGACATGTTTGTTAGGTTAAAATAATTAAATTTTATCCATTTCCCTCAACTCTTCATAAAATTGGATTCCAAAGAAAATATGCACCTACATAAATTTTCGTAGTGTTTTTCTGGCTTCAAGCATGAAGCACGCTATGAAACTGCATAAAAAGGGGGAATTTGTAGTTTAGAAATGAACTCATATTTTTGAATCCTTGATAGATTTTGAAAAAATGGAGGAGGTTTTTTTAGATCAGAATGTTTGAAGAAAACCCTCTATTTTTAAAATTCCATCTCCAGCTGTCCAGAATCTGCATTTGAAAAACATGTATAAAACAAGAAAATTCTGTTTTCTGAAAATAGGTCCCAGAGACATCTTCAAATCTCCAAACTGGTAGCACCGACAAGAAAAGTGAAAGAGGTTATTTTCCCTTGTTCTGTTCTTGAAAATAACCTCTCTCAATATTTCCAAATTCATCTTTTTTCATCCATAATCCTCTCTTTAAACTTACTTCTCAAACAGTCCAAAAACACAACAATTTCCTTGTTAGCTCCTACAAAAATTCAAGCAACTTGAACTGGTGCATGCTTCAGCAAAGCTAGAGTCCTCCACGAATATATTAAGGTCCATGGGCTTCTATATTATCCACAGAGCCTCCTTTATATGTTTTATTGTGCATGACCATCTCCCTTTATAACCAAGTTGCCCTCTTAAACATGTGACACCTATAAAGACAAATTGGACAACAAGTTGTTTGCCACAAAGCTAAAATTTTCAAGGGTGACACATGAACAATACATGCTAAGGATGAAGGGTTAGTAACAGAGAGGAGCTTGGGTGAAAAAGATGAAATTCTAATATGAGAGGGAAAATGACAAATGGAGGAAATAAAGTGCAATGATGACAAAAGGTTAATTGAGGTAAGATTTTATGGTTTAACTGACAACTCATGCTTCAAGCATGACAAATACATGCCCAAAAATGTAATGATGACCTCAGAGACAACTATGTACCTTTGAATTAACCATAATAGGCTTGAATAACATCTACCCTAACTCCTCCAATCATAGAATGACACTTCATAGAAAATTTGTCAAGACATGTTAGAAAACAAATTTTCATAGCGAAGTTAGTTTAACTCTGACAGATTCGCTACGAAACTATTAGGCAGTTTCGTAGCAAAAAATATTGTTTTGCTATATAAAAAGCTACGAAAATTTGAAAAACTGACACAAGTGCCCATTTTTATTTTAAATGCATGGGGAATGAAAACTGACACCATATGAGGACTGATTTGACATGAAATGACATAGATGGAGGTGATAATGAAACTTAGGATAGGCTAAAAAATGTAAAAAAAAAAAAATTCCTATACCACATTGAAATGGCTAAGGAGACCTTATCCTTTTGATGAGTGAACTATATGACCATATCTAAAAATGTTTCACAACTTTATGAGTGATAACAACTGTGTTGTAGGTGCACTTACATGCTTTGTCGCATCTAGTACAAATCTGTTAGCCTTTCTGGTGCGCTTCCTACCATTTCTCGTGGATGGCTCTGCATGAGTGGTTTTTGCCACTCCATGATCCTCTACTTGTGGCTGCTCCACATCTCGAGGTTCATTCTTTGGAACTCAGAGTTCCTCATCTGCATGCAAGTCAAGCTCCCTCTCAAGGGACAATCACATGGATTTCTCATACTTCCCCATGATACATCCCTTGCATGTGTCTATCTGCACAAGAGTACCCTTTGGAAGACCTATAGAAATCTGTTGCATGATCCTCAAAGCACTGTGGTCTAGATGGCCCAAACTCCTATCCCATAACTCACTTGTATCTCGGCTCACCACCTTCCTTGCTTTACTGCTCAATGCTACGCAACCATCTACATCAAGTTTGTAGAGGTTCTTCACATGAACCCCATTCTTCTTTACCTGTGTTGTGGATTTGTGACAAAGGAATGCCTTTCCTTCACTGAAAACCACATCATATCCAAGATCCTCTAATATAGCAACTGAAAATATTTTTTTTTTCAAGCCTGGTACATGCATGACATATTTTAATATGAAAGGTTTACCCGACTATCTCTGGAAATTAACTGAACCAATCCTGGTAGTGCTATACCTCCTGTCATCACCCATCTCGATGTGCATTTGAAGATCCTTCTCCTCCAAGCTACTAAAGAGTTCTTTCTTTCCTGTCATATGGAAGTATGCTTCACTATCCAAGTAACACATATATCCCATCACAGTCGACGCCATGCATGCGATGAGAGAGAAATCCAACTCAAACAGTGAGGCCAAAGCTTCATCTGCTGTAGCTCCTGAAGCCTTCTTGTTGTTATTCTTCTTTCGTGGAAAATTTGTTGCATAGTGTCCATGATCATGACAGTGAAAACATTTCACCTTTGACATGTCACGCTTCTTGCCTTCTTTGCTGCTATCAAATTTGGAATGGGACTCCCTTCCCTTCCCCTTCTTTGCCTTACCATCCAAGGCACGATTTTCCTCATCATCAGTCTTGGATGAGGATCCATCCCTAGTATTTCACCGAAACTCTTCTTATACCAAATATGACCAAAGTCGCTCCCAATCTGGTAACTTCTCCCTCCCATTCAGAGAGTCTTGGTAAATATGCTAGCTCTTATTTCACCGAAACTGATGTATTTTATAGAATACTAAAATTTGAATATTTTAAATTTAAAAACATAATTAGCAAATTCATAATTTCCAACTTCTATCCTATATTGCTAGGTATACTGGTCCATCAGGTAAGCTTTTGTGCCTGTCATTTTAGCAAAAATGTTCTAAGCTCACGTGCCTGTCATTTTAGTAAAGTGCTGTAAGCTTCTTGAAGTATGGAACAAAGGCTTATCAATGTCACAGAAATATAACGTCATTTTACAAGTTTACTTTTAACTCCTCAGAGTTGGGTTAGTTAATTCAGCCCATTTGTCTAACCATTCATGGCTTAAAGATGCCACTGAAATATCTTACAAAGACTATTTTACATTCTAGAATTGTATGGGACCAGATCTTAATTTCCCGTCAACATTCTACAAACCGGATCTTACTTTCCTATTGTGTTCATACTGGCAAAACGAAAAAAAGGAAATGGTGTAGAATTGATTGGCAACCAAAGTCAATCCCACTACCCTGAAACAGAGACATTTACTTGAAATGATGTCTGCACAGTGAACAGTCTGGTATTCGTTGCGAGGAATCCAGCAAGTGCACTATATCTGGAACAGTCAACACGTTAATGGGCTCAAGTTTTCTCTGTGTATATAGACTTTGGAAGCTTTGGCACTGGACTGAGGACTGGGGAGATGATGACACTTTGGCTATAAAAGCACGTTCTGAGGCGACTTCAGGAGTCACTGCCTGTGCTTCTCATTGCTGGAATTTCTCATAGTTTTACTTTACAGCACGTCTGTGAAAATGAAGCAGAGCGTGAGGATCAGTTGGAGTATTAGGATATTTTTTATTATTCATTTTTGCTTTAGCATTGCTCATGTATTTGTAGATGGGCAGGGTAATAAAGTTGGATTTTACTCCTCCACTTGTCCCAATGCTGAATCTATAGTGAAATCCACTGTTCAATCACATTTAGCTTCAGACCAGACCATTGCGCCAGCGCTGCTGAGGCTCTTCTTTCACGTTTTCTTTGTAAACGTATGGAAATTTATGTTTTCCTCTCTTTATTACTTGTCTTACGTATTATTTGACAAGTGTATAATCAAATAGGAGTGTGTTGATTGCAAGGCTGTGATGGATCCATATTGATTACTGGTCCCTCTGCAGAGAAAAATGCACTTACAAATCTGGGTTTGCGAGGATTCGACGTTATCGAAGATGTGAAGAGCATTGTAGAATCTGCATGTCCAGGCATTGTTTCATGCGCTGACATACTCGCGCTCTCTGTTCGTGATGCAGTAGTTGTGGTATTCATCACTTTCGGGTTACATTTTCACTGTCATAAGATGTTACCAACATTATCATAATTATAATATAATAATATTTATTTTTAAAGTTAGGGTTAGTTACATATTAGTGTTGTTGGAAGTAATGGAAAAATTTAGACTTAGAAAGTTTGTTATGATGATGATAGGATTGAGATATTAAGATAATATCTCAGAGGTGGTTGAAACCATCTCGTTAGTGTGAAAGTCTATACAATTAAGGCTCATCTCACTCAATAGTCAGTGCTTGAGTGAGTGTGTATACACTCTCCAGGTTCTCACCTGGAGAGCTATTTAATCAATAATTTATTAAAAAAAAAAAAAAAACTCCCCCTTAATGGAGAAAGGGTATTGAACAATAACATACGTCTGCTGGTCTAGTCTCACCTAGGCTTACAATCAAAACATGAAAAACTTGGTAACATTGGTTTTCATTTTGGTCTTTATGCTCGTGACTCCATACTTGTTCATCCCGAGGTGATTCTTCATCTTCAATTTCCTGGTGGTGAGGTAGTGATGTATTTGCACCTCATTTCTTCCCCAGTGATGGAAAGCTTGAACGCTTATCCTTTCCCTTCTCAACGTTATGACAGGCTTAATAGGAGAATGTTTTCTCTCACTATTGAACTTAGGCAAAGTTGTCTTCAACATGTATAGATGCAACTTCTGTGCTGATTTCATAAAAACACGGTGTTTCAAGCCATGCTTCATGAAACTTTAATTCCTCTTCAATCTTCGTTGTTTTCTTGCTGTAGATCCACACACTATGCAACACAGTTATCTCACGCAGGAGATCACGGGGAGATGCTCTCTTCCTTAAGCAGCAAGAATGTAATCGCCCTGATCCTCCCATGCTCGGTCCACTTAACTTCTACCTGAAGCTCTGATACCATGTTAAATAACGCAAATGCAACACACACAATGTGAGACAGACCTCACTCAACTTTTTCACGATAACATTACATATTTATAGCATAGGCACTTACCTAATCTTCCTAAGTTTGGGGCAACAATCCTGAACGGATGGAACTAAACTCTAATTATAAAACTCTCATTCAACAAACCATAACCACTCCTATTTCTACATTATTCTAAATTATTCTCACAGGTGTATAACATTTTTTGTTTGTTTGTTAGATAATAAATTTACAAAATATTTGTTTTTTGGTGGAATAATCTAGTGGTTAGCATAATGGGATGTTATCTTTTTACCCAGTTCCATGTCTTCTACATCTTTTTTACCCAGTTTCAAATCCAACATCCTTTCTACTTCTTTCAAATCTTATAGAGGAACATCTTTGGCCGAGTATCATAAGATTATGAATAACACCTTTACATTATATATTAAATGGTATTATACTTTTAATTAGATATTATATGATGTTAAATTTGTGTATGAAATTATATTATTCTTGTTACAAGGAATCCTTTCCACTTAGTGACTTACCTAAAGAGATATGTAATTCCATTCTTTTATTATTTAATATGAAGTTAATAGATAATATGTAAAAATAATATTATTGATCTTATATGCTATGTATTTATTTTATGTTTAGTTTACTTATAATATATAAAATCAAAATATATTAATAACATTTTTTTAATGTTAACCATAAAAACACATTTCAATGTCATATTAAATAACATAATTTGATATTAAATATAGAAAAAGAAAGTAATTTAAATTAAATTATTTCTCATATTTTTATTTTCTATGATGTGTAATTTATTCCATTTTTAACATGGAGTTGATATATGACATTTAAAAAATATTAATAATAAAAAATGATTAATGAAAATTATAAATCAAATATTTGAATATATATGTTGAGTAAAAGATTTTAACATCTCACACACATATATATACAAATAGAAAGAATACAATCTTATTACACTTATGAGAGATTTGTATTTCCTTTCATATTTAATATGAAGTTGACATATAACATTTTAAAAAATATTAATAAACAAAATAAAAAGATTTTTTAGCCAATTTTTTTCATTATTAATGTACTATTCAAAACCAACATAAATCTATGTACATACCTTAAATATGTTACTCTAATTTTCTTTTAATTTTATCTCATATTTTGAATTTTCCCACCTCCCTACCCTCAATCTCTTTTAATTTAAATTACATATTTATATTCTTATATTTTTTAATAATATACTAATACAACTTTCTAATAAGTTTACAATTTTATTTCACTCCCATCCTTTTTACTTTTATTTTTTTATTTAATTTATCCATCTCATCTTCTCTCTTTCTTTTGAATACTATAAAATATTTATCTTATCCCTTTATATGTTACATTCTCTTTAATATTAAAATAATATAATAAATTTTAATTTTAATATTATTTTTTAAATTATATTTTCTTATATATTATTTTTAAAATAAATAATTTTTTTATAATAAAAATTAATTAATATATATATATATATATATATATATATATATATATATATATATATATATATATATATATATATATATATATATATATATATATATAAAATTATCACAAATGCTGGAGCCTTCTTCTTTCCGTATAACAATTTCTTTTCTAATTATTTTTATTAAATAGTATAGAACTATCTAAAAATTTTAAATTATATATATATATATTAATTTTTTTCCTATATTTTTAAAAAATTCAATCGAAAAAGTTATATCCTTATATTATATTTTTATTTTAAATATTCTCTCCATATAATTATAAAATTCACCTTCTTCACCCATAAAAAAAGAAGAAGAAAAGAAATGAAATTAAAAAAAAGTCTTACCTTCAAAGCTTTCTATACATGAAATGGTCTAGCTTCTATTTGATAATTGGATTAATGTTTACATGCATCCATATGGATTGGATCTTGCAATCAATACTCAATAGAGTCTAGCAATGGTGGCAAAGGATAGGTAATTAGTTCAATCCAAAATTTGATGAAAGTGTTAATGTTATTGGGACTATAGATGAAGGGACCGACCTGGTTTGTTCCAACGGGAAGGAGAGATGGGTTGGTATCGTCTTCATCAGATGCAACTAATTTGCCAACACTGTCGGAGTCCATCATGTAAGGCCCTAAGACTTCATAGGCGCGTTCGGGGTAATGGGCGCGCTCACCGAGCGTTTGGACGAGTTTGGGCGCCATGCGATGAAACGGGCGGAACGCCGCACCGTAGAGGCATGGGCGCGTGCGTGTAGTGGAGGCACGTCACGAGGGCGAGTTGGGAGAGGCGCATCGCACTTGACCAATGAATGGCATTGGCAAGACGTGTTTATACCACCAAGGGGTGCACCGTGGACGAGCCAAGCTGACGGGCGAGTCGATGGAGTAGTCAACGCAACACTTCATGGGCGAATGACCAAACGATGGGTCGGCTCGGGTCGACCGAGTAACCCACACTCCACTTGGGCGTCCATATATATTGGAGGGTGTGCGAATGAGTGGAGGCATCAATCAATCAAACAATCACATCAACGAATAGTCAAGGCAAGCGTTGGCGCAGCCACGAGTTACCAACAACTCGTTGGAAAGAAAACGAGAAAGGGTGAGTTGCACTGCAGACCGGGCAGCGGCACTGCAGGTCGGGCGGGTCGGGTCAGGCACCTTTGAATGACGGACGGGTCGGGTCGTGAACGACTGGGTGCCTTCTGAACGAACTGGGCTTAAGTTCGGAAGCGATTCCGGGAGTGTTAGGAGTCGGATTTGAGTGCCGTAAATTGCAGAATGTGCCTATCGACGGGCCGCATCCAACCATACAGTTGGGAGGTGGATTGGATACATGGAGAACTCAAGAAACGTTCTGAACTGATTTGCAGTAACGATTGAGTGACCCGGGTGATCAGCGCTTGGGCAGTTTTGTGTAGGAAATTCCGCAGGTGAATCTGATGACTGTAAATGACTGTTGTAGGCAAGTTTGATGGTTGACAAGCCTTAGAGCTTGGTCAAAAGGCAAATTGCCTTGCCAAGGAGCAGGGGTGGCTTCTGCTGGATTGGACATTGTAAACTTGTATTTTTATGAAACATATTATCAGTCAGACTCATTATTAACAGGGAGTTGCCCCTCCCTTGTATGTATTTGCGTACATGTGGTTTGATAATGATGTTTATGTTTTATTCCGTACATTGAAAGAACATTTGATTAATAACTAAGGAATGTTGCTAAAGGCGTAGTCTGCATACTTGAGTGTTTGAAAAAAGAAAAAAGTATGGTAGTGCCGCACCCGTCTACAACGTGGTTGGAAGACACCCGAGGTGTAGAGGCGTGACACATCAGCGTGCTGAAGCAAAAGTTCTCAAACAAAGGCCTCACAGCCAAAGACGTTGTGATCCTTGTTGGTGAGAAAAATTTCATTTTGTAGTGAGCACAGTAGATGTTGCCATAACAATTAATTTATGTGGGTTTTATTTTTTTTTTGCACATTCAGGAGCGCATACGATCGGAAAAACCAATTGCCACTTTTTCAACTACCGCCTTTACAACTTCACGTCGACAGGGGACGCGGATCCGACGATCAATACAACATATCTGAGTGATCTTCAATCTCAGTGCCCTTCGGGTGGTGACGGACAGTGATCAAATTTGAACACGTCAGAGCCCTTCAAAGGGTCTCTGGCACGTCAGAGAAGTGAGGAGCGAAATTTACTAGTAAAAAAAAAATTAATTTTGAATTTTTACAAGTTTTAAAAGAAGGTTGAATAATACTATAAAATGTTTTTAGAAGTGCTATCCTGTCAGCGCCTGTCACATTTTTTTTTGCCAATGGTGGACGGGTCATGGGCCGGAACACATTGCATGGCAGGAGGAGTGAGCGGAGAAAGGACAGATTGCCCAGCCAAGGAGAAATGGAAGTCATGACTTTGAGTGAACTGTGACGGGTCTTCGTGGCTGACTCGTCACTGGTCAGTGGTTAGTGGTCACTCCAGTCTGTAAAGGTTGCTCAATGCTGCCCAGTGGACTGTGGTAGCAGAGGTATTGAAGAAAATTAATGACATTGCCAACTCCAAGCCGACTGGCAACGACCGTAATAATGTTCTTTACCAACTTCCAAGTTATTGCTCGAGCTTCAGACTCAGAGCTAAGGATTTTATTTTCATCGCGTTGGAGAAGAGAAGAACTGCAACCTGCAAGTTTGCAACCTGTAGCGAAAGAGCCATTCCTCAGTCTCACTGCTCAGGACTCAGGAGTGTTAGGACTCAGAGCTCAACAATAAAATATTTTCAATCGGCTGCATAAACAACCAGGTACTCAAAACCCTTGAATCCGTCCCTCTTTCAGGCCTGTTTGTGTATACACAATTCCATATTGTTTATGTTCAGAAGTTCCTTTGCTCTCTAATGTTTCTTCGTGTATGCATAACAAGAAAACAAATAGGGGAACAACCAAAGTCAGGAACAGAGGGAGACAACAAAGAACCCTGAGGATCTCACTGCATTTGTAAGTTTTTTCGTTTGGTTTTAAACGAGTTGGGCTTAACACACGTTCCCACATATACACGCAAATTTGATGGACAAATAGACGGTCTCTCATTATCTGTAAAACCAATAATGGAAATTCCAGAATTTGGAACGCCTTTTTGATTTGAATGTTATTTTCAATGGGTGATGCATTTTCTTGTTGTTTAAGCATGCCCAATTGCAATGCTGACCAGTAGTCATGATATACTGCATTGATTTGAGCATACTGACATTATATCCAGAGTGGGTCATTTTTTTCTTGTGTTTAGCACATCCAACTGCACTGCCAAGAGTGCAATAGTACTTTTCTACGTTGTTGGCACATTACGGTGTTTTTTTGTTCTTTTGGATAGCGTTTTGTCCATTTTGATGATCCTCCACTGTAATTTGAGTTATTTTGTGGTTTACTTCTTTCTTTGGTCGAAAATATGATGAAGCATGCATTACACCGTTGATAAATTTTATAAAAATATGATGTATGCACAAAGACGAAGGCTTAGGCATGGATCACAATTCCATAGTCTTCAGGTTGTGTGTCTGAGGGTAGGAATGCGTCTTATTGTCTCGCTAGGGCTATGCCAGATGTGCTAAGATATTGTTTGCAGTGGCTGCACAAGCACACTGTGAGGGTTTTTCCAAGAATGATTCTTTGATGGAGTACCGAATTACATGGTTCTTGAAGCATCTCAAAATCTAGTTCAGGAATCTTGCTCTAGCATACTACATTCAATGATCTTTGATTTTATTTCCACAGTAATAGTAAGATAGGGAGCCTGGCTCCATTTCCTAGAATGTCCATATTGAATTGTTGTGGCCAGATGGAGGTGCACAAAATGAACAATGGTTATGAAATTTAAGCTCCAGATGGTAAGTGTAATGACAAGGCTGGATAGTTGACAGTTAGTCAAGGATAAGAATTAGAATCACAGGATAAAATAAATCAGGAGCGAGCTCGTAATGGTAGTGGACATTAAATTATTGGAACTTCCAATGACATAATGGATGGATGCAACTCCATCTCATACTCTGCTTGGTTCTAAATCTTAGATTTATTTGGTTTTATAGCTCTGTATGGCGCAGTGGGCATTCAATTATTAAAACTTTCAAATATTGTATAGTGCAGCTGCAGCCCATACTCTGTCTAGCCCTAACCCCTAGATTATTTTTCTTTATAGCATTAATAGAGTTTGAGTATAAAACGTATAGGCTTGTTCAATCCTACCATAGCCATAGAATTTTTTTGCTTTCTTTCTTTCTGCAAGACTGCAACAATATAAGGTTCACCGTTCAATAGTATTGGCCCATTAGGTCCCATAATTGACAGCGATAAAAGGTCTAATAAATTCTACCTCCCCCCAAAAGGGAAAAAATGTAATAGTATAATAATATTTACAGTACTTTGTAAAATAAACACTATAAGTTGCAGTTATCACTTCAAAATACAACGATTACCCTACCTTAAAAATCATCCATCTTTAATCAATTGTAGAAAGATAGTGTTTGACATAAATTGTGTTATGGGTGCATTTCAAATTACTGCAGATAAGGTCTAAACTATATCGTCTGCTAGCCTGGTTAAATTGCATAAATTTTCTATTCTGGGATTCATGTGATTTTCTTTATGGATGTTTTAGAATAGGCAAGCCTGTAATTGCTTACACTAATACGTTTCTAAGGTTGATTCACGCTAACGAACAAAAATAGTCTTGAAGTTTGAACGGTATTCTTATGTAAGATTTGACCATCTTGATAGCGTTCTACAGTTTTTCTTATTAGTATCAACTTCAAGTAATTGGAGATAGTACTAGGGATGACTGACTTATGTTATTACATTTTCTCCTAAATGCTTAATTCTAGTTCTGATAAAGTGTTGATTGGTTTAATCAAATGGAATTTTGAATTTCCAATTTATTCATTCTTCAGAATGCACTACTACATTGTAACTGTAGAGAGGTTGTTTTTGACAAAAAAACTGATTTATCAATTCAAAGGGGCTTTTAAAAGAAGCTTGTGAAGATTTCTATTTTGTTCTTGTTTGTTATGGTTTTATCAAGGATTGTTCTATTCAAAGTTTGGCTTGGCTTGTTTGGATTGATTGATCATTGATGATGTGTATTTCTCGGTCAATATCAATGAGTGACTGAGTGACTTAGGACCCAAAAAAAAAGAATTTTCAAGCATCAAGTGACACGGAGTGATAAAATCCTCATGGAATGAGGCATAGTATTACCTCCAAGTTCTTGACAAAATATATATACAATCACCAAGCACAAATCCTAGGGCAACTTGATAACACCTGGTGTCACCTTGGTGGTCATTCACTTTAGGTCAGCTCTCCTTTGGCTTAAGGGGTGCTTCCCTCAGATCAAATCACCCATCTGTGTTTCCCTCAGATGCAGATCTGCAAATGAGATTAGTGATTTGATTACTTTATGGTTTTGGAGTATGTATTTGATGAAATCGAAGAGGACAAGTACGTTATCCTATTAGTGATTTCGGTTGGAAGGACAGTTTAAAAATGAACATTGATAAGTCATACTAAAGACAAGCAACGAGGTGTATCAAATGAGGGTATCCTAGCTCTGCATTCCAAAAGAGTTTTAATAGACAATAAAACAATTTAAGCAATGCAAGATGGAACCTCCTTCACTATTGTATATGTAAAAGTCTCTTATTAACATAAATATTGATGATTTTGTCTTTCTGAAAATGAAATGTAAAAATAATGTATTGTGGTCAATTGAAATGTTTTTTTTTTAAAGCCCTTCATCATGGAAGGGCGACATAAATATATGCCCTTCTAATTGAAATTAAGATCCGCCCTTCAAATTTGATCACTGGTGACGGATCGAAGAGAGTTGAGTTGGACAGGGAAGCTCCGCGACATTCGATGCGACTTTCTTGAGCAGCGTGAGAGATGGAAACGCTGCACTTGAATCAGATCAGAGGCTTTGGAGGGAGAATTCCACCAAACCTTTCGTGGAAAACTACGCAGGCGGCGCGAGCTTTGCCGCGGCTTTCACAAAATCTATAGTGAAGATAAGTAGCATTGGAGTGAAGACAGGCACGGATGGTGAAATTCGTAAGGTCTGCTCGGCAGTTAATTAATTAAATAATCGAACAGCAACCACCGTATCCTACGTCTGCGCTCACAAAGACGTTGATAGAGCGTAGGATTTTACATGGTATGAATAAGATGGCAATAGCATGAATGCAAGCTGCACCATTTCAGAATATTTTTATATTTTCGTCGTTACTGAAATGTCTGTCGCAAACCCAAATTAATATATCGCTTTAATTATTATTATTATTATCTTTAAATTCGAGTTATCTGCTAATGATGATGGTCGAGATAAATTCCAAATCATATTAACAAAATTTGGAAATATCTAGATATCCAATGTTTACATTAATCAGATTTCGAAATATTCTAAAATTTAAATTTAATATAAATGGAACACTTAGTTGGCATAAGAGAGCGTTAAAAAACTGGGGACTGGGGTGCCTATAACGCACCAACGAATGAAGGGGTTTCACCTCACTTTAACTTCAGTGGTAATAATTCTCGATGCATATGTGGCCGCCATTGAAAATGTTTGAAGACTTTAAATTGATATCGTGCTTTTTAATTTTGATTAAATTGGAAAACGCCCAATAAATTTGTATTTGAATAAGTTAATTTCAAGCATATGATGGTGGAGGTTTTTAATAATACAAATTGGATTGAATTTTGGTTTTTGTGATCAATAAATTTTAAATTAATGAGTATAATATGGTTTATTGATTAAAAAATAAAATTTTTATTTATAAAATAATACCTTATATATAAAAGTTGATTTTTTATTTATTTTTCCTTTTGCAATATTATCTTTTTATTATTCTGAAAATGATTTTAAAACGCTACAAAATTAAAAGAATAACGCAAATACTTCTCAGCGGCGTTATTGGGATTAGGGTTTATCTTTGTTCATAAGGCCCTTTCGTTGGCATCGATCTTTATAAATGACCTTGCTCAAGCTTATGGAGTGACGAACTTGGTTAAGGTGCACATGTATCTTCTTATACTCAACTTTGTTTATTTGGTTTATTTTTTTTTTTCAAGGCTCCCTGTTTTCTTTTGAATTACACGGTTCTTTTTCTATGTTTCTAGGCATATTTTTCTATATTTTCATAATTCAATTTTTATTTTATTTTTGAAACTATTATAGGTTTGACACCCACTTTAAGGTTTCTATTAAAAGTTAAATTATAGTTTGATGTGTAGGTTGTTTTGAAATTTAGGTTTGACACTCACTTTAAGGTTTATAGTTTGATGTGTGGGTTGTTTTGAAATTTAATATAAGTTAGAAGTTTATTCTAAATTTTTTATGAATTTAAAAAAAAATTATTAAAAAAATAAGTTGTTTTGAAATTTATTATAAGTTTAAAGTTTACTTTAAAATTTCTATGAATTAAACAAAAAAAAAATATTAAAAATTTCTTTCTTTTGTTTTTAAGGGATGGTATTTTCTTTTATATAAAAATATATTCTAGTTTTAAAGGATAGTATTTTAATATATGAAAATATATTTGAAAACATTATAACTAAGTTTTAAGGGGTGATACTTTCTTTATATAAAAATATATTCGAGATAGAAACTAAAAAGATAGTAATAAATAGCAATTCAACATGCTCCGATTTCTTTCTTGGAACTGTCAGGGCTTTCATGGAACAAAGGCCCCGAGCTAAGTTGGATCTCAAATGATGTTGATATTATATTGCTTGTTGAAACTTGGGAGCACGAAGAATCTAAGGTCCCTAACATAGATGGCTTTGCACTATGGTCTACCCGGAACAAGCGATCCTCCAGTGGAGGCACTGGGGGCATAGCTTGCTACATTAAGAAGAACATCTCCCCCCATGTTAGGATTTATAAAAACGACCCTTACAACCAATATAGTTGGATTGAGGTTACTGACATTAATGATAAAAATACCTACATAACAATCTATTATTTCCCCCCATTAATTCTAACTTCTATAAGAAAAAGAATCTAGATAAAAATAGTCCTTACAATGGTTTAGATAATGATATTTCTAGCCTAAGGAATGAAGGTAATATCCTTTTAATGGGTGACTTTAATGCTCAAACTTCAAGCAACCAAGCTATTCTTCTAAGCAATCATTCCAACCCCAATCCTCTTTGGTTAGACGAAGACCTTACTCTGGCTAGCCGGTACAAAAGGAGCTCTGAAGACCTCAGGGATAATTTGTTTGGGTCGGAGCTAGTCAAGCTCTGTAGTGCTTAGGATCTCATAATTTGCAATGGTCTAAAGAAGTGGCCTAATTCTAGCAAGATGACCTGCATCCATGGGCTTGGCAGGAGCGTGGTAGACTATGTTATTTCCGATCTCCCTTTATACAATGAAATAATAAATTTTGACATCTTAGACGACCACGAGCCTAACTATGATCATAGGCCTTTACTCATAACTCTTAATTTTGTCATGCATAGAGATCCCATAGAAGATAATCCTTATACTCAAAAGAACTTAATCTTTGATAGAAATAAAAATGATCTCTTTCTAAATGAATTAAAAACTAATTTGCTTCCTTTATCTAGTATAGACAACATAGATGACCTCTATCATAATTTTACTACAACCCTCTCATATTCTATTAACAAGTTATCAATTGAAGTCTCAAGTAATAAAAGAAATATCAAAACAAACCCATGGTATGACAAAGATTGTAAAAGTGCGAGGAGAGAAATTAAGGAAGCTGTTGATGAATCTCTCAAAATTAACAAGATAAAAATCTATAAAGCCCTAACTAAAAGGAAAAAAAGGCAATATATTCGTAAAAGACAAGAGAATTTCTTACACCTCTCTAAGGTGGCTCCTAAGAAATTTTGGAGGCAGATTCTAACTAGGAAATCTAAAGATAATAATAAAATTGCTTTACACGACTGGAATTCCTATCTTAAAAAGCTTTATGAATCTCCAAATGCCTGGGATTTTGAAACCCTACTCAAATTAAAGAATTTTTCTCATTAGAAGACATTTATTTTTGGGTTAAATGCCTGGAAAATGGCAAAGCTAAAGACATTGAAGGTTACCAGGTGGAAATCTTAAAAATTGGAGGTCCTGTCCTCATCCCCCACATCCACAAGCTCTTCAAACAAGCGGTCAAGCAAGGGTTCCCTAAAACTTGGACTCAGAGCCTCATTATCCCTATTTTTAAAAGTGGGGATAAAAATAACCCCTCTAATTATCGAACAATTATGATCAGCCCTCCCGTAGCCAAGTTATATGGTATTATTTTGGAAAAGAAGTTGAGCATTTGGCTTGAAAGTGAAGGTAAGCGGGCTAAAGGCCAAGCGGGTTTTAGAAGGCAGCACTCAACAACGGACCACCTCGTTACACTTAGGATCATTGTGGAGGAATGCCACAATGATAAATACAATCTCTTCTGTTGCTTTGTGGCCTTTAGAAAGGATTTCGATATGGTTCCTAGAAATAACCTATGGAATAGATTAGAAGAGCTAAATGTTCCTTTCGAGCTAAGAGTGACCGCTATAAGGTTATACGAGAATGTAACTGCCAAGTTAAAGAGCAATGAAGGGTGGTCAAAAGATATTAAGTGTAATATCAAAGTTAAACAAGGTTTTCCCCTCTCCCCTACCATATTTGGCATTTACATTGATAAGCTAGAAGGCTGTTTAGAGGAAGCAGGATGTGCTGGCACGATCTTAGCTGGGATAGTCATCATCCTTCTTCTCTATGCGGACGATATTGTTCTTCTCGCAAGGTGCCCATCTGATCTTGATAAACAACTTAGACTTCTTAAGGATTTCTACTCTACCATGGGTATGTATGTTAACACTAACAAAACAAAAGTTATGATTATCAAATCCAAGAAGGACACTTACGCTAATTTTATGTATGACAATAGTAACTTGGAGGAAGTGTCTTCTTACAAGTACCTAGGAATTGATATTCATCACAAGCACAACTAGAACTATAGCATTCAGAAAAGGATTAATGGGGGGTGGAAAGCTTATTTTGGTCTTGAAAATAATTGTATAACGACAAACCTTGTAATGTGGGATAGAAAGAAGTTCCTCTTTGAAACTTTAGTCACTCCTGTTATCTTATATGGATGTGAGGTTTGGGGTTGCAACACCTCTAGAGAATCCTGGAGAAAGGTTGAGCAAATCCAGAAGCATTTTATAATGTATAACCTTAAAATTAAAAGCAATACACCCTATCCTATTCTCCTTATAGAAGTGAGTCTTTCCCCCATCGAGAGCCTAGCTATGACTAGGCTTCTATTGTACAAGCACAAGCTCAATAGCATAGGAGACCATAGATGTCCTAAGCTAGATTTAAATTCCAGCCAAAACCACCTAAGGCTTAAATGAGGTTGGTATAAAGACACCAAGGCTTGGTTAAACCATTGGGAGATCGATGAGAATGTTGCATTGCAAAACATCAATAAAATTAAAAAAATTGTTACTTCTAAGTTCAAAGAAAAAATGTGGTGTGAGAAAGATCTAGCAGCTAAAAGAAAATTAAGGTATTATAAGGAGGTCATCAACCCCACCTTAGAAGATCAAAAGTACCTCTCTGTTTTAACTAGCTCAAAGAAGAAAATTAATATAGCCAAGATTAGAACGAACTCTCATGAGCTCCATAGCGAAACAGGTCGTTGGACAGTTCCTAAAACACCATGGATGGAAATGATCTGCCATCTCTATGAGAATATGAACATCGAGGATGAAAATCACTTCCTCTTAGAGTGCCCCGCGCACAACCACATTAGAGCTCAATTTCATAATATTTGTTGCAATACTGACCTTCTTAGCCTTTTAAGATGTCAAAATTATAGTGATCTCGAGAGGCTTCTCTCCAAGCTTTTTGAGCATAGCAATAAAATCTTAAATAAAATTAAATAACTCTTTTCTTTAGGTCCGATAGACCAAAGATTGGTCTCAGTGGACGTTAACCATCATCATCATCATCATCATCATCATCATTTGAAGACATTATAACTAAGTTTGAAGATATTTGAATTATAAACTCTAATTAATATAAGATATACTAAACTTTGTTTATTTTTTCAAGGCTTCTTGTTTTCTTTTGAATTTGAATTTAACGGTTAGTTTTCTATGTTTCTATGCATGTTTTTATATATATTCATATTTCAATGTTTTTTTATCTTTGGAACTAGTATAGGTTTTCAAAGGTTTCTATTAAAAAAATTATAGTTATATTATAGTTGATGTTTAGGTTGTTTTGAAATTTAGTATAGGTTTGAAGCTTACTCTAAATTTTTTATGATTTTTTTTATAACAAAACTATTAGAAAAGGGTTTTTAGACATTTCTTTCTTCTAGTTTAAGGGATGGTATTATTTTTTTATAAAAATATATTTGAGAAAAATAATATTCTAAAAATATTATAAAGAAAAGAGACATTATAACCATGTTTGAAGATAATTAAATTATAAAATCTAATTAATATAAGATAAGAGGAGGCTCTCATGTGAAAGAAGATAAGATGTTTGAAGGTATTAAAATCATCAATTCCAATGGATAGTATTTTATTATCCAAATCTGAAGAGACAACCATCCATTATAATGTTTACTAGTAATGTTGAATAATAACTGAAAAAATATGTAAACACAAGATATATAACCCTTACCTAATTATTGGTAGCTTCTTATATGTTATAATAACATCAGTCACATATAACAAACCCAAAAATGTTATCTAATGAGAATGCTTAAAACTATATTAGCACATCAAAATTCTTACTCTTGAGGTCTAGATCTTCTTCATTCAAAGATATTCAAGAGTATTAAGAACACGTTTAATAAATGCAAAAAGATATATAACTAGATGAGATGGCTAACTATACAACTCAATATAACTATAAAATTATATGATAAAGGGGGATAAGATATTTATAGCATAGAGAAGTTTGCAGAAATATTTCAATGGACTCTCTTAGTTTTTTCCTAGATGAATCATTATTTAAAAATGGAAGAAAATGCCAAAACCATAACCATTGGTAGTTGTAGCAGAAATGATAAAATAATTTTTAATGAAAGTTTAGAATAATTTACGAAGAGTTTCAAAGGTGAAAATAAATGAATAAAGTAGGAGGAAATTCACAATATAAAGGGGATAGAAGAAATATTTTGAATCTTGTTTCTAGTGGTGGTTCTCATTCTTATTCTTGTTTACGATAGAATTTTTATTCTCTTAATGGGAGAATATATTTAGCTATCAAGCTAATGAAGATACAAGGGATAAATCCAATTCATTCAAATATTCTAATGGTTAAGTAAGAACAAACCAACCCAAAGGGCCACTTGTAATCTACTAGTTGATGGATGAGGTCATTGAGAAGCACACATGATTTATTTAAAGATTTATTAAGATGATGAATAAGGAAGTACAACAAAACCTTTTTGGTATACCTATTGAAGTTTACAATACTCTTACATATGAGTTATAAGTGTAAGCATGGATCCTCTAGTTGATTAAATTAGATCTTTAGTGAGTCCAATTTGGTGTTATATCTATTATTTCGAATGAGTAGGTGGAATAGACATCCCCTAATATCCTATAAACTAAATTTTTATTTTCCATTCAATTTCCTACAAAATCCCATCTTGGAATTTCCTATAGTCACCATACACTATAGTTTATAGAAATTACCACCAAAAATACAACCCAAGTTTCCATAAAACTACAACCTATTTTAAAATTTCTTAATTTTTTGTACCTTTTCTCTTTTCTCTTTTAGAGCCGTAATTTAGGTGGTAAAGTGGCAATTTTACTTATAACAAAAAAAAGTCCATAAAAAAACCCTATGTGCCACCATTCAAACTCCCAATATTCTCTCTTATGTACATTAAACCATCCACATTTGCATCATCTATAACATCCAAATGTATAACACAATGTATCCATGGAAATGTCCAACACCCATTATTATCTCTTATATACAGAAAAACATCCAAATTTTCATCTCTAACATCTAAAAGTATAATAATATGCATTCATAGGAATTTTCAACAAAAAGTTCATATTTGAGTCCTTAATTGCATCCTAAAGTAAAGAAATTTTTGTGGACTCAATTAAGGACCCTTTTGTGGAATTTAATTTGATCTCAGTTATGTGCAAGAAAATAATTAACACAACCATGGCCAAGGATTTGAGAGTTATCCTTAGCGTAAAAAATCATGTAGTTTTCCTATATGGAACATTGGAACAAATATTCCATTTACATTTCCTGTTTGGTGGTTTTGGACCTTGTGCATGGTCCATGAGCCTAAAATTATAGTTTTATCCTTCAAGATGTTGGTGTTCCTTGTCGTATGGTGTCTAGGGTGCTTAGAACAATCTCTAGTGGGAAAAACCTTGTAATGGTTCCCATGCCACATATATAGACCAAAGATTCCCTTTACTAAACTTATGTTTTGGTTTAAAATATTGGACATGGGCCATGAGTCTTAAAAGTTATTTTAAGCCATAAGATGCTAAATTTATAATTAAATCATGTCCAAGGCCTTGAAAACCATCTCCAATGCACAAAACCTTATAATGTCACAAATATTAAAACTATAGTCATTGTATTTATTTTATAGGGCTTATGTGGTGCATTGTTGTGTATGGTCCATGCTCCCTAAGAACCTTCTCAAGTCCATATGATACTATTAAATAGAAGGCCTTGGAAATACATATTAAATCTATTATGGAAACCTTGTAATGGCACCCACATGAAACTTGTATGCCAAAGGTTCCCTTCACTTTTCCGATTTTGGTGGGTTTATACCTTGTGTATGATTTATGAGCCCTAAAAACATCTTTTCAACATATGATATTCATTTTGATTCTCAAAATGTGGGTTAATACAAGAAAGATCTAGGGTGTGAAAAACCCTTATAATGGCATTCACATGAAAAATAAAGGCCAAATAGTCCAATTATAATATTTTTGTGGTGGTATTGAACGAAAGAGGCCTCATAAATTGAATATTTTGTATGAAGCCTTGAGAACCATATAAAATTCACAAATCCTAGTAATGGCATGTGAATGGCTCATGTAGGAAAAATCATCCCTTTAAAGGGATTGTGTTGCCCATATCAACCCTTCACTCCCATCGACAATATTGATTGAATGATTCATCTTGAAAAACAATAAGTATAATGGGTCCTCGTACGTTTTTGAGGAATCTCTACTCATGGGATAACTCAAGTACTTAAAAATTCATCCCTAAATTCTCCCTGATATGCTAGTCTATCAGGAAAGTTGTGATTGAATCCTATTTTCCTATAACTATTATTGTAATTCATTGGAAAGGATGGGAATGTATGGCCTTGTGCCACACACTTGCCTTGAATAGGAAATATTTGAGCTAAATATAAAATATGGTGTCTATTTCAAGGTTTTATGCACTATGGATGGTTCTTAAGGATGAGGGAACAATGTGATGCCAGAATATAAGTTGTGACATCACAAAAATACATCTTATACTAGAGGTTTTTAATGTTATAAGTCTGGGTAAAAATTTATAAGAAAACATGTACTAGAGGCTCTGCTATTATTAGCGGAGGTTTTAATATATTTTTGGTTATAACTAAAATTTTTGGGCAACCAATGGAGGTTTTATGTTGGTGTGTATATATTGATAATGCAGACTAATGTGCGAATTATATAGAATATACATTCGTGTGCTACATATTGATATAGATTTGGGATTTCAAAATTTTATATTAATAACTTATGCATAGGACATATTTTTGAAGCCCCAATGGGCCATTGAGAAATTGAAAGCCTTTTGAAACTTATATTAACACTATGCACTAGTGTGGCATAACTTGATATTTATTGGGGCTTTAAAACTATATAGTATGCATCGATATGTATTCTATATACTATGAATCCCTGATGCTTAGTTTATATAATGAAAGAACTATTGTATATATCATCCTTGAAGGATTTAGGTTCACCCACCAACTAATTGTAACAACCCTTGGTTGATTTTCCATGTAATAAAATAATACCAAGGTCACGGGACACATATTCCAAGCTGAATATTGGACAAAACATTATAGTTGACATCACTTATGGATTAATAATGGCTATGGAAATTGGAAAATACATTAGAAAAGGAAAAGAGGAAACTATTGGCATTTATTTATGAAAATAAAGGAAAATAGGAGAAAAGGAAGGTGAAGAGACACAAATTTGCATGCAAGGGAAATTAGAGGAAAAATGAAGGAAAATGAAGAAAATAAAGGCCTCAATAATAAAAAGGCTTCAGTTGTGGTGGAGCTCTAGTCCATTCTCTCACATTCTCGTTCTCTAAAACTCTTGCATAGTTAGAGCATTATTGGAGAATTCTTAGATATATCTAGCATTCTCTTGGATTAGAGAAAGAAAGAGAAGGAAAGAAATGAAGCACAAGGATATGGTATACGCATGTGATTCTCTAGCTATGTGTTGTCATTGGCATGGAGATTTGCCTGGATTGATAGTGATTCATCCTTTTCTTGCCAATTCCTGGATAGCCATGGTGATGTAGGTTTCCCAATTGTTTTTCTGATTGGTTCTCAGGTTCCCTATTGTTGTGGGTTGGAAAAAATACTCTAGAAGCACTGGAACAACTTGGGTTGAGTTACTGGTTCTTGAAACCTGTAGGTTGGGAAAAATACTCTAGGGAATTGTGGGTTGAGTTATTAGTACTTGGATATGCTGGGGGAACAAATGCTCTGGAGCCATAATTTAACTATGGGTTGAGTTACTAGTTCCCGAAGCCCTTGGGCAGAGATTGATTTGGTTAATGTTAGTGATTTATGGACCGTATAGGTGAGATCATTGTGGCTAAGGGTTGAGGTAGTTTGGCCTCTAAAATACCTAGTTCGTTTTGTCTTGGTTTATCCCATGAGATCCCACATTCATGCTTGGAATATGGTCTGGGGGTGATTGGTTGAAAGAGAGATTTGGTTCAACCCAATTATGGTCGGGTGGTACGTGGAAGTCCCTGACTTGGTTTTCATTTTCATATGTTAATAAGAGACATTGTGATCTATGATCACTTGTACTACTTATCATGTTGACATTATGGATGATTAAACATGGTTTCTATTTTGAATATTTGTTGATTATATGCTGGTTATATGATGTATTCATATATGGTTCTTGAAATGTTTTCATAAATTATTGAATGGTTGATTACTGCATGCGCTAACAAGTGTTATTGCAACTTGCTAGAGAGGGCATATATCCTTCTTGGTGATTATGAGATGAAGACTATTAGTTTATGATCACATGTGCATTCATGACCTATATATTTCATGATCATCATATAATTGACTAAATGTTTATCATGGATTAGCCATGTCTAGGTCAAGTTCTTTCTTGAGTTTTGATTGATTAGCATCGTCATCACCTTTGATAGCATTATAAAAAGTTACAGGTAGTTCTGGATAATGGTGTAGAGGTTGGCCTGAAAAAGTGGCTCAGAAATCACGACCATACCCTATGAATTGGGAAATTTCGATCATAAACATATGTAAGTAGGATCATGCATGTAGTTATAACCTTCTAACTGCATTGGAGCTGTGTTTCCCATGCTGTTGGGGAGTTTCCCCCGTGAAAAAAGCTCTAGTACAGGTATTGATCATCTGGAGTGGTTTGCAGGCCCCTAAGTGGTATGTAGTTCCTAAGGGTTGTTTGTAAGTTGTCGATATGTTTTCCCCACTTCTATAACTAGATATTGGAGGTCGGGTCATAACACAATGACACTCGTCTCATGTTTACCCTGGGTAGTGAGTATAAATGGGTAAATGTGGGAGGAGGCAATACAGATTGGTATCAGAATTTTCAGGTTTAAATACTTGGAATGGATGGGATAAATGCGTATGATTATGCATGCATGTTAGTTGTTTATGTGTTCATCATGCATGCATGTATGTTACTTCTTGTTATGATCATGATATATATGTATGACTAGATATACTTGTCAATGTTATATCATGCTATTTTGAATTGAGTTGTGCAAATGAGATAGCCTCCCCTAAACTTCATAGAGGTATGATTTTGATTATGTCTATATTTGGTTTATCTAACATGACATGTTTTTAGGAAATAGAAGATCAAATATGATGAGAAGAACGATGGATTACAATTCACATGAATCTCATTACATATAAGTTGATCAACAAGGATATGAGTATTATCTTGATATAGAAAATACAATGATAAGTTTGAAGGCAGAAATCAGAAGTTTAAGGAAGACAATAGCAGGTTGATTGAGGCACATGAAAGGCTTGCCAAATATTAGGAAAAAAAGTAGAGGTTAATGCAATCATCCTTCAAAGTTTTCATATTTATAGAATAAGGGACAATTAAGGATCAATAATGGGTAGGATGAAAATACTAATGGGCATATGGCAGCAAGTCTTGATCAAGATACAAGCTGGACAAATATGCTACAATATGAGGTGGAAGATCTTTGGATACACCTAAAAAGAAGGTTAGCACTGTTGGTCACTTTAATTGCTTATTAATCTAAAGAATCAAGTGCTACATAAATTGTCAACCCAGGGAAGTCTGTTTATTTCAAAGTCAATCAC
Source organism: Pinus albicaulis (assembly GCA_034641835.2). NCBI lineage: Eukaryota > Viridiplantae > Streptophyta > Pinopsida > Pinales > Pinaceae > Pinus > Pinus albicaulis. The sequence goes on from CM076574.1 coordinate 576,644,108, forward strand.
ACACTGTATATGCTCAATCTCAAAAGCAATGAAAGGTTGTAGTAAAAATTGCACTAATCACACCTTGCTTCAAACAAACTGAAGTTCTACCTGGAGTTACAACAAAAGAAATCTTTCTATTGCAGACAATTATAAGAAGAATCTTGGATTACATTAAAAAAACAACAATCTAGGAAAAGAAACCAATCTGCAAAGGAAATGACCAATTATGCTATAATAGAGAACATGACCCTATTCCCAAAGTAGGATTCTTCAGCACCTGTTTCTGACTACCACACTTTCACAAAATCATTTTGTAAACAAGATTACCAATTTGAAATAATCAATGATTACCTAGGAATGAATTATATGAAAACAATGCGATAATCAATGGAAACAGAGTTTCAGCAATAGATAATAGAGTTCCAATAATGCATAAATGATTTCAGCAAAACATAGTTTTAACAAGGTGTAAATGAAAACAACGATTAACACACTACGGAAATTAATGGGTGAATCTTGTGAGGAAGGTGGGCCCTTTCCTTCTCACAAGATACCCCAGGAAAAAGAATTAAGAAGAAATGCTCAGAATAATCTTTTATTCATCTGTCAATTGTAACATATTACATAATGATCCACGTTCCTTCTTTGTAATTCCTTTCTGGCTAAACCTTCCGTAATCCCCCTCTAATGCTGATGTCTCCTCTATTTAAAGAGGAGACATCTATTACACATTTGATTACATCATACAAGTCCTATTCTTAACCCGATCTGATTTTCTAGGCTGGAATAGGATATTCTGTTCTTCCATAGCAAAGATGTTGTTACAATGGTTATGATGGTGCTAGCTCCGAGGTGTAGTTATTGCGGCCAGTGTAATAGCTCCCTTAATTATCCTTTCTTGTTGCTGCTGTGCCTGAAATATTTTTTTTGCATTGCAAATCATGGACTGTTTCAGCAACGGGATTTGTGTACTGTTGGACTGTTTCAGCAACGCGGTCTTCAGACATCAACGATGAATTAACTGCAGTCTTCAAACTGTTTTAGCAACTATATATTTCCGATTAATGGTTAAGTATGAAACTAATGTAAAATTATATGTAATACAAGTTAAACATATAGTAAAGAGAAGAAACGTTATATACCTTTGGAAGAATAGATTAAAGTGATGATATAGGCTTTAAATATGAATTGGAAAAGGATGGAATGATAACAAAGTGTATGAACAATAAGGTACATTATAGGGTCCTAACATCCCCGCCAACTAAAAAGGTTGCATGTCCTCAGGCAACTTCAATATGAATTAGAATCCGGATACTGGCTCTTGGTGTGCAAGTTACTTATGCAGTAGCTATAGAAGGTATTGTCTGTTGAAGCTCTGAACGCTTGCACATTTTTCAGCTTTTTCCAAGTTGCTGCTTCATACTTTTTGGCCAACCTATGATGAGCATGATATTCCTCTGTTGGCATCCACAGAATAGGAAAATGAAAGTGATACCCTATCCATTTTTCAGCACATTGTTGAACACACTTGATGTAGTCTGGTACCCTGGAGATTGCTGTTTCAAGATTAGCAGGACTGAAAGGATTATAATCTTGCTTTTCCCTAGAAGATTGTTGCCAAAACATGTTATTTTCTCTTAAGGTAGCATTTTCTTTGGCCTTAATAAAGTGTTGACAGTCTTGGAGTACTGTTGCCTCTAGCTGCTGCATATGTTGAGTCATTCCTGGTTTCTGCAGAAATTGATAATAATCTACAACAAAGGTGGTAGGGTTCTGTGGTTCTGGACGTATCCAGCGGAGACGGTTATCTTCATTATGCCTGGCTGCTAGAAAAGCAGTCTGCCACGTAATCTGGTCAGCAAGGAAAGAGGAAAATGCCCGAATCTGAATATCACCAACAAGGGGGTTAAGATTAAGGTTTCTGTTTTCAGGAATGGCTTCATTACGAAGATATAATTCACACAGTAAATGCTGATCACTAGTAGAGGCCTCTGCAAAATTTTGCACGAAATCTTCAAATTTAAACACCTTATAGGGCCTTCCATCTTTGATTTCTTTTATCTAAAAGAATGCAAGGTGTTCTGCAAGGAAAAGAGAGTAATTTAAAGATGGCTTTCTGGCAACCAATAGTTTATGTACCAAATCAATCATCAGGAGAAATTTGCTTTTTAACTCTTTATTCTGGTTCTTATGAGCGTGAGATTGTTGGAGTATTTGTTCCAAAGCCTCCCAGTTTGAATATATATGGTTCTGCCAAAGTAATTTATGCTCCTGCAAGATTTTGCCTTGCGAAATGGCATAATCTTTCCTCCACTTGTTCATTATTTCTAGCTCATCCCATGGTTCAGTTTGTGTTTCGGCATTGCAAGTGGTAGGCTGAGGTATAGTTTGAACAGGAATTTCAGATTTAAGAGTTACAATAGTGCAGGGTACTTGTAACTTAGGTTTTTTTTCTGGAATTTTTGAAGGCCCTACTAGTTCTTATGTAACAGTAGGGCATTCCTCTTTGACTGCAGAAGACGTAGATGATCCCGACATTGGAATTTGAACTACTTTATATCCCGCTTGATGATAAATATTCCCACATTTGCTGCACATGTATTCTTTATACTGATCATTTTCTTTGTTTTTCTCTGCCATGGCTGCGTGAGCTAGGGTATACAAATTAAGCTCCTTGTCATAGGCTTCCCTTGCCATTACCAATTCTTGCTTGTAGGCTTCCAGTTCTGATCTTAAAAACTCATTTTCTTGTAGGAGGGAAGCCAAAGTGACTGGGCTTTGTGTAACAGTCACAATCTTAGTAACTGATTCTTGTGTAGTAGTTACTGAATGAGTAGCTGGTTCTTGTGTAATAGTTACGTGATGTGCAACATCCTGGGCATCTAGTTCTTGTTCGTCAGCAGCTGGTTCTTGTGTTTCAGCTGTAGCTGGTTCTTGTGTGGCAGCTATAGCTGGTTCTTGTGTGGCAACTACTGAATGAGTAGCTGGTTCTTGTGTGAAAGCTACTTGTTCTGAAAAAAATGATGTCGCAGTACCCTGGGCATCTGGTTCTTGTGTTTCAGTGCCCCTGGGTGAGACAGGTAAAGATTCCGGGATTTGGGGTTGTGGTGGTGTATGGGCTTTTAAAAGAATGGGTGGAGAGTCTAGGGTAGTGGCAATGGTGGCTGCTTCAGTTGACACCCTTGTTCGTCTTCTAGGTAAAAAGGCAGGAAAAGTAGTGGTTCACTTTCTTTTATGAGTGGATTTTTTCTGAGGGGAAGGGCTATCAGAAATAGTGGTTGAGGCCTTCGTTCGTCTTTTTGATAGAAAAGCAGTCGTGTTTTGCCTTTTTCTTTTGCGAGTAGAGGAGGAGGGGTTATTTGATTGAGAATCATCACTAGAGATATGAACAGTAGGATTAGATGATTTTTCTAAATTATGGGATGGAATTGGTATGGTAGGAGGGGGAATTAGATCAATTGGTTTTGTGGATGGAACTTCTGGAGGGTTAGGGGTGTTCTGTGGTTGCTGTTCTTAGGGATTTTTAGCAATTTCCTAAGGATTTTCAGCAGCTTGCTGAGGGTCTATGGGTATATTGTTTAAGGGAAGGTTTTGTTGAGCAAAACCTTTTCGGATTAATAACTGGACGAGACGGTGATGGGTGACGGAAAGGAGAGGGAATTTTACCCGTCTACAATAATACGACATATTTCTAAGACATCCAAGTAAATAATAGGGAATATTCAACAGTCTACCATGTCGTAAATGATTTAAAAAGACAAAATCATGCTGGTAAACTACCTGGTAGCAGCCTTCACAGGTGAGGTAATGTTTAACAAACTCTGCAACTTTCGGCCAAGGAGGCGGTAACGAGTTGAGTCAGACACCCCGACCTTTAGGCTCAACTTATTCTCCTGGTAGGAGAAAATCCTGCTGTGCATTAAGAATGATATGTTTCTGGCTGAACCATCGAATGCCAGTGACAAGGAGGCCCGAAACCTGTGCTATGTCACCCTCTGAGATTGGAATCCGAACTCCTTGAACTATAGAATGATCTTCCTGGAGATTTCATGCAAATTCAAGAACCTGTTGTGGATCAAATTCTTGAAGCCTCTGAAAGTATCCTACCCAGCCTGCCTGCTGAAAAATCTGGTATACCTCTGGGTATAATTCGAGTAGGGTTATCGTGGCAGGTTCATGTCGAATAGTAGGTCCTCCCATAGCTAATCAGCGTTGGTAAAATGCACAGTCAAAGAGCCAAGTTACTGCACTCGAACAGACTAAGTTTTACGAATGAGAACATGGAATGATGGTGAAGAGACGAGGTAATAAGTAAGAAAAATGACGGTAATCGACTTGTTGTGAAATGATGGCGTAGAGTTTCGATATTCCCCCCGACTACGGCTGAAATGATAACTTTAAGTGTGTGGGGATTGTGGTAATAATAAACGAAATCTTCTCTTTTAACCATAGTTTAATTGTACTTACAAATAAAATTTACATAGCTCATGTTTACCTTTAATTGGTACTTCGAAAAATATAGTGCTTGCTCATAATAGATCGGCAATAGTTATGGAAGAACCTTAGAAGCTTTTTGAAACATAAGGGAGATTATATTAGAGGCCTGTTTAATCATAGGAGAAGGCAGTGAAAGGACAGGATTAGCATGAGAAATAAGAGAAGTGAAAATGAAAGAACTGAAGAAGATGATTTCATGACGGGCAATGCTGCATGGTCATGTCTTTGAAGAAAAATGGTGTTTCAGCAACGGGAAAAGTGGGTGAAGTGTTGCTGAAGAGTGGTGTTTCAGCAATGGGAAAAATAGGGAAAATGTTGCTGAAGGGTGCTGTTTTAGCAGTAGGAAAAATGGGAAAAATATTGCTGAAAAGAGTTGTTTCAGCAATGGTAAAAATAGGAAAAATATTGCTGAAGAGTGCTTGTTTCAACAACGAGAAAAATGGAAGAATGTCATGAAAAGGGGAAAAGAAATGAGGGGGGAAATGAATGATGGAAATGTCAAAATAGCACTCGAAGATGGGGAATGAACTATGAATGGGTTGAAGTAAGAGGAGCAATGCTTCACAAAATGTTGGATCTTCTTGTCGTGAGATTGTCCTTTCTTAGTAAGCCTTTCCTGAATGGAGAATCTGCAAAATAACCAAATGTAACATGCCAGCCCTTGACAGGGATTATTAAAAAAAATCTAATTCTAATGCTAAAAATACAATTCAGAAAATTTAAGTGCAATGAGGGGCAGGAGACTCCCCTAAAAAGAGATAATGTGAATATGCCATGCAAGTAGCCTTAAAATATTCTTTGGAAATGGGGCGCTAGTACATACCTTAAAATATTCTTTGGAAATGGGGCGCTGGTATAGACGGAGCCGATGACCATTTACTAATAACAGTGTTTTAGAGTCATCAATTGTTAAGAGCCTTACTGTTCCATTGGGAAAAACAATATCTATTTTGTACGGTCCTAGCCATCTTGTACGTAGCTTCCCTTGAAATTTTTCAAACTGTGAGTCATAGAATAAAGCCCAATTACCTTTTTGGAATTTCTTATGCTTGATGATTTTATCATGCCATTTTGTTCTCTGTTATTGGATCATAGTTGTCTGATGAATGGCATCTAATCTTTTTTCATCCAATTCATGAAGCTGCTACAACCTGGCTATCTGTGCATCAGTCAAATCAAGGTTAACAACTAAAGCAGTCCTTAAGGTTTTAATTTCAAATTCCATAGGAAAAACATCACTTTTACCATAAACCAATTCATAGGGGGAAAATCCTGTAGTATTTCTCCAGGTAGTTTTGTAAGCCCATAGCGCTTCAGGGAGCCTTTGAGACTAATCCTTCTGGTTTTCCTTCACTATTTTTGTTAGAATGGATTCTATTACTTTCTTTGTACTTTCCACCTGCCCATTAGCTTGGGGGTGGTATGGTGTAGTCATTCTATGATGAATATGATATTTCTGAAGGGTGGCTTTAAAGCCATGAAAAGTGAAAGGAGTTCCACCATCTGTAACTAGCTCTATAGGCACTCCAAATCTAACAAAGATCTCTTCAAATAGGAAAGCTAGGACAAATTCTTCATTAGCTCTAAGGAGTGCTTTAGCCTCCACCCATTTAGTCATGTAATATGTGCAAACCAATATATAAACTCTTTGGTTGGATGGAGGATTAATGGGACCTAAAAAGTCTAAGGCCCATCTTTCAAATGGTTCAAGTATTACCTGGGGGTTTAATGGCATTTCATCTCTATGATTAGGTTGACCCATTCTCTGACAGCTATCACAAGCCCGTACATATTTCTTTGCATCTTTAAAGAGTGAGGGCCAATAATAACCCATCCTAAGAATTTTATGTGTCGTTCTCTTATCAGCAAAATTCCCTCCACAAGGGCCATCATGACAAGATTTTAGTATATCATTAGCCTCATCTTCTCTAATGCAACTTCAGATTTCATGATCAAGTCCTGTGTACAAAAGACACCCACTTATCCAGCTATACCAAGCACTTTGTTGAATGATTTTTATTTTCTCTCGATAGGATAGGTGTGATGGTAACTTCCCTGCAACTAGATAATTGGAAATGTATGCATACCATGGTGAGTGAGCAGATACTGCAAATAAATATTCATCAGGAAAGGAATCATCTACTGGAGTATTATCATCAGCTTTTAACCGAGAAAGGAAATCAACAACTACATTTTATTTTCCTGGTCGATCTACAATTGTAATATCAAATTCTTGTAATAACAATAACCATCTAGTGACTTGAGCATTTGTGATAGATTTTTTCATTAAATACTTAATAGCCGAGTGGTTAGTATGGAAAAAAGTAGAGTAACCAGTAATGTAATGTCAAAATTTATTAATGGCATAAATTACTGCTAAAAATTCCTTTTCGGTAACTGTGTAATTAAACTCAGTAGGAGTCATATTCTTACTAATGAAGTAGATAGCATAAGGAACATGTTTTTCCTCTTGTCCCAAGACTGCTCCAATTGCAGTATCCGAAGCATCAGAAGATATATGAAAGGGGAGTGCCCAATCAGGTCCCCTTAAAATAGGAGCTATAGATAACTGATGCTTGAGTTCAACAAATGATTCCTGGCAAAGATTAGTCCACTTGAATTCAACATTTTTCATAAGTAACACAAACAAAGGAGAAGCTATTTTGGATTTTTTTATAATAAATCTCCTGTAATATCCTGCATGTCCTAAGAAAATTCTCACATCTGTTTGTGTTCTAGGAATAGGAAGGTTCTGAATGACTTGTATTTTGGATGGATCTACCTAAATTCCTTGAGATGAAATAAAATATCCAATTACTACTCCTTCACTCATCATCATATGAAATTTTTCGGTATTTAAGGAGAGGTGGGCTTGTACACATTGTTTAAGTAATTTCTCAAGATTCTGTAATGCATCCTCAAAAGACACACCATAAGGGGTAAAGTCATCCATAAATATTTCCATAGAGTCATTAATCATATCAGAAAATATTCCTATAAATTCTCTTTGAAAGGTTGCTGGTGCATTACATAGTCCAAATGGGAGAACTCTATAAGCAAAAGTTCCCCAAGGACTAGTAAAAGTGGTCTTATCTTGGTCTTGGGGTGCAATTTTGATCTGATTATACCCACTAAACCCATCTAAAAAGGAGAAGAATTTCTTCCCTGACAAACTATCTAATACCTGATCAATGAATGGTAAAGGAAAGTGATCTTTTTGAGTGGCTTTATTTAAGGCTCTATAATCTACACACACTCTCCATTTCCCGTTTTTCTTAGGAACTATTACCAACGAGGAAACCCATTCACTGTCAGATATAGGATATATAAACCCTGCATTAAGAAATTTTTGAAGTTCCTCTTTAACAATTTCCCTTAAATTAGGGTTCATTTGTCGTTGAGGTTGACAGATTGGTCGACAACCTTCCTTGATATAGATACAATGAGTACATAATTCAGGAGAGATTCCCTTCATATCTGTATAGTCCCATGCGAATGCTTCCTTATTTTCAAGAAGTAACTTCATTAATTGCTGTGTTTCAGCAACTGTCAAGTTGGGGTTTATGTTCAGTGTTTTGCTAGGTTCAATTTCTACTGGTATACTTTTAGAAGAGATGGTGGTTGATGTTTGAGGGAGATCTTCAGGTTTAAGCTTTTCCTGGGTATCTGATTTCAAAAGTGCAGCCAACTGATTATGTGTTTCTGGAATCACAGAGGAGGGTTCAGAAATAAAATTATTAATTACCTCATCCTCAGTGGTATCTTTAAGGCTTAAAGCTTGTCTGATAGTCAAAATTGGTTGAGTAGCATGATCATCATAGTCCATCCATACAGAATTATCATTATTAATCATGGGTGTAGCATGAGGGTAAAGAGTAAGCTGCTTAGTTTCATATCCATTGGCAATTGTCATTGAACCCGATTTACAACTGATAAAAGCATCGGTTGTGGCTAATCAGGGCCTTCCCAAAATTAGAGGATGTCCCCCCAACTTTGTTTTAGTCTACAACACCACAAAGTCGGGTGGGTAATTCCAGGATTCAACTGAGATGATTAGGTATTCAATTACTCCTTCTGGTTTGACCGTAGAACGGTCAGCTAATTCTAGAATGGTTGGTGTATCTCTGATTACGTTCTTCAACTGTAACAATTGTGAAGTTTCAAGGGTCATAATATTTATAGTAGCACCTAAATCTACCAGAACTCGAGGAATTATTGTTTTTCCAATTTGCACTGTGACAGTGGGATGGCCGGGATCACCATATTTAACTAGGGGAGCTTTACTGGACATTAATGCAGATAGATCACCCATAACATGAACTATAAGGGGATCTTTAGCTTTCCTACCAGGTTTCTTAACACAAATATCTCTCATAGTTCTGGCATAAATTGGTACATCTCTCAGTGCTTGTAAGAGTGGAATTTTAACATAAAGGTTCTGTAATTCCCCTAGAAGATTGAAAGCAGGTGGCTCAGGCGTTTTAGTTAAAGCTAAACGCTCAGGGAATGGTGGTTCTGCTATTCCAGTGCCCTTATTAGAGGGTGGTTGTACCTCTTCATGTGAGTCACGTTTTTATGTTTCTTCTTTATCAGAATTAGAAGAGGTAACGTCATCAATAATGGGTTCAACTGTTTTCCTAGATCGTAAATGAATATCATTGCATTGTGCAGGGAAAACAGGAAGTATAGGTTGGTTCTGAATATCAATAACTTGCACAACTTTATTATTGGGGTTAGGGTTTGGTTGTACAGGTAGCTGGGGTCTCATCATTTGATTATTCGGTGGAGAACCTGATGGTAGAGGGAGTGGTTGTTGAAATTGAGGAAATTGATTTCGAAACGGGAGTTGTTGACCCCTCCAATTTGGATTCCATTGGTTAAAGTAAGATTGTTGTTGTGGAGGCCAAGGAGTCCACATTGCTGGGTCTACAAAGGGAGGGTTTGTTTGTTGCATGGGTGGGTAATTCATTTGATTGAAGGGCGGGTATTGCATTTGATTAAAGGGAGGGTAATTTGCTTGAATAAAAGAAGGATAATTGTTCCAATGATTAGAAGATGTAAATGGCATATTAGAGTTCATACCTTGTCCTCGCGGTTGCCATTGCCTTCTCTGTGTCAACAGATAGACCGCTTCAGCTTCTTCTTCGGTTGGTTGCAATGCTGCTTTTATTCCTGGTAAAGAAGGGCATTTTTGTGTTTCATGATCCTTCTCACAAAGGGTGCAAATTGACATCTTGTCCAATGGGCATTTCCTTAGTGGGTGTTTATCTCTGCATTTGGGGCAAAAGACAGACAAAAATGCTTCTGCTTTGGCTTGTTTCTTCTTAACCTGCAAAGTGTCAATCTGTGAAGCAAAAGAACTTAACATTTCAATTTTAAATTCCTCAAGTAAATTACCTATTTCAGCGCTTGTTGCTCCTCCACTGGCTGATTTTTGAACTCTTGAATATGTAGTATCCTTGCTATTTGACCTGTTCCTTGTAGCTCCTCTTGAACATCTTTTACAGAGGTTAAAAATTTCATCATATGATTCTTTAGATATTTCCCCTTTACCAAGCATATTTAGCATATCTAGACAGTCATCCCTTACTCCTTTTAATAATATTGTTTTAAGAATATCTTTACTTACATAGGGATGATTGGATCTCTGCAAATTATATTGTAGTCTTTCCACAAAGTCCTCCAGATTTTCGTCCTCCTTCTGTACCATCTTAAATAGTTCCTCTCTTTTTTCTCTCATCCGGAAGTAGTCTTGATATTTGAGCACAAATTTCTGTTTCATCTGATCCCAAGTTGTGATTACATGGTCTCCAAGACTCATGAACCACTTAGTGCGTTTCCTTTTAATGTTGCTGGAAATAGCTTCAATTTTTGGGCATTTCTAATGTAATCATAACTTCTGCATAATATATCAAACTCGAAAAGAAATTCATCAGGATCTTCAGAAGCTAAACCATGAAATTTAGGTAAAGCTGAAAGTGGGATATTTTTCATGGGGGTTGCTCCTCTAGGGAGATCACCAATAGGGAACCCCAAGGTAGAGAGAGAATTCTCATCTTTTCCCTCTCCTTCAGGATCTACTTGTCCTCCGTCGAAGAATCCTTCATTGTTTCCCTCCATTTCTTGATCTCCTACTGCAATTTCTCGATCCTCAATGTTTTCTACTGGCTCCTCAATGTTTTCTGCTGGTTCTTCAACATTTTCTGCTGGCTCTTCAACGCTTTCTGCTAGCTCTTCAACGTTTTCTGCTGGTTCTGCAATGTTTTCTGCTGGCTCCTCAACGTTTTCAGGGCTCACAATTTCTTCTGTTTCGTAGTTCGATTGAGGGGAATGTTGAGGTTTTGGCCTTCGAGAGCTTAGCCTCTGAGAAGATTCAGCTTTTGATACGATCTCGTCAATAAAGTTCTTTCTTCCTCCCCTTCCTTTTCCCTTGCCACCTGTAGGGTTAGTTTTCTTATGGGATCCGCGTCCTCTCATGCAATCTGCGCATCTGAAAGAAAAACATCAATGATTTTGAAACTTATAATTGCCTTCCCCGGCAATGGCACCAAAATGTTGGTCACTTTAATTGCTTATTAATCTAAACAATCAAGTGCTACATAAATTGTCAACCCAGGGAAGTCTGTTTATTTCAAAGGCAATCACACACTGTATATGCTCAATCTCAGAAGCAATGAAAGGTTGCAGTAAAAATTACACTAATCACACCTTGCTTCAAACAAACTGAAGTTCTACTTGGAGTTACAGCAAAAGCAATCTTTCTATTGTAGAAAATTATCAGAAGAATCCTGGATTACATTAAAAAGATAACAATCTAGGAAAAGAAACCAATCTGCAAAGGAATTGACCAATTATGCTATAACAGAGAACAAGACCCTATTCCCCAAGTAGGAATCTTCAGCACCTGTTTCTGACTACCACGCTTTCACAAACTCATTCTGTAAACAAGATTACCAATTTGAAATAATCAACGATTACCTAGGAATGAATTATATGAAAACAATGCGACAATCAATGGAAACAGAGTTTCAACAATAGATAATAGAGTTCCAATAATGCATAAATGATTTTAGCAAAACAGAGTTTTAACAAGGTGTAAATGAAAACAACGATTAACACACTATGGAAAGGGTGAATCTTGTGAGGAAGGTGGGCCCTTTCCTTCTCACAAGATTCCCCAGGAAAAGGAATTAAGAAGAAATGCTCAGAACAATCTTTTATTCATCTGTCAATTGTAACATATTACTTAATGATCCATGTTCCTTCTCTATAATTCCTTTCTGGCTAAATCTTCCGTAATCCCCCTCTAATGCTGATGTCTCTTATATTTAAAGAGGAGACATATATTACACATTTGATTACATCATACAAGTCCTATTCTTAACCTGATCTGATTTTCTATGTTGGAATAGGATATTCTGTTCTTCCATAGCAAAGATGCTGTTACAATGGTTATGATGGTGCTAGCTTCGAGGTGCAGTTGTTGCGGCCAGTGTAAAAACTCCCTTAATTATCCTTTCTTATTGTTGTTGTGCCTGAAATATTATTTTTTCATCACAAATCACAGACTGTTTCAGCAACGGGATTTGCGTACTGTTGGACTGTTTCAACAACGCGGTCTTCAGACAGCAACGATGAATTAACTGCAGTCTTCAAACTGTTTTAGCAACTATATTTCCGATTAATTGCTAAGTATGAAAGTAATGTAAAATTATATGTAAAACAAGTTAAACATATAGTAAAGAGAAGAAACATTATATACCTTTGGAAGAATAGATTAAAGTGATGATATAGGCTTTAAATATGAACTGGAAAAGGATGGAATGATAACAAAGTATATGAACAATAAGGTACATTACAGGGTCCTAACAAGCACTCATGTATTCTATTTTAGCTTCAGTTCATAGAGACATCATAGTCATTACTTCAAACATCCTTATAGGAGGAGTGAGAAGAAGTATTTTCCAAAGGAGTTCAAGAAATCCAAACCTACTAATTTTGTTGTGTATGTGAAGAAACTAGACGATGCAGAAGCATGGATGATTGGGATCAATAAGTTCTTCAGACTGTATGGTTATTAAGAGAATATGAAATCCAAGATAATTATCTTCAGTCTCAAGGGAAGAGAAGACATCTAGTGGGAAGAAACATGTCAGAGTCATCAGGGTAGATGAGCTTATTTGGCATGCGTTTAAAATACTCTTTAGGAATAAGTACTTGTTTGAGAAATATTATGATGGAAAGGCCAAGGAATTATATGAGTTGAAGATGGGTTCCATGACAGATGAAGAGTACATGACTAAGTTCCTGGAGCTATAGAGGTATGTTCCCTAACTCAAGGATGAGAAGACAAAGGTACAATGGTTCATTAGTGGGTTTCCTTTAGCATTTAAAAATCAGATTGAGTATGATGAGGCTCAATCAATGGATGAAGTCATGGGGAAGATGAAGCATTGTTATAAGAAGTCAAATCACAAGTATAAGCCTAATCAGGATTGGAAAGATAATAAGAATACTAAAGTTCAGTGGGCTAAGAAGAAAGGAAGACCTTAGGATGTAGCACCTCATAATAATTTCAATGCAGTTGATAGAAGACATGGATTTTAGATTGAGGAGAAAAATAAGGGTGATGGTAGGAAGCCTTTGCGGTGTTGAACTTGTGGTGGAGAGCATCATGGGAGATATTTTACACAACATCAGGCTGGCAAAACTTATATTTACAGTGCTCAGGAGACATAAATAGTTGGGGATGTTGGTTAGATTATTTCTCAGATATACACAACACTTGATAACAAGTAGGAAGATAATCAAGCATCCATTATTGAGATAGAAGGTAAGATTTTTTATTGAGTTGTTTCCATTTTGTTTGATCCTAGATCTTTAATTATAGTTATGTTAGTCCTAACCTAGTGGAGAAGTGTGGCTTGAATAAAGAAGTGCATGAAAAGTCTTAGTTGGTGTAGTTGGCTACGAGGACTAAGAAAAAAGTTCATCATTGGGTGAGAGTTTGTGCATTTGAGTGAATGGCAAGCCTACATCAACACATCTAAATTTTCTTCCTTTGGGTTAATATAATATGTTTTTGGGCATGTAATGACTAGTCATTCACAGGACTAAAGTGTCATTCACAGGACTAAAGTGGACTTCTATGACAAGGTTATTGAGCTCTGGATAATGATTGAGAAAAGATAATATTATAGGAAAAGAAGAAGACTACATCAGTAAGAACTGTTACAACCATCTAAGCTAAGCATAGTTGTAGGAAAGGATGTGTATTGTTTGTAGTGAATATTTCTAGTGACAAAGGGAAGGATGTTGAGGATGATGAATTTTTGAGGAGGTATCTTATTTTGCAACAATTTCAAGATGTGTTTCCAATAGGGATTTTAGAGTTACTTCCTCATAGTGGAGTGGATTTCTCTATTAAGTTGGTACCAGGATCAACTCCAACATCATAGGAACCTTGTTAGATGAGAACTCTAGAGTTGGTGGAATTGAATTTGCAGCTTAAGGAGATGCTTGATAAGGGATACATAAGGCCAAGTGTGTCATCTTGGAGACCACCAATATTATTTGTAAAGAATAAGGATGACACTCTCAGGTTGCACATTTATTACATACATCTAAAAAGGTGACAATGAAGAACATGTATCCATTTCTACAAATTTTTTATTTGTTTGATCAGTTGAAAGGAGCAACAATGTTCTCAAAGATTAATTTGAGATTAGGATATCATCAAGTGCACATCAAAGAAGAAGACTTTTACAAGATTGAATTCCGTATAAGGTATGGGAATTATGAGTTCACAGTGGCTCCTTTTGGTCTTACTAATGTTCCAATTACTTTCATGTGCTTAATGAACAATATGTGACGTCCTTATCTGGAGAATTTTGTGATAATGTTTATTGATGATATAATGGTATATTCCAAGAATGCGGAAGAACATGCAAAACACCTAGCATCAATGTTGAGATTGTTGAAAGAGCATTAGTTTTATTCCAAGCTCGACAAGTGCAGTTTCTTTCAGACTAAATTTCATTACGTGGGACATATTGTTTCCAAGGAAGGTATAGTAGTGGACCCAAAAAAATTAAAGCTATCATGGATTGGCCAACTCCTAGGAATGTGGATGAGGTCAGATCATTCATGGGACTAATAGGTTATTATAGGTGGTTCATTAGGAAATTATCAAGGATTAGTTATCATATTTCATATTTGAAAACAAAATGGAAGAATTTTGAATGGAATGAGGAGTGTGCAACTAGTTTTGAGCAGTTGAAGCATTTTCTTAAAAATACTCCAGTCTTGAAAATTACAGATCCTGATAAGGAGTTTGTGGTATGTACAGATGCTTGCAAGGAAGGACATAGTGAAGTTCTGATGCAGGAAGGGCGGGTAGTATGCTATGATTCAAGGTAGTTGAATGAGCACGAGCGAAACTATGTGACTCATGATCTTGAGTTGGAAGTTATCATTCATGTATTGAAGATGTGAAGACATTACCTTCTTGGTAGGATGTTTCTTTTGATGAGTGGTCATAATGGATTGAGATATATTTTTTACCAACCCAATCTGAATGCCAGGTAAGCTAGATGGTTGTCTACCCTTAATGATTTTGACTTAGAGATTAGGTACATCAAGGGCGAGGAGAACTGGATTACAAATTCTCTTAGTAGAAGAGTGTAGGTGAATCATATTTCAGCTTTGAGTTCACATGAGATAGATTTACATGAGTAGATATTACATGCATGAAAACATGATGATAGGTCCCTGAATACTTCTGTTCGAACGTATTTCGCTACTCCACAGTGCTCTCGTGCTCTCTTGCTCCAGGTATGTCTCCTCCAAATCTTTGGCTGAAAATTTTAGAAAAAATAGTGAAATAATGAAAAGTGTTTAATATTTAAAGAATTATTTTATGAAGTTAGATTTTCAAAAATATTTTTCCGCCCATTTTTCAATTTGCCACTTTTTTTGTCACTTAAAGAAAATAGAGTTGTTTTATTTTTTATTTTTTATTTTCATTTATTCGTCATCAGTGCGTCCTTTTGTAACATCGGCACCGGTGCATAGTAACTAAAACACACCGATGAATTTATATGTACAGTAGCACTGATTTGCGGTTAAGGCACCGAAATTACTTTTAGGTGTGTACACCAAAATTTAGTGAACTCCAACCATAGAAATTGAGAATTACAATTTTGTTTATTCTTGAGAATTAGAATTAGAATTAGAATTGAGAATTGGAATTGGATAAATTCTTGATGGAAATAACTATTCTTCCAATGCATTTTGTTTATTGCAGGAGGTCCCCACTGATTATGTGGAGAGAATGCAATGTGGGGCATGTGAATATGCAATACTACAGGGCCCAAGTGGGAAATTGTGGCATGTGAACTTGTGCTATGCTAAGACGTGGGCAATTTTCACAAATGTTTGGGAAAGTTTTATTTCTGAGCAGTTTATTAAAGTTGGAGATATTTTAATTTTTAAACATGTTGGAAATGTACATTTTTCTGTGAAAATCTTTGGGCCATTTCTTTTCAAAACTACACCTCTTCTTATTTCAGAAAAAGAAACTTGAACCTTTCCATAACCTGCAAAAATAAAATGTGCCCCATGATCTTCTTGTTGACCCATGATTTGCTTGCTCATTTGTAAGTTCCTCCTCCATCTTGGCATCCAATTTCCTCTTTTCTCCTTTGTGATTTCTATCTTGATCTTAAAAAAATTTATACAATCTTTGTTTTACGAGAAACTGACCTTGAATGTTCTGGGAGCAATGACAACGAGTCCTTCATTCTGCATTTATTAGCAGAAGAACACTGATTTTCGACTAGACGATGCAGTTATTACATGTGGAGGCAATGGTTTCTCATATAAAATGAGTATAAGGTTGAGCAGAGGAAAGACATTGCAAAATGGGCTATTACATTAGCTTTTCCAATGGGAAACCGATTTGCAAGTGGAAATATGGTAGCTGCAGGTATCTATGCTTTTCTTCCCACAAAAATGGTCACTGGATTTCCATTTATAATACAAGAAGACTTTTTACTAGTTTCATCCACAGGACCACAGCTTAGACAAGTTAGAGATACCATTCAGGTTCAATTGAAAGCCGAATATGTGATTTTATGCGACGTCAGCTTTGCCGGTAAATTTTTATGTAAGCCAGCTGAAGCTCGAACAATACTCTTAACTGCTTTTAAATGCATTTTGGAGAATCTTTCCCTTCATGGGACCTACCAGCCTAATCAACAATGCCAATTGATCTTTCTATGCTGTCCTTAAGGGAATGAGAATCCTTCCCTTCATGGTGCCTCTTGGCTTTATCGACTGCCTCAATTGATCTTTCTCTGCCATTAACTCTGCTCTCCATTTCTCCATCATAGGACCTCTTAACCCTATTGCCAGCCTCAATCGAATGCTCTATGTCGGTCTCAACCTGTACTCCTTTTCTCCTTTTGTACTCTATCAAGCTCTGTAGCCGTTTGCATCCCTGTAAGCGTCTTTGTCCGTCTTTCTATTTGAATCACTCATTTTCTCTACTATAAACTTCTCAGCCAAAATTCGAACTCTCGTCTTTTTAAACCCTCATCTCCTCAGAAAAATTATTTCCCGTGATTCGAACCCTCCGCTGCTCCAATACTGCACGTTACAAAATAACTCTATTCCTGTGCGCGGGGTTTTATAGGCGCACCGGTGCGGTTTGTAAGATCGAGGTTTATGTTTTGGTGCAGTGTTTTGTAATGCACCGGTGCAGAATGTTTTTGAAGCACTGGTGTGTGTGAGTACTAAGATGCACCGGTGCGTGTTATGATGATAAGCACACTAGACTGTATAAAGTTCTTTTTTTTTTTGAATGTAAGATCATAATAAAATAATGATAATTCTAAAGTACATGAATTTATTTGCATTATTTTCTAAACTTTATCATGTTACAAAAATTCATATTATTCTAGATTTATTATTTTACAATTATTTATAAATTTACAAATTTAAATATTTTAATAAAATCATTTCACATTAGTACAATTAAAATTTTCACATTAATATAATTAAAATTTTACAAATATTTTACATACAATTACAATTAAAATTACAAATAAAATTACAATTACAATTAGAATTACAATTTTACAATTTCACATACAATTACGATTAGAATTAGAATTAGAATTTTAATTTTACATACCATTACATTTACAATTAAAATTTTACAATTACAATCAATATTTCACATTAATACAATTAAAATTTTACAAATATTTTACATACAATTAGAATTAGAATTAGAATTACATTTACAATTACAATTACAATTTTACAAATATTTTACATACAATTACAATTAAAATTACAATTACAAATACAATTACAATTTTAGAATTTTACATACAATTAGAATTACAATTACAATTTTACAATTTGTCACATATACAATTACAAGTACAATTACAATCACAATCATTTCACAATAAATTAAATATTACAATTAAAATTAAAATTTTACATTAAATATTTTACATACAATTACAGTTAAAATTACAATTACAAATACAAATACAATTTTACATACAATTTAATTTTAAATTTAAATTATAATCATGACATAATATTTAATAAATATCATGGACGTCATTTAGGATTAAATTAATTAATAAACATCACGATCATGATAACCGTTGTACAAACATCATATTCAACTAAATAACACATTCAAACATCAAATTAACATTATATATTAACATCATCACAACACAAACATCAAATATACATCTCATGTCAAATAACTCATGCTATCACATACACATCTATCTAACTTATGCTATCACATACACATCTACTTGCAAGCTACACATTAAATGAACATATCTAACACGACCTAACAATATACACATCATGATGATCACCAACATGTAAATTAAGTACAACTGCAACATGAACATAGAATACATGGACCATATATATATATATATATATATATATATATATATATATAATGTTAAAAATATAGAATTTTAATATAAATGTCATGGATCAGCTGGTGGTAGTATGTAATCAATAACAGTACTAGTGGAGGCGTGCTTGGTCAATGGAGCAGCCTCGACGGTCGATGGTCCAGCTTGCTCATGGTCATGAGTAGTACTGATGGATGCTGCGGGATGTTGATTGGATGTGGTCGATGGTCCAGCCTCATCTCCATGATCATTGCTAGATGCTAGTGGAGCCTCATGCTCATCTGGCGCGACGCAAGGTGAACGATCATGAGACGATGAGTCGTTGCTCGCGGACTATCCATCACGTGCTACGGCTCGACTTATAACGTGCAATAGTCCTCCTTAGTTGCGTAACAACTGTCGTAGCTCCTATGACATGCCATATCAGGTTATAAATGTCATGCAACATGCCTCTCCACATCTATAATAGCCTATCATTGGCCTGTATGTCTCTGTAATGAGCGGGCCTGATGCCCACTTCAACAATCAATGAACTGAGTTGGTTGCCCAACTCCATCTTGTATCTAGTATCAGGTCGACCGCGCCTAACAAAAGGCAGTACTAGCGCACTATCAGGAGCATGTCTCTCTGCACCAACCTTCTGATGATCCTCGACATCTGGCATGCCCTGATCGTCATCAGGATCCACACCTGAATCATGTGGTGGTGCCGGCATCTCCTCGCTATCAAAAGAAGCAATGTCTGAAAAATATATACAAGTACACAAAAATAATTAGACAATTTCATTACATAATTTAATAAAAAAAAGTTAAAGAACATGTTAGAATAAATATAAATAAAACAATAATATTACCTCTATCATCTAGCAGCTCATCATCTATGAAGAGGATGTTGGCACACCCTCGCCAATCCAATCCAGCATAAGAACAAGGGACCATAATGAAGGGATGCAACTCGTCAACACTGGCTACTAAGTCCAGTGTATCATGCGATATCCTGGCTGGAAACATAGTCTCTCCCCTCTTGGGCATCATCTGCCCCCACATGTGCATGTGTGCCTCCAACATCGGCCTATGAGGCTGCCGAAAAAAAATAGGCCTCATCTCCGAAAACCTCTCAAAAAATAAAATAAAAATATCTGAAGTAAAAGGGAAGTTGACCCTCCCTTGTGCATGAACACGACATCTATCTAATGCTGTACAGAACTGCCGCAAAAAAATGGCAGACCACCTGACAAGTCATGGCTCCTGTACTAAAGAGTCAACATAATATAGAAGTGACCGAATAACGTGTTTCTCGTCATTGGTGTTGTGTGAAATGGTCGAAATGAGAAGTGAGAGGAACTACACGTCCTCACTACCAAATGCACCAATACATAACTGACCTCCAACGACCTGAAACTCTGAAGGAGACAATACTAATGCTCCAATGTATCTCTGGGAGTAAACTAACTCACTCCCTGCTACACAACTAGCTGGAACCTCTGGGAACGAGGGAAAATCCACCCCTCTCCTCGATATCCCTGTAATGAAATATATATCCTCCTCAGTGGGTGTGTACCACTGGTCAGGACCAACCTGGAAAGCCTATTGGTGGGCATTCCACCTGCGGGTAAGATGTCTCAAAAACACACTATGGGACTTTAGGGAAGTAGCCTCCTCATATAACTTGAGGAGGCCTACCTGCCTTAGGATCCCCCGGGTATCTGCTGTAATAGGGCGAGGGTACACATCTCTCTCCCTCTCTCATGCCTCCCACAAGCGAACCATGTCATATTGCTCCATCTGTTGTTGTTGTTGTTTCTCCTCTTCTCTCTAAATCATTGACATATTAAATATTTTTTTTTATTAAATCAGACATGTATTTAGGAATATACATATATAATTATTTTTGGGAAAAAAAAATAGACCAGTCGGTGCGCCACAAAAATAGTCATGCACTAGTGCCGGTGCGGCATTTATTTGTAGCGCACCGGAGGCGGTGCCCCAGATGATATACAACGCACCGTATACGGTGCACCTGAATTTTTTTAAAGCACCATTGACTATATATGGTGTCAAAAGAGCGGTGCGCTGACTAAAATATATGCCTCGGTGCGTATAGTTGTGTTAGCGCACCAACTTCCTGAAAAATTACATAGTCAACGATGCGGTATTTTACCAGGCTGCATCGTTGACCTTGTTAGAATGCTGAATGCGGTGCGTTGACAGACACTGGGGCAGATATATCCATCAATGCACTGCGCTACTATTCCCATCGTCAATGGTGTGACCGGCTAAATCACCGCACCACACTTCTTTTTTAAATTTTAAAATAACGCGGAGCACCTTTCAGTACCGCCCCGGACACGGTGCGGATACCGTTAGCACCGGTTGCGGTGCGGCCTATAAATTTTACAGGCAACACTACTTGCCGGTGCGAGTTGAATGGCTCTTGTGCATCGTGCGACAATTGTTTTTTTATTTTCTTTTAAATGGTTAATTTTAAGGTTATTTGAAATTCAAATACGCTAAAAAGCTTAATTATGGAAAAACAAGAAAAATACCTGTGCATTTCGCCATCGAGGAGGCATATTAATTGTAGAATTTGCAAAAGAAAATTATCCCACCGTTTTGCAAAATGCAAGCTGGAGATTGGTGGGCAATGCTAAGACAAGGATAAATTGCATCGGTGCTTGAGAGCTTTGGAGCACTGACAAAAGTGAAAAATGCGGTTTTTTGGCTGTATTTTTTTTTTTTTTATATTTAACCTTGTTCTGGTGCGCGGGGTTTTATAGGTGCACCGGTGTGATTACTTAAGACCGCACCGGGCGGTTTTAGTTTTGGCGCGGTGTTTTATGATGCACCGGTGCGGTTTCTTAACACCGCACTAGGCAGTTTCTGTTTTGGCGCGGTTTTTGATGATGCACCAAGGTAGAAGAGCTGTGAAGCACCGATGCTTTATAGTAATAGGATGCACTGGGTGGGTGTGTACGAAGCACACGGTGTCCGCTGTGCCAATGTTTTGTGCGCACCGGTGATTGATAGCTCTAGAGCACTAAGAAAAGTGAAAAATGCAGTTTTTTGGCCATAATTTTTTTTTTTTTAAATTTAACCTTGTTCTGGTGCGCGTGTTTTATAGGTGCACCGGTGCTGTTTCTTATGAACACACCGGTTCGTTTATGTTTTGGCATGATGTTTTATGATGCATCGGTGGGGTTTCTTAACACCGCATTGGGCGGTTTCTGTTTTGGTGCGGTGTTTTATGATGCACCGATGCGGAAGAGTTGTGAAGCACTGGTGCTCTACAGTAATAGGTTGCATCGAGTGGGTTTGTACAGAGCACATGGTGTTCGGTGTGCCAATGTTTTGTGCGCACCAGTGCTTTCTCTTGTAGAGCGCACCAGTGATTGAGAGCTCTGGAGCACGGAAAAAGTGAAAAATGCGGTTTTTTAGCCGTAATTTTTGTTTTTATTTAACCCTTTTCTAGTGCATGTGGTTTATAGGCGCACCGGTGCTATTTCTTACGAACACACCAATTGGTTTCTGTTTTGGCGCGATGTTTTATGATGCACCGTTGCGGTTTCTTAATATTGCACCGGTTGGTTTCTGTTTTGGCGCGGTGTTTTATGATGCACCCGCGTGGAAGAGTTGTGAAGCATTGGTGCGCTAAAGTAATACGATGCACCAGTTGGGTGTGTACGGAGCGCACAGTGTCTGGTGTGCTAATTTTTTGTGCGCATCAGTGCTTTCTCTTGTAGAGAGCACCGATGTGATTTTGGATGATAAGCGCACCGAGCTGAAAACATCCGCAAAACCCTCCGCCCACCAACCTCCTCTAGTAACCTCCACTAGAAATGGATGTATGGGGTATTTTTATAAGGGGTTCCTCAAAAACATTCGCTAAAGGGTCTTTTATTTGTAGTGTGGTGATTCTTGTTGTTTGAAGACAATTTGAAAACTGAAGTGGATGTATCTCTTAGTATGGAAATTGTTATTGCACTAAGAGAAACACCTTATAGAATTCATTATAGATATAATGGGTTATTAATTAAGAAGAATGAGGCCTTATTATTATGAAATATGATGTTCTTTTAGCAGTGGTAAGAACCATGGTAAATGAAAAACATGCCAGGAGTCACAATGAAACACAATATGAATTGCATATAATAGTTATCATGAAAACCAATTCAAATTTGGTTTTATGAAAAATGAAATAACATGAAATGTTAGGGATTATTGCTAATCTAAATTCTAGCATTAATGGACCTCAATGTTATACAAGGAAAATATATGATATGTTTCCTAAGTTTATTTTGACAAAAATGGTGTAGTGCCTTAATATGCGACCAAATAAGGCCTCAAAATCTATGATTTGTAAACCAAAGTGATGTAAGCATTTGATCCACAAGAAAAAGGTTCTCCCAAATATGGAGCACAAAAATTTAGCTTAATTTTTTTTTAAATTTTTTTTTTTTGGTTCATGGTTTGTGTGTAGCAAATAATGTAAGATGGTGAACTAATTACTAGTATTCCCTACAACTTGAAGGGTAACACTGTTACCGATCAAATAGGTAACCTGACCTCAAAACGGGAACTCTAGCCCAAAAAGACTCAAAAAACATGAAAAAACACCCCAAAAACAAAAAGTGCGTATTCCAGAACGCACTTCGTTTTTTTTGAAGGTCAAATTTCAACATTTTATAAAATTATGGTAAAAAAAACAAATGTGTTTCTCAAAAAGTAGATTGAAAAACACCTCAAAAGCAGAAACAAGTTGATGGAATAACAAAAAAAAATAATTAGCTGTACTTTTTATACTTTTAAAAATAGAAATAACATTTCTTAATTTTTAAAATTCAAACATTAAAAAAAACCTAAAATTTAAGAAAAAAAATAAATTCAAAAAATAAAAGGATTGAAAAAACACCCACAAAACAAAACAAGTTGATGCTGGAATAACAAAAAAAAAAATTATGTCATACTTTTGGCATTTTTAAAAATAGAAATAACATTTTTTAATTTTTGAAATTCAAACATTAAAAAAAAACCTAAAATTTAAGAAAAAAAATAAATTTAAAAAATGAAAACATTTAAAAGCTTAAAATTTAAAAATATATGAAGATAAAAAAAAATAAAAATAAAAACAAAATAAAAATTTTAATTCAAACATTAAAAAAAACCTAAAATTTAAGGAAAAAAAATTAAAAAATAAAAAAAAATATTTAAGATTAAAATTTAAAAAATATAGAAATTAAAAAATAAAAATAAAAACAAAATAAAAATATTAAATTAAAAAAAAAAATTAAAAAAAAAAAGAAATTATAAAAAATAAAATATAGAAATTAAATTTAAAAAAGAAAAAGAAAATGCTTATTAAATTTAAAAAAGAAAAAAAAAATTAAAACAAAAAATTAAATTTAAGGAAATATATTAAATTTTAATAAATTTGAAAATTAAAAAAAAAATTATTCAAATTAAAAAGAAAAAAATGAAAAATTAATTAAAAATAAAAAATAAAAATAAAATACAATGAAAATATTAAATTTAAAACAATATATATTAAAAAAACAAATAAACTATAAAAAATAAATTAAATTTAAATTATATAAAATAAAATATATATATGAACTTAAATTAAAATATGTATATATATCAAATTTTATTAAATTAAAAAAAAATAATATTAAAAGAAAAAATTAAATTTAAAAACAAAAATATTAAATTTTAATAAATAAATGAATAAACAAATAAATTTTGAAAGAAAAAATAAATTTTAAATATAAAAGAAAAAAAAAACACTATTAAAAGAAAAACTTTAAAAATATATTAAAAATGGAAAATTGAATATATATATATATATAAAATAAAAAAAATAAAAAAACAAATTAATTAAAAAAAATTAAGTTTAATTAAAAAAAATCTAATTTTAAATACACAATTTTAATTGAAATAAAAAAATATAAATTTTTTATGTAATTAACAAAAAAAATTAATAAAAAAGTAAAATATTTAAAAAAAATATTAAATCCAAATAAATCTAAAAAAAAATACCAAATTTATTAAATTTTATAAAATTATATTAAAAAACTAAACGTAAAAGTTAATAACAATGAAAAATTATGAAAAAAAAAAATCAATTAAATAAAAAAAGGGGCAAAATTTAATAAAAATTATTAACCAAAAAAAAAAAAAAAAAAACGAATTTTATTTTAAATAAAAAAAAATTAATTTTTTGAAATTAAGAAACAAAAAAAAAAAATTAAAAAAAAAATCAATTAAATTAAAAAAACAAAATGGGTGGTGGTGGTGGGTGCGTGGCCCATCCGCTGGGCGTCGGTGGCCGGCCGGGCGGTGCCACGGGGGCGGCCTAGCCGGCCTCACGGCCCCCACCGGGCGCAGGGTCGTGAGGCTGGCTGGGCCGCCCCCCTGGCGCCGCCCGGCTGGCCACGCCCCCACCACCAGCACCCGTTTGATTATTATTATTATTATTTTTTTTAATTTAATTTAATTAATTAATTTATTTATTTTTTTAAATTTAAAATAAAATTCGTTTTGTTTTTTTGTTGTTGTTGTTGTTGTTTTTTTTTTTTTTAATATATATATATATATATATATGATTTGATTTTTATTTTTATTTTATTATTTTTTTTAATTTTTAATATTTTTATTTTAATTTGATTTTTAATTTCAAAAAATTTAAAATTATTTTTTTAATTCAATTTTTTTATTTTAAATTAAATTTGTTTTTTTTTTTTAATATTTAATATTATAGATTAATTATTTTTTTAAATTTAAATTTTAAAATTTATTTATTAAAATTTTTAAATTTTAATTTAATTTTTTTTTTTTTTTCGTTTATTTAGTTTTTCATTTTTAAAATCTATAAATTGTTTCATTAAAAAAAAAAAACTAAATTTATGTATATTTGTTTTTTAATTATTTGCACGTGGTTTTTTTCATTTTTTTTGTTTTTTAATGATAATTTATTTATTTATTTTCTTTTTCTTTTTCAATTCTAATTGTTTGTTTGTTTTTTTTTTTTTTTTGGTTAATTTTAAAATTTGTATTTTTTTCTTATTATTATTATTATTTTTTAATTAAAATTTTTAAATTTAATTTAAAAAAAAAAATCTAAATTTTAATTTTGTAATTTAATTATTTTCAATTATATATATATATATATATATATATATATATATATATATATATATATATATATATATATATATATATATTTTTTTTTAATATATTGTTTTTTTTAATAAGTTAGAAAAAAAATGTTTTTGATGTTTTTTTTTTAAATTTTTTTGGTCAATTTTTGTTTTTTTTTTCTTTAAATTATGTGTTTTTTTTTCAAATTTTGTCATTTCCTTTGATATAATTTTCAAATGTTTTTGTTTTTTAAATTTATTTTTGTTTAAATTTTTTATTTTTATGAGCTATTTTTGTTTTTTTTTTACATTTTTATTGTTTTTTTTATATTTTTTTAATCTAAGTTTTGTGTTTTATTACCAACATGAAAATCACCACTCTAAGAAAAAGGTTGATGCAGCATGAATACGTTTCAAAATTAGCATGAAAATCACTGCTCTAAATAAAAAAAGTTGATGTTGCATCAATACATTTCAAAATTAGCATGAAAATCACTAACATTTTAAAACAAATATTCATACTTCATAAATAAAAATTTTAGAGTGTCAAAAATGTGCACAAAAAAAAAAAATGGTGATTCTGCATCACCACTTTTCAAAATAGGGTGCTTGTTATGCTACCAAAAAAAAATAGGTAACATTGTGGTTACCTATTTCATCGGTGACATTGTTGGGTGAGTACTAATAAAAAAATACCATTTACCAACCAAATAATGTTGAATTTGGAAGACACTAATATAAAGAAAAATTATCACACCTAGACAATTAACTACTACAATAAATGCAAATCATTGATTCATTATTTATGAAAATTGGGAAAACTCATTTTAACTTTTTTTTCTTTTACATAAACTAGAAAATATTTATTATTAAAAATCCCATGGCCAAAGCTCACAAAAGTGGTACAAATCAAAATCTTCACGTAGAGTAAGGAATAATAATCTAAATCTAACTAATTTTAGATATCTCCAACCTAATGTTTCAACTAATTCTAGATACCTCCATATTGGTGTTTCTTTGTAGATCCCATACAATTGTATTTGATAGTTGAAACAAAATTGACCAAAAAATATTTAGAAGAGAACCGAATAAGGCTGAAACTTTATTTAAAAGGTACCTTTACATTAAAATGGACCATTGAAAGAGAAAAATTGTGAGGAGGATTCCAACTTGGGTTATTCCTAGAGAACATTGAAATTCACCCAGTAATGGAGGAAATTGTCAAGAATGATTTTGAATGACCTTCCTCCATGACTAGATGTGATAAAATACCATAGTTTCAATGTGGGAGATGATATGAAAAATTATTAACAAGAGTGACACTAAATAGGGGCAACATGAGAAGTGGTGGTGGATTATGTCTTCCAATGATGCAACATGTTATACGATTATGATGATGAGTCTTGTATCATTCCTTCATAACATGACTCTTGGATTAAGCTCTTGTTTATGGGATAGGTTGATCATAAGTTGAATCATTGAACACAAAATACCCTTTTTTTCCTTAATAAATTGATTGGATTCTAGGTTTGTGATGATATTATCTTTCCTTCTTACATGGTACCATTCCACTTGACAATTGCTGCTTAGAATATATCTTATCCTTCAAAATATTGTTTCTAATTGAAGGTCCTTGGCTTGTTATCCTTTGATCATGTTTTAATTAGAGAGTATCCAATGACTATTAAAGAGCAAGGAGAAAATGAATAAGAAATAATAATCCCTTGAAGAAGTGCATAGTCTTCAACTAAGTTGTTTGTTAGTATTCCCAATTTAATTACATTCTAGTTCTTTTGAACGAAAAAGTGCTTCCTTGAATTTGACAATAAAGAAAATTCAATTACATTATAATATTGAAGAATTAATCATAGTAAATTATATGTAGTAGAATCTATAATGATATAAAGGAGATAAGTTTATCATTCTTTATCCTTTTATAGAGTCTACATCTTGAATTATCAATACAAAATTGTGTAACCTATTCCTTTCCTATATATCTCTATGTATAGATGGGAGATGCTTAATATATATAGCATTAACCAAACACCCTTTTGGTCAAATTATTTAATTAAGAGAAAACTAATGTAGGAGTAACTTGTTATAATCATTTGCCCAATCAAAATAGCATTAATCACATATTCAAGTTATACCTAACACTTATTTAATATTGTCTGGTATCATCAC
The DNA here is from genome assembly GCA_034641835.2 of Pinus albicaulis. Taxonomy (NCBI): domain Eukaryota; kingdom Viridiplantae; phylum Streptophyta; class Pinopsida; order Pinales; family Pinaceae; genus Pinus; species Pinus albicaulis. The sequence goes on from CM076574.1 coordinate 576,671,864, forward strand.
TTGCCCAATCAAAATAACATTAATCACATATTGAAGATGTATTTATACCTAACACTTATTTAATATTGTCTGATAATGTCTGATAAATTTTGGCTACGTGGTATTGCTTGATTAAAATTATTGGCTTTTGTAGTAGAGTTTGCTTGTGAGATATTCCTTAATTGATGATTTTAATCATTTAGCCTTAGTTACTCATAATTATTCTTTAGAAACACCAACTTTTTCTTTCATTTTTTCATTGTTTATTTGTCATCTATTAAATTATAGTAATAGATAAAGTTTTCACCTAATTTATTGATTACTCAAGAAAGTTGTTTTTTATTTTTATTTTTTATTTTATATATATATATATATATATATATATATATAATGAACTTCTCCCCAATCTTCCTTTAATAATGAATATCTTGAAATCCATTTTCATATACCTTCAAAACACATTAATTATATTAATATTAAAAAAAATCTAAATATAATAATAATTTAATATCATTAAATTAACACTACAAAATAATCAACTCATTTTCTCTAATAATATTATTAGAAATTATTCCAATAACAAAATAAAAGTACACATTAACCATTAAAAACTAATTTCTATTAAAATATAATATAATAATTAAATTAATAAACTAAAACAAATAACTTCAATAATTCCGTGGGTGAGGATTTTTTAGATAAAACATGGTGTAAGGATAACATGAAAATGATATAATTTTATTTATTAAAAAGATATAATTTAAAATCAAAATTAACTTGAATTTTAGTTAAATAATTTATTTAATCCAAATAAAAAAACAATTTAAAATACGACATAATGGAACCCAATTCCCCTTGTATGTCACTTTACCAAATTTCTATTATTTTATATGAAACCTATAGCCAATGACCTAAGGTAAACTCCACTAAGTTTCGGAGTTGACTTAATGGCTGGTTGGTGCCATCCATCCCTTCCGGATGGAGGTTTTAAACTAATTTTTCAGTAAGGAAACTCTACATTAATAGTTTATGTCGAATTAACTTTATATTGAAAGCAAGTGAAAAACTCCAAATAGTTGATCTAATGTTTGGTAGAGAATGTTACATTGGCCGTAGAAATGACCATGCTTTTTGACTTTATTTCAATAACTTAATGTTTGGTAGAGAATGTTACATTGGGAGTAGAAATGACCATGCTTTTTGACTTTATTTCAATAACTTCAACTTGTACTCAAGTAGAGTGAAGACTTCCAAATGTCAGTGTCAGACATATTGACTTAGAAATCTAAGTGTCGAAGGTATATTGTGATGTTAGATCTACTTTTGAATTTAATATATCTTAATTTTATTAAAATTTAAATACATATAACATAATGATTATGTTTATTAAATAATAAAATTAATTTATATTTTAATTTAGTAGATTATTTTATTTAATTATAAGAAATGGTTTTAAAAGTTACTATTATATATTTATTTTTAATTTAATAGAGATTAATTTAAAAAAATATATTATATATATAAAGTTAATTAACTAAATTATTTGCATAAAATATTTTATTATATATTAGAAAAATATCAAAAAAATATTTTTCGTTATCACTTTCCTTCTCCAAAGTTTGCTTTTGAAAAATATTATCGACTTTAATTTTTATTTAAATGGTAGAAAATAATAAATAATGAAAAAAATATTTTAAATTTAATTTATTAAATTTAAAAAAAATATTTTTGAAAATAATAAATAATGAAAAAAATATTTTAAATTTAATTTGTTAAATTTAAAAAAATTATTTTTAGAGATCCAAAATCATTGAAAGATTGACCATATTGATAATGTAATAAATATCTAAAATTAAGATGTAATTTTAGAGGAAGATTAACAATTTTGGTAATGTAATAAATATTTGAAATTGAGATCTAATCTTATGAGACAATGTAAGAGAAAACTTTTTTTATTTTTAACTTTGTTAGTGTTACAAAGGTCTTTCATTCCACCATGTTTTAAGTGTGAAAAATATTTTGAGCTTGAAATAATATTAGTATGTTAGAAAAATTAAGATATCCCTTCTCAACTTCAATCTTTTTAGTGTCAAAAAAGTGGCAAACTTTTTTCATTCGAGTGTGTTTTGGGAATTGAGATCATAAACATATGTTTTGAGAATTGAGATCATGAATGCTCCTGTTTTTGATAAAAAAAATATAAAACATAATGTACACTCAAATATAAAAGTAATAAGAACATTTCTATATATAGAAATGTGGAATATGTATACAATATTGTTATAATCCATCTTAATCCCACATTTATCAAGCTTAGAGAGATATGGAATATCTTAAGATTCATACTTTTTTTAATACAAAAGTCAGGAAATATTTGCACACTCAAAAGAAGTTTGAGTTTTGAGAGATGTGCTCCTTTTTAGTGCTTGGTAGATTTGTAATTAAGACGAATCTATATTGATTCTTATTTTAACAATGTTTATTTTCTTCTTTACACTAATAAAGATAAAACTACACTTTTGATTTTTTAGATTAAAACTATTCCACTCAATATCTTTATTTCTCTTTCCTCTCATAGTAGTGATTACACAACAATCTTTCCTTAAATTGCAATATAATGATATTTTTAAGATCATCTTTATTTTAAAATATAATTTCTCTTTTTATTCTTTCATAATATAAACAATTTCTTTATTATAAAATGAAATTATTTTTAATTATTGGATATTTTGTGTAATCATAATTTTTTTCCTTTTCAAATTAATTAATATATAAACAAAATGGAATTGTTTAAAATACATAAATTATAATTTTTTAATTTCAAAATCATAATTAATGAATGCATTTTGTATTTTTGAACTTTCTATTACATAACATATAAATAACTATGAAAATCATATAAATTAAATTTTGTACAAACACTAATAAGTATCAATGATATATCTCATATTTTTATGATTAAAAGAAATGATAAAAATAAACCAAATTATAATTTTATTTTAAATTAATAATAATATTATTAATTATAAAAATAATTAATATATGAGTTAAACATATCTGCATTTAAAAAGTATGGAATAAGATTCTTAACCATGGAGATTCACTTCTACTTAATGATGGAGCCTCTTAATCTGAGTTACAATCCCATGAGCCAATGCTATGGCTTATCAATGCCACAAGTCCAAAAAATCATAACTCATTTCATATGACACTTGTTTATACCAGCCTAGATCCATCTTAACTCCGGATCTATCAAGCACCGAGAGGGATCAAATCTCTCGAGGTGGAAACCTCTTTTTTTTAGTGCAAAACTTGAGGAAAGGTTTGCACCTCGAGAGGTTTGATCCCTCTATGCGTTTGATAGATCCAGAGTTAAGATGGATCTAGGCTGGTTTCAGTCATTCGCTGCCAAAGAAAATCTATGGAAGATATGATTAATTTTATCAATAATATGTAAATATATCAAATATTAATATAATCATTTTAAATATGCTAAATATTTATGAGATTAACTTGGTCATTCTAATTTTTAATTTTATTAGTTACCTCAGTTTGTTGAGATGATAAATATTGTTAATAACTTTAATGATGAAAAATGATGAAATAATTTTTTTGAATGCAAAGTGGCAAAAATAGTGTTGAAAGATAGAAAATGTGAATAATAAGAATGTACTCGTGTTACAAATAGTCTTCATTGTGATCAATCTCAACTATTCTTATTGTCACCCTTGTTAGTTTTGTCATCTTTTCATATCGATTATATGAAAAATAAAATTTAAATCGTAAATCATTCTTTAGCTCGAGCTGTTGTAGTAAACATGATACCTTGTCTCTCTTGCTCTCTAATATTAATATGTTAAATTACTATAACACAAAAATCAATGTACATTGTTAATAACGTTTTGTGCTTACACTAAAATCAATGCATATTGTTAATCCAATCACTTTAAAATTAATGTACCATCATATATCCAATTGCATCATATCAGAAATCAACATCTACATTGAAATCAATGCATTTAATGCAAGCAATCAAATAAGATTAGAAAATAACTTCTACACTAAAATAGGATTAGAACTCATCTACATTGAAATCAATGCATTTAGTGTAAGCGATCAAATATAATTATAAATCAACATCTACATTGAAATCAACACATCCAGTGCAAGCAATCAAATAGTATTAGAAATCACCACCTACATTGAAATCAATGTATCTAGTGCAAGTAATCAAATATCATTAGAAATAAATATCTACACTAAAATCGATGAATCTAGTGCAAATAATCAAATAGTATTAGAAATCACCATCTCCACTTAAATCAATCCATCTAGTGCAAGAAATATTATTCCCTCTCTCCACCTCCATCCATATCTATATCCCCCTCCATCTATTCTTTTTTGTCTCTCCATCTCACCCCCTAAACACACATGCTCTCACACTCCATATCTATCAATCTCTTTGTCACTCCCTCCCTCTCCCCATCTCTCTCTTCTTCCCTCTCTTCACCTTCCATCTATATCTCCATCTTCCCCCTCTCTCCCTCTCCCTCGCTAATATCTCTCTTTCCTCCTTCTGTCCTCTCTCCCTCTCTCTCCATATTCCTTATCACTTACTCTCTCTCTCTCTCTCTCCACCTTTATCTCTCTATGTCTTTCTTCTTACCTCCTTCTTTCTCCCCCTCCAAGTCCATCTCTCTTTTCCTCCCTCTCTCTACTCTCTCACATCCTCTCTCTTCCTTCCCTTTCTCATATTAGTATTATAATATATTAATATGAGTATTAGATTTAATAATAATAATAATATTTTAATATTACATTAGGGTTAATAATGTTTTTTTTGCATGATATTAATAATAATTTAGCCCATGGTATTTGGACCATAGGCTTCACCTAAATAAAACCTATTTTTTGAGTGTTCATAAATATAAATTGCTGGTTTTATTTGTTTACCATAACTCCGGTTTATTTAGATTTTTATTTATTTAAATTTTGAAATATTACAATTTTGTTAGGGAAATATTTATATCTTTAACGATTTTAATTTATCCATAGAACATGGGTTTTCTTTTTAAAGATTCATTTTACAAATATTTAATTAAAAGAAACATCAAAAGATTTTGGATTTTGATTGTTTGTGTTGAATTAACTCTTTTTCTTTAATTAAGGAAATGGTATTGACTTTAATAAAGAGTAAAGATGTTAAAAATTTTACTTAATTTGGACATTCAATGTGGTAAATTTTTTTGTTAAATGTAAATTTATGATCCATTCAAATTCACGTATATAATAAATAAATTATTAAACGAGTGAAATAATTTACTATCCATTTAAATTATATAAATATTATATAGTTGTATTTTAATAATTAATCTCAACCCATTAATAAGTTAAAAAAATTATATATAATCTAAATATTCAAGTTGTATAAAATTAAAAATTAAATTAATGCTGGAACCGACATTAACAAAAATACATTATTTCCCAAAATTAATTATTTCCCAACTTACTTGTCCATCATGTAAGCTTTTGTGTCTGTCATTTTAGCAAACATGTTCTAAGCTCACGTGCCTGTCAATTTATTAAAATGCGATAAGTATGGAACAAAGGCTTATCAATGTCACAAGAATATAACGTCGGTTTACAAGTTTACTTTTAACTCCTAAGAGTTGGGTTAGTCAATTTAGCCCATTTGTCTAACCATTCATGGCTTAAAGATGCCACTGAAATATCTTACAGAGACTATTTTACATTCTAGAATTGTATGGGACCAGATCTTAATTTCCCGGCAACATTCTACAAACCGGATCTTACTTTCTTATTGTGTTCATACTGGCAAAACGAAAAAAAGGAAATGGCGTAGAATTGATTGGCAACCAAAGTCAATCCCACTACCCTGAAACAGAGACATTTACCTGAAATGATGTCTGCACATGAGTGAACAGTCTGGTATTCGCTGCGAGGAGTCCATCAGGCGCACTATATCTGGAACAGTCAATACGTTAATGGGCTCAAGTTTTCTCCGTGTATATAGACTTTGGAAGCTTCGGCACTGGACTGAGGAACTGGGGAGATGATGACACTTTGGCTATAAAAGCATGTTCTGAGGCGACTTCAGGAGTCACTGCCTGCGCTTCTCATTGTTGGAACTTCTCATAGTTTCTTCTTTACAGTACGTCTGTGAAAATGAAGCAGAGCGTGAGGATCAGTTGGAGTATTAGGATATTTTTTATTATTCATGTTTGCTTTAGCATTGCTCATGTATTTGTGGTAGGGCAGGGAACTAAAGTTGGATTTTACTCCTCCACTTGTCCCAATGCTGAATCTATAGTGAATTCCACTGTTCAATCACATTTCGCTTCAGACCAGACCATTGCGCCAGCGCTGTTGAGGCTCTTCTTTCACGATTGCTTCGTAAACGTATGGAAATTTATGTTTGGCTCTCTTTATTACTTGTTCTTACGTATTATTTGACAAGTGTATAATCAAATGGGTGTGTCTTGATTTCAGGGCTGTGATGGATCCATATTGATTACAGGTCCCTCTGCAGAGAAAAACGCGCTTACAAATCTGGGTTTGCGAGGATTCGACGTTATCGAAGATGTGAAGAGCAATGTAGAAGCTGCATGTCCAGGCGTTGTTTCATGCGCTGACATACTCGCGCTCTCTGTCCGTGATGCAGTAGTTCTGGTATTCATCACTTTTAGGTTACATTTTCACTGTGATTTGTGATCAGATGTTACCAACATTATCATAATTATAATATAATATAATAAATACTAAAAATAAGAATATTCAATTTTAAGGTTAGGGTTTAGTTATATATTAAATTGGTGTATAATATTTTTTTGTTTGCCAAATAAGAGATTTATAAAAATATATTTTTTGGTGAAATAATTTAGTGGTCAGTATAATGGGATGTTATTTTTTTATCCAGTTTTATGTTTTCAACATCCTTTTCACCTAATTTCAAATCCAACATCCTTTCTATTTCTTTCAAATCTCATAGGGGAACATCTTTGGCCCAGTATAATAGGACTATGAATAAGCCTTTAAATTATATATTAAATGATATTATACTTTTAATTAGATATTATATGATATTAAATTTGTGTTTGAAATTATATTATTTTTGTTACAAGGAATCCTTTCCACTTAGTGACTTATTTAGAGAGATATGTAATTCCATTTTTTCATTATTTAATATGGAATTAATAGATAACATATACAAATAATATTATTGATTGGTATGTATTGATTTTATGTTTAGTTTACCTATAATATTTAAAATAAAAATATATTAATAAGATTTTTTTTAACATTAAAAATAAAAACATATTTCAATCTTCATATTAACTAACATAATTTAATAATAACATAGAAAAATAAAATAATTTAAATTTAAATTTTCTTATATTTTTATTTTCTATGGTGTGTAATTTATTCAAAAGTTGATATATAACATTTAAAAAATATTAATAATAAAAAAATGATTAATAAAAGTTATATATCAAATATTTCAATATACATGTTGAATAAAAGATTTTAACATCTCTCTCACACACACACACATATATATATAAATCTTATTACACTTTCTAATTTAAAGTATCAAAAAGATTTGTATTTTCCTTGATATTTAATATGAAGTTAACATATAACATTTAAAAAAATATTAATAAAGAAAATAAAAATATTTATTTAACTAATTTTTTTTATTAATATATTGTTCAAAACCAACATAAAATCATGTACATACCTTAAATAATTTACTCTAATTTTCTTTTAATTTTATCTCATATTTTGAATTTTCTCACCTCCCTATCCTCAATATCTTTTAATTTAAATTACATATTTATATTCTTTTATTTTTTTATAATATGCTAATACAACTTTCTAATAAATTTAGAATTTATTTCACTCCATCCTTTTACTTTTATTCTTTATTTAATTTATACAAGACCCTTTTTTATTTTTTTTATAATTAATACTACAAAATATTTATTTGATCCATTTATTTCTTATCATGAATATTAATATAACATTCACTATAATATTAAAATAATATAATAAATTTTAATTTTAAAAATATTTAATATTGTTTTTTAAATTAAATTTTCTTATTTATTATTTTTAAAATAATTAATTTTCTTATAATAATATATCACCAATAATTAATTTCCTTATAATAATACATCACCATTTTTTTTTAAAATCATTTTAAATAATTACCTAATAATAAATAAGATATCATAAAATTAAAACATTTAAAAAAACACATTTATACATAGAATTTACTATAATTATCACAAATGCTAGAGCCTTCTTTCTGTATAACAATTTCTTTATTAATTATTTTTAAATATTATAGTTTTATTTAAAATTTTTAAATATATATATATATATGTATGTTAATTTTTTTTCCAATTACATTATAAAATTCACTTATCAAAAAAATTCAGTTGAAAAAAGTTATATCCATGTATTTGATAAATTCAGTTGAAAAAAGTTATATCCATGTATCATATTTTTATTTTAAATATATTAAAAAATTCAGCTTCTTCACCCATCAAAAAATCAAATTAAAAAAAAAAAAAACTCTTATTTTCAAAGCTTTCTATACATGATATGGTCCAGCTTCTATTTGATAACTGCATTAATGTTTACATGCATCCATATGGATTGGATCTTGCAATCAATACTCAATAGAGTCTAGCAATGGTGGCAAAGGATAGGTAATTAGTTGAGTCCAAAATTTGATGAAAGTGTTAATGTTATTGGGAGTACAGACGAAGGGACCGACCTGGCTTGTTCCGACGGGAAGGAGAGATGGGTTGGTATCGTCTTCATCAGACGCAGCTAATTTGCCAACACCGTCGGATTCCATCAGCGTGCTAAAGCAAAAGTTCTCAGACAAAGGCCTCACAGCCGAAGACCTTGTGATCCTTGTTGGTGAGAAAAATTTCATTTTGCAGTGAGCACAGTAGATGTTGCCATGACAATTAATTTATGTGGGTTTTACTTTTTTTTTGTTTCACATTCAGGAGCGCATACGATCGGAAAAACCGACTGCCAGTTTTTCAGCTACCGCCTTTACAACTTCACGTCGACAGGGGACGCGGATCCGACGATCAATACAACATATCTGAGTGATCTTCAATCTCAGTGTCCTTCGGGTGGTGACGGATCGAAGAGAGTTGAGTTGGACAAGGGAAGCTCCGCGACATTCGATGCGACTTTCTTGAGCAACGTGAGAGATGGAAACGCTGCACTTGAATCAGATCAGAGGCTTTGGTGGGACAATTCCACCAAACCTTTCGTGGAAAACTACGCAGACGGCGCGAGCTTTGCCGCGGCTTTCACAAAATCTATAGTGAAGCTCAGTAGCATTGGAGTGAAGACAGGCACGGATGGTGAAATTCGTAAGGTCTGCTCGGCAGTTAATTAATTAAATAATCAAACAGCAACCGTATCCTACGTCTGCGCTCACAAAGACGTTGATAGAGCAGAGGATTTTACATGGTATAAATAAGATGGCAATAGTACGAATGCAAGCTGCAGCATTTAAGAATATTTTTATATTTTCGTCGTTACTGAAATGTCTGTCGCAAACCCAAATTAATATATCGCTTTAATTATTATTATTATTATCTTTAAATTCGAGTTATCTGCTAATGATGATGGTCGAGATGTTAAATTCCAAATCATATTAACGAATTTTGGAAATATCTAGATATCCAATATTTATATTAACCAGATTCCAAAATATTTAAAAAAATTAAAATTAATATAAATTGAACACTTACTTTTCATAAGAGGGTTAAAAAACTGGGGTGTCTATAACGTACCAACGAAAGAAGGGGTTTCACCTCACTTTAACTTGATAATAATTCGCGATGCATATGTGGCCGCCAATGAAAATGTTTGAAGACTTTAAATTGATATCGTGCTTTTTAATTTTGATTAAATTGGAAAACGTCCTATAAATTTGTATTTGAATAAGTTAATTCCATCATCATATGATGATGGAGGTATTTAATAATACAACTTGGTTTGAATTTTGGTTTTTGTTATTCATGAATATTGTCCAAGTGTTTCAAATTAATTATTGCTTTTTGTTTTCACCATAAATCATATTGGTTAGTTGTTTATCTGGAAAAGAACATTAAATTATACTACTTGGTTCGAAAAATGTCCACAATGTTTTATTTCCTGTAATTATAATGAAAGAATTTATGTAAAATATATAATAATCTTAGAATTTTTATTTTTAATAAAAAATATTTATTTATTAAAAAAATAAAATGTTATTAAAATTTAAAATATATTTAAAAATAAAAATAATTATTAAAAAATAAAATTTTTATTTATAAAATAATAAAATATGTATAAAAATTGATTGTTTTTTTTTCTTTTGCAATATTATCTTTTTATTATTCTGAAAATGATTTTAAAACGCTCCAAAATTAAAAGAACAACGCAAATACTTCTCAGCGGCGTTATTGGGATTAGGGTTTATCTTTGTTCATAAGGCCCTTTCGTTGGCATCGATCTTTATAAATGACCTTGCTCAAGCTTATGGAGTGACGAACTTGGTTAAGGTGCACATGTATCTTCTTATACTAAACTTTGTTTGTTTGGTTTATATTTTCAAGGCTCCTTGTTTTCTTTCGAATTACACGGTTCTTTTTCTATGTTTCTGGGCATATTTTTCTATATTTATATGGTTTATTTTTTTCAAGTCTCCTTGTTTTCTTTTGAATTACACGGTTCTTTTTCTATGTTTCTAGGCATATTTTTCTATATTTTCATAATTCAATGTTTTTTTATTTTGAAACTAGTATAGGTTTGACACTCACTTTAAGGTTTCTATTAAAAGTTAAATTATAGTTTGATGTGTAGGTTGTTTTGAAATTTAGGTTTGACACTCACTTTAAGTATTAAAAGTCAAATTATAGTTTGATGTGTTGGTTGTTTTGAAATTTAGTATAAGTGTAAAGTTTATTCTAAAATTTTTATAAATTAAAAAAAAAAAAATATTAAAAAAAAGTTGTTTTGAAATTTAATATAAGTTTAAAGGTTACTCTAAATTTTTTATGAATTTAAAAAAGAAATTATTAAAAAAATTGTTAGACACTTTTTTAAGAGATGGTATTTTCTTTTATATTAAAATATTAAAATATATTCTAATTTTAAGGGATAGTATTTTTTTTTATATAAAAATATATTTGAAAACATTATAACTAAGTTTTAAGGAGTGATATTTTTTTATATAAAAATATATTTGAAGACATTATAACTAAGTTTGAAGATATTTAAAGTATAAACTCTAATTAGTATAAGATATACTAAACTTTGTTTATTTTTTCAAGGTTTTTTTGTTTTTTTTGAATTTGAATTTAATGGTTAATTTTCTCTATTTCTATGCATGTTTTTATATATATTCATATTTCAATGTTTTGTTATCTTTGAAACTAGTATAGGTTGGTGAAGGTTTCTATTAAAAAATTATAGTTATACTATAGTTGATGTTTAGGTTGTTTTGAAATTTAATATGGGTTTGAAGCTTATTTGAATTTTTTTATGATTTTTTTTACAACAAAATTATTAAAAAAGGGTTGTTAGATATTTCTTTTTTCTAGTTTAAAGGATGGTATTATTTTTATATAAATATATATTTGAGAAAAATAATATTCTAAAATTATTATAAAAAAAGAGACATTATAACCTTGTTTGAAGATATTTAAATTATAAACTCTAATTAATATAAGATAACAGGAGGCTCTCATGTGAAAAAAGATAAGATGTTTGAAGGTATTAAAATTGTCAATTCCAATGGATAGTATTTTATTATCCAAATCTTAAGAGAAAACCATCCATTATAATGTTTATTAGTAATGTTGAATAATAATTGAAAAAATATGTAAACACAAGATTTATAACCCTTACTTGATTATTGGTAGCTTCTTATATGTTATAATAACATGAGTCACATATATTAAACCCAAAAATGTTATATAATGAGAATGCTTAAAACTATATTAGCACATCAAAAGTCTTACTCGTGAGGTCTAGATATTCTTCATTCAAAGATATTCAAGATTATTAAGAGCACGTTTAATAAATGCAAAAGATATATAACTAGATGAGATGGCTAACTATACAACTCAATATAACTAGAAAAATATATGATAAAGGGGTATAAGATATTTATAGTATAGAGAAGAAATATTCATTGGACTCAGTTTTTTCCTAGATGAATCATTATTTAAAAATGGAAGAAAATGCCAAAACCATAACCATTCCATAACCATTGGTAGTTGTAGCGGAAATGATAAAATAAATTTTAATGAAAGTTTAGAATAATTTACGAAGGGTTCCAAAGGTGAAAATAAAAGAATAAAGTAGGGGAAAATTCACAATATAAAGGGGATAGAAGAAATATTTTGAATCTTGTTTCTAGTGGTGGTTCTTGTTCTTATTCTTGTTTACGATAGAATTTTTATTCTCTTAATGGAAGAATATAAAGCTATCAAACTAATGAAGATACAAGGGATAAATTCAATTCATTCAAATATTCTAATGGTTAGGTAAGAAACAACCCAACCCAAAGGGGCACTTGTAATCTACCAGTTAATGGATGAGGTCATTGAGAAGCACACATGATTTGTTGAGAGATTTATTAAGATGATGAATAAGGAAGTACAAAAAAACCTTTTTGGTATACCTATTGAAGTTGACAATACTCTTACATATGAGTTATAAGTGTAAACATGGATCCTCTAGTTGATTAAATTAGATCTTTAGTGAGTCCAATTTGGTGTTATATCTATTATTTCAAATGAGTAGGTGGAATAGACATCCCCTAATATCCTCTAAACTAAATTTTTATTTTCCATTCAATTTCCTACCAAATCCCATCTTGGAATTTCCTATAGTCACCATACACTATAGTTTATAGAAATTACCACCAAAACTACAACCCAAGTTTCCATAAAATTATAACCTATTTTAAAATTTCTCAAATTTTTGTACCTTTTCTCTTTTCTCTTTTAGGGTCGTAATTTAGGTGGTAAAGTGGCAATTTTACTTATAACAAAAAAATTCCATAAAAAACCCTATGTGCCACCATTCAAACTCCCAATATTCTCTCTTATTTACATAAAACTATCCACATTTGCATCATCTATAACATCCAAATGCATAACACAATGTATCCATGGAAATGTCCAACACCCATTATTATCTCTTATATACAGGAAAACATCCAAATTTTCATCTCTAACATCCAAAAGTATAATAAAATGAATTCATAGGAATGTTCAACAAAAATTTCATATTTGAGTCCTTAATTGCATCCTAAAGTAAAGAAATTTTTGTGGACTCAAGTAAGGACCCTTTTGTGGAATTTAATTTGATCTTAATTATGTGCAAGAAAATAATTAACAGAACCATGGCCAAGGATTTGAGAATTATCCTTAGTGTAAAAAATCATGTAGTTTTCCTATATGGAACATTAGAACAAATATTCCGTTTACATTTCCTGTTTGGTGGTTTTGGACCTTGTGCATGGTCCATGAGCCTAAAATTATAGTTTTATTCTTCAAGATGTTGGTGTTCCTTGTCATATGGTGTCTAGGGTGCTTATAACAATCTCTAGTGGGAAAAATCTTGTAATGGTGCCCATGCCACATATATACACCAAAGATTCCCTTTACTAAACTTATGTTTTGGTTTAAAATTTTGGACATGGGCCACGAGTCTTAAAAGTTATTTCAAGCCATAAGATGCTAAATTTATATTTAAATCATGTCCAATGCCTTGAAAACCATCTCCAATGCATAAAACCTTATAATGTCACAAATATTAAAACTATAGTCATTGTATTTATTTTATAGGGCTTCTCTGGTGCATTGTTGTGTATGTTCCATGCTCCCTAAGAACCTTCTTTAGTCCATATGATACTATTATGTAGAAGGCCTTGTAAATAAATATTAAATCTATTATGGAAACCTTGTAATGGCACCCACATGAAACTTGTATGCCAAATATTCCCTTCACTTTTCCCTTTTTGGTGGGTTTATACCTCCTAAAAACATATTTTCAGCATATGATATTCATTTTGATTCTCAAAATGTGGGTCAATAAAAGAAAGATCTAGGGTGTGAAAAATCCTTATAATGGCATTCACATGACACATAAAGGCCAAATAGTCCAATTATAATATTTTTGTGGTGGTATTGAACGAAAGAGGCCTCATAAATTGAAAATTTTGTATGAAGCCTTGGGAACCATATAAAATTCACAAATCCTAGTAATGGCATGTGAATGGCTCATGTAGGAAAAATGGTCCCTTTAAATGGTTTGTGTTGCCCATATCAACCCTTCACTCCCATTGACAATATTGATTAAATGACTCATCTTGAAAAACAACAAGTATATTGGGTCCCAGTAGGTCTTTAAGGAAGCTCTACTCATGGGATAGCTCAAGTACTTAAAAATTCATCTCTAAATTCTCCCTGATAGGCTAGTCTATTAGGAAAGTTGTGATTGAATCCTATTTCCTATAAGTATTATTTTAATTCATTGGAAAGGATGGGAATGTATGGCATTGTGCTACACACTTGCCTTGAATAGGAAGTATTTGAGCTAAATGTCAAATATGGTGTCTATTTCAAGGTTTTATGCACTATGGATGGTTCTTAAGGATGAGGGAACAATATGATGTCAGAATATAAGTTGTGACATCACAAAAATACATCTTATACTAGAGGTTTTTAATGTTATAAGTCTGGGTAAAAAGTTATAAGAAAACATTTACTAAAGCCTCTGCTATTATTAGTGGAGGTTTTAATATATTTTTGGTTATAAATAAAATTTTTGGGCACCCAATGGAGGTTTTACGTTGGTGTGTATATATTGATAATGCACACTAATGTGCGAATTATATAGAATATACATTTGTGTGCTACATATTGATATAGATTTGGGATTTCAAAATTTTATATTAATAACTTATGCGTAGGACATATTTTTGAAGTCCCAATGGGCCATTGAGAAATTGAAAGCCTTTTGAAACTTCTATTAACAATATGCACTAGTGTGGCATAACTTAATATTTATTGGGGCTTTAAAACTATATAGTATGTATCGATATGTATTCTCTATATTATGAATCCCTAATGCTTAGTTTATATAATGAAAGAACTATTGCATATGTCATCCTTGAAGGATTTAGGTTCACCCACCAACTCATTGTAACAACCCTTGGTTGATTTTCCATGAAAATAAATTAATACCAAGGTCATGGGACACATATTCCAAGCTGAATATTGGAAAAAACATTATAGTTGACCTCACTTATGGATTAATAATGGCTATGGAAATTGGAAAATAAATTAGCAAAGGAAAAGAGGAAATGATTGGCATTTAATTATGAAAATAAAGGAAAATAGGATAAAAGGAAGGTGAAGAGACACAAATTTGCATGCAAGGGAAATTAGAGGAAAAATGAAGGAAAATGAAGGAAAATGAAGAAAATAGAGGCCTCAATAATAAAAAGGCTTCAGAGAAACAATTTCTAGCTTTTTGACAGATTTGTGGTGGAGCTCTAGTCCATTCTCTCACACTCTCATTCTCTAATACTCTTGCATAGTTAGAGCATTATTGGAGAATTCTTGGAGAAATCTAGCATTCAATTGGATTGGAGAAAGAAAGAGAAGGAAAGGAATGAAGCACAAGGAGATGGTATACGCATGTGATTCTCTAGCTATGTGCTGTCATTAGCATGGAGATTTGCCTAGATTGATAGTGCTTCATCCTTTTCTTTCCAAATCCTATATATCCATGGTGATGTAGGTTTCCCAATTGTTTTTTTGGTTGGTTCTCAGGTTCCCTGTGGTTGTGGGTTGGAAAAAATATTCTAGAAGCATTGGAACAATTTGGGTTGAGTTACTAGTTCTTGAAACCTGTAGGTTGGAAAAAATACTCTAGGGAATTATGGGTTGAGTTATTAGTCCTTGGATATGATGGGGGAACAAATGCTCTGGAGCCATAATTTAACTGCGGGTTGAGTTACTAGTTCCCGGAGCCCTTGGGTAGAGATTGATTTGGTTAATGTTAGTGATTTATGAACCATATAGGTGAGATCATTGTGGCTAAGGGTTGAGGTGGTTTGGCCTCTAAAATACCTAGTTCGTTTTGTCTTGCTTTATCTCATGAGATCCCACATTCATGCTTGGAATATGGTCTGGGGGTGATTGGTTGAAAGAGAGATTTGGTTCAACCCAATCTATGGTCGGGTGGTATGTGGAAGTCCTTGACTTGGTTTTCATTTTCATATGTTAATAAGAGACATTTCCCATTGTGATATATGATCAATTGTACTGGTTATCATGTTAACATTATGGATGATTAACCATGGTTTCTATTTTGAATATTTGTTGATTATATGCTGGTTATATGATGTATTCATATATGGTTCTTGACATGTTTTGATAAATTATTGAATGGTTGATTACTGCATGGGCTAACAAGTGTTATTGCAACTTGCTAGAGAGGGCATATATCCTTCTTGGTGATTCAGAGATGAAGACTATTAGTTTATGATCACATGTGCATTCATGACCTGTATATTTCATGATCATCATATAATTGACTAAATGTTTATCATGGATTAGCCATGTCTAGGTCAAGTTATTTCTTGAGTTTTTATTGATTAGAATTGTCATCACCTTTGATAGCATTATAGAAAGTTACATGCAGTTCTGGATAGTGGTGTAGATGTTGGCCTAAAAAAGTGGCTCAGAAATCACAACCATACCCTATGAATTGGGAAATTTTGATCATAACCATATGGAAGTAGGATCATGCATGTAGTTATAACCTTCTAACTACATTGGAGATGTGTTTTCCATGCTATTGGGGAATTTCCCCTGTGAAAAGAGCTCTAGATCAGGGATTGATCATTTAGAGTGGTTTGCAGGCCCCTAAGTGGTATGTAGTTCCTAAGGGTTGTTTGTAAGTTGTTGATATGTTTGCCCCACTTCTATAACTAGATATTGGAGGTTGGGTCATATCACAGTGAAACTCGTCTCATGTTTACCTTGGCGAGTGAGTAGAAATGGGTAAATATGGGAGGAGGCAATACAGATTGGTATAAGAGATTTCAGGTTTAAATACTTGGAATGGATGGGCTAAATGCGTATGATTATGCGTTCATGTTAGTTGTTTATGTGTTCATCATGCATGCATGTATGTTAGTTCTTGTTGTGATCATGATATATATATGTATGACTAGATATGCTTGTCAAGATTATATCATGCTATTTTGAATTGAGTTATGCAAATGAGATAGCCTCCCCTGAATTTCACAGAGGTATGATTTTGATTATGTCTATATTTGGTTTATCTAACATGACATGTTTTTAGGAAATAGAAGATCAAATATGATGAGAAGAATGATGGATTACAATTCACATGAATATCATTACATATCAGTTGATCAGCAAGGAGATGAGTATTATCTTGATATAGAAGATACAATGATAAGTTTGAAGGCAAAAATCAGAAGGTTTAAGGAATACGATAGGAGGTTGATTGAGGCACATGAAAGGATTTCCAAATATTAGGAAAAAAAGTAGAGGTTAATGCAATCATCCTTCAAAGTATTTCATATTTATAGAAGAAGGGAAAATTAAGGATCAATAATGGGTAGGATGAAAATAATAATGGGCATATGGCAGCAAGTCTCGATCAGGATACAAGTGGGACAAATATGCTACAATCTGAGGTGAAAGATCTTTGGATACACCTAACAAGAAGGTTAGCACTCATGTATTCTATTGTAGCTTCTATTCATAGAGACACCATCGTCATTACTTCAAACATCCTTATAGGAGGAGTGAGAAGAAGTATTTTCCAGAGGAGTTCAAGAAATCCAAACCTCCTAATTTTGATGTGTATGTGAAGAAACTAGATGATGCAGAAGCATGGATGATTGGGATCAAGAAGTTCTTCAAACTACATGATTATTAAGTGAATATGAAATCGAAGGTAATTATCTTTAGTCTCAAGGGAAGAGAAGAAATCTAGTGGGAAAATGTGAAACAAGTCAGAGTCATTAGGGTAGATGATCTTATTTGGCATGAGTTTAAAATACTCTTTAGGAATAAGTACTTGTTTGAGAGATATTATGATGGAAAGGCCAAGGAATTATATTAGATGAAGATGGGTTCCATGACAGATGAAGGGTACATGACTAAGTTCCTGGAGCTGTTGAGGTATGTGCCCTAACTCAAGGATGAGAAGACAAAGGTACAACGGTTCATTGGTGGGTTTCTTTTAGCATTTAAAGATTAGATTGAGTATGATGAGGCTTGATCATTGGATGAAGTCATTGGGAAGCTGAAGCATTATTATGAGCAGTCAAATCACAAGTATAAGCCTAATCAGAATTGGAAAGATAATAAGAATACTAAATTTAAGTGGGCTAAGAAGAAAGGAAGACCTTAGGATGCAGGTGATAAGGAGAATGTAACACCTTATAATAATTTCAATGCAGTTGGTAGAAGACATGGATTTTAGCTTAAGGAGAAAAATAAGGTTGCAGATGGTAGGAAGCCTTTGCGGTGTTGGACTTGTGGTGGAGAGCATCGTGGGAGATAGTTTACACAACATCAGGCTGGCAGACATTATATATACAGTGCTCAGGAGACACAAACTGTTTGGGATGTTGGTCAGAGTATTTCTCAGATATACACAACACTTGATAACAAGTAGTAAGATAATAAAAAATCCATTATTGAGATGGAAGGTAAGATTTTTGATTGAATTGTTTCCATTTTGTTTGATCCTAGATCTAATTATAGTTATGTTAGTCGTATCCTAGTGGAGAAACGTGGCTTGAATGAAGAAGTGCATGAAAAGTCTTAGTTGGTGTAGTTGGCTACAAGGACTAAGAAAAAAAGTTCATCATTGGGTGAGAGCTTGTGAATTTGAGTTGAATGGCATGCCTACATCGGCACATATAAATTTGCTTCCTTTGGGTTCATATAGTATTTTTTTGGGCATGAACTGACTAGTCATTCACATGACTAAAGTGGAATTCTATGACAAGGTTATTGAGCTCCAGATAATGATCGAGAAAAGATAATCTTGTAGGGAAAGAAGAAGACTACATCAGTAAGAATGGTTAAAACCATGTAAGCTAAGCATAGTTGCAGGAAAGGATGTGTATTGTTTGTAGTGAATATTTCCAGTGACAAAGGGAAGGATGTTGAGGATGATGAATTTTTGAGGAGGTATCCTATTTTGCAACAATTTCAAGGTGTTTCCAACAAATATTTCAGAGTTTATCCCTCACAGTGGAGTGGATTTATCTATTGAGTTGGTACCAAAGCAACTCCAACATCATAGGAACCTTGTTGGATGAGAACTCTAGAGTTGGTGGAATTGAAGTTGTAGCTTAAGAAGATGCTTGATAAGGGATACATAAGGCAAAGTGTGTCATCTTGGAGACCACCAATATTATTTGTAAAGAAGAAGGATGACACTCTTAGGTTGCACATTTATTACATACAACTAAAAAAGGTGATAATCAAGAACATGTATCCATTTCTACAAATTGATTATTTTTTTGATTAGTTGAAAGGAGCAACAATGTTCTCAAAGATTGATCTGAGATTAGGATATCATCAGGTGCGCATCAAAGAAGAAGACTTTTACAAGATTGAATTCTGTATAAGGTATGGGAATTATGAGTTCGTAGTGGCTCCTTTTGGTCTTACTAATGTTCTAATTAATTTCATGTGCTTAATGAACAATATGTGATGTCCTTATTTGGAGAATTTTGTGATAATGTTTATTGATGATATAATGATATATTCCAAGAATGTGGAAGAACATGCAGAACACCTAGCAGCAATGTTGAGATTGTTGAAAGAGCATTAATTGTATTCCAAGCTCATCAAGTGTATATTCTTTCAGACTAAATTTCATTACTTGGGACATGTTGTTTCCAAGGAAGGTATAGTAGTGGACCCAGAAAAATTAAAGCTATCATGGATTGGCCAACTCTTAGGAATGTGGATGAGGTTAGATCATTCATGGGAATAATAGGTTATTATAAGTGGTTCATCAGGAACTTATCAAGGATTGGTTATCCTATTTCATATTTAAAAATAAAATGGAAGAATTTTGAATGGAATGAGGAGTGTGCAACTAGTTTTGAGCAGTTGAAGCATTTTCTTAAAAATACTCCAATCTTGAAAATTACAGATCCTGATAAGGAGTTTGTGGTATGTACAAATGCTTACAAGGAAGGAATTAATGAAGCGTTGATGCAGGAAGGGCGGGTAGTATTCTATGATTCAAGGTAGTTGAATGAGCACAAGCGAAAATATGTGACTCATGATCTTGAGTTGGAAGCTATCATTCATGCATTGAAGATGTGAAGACATTATCTTCTTGGTAGTATGTTTCTTTTGATGAGTGGTCATAATGGACTGAGATATATTTTTTACCAACCCAATCTGAATGCCAGGTAAGCTAGATGGTTATCTACCCTCAATGAATTTGACTTCGAGATTAGGTACATCATGGGAGAGGAGAACTGGATTACAAATTCTCTTAGTAGAAGAGTGTAGGTGAATCATATTTCAGCTTTGAGTTCATATGAGATATATTTAGAGGAGTAGATATTGCATGCATGAAAACATGATGATAGGTCCCAACAACTTAAGCAGAGATTGCAACAGCAAGGTGAAGGTGATAGGGATGAGGACTATCACCTCACAATAGATGGCTTGGTCAGATTCATTTGCCAGACAATAGTGAGCTCAAGAAGCTTATCTTGAGGGATTTTCATGGAAATCCGCATTCAGACCATTCGAGATATCAAAATAATTTGAAAACAATTAAGAAGTTCTATAATTGGCCAAATTTGAAGCTTACTAAAATTATAGAATTATTAATAAAGATTTTAAGACAACACATGATAGGTAGAAGAGTTATGCGAATCAACATAGAGCATTCAAGGAGTTTTAGGTTGGGGAGAATGGGTAATTGTGCATCAAGCCCAAGAGGAGCTCCTTGAGGATTAGATCATGTGCCAAGTTAACACCGAGTCAGTATTGTGGGCATTTTTAGATCCCCGAGAGGATTGGACCAGTGGCCTACAGACTAGCACTTCCGCCAAAAGTAAAAGTCCATGATTTTTTCTATGTTTTCTATGTTTCATTTCTTAAGAGATATGTACAAGATATTGATAATGTGATTGAATGGTCTATATTGTAGTGGAACCAAAGGCATAACTCCATCCAAAACCATAACGCATATTGTATTAGAAACAATTCATGCTATGGAATAGAGCAATCGAGCAAGTTAAAGTGTAGTGGAAGTACTTTGGGCCCAATGAAGAAACATGGGAGATGGTTGATCAGATGTGGAATATGTGTCCTTCCTTATTTGCTAGTTGAGAAGATGTGTTTGGTATATGTATTTTTCTTTATGTTTGTATATGCATATGTGTATTGTAGCTAATGTAATGAGATGTTATATAAAGCTCCAATAAGTGGTATGTTGTTCATGCTTTCAATATTTTGGTATGATGTAAATGATGCATCGAGTTGTGTTATAAATTTCCATGGGAAGCATGTTTTCATAGTTATAAGCATCATAGAACACTGAGGATGGTGTTCCCCCAAGGGGGATGGGTTTATATTAGCCGATGGTTGATATTCCATGTAAATAAAATAAGACCTAGGTCATGGGACACATATTCCAAGTTGAATGTTGGGAAAAACATTATAGTTGACATCATTTGTGGATTAATAATGGATATGGAAATTGGCAAAGGAAAAGAGGCAATAATTGGAATTTAATTATGAAAATAAAGGAAAATAGGAGAAAAGGAAGGTTAAGAGACACATATTTTCATGCAAGGTAAATTAGAGGAAAAATGAAGAAAATATAGGCCTTAATGATAAAAAGGCTTCACATAAATAGTTGCTAATTTTTTGATAGTTTTGTGGTGGAGCTCTAGTACATTCTCTCACACTTTCATTCTATCATACTATTTAAAATTTAGAGCATTCTTGGAGCACTATAGTATTCACTTGGATTGGAGAAAGAAAGCAAAGAAAATAAAGGAAGCACAAGGAGATTGTTGGATCAACGACTACAACTGGATTTATTTGCAGATAATAGGTTGCATGTGTGATTTCCATGTTGATTATTGGATACATGGTATATGAATGTGATTCTCTAGTTATGTGTTGTCATAGACATGGATATTTTATTAGATTAACAATGGTTTCAACATTTCCTTTCCAATTCACGGATAACCATGGTGTTGTGGGTTTCCCACTTGTTTTTATAATTGGTTCTCAGATTCTCTATGGCTGTGGGTTGGAAAAAATGCTCTGGAAGCCGTGGAACAACTTGGGTTGAGTTATTAGTTCCTAGAACCTATAGGTTGGGAATAACACTCTGGAGCCTTATGGGTTGAGTCATTAGTCCCTTCAGCTGCAGGTGAAACAAACTCTTTAGAGCCTCGATTTAGTTGTGGTTTGAGTTACTAGTTCCTGGATCACTGAACAACTTAGGTAGAGACTGATATGGTTGATGTTAGTGATTTATAGACCATATAGGTGAGATCACTATGGTTGGGCATTGAGGTGGATTGACCTTTGGAATCCCTAGTTGGTTTTGTCTTGGTTTATCCCATGAGATCCCACATTCATGCTTGGAATATGGCGCGGGGGTGATTGGATGAAATAAATATTCTGTTCATGCCAATCTATGGTTGGGTGGTACGTGTAAGACCCTAACTTGGTTGGAATTTTCATATGTTAATATGAGAGATTTTCCCATTGTGATCTACAAGCACTTGTACTAGTTATCATGTTGACATTATGGTTGATTTTCCATGGTTTCTATTTTGGTTATATGCTAGTTATATGATGTATTCTTTTTATGGATCTTGGCATGTTTTGATAAGTTATTGAATGGTTGATGAATGCATGGGATAACAAGTGTTATTGAAGCTTGATAGAGAGGGCATAAATTCTTCTAGGTGATTCTCAGATAAGGAATATCATGTTATGATCATATAATCATTCATGACCTGTAGATTTCATGTACATCATATGTTTGATAAAATGTATATCATGGATTAGGCATGTCTAGGTCAAGTTCTTGCTTGAGTTTTGATTTATTAGCATTTTCATCACCTTTGATAGAATTTTGGAAATTTATAGTAATTTCTAGGCAATGGTTCGGAGGCTGGCCTGAAAAAGTGGCCCAAATCTCCCAACCTCGCCCTTTGAACTGGGAAATTTCAGTCATAACTACATGGAAGTAGGCTCATGCGTGTGGTTATATCCTTCTAACCACACTGAAGGTGTGTTGTGAGTGTGGTTGTGGAGTTTCCCCTGTAAAAAGAGCTCCAACTCAGGGATTGATCATCTGGAGTGGTTTATAGGCTCTTGAGTGGTCTGTAGTTCCTGAGGGATGTCTGTAAGTTGTCGGTATGTCAGCGCCACTTTCATAACTAGATCTTGGAGGTTGGGTCATATCATAGTGACACTTGTATCATGTTTAACCTCACGAGTGAGTAGAAATGGGTAAATGTGGGAGGAGGCATTACACTCATCATTAGGTCCCTATAGTTCGAAGGGAAATACAACATGTAGTCATCATTTAGGTCTACTTTAGTTGGTGGGAATTTGTAACATCCATCTAAGGTTGATATATGACAGGAAGTGATGGAATTTTTATTGGTGTATTTGATCAAAAAATTATTTATGTATACCTTGTTCATTCTAAGATATGAACTTTTCATAGGGAAATACAATAGTTTTGGTAGCCACTCTAAGAAAATAATTTTTTTTTATTGATAAATACACACCGATATCTGGGTTTGTGTCATGAGGGAGGAGTAGTAACATTGGAAATGTTTTTTCTTTGAAAATTTGATACAAATCCCCCATTTGTAGACCATTCTCACATCCATATGAAATTTAATGTTTCCATATATGAAGTTGATTCCAATGTTTACTACCACCTTTGTAGCTTTGTCCCAATTAGGGTTAAGCTCAACTAACTTTTCCTCCTATTTTGAAGGTCTTCTAGAGGCCATGTTGAATTCCTATAACTCATCCATTTTAGTAATAGGAAGAAATATTGATGTTATATATAAAATAATAAAATTATTTTATATGGAGATATTTATAGACTAGAAAACATGGGCGAGGGGTAGGTTTCTTATCTTCAATTTTAGGGATTTTATGATTTTTTTTGTCTTTATATTCAATCATTTTTATTACATACTTCAGAAAGATGGTGGGTTGAAAAATTGAAATATTGGTATGGGGTGATGTAGTGAGGAGAGAGATAAAATGCATAATGTGGAAATTATGGATATTTGTTAAATTTTTGTAATTTTCCTTAGGTTTTTGTGCATTATGTTTCATCTGGTTTTCATATTGAGGAGTCACTTTTCACTTTTTCAAGTACAAATTGTTGTTTACATCAACTAATAAAAATGGAAAAGCTATAGTTTTCTTTTCATGAATCCCCCACTCATTGATTCCTTTAGAGGGGATGATACGATATCAATAGTGGAACAACTTTGGAATAGTATTAGGGTCTGGGGTTTCAATATTTTTAGTATATCCATGTCAAGGTTTAGTGTTCAAATATGTGGCTAAGTGGCTTACTCATTAAAATGGATTTTATTGATAATGACCCTTTTATTGAAATGGTTACCCTAGGATGGATATTTTATTGTTATTAGTTAATTGTATAGGGGTTTGAATATTAGAATGAGAATATTTTTCCATTTCCCATTTTTTAGATTATTTTATTGCGTTGAGTGGCTAAGTGGCTAGTGAAATAGGTAAAAAATTATGTAGTAGCTAAATTGTGAATTGAAAAAAAATAATAAATTCTATCATGGAAGAAAATGCTTATCTCAATGGTGAAAATTGTTTTCTCATGAGTTGATGGTACAAAACCCTTTATACATGGTGAAATTGAGAATATTTGATTGCTTTGGTAGCTCAAATAGTAGCGATGTGCTTGAATAATTTTTTATTTTCATAAAAAATTGCAAGACATTTTAAAATCAACCCATATTGGTCTTATAAAAAGAGTTTGACCCTTTGGAACCATTTTGACCTTTTCAAAAGGGTAAAAATGGCTTGTATAGTGCACCGTGAAATTTTAATTTCGTGTGATGAAGGGTTATCAACATGTTTTGGTAAGTTTATAATCTTGTAATTCATCACACCTTGATAAAGTTTCACTAAATGTGACAAATAAAATTATAGAATTATTGAAATTTTATTGAATTTGTGGTATATGACATTATTAGAAGTTTAATATGGTGCAATAAAACAACATCATCACATACTTTCAAAATTTAGAGATTTGTGGCTGTCACATGAAAAATAAATTTGCGAAGCATTGTGTTATTTGGACGTAAAACTTCTAAAGGCGTGACACATCCTGAGGAAAATTACTTTCTTTTAAATGTATCAGAAATTGGAAAATTTTCAAAGTTGTAATATATCACAATTTTGATAGGAAGTTGTGAAATATTATGATACATCAAAAAGAAATAAAAAATTCTAAGTCACAAGTTCTTCATTTTGAAAATTCACTAAGTCCTTTTATGTGACAAGAAACCAATTTTTAATGTGATGTATCATGTTGCAACACCCCCTCCTCCCCTTCCCCCAGGAAAAAAATTAATAACACAATATCACACAAAAAGGAGTTTTCTACAAATCCGTTATATCATGATCTGATAATTTTTTTCAAGTTGTGACAAGCTAAATTTGCTCAAAAAGGGTTACATTAAATTATCACAAGTTCTTGAAGACTTGATGAAGTATTTTAAGAGTATCTAAGACTTATTCAACTTTTTTTTTTTTTTATAATTCATTGCGATTATAATGAAATATAAACAAAAAGATACTTGAGTGGTAATAAGCAATCCATCATTCAAAATTTCCAAAAACCAGAAGAAAAATGGGCCAAAATTCTCCTCCCTTAGTGGAGGAGCCAAAATAAACACTAAATAATGAATATAATCTCTTGGAATTGCAAGGAGATGGGAAATGAAAAAAGGGAACAAGAGATTAGAAACCTTTTAAGAATTCAGGGTCCCCACATTCTACTTCTCCAAGAGATCAAAATGGGGGAGGGAGAATCCCTCCTTAAATGTTGAAGGATATGGAAAAATTCCAAAGCCATAGCATTGGGATCTCGGGGAGCATCAGGAGGCTTATTTCCCTTATGGTCTTCTTTGCTCTTCTACCTTTTGTCTAAATAAAAATCGCAACACTAGATCAACACCAAGCTTATGCACATCCCATTTGGGAAAATTCATAAAATGAAAAATATATACATGCCCAATAATTATCATTCTAAAATTGAATTATTAGAATCCCTCCTAGGAAATAAGGATCACCTACAAAACTATAATTTCAATATAGGAGGAAATTTTAATGTTACTATACATCAATGGGAGAAGAAAGGAGGAAACCTAGTCAAAGATTAATTCTAAGAAAAGATGGAGGATCTTGTATTTGAGTTGGACCTATTTGATGTGAATACAAATTTATAAAAGTACACTTGGAAAAATAAGAGAATTGGGGTGAGATTCATTGCAGCTAGATTGGATATTTTTTTGGTTGGCAGTGATTGTCTTGTTCATAAAATATCATTATCCTCCTCCCACCTAGCTTGGTGGGGCTCTGATCATTGCCTAATCAAGATGATAATTGAATGACTTCCTAAACAAGGTCCATCCATTGATGATATAATCCTTTGTGCAAATGACCCAGATAAAGAGTAAGTGGCTTATCATTTGTCAAATTTATGCACACTAAATATTCACATTTAACTTCATATTAACACATATTTTTTAGCTCATATGTACTATATATGTTGGTTTGATTTCATCAGCGAATTCATAAATTGAAGCCATTAACAAATTCATTCATTACAATATGGAAGCAACACAATTGTGGGTTTCATTGTATGAATAAAAGAGGAGGAAATGGGACAATGACAATAAATAATTCAAACAATTGAATGGTAGAAGTGTGCCTTGTCCTAACGATTTAAAAGAAAATATGGCAATAACATGCCCTAATAGTTGGGTTGGTGATCAAGTCACAGAGAAATAAGGTGCATATGGTTGTTGCTAGCGTGCTAAAGAGGATGAGATAAATATAAGGATTGGGTGCAACAAATCGATAATTATATTCTCTTTCTGTAGATTTTTAATTTCATACTGCACCTTTGAAATGTAACATCTATATGTATTTTATATTTTTAATTATGTTCAGGTTACTAGTCACATGACATTGTGATTTTTTCACTTTTTTATAGGTGATTTTTTCCCCATCTATGTGGGCATATGGACATCATTTTTATACAAAGGATGTCAATAATGGATGCATGACACAAGACTATGGAGTGGAAGTCAAGTTTGACAAATCTATTTGTGCTAGCCACCATGATCAAAACCTAATGTGGGAGATGCTAGGTTACATTGAAAAAATACAAGAGATAATTCAAGTGGACTTCTCTTCGTTCCAATGTGTTATTTTTAGGTGCAAGTGGTGGGACACATTGTGATCAGAATAATGTAAAGGAATATCATGATAGTGGGGTGATATCTATCAACTCTAGAAAGATATGGCATGAAGCCAGAGAGCCTTATGTTTTCCCAAAACACTGCAAATAGGTGTTGTTTTACCCAAATGTGTTGGATAGGGATTGGTGGTTCATATTAAGACATGACCCTAGATCGAAACATAGTTTTGAGAACAAGAATGTTATCATTCAAAGCGAGGAAGATAATCAGGGTGATGAAAATGAAGAGGGATAAGTACTATTGTTGTATGTTTTTTTTTTCTTTATTTCACTAATTATATTGTTTTTTTATTCGTCTTGTTGGAATTTTATATAATTATTAAGATTCACAAACGGTTTTACACATTTTTTTGCAGTGGAAACATTTTTACACTTAAAAATAAGTATTTCCAATTGTGTACAATATCTATGATATAAGGATTCAAGGACACAGTCCTTCTCAAATACGAAAATGATAAAATAGTGACTTTAGAAACGGCATTGAATATTTATTCTTGATCAAGATACTTATTGGTTTATTAATAAGTTCACATGTTTTTTCTTCTTGTTTAGTTCAAAATCAATATAAATCATGTAGTGATAACTCTACGAGGACTTTAACAATGAAAAAAGTGTGTATTAATATGTAAGATTAAATTTTTGACATGAGAGGTAAAGTTATGTTTACTAAATTTAAATTACAATTCTTGCAACATTATGGAAACTAAAAGAAGGCCTTTTGCATTTATAAAATGTTGATTACATATTTATTGACCATAAGAGAAACAATTACACTTACATGGATGCATGAGAGGTTTTGATTTTTTCTTCATGGATAATGGAACAATTTTGACTTTTATTTTCAATGGTAATTATAAATAAATGTTGAATTAATAAATATTTTATAGCTAAGAATTAAAAGATAAATAATGTGATGGTGATTAAGAGGCATTTTTTTTTACTTTCTAATGGACTTGGTGATGCATTTTTCTTTCCTATTTAGATTATGTAAAATAAATATCTATTTTTATGTATTTATAAGTAAATGATTTAAAGTAGACATGTCTTTATCATTGTGAACATGATGTGATATTAGGTAGGAGAAATGTGAAAATATGAATTTTATTGACTATATCCTAATAACTATGTGGAAAAATAATATTTATGGAGTTGTTCATTAAGAAATAATCACATGTATTATTTGTCAAAAGTTTAAATATAATAGTGTGATTTTTGTATTATTTAAGTCATATTTATTATTAAAAAGAGTTAAATTTAAACCAGTACAATAACAAATAAAGAACCAAAATATCACCAAAATGTTATATCTTCATTACTAGAAAACATTTCACTTGCCTTTTTAAGGGAGAAATTCCAATAGAGCAAATCCCCAACTACAAAACTTCACAAGCCTTATTTTACATTTCTTGATCCTCATATTTAGAGAGATAAATTTCTAATTTAAATTGTTAAGAGTTGCTATAAATATTAAATTTAAATTGTTTGAAAGTATCATAACTTTAGTTATAAATTAAAAGTATAAAAATAGAAATTTTTAAGTCATATTAAATCTAAATCAATTATAAAAAAATTCTAACGTAAGTTTTTAAAAATTTTACCAATAGATTGGATTTTATAAACTGATATTGATTTGGTTAAATTTTATTTTTTAATAATTTATTATTTTCAATATTTTATATTAAAAATTGAATGAGTTACACATTTTTTTCCTATTAAGAACTAACTAAATTGTTTTACCTTTAATTATTTTTTCCTTGCGAGGATTGAAATATTTTACTAATTAACTTAGAATGAATATGAATGAACTCTAAGCAATAGAAAAATATTTACCGTAATTTTACAATCATAGTTTCAATCATACTAAACTTTGTAATTTTTAAAAAAATCTTTGATTTTTTTTTAAAGTAATTCATTTTGCATGCAATTTCATATATAAAGTTCTGATATAAGTTCACCAATACATAATCTATACTAAATATTATTTCATAAAAAGAAGCATCATGATGATAACCATCTAACAAACATAAACATTATCTAAGATACAAATTCAAATTCACTACCATCATCTAATTATATACACCTCTAGCACATATAAACATCATTAGCTAGCACACAAATATAATAATTTAACAGGACATCATTATCATGATCACATCTAAAAAAACACAAACATTGTAATCTAACATTATCACCACACAAACC
The DNA here is from genome assembly GCA_034641835.2 of Pinus albicaulis. Taxonomy (NCBI): domain Eukaryota; kingdom Viridiplantae; phylum Streptophyta; class Pinopsida; order Pinales; family Pinaceae; genus Pinus; species Pinus albicaulis. Next base: position 576,701,714 of record CM076574.1, read on the forward strand.
CTCAAATTAATATACATCTCATGTCAAATAACTACTATCACATACACATCTATCTGCAAGCACATTAAATGAACATATCTAACATGACGTAACAATATACACATCAACACCAACATATAAATTAAGTACATAAAAATGAACACAAAAATGCACCACACACACACACACACACACATACAAAAAACTCAAATAAATACATGAAGTCAAGTAATTGTAATCAAATATTCAATACAACAAACGTAGTAGTGCCATCTTGGTCTACATCAGAAGACGATGATGGTCAACTACTGCCTCAACTTATTTGAAACTATGAGGTTGAGGAAGAAGTGTTTGGTCTATAATAGAAGACGATGGATGGTCAACTAAGATGATGGATGGTCAACTATTGCCTCAATGTATGTCAAACCATGAGGTGGAGGAGGAGTGGTTGGTTTGCTTTGTCAGGAGAAACATAAGGCACATCCTCTAGCTATGACATTTAATCATTAGGTGAATGATGAGTAGGTGTACTACCAGAAGGGTAACTGACACCCAGACCATGACTTGATGGGGTAGTACTACCAGAAGTATCATGATCACCACCCTCATCATTATGATCTAACAGGGTAGTACTGCGTGAAGTCTCATTTGATGTATTTTCCATTGCATGCCCTACATCCTTCATTGCTACCAATAGCCTACTAGCTCCGATGATATGACACATAAGAGACATCATATTCCACGAACAATCCCTGTAGAGATCCACGAATCTAGGATCTGCACTAATTTATTGAGCCCTCGTAGGGAAAAATCCCTCCTCAACTAAAATTCTGGAAAAATTGTCGCAGTAGTCCATCTGAAATCTCAAACTAGCCTTTATGGGCCCGGGCACCCATGCCCCCTTGAGTATTTGCCTCACCCTCTTGGGCCTCGCCCATCACCTCATATGCACCATCCGATGGCGGAGGTGGCATGTCTCCATGGAATGTTTCGATTATAAAATATACAATAAACAACAATAATTAGATAATTTCATTAAACAATTCAACGAAACAAGTTAAATAACGTGCTAGACTAAATATTATTCTAATTAATTAAAAACATAAAATGAAACTAGACTAAGTTAAAGAATACACTAATATTACCTCTATCATCTACAGGCTCATCTGCTATGAAGAGGATTTTGGGACACTATCTCCAATCAATACCCATGTATGGAAAAGACAACAAGATAAATGCATGGTCATCCTCACTAGCTAGTAGCATCGGTTCCTAGGTGGAATTTTTCGCTAGATACTTAGGAAAACCCCTCTTAGGCATCATTTGGCCCCACATGTGCATTTGGACCTCACTCATCGACCTAGGAGAGTGATGGTAAATTGTAAGCCTTGTCTCTAGAAACCTCTAAAAAAATAAACAAAAAAGCTCTGAAGAGAAAGGGAAGCTCATCCTCCCATGTATCATTGCACAAAATCTATCTAAATCCATACAAAGCTTCCTCAAAAAATGGCAGACCGTCTAATACATCATGGCATCTTAATCAAAGAATCAACAAAATAAAAAAGAGGAAAATTAATGTGTCTCCCATCACTAATAAACTGTGCAATGATGGTGACTAATAATGAGAGGCACATAACCTCCTATGCACCAAAAGAAGAAATACGCAACTATCCACTACATACCTGAATATATGTTGGATGTACTACATGAGTCCCAAAATATCTCCGAGAGTAGGAAAGTTGACTTTTTGCTACAAACCCATGGGGGACATCAGGGAACTAGGGACAATCCTCCCCTCTCTTGGATAGGCCAGTGATAAAGTATATGTCCTCCTTAGAAGGCCTATACCATGCCTTAGGAATGACATGGAAACCCTACTCCTGGGACCTCCACTAATGGATCATATGTGCCAATAAGATAAAATGCGTCTTTAGGGATGTAGCCTCCTCATAGTACTTGAGGAGGCCTACATTCCTCAAGATTGCTTGGGTCGTTGTGATAATAGGGTGAGGGTATAAATCCATCTCCCTCTCTTGGGCCTCCCATTGTCAGACCATATTGTATTGGTTCGCCATTTTCTCTTGCTCCTGTTGCTGATGTCTCTGCTACATGATTGATAAAATACATAAAAATCATACATAAAACATACTTGTTTTTTATTAAATAAAAAATGTATTTATAAATATGAAACATAACTTTCAATTAAAAAGAAAAATTCCTGGTGCTCCCCAAAAAATGTAATGCACCAACTCTGGTGCACTATCAAACACAAATGCATCGGATACAGTGCATACATATGTATGATGCACTATTGTTGGTTCACATATTTAAATTTTCATCGTAGTGGGTCTCAAAATTCGTACCAGTGCGCATGTATAACCATTTCGCACCATCCTGGAACGTTCAGGTTATCGAATGCACTGAGGTATATTTTTTAACATTATTTTTTCGGTGCATTTGGTAAATATAAATAAATCAGGAATAACCTAAAAATGTACGCACCGACGTACGATTTATAACATTTCCCGGTGCATTTTAATTTACGAAACATATTGTAAAAATAACGATGCCTTAAGTTCATGTATCGAACGACAGTGCACCCTGTAAATTTACAGGGTGCATCACTATTAGTGTGAGCCGAACTTGTTGAGTGCATCACACATGATTTTTTTTTTTAAACAATGGAATTTTTGAGCTAATTTGAAATTCTAATCCACTAAAAAATTAAATTAGAGAAGAACATAGAAATCACCTAGAAATTTGCTCGTCGAGGAGGAATTTTTGACACATAATTGAGAAAAAACAATATCACCACCATTTGAAAAAATTGGAAAGAAACACACTAAACATAGTATGGAAGGATGGTGAGAAAAAGAAGCACCAATGTCATGGCACTTGTAAGAGGAAAGAGTAGCACTGAAGCTTCAGAGCTCTCCAACACTATAGATGGTAAAAATGAAATTTATAGTTGAGAGTAAATTTTTTATTTAACCCTCCTTTGGTGTGTTATTTTAACCGCACCAGTGTGTTAGATATCTAAGAACATTGTTTTTTTTTTTTAAATTTAAAAAACTATAGTGGTGTTTTTTTTAAGATTCCCTGGGGATTTCTAATACATGTACCTCACTGGTGCTCAATTAGACTATAACACCACATTTAAAATAAAAAAAAATTGCCTAGCAGTGCTCTTTATAAGACACACTAGAGTATTTATTACATGAAAAAAACCAATGCTTCGTTGGAATATAACACCCCATTTTTTTTGAAAAATAAAAGTTATAGAAATTCTCCTTATAGGTATGCAATAGGGTGTTTTTCTACAAAAAGGGCACCAGTGCTGCGGTGCATATAACACCGACAATTTTTAAAAGTTAACCTTAATCCGGTGCTATGAATTATGCAAGCAGTGATGCATTATGTTATTTAGTGCATTGTATTATTTTTATTTTATAAAAATAAATCTTCCACAATGCACCATGTTCTATTCAACATCAATGCTTATATGTATATAAAAGCCCCGATGCACTTTTATATTGTAGACCCATTGTCGAAAAAACATCCGCTAAAACATACACCCACCCACCTCCGCTAGTGACCTCCACTAAAAACATATTTTTGGGCTATTTTTATAGGGGTATCCACAAAAACCTTTTTCTAGAAGGTATTTTCCTTGTAGTCAATAGAATTTTGAGAATTCTATAACAAAGGAAATAATTTGCAATCACCGTTGGCTGGAAAAATCCTAATGTTGTGCCATATCATTAAATATTGACACTTCAACTATCATGATGTTGTCATCCTGCCACATGGAACTCTCTGAGTGCTACCACGTGTCACATGGAATTTTCCAACTAGGCCATTCAAAAACTCCAAAAATATCTGCCACATGTCACTTGTGCAAAGTGCCACTTCATCATCCATACCTAGTCAGTGCCACCACACTAACCACATCCTTCTGCCATATCATCAACTTGTATGATTAGAAAGGCTGTGTTTGGGTTCTTTCTTTGTGTTTTACTTAAGGCACACAACCATAGCTGAACACATGGTTTACATATGAATTCTACCAACAAAAAATCTCTATACACAACTTTGGGTTTGAGACCTGTTGATGGTGCTGGATCTGCCAAAATTTAAGGGTTATACCCAATATGAAGTCCCATTTATACCCCACACCATTTGGAGTAGGAGCCTAATCCAGAGTAAGACCCTATTTCCAAAATAGTGGGTTTTAGTATTATGAATTCGCTGCGATAAAAAAAAGAATGATGTATTCGTGACTTTGGTGAAATAAGTGTATATATTTGTGAAGGGTCAAGTGCATTGCATGAAAGGTTCTAACACGATGAAGAAAAAATGAGTGAGTCCCTTAGAAGCCTTTAATAGTACATAACTTGGAAGGAACATATGAGCATAAAAGGGGTCATAATTTATCCTCCAAAATAGTTCACAAGTTAACCATTATGGAAATACAATAACACACATTCAACAAGATTCATACTAATGAAAATGAAATAGTTCATTAGCGTTAATTTAAATTAAATAAAATATATTGCAAACATAACAAGAATAGTCCTACTATAGTCACAACATATGCATGAAAACATGTCGGCTCTGAGCTTTTATTAAAGTGAAAGTCTTGAGAAAACATATATAATTGAAGAACCACTAGTCCCAATAGTGGAACATGAAACCACCACCGTTTCCTCCAAAAAAATACACTCCCTCTATGCTACAGAGAAACGAAGGATCTCAACAAAACTACCAAGCTTTTGATGCTAAGACAAAAGCCTGACAAAAATACCTTTACATGACTAATGGGGGTATATTTATAACAAAAGAGGTGATTATTAATATCCCTTTATGACTCTTTGACTTCCCCCATGACTGTTTGAATTCCTTCAACCATGACCATTGGAATTCATTACAAAATGACTCTTCACTTTCCACATTTGACACTTGAAATTTCACTTACAATTAATTGCAAAAGAATATTACAATATTGCTCATACCCATAAAAGACAAAACAAAAAAGACAACCTAATAAGACAAAAAAAGTTAATCTTGATTTTGGGGAAACTCCAGCTTAGCCACCTCAAACTGTAATTTCTCAATCACATAGTGGTGAAAATATTTTTATGTTGCGGCGAATTCCATAAAATGCGCAATGGGATCAAGATATAAGCAAAATTTAGCCTCCATAACATCTGGGTACACTGATTTGGAACCAGTTTGAATTTCCTTCTTCAGCAGGAGAAACATAGTTTTGATCTAGAAAGGGCCACTAATATACTTCTTCATATTATTCCTGTTCACCTCCAGCTCTTCCATGGTATCAATCTGGCTGAGATGGTACAAGTATTCTTCAACCTCCTTCCTGACCTAATTCCTACTTTTGGCCTCAACGAGTGAGCTAAGTGAAGGGATCTTGTGTCATTTCGCCAATAAATCCACATTATTGTATAATCGTGCATATGAGGCTTGAATTTTGGCGATTAATGAGGTGAGTTGTTTTTTACTCTGGATGATCATCCAAACTTGTGCTTTCTCCAACTCTTCTTGTTGCCTTGTTTTCTTTACCATTTCAGACGATGCCCATTTGTGTTGCATTGATCACTCATGCTTGATAATGATTGTTGTGTGGATGAGCTTGAGGTTCATAACATTATATTTTCACTTCTGCTACATGTTGTGCAAGTGGAAAACTACTTCATGCATGGTGACAATTTCCTCATAAAGGCTCTGCATGGTCTCTCCCAATGGCGATACTTCTCCAAGTATGTCTGCCTCAAGTTATTTGAGATATTCCTTTATGGGAGCTGCTTTCTGGAGTCCTTGTCAGAGGAATTAAAATTCTTGCCTTGGAGCCTCCAAGTTCTTTCCATTTGTCTATTTTCTACCATGAGATACTTTTTTTTTGGCTTGGTGCCACCTCCAAAAGGAAAATTGGCTGCAATAATGGCTTCTGGATTTCTCCTAATGTATGCCACAGTCACCTTTTCTCTGATGAATGTAGGAGGCATGAGATCGTTCAGAAAATGTTTCTTTATTTCTTGTACAATATTCTTATAAATCTTATAGTAAGTTATATTGTATGTATCCATGATCAGACCATCATCAAGAGGAATAATTTCCTCTTATTCACTTGGAGCTTGATCTGTTATTATAGGAGGGGGAGAAAAAATGACGACCTGCTGAATGGTCAGAATGAGTTCAACAACTTAGTTTATCAACTTCGACTCCACCTCCATGTCCTGGATTACAATAATCTCTTCAATTTCCTGATCAAGTTCCTTCTCCTGCAATTTTTTTCTCTATTCTTCTAGTAGCCAATTCTGCTCTTGTTCCTCAGGCCATTTCCGTGCTAATTCTTCTTCTTCAATCCTATACCTCTCTTCTTCCAATATTTTTTTCTCTTGTTCTTCCCTCTACTGTAATTCTTCTTCTCTCTTCCTTTGTATCCTCCTCTTTTATTCCACTATGGCAGCTTTTAGGATGCTTGGATTTCATCTAGCAGTTTTTCTCTTCCACTGGACTATGTGAAACCTTCCTTTTCCCTTTTTTGTGCACTGGGTTATGCCTTCCTATTGGTTTTGTATTTGGAGTGACTTCCTTCTGAGGAGTAACTTGTGATGTTCCTACTTAGATGACTGGTTCACGGGACTTGGATGCATTGTAAAAATTCTTCATCTCTTCTTCCCCGGGCTTGTAAAATGTCCTGTTTAGCCATTGTAAATGAATATTTGCACAATTTTCTTTGGAAATGTTCCTAGGATCGTACTTATTGAAGTCCAAATGACCAAATAATTATTTCATCTTTAGTGCCTTAGCCATTTCATTTTCCAATTTCCCTTAGCCATAAACACATCCAGTGATGCCCACTAGGATATCTTTTACCAACATTCAACTTGGAATAAGTGTCCCTTAAACGTGGTCTTATTTTTTAATTTATTAAATTTTATTACAAGAACTTTTAACCTAGATCTGTCACACATGGGAAAATTTTTGGAGGGTGGTTGTAGTAGATACAACACTTGGTGACACATTGGTAGAACTCAAACTCTCTGTATGGGTCTTATCTCATGTAAACAAGGTCTAAATATTCAAGAATTATTGTTCATTTAATTGATCACCATAACTTATTTACTTAGACCGAGTTAATGATTTAGGCCCTACCCTTCTCTTCATCGACGACACACTTAACCAAGACAAGTCAAACTTAGCTGTTTCGATTGGGGATGAGGAGCACGTAGATACACAAGTGGAAAGGATTATAAAAGTATTATTTTTCATCTATGGTGTTGCTTCGCTGCTAGCATGCTTGAACAATACCTCAACAGAGTCACTTCAGGGACACAAACATTGCTCCACTACCAATGTGCTTGGAAAATATCCCTGCGGAGTTGCTTGCTTCACCTCCCTCCATAGGAAGCCTTTGTCTTATTTCACCCTTTATTTATTTTTCTTATTTTTTCCATAGAAATATGAATTGACAATTATTAATTTCATGGGGCGGAAGAGGGATCCTGACTTATTGAGAGCAAAAGAGCTTGTCCCTTCAAAGAAGGATGTTTAACACCTCTAAAATTTAGTTCACTTGTTTAAGTTTCCTCCCCTCCTTACTCTACTCAATTTAGTTGTCAAGGAAAAACAAAAAAATCATAACAAGACCGATTAAAGTAGGTTGTAATAGTTATAGATTCAAGCATAGTGATTCCACTATGAATTTCTTTGAGAAATAACGTATTTTCCATCAGGGTATCATTGACTAAAAGGTGAAAGATCCATGCAAAGAGAGGGAATACATAGATAACCGAGAATTGAAAGTAGCGCAATTTCCTCTTTAACTTCACCATGCTTGATTTGAAACCAAACACAGTCTCGTGTAGAAGTTGTTTGCAACAGAAATAAAGAAAAGGGCATGGCATAAAGCATACAAATCTAAAAAAACAAAGAAAAAAACAAAAGTACCCCTACTCCTAAACTAATCGAGAAAATGTCAGGCTCACGTAAAATGAAAATTCCATTGTAATCATGGAAGCATTTCCTGACCTGAGCGAGAGAGGGCATCAACAAGAAGAGAGATATTCAAGAATAAAACCAAACTAGAAAGATAAATCATGACATGATGTAACATGAAGATTGAAAATGCAGGAAGAAAAATATATATGGAAAGAAGTTGAGAAACATGTTGCGGATGCATGATGTTGTTTGTACAAATTTCAAAAAGGAAACATGCAAAAGCATTCTTATGAACTTTAAAACTTGGAAAACTTAAAGAAAATAGAAAACTTACGTTTTGTAAAGGAGCTCGCTAGGTATGAATCCTCTAATGATTGAGCGATAGGGTCATGCAAAACAGATGGAGGATATGAAAATTTTGAAATAGATTGATTTTTATTCTACACAATCAACTGATGAGGATTCTTGGGAGATGAATTTATATCATGATCATGATTGGGAATAGCATCAAGACTGCAAGAACCTAATATAACCATCAATGCAGGTTGAAGTGTATCGACAACTTGCGGTAGTTTGAAGACATTGGAAGGGAGATCATTGAAAAATGGTGGCTTAGAATAATAAATATTAGAACATGCAGAGTCATTATTAGATGATTCAAAGAAAATATCACAACTATCATGATCAGAAATCACATTGTCAGAAACAAATTCATCCTCATGATTTGATGAATCGTAGAGAGGAGGAGATTGAAAATGAAAAAAATTAACTCTCTGTTTGTTCACAATGATGGGATGATAGATTGGAGAGATCAAGAAGAGGATATTTTTACTCTCTAAGTTCGAATGTACAATTGACATTCCATGAGTCTTGAGTGTGATCAGAACTAACATTGTCTAAAATTGATTCTTCAAAAGATACAACAGACATGACATAATTGTGGAAAATGTCATGATAGTGAGGGAGAGAGGAAGAAGGAGACACATCCACTTGCATCACATATTCTTGCTCAAATGAGTCCCACATATAGTAACTGCCAATGATATCATGAGTTTTAGGGTCAAAACTAACTCCATCTTGAATTTGATTCTCATGAAATCAAAATAAATGTTTGAAACAAGTGGATCTAACAATTAACAATCAGGAGCACTAAAAGAACCAACCAATGGAGGACGAGGAGAAAAAACAACATTGTAAAAATAAAATTCACAGTCCAAACTTGTATTTAAATTCTACACATGTGGGGTGTGAGAATATGGTGGTAGATCAACATATGAAGTCTAAATTTCTCTAACTGCAACTTGCGTAAATGGAGCTATTTGATGAGAAGAAGATGAAGAGTCACTTGGAACAACAACTTCGTTCATCACAGATTTAAGACATCCATAACCAGTGTATGTTGGGATACTTTTGAAAGATTCATATTCTATTGGATCCATCGAAATATGAACAAGAAACTCAAACTACACTTTCATAAAATTCCAATTAACATCATCTTCAGAAAATTCAGAACAAAAATGGATAAAGCGATTGTGAAAATTGTTAATAGATTCGTTAGGTGCTTTTATTAGATGCATGATTTTGTTATAAACATATTTATAATCATACATGTCAAAGGCACAATACAACTCCATGAAAATATGTTTGAAAGAGTGAGTATAAGTGATCGATAATGTGTAACACCATTCCTTAATGCACGCTTCGAATGTGAGAATGAACAACTTGCAAGGAATATCCCCAAAGTGAATATCTTGACGAGTGAAAAATTCGAGAAAGAGATTAGTGTGCTCAAGAATGGTTGTTCCACCCTCGCCATCCAACTTTAGATTTGACAAGTCATTAATTATCCCCGAGGGAACTTTTAGATTTGTAGTTATAGAAAAACATGTTGGGGTTGAGATATGGGAAGAAACCATTTAAAAGGTAAGGAAAATTCAAAAAAACTTCACGGACTCAACTTGTCAACTAGCCATACTTCTAGCACCATAAATGTTGACGGTATTGGACCCACCGAAATTCAGGGGGTATCCTCGATATGAAGTCCCAATTAGACCTCACACCATTTGGAGTAGGAGCCTGTTGAAGCCCCAAAAATCGGGTCAACAAGGGGGATACCAACCTGGTCCGGACCTTGGTTAGCAGTTCCTTTTCCGTTTGGTGTAGTGGGTCCGACTGGGGATAATGGGACCAGTTTCCCAATATGTGTGTGTGTGTTGAGAATTGATATTTCTTTTCTAAAAGTTCTTAATTGAAATGCTTTTATTCTATTTCTGATCTAATAACATGCAAATTGTATTCTAATTTAAACAAAAATATCTAATTCTAAACTAGCCCGGGATGTAATCTTTCTATTTATGCGATCTAAAATGATTTCAAATAACAATTAATAATAAGGATCATTCAACTGTTATAAGAAATGAATTCAATAAAGATAAACCACTTCATATAAAAAGTTAGATGAAACAGTTGTGAAAACCATATCGCATAATAAGCTATTCATACATTAAGCATAAATAAATAGCTATCACCGTACAAAAGTGCCAAATGATAACTCAAGCATTCAAACATTAATATATAAATAACTGAACATGAATATCACTTTAACACAGAGACAGAAATAGTTAAGAGATAAAAGTACCATTTATAACTAGTTCTACTCATGAGCTAGAAGCAATAATGACTTATCTCTTCTAAATTCAACCTCCACTAAGAGTACAAAAGTGCAACATTAGTAGCAGATATTAAACGCAGATATCAATAAATCCTGTTCCATTTATTTATCAAAACCTCCTCTGAGGGTGCAAAAGTGCATGTTCTGAGGACAAGTTTTTGACAAATTTCAGGACCCTTCTCTAAATGCATGAGAAGGGTTTAAATACTACTAACTAAATCTAAAAATAACTTATTACAAAAATGTAGGATACGGTTTAAATGACCGTCCTTTTTCTAGGAAAAAATAAAATAAAACTAATACTAAATCTAAAATTTAAAACTATCAACTAACTACTTATGAATCTGATCTTTGAATTCGCAAGCATTCAACATTGATTTGAGAAGAGGAGGCTGGCCGACTTCAGATTTTAACTGTCCTGAGAAAACGGAATCGGCAAGTGCTGGCGTCATCTTCTCGGCAGAATTGATGATGCAATTGAGAGTGCCGCATTGGCTGTGTGGTTTTACCATACATGCCCAGTAAGAATCCCAATTTAAATTTGTCAATCCTTTAATCGATTCTGCTTTTTCTTTAGCTTTCTATTTCCATTCTGTCTGCAGTTGCTGTGCTTGTGGCAGGTATCCTGGAATAGTTTCTGAAATCAAATTAGCCTTGTGCAAATTTTCATTTACACAATCAGTGATATTGCTTGCTGCTGTAGCTTCTTCTTCCGTTGCTTTTTCTGCAATTTTTATCTGTGCATCCCAATTATTGAAGAGCATTTCTTTATGACTATCATTGATGATTGGTGCTCCTGCCCTTTTTCCCTCCTCTGTCTTTTTCCAAGTTAAATAGTCAGTAACTCTTTCATTAATTAAATCATAATCATGTCTGTATATGGAATAATTTTAGGTCTTGCAGCTATCCAATGTAAAAATGAACAAGCTAACTCTATAAGTGATGCTTCAGAAGAACCAACTGATCCTGCAGTAGCCGAAACCTCCATTACTCTGGGGTTTTCTTCTTCAAGCAGATTATGCATACCATCCCAAGTAGTGATACCAGCATCTTTGTTGCAGGCGGTGTCTGTGTACAAGGATGCCATCTCTTTACTTTTAGAACTCAGAGCTTTGTCCTTCTTTCCCATAATACTCTGAATATCGCTTTGTATAGTCCTCTGTTCTTCACGCCTGCGGTTTACGAATTAAGTGAGAGTAATGATATGAAAAAGGTGACGACAAGTTTTAAATGCTGAAGAGCTGTGAAATATATCACATTACGTGAAATCACTTCTTTAATCAAAATGAAACCATTTTTCATTAATGAGTGACAATCAATATATTGATTTAACTTTAAAGCGCATAACAGGTCTCAGTTTATGAAAATATTTCTTTGTATAATGAGCCCTAAGGATCTGTGATAATGCGATCTGCGATTTGCTTCGCAATATCGCAGATTGCAATCTTCGCAGATCGCAATCTTGGAAAATCGCAACATCATAATAACGCAAATATTATATCATCGCGAAATCGCAAAATTGCAATATCGCAATATCACAATATCGCAAAATATAAAATATGATAAACATTCATTAATGTATTTTATGCGATATGCGATTTGCGATATATGTTATCGCGCACCGGCGGTTTTAAATTTTTTCAACATAAGATATGATCTTCTAAGCATGCAATGCGATGAATGTCCTCATAATGCATAGTTTTGCATCGCAATCTCGCAATTTTAAATGTTCCGCTCATAAAGAGATGTTTATTACCATTTTGCGATGCGATATTCCTTAAAGAGTGATTTTATTCTATACTTATCATAAAACTTAAGTTCTTTTAGATTTTTCAAAGAATATCTTCCTAAGTTTATGATAGTAAGTTTTATTTGAATAAAGGAAAAACAAGTTCTAAAAAGAAAATGTATATTTTTAAATTTTTTTGAATAAGTGTCCCCATTTATTTAGCATTAAATGATAATACCAAATAAAAAAGGGGGGGTTGTTGCTAGCCACAACAATTGGCGATTCACTTGAAAGAACCAGTTATCTCTGATTTTCTTTTGAATTTTCTAAACTTTCAAAATAGAGAATTTTTCCAGAAAATCAAACTTTATTACAGAAAGACAAAGTACATTATGCTTGTATCTATCAATGATATTTCGTTTCTTCTATATTCAACTTTGGCTATTTACTTCCTCAAGCTAGTATTTGTATCTACATCAGTCATTACTTAGTTTATAAGGATAAAAACAAAGGCTTCTCTGTAAATCAGCTTTAAATATGCTCATTTGTCGTAGGTAGAGGCACTGCTGCTAGCAAGCGTTTATAGCTTCGACAGGGTTACCTATTACCCAGCAATGATCCTGTATCCTACTTAGAGAAATATACAATTTTCAAAGAGAAATCCATATTCACACTTATTGCTTTTTTTATTCTTTTTTTTTTTTATTCTTAAAGAACAATGTCTTGGTTTGGTAGCCAATTTATGACAGTTCCATTCACTTGATTTATAACTTTGCTGAACAAGCCAGCTCGTGATGAGACCCCTTGCCTTTTGATTGCAATAATCTTGAGTCATTGCCCTGTTATGGTATGCAGTATTGGAAAAGTCAGCAAGCTATAATATCTATGATCATGATAAGTCGGCTCGTGATGAGACCTCTTACTCTTTAAGTTAAAAGTGTATCATTGGATTAATCCCTGAACATTGTAATTTTCTAGGTGGGGAGGAAGTCATTATTTCCTTAAGATAGCTCTGGACAACAATGGTAGAGTTTTTTGGGAAAGAACTTTTTAACAGAGAATCTTCATTTTGTTATAGATACCTTTCATTGAACTGATATAAAACATTTTCCTGCTTGAGGTCGGTTTTTATCAAAATTTACAAAGTTGAAACTAGTATCATTTCTAGGCTAAAGCTTTTAACTGTATCTTTGAATAATAATGATCAATTTTTTAAAAGAATTCTATTTATATAAGTGAAAAAACAAAATCAAAAAGAGAATTTGTATCTTTTCGTGAATTCCAAATATAACCATTAACAACTGGTTTTATTATGAAAGTAAAGAAAACTAATATACAAAATAGAAGAATGATCTTCTATGGAAAATATTTTTTGAGGATCTGTCCATTAACAGGTAAAGACTCTCTTTTTCCTATTAAATCTTGTAACATAAAAGTAGATGGACCTATGATTTCTGCAATTTGGAAAGGACCAAGCCACATTCGTTGAAATTTCGTATGTTTTCCTTTTTCTTCATGAGCCTTGTCCCATTTTAAAACTAGATCTCCTATCTGAAAGTCCTTTCTAGTTATCATGTTTGAATCAAAATAAGCTTTCACTAATGCTTGGTGATGAGCATGAGTTACTTTGGCCTTTTCTCGTTGTTCTTCTAGCTTAATTATTTCCATATGCCTTAGTTGTAAGGAAGAAGTTGGTGCTTCATCAATATATTGAACCAAGGCTAAAGAAGGAATTGCTAGATGAGTTGGAAGAACCACTTCTCTCCCATAAACTAAATTAAACAGAGAAGTGCCAATGGAGGCTTTCTGCGTTATTCGATCTGCCCATAAAGCATATATTAAAGACTTATGCCAATTTTTATGATTTTGATCAATGGTTCGCTTAATGATTCTGATTAAGTTTTTATTTGTGGATTCAGCTAACCCATTTCCCTGTGGATAATAATTGGCAGAGTATTTAAGTTTGAAACCTCTTTTGAGTGAAAATTCAGTCGTAGCATTACCAGAAAAATACGATGCATTATCAAACATTAAAGCAGAAGGTAAACCAAACCTGATGATTATGAAATGATCTATGAACTCGATGATGTGCTCGGCATTAGAAGTTTTAAGAGGAACTGCTTCTACCCATTTCGTAAAATAATCAGTTGCTGTAATGATATACCTATGTTGCTTAGAAGAGTGAGGAACAATCTCACCTATTATGTCCAATCCCCATTGATCAAAAGGCTGCTCAATGTTGACTGGTTGTAACGGTAATGATGGTTTCTTTTGTCCCCCAGCAGTGGTTTGACAAACTTGACATTTTCTTGCGTAGCTATGTGAATCTTTGAATAATGTGGGCCAGTAATAGCCTGCACGAAGAATTTTATGTGCAGTAGTATTTCCAGCATAATGTTCACCTGCTGGCCCATCGTGAAGTTCCTGCAAGACTTTTTCAGCTTCATATTTCTCCAGACATCTAAGGAGAATATAATCATAATTTATTCTAAAAGGAATATCATTCACAAGCTGATATTGCTTAGCCTTCAACCTTAGAGCTCTTTTCTTGGTATAATCAAGATTTGGAGGAGCATATCCATTCTTTAGATAAAAAATGATATCAGCATATAATGATTCAACATCGTTTAGGCTTACCTCATACGTTTGTATCTCTGCAGATGGTTTTTCAGAAATAAGCGATGCTCCAGCTAGTATTTTGCAAAATCCTTGACCTCTTACAATACTTGCTGGTTTGATTTCTAAATCATATTCTTGTAAGGCAGTAACCCAATTGGCTCTTTTCTCACCCACATCTTTTTGAACTAAAAGATTTCTTACCGCTAGAAACGATACTATGATTTTTGTATGGGTTTTAAGTAAAAAGGGTCTGAAATATTTAATTGCTTTGAAAACAGCATAAGCTTGTTTCTCCACATCTGAATAATTCAACTCAGCTCCCTGTAAATTTGAACTGAAGAAAGAAATTGGGGCTTCTACCTTATCTTGATTTGCTTGAGTAAGTATCACAACATAAGATTTATCAGAGGTGAATGTATACAAAATAAAAGGATCAGAGAAATTTGGAGTTGCTAAAGATGGAGCATTAACAATTGCTTGTTTGATCAGATTGAATGCCTCATATTCATTTTGGCCCCATTTGAAGTTTGAATTCTTTTTAATCATTGCTTGTGAAGGAGATACAATTCTTGAAAAATCTGGGACAAATCTCTTTACAAAATTAATCTGGCCAAGAAAAGATTGCATAGACTTCTTGTTGTGAGGTAGGGGTATTTTAGAAATTTCCTTGATTCTATCAGGATCAATATGAATCCCAGATTTAGATACTATGAATCAAGGAAGTTTTCCTTCACTTAATGCAAAAAAGGATTTTTTCGGATTAAATGAAATTCCATACCTTTGACAACGTTGGAAGATCTACTTCAAATCTCTAAGATGATTGCTTCGTTTCTTGGAATATACAATTATATCATCCAAATAAATTACCACTGATTTGTTAACTAATACCTTGAAAGCGATGTCCATGGCTCTCTGAAATGTGGCACCAGCATTGATCAGACCAAAAGACATCTTTTGATATGCATAAGTGCCCTATTTGGTTCTAAATGTAGTTTTCAATTGATCATCAGGATGGACCAATACTTGGTTGTAGCCAGAGAAACCATCTAAGAAAGACATTAATTCTGATCCTGCAACTGCCTGTAATATTTGCTCCATAGGAGGCAATGGAAAATTATCTTTTTGGCAGGCTTTATTAAGATTTCGAAAGTCAATGCAAATTCTAATGTCTCTGTTCTTCTTTCTAACAGGAACCATAGTGGAAACCCATTTAGAATGTCAAACGGGAAAAATAATCTTGGCTTTCAATAACTTATTGAGTTCAGACTTGATTTGATTTTCTAGATTGGGATGGATCTTTCTCAGCTTTTGTTGAACAGGTTTTTCATCATTTATCATTGGAATAGTATGTTGGATGATAGAAGTGTCAAAAGTTTTGAGTTCATCGTAATTCCAAGCAAAGACACTTTTATATTGTTTCAAAAGACGAACATACGCTAATTTTTCTTCAGGAGCTAGACCAAGGCCTAGGTTGATATTCTGTGGTTTGATATCAGTTCCTAGATTTACTAATTCATAATTCAAAGTTGAACTTTGCAATTTTGAATTAGTAGATCTTTTTAATCGATCTTTCAAATCATAAAGGTCTTCTAACTTGACTACTGACTTTGGCATAGCATTATTAGTGCTATCTTGTTGCAATTGTCTATCATGTTGATCTTCATCAATTATTTGATTAGTGTAAGATCCTTCAGATGTGAGGAAGCTTACAATATCAGGATCATCATTGAAAATCCTCCAATTGGTAATGTTATTAGGAATCGAAGGTCTAAATATTAATTCAATTGAAAATCGATTAGGACTAAAATCTTCTGAAGGAATGAGCTTGGAGGCTACATTAGCTAGGAGATCTGCACTAGCATTCTGGATTCTGGGAATTGATGAAATATTAAATGCTATAAAATGTTCAGTCAGATCTTGAACTAAATATTGATAATGCTTTAAATGACCTAATAAACAATGTATAGTATTGCGTACCTGTCTGATTACAATTTCAGAATCTCCGAAAACTTGTAGATATTTGATGTCTAATCCGATTGCTTTGTATAATCCTTGGACTAAAGCCTCATATTTTGCAGTGTTATTAGTGCAATCGAACTCGAGTCTGCAAGTTAACATAATTTTGTTTCCCTCTGGGCTAACCAACACGCACCCTGCTCCTGCTCCTTCATTAGACTTAGAACCGTCAAAAAATAACTTCCAAAATAAATATTTATTTACAGGAGTATCTACGAAATTAATGCATTTAGAACTATCTGTTTGAGAAAAAATTTCTATCTGAGATAAAACAGAATGTTCTAAGTAAGGTGAATTATGAGCATTGAAATTTCATAAGAAAGATGTTGGAAAAATACTGAGAGGGGGGGTGAATCAGTATTTAATGCAGATAATAAAACTTTTTAATTTTCTTTTCTAAAAACCCATACGCGACTTTTCAGAAACAAACTAGCATATATACGTGGAAAACCTTTACAGAACTCGCGTATGCACAGAGATCTAATTATCCATTCAATTCTTAACTTAGATCATTGCATTATTGATTTATCAGATATTTTTAGGAAACAGTAAACAGGTGCAGAAAGAACAGAATGATCATCACACACATGAACACCAGGATTTTTAGGTGGAAACCCAATTCGGGAGAAAACCACCGCTGCCGTCATCTCAGTCTTCAATATTTTATTATAAAGAAAAACTTCTTACAATCATGTACTAGTGCAGACTTATACCAGCACGCAGGCACCCACCTGCAGAAGGCTACAACCTTCTCTTATTTACCAGCCTCACTTGGAAGGGAGCTTCAACCCCTTGCTCTCGTTTACCAGCCTCACCTGGAAGGGAGCTACTACCCCTTGATATTAGCACCAGCCTCTGCTGACAGAAAGCTTCTATTATCATACTGAAGGCTTCAACCCTCAGATCCACTGCAGACCACGTCTCATCAATTTTCAAACTGGATCAAACAGCTCCAACACAACCCTTCACTTATCAACAAACATACTTTGCCCAATGCTTCCAAACCGAACAGTGACACCACTGTAATCAGTATATCAGAGATAACCTAGACTTCAGAATAAATATGCAGAAACACATTCAACCTTGAGCAACCATCAGTTCAGATATCATATGTGCTTTCCTTTAGATGGATCTGCGTATATACGCGCTTTCACTGAATCCAACCCGTGTATACATTCGTGCAAATTTTTAGAAAAACCCTAGCAGGTCATACGCGCCGTTTTTGAAATATATCCGCGTATACATGCGCCTTCCGAGAAGCGAACCTGCGTATAGATCTATAAAAGATAAACTTTTCATAATAGACCAGATCTATGAACTTACCCCGATCTCTTCAAATTCTTCAACAGATTTGCGCCAGGTCTTCATCACTTCTTTTCAGATCATCCAAGAGATTCACCATTTCAAGATCTAGAGATCTTGAACCTTCATTATGTTCATAGATGTATCATAGGATCAGATCTATCAATTAAGAGAAGAGTTCAACCATGCATATATACTTCAGAGTGAAGTATTCATTAAAGCCCAGACACCCGCACACCCTTTTCACAATGAAAATCTTCTCCTTATATAGATTTAGCCTTTATTCAATACCATGAGCCAAAACCACATTACTTCCGATGGTTTTCCTAGACGGGATCAAATAGAAAATCCAGTGCTCAATACAATGGGTCAATACCATGGTAATGCCCCTTGGTATTCTAATTTTGGAGCGCAAAAGCCCATACGCGACTTGGCACGTAATTTTCAGCGTGCATATGCTACTTGGTCTAGACAAATCCGCGTATGCCTTGAGACACACTCTTTTCATCATTGTTTCAACACATACTGAAATTCCTTTTATCATTACATCATATCACATCAAATTTACATTATTACCAAGTCCATCAAGTAAAGAAAAACTTCATCAAGTAGGTTGCCATCCTCTTCATCAAGTGGGTTGCCATCAAGGACAACACATTGCATCATATTTCCAACAATCTCCCCCTTTGGACTTGATGGCAAACCATGATGGTGTTTGATCACCACAACAGAATCTCCCCTTATTCAAACACCAAACACCATGTATCTCCCCCTTTTTCATCAAGGGCAAAGGACGGATAAAAAATCATCACAAAGTAATTCTCCTTCATCAAAGCGCTATAGATCTGAAGTGCACAGAAGTTACCATGCTCCCCCTAAATTCATGCCGAAAGTTCAAACATATTTGTCAAAGAAGTACATGACTCTATGACCTTCCTATGACCAGGGACTCATACATACATCAAAGATCCAACCAAGTGGATTTACATAAGAGACACAAATACCCAACCAAGAGGGTTTACATATTTTGACTCAAGTCCTTATATGACTGAATATTACAAATTTTCATCATAGGTCTTAACCATGACCTTTTCATCAAATTACAAATGTGAACTTTTATGACCAATACCAAAAATATCTCAAGAGAGAGAGATCATATTACAGAACCAACATAATGCCAACAATGGATTATACTCAGCAAGGCTAATGCTCCCCCTGAAGAAGTGCATCCAAGCATCTTTTCTATATGACCAAGGCTCCTCCTGTGCTTGTGCATCCTGAACACTTTCAACAACAAATCATCAAGGCATCTTCACCCAAAATCAGAGAATGAAACAGAATATAAGAACTGAAATACCAACAATGACTCCAAACAACATCAAAGATACCAAAGAGCACTGCAACTGAGCTGAATAATGCTGACCCCAAACAAAAATTGCCAGCAACCAACCATACGCAGCTTTATGGGTTTCAACTTGCGTATATACGCGACTGTCTTTCAGGAAACCCGCGTATACAATTTAATCTTCTGAATTTAATCAGATCTGATCTTCTGAGAGGCAGAGAAAACACCCAACTTCTGTCTGAGATATTCGAACGCTTCCCTGGGCAGAGGTTTGGTAAATATATCAGCAATTTTTTCTTTGGAGGGAACATACTCCAACTTCACCTTTTGTTCAAGCACTTGTTCACGTAAGAAGTGATACTTGATGGGAATATGCTTGGTCTTTGAATGCATAACTGGATTCTTTGAGATACTGATGGAACTTGTATTATCACACATAATGGAGATCGGAGATGTACATTTGATTTGAAAATCTTGTAAGGTTTGCATCATCCAAAGGAGTTGTGTGCAGCAAGATGCGGCAGTCACATATTCTGCTTCTGTTGTAGATAATGCAATAGAACTTTGCTTCTTGCTGAACCAAGATACCAACCGGGGTCCCATATAGAATGCACCACCACTAGTGCTTTTGCGATCATCAACATTTCCAACCCAATCTGCATCAGTGTAAGCATGAAGAGTAAGATCATCATTCTTTGGATACCATAGTCCAAAGTCTTGTGTTCCTTGTAGATATTTGAATATTCTCTTGACAGCCTGAAGATGAGACTCTTTTGGATTGGCTTGGAATCGTCCAACAATCCCAACTGCATGCACAATGTCCGGTCTAGTTCCAGTGAGATAGAGTAGACTTCCTATCATTGATCTGTATTCTGGTTGATTCACCGTGGGAGAATCATCATGAGAACTGATATTACATCCAGTTATCATTGGTGTACTTACAGGTTTGCATTCTTCCATACCATACTTCTTCAGAATTTTCTTAAGATATTTTGCTTGTGATAAGAATATACCATCTGTAGTTTGATGCACTTGCAAGCCAAGAAATAATGTTAGTTCTCCAAGTAAGGACATCTCAAATTCTTTCTGCATGATAGAAGCAAATTTTTGACTCATAGATTCTTCATTACTCCCAAAAATGATATCATCGACATATACAACCACAATCAATAGTTTATCATTTTCAATTTTTGTGTATAAGTTGCTATCAGCAGACCCCTTTGAAAATCCTTGTTGATGAAGATATTTGTCAAGGCGATAATACCATGCCCTTGGAGCTTGTTTGAGACCATATAGAGCCTTTTTAAGTTTACAAACAAGATTCTTATCATTTCCCAAAATGAATCCCTCTGGTTGTTCTATATAAACTTCTTCTTCTAGATCACCATTGAGGAAAGCAGATTTGACATCCATTTGATAGACTTTGATTTGTTGAGAACTTGAAAATGCAAGAAACATTCTTATGGCTTCAAGTCGAGCTAAAGGAGCAAATGTTTCTTCAAAGTCTATACCTTCTTGTTGAGTGTACCCTTTGCAAACCAATCTGGCTTTTTTTCTTATAACATCCCCATTTTCATTTAACTTATTCTTGAATATCCATTTGGTTCCAATGACATTTTATCATGTGGTCTTGGTACCAATTCCCAAGTGTGATTATTTTCAATTTGATCAAGCTCTTCATTCATGGCTTGAATCCAACATTCATCTTTTCTAGCTTGATTGACATTTTGAGGTTCAATTGTGGATAGGAATGCCAGATAGCTAGAAGATCCCACAAGAGTCCTCCTTGTTTGTACACCCGATTCCTTGTTTCCCAAAATTTGAGATTCAGGATGATTCTTTTGAACATATCTGGATGGAGCTTTCTCTGATAAATCATCTTCAGGTTCTTCATTGGATACACTGTCTATATCATTTCCATTCGATGTAGAAGGAAAAAAATCACCATCATCTTCTTCTGCTGCTTGTTTTTCTTCTTTAGGAGCAGAGTTCATATGGAGTTTTGTCACTATTTACCCGAACATGTGCTTTGTTGAGAATATTTGCTGCTGTATGTGCTGCTTCTCCCCAGAACATGTCAGGAGTTCTAGAATCATCAAGCATAGCTCTAGCCATTTTTTGAATTGTTCTATTCATTCTTTCTGCTATGCCATTTTGTTGTGGAGTGCCTGCTACAGAGAACTGTCTCTTTATGCCATGTTGTTCACAAAATTCAAATAATTCATTTGATGTATATTCTCCTCCTCGATCAGATCTAAGAAATTTGATTTTTAGATCTAATTCATTTTCAACCAGTGCTTTGAAGATCTGAAATTTTTCAAATGCTTCATCTTTGTGTTTAAGCAGCCCAATCCAACACATTCTAGAGAAATCATCAATAAATAAGATATAGTATTCTTCTTCACGTGGTGAATTTTTCCTCATAGGTCCACAAATGTCAGTATGAACAAGTTCAAGAGGCCTACTTCATGATCCTTCTTTGGCATTAAATTGTACTCTGGTCTGCTTACCAAATTGGCAGGATTTGCATATGATATTCTCTGGTAGAGTAATATTAGGAAGACCACGAACAGCTTGAAGTCTGCTTGCTTTGTTGATTTGAGAGAAGCTTAGATGCCCCAACCTTCTATGCCATAGCCAATTTTCTGAAGACTTTCTCAAGTAACATTGATCTTTGCAGTTCTTCAATACATACAGGTTGCTTGGAGTTCTTTTCCCTTTTATAATAGTTCTACCTGTATCCAGATCACGAACCACACATTATTTTGAACTGAAGACAACTTCTGTACCTTGATCACACATTTGACTTACGCTTAACAGGTTATGCCTTAATCCATCCACATACATGACATCATTAGCCTTCACCTTTTCTTTTAGAAACACTGAACCTTTTCCTTTAATTACAGCAGGATTATCATTTCCAAATGTAACTTTCATTTCTTTTTCTAGAGCATTATATGCAAGAAGTTTGCTTTTGTCACCTTTCATGTGTCTTGAGCACCCACTATCAATGTACCATTGATTTTCTTCACCTTCTGCAAATAACGCTATCCCACAATTTTCAACCTGTAATTCCTTCTTTTTCCATACTTTGGAACTTGAAGGAAATTGTTGTTTTGGCTGGACTTTGCTCCTGCATTCAGATTCTTCATGGCCAAAGTTATTGCAATAAGAACATTCAACTTCATTTTGAAGAGGGGAAAAGTTGTTATAGTGTTATTCTTTGGTTCAATATCCATCCTTTTCTTTCTTTCTTCTCTTGTCATGATGGTTTTATATTCAACACATTGAACAAATTTATGACCAAAATTGTGACATGAGAAACATTGTCCATTGAAGTAGAAATTTCTGCGATCATGAAATCTTCTATTTGAATTTACCTGTTGATTGTTGCTTCTTTGAGAGATGTCCCTGTTAGTGTTCCTTGTATTGTGATGATCATGCTTTACCTGTGAAGATTCTTTATTCCCTTGCGGAGTGGCTGGATGTAGTAAACTAGTTGCAGCTGCTTTTAGATAATTTGGTGCTGAAGCCTGAGAGGATTCTCCGGTATATCCAAGACCTGTCTTAATCAGAGGAGATCGTTGAACCTTGATAATCTCATCTAAGGTTTCAGATCCTTTAGCAAATCTAAGATTCAGAGTCTTTACTTTCTCTAGTTCTTTTCTTAGACTTACTACTTCACATTCTAATTTTTCATTATGTTTCTTTGCTTCTTCATTCCGCCTTTTCAGAGTCTCTATGATTATTTTACTTTCTTCCAAGCATATTTTGAGTTGATTGTTTTGATCAAGAAAATCATTGTCATCTAGAGCATCCATAAAATCATCCTTATCGTCTCTAGAATTATTTTCAAATGCCATGAGAAGTCTAAGATCTTGTTCACATTCTTCCTCACTGTCAGATAACCCATCACTGTCTTCATTTGTATAGTAGCTTTTCTTAGTGCTAGAACGGTTCTTATTTCTTCTTGCTACTTCTTTCTCTTTAGCAGATGTTTCTTTATAAGGACATTTTGCAGCATAATGACCAACTCTTCCACAATTAAAACATTTGAAAGGAAGCTTTCCTTTGAATCTTCCGGTTCCTAGTTGGAGTTTTCTCACAAATTTTGCCTCATCTTCTTCTGAGATATATCATGACCCTTCCGGTTTTTGAACTTCTTTCCCTTTTGTAGAAGCTTTAAAAATAGCTTCTTTGACTTCAGATGGTCCTCCTCTCCTCATTTCGTATGCAGTCAATATGCCATGAAGTTGCACCATAGTAAGATTTTGAAGGTCCTGTTTTTCTTCAAGAGCAGAAACTTTTGACTCAAACTTGGGCATTAGTGATCTCAAAATTTTCTCAACCAAAGTAGTTTCGGTTATTGTTTCTCCCAGATTTCTCATACGGTTTACAACATCATCAACACGTAAAAAGAAACCAGCAATATTCTCATCACTATGCATTTTTAAATTTTCATACTCAATTATGAGAGATTGAAGTTT
The DNA here is from genome assembly GCA_034641835.2 of Pinus albicaulis. NCBI lineage: Eukaryota > Viridiplantae > Streptophyta > Pinopsida > Pinales > Pinaceae > Pinus > Pinus albicaulis. Next base: position 576,725,824 of record CM076574.1, read on the forward strand.
TGCACTTTTTACCTTTGCATCACCTTCATAGCTTAGGATGATTTTGTCCCATATCTCCTTTGCTGTATTTAGTTGCATGACTTTGACAAATTTTGCTTCAGTTAGACTTCCTGTTATAGCATTGACCGCTTTTGCATTTGATTCATAATTCTTTCTTTCAGTTGGATCTATTGGTGTAGCAGCTGGATATTGATATCCTTGTTCAACAATGGCCCATACATCTGCTCCCATAGACTGAAGATAGGATCTCATCCTCATTTTCCAGAAGATTAAATTTCTTCCGTTGAAGAGCGGAGGCTTGATAGATGCTGTTCCCTCGTGATTGCTCATCTTGCTTGATCTTCCTTCTAGCGGTTAAGCCTTTTCAGAAGGACCTGCTCTGATACCAATTGTTGGAAAAATACTGAGAGGGGGGGTGAATCAGTATTTAATGCAGATAATAAAACTTTTTAATTTTCTTTTCTAAAAACCCATACGCGACTTTTCAGAAACAAACTAGCGTATATACGCGGAAAACCTTTACAGAACTCGTGTATGCACAGAGATCTAATTATCCATTCAATTCTTAACTTAGATCATTGCATTATTGATTTATCAGATATTTTCAGGAAACAATAAATAGGTGCAGAAAGAACAGAATGATCATCACACACATGAACACCAGGATTTTTAGGTGGAAACCCAATTCGGGAGAAAACCACCGCTGCCGCCATCTCAGTCTTCAATATTTTATTATAAAGAAAAACTTCTTACAATCATGTACTGGTGCAGACTTATACCAGCACGCAGGCACCCACTTGCAAAAGGCTACAACCTTCTCTTATTTACCAACCTCACCTGGAAGGGAGCTTCAACCCCTTGCTCTCGTTTACCAGCCTCACCTGGAAGGGAGCTACTACCCCCTGATATTAGCACCAGTCTCCGCTGACAGAAAGCTTCTATTATCAGACTGAAGGCTTCAATCCTCAGATCCACTTCAGACCACGTTTCATCAATTTTCAAACTGGATCAAACAGCTCCAACACAACCCTTCACTTATCAACAAACATACTTTGCCCAATGCTTCCAAACCGAACAGTGACACCACTGTAATCAGTATATCAGAGATAACCCAGACTTCGGAATAAATATGCAGAAACACATTCAACCTTGAGCAACCATCAGTTCAGATATCATACGCGCTTTCCTTTAGATGGATCCGCGTATATACGTGCTTTCACTGAATCCAAACCGCATATACATTCATGCAACTTTTTAGAAAAACCCTAACAGGTCATACGCGCCGTTTTTGAAATATATCTGCGTATACACGTGCCTTCCGAGAAGCGAACCTGCGTATAGATCTATAAAAGATAAACTTTGCATAACAGACCAGATCTATGAACTTACCCCGATCTCTTCAACTTCTTCAACAGATTTGCGCCAGGTCTTCATCACTTCTTTTCAGATCATCCAAGAGATTCACCATTTCAAGATCTAGAGATCTTGAACCTTCATTATGTTCATAGATGTATCATAGAATCAGATCTATCAATTAAGAGAAGAGTTCAACCATGCATATATACTTCAGAGTGAAGTATTCATTAAAGCCCAGACACCCGCACACCCTTTTCACAATGAAAATCTTCTCCTTATATAGATTTAGCCTTTATTCAATACCATGAGCCAAAACCACATTACTTCCGATGGTTTTCCTAGACGGGATCAAATAGACAATCCAGCGCTCAATACAATGGGTCAATACCATGGTAATGCCCTTTGGTATTCTAATTTTGGAGCACAAAAGCCCATACGTGACTTGGCACGTACTTTTCGGCGTGCATACGCTACTTGGTCTAGACAAATCCGCGTATGCCTTGAGACACACTCTTTTCATCATTGTTTCAACACATACTGAAATTCCTTTTATCATTACATCATATCACATCAGATTTACATTATTACCAAGTCCATCAAGTAAAGAACAACTTCATCAAGTAGGTTGCCATCCTCTTCATCAAGTGGGTTGCCATCAAGGACAACACATTGCATCATATTGCCAACAAAAGAACCAATTGAATAATTGCCAATGATATTATTGTTGTATGCAACTGGTTCATTTTCTCCTTCCAATTCTGTTACAATGTATTTCTGATGCTTTTCTCACTCAACCTTTATCTGATTTGGTTTACCATTGTAAGGAAGCCACACGTGGGACCAATCAGTTTCAAAGTATCCATGAAGTTTTTCTGACCAATCTCTGCTGAGAATTAAGCCATAAAATTCTAGAATATCCGCAACTAAAATATCAATAACTTGACATACGTTTGGATTCGATGACAGCCTTATGGTAACCTGATTTAATTCGCCAATCACTTCAACTTGTGATCGATCTAGCTGGACTATGCGCATAGCAAATTTTTGTGGTTGAATGTTCAATTTTGCACATATTGATTTTGGTAGAATATTAGATGAAGCTCTAGAATCCACTAAACAATTATGCAAATTTTTATTGAAAACTTCATAAGTAAGAAGAAATGGAGGAGTATGAGATCTCAACCTTCCTCCAATTAAAGTGATATTTTCAAGATCAACTTTACTAATCGCATTAGTTGGAGGTCTTCCCATTTCGTTGGAAGCTTGAGAGATTACAGGATCGGGCAAAGGTTTTTCGGGTACAACATGTAATTCTTTCAAAAGTACCTTTTGCTGGTGTTTTAATTTGCTCAATTCATAAAAAGTGATGTTAGCCCTAGTCTTCTTCATATCTTCTATGATATTATACTCCATTTCATCTGGGACAATCAATATTTTTGATGGACTTGATGAATCTGTTTGGACTGGGCTGGTTTGAATTGCTTTAGATGTCGTTTTCTTGGGTGCAACTTTATCCTTAGTCATTGAGCTTGCACTTTTTGACTTAGGAGTAGTTTGAGGAGGATCAAGTTGATTTATACTTCGAGTGCTAACTAGAGATGCTTCTTGGTCTTCCTCATCTGGGAGGATGAAATCCCACATACCTTGTACTTCTACAACTTCTTCATCAGTAGTTTCTTCAGTAGCAATTTCCTCTTCTTCTTCTTCTGATTCAACATTAATAATAGCATTTGGTGGCTTTGGATTAGTTGAAGGATTTCTTCTAAAAGGCTTGAAAGAAATTTTAGAAGATGTTTCTGCCACTTGTTTCTTAATGTCAACCATTTCGTTAGACATGGTTTTCAAAACTTTCTGCAATCCTTCTAAATCAAATGGATCTTTCGATTGTTTTTTCTTGGGATCTTCCTTAAAAGTAACCTTCTTGGATTTTCATTCTTCTATCGCATTTTTCTTTTCTAAAGAAATGATACATTTCTCTACCGCTATTGATTCCTTCATATTTTCTGCTAAAGTTGTTTTGTTAGCCCTATCAATGAAGATTGCTATGTTTGATGGTAAAGCAGAAATGTACCACTCACTTCGCACTTCTTCACTAGGCTTGGAAGTAGTAGGAATTCTATTTAACAGTTTGTTAAAATGTGAATTAAAATCCTTGATAGGTTCACTTGACTCAGCCCTAAGATTAGACAGATCATTGATAAATGTCGCTGTAGACCTGTCATCACCAAATTTAGTCAAAAATTGATCTTGGAAGATATCCCAACTAGTGATGGATCCAGATGGTAATGAGAAATACCATGATCCAGCTGCTCCTTGTAGGGTATAGGGAAAAATTCGAACAACAACATCTTCATTAGTAACTCCATTGAGATTTATAGACAGCATAAAGTTGTTTATATGTTCTTCTGCTAGCATGCCTGCTTCAGGATTAAACTTAGGCAGCCATTTTTCAGGATGGGCTGGTAATTGACTCAAGGGCGCAGGCATTAAGATTGCCCCTGGATTATTCCATGAATTTGGGCCATCGTTGAACTACTAATAGAGGAAAGTGCAGAAGATGATATTTGTGATTTGGAAGATGAGGATATTACGATTCCAGATGTTTGAGAATGAGATGTGGAAGTTTGAGTGGACTGATGGAAAATGGTCTGAAGTGGAGGGGTGGATGGTTGAATTCGCAGTGAAGAGGTTGAGATGGATGATGATGATGAAAGAGTCTCGCTATCAGACCCTTTAGGTGATTTACTTGCTCTTTTTCTTGTAGGTATAGGTAACTCAGTTGGCTGAATGCCAAGCTTCTCACTCTGTAGTCTGGTAAGAGGATGAGCAAGATTATATTGCGAAGTCACATTGCCTTGAGATTTATCAGATCGTTGAGGTGATATTGAAAATCACTGAAGTTTGTGAATCAAAGATTCAACTTCAGGAGGTTCAATAGCATATTCTTCTGAAAAGTCAAGGTTTGTGGCAGTGGCTGTTGTTCTTTCGACTTCTGGCTCTAGACTTAAAAATTCTATGTGCGATGGAGAAGTCGGGGAAGATGGTGAGGGCGATTTACTCTCAAAATGGTATTTGGATTTTGACTTACTTGCCATTCATAGTTTGGGCCCTCCTTCTAGCGCCAAATATGTTGAAGCCCCGAAAATCGGGTCTACAACAAGGGGGATACCCACCCGGTCCAAACCTTGGTTAGCAGTTCCTTTTCCGTTTGGTGTAGTGGGTCCGACTGGGGATAATGGGACCAGCTTCCCAATATGTGTGTGTGTGTTGAGAATTGATATTTCTTTTCTAAAAGTTCTTAATTGAAATGCTTTTATTCTATTTCTGATCTAATAACATGCAAGTTGTATTCTAATTTAAACAAAAATATCTAATTTTAAACTAGCCCGGGATGTAATCTTTCTATTTATGCGATCTAAAATGATTTCAAATAACAATTAATAATAAAGATCATTCAACTGTTATAAGAAATGAATTCAATAAAGATAAACCACTTCATATAAAAAGTTAGATGAAACAGTTGCGAAAAACATATCGCATAATAAGCTATTCATACATTAAGCATAAATAAATAGCTATCACCGTAGAAAAGTGCCAAATGATAACTCAAGCATTCAAACATTAATATATAAATAACTGAACATGAATATCACTTTAACACAGAGGCAGAAATAGTTAAGAGATAAAAGTACCATTTATAACTAGTTCTACTCATGAGCTAGAAGCAATAATGCCTTATCTCTTCTAAATTCAACCTCCACTAAGAGTACAAAAGTGCAACATTAGTAGCAGATATTAAACGCAGATATCAATAAATCTTGTTCCATTTATTTATCAAAACCTCCTCTGAGGGTGCAAAAGTGCATGTTCTGAGGACAAGTTTTTGACAAATTTCAGGACACTTCTCTAAATGCATGAGAAGGGTTTAAATACTACTAACTAAATCTAAAAATAACTTATTACAAAAATGTAGGATACGGTTTAAATGACCGTCCTTTTTCTAGGCTAGTTGAATATGGCTAGTTGAATGGCTTTCCTTCATTCACAACTAGATTAAGCAAGAATGCCCAATATTCTCAGAAGGTCTCAGTACTTCTCTGACCGTACATCTAAAAACATAAGACTATCAAGTACTTGTAAGCCTTCCTGAGATATTTGGTCTTGTAAGTGTTGCTGGGTGTCTGGAGGAATTTGGAAGCCTCTTTCACCCAACCTTTAATGACATCCTTTGTGCTTAGGTAGCTAATGATTGCATAAACGTGGGAATCCATTTATGGATTTGACATCGGTAAATGATACATAAGGTAGAAATCATGTGCCATAAAAAAGGAAAGCATTTTTCCACTGACATTGATAAGAGTCTTGGTCTTGCTATCCATATGTGACAATATCCCATTGATAATGTCACAACATGGGAAAATTGGGTACCTACATGTAATATTGTGTAACCCTGACCTTTGGACATTGATGTACACCTGTTGGCCTTCAAGATATGATTTAAATGTTTTTTCCATGTAATGTCTAACTCTTTCTCTATGAAAAACTAAGTGTTTGAGAAAATTGGTAAGTTCAATGGAATACTCTCAACTACCTCTCTAGTGTTTCTTTTTGTAGTTTCTTTTGAGACAGATATATTAGGATCCATAGTGACAGTAATCGATCAAGAGAAGTGCTAAAAACCTGCAGTACCTGTAAGAGAGATCTACACTCATGGAAAACATGATTTAGCTCAAGAAAAATGAATGAAAAAGAAATATCAAGGAATAAAACACAAGACAGAGAGGGAAAAATGTGCAATTTTTGGACTGAGGGAAATGACTACACTCATGAACTATGCATTTTCCAGTCTCAATAGTCAAGGGGGAGGCTTGAGACTACACAATGCGTAGTCTTAGCCTAGGCAAACTGACGGAAGAGACTGCTCATTGCGCATTCATAGTGGCCAGGGACGAGGCTTTAGCCCTGAAACTGCACAATGCATAGTTGGGAAAGCCAGGGACTACGCATTGTGAAATTTCAAAGGAAAAACACAAGGATTGAGCCTTGGAGTTGTGAAATGCACAGTTAAATATGGAAATTGCTAGCCAAGTGCAGGGAAGATCTGCTTGGGAAGAAGATGGGAATGTGAAAAATATGAGTGATAGTGAAATTAAGAGTGTGGATTTGACTAAGGAAATATAGATAACTGAGAATTAAGTGCATAAGATCAACATGCAAAAGAAACGACAAAAATGTATAAGGATTCACCGAAACGACGACCATTAACGGGTAAAAAAAATAAGTTGATGCAACACTTGTAAAAAGAGAACGACAGACCAAACCATCAATTTTATAAGATAATACAAGTTAAAATACTAACACATATGAATAAAAATAAGCAAAAAAACACTCATAGAAGTGAAATGACAAAAAGCGTCAAAATACGACAAAAGCAAAACTCACTTGGAAACATGCCTCAAACTCCATCGAAGGAGCCTTGATATCATTGGGAAATGTAGAGATGAAATATTAAATGTGAAAATGAGACCTAGGAGCATCCATTATAAATATCTAGATGGGCTAGGGTTTATGACCCACATGCCTAAAATCAAGGAAAAAGCGACACTTGGTGGAAATTAAAAAATAACAGCTTGTGCCACTCTTCGGGAAATTAATTATCCACTCCCTATTTTCTAGTGATTTAGTTTTCAATTTTTTCTCTTTTATTTTTCGAGAAATTGGAAATTCACTCAGCTAAGAAGGATTGCATTAGGGGAATTTTGAGGTCTAAAATGGGCCTCCTAAGAAAAATGTACAACCAAAATAAAATTTTATAAGAACCAATAGGATTCAAGATGATGATTTAAACCATGGGGGGTGATTCACCTTTTTTTAAGTAAAAGGGTAAAAATATTAAAAAATAATAAAATAATAAAACTACTTTTTAAACTCATATTTTCAACTTATCTCCCAAATTTTTAACTCAAATTTCGAGTGGGAGTACTTGTTGAATGCAAAATTTAATTCCTCATCCAAGGAGTACCCATGTTTCATACTTTTGATGGACCCTGCTAAGATAAAAATGAGAAATACATGAAAAATGTGATTACACAACGTGATTGTAATCACATTTTTCATGTATTTCTCATTTTTATCTTAGCAGGGTCCATTGAAAGTATGCAACATGGGTACTCCTTGGATGCGGAATTAAATTTTGCATCCAACGATTACTCCCGCTCGAAATTTGAGTAAAAACTTTGGGAGATAAGTTGAAAATATGAGATGAAAAAGTAGTTTTTTCTTTTTTCCCTCTAAAATTTGATGATGTCATCAAACCTTACTTTATTATTTCCACTATTATTTTATAATTTCCTTAGGAGGCCCATTTTAGACCTCAAATTTCCCCTAATGCATGATTCCCAACCTTAAGAGGTTGGGAAAATCCTTGGTTCAGTGCATGCTTTTGTGAAATTTCTGAGCTCAAGACCGAATTTCCTCTTAGGATTGTGTGGTTTCTGAGCTCAAGGTTTGCATATCTCTCAGTACCATGTAATTCAAATCCTCAAGGTTGACTCACCTTCCAAGATTGTGCAATTTTTGAAGGGAAGACTGAAAATATTGCAAGGTCAAGGTAGAAGATGGCTTGTGTTTGAAAAGTTCAGATCAGGATCGAAACAAGGCATCACAAGCACTACATGAAATTATAAGTCTTTACATAGCATGAATACTTGACGATAGTGAATGCTAAGCTCATGTGGAGAAAAGGAAGGCTCCAAAATAAAAGCATGGGAATTTTTTTGGAGGGTGGTTATAGTAGGTACAATAGGATCCTTACGATTTTTTACACTCGAAGCACTCTAAATTAGGAATAAACATCTAGAATATTCTAAACTAATAAACTGAACTAAAGATCCAAATGACCTCGAGCAAGTACAGATTTCAATCTTTCTTCCACACACTTTCTACTTTCTTCACCAATAACCCGAGCCTTCAAACCTCTTCAACAAATATTGACTACCTAACTTCAACCTGTAATATATCTTCAACCCTTAGGGATTTTTTAGACTATAAAATACTGTTGGAAATATATTTCTGAGGACTATCCCACCATGTAGTTTATAGGGTCATTAGACTTGATCCTCTACAAACAAAATTCCTTCAACGAATATACCATTGAGCTATAGATCCACAATGCAATAGCCCTACCTATTTTTATAATGTAAATATATGTAATCTGTACATTAAACTGGTGATCCAAAAATAATTTTGATTAGTAGGCTAGTGATCCAAATGATGTATTACGTGGCCTATGTGTCCATGCAGTTGCATTGAATATTGGTGTACCAATTTTGGCTAAGTGACCAGGTTAGCAGTGTTGCAAATATTGTAAATTTGTATAATTTTTATGAATTAATAAAATAAGGCTAGCTACGGATCCCATTCCATGGAAAGAGTATTGGGACACAAATCTAAGGCAAAAAGGCAACAGTTAGGTTTGGTGGAAAGGTGCGCACCAGGGCCCATGTGGCTTTAGTGAGTGCCACATGGTTAGTTGGGGCCATGCATTTTAAAATGGTGATGGTTTTTTTTATTATTCATTCATTTCTTAATCAGTAATAGATTCAGGGAAATCAATTTGGTAATTGACATCTAGTGAGTCCTGAGGTTGGACTCTAGAACTAGAGGGGGTGTGGTTAATAAGTTAACCATGCCAAAGGGATGCATCTAGTTTTTATGTGAGCTCCAAAGAAGATCTAGGAGCTTGGTGGCTCTAAGGTTTTGTTGGCCTTGATTATGTTGGGTGTCTGTGGAGTTTTGGTGGGGAACATGGTTAGAAATAGTCGAAGAGACTAGGTTGAGATTTGACACCGACTAGGGGGTATATTCAACTTGACTATTCAATATCAAGTAGTGGTAGGGATCCTAGAGTTGCAGGTGGAGACTATTATATCCAACCATAAGTCAATCTGGAAGGTAGGCACCACTGAGGGTTTTGGTCTATGCCACTTGGGTGCCAATAAGGGGGACATGAGCTTGTGGCTAGAGATAGAGGCCGTTGGGGTTGGCCCCATCGCCTAGGTTTTCTTTTATTATAGTTTATCAATGGTTTCCTTTAGATTTTTTGTCCCATATCGGGGGTGGCATGTGGTTGAGATTATGAACCACATGATCTATGGCTAGATGGTGTTGAGATTCAACAAGAAAATTTCAGCACCCTTGCCTAGTGCATTAAGCACCTACACTAGGGTGGGGCCCACAGTCTTATTTTTGGTGCATGTCTATTTTAGTTATCCCTTAATTAATATGGACAATAAACTATAATATATTCAAAATAATAACCTATAATAGTTAAATGGGAGTGATAAACTCAATTAGCTAATTGTTGGAGAGGTTAATCCCCTCTGCGGACAGAGGTGATCCCTACTAGCCCAAACCGGGTCTAGCAACAATCGTTCATGCTACAGTGCAGGTTCCTAATTGAAAATAAACCGACTTGCGATGAAGGCTTACCTGGAATCCAACGATGTAGTTTGTAGAAGAGGTGGTGCTCCCGTTCCTCTGCTCTGGCAGGTCACAATCCTCACGATCTCCGTGATTGGACACCTGCACACGCAAGAAACAAAACAAATGCAATCATAAAATCCAGTGTATACAACTATATGTTAGTCGAAAAAGACATAACTCATCATCATACTTAACAACAAGAGTGGAACCATAACCAATAGTCGCTTATTATGAATCAATCAAAGAAGAATACAACCATAGTTTCGACACTGAATTCTCCTTCGGCGGGTCGTCAGCAGAACATGTCTCGATAAAGCCTGTCAGGGATGGGACAAGCCTCTCTCTTCGGATACTTGGCAATGATCTCCTTGCTTGGATTTGGCCTCAAGGGAATGAATCAAGGCACTTGCGGCATAGGGCTCTTGGGAACTTGTAGATTAGCTTGCAAAGGAGATAAGCAAGCTTTTATAGATGGAGGAAGGGGAGTTGGGATCCCTATAATCATGGGATTGGCCCTATCATCAAGGAAGCTTCCATGAGAGGTGGAAAACCACTTCCTCTCTATGTAAATCCATAGCCAAACCTCCCAACTCAAGATAGATATCAGTTCCTGGATCAGTTACGATGAAACTTACGCCATTTATTTTTAAAAGACACTCCTTAAATTGGCTAGCATGAGTGCGACTCTGGGACAGAGTGCCAATTGGCGCGACCTCTTTGAAGGATTTTCCACATTGGCGTGGGTACTGAACTTGCTAACCGCACCAATGCAAAAAGGGGTGTTTTTAGGGTTTTTCAGCAGGAGATGTCTTCAGGGAAATGAAAGCTCATGTTCAGAGGGATGTCATGAAAGTGTTTTCAAGTCTTGTCTCTACTCACAGGTCACGGAAAGAGCCCTCCAATGTGCGGGATGGGGAATTGCAGGGACAGTGACAAATTACTGTGTAACACTAATGGATTTTGAGTTAAATGTAGTTGGCGAGGCATGAGGAGTAATTATAGTTGTAACCAAGTTTGAAGTGCAATGGTGCATTAGGTAATGCAGATTGTAATCACTTTAAATCAGTTAAGTGAGTTAAAATCACTGAAGATCAATCGAGATACACTAGTTGTAACTGAAGATACACTAGTTAGAGATCAATTGAATTAAATATTAATTAATTCACAATTAGTGATCTCACATGCAACTAAGGATTTACTATTATTAGCTGCATGCATGTCAGATCCAGTGGAGACCTAATTGAGATCTAGGTGAAAGGGAAGTTGAATATCAGTTGTAGGATTAGTGGGTTTCACCCATGCAACCAAACACCCATTGGAGTACCCATGATACTTGCGCAGTCAAGGAAGGCCATAATTCCTATCTTTTAGGGATTGCGCAAGCAAGGCGGGATGTATGGAGGTAGTAAATTGGCTAAGTATTGGTCAATTTTTGTATGAAAATGTGAGACAAATAGTTGAGTACTAGAGGGATATTTTGAGAAGCTTTTTGTATGTAATTGTTTCATGATCCATGCTTGAGCAGCAAGCTTTCCTCGAAAAATTATCTGTGTTGTGTTTGATTTGATTCTTCTTTACTTCATGTGATTGGTGATTGTGTTTTTAATAAAACAAAATATTTCTAGAAGTGATTTAGTATTTAACTTTATTACAATGTTAGATCAGGTGAATCCAAGATATACATGCATGTTGTATAATTTATACATGGTATCGGAGGACAGGAAATCACAATTGTGAAGTGTGAAGGAGGAGCTGAGTTTGTGACTGGATAGAATTCGAATTTGCAGAAAGACTTTCTTGGTGCTACACCTGATTCAAGATTGAAATGGCTTTCAATGGATTGAGGTTGGAGTATGCACCCGAGGGAAGCTCAAACTATATTTCTTGGAAGGATAGGATGGAGGAATTAATAAAATAAAATGGCTTGTAGGAATTCATTGACAATGATGTTCCTAAACTCGCTGTGACATATGCATGGCAAAAATAAAGTGGCAAAGGAGAGGAGGATCCTGTTGGAGGGAGTACGAGACCAAATTCTCTCAAGCCTCCATGGGAAAGCCACACCATATGAAATGTGGAAGGCTTTGACAGATCTTTTCCAAAGCAGCAACGACCATAGGAAATGGGCGCTCAAAGATAAAATCAGGAAGATCAAGATGGAGAAGGGCGACTCCATACCAAAATATCTAACAAAGTTTGTCCAATGTCGGGATGAACTGGGGAGAATTGGTACGACAGTCACTGATGATGATTTGGTGAGCTTGGCTCTCCTAGAAATTCCCAAGAGTTGGCACAGTTATCAAGACTCTATCAATGGAAGGGAAAAATTTCCAGATTGGGAACGACTGTGGTCAGATTTGGTGCACGAGGAGTTCAGAAAGAACACTAGAGATGGATCTTCATATAAGAATGAAGATGAATAATATTGTGATTTGGATGCCAAGGTGAAGAAGGGGAAGGGGAAGAAATTCCATTCCAAATCCAAGTCCAAGAATGGCAAGAAGTAGGAAATGTCCAAGGTGAAGTGTTTTCACTGTCACGATCATGGGAATTTTGCTACTAAATGTCCACAAAAGAAGAACAAGAATGCTGGAGGATTTGAAGCTGGTGAGGCTCTTGCCTCACAATTTGAGCTTGAATTATCATTGATCACATGTATGGTGTCATTGGGATATGTGTGCTATTTGGATAGTGGCACTTTCTTTCACATGACGGGAGACAAGGAACTTTTCAGTAACTTGGAGGAGAAGGATCTCCAGATGCATATTAAAATGGGTAATGATAGGCGGTACAGTGCTACCGGGATTGGTACCATTACCTTCTAGAGGTAGTCAGGTAAACGCTTTCAATTAAAATATGTAATGCATGTACCAGGTTTGAAGAAAAATCTAGTCTCAGTTGCAATGTTGGAGGATAGAGGCTATGATGTTTTTTTTAGTGAAGGAAAAGCATTCTTGCGACATAAAACAATAGGAAAAGCCAAGAGGATATGGATTTGAGTTAAGAATCTCTACAAGCTGGAGGTATATGGATGCACAAAAATGATGGGCAAGGTGGATCAAGTGGTGAGCTGGGATGAGGGTGAATTATGGCACAGGAGATTGGGCCATCTTCACCATGGAGCTTTGAAAGTCATGCAACAGATTTATAATGGTCTTCCCAGGGGTACACTTGCGCAGTTAGACACATGCAAGGGATGTAATATGGGAAAATATGTAAAGGCCACCTTTTATGAGAAGGAGAACCGAGCTTTGGGGATCCTTGAGAGAGTTCACATAGACGTGTGTGGACCATTCTCTGTTGCTTAGACAATAAAACATAAGTACTATGTAATATTTTTTGATGAATTTTCTCAAAAGTGTTGGATCTTCTTTATGTAGAAGAAATATGAGACATTATCTAAGTTTCTTGAGTTTAAGGCACTAGTGGATAAAGAGTTGGGGAAGAAAGTGAAGGTTCTTAGGAGTGATAATGGTGGAGAATACATCTCTAACGAATTCAAGAACTTCTGCAAAAAACAAGGAATTCGAAAAGAGCTGATAGTGCCTCATAACCCATAGCAGAATGGGGTCATGGAAAGAAAGAACAAAATGACTGTGGGTGTAGCAAGAGCGATGTTGCATGATCAAGGCCTACCGATTGATCTGTGGGCAGAAGCATGCAACACTGCGATATTTGTGCAAAATCGTTTTCCTCATAGGATACTTGGCATGAGTACACCTAAAGAGGCTTTCACTGCTAAGAAACCTGATGTTTCACACTTTAAGATTTTTGGCTCATCTGTTTATGTGCATGTAACCAAGGACGCCAGGAATAAGCTGGAACCAACAACTGAGATCGAGATTTTTGTGGGGTACACTGAAACACCCCATAATTATTGTGTGTATTTTCCAAACATTATAATGACTGTTGTGCGACAGGATATAAAATTTGATGAGGAGAAATCCATGCGGTTGTCCCTTGAAAGGGAGTTGGACTTGCATGCAGAGGAGGAACTGTTGGTTCCCAAGGATGAGCCTCAATATGTGGATCAACCACATGTAGAGGATCATGGAGTGGAGGAAAACACTCATGCAGAGCCATCCATCAGAAATGGAAGAAGGTGCACTACGGAAGCTGATAAATTGAGACTTGATACTGAAGAGAATGTAGGAGCCCCTAATTCACAGTGCAAATAGAGACAATATCCTGACTGATTTACTGGATACATGGCTCTTATGAGAAAATATATTGTGACTAAACCATCTTCCTTTCAGGAATCAGTGCAACAACCAACTTGGGTTGATGCAATGGTGGAGTAGTATGAATCCATTGTCAAGAACAGTGTATGGGAGATAGTCCCAAGACCGGTCGACAAATCTGTGGTTGGATTGAGATGGTTCTACAAGGTAAGGAAAGCTGCTGATGGGAGTGTGGGGAAATACAAGGCCATATTTTTGGCCCGGGGATTCTCACAGATCAAGGGGATAGATTATGGTGAGACTTTTGCACCTGTTACAAGGTACTCTTCCATAATATCCATCCTTGCATTCTCAGTGCAGATGGGTTGGCGCATTCATCATATGGATGTGAAAACTGTGTTTATTAATGGGATCGTTGAGGAAGAGGTGTACATAGAGCAACCTGAAGGTTTCAAAATATTCAACAATGAGTCGCATGTGTGCTGACTCAAAAGAGAACTGTATGGGATGAAGCAAGCACCCCGTGCTTGGTACACTTGGATAGAAAACTATTTCATTGGACTAGGCTTCACCAAAAGTGAAGCCGATGCAAACCTATACCAGATTGTGGTTGAGGGTAAGCTATTGATTATTGTTCTTTATGTTTATGATCTAATTTTTATTGGTGATGAGAATTTGATACACTAATGCAAAGGGGATCTTGCAAGGGAGCTCTAAATGAAGGATATGGGACTCCATTATTTCCTTGGATTGGAAATATGTCAGCGGGATGGTGAAATTTTTGTGCCTTAAGGAAAGTATGCAAAGGATATACTAGGTAATTTTCACATGGAGAGCTGCAAACCCATGGATATTCCTCTTCGAGGAAATTGGAGGAAAGAGGATGATACTTTTGGAGAGGTAGTGCATGCTACTGTCTATAGGTAGTTAGTTGGTTCACTGATGTATCTAGTGAACACCAGACCACACATTTGCTATGCAGTTAACCAGCTGAGTCAAGATATGGTTAAGCATACCAATCTATTTTGGAATGCAGGGAAGCATGTCTTGAGATACCCGAGGGGCACATAAGAGTATGGTATATGGTATAGATAGACAGAGGGAGTGAAGCTTCAAGGCTTCACAGATGTAGATTGGGCGGGTAGTCCATCAGACAGAAAGAGAACATCAAGAGGTATCTTCAACATAGGATCAACAACAGTTTCCTGGTACAATAGGAAACAACGATCTTTGGAACTTAGTTCAGTGGAAGCAAAATACATGGCAGCTAGTCAAGCGACATGTGAGGCTATCTTGATGAGAAAGATCTTGGTTGGTTTGTTTGGTTCTCAGATGGATCCGACAGTGATACATTTTGATAATCAGAGTTGCATTAAACTCTCAATTAATCCTGTGTATCATGATAGGTCCAAGCATATAGATATCCGGCACCATCATCTCAGAGATTGTGTGCATAGAAGGATAATGTTGCTTCAGTACATTCCCATGGAAGATCAGAATGCAAATATTCTGATGAAGCCGCTCAATAGGAGAAAATTCGAATACCATAGAGACATGATTGGGGTGAAGGATAATCCCTTTCTTGTTGAGAGGGAGTGTTGAGATTCAACAAGAAAATTTCAGCACCCACGCCTAGTGCATTAAGCACCTACACTAGGGTGGGGTCCACAAGCTATTTTTGGTGTATGTATATTTTAGTTATCCCTTAATTAAGATGGACAATAAACTGTAATATATTCTCAATAATAACTTGTAATAGTTAACTGAGAGTGATAAAATCAGTTAGCTAGTGGATTTTGAGTTAGAGGTAGTTGGTGAGGCATGCCGAGTAATTCTAGTTGCAATAGAGTTTGAAGTGCACTGGTGCATTAGTTAATGCAGGTTGTAATCATTTTAACTTAGTTAAGTGAGTTAAAATCAATTATGCTAGTTGTAACGAAAGATACACTAGTGAGAGATCAAGTGAATTAAATATTAATTAATTCACAATCAGTGATCTCACATGCAACTGAGGATTTATAATTATTAACTGCATGCATGTCAGATCCAATGGAGACCCAGTTGAGATCTAGGTGAAAGGGAAGTTGAATATTAATTGTAGGATTATTGGGTTGCACCCATGAAACCAAACACCCATTGGAGTGCCCATGATACTTTCGCAGTCAAGGAAGGCCATAATTCCTATCTTTTAGATATTGCATTCATTAGGGATTGCGCAAGAAAGGTAGGCTGCATGGAGGCCATAAACTGGCTAAGTATTGGCCAATTTTTGTATGGAAGTGTGAGAAAATTAGCTGAGTACTAGAGGGATCTTGTGAGAAGAGTTTTGTATGTAATTGTTTCATGATCCATGCTGAATATACGACAGAAGATAGTGGGGTTTTGAGCAGCAAGCTTTCCCTGAGAAATTATATGTGTTGTGTTTTATTTGATTCTTCTTTACTTCATGTGATTAGTGATTGTGTTTTTAATTCCACAAAATATTTGTAGAAGCGATTCAGTATTGAACTTTAGTACATTGTTAGATAAGGTGAATCCAAGATATACATGCATGTTGTATAATTTCTACAAGGGGAACGTGGAGATCCTATAGCTAGTTAACTCTTTTCAAAAAATAAGTACTTGTGTTGTTTCTCATGAATTTATATTACGTGTGATTTATGTACAATTGATAATTATGATTTTGCTGATGTATTTTAATTTTTCATTACTCATGTTTCACATTGATTGCATAAGCATATAGTGTTGCATTGAATTCTAATCAAATTTCTAGGACTAGGTTTTAAGCTAATTAGAAATGAATATAAATGATTTCGGAACAATTGAAGGATTCTTGTGCAGCCCTACTAAGAGTGGTGTTTCCTAGTTGAGGGCCAGGGATGCCACACACCAACTACAATCATTATGTTTTTAAGTATTCTTCAATTATTATACTACTATGATGGTTCTCTACCAATGGCGTAAACAACCAACTTGATGCTTCTCTTGACATCAATGACTATACCTTGATCTCCAACATCATTCATAGGTTCCAACCAATGAAAAAATTGTTTCCAAAAATATTCCCCTTCGGTATTTATGGAAACTATGCCAAACATGTCTAAGGCATTGATGGAAATTGCATGCATCAACAACACATAACACAATGCGTGAAACAACACTCCCCCTGACACCAATCAGGTCGATTATTCTCTACATTCAATACCCCCCTGAATGTGATACCTACTATGGATGATTATGCACTATTATTGTTCCTCTTCGAACTTTCCTATGTGTACCACAAATCCATACAACTTATTAATTTCTTTTCCGTATGCTTCTTCTCCTCTAGTTCAGACGGTTCACGTTTCTTCTCCCCGTAGGGTCCATTATGCTAAGAAATTATTGAGAATTGTATATTCTCTCCCATTAACGTCAATGGTAAAGGATATGCATGCTTGAAATATCTCCCCTTAAGATCATGCCTTGTCATTGGATGACAACTCTTCCTGTAAACATACATGCAACATAGAAGATTGAACATTTCATCATTTTAATCCCGCAACATACTCATTATATTGCTTCTAAAAAAGAGTAGCTGTCCAATATTAAACACTTTGAGTCATTTTGAGGAGGGTATACCACTCTAAGTTTGTGTCTGAGTTATTCAAAGGGATCCCTAGGTAGCGGCTTGGTGAAAATACCTGTAACCCAATCATCAGTAGCCACATATTACAATCTCACAACACTATTAAGAGACCTGATCTTTCAAGAAATGATATTTAATTGGAATGTGCTTGGTGTTAGAGTACATAACATGATTTTTGGAGATACTAAATGGAACTCATGTTATCACATAGAATGGAAATTTGATTATCAAACTCAACTTTGATATAGTTTAGTTTCTTCTTCATCCACATAATTTGGGAACAAAAAGTAGTTGTGGCTATGTACTTGAATAATGCTATAGATAAATAGTTTGAATTCATCTTCTTACTTACCCAAGAAACTAGATAATTCCCTAAGACAATGCTACACTGCTCATACTCTTTATGTCATCAACACATCTGAACCCAATAAATTCCAATATATGTTTTCAAGGTAAACTCTTTACCTTGTTCATACCATAGGCCATAATATATTGTTCCCTGTGGATTTTTTAATATCCTTTTTAGTTCATTTACATGGCTTTCCTTTGTATTTTATTTAAATATCACAACTATCCATACTGTTTGCATATTATTTTGTCTTGAAGTAGATAGGTACAACAAAATTTGAGTCATTTGATTTACTGTGGGAGATTTATCTTCTTTGCCTAGTTTACAACTAGTCACCATAGGTGTACCCACAAGTTTATAGTCATCCATCCAAAAATGTTTTAGAGTTTCTTTCAAATAATTAGATTGGGAGATGAAAATACCATTTTTGACTGTGCAATCTATAACCTAAGAAAGAAGGAAAACTCCCCTAGCATGGACATCTCAAACCCTTTTTGCATTGCTTGAAAAAATTTATTTCTCCTCTACTCCAAATCACTTCCAAGAATGATTTTATATACATACATAACAATTATCAACATTAGGAATTTGGCTTCTATGATACATAAATTGTGTATAAAATATTTCAGTGAAAATCACATTCAAGCAGATTTTGTTGACAAGTTTCGAACCAACCAGTGTTGTGAAACCAACTCCAAAAATAGAAGAAAAGAGATATCAATGCCTTAGAAATAAGCCACTTCGAGGGGGCAACCTCCAATACATTACATGAATGAAAAATTCTTGGATGATACAAATTACAAAACCTCCTTTCTATATATAGGAGTTCATGGGGCCACAATGTAATCCTAGCGGGGCCACAATGTAATCATAGCCGACCTAAAGATAATAATTTAAGGGCACACTAATAACAATATGGGGGTTACAGGGGTACCAAATGTTGAAGATAATAAGCTCTGATACCAAATGTTGTGAAACTAGTTCCAAAAATAGAAGAAAAGAGATATCAACGCCTTTTAAATAAGCCACTTCGAGGGGGAAACCTCAAATACATTACATGAATGAAAAATTCTTGGATGATACAAATTAAAAAACCTCCTTTCTATATATAGGAGTCCATGGGGCCACAATGTAATCCTAGTGGGGCCACAATGTAATCCTAGCCGACCTAACAATAATAATTTAAGGGCACAATAATAACAATAAGGGGGTTACACTAACAACAATAAGGGACTATACTAGTAATATAGGGACCTAACAACTAGTGTGGTTCATCATCAGGAAACATGTCAACAAAATCTGCTTGAATTTGATTTTCACCGCAAGATTTTATACACAATGATCAACATATTATCATTGTTCACATTTAATGTACAAATTTTTGTCTTCTATTCCTCTTCTAAATCCATGTTGTTGTAGATACTTTTATAGTTTGACATACCATGCTCTTGAGGCTTGCTTAAATCCATACAAATATTTTCTTAGCCTGCACACATGATTTTCCTCTTCTGAAAGAAGAAATCCTTATTCATGTTCAATGTATACCTCTGTTGGCCCTCATTTTTTTATCTCTTTTTGTTTATGAAATACATATTATTTAGACATAATATCCATCTATTCACCATCATATCCACCTTATTTTGACCAAAAGATGCATATACAGGTATTTAAATTATGTTTTTCAATTATTATATGTTTTTGTAAAAATTGAAATTTAAGTGCATTTTTGGACAACATTAGAAATTCCCGTAATGGCCTTATGGTTTGCATATGTGCAGGACACTTGGGATCGAGCTGGATATATTTCTAGAAGGCTTGGGGACTAAGAATATGTGTACACCTATTAGTACAGTCAAACATAGCTTTAATAGGCCCGGTCAAAGGCGGTCAAATAGGACTTGTCTTTATGGAGGGTCTCTAGAAGCTAGGTCAAAACTCTTATTTTGTGGTATTTTCTAGATCTTGATGGATCTGATGGATGAATTCGACTTGATTTAATAAGATAAAGATAGTTATGAATATAGGAGCTATTTTATATGAGTTTGTTAGATACTTTTTCTATTTAAGCCTCAAACTTTGAAGGCATTGATATGTAGAACTTGTATGACTTAACATTATTATTTCTGAGACTTGGAGACATAATTGAAGATTTGTTCTATCATATTTGCTGATGTTATATGCTTGTTGATTGATTGAAGTTTTAAGTAGTTTAATTCACCTTCAGTGTGCGAGGCAAGGGTGGAGCCCCCCCACACCGAGCTAAGTGCACTTCTTAGTTTATTTGTAGTTGGAATTTATAAATTATCTTGCTTATGTTTAATTTTTTCATGCTGATTATTTCTGAATATTGATGAATACAATGATCATTCTTAACTTCCATATGAGAGGACAAACAAATGTTTAAGTTAAACATTCTTTCAATCTAATCAACATCTTCAGTTAGAATTCATCTTTACATGCTTTTACATGCTTTCCTGAATTCTTGTTTTTAACAATAGCATTATTGATAAATGAATAAATGATGAAGGATAATTAGGACCTCTTCAGTGAAAGAGCCTCTTCAATTATTGCTTCATGTATCTTAATATATTGTTCAATTAAGTAGTTTTTGATTTCTGATTCACAAGGTAATCTTTTTAGAGAAGGACAAACAAATCTCTTAAGTTAGGAGATTCTTCTCTTCTGATTACACATCTGAATTTAGAAATTGTTTAAGTTAGATTTATATTTGTAATATACATTTCCCTAATCATTAATAAACCATCTTCTAAATTGATCACAACTGAAACCCATATACTTTGAGGATGCTTCTAAGTTTCACTAACCTGGATTGATAATAAATACTTGCTTTAGTTTACAAGAGTAAATTGACCCAACATTTTTGTGCTGTTGTTGGGGAAGCATATTCAAAACGTTCAAATAGGAAGACAAAAAGATAAAAAAAAAATGGAAAATCACCGAAAACAACAAAACATAGTTTTTCTTTCAAGAAATGTTTTCTTATGCCTAGAAATAGAGATCATAAGTTTATATTTGTGAAACATAACACCCCAACAACTCATTAATCCATAGGACTCACAACACCAGTTGCTGGAAGACATACCATAGAAGAGCTAGAGGAAAAAAAGAGATCAGGATAGAGATTAACTTTAATTGAAAGACAAATCTTGTTAGCCTTAAGGTAAAAATAAAGAAATCACCCAAAGAACCTCCTTCCATATGGAAAAAAAAATTTACAAGAAAATCAATTGTTGAAAAACTAAAGAAACCTGTCCTTGAGGAAATTAAAGTAGTTGAAGAAATAGAAAATCAACCTCATATCTAAACACTACAAATATCTGAACAAGAAATGGCGGAAGAAGGAGAAGGATCAACTAGAATAAACATGACTCCTGAACAAATATTATAATATGAAAGACAACAAAGGGAATGACGAAGACAACGAGAAGAAGAAAGAAGAATTGAGGCAGAAATAAATAGACAGAAGAGCATAAGCACTTAGAATAATAGAGGAAGAAGCAAGAAGAGAAAATAAAAATAGAAGAACACAAGAAAACGAGCAAGAAGTTAACAATGATTAGGAAACTACTTTTGGCTTTCCTATTTTAGATGCGAGAGCAATACTAGGAGAAGAAATAAAAATGAAAAATGCTCCACCTTCTGTATTTCCTAATTTCTATGGAATGTCAATATAATATCCTGATGCATTCATGTTCAAGTTTGATATCTTGTGTAGAACTTATGGATATACTGAAGACACACACAAGCTTCGACTTTTTACTGCTACTCTAAAAGCAACAACCTTGAAATGGTTCATGGGATTAGGGTAACATACAATTGCATCTTGGGAGGATATGAAGAAATTTTTTCTTAAAAAGTATCAAGCTTACTCCAGGGCTAGAGACTCAAAAGAATACATTTTCAGAATGATACAACAAGAAGACGAAAGTTTGGAAGAATATTTGGAAATATTTCTTTACAATTTACAGAAATCCAAACATCATTCTCTTAGTCCTGATACCATCCACACCATTTTTATTAAGGTTATCAGAGATGAATATTTATACATTCTTAATGTAATGGTAAAATGAGATATCTCCAATTTACCATTTGAAGAAATTTCTGAACTTTGTCAGAAATACTCTAGGGGAAGAGCAAAGAGTGGAAATAGAGATATTTCATCAAAAGCTTCCAAATCTGCAGCAAGTGTAGTAACAAGAGCGGAGATAGGAATCCAACTAGAAAATTTTAAAACAGATCTCTTAAGCACTTTGGGAACACACGTACATGTATTGAAAGCTAAGAAAAAGAAAGAAGAGGAAGATGAAATCTTAGCAATTTTCTATCCAAAGTGTAGGCAAAAATATCCACTCAGGGAATGTCCTTTGCATGGTATACAAGTGTGTGGACTTTGCACATAAAATCAAGCAACAGAAAAATGTCCCAAATTAAAAGAATTGCAAGGAGAAGAAGTGCAAGGAGTAGATTCTCTCTACTATATGGCACAAAGAAGACCTTGGAAACCAAGGATGCCTAAAAAATTCCCTCAACAAAACCACAAAACTTTTCAATATCCTCAAAATATATGGAATACACCAATGCCATGGCAGGTTGGCCACCAGAACAATATCAAAACTAACTCGTAGAAGGTTGGAGGGGATATGGTTATGGAAACTAACCACCACAACATATGTATCCCCAACAATATCAATATCAACAACCATACCCTCCGCAACCATTTCCTCAATATCAGCAATTACATCAACATCGACCAATGCCATATCCACCTCAAAACCAACCAATGCTAACTCAACCGCAACAACTTCAATTGACCACTAACCAACCACCTCCTAGACCAACACAATTTCCAGCTTAGCCAATAGCTAATCCAAGTAACAAGGTGGATATACCAGCATATCATGTGGAAAAGGCAACATATTATCCTACTTATTCAGTTCTTCACAAGATCTCCACCTAAGGTCTGGGAAGGTATTACAAAAAGATTCTCCTCCGATAATTGAAGAAGAAATTGAACAAGGAGAACAAAGTCAACAATCTCAACTAGAAAAGAAAATTCAGAAAGGTAAATCTATCATGACACAGACTCCACCATATCCAAAGAGATTGATACAATAGAATATTCCAATATCTCTGCTTGAATTAAATATTCTGGATGAATTGAAGAACATATTTGTTAAAATTACTTTGTTGCAGGAAATTAAGGACATTCTGATATATGCAAAAATAATAAAGGAATTATGCATTAAGAAATCTGGCAGAAGAAAGAGGGATCCTCCTACAATCTAGGTAATTGGAAGTCTATCAAGTCTCATGTATACAAACACAACCATTGAAAAGTATGTTGATCCAGGAATTCCTATGGTTACCATTTCAATTAACAAATTTTCGGTGCCAAATAATTTAATAGACATGGGAGCAACTATCAATGTTATGACTAAAGAGAACTTGAAGAAGGTATATTGGAAGATATCATTGTCTCACTGGATTCATGGGAGTATCTTGTAGACTTCTTGATTTTGAAACCAAAAAAAAAATTGGGAGGGCATCCCTTAATTTTAGGAAGACCATGGTTAGCTACTGCAGATGCTTACATTGGATGCAAGTGAGGAAGTATGATGAACATGGATATGAAAGAAAACATGTTACATTATATCCTCCTGCTCAATCTCCTTCTTTATTATCATGGCTTGATGGAGAAGAACCATAAGAGCATGAATATGTTCTTAGTCTTAATCAAGTTTATAATTTTAGAGAGGAGGAAGAAAATGAGGACTAATTAGATCTATTCATCTCAGAACCAAATATTTCAGAGCAGCTTAGGGTAACTCAATATGAAGTTGCTAGTTATCTTTTAAATGAATGTTTTCAGGAAAATTGCACTATAAAGTCATTGCAAAATACATTCAAAAGAATTTTTCCTATAAATTCAATTACCAATTCAAATAGAAAAATCATTGAAATTAATCCTGAGATACATTTGAATATTGATAATAACTTACAATCATCACAATAGGAAAAGATAATAACATTGTTGCAAAAATATTCAAAATATTTTGCCTCGGATTACAAAGACATGCCGGGAATTCATCCAAAAACATGCATCCATCACATTTACACTGACGATCAAATAAAACCTGTAAGGAAACCACAAAGACAGATGAACCCCATGATGAAGGAAATAGTGAAAGAAGAATTACAGAAACTATTACAAGTCAGATTTATCTATCCTATTTTAGATAGTCAATGGGTTTCATCCTTAGTTGTAGTACCTAATAAAAATTAGAAATAGAGAATTTGTGTGGATTACAGAGAACTCAATAAAGCTACATTAAAAGATCATTTTCCTTTACCATTCATTGATCAAGTGTTAGATTCATTAGCTGGAAATAAATTCTTTTCATTTCTTGATGGATTTAGAAAATACAAATAGATAAATATAGCATTGGAAGATCAAGATAAGACAACATTCACATGCCCATGGGGAACATGTGTATACAATGTATTATTCTTTGGGCACCTGCTACTTTTCAGAGAGCAGTTCTCGAAATCTTTGCTGATTTGATTCATGAGTGTGTGGAAGTTTACATGAATGATTTCACTGTGTATGGTACAACATATGATGATTGTTTACAAAATCTTGAAAAAGTGTTAAAAATATGCATAGAGACACCATATTTCTTCTTCAGGGATTAAGGTGGACGCGACAAAAAATCAAGTCATTGTGAATTTAACACCACCCACAACACAAAAAGAAGTTATAAGTTTCTTGGGTTATGTAGGCTACTATAGGAGATTTATTGAAAATTTCAGTAAAATAGCCTTGCCATTATTCAAGTTACTTACGAAAGATGTGGAATTCCAATGGAGAAATAATTGTCAAAATGCATTTGAAAAATTAAAAGAAAAATTGTCAATTGAACCCATTCTTCGAGGACCTAATTGGTCTTTTCCATTTCACATTTGAAGTGATGAATCTGATACAGCTATTGGAGCATCACTTGGACAAAAAGAGAACCAGTTTAATTATACCATATATTTCATAAGCAAAAAATTAACACCGACATAATTGAGCTACACTAATACAGAGAAAGAAATGTTAGCTGTAGTACATGCAATTAATAATTTTCGACATTATATAACAGGTTATCAAGTTTATATCCACACAAATCATTCAACCATAAAATATTTAATGAAAAAATCAATCACAAATGGAAGAACAACTAGATGGCTGTTATTAATGCAAGAATTTAATAGTACTATACAAGATTGACCAGGAAAAGATAATCAAGTTGCATAATTTATGTCAAGACTACATTCACCTGGTGATCCAAATCCAGTATCAGATAATTTTTTAGATGAACATATATTTGATATAAATATCAAAACTCCATGGTTTGCAGATATAGCTAACTGTTTATCATCTGGCATCCTACCATCTCATTAAAAAAACAAGAAGAAAAGAAGAATAATTAGAGAAAGTGCTAGATATAATTGGGTCAATGGAGATCTATTTTATACTGGTGCTGATCTAATGATTAGAAAATGTGTTAGAGAAGATGATATTATTGAAAATTTGAAAGAATGTCATGATGAACCATGTCGTGGTCATTTTTCAGATAAGAGGACAACATACAAAGTGTTGAAACTTGGCTACTAATGGCCATCCATCTTCAAAGACTCCAGGGCCTATGTGAAAAAAAGTGACAACTGCCAAAGAATTGCTAGACCAGTGGCATCAGATGAAATGCCATTAAAGCCAAAAGTACTGATTGAACCATTTAAACAATGAGCTTTAGATTTCATGGGACCAATCAACCCTCCATCCAATGGAAAGAAGTACATCATGGTATGTACAGATTATGTAACTAAATGGGTGGAAGCAAAGGCAGTAACATGGGCAATAGAAGATATTATTGTGTCTTTTCTGTTTGAAGATATATTTGTAAGGTATGGAGTTCCAAGATAGATAGTAACTGACCAAGGCACAAAATTCACATCAAAACTTGTTCGAGATCTTACGGAGAAACACAAGATCAAACACAGAAAATCAACTCCGTATCATCCTCTAGCAAACAGACTAGTGGAATCAACAAACAAAGTCCTAGAGAACATCATGACAAATACTGTACAAATGAACATAAAGGATTGGTCAAAGAAATTCAGAGATGCACTATGGGCATATAGGATAACTTGGAAAACACAACTGGGTTTAGTCCATATCATTTAGTGTATGGAAAAGAAGTCTTATTACCCATAGAATTTCAAATACATACATTCAAGCTAGCAGCAGATTTGGGGATGGAATTGTCTGAGGCACAACAACAGAGAATTATGGAATTAAACCAATTGGATGAGATACAAAAGCAAGAAGTAGAACACACATCTCTTGTCCAAGAACAAAGGATAAAATGGCATGATCGATTCATAAAGAATAAAGTGTTTCAGAAAGGAGATTGGGCACTCTTGTTCAACTCCAAGTTCAAATATTTCAAAGAAAAATTCACGACTCATTGGCTTGGGACATATGAGATTGAAGAAATATTTGAAAATGGAGTTGTCAAGATAAAAAAAATTGACGAAGCATCTATTTCGTGTGTCGTTAATGGACATAGGCTTAAAATTTACAATAAGCCTATAAATAAAGAGGATTTTTCTGAGAAAAATTTCGACAAATTCAGATCTGAAACTAATGGGGTAGCATAGCAATATATCTCCCATAGTTCCAGAGGAAGACAAAGAATGATAATATATATATATATATATATATATATATATATCTAATAATAATAATAATAATAATAATAAAAATGTTTGGTTGTGCCAATTTCATATATATATATATATATATATATATAATAATAATAATAATAATAATAATAATAATAAAAGAGTTTGGTTGTGAAAATCTAGGAAATTGGCACAATACAAACTCGAATTCATATCGGAAAACCAACTTGTTTGGCCAATATGAATTGTATTTTTGTTTTCATTTTATTCTACTAAAATATTTTTGTAGATATACCCTCCAAGGCATCGCAGACTTGAGGACAAGTCAAATCATCATCTTGGGGGAAGGTGTGTAATAAAAAAATGATGCACCTGAAACTCTGAGCGCACTCCACTTGTATCTTAAGCGTACAAATCAATCCTATTGACTTTTAAAATGCCGAATACCAAAATAGAAATTTTGTTTCAACTCAAACATAGGAACTGGATTCCTTTCTTGTTTCATATAGGGCGCTGCCATATATTAATTTTATATCATATATCAGATACCAGCCACTTTTTGAAACAAAGCAAAAAAACATTTCCGTCTATTTGGTAATTGAAAACGCAGGTCCTTATTCGCAGATATGATTATCTGAATAAAAGAACAACTTAAAACGCTGTTTTAAACCAGCTTCAGGCATATAAAAGTTTCAGCATGTAATCATTAAAAAAAAATGTCACTATCTATCGATCGACTAGCCAATTCAAGGCTATAACACACAATTACAAAATGCGCCTTTAATATGTAGAATTCCTTCTCCATTTCATCGAGAATGCAGACCATTGATTACTGTTCGTTTTTAGAAACATATGACAGTGAGATGCTTTTAAAAAAATGCTGCCGGTCTCTCCTTATTCCCCCTTTGACCGCCATTTAAAATAAAAATACATATACCAACCATATTTCCGTTGGATTTTTATTTTCACACCACATATTCGCCCCCCTCCAGCTCATTAATACAGGTTCGATATATGTGTATATCGATTGACCAATATTTCGGTCCAACACAACTATATTTGCCACAATCGGCGGTCAAAACAAATATATAACATATATATATAACAATTTATCAGATTTCATGCGATCTGAACCAAGATTGCCCACGAGGAACTGACGTTGATACGCTCCAAGGTATTAACTGTCAGAGATCTTCAGTTTACAAATAATTTCCACCAGAATCGCCCCTTCTTTAACTCCTGTTATAATAGTTACCGAATATGTCTGGTGGTAAGGATTTGTTTTGATGCTGTTGTGGATTCCACGGTGTCAAGGCGAGATTTATGGACCCGATTGCATACATGATAAAAATAACTTCTACTACGCACAGTCCAATTAAAACTCACACGAGCTTCTCACTCTCTGAACTATCGCTCCATGGCCAGTTCTTCTACGCAGAATCCCCTCGCTGGTTACAATTTCTCTATATATTTTCCACTAATTACTCTAACAAATAGATAAGGTAATCTTCCATAAATTAATTCTAACAGAAATATTTTGATGCGCCTAACAAATCTTATCACTAAATGGAGCGATTTCACTTATTATAATAACAAACTGATTATGAAATCGACTCTCATAGTAATACTAAAATCAACAGTAAATAAAATTCACTTTGTCAAGCCACAACATGTGGACAATTTTCCACATTGCTGGCCAGTTCCGATGCTCCTGCATCAGACTCCTGGGGAAGAAAAGATTTGTCCTTCAAACTTTCAAGACTTACTCCATATCTCTGCAATTCAGCTGCTGTCAACCAACTGGAATCTTCCATTGGTTGCTCTTTCCACTTGACCAAACACTGATAGTGAGTCTGACTCTTGGTTTTCTTTGGCTCTTTCTTTTTCCTTTTTCCTGCTCTGGGCTTTCGTCTGTTATGGCGTCTCCTTATGGTTCTTCTTTTGGCTTTTTGTATAAGCACTAATCTGCAATACATGACTAAATCATCTGTTTGGAATTCCTTTTTCCGTCTCTTCATATTTTCTCGTTGTTTGTTTTTGCTACTACATTCCTGCCATCTGCTTTTGTAATCTCCCTCAAATATGTTTCTAGGAGTTAGCCAATTCACAACTGCTTGGATTTTCTTCGGATCTAATTTCAACTCTTCTTTAGAGACTGCATATTCCTCCAAACCTTCATTCTTCAATCTGATGGTGGTTTTATATAAGGCTCGAGAATTTGTACTCATGCGCCCTTCAGCTTCTTTCTCCGGACTGAGTACTGTTGGCACAGCACATGGATTAAGATTTTCACTGATTTGCTCTTTATCCATCAACTTTTCCATTTGTGTTCCAGCTTCGGCATTTTCCTGCATTACCCTGTAGGCTACTTTATTCGACAAACTGACTCCAGGTATTAGATCATTATGGTGACTAATACTCCTGATGGGTAACAACTCATCCACAACAATATCAGCACAATCATTCAATAAATTCTGAATTTCTTCAGGTAAATCTTCTAAATTTGTCGAAGTTAAAATTACCTTGGGTTTTCCAACATTAGAAAAATGCATCTCCTTACCCTTCTCATCTTCCTGCAACAGGATCTTCTCATTCATCAACGTAACACTGTTTCCAAGTACTTCTTTATCAGCTTCAGCTTTCAATGGCAGTAGTGTATGCTTATTCCCATCTTTCTCTAAAGTATAGGTGTTCCTTCTGCCATCATGTATGGCATTTCGATCAAACTGCCAGGGCCTTCCAAGTAATATGTGACATACATCCATCGACATTATATCACATAAAACAACATCTTTATAAGTACCAATTTGAAAATCAACCTTGCATTGTTCCGTTACAAAAATCTGATGGCCTTTCTGGAGCCACAATACTTTATAAGGAGTGGGGTGTACTGTTCTCTCCAACTTCAACTTGTCCACCATTTCTGTAGAAACAAGGTTGTCAGTACTACCACTATCAATTACCAATTTGCAACACTTACCCTTAGACTTACATACAGTTCTGAATAAAGTCTTCCTTTGAACTGGTTCTTTGGCTTCCTTAGCTTCTTCCAGTAATACCCTCTTCAGTAATAGGGAATCTCCGGCTTCTGGTGGTTCCTCTTTAGCTTCAGGTTGAGGAATCTCCTCCTTGGCTTCAACAACATTCACGTTGCGCTGATTTGCTGATCTCTGATGAGGACAATCCCATTGTACATGTCCCCATTCACCACATGCAAAGCACCAGACATCTCTTCCTCGGCCTATGCCTCTGGGCACGAACCTTCCGCGGCCAGAATCTCCTCTTTGTGGTGCTTTATTGCTCGCACTCCCAACCTCATTCTGAGAGTGTTGAAATTTGGATTCAAATGTTCCCCCTTCTTTTGCCGGATTCTTACCTCTATTCCTCTGGTTTTGTTTGCGCAACAGTTTTTCCTCTGCTTTCAAACTTGCTTGATAGGCATCTTCAACAGTTTTCAAACTTAACAGGCTAATCTCATCTTGGATCTCATACCTTAGCCCATTAACATATCTGGCTACTTTCTCCAAATCATCTTCTACATGCCCTGTTCTGATGCTTAACCTGTAAAATTCTTCAGTATATTCTTTAACAAACATTCCTTTCTGCTTCAGATTTTGCATCTGCTTAAAAAGATTCAAATGATAGTCTTTAGGCAAAAACTTGGCTTTCAGTTTGCTTACCATTTTATCCCACTGCTTGATCTTAGATTTCCCTTTTCTCGTTCTTGATGTCTGTAACTCGTCCCACCAGATGGCTGCGTGACCTTTCAATCTAGTGACTGCAAATTTTACCCTTCTATTTTCTTCAATCTCTTCATAATCGAAGTACTGATTTATGGATCTGATCCAATCCATGAGCTCCTCGACATTTAGACTCCCTTCATACATAGGAATCTCCACTTTGGGTTTGCTTCCAATCTTTGCCAGCATCTTCATGAATTTAACATTTTCATTCTCTTCTTCTGCTTCCACATCTTCCTCAGATTCTTCTGAAGAACTTGCAGCTCCCTCATCAGGCGCTCTTCTCTGGGCTGTTTCCATTGTCTCCATGCATTCACACAGTCTTCGCACTTCTTCTATCAGGACTGCATTTTCTTCTGGTCTCCCTCGACCAATTCCTCGACCAACCCCTCTCCTTGGTGGCATCTTGCTGCAAACACCTGCTGATTTGGCTCCGATACCAAAATAATGATGCACCTGAAACTCTGAGCGCACTCCACTTGTATCTTAAGCGTACAAATCAATCCTATTGACTTTTAAAATGCCGAATACCAAAATAGAAATTTTGTTTCAACTCAAACATAGGAACTGGATTCCTTTCTTGTTTCATATAGGGCGCTGCCATATATTAATTTTATATCATATATCAGATACCAGCCACTTTTTGAAACAAAGCAAAAAAACATTTCCGTCTATTTGGTAATTGAAAACGCAGGTCCTTATTCGCAGATATGATTATCTGAATAAAAGAACAACTTAAAACGCTGTTTTAAACCAGCTTCAGGCATATAAAAGTTTCAGCATGTAATCATTAAAAAAAAATGTCACTATCTATCGATCGACTAGCCAATTCAAGGCTATAACACACAATTACAAAATGCGCCTTTAATATGTAGAATTCCTTCTCCATTTCATCGAGAATGCAGACCATTGATTACTGTTCGTTTTTAGAAACATATGACAGTGAGATGCTTTTAAAAAAATGCTGCCGGTCTCTCCTTATTCCCCCTTTGACCGCCATTTAAAATAAAAATACATATACCAACCATATTTCCGTTGGATTTTTATTTTCACACCACATATTCGCCCCCCTCCAGCTCATTAATACAGGTTCGATATATGTGTATATCGATTGACCAATATTTCGGTCCAACACAACTATATTTGCCACAATCGGCGGTCAAAACAAATATATAACATATATATATAACAATTTATCAGATTTCATGCGATCTGAACCAAGATTGCCCACGAGGAACTGACGTTGATACGCTCCAAGGTATTAACTGTCAGAGATCTTCAGTTTACAAATAATTTCCACCAGAATCGCCCCTTCTTTAACTCCTGTTATAATAGTTACCGAATATGTCTGGTGGTAAGGATTTGTTTTGATGCTGTTGTGGATTCCACGGTGCCAAGGCGAGATTTATGGACCCGATTGCATACATGATAAAAATAACTTCTACTACGTACAGTCCAATTAAAACTCACACGAGCTTCTCACTCTCTGAACTATCGCTCCATGGCCAGTTCTTCTACGCAGAATCCCCTCGCTGGTTACATTTTCTCTATATATTTTCCACTAATTACTCTAACAAATAGATAAGGTAATCTTCCATAAATTAATTCTAACAGAAATATTTTGATGCGCTTAACAAATCTTATCACTAAATGGAGCGATTTCACTTATTATAATAACAAACTGATTATGAAATCGACTCTCATAGTAATACTAAAATCAACAGTAAATAAAATTCACTTTGTCAAGCCACAACATGTGGACAATTTTCCACATTGTTGGCCAGTTCCGATGCTCCTGCATCAAAAAAACTATGAAAATAGTTTCAGGAGCTGAAATGAAGACGGAATATGAACTACAACTACAAAGGAACCTGGTACATCATTCAACATATACAAAAGGGACCTGAATTGTTATTGGAAAAATTATTCCGAAAGGGACCTGTATCATTACGACAGAAGAATTTTTCAAACATTATTGCAAATTACACTAGAAGGGACTTGAAAATACAAAGTGTCAGAAGGGACCTGAGTTACATCATATGAAGATCATATCAGAAGGGACCTGAAATGTCAAAGTTTAACCTATAGAAGGGACCTGAAAAACATCATTCCAAATCAAATTAGATGCAAAGAAGAAATAAAATCTCTACATAATCTACAAGATCCGTTGTAACAATAAACACAATGTCAACCATCATGAACATCAAATGGTTTGAGGGAATACAAGTACAATAAGTAAAAATTTCTCTTAAAATTTCAATTTTTTTTGTGAAAATATTCTAGAATTGTAAAGCTAATTTAGTACTGGTTATGCATTTTTATCACCTACATTTTTATCATCTACATCTTTATCACGTACATTGTCATCACTTACATTTCATCATCTATGATTTTTAGCCCTATTCTATCCATATTCATATCCATACCACTATCCTAATTACTCAATAAAACATTCCATAATCTATTCATACCATACCCTACCCTTTTTTCTAAACAAAACAATCATAAACAAAAGGCTAACATTAAACCCTTGAAGGACCTACAATAAACAAACAAGGAGGTTAGTATCATTATAAATATCTAATTTTAAAAATATGACCATTTCATTGGTCAATTTTTAAAAATTAAATAAAAGAACAAACCTAAAGTTCAAAATCATATGATAGCGCAACTATTTCAAAAAAAAAAACAAAATGTAAAGAGCGTAATCATAAATGGTGATAAGCTAAGGTAATGGAGCAAGTGCACAATCACAATACAAACAGTGAATGCAAACTAACCTAAAATATGATGCTATGACAAACAAATGCATGACAATGATGTATGCTATGGATGAAACTATGATGATACCGTAATACATGAAACAGTGGAGGAACAAAGAAATTATAGCATACGGTGATGTGAATACAAGCAATATGATGGTGCATATGCAATTGGAGATGATGCGTTTTAATGAAGGATGGAAGCAGACATGGTCATCAACACAAAGCATGAAAGAAAAATGTGAAAGAGGCTGCGTAATAAGTAAAGCAAAGGATGGAATATACACCAGAGTCAGCATGACAGTCAATGGAAAGCCACGCATGAACCAGTCAAGTGGTGGTTGATGAACAATCAAAATAATATCAAATGCCATATCGCAACACTTTGTAAAACTTATGAGAACATTTACACCATTTTTAAGACCTGAAACAACTGATATACGCTGCGTTTTTCACCATCATTTCCTTTCGAAGGCTCAGTGAGAGAAGGAGGGGATGCAATCAAAGCACAAATCCATTTTTGCAACTATGTGAGAAAAAAATAAACACATAAGTTGAGAGAAGACAATGAAGAAAATTGTGAGGAGAATAGAAGAGATATAACACAGTGAAGAAGGTAGGAAATAGAGCAGTGAAGAGAAATAGAGTGATAAGGGAATTGACCGAAGTTTCAAACCAATAAATCCAGAAAATTTATCAAGCAACCACACTATCAGGAGGAAAAATCTCGTGAAAGATAAGGTAAGGAGCAGACTCAGATTTGGTTCAAAATAATGATGGTTGCATGAATAAATCTTGGGGTTTTTAAAATGCACTGAGAGTTATAAAAGGAGTTCTCTATTTCAATATTTAAAGCTTGTAATTGCGTTATATTTTGTTTTGACACCACTCATAAACGCTTTGACACCATTCATAAATACTCTGCCATCAGTCAGCAACTAAATCTTCGGTTGATTAAGTGAGTAAATGGTAAAATATTGAGTGAGGATTTTGATGAGATTGGCACTGATTGAAACATAGAGACCTCAGTTAAAATTGAAGGAAGATCACGAGGATCATAGCAGAAGATCATGAGGATCATTGCAAAGACATGTACGCTTAAACACATCCTCATACACAATCTTCTATTTCAAAATAAATGAAAACAGAGAATGGAGAATTCTAGTTTGAATTTCACAAGTGAATTCGTTTTAATTGAGTTGTGTAACAGATTAATTTTATTTTCCCACTCAGAATAAGAATTTGAATCAGGATTTGTTGAGGAAGATTGGTTTAGAAGACACAGTCAAATATGTTTTTTTATTTTCACATAGCAGAGGACAGAGTCTGGTGAATGTTTGAAGGAAAACAGTGAACTCATTATGAGATTTTTGATGAAACAATTGATCTATTCTCTTGCATAAACAATGAGTTTAAATTAGATACATCATGCTATGTTTTTGGAAAAGAATTTTGTATGAAATCGAAGGGTGACAAGACACTATCGTATAAAAAAAAATTCATTTTTTTTTACACAGTCAATTTTTTTTTACAAAATAGAGGCAAAGGATTGTTTTTAAAAAGACAGAGAATTAAATGGAGAGTAGGATAATAGAAACATGAATTTTTTATGTTTCCTTAAACCTATGTATCAAATCTTGTGTTTATTTGAAGCAGTAAGCTCACATTTTTCAAAGGAAAAACAGAGGATTGATTGGCAAGAGAAGTAAACAAGAGGTAAGCCTTACTACTGTGATAACATATAGCACTTGCATTTTTGTTTAAAAAGATGAATTTAATGATAGTGTATGGGTACATCAAATGGTTTTCAGAAAATATGACTTCAAGAACAGAACCCAAAGATTTTCAAATTGAACATTGGAGAAGGGAAACAGTTGAGAAACTTTATCAGTCAGGCTTAATATGTTTTCTCCAAAACTTCGAAGGGCACAATGAGGATGTCACAAGAGAATTTATAAAAAATTACAAATAGGATGAAACCATGGTGGGTATTTTACATATTCCTTTGACTCCAGAATATATTTTCAAAGCTTTTAGAGTTTCCATCCTCAGGAGAACTATACCATAAGGGATTGCATTTCAAAGACAAGGGTTGGACATTATTCTTGGATAAAAACATAAAGGGTTCTTTTGATAGGTCAAAGGGGATTCCAAGGGAGTAGTTCAATGAACCTTGGGCAAAGCTAGTTTTGATAATTCAAAAGTTTTTCACCTGTGATAATAGACAAAGTGTAGTACACCTATATCATGTTAGGTTACTACAGCATATTAAAGGAGATACCAGGATCAATTTTCCCTACTTATTTTATAAAAAAATGATGAAGATGATTGAGAGTGTAAAATCTGAGACCAAGCCCAAAGAAGTCCAAATTATTCACCAGAGACTCATAAAAATTTAAGGGAATGGTTTGGGAAAATTTTCTGATTGAAAATAAGTTTGTAGATCAAGTCACTGAAAACAAAATTAAACTAATATAGGAAATGAGAAATATTGTGCATTCACCTCTTTATCCTAAAACTGGGTCAAAGAAACATCAGGAGACATATATGGTAGAGAGGGAAACATCATTTTTAACCATTTCTAGAAGACAAAAAAAGAGGAACTCAATAGAATCAAAAGTGCAAGTCTTAGGGACATCTCCTTTAACTAAACAAGCAAATGAAATCCTTGAGAGGTTGCAAAAAGAAGTGTATGAAAATCCTGTAGACAGAGATTCCTATTTTGAAAATAATGAGGTGGAAGCTACTTCAGTTTCTAAAAATACCAAGGAGGAAGATCAAAACTTTAGCAGAGTCAGAGAATTAATTGATAGCTTGGAGGTAAGTAGAATCATGGAGAGGCACCTGAAAGAAGAAAATGAAACCTATAAAACAACTAATGAGAAATTGGTTAAAGAAAATGAGAAGATAAGTGGAGAAATGGGAAAGTTGAAAATAAAAAACAATCTTCTCTATACACAAGCATTCAGGTGGCTTCAGGAGAAAAATTCCTGGAAGGCCAAATATGAGAAACAAAAGGTTAAGACCTACATCTACAAGGAATAAAAATGCAAAGATATGGATTCTCTTCTATACGCAGCACAGCAGGAAGTTTCAAGATCAGGAATGGGATCAGCATCAGAGCTCAGAAGGTCAAAGAGGAAAAAGCAAGCATGAGGACATGCTTGATCATTAGCTTGGGGGAGATGTTGGTTCTCGTTTTTGATCTCTTTTTGTTTATGAAATACATCTTATTTAGCCATACTATCCATCTATTAACCATCATATCCACCTTATTTTGACCAAAAGATGCATATACAGGTATTTAAATTATGTTTTTTCTATTATTAGATGTTTTTGTAAAAATTGAAATTTAAGTGCATTTTTGGACATCATCAGAAATTCCCGTAATGGCCTTATGGTTTTCATATGTGCAGGACACTTGGGCTTGAGTTGGATATATTTCTAGAAGGCTCAGGAACTAAGAATAAGTGTACACCTGTTGGTACAATCAAACTAATCTTTAATAGGCGTTGTCAAAGGCGGTCAAATAGGACTTGTCTTTATGGAGGATCCCTAGAAACTAGGTCAAAACTCTTATTTTGTGGGATTTTATAGATTTTGATGGATCTGATGGATGAATTAGAATTTATTTGATAAGATAAGTATAGTTATGAATATAGGAGCTATTTTATATTAGTTTGTTAGATACTTTATCTATTTAAGCCTCAAACTTTGAAGGCATTGATATGTAGAACTTGTATGACTTAACATTATTATTTCTGAGACTTGGAGAAATAATTGAAGATATGTTCTATCATATTTCCTAATATTATATGCTGGTTGATTGATTGAATTTTTCAGTAGCTGAATTCACCTTCAGTGTGTGAGGCAAGGGTGTAGGGCCCCTACACCAAGCTAAGTGCACTTCTTAATTAATTTGTAGTTGCAATTTCTGAATTAGCTTGCTTATGTTTAATTTGTTTATTCTGATTATTTCTGAGTATTGATGAATCTAATGATCATTATTAACTTGCATATGAAAGTAGAAACAAATGTTTAAGTTAAACATTCTTTCTATCTAATCAATATCTCTAGTTAGAATTCATCTTTACATGCTTTTACATGCTTTTACATGCTTTCCTAAATTCCTTCTTTTAACGATAGCATTAATGATAAATGATTATATGATGAAGGACAATCAGGACCTCTTCAGTGAAGAGTCTCTTCAATTATTGCTTCATGTATCTTATTCTATTGTTCAATTAAGTAGTTTTTGATTTCTAATTGATAAGGTAATCTTGTTAGAGAAGGACAAACAAATATCTTAAGTTATGATATTCTTCTGCTTCAGATTGCACATTTGAATTTAGAAATTTTTAAAGTTAGATTTATATTTGTAATATGCATTTCCCTAATCATTAATAAACCATCTTCTAAAATGATCGCAACTGAAACCCATATACTTTGGGGATGCTTCTAAGTTTCACTAACCTAGATTGATAATAAATACTTGCGTTAGTTTACAATAATAAATTGACCCAACAACCTCCTCTTGCAATTATCCACTAAGAAATGATGCTTTTACATCCATCTGATACACTCTAAAGTTGTTATAAGATGAAAATGCCAAAAACACTCTTATTCTCTCTAATCTAGCTACATGAGAAAATTTTTCTTTGAAATCTATATCTTTTACTTGGGAATAGCCTTTACAAACTAGCATGGCCTTGTTTCTCACAACTTGACCATTTTTTTTAGCTTGTTTTTAAAAACCCACTTTGTGCCAATGACATTCTTCTCCTTCAATCTTAGAACCAATTCCCAGGTGTTTTTTTTTCTCTATTTGATCCAATTATTCATTCACGGCTTTGATCCAAAACTGTTCCTTGCTGGTTTGATTGAAATTATTTGGCTTTATCTGGGAAAATAATGCAAAGTTTTATTGTATGGGATTGCCTATAAATCTTCTTATAGTCTACACACCAAGATCTTTACTTCCAATTATTTGACTCTCGGGATCTTTTTTCTGCACATATCTCGATGAATTTTTGTATTTATGAGATGATTTTTGTAAATTTTCATCTTAATATTCTTGTACATGTTCATCTTCTCTTCAGGTCCTTCAATTTTGTATATTGAACCACCATCCATATCTGATTTCTCCTGGGAATTTTCTATATGGTGTACGTCTTCATCCAATATGACATCTGTGCATTCTTCAATCCTCTTAGTATTTTTTTTATAACACGTGTAACCTTTTATACTAATTGCATACCCAATAAAAGTGGCATCATATGCACATAAATCAAACTTAACTATTTATTTTTCATTCCTCTTGATGTAACACTTTATCCCAAACACTTTTAGGTGCTTCACTGAGACTTGTCTCCCTTTCCATAATTCATAGGGGGTATTATCACTACTCAGTATAAGATGATTTGTGTTGATAAAATAGACAATGACTTCAGATGCTTCCCCCTAGAAGGTGTGTGCCACATCTCCTTCATCCCTCATGGCCCTAGCCATGTCTTGAAATTTCTTTTGTTTCGTTTTACCACTCATTTTTGCTAAGGTGTTCTTGCAGTATAATATAGTCTTCTAATACTATGATGTTCACTTAATTCTTCGAATTCCATTGCAATGAAGTCTCCTCCCCTCTCTAACCATAGGACTGTTGGCTCACTAAGATGTGTATTTAAAAAAAATCATAATGCCTACATTAATCATTAACCCAGGGTAATTCTTTTTATTTCAAGAGTGTTCAACACAGTTTATGCAAGTGAAACTAGAGGTTATCGAATCGAAATTGTTGCAAAGGTAAAATATAATTCTTGAAGTTCAATCAAAGTAATTCTCAAAGCAATCATTTAAACAACTCAATGGATTAAATCAACTTAACTCTGATCTATTCTATGAAAGTAGATGGAAATGCGAAGCTTAAAGGAATTCAAAATGAACCAGAATTACAGACTAACATCTACATTAATATATTAGCATCTACAACAATCTATTAATCAGGCAGGGAATACTGTAGTAACTGAACAACAAGTAACATAGTGACGTTCTGCAATTGAAATTCTCAATGGCTGATCAACCAAAAATCTCACTCAGAATGAACAACGGTCTAATTATTCAAATTACTTTAGTAAACACAAGAAATAATATTCATGAGGAAAATGAAAGCGATTAGGACTTTAAATCAATAAGATGCAAACCACTTGATGCCGATGAAATTCGAATCAATTATAAATCCTATAAAACACATAAATGATTAATTGAAAAACAAGGAAATGAGAATATAACATAAGACAACAGTAGAACTCCTAGTGACTAGGCCCAAAGTCTCTAGAAGTCTCTTCCAGATGATCTTCAAATTACGACTATGGAAGAGCCAATATCTCTTTCATTAAATTTAATAGTCGAGGTACAACATCGCTGAGTGCGAAAGATTTTGTTCATAAGGAATGCAAATAAAATACAATTACAACATACAGATTATCAACCTATGTTCTATTCCATATAATGATATTTTAATTATTTACATAAAAAATCCTTAGGATGAGGGGATCCTGAGGATTTTGGAGTTGTCTAACAGTTTGTGTTATAGAATAAGTGAGGTCCTCCTTGATTGTCGCTGGCCTGTGTAAACATAAACGAGATCATTTTCCTTTTCCTGGTTGGTGTTGTTCAATCATTTGAACATCGGTTAATCAATTTATATTCCCTGCACCTAAGAACAGAGGAAGTTAGCCCTTTTTGCTCATAGTTACATAATTGATTGATAATTAGTTTCACCCTTTGTTTATAATTAATTCTTCCAGATTTACTCCTAAAATGAAGGTAAACACAAGAAATTTAATAATAAACCAAGTTAATCGTGAGGGTAAAACGTACCTTTTTCGTGACCCAACATATTCCCCAGCTTACCTTATTGCATGTTCTCATGCAATGAGATGATTGAGGTGTAAAAATATCAAGGAGTAGGCAGGGTATAATTCCTCCTTTTATAGTCTGAAACCATGTTTCTGTTTGAACTTTGTAAAATATTGATTTTCATGACCCTTTGGAAGATCATAATTATGGTGATAGCCTTTAGGAGGGTACCATATGATAGGACACCTATAGCGGCACCCTATCCATGTAGGACCCATGCATAAAATTATGTTACTATATGTGAAAAAATGAACAACAAATTCTTTAAAATTTCTATAATTAAAAGGCTCCCGATTCTTAACACTGTTGGTGGATTCCTGCCATATTTTCTTAATTTCTAACAAGGAATATTCTCTAATCTCCTGAAAGTATTCTCTCCTAGCTTGTAAAATATCCTTGTGGAGTGGTCCCAATTTGGCTATAACCCCTTCTTGTTTCATAAATCTTTTGTGTTGAGTGAAGATATGAAGAGGTTTAATGGGTTCCCCTCTGACCCAGAGACTAGACCATGTTCTCTTTTTTGAAAAATGTTATAAGCTTTATCCCACTTGATTTGATTATCAGAAAAAGAGATGAATACTTGAAACTAGATGCCTCCTATAAAGGGACTTGGGTAACTATCTCTTTCATCCTCCAAAAATATTTTGTGCAGATATAGTTTGCACAAGAGGCACTGAACTTTCTCATTTTGTTCCCCACAACACTAGAAATTTTTTGCAGTAGTTTAAAACTCGGTGGGTTTCCCTGCTCTAATGTCTTTCACGTTTAATAACATATATCTTTCTAATAAGAACAGATCATAATTAGTAGCAGGTGATCTATAAGACAGGACATCTGAGTAAATTGAGAAAATAGTGTTTGTTTGCTTTGTGGATTCTTCAAGCCGAGCTTGTGTTTTATTTACCTTCTCCTGTTCGCTAGGTTGCGCTGGAAGAAAATCTTAGGGAACGGTGACTTTGAGACTTGGCAACTTGCGACTAGGTCGCTAGGTCGCTATGTCACAAGGTCGCAAGGTCAGTAGATAAGTGATTAGCGACTTGGTGACTTAGCGACTTAGCAACTAAGTCGCGGGGTCGCAAGGTCGCTTAGTCGCGGAGTCGTGCTAGGGATTTTTTGAGGGGTTTCATGGAGATGGCAACCTGCAGGGAATGAATGGTGAAGAGAGCAAAAATTGAAGTGGAATGGACAAATCTGGGCCTTAAGCCCCCCCAGGTAGCTAAGATGGGTGCTTGAGATAGACTGGGGTAGGGTGA
Source organism: Pinus albicaulis (assembly GCA_034641835.2). NCBI lineage: Eukaryota > Viridiplantae > Streptophyta > Pinopsida > Pinales > Pinaceae > Pinus > Pinus albicaulis. The sequence continues at coordinate 576,767,240 of CM076574.1, forward strand.
AGTTTCAAAGGGGGAGGCAGAGAGGTATAAGCCAAGAGGGAAGGTGTAAAATTTAACCAGAGGGCTGTTGAGGAGCTTAAATGAAACTAAAACAGGGCTTAATAGGTAAGGGGCAGGGGCATGCGAGGCAAAAATTAATCAAAAGAAAAAAACAGGAGGATTAGGAAACTTACCTAGGAAAAAAACGCTCCAGCTGGCTTGTTAGAGGCATTACTTGCTCCGTTGTGTAGGTCGAATGCGACCTATGAAACCATTTTATTTATAAAAGGGTCACACGTGTGCTCATTTAATGCAGGTCGCTAAGTCCCAAATCAGGGCTGATTAAGTGGATATGTGACCATGCGACCTTGTGACCTTGCGACCTGGAGGTCGCTAGGTCGCTAGGTCGTACAGTCATAAATGTGAAGCTATAGACCAAAATGTGACCTTGCGACCTTGCGACCTAGGGGTCGCGAGGTTGCTAGGTCGCATGGTCGGAAGATTTTTGATATTATGAGTTTTTCAACTTTGCGACTATGTGACTAGCTTATTAGAGACCAAGTCCTCGACCAAAATTTGAAGGGGTAAGCATGAAAAAGGAACTTTCTTGAGGCTCAAGGCCGAGGGTGCATTAGACTTACCTATCCCAAAGAGGTTAGGGGCTTCGAAATTATAATATGGGACCAAATTTTGGAGGGTGTTGTAGCGGCTAAAACAAATGGCGATTCATTGGTAGGACCCATGATCTCTGCCGATGCTTCATCTCGAGGGGGGAACGAGGGCTTAATAGGCTATTCCTTTCATCCTTGTGGGTCCCACTACTTTCATCTCTGGCCCTTTCTCGTTTGCTCCACTTGTTTGCATGGCTCGGGGTGCTAGTTCACCGTTTTTTCATTGCCGAAGACTGGACGGAAAGGGTCAGAGTAACTACAGGGGTTTCAAGGATTTGGTATAGTTATTTGTTCCCCTTATGTTGCTCTACTGCCAGCGAACTTGGGTGGTCCCGACGGAGTCACTGCCTAGGAGTCACAGACGTTGCTCCGCTTCCAGCGAGCCTGGTCAGTATCCCAGCAGAGTCGTCGCATTGCCTCTCTGCGTAGGAAGCCTTTCTCAATCCTTTACCCTTTATTTCATGTGCTAATAGCACTTATTTGAATGTACTCAAGGCACTTATTTTAAATGTGCTGAAGGTACTTATTTGAAAATGGCAAGTATTTCCTGGGCGGATGAGGGATCCCGAATTATGTTACTTGCAAGAGAGGTTTCTCCTGGTCTACATACAAGGACCTTTGAGTTTTCCTGGATATCCCTTTTCCACCTGAGGTTTGCCCTGTTCCCTTTCCGTCTAGTGACCTGTTTCACCAAAAATTATTCTTCGTTAGCAGCCCCTCGAGCTAGTGTACTGGGTGAGCTACTTGCGTTTGGGTTCTGGGACTCGGTCGCGTTTTCCCCATGGGGGCCTATCACAGGCCAGCTTAGGCCATCTTGCGTTTCAAGGGTCGATTATTCACCAGCAAAGATTCTGGTACAGTCTTCCAATTGATAAACTGCTATGACTATCCCTCAACATGGGGTGCTAGGGGGAGCAGATTTCTGAGAGCTTGCTCGAAGTAAGATATTTATTGAGACGCACAAAAAAAATAGAAAAACAAAAAAAACAACAAAAGCATCTAAGAGAAAGGAAGACACTATGTTACAGAGTGTGGTCACGGCCGCCAGGGCTGTTAGGTGAAATCGTGCTTGAGGTCGTGCCCATTTACCAGGAGGACCTCGACTCTCCTTTCTAAGGTCTGGAGTCTATATGTGTGTGAACCAACCTTTAATTTGATCTAAAAGGGGCTTGTCCACAAGGCTTGGAATTTGGTGTGTTTCCCCTTATCTTCATGAGCTTTATCCCTTTTGAGGACGAGGTTGCCCACTTCGAAAACCTTGTTTTTGGTGGACTTCTTGTCGAACCATCATTTTATTCGGCTCGAGTGGATGGTCAATTTTTCTTGAGCCTTTAGCCTTTCCTCCTCTAGTTTCAACAATGTGTCTATACATGCTTGTAAGGAAGGGCATAGTGTACCATGTGTTTCTTGGGACAACTAAAGGGCCAGGAGAGACAGGTTGGGTGGAAGGATTGCTTCTTTTTCATAAACTAGAAATAATGGGGAGGTGCCCAAGGATGGTTTGGGTGTGACCTGATTAGCCCATAGGGCATTGTGGAGGGCGTTGTGCCAGTTTCATTGTTGGGACAATAGAGTATTTTTCATGAAGCAGATAAGGTTTTTATTGGTTGACTCGGCTAACCCATTTCCTTGGGGATAATAGTTGGCAGAGTGTTTGAGCACTATAGCGTTTTCTAAAGCAAATTCATATAATTTGAACGACGAAAAATAAGTTGCGTTATAAAAAACAAGGGAGGTTGGAACGCCAAACCTGGTCATGATGTGCTGAGTGATGAAAAATATTACCTCTTGATCATTGATTGGATGCAATGGTATTGCTTCAACCCACCTTGTGAAGTAGTCTGTAGTCGTAAGGATATATTGATACTGCTTAGAGGAATGTGGAAAAATCTCCCTGATCACATCGAGTCCCCACTATTGAAATGGCTCTTCCACCACGACGTATTACAACGGGGCAGATGATCGTGTCTCCCTGTTGGAAAATTTTTGACACGAGAGGCACCTCTAAGCATAAGAGTGTGCATATTTGAATAGAGTGGGACAATAGAAATCAGCACGCATAATTTTGTGAGATGTGGCATCCCCTATGTAGTGCCCACTGGCCGTACCATCATGTAGTTCCTTCAAGACCTCTTGAGCCTTATTATGTTCCAAGCAGTGTAGAAATACTCCGCTGTGGTGCTTGCGGAATAGCTTACCCTAAACTAGTTGGTAGGATGCGACCTTCAATATTATTGCGCGCCTATGCTAGGCGGTTAAAGTGGGGTCCATGATACTGCGGCTAAGATATTGCTGAAGATCAACGTACCATGAAGGGGTACTTTGTTGAGGTGTACTATCGGTTAGGTACATGTCGATTTCGTGATCCCAACACTCCTCTTCACTGCCACACAAGTCTACGGCTTCAACAGCCATTTGGCATAGCCCTTGGCCCTTGATAGTATGTGCAGGTTTGAACTCCAGGTCATACTCTTGAAGGCACGTCATCCAGTTGTCTCGTCTCTCACCCAGCTCCTACTATACGAACAATGAGTGAACTGTTGGGTGAGGTACATACACTGTGACATGATTCTTCAAAATATATGGCCTGAAATGTTTGACTGCCTTTATATACCGCATAAGCCTGGTTGTCAATATCCTGATAATTCAGCTTAGCACCTTGCAACCCGTCGCTCATGAATGATATGGGTCGCTCGTCATTTCTGCCATCTTTCTGAGTGAGGATGACTGCGAGAGATGAGTCTGAGGCGAAGGTATACAAGATAAAGAATTTTCTGAAATCCGGGCTCTGAAGGGCAGGTGCTTCTGCGATGGCCTGTTTGATATTATCAAACGCTTCTTTCTCGGGGCAATTCCATTTGATATTTGCATTCTTCTTGATCATACCTTGTAGAAGTTTCACTATTTGGGTGAAGTCTGATATGAATTTTCGCAGGAATTTGATTTTTTCGAGAAACGATTGCATGACCTTTTTGCCACTCAGGGGAGGAATCTGGGTGATGGATTTTGCGCATTCTGGGTCCACCACTATACCGTCTCAGGCTATAATGTGCCCTAATAGATTTCCTTCGGAGACTGTGAAAATGCTCTTTTTGGGGTTAAGTGAGATCCCATATGTTCGACACGTTTCAAAAATATGTTTGAGGTGGTGTAAATGGTCACACCTCCATTTTTAAAATATGGTGACATCGTCAAGGTATACCACCACGCTTTTCCCCATTAGACCCTGGAAGGCAATTTCCATGACTCTCTGAAAGTCTTCCCCAACATTGATCAGGCTAAAGGGCATGCGTCTGAACACGAACGTTCCCCATTTAGTTCTGAATGTGGTTTTTAGACGGTCAGGTTCAGCCACTAGTACTTGGTTGTAACCTGAAAAACCATCCAGCAATGAGAACATTTCTGACCCAGATACTGCTTGAAGGATCTGATCCATGGGGGGCACTAGGTATTTGTCTTTGTCTGAAGAATGGTTCAAACTTCAGAAATCCATGCATAAATGAATTTCACCAAAATTTTTACAAATCAACACCAAGTTTGACACCTAGGTTGAATGCCGGACCTTGAAGATGATACGTGCATCCAGGAGTTTCGTCAGTTCCTTTTGGATCATCGACTCTAAAGTAGGGTGTACCTTCCTCAGCTTTTGCTGGAATGGTTTAACTCCTTCCTTCATGGGTATTACATGTTGGATGATCCGCGTGTCATAGGTTCGCAGCTCATCATACGTCCAGGTGAAAAAATCTCGGTATTTCTTGAATAATTTAGTGAAGGACTACCTCTCTTGAGGGGTGTATTCCATATCGAGATTGAAAAATTTGGGTTCCTTTTCTATCTCGAGATTTATTTGTTGGTGTAGCAAAGTGGAACTCTACACCTTCATGTTGGGGGGTTCTCGAAAAAAATTCTGTAAGTCAAATAAATTTTCAAGCGACAAGACCCCTTTGGGTATGGTATTTCCCTTATGCTCCTTTCGTTCCTTTTGCAAAGGTCATGATCCTCTTCTTCGATAATGACGTCCTTGAACACGTCCACATTAAGCATGAAATCCAATACCTATTGATCATCATTAAAAATGCGTAGATTAGTTACATTGTCCGACACAGAAGGCTTGTAAACAATTTCAATAGAGAACCCATCTCTTAGTGGGGTAAATCTAGTGGCAGCATTGGCGAGTGTGTCCGTCGCTGCATTGTGCGTTCTAAGTACGGATTTAATACCAAACGCATCAAAAGCAGAAATCAAATGCCATACCTCTTACTGGTAACCTTTTAAATGTGGAGATAAGTAGTGAATGGTATTACATACCTATCGGGTGATAATCTCAGAGTCTCCAATTACCTTCAAACAATTGACTTTGAGATCGATTGATTTATTGAGTTCGAGGATCAGTGCTTCATACTCGGCTATATTATTGGTACACTGGAACTCCATCCAACAAGAGATTAGGAACTTATTCTTCTGGGGGTCTAAAATAATACAACCCGCACCGGCCCCATCGCAGGTCTTGGAACCATTGTAGTATAGGGTCCAAACATCATATTCTGATTTTGTAAGATCACATGAGTATATAGGAGGTGTATTCGAGGCAGTGGTTTTTGGTAGTCCTTTTGGTGCACAGGGTGGACAACAGTGGCTAGTAGAAGCTCTGACTGAATGTATTTGGTGACCATAGATTGAGGGGTTTGATAGCAACCAAACGTGGACTCTAGGAAGCACATGCTTAGCTCTTCTTGTGAAAAACTGATGGGTTCATTGGTTGCCTCTAGGTTGGTCACCGTTTGTTTCATGTAAGGTTCTCTTTCGACCCATATTTGATTGTTCCTACCCTTGTACGGGAGGCACAGGTGTGACCAATCGGTGGAAAAGTATCCTTGCAGCTCGCTAGACCAATCTTGGCTCAAGAGAAAACCGTAGGCTTCGTGGATATCCACGATCACTATGTCGATGCACTAATGCACCCTGGAGTCTGAAGAGAGGCGAATGAGGACGTTATTCAATTCACACATGGCAGGGACTTGGGATCTATCAAGATGAATGATCCTGGCATCGGTTTTTTTGGGACGAATGTTTAGTTTCTTTCATACGGACAGGGGTATAACATTTGTGGATGCACAGGAGTCAACAAGGTAGTTATGAATTTAGGGTTTTTTCAGGCTCTCGAATTTCATCTCAAAGAGGTGACCATGGGAAAATCATCATAACTCTCTCCCTGAGCATCGGATTAGAATTCTATAAAAAGTGACCGCAAGTACATAGAATCTAATTTCCTATGTATCAATTTTAGATTCGAAGGATGAAACAGTGACACGTGGCACAATGTACAAGTTCGCTCTACTGAATGAGTCCATAATTAGGTCATTGTGGGAGATTGGGCATAAATTTTTCTTGAAGAACCCAAATCAGGTCATACCTGTGGAATTCAAAAGAAAATTCAAAGGGCTACTACAGGGCCAAATTTCAGATATTGAAGATCAGAAATCACAAAGATAATTCAGGTTTAATATAGACCTCCTAAAAATCAAGAAAAATGTGTCTATTTGTTTTTTAAAATTTCATATCATTTGTTTGAAAAAGAAGTTTGAAGTGATTGCAAGGGCATATTGAAGAATTTTTATTAGTATTGGTTTCTATAATGCTTCCTAAAAATAATTCCACACCCATTAAGCCCTCTAAAAGCTATACTATGATGCATGAAGAGGAAGAATTGCAGTACGAGATATCAAAATTATGGTACCAAGTGCAACAAATTTCGATCTTACAAAGAGCAATAAAAGATGGCATAGATGGTTTAAAAGAAAAAATGAAGGCTAAGTTGGATGGTTTGAAGGATCAAATGAAATATAATATGGATAATGAAGTAGTGTAAGATCACATTGAGCAACAACAATAAGTTCTCCAACTCTCAAAGGATAACCTAACTTTGGTGCATAATCAAATGAAACAATAGGAAGATCAACATCACATCGAAAGAATTTCTGAAGCAATCACAGAAACAATAAATCGACAAGTACGATCAATTTCAAAGTATCTCAGCAAGTGGAAGAACTTTCCTGTAGAAGATTCCACATGGGAGGATGAGAATTTTATACAGAAGCATCAAGAAATAGTCAAGCGTTGAGGACAACACTTGTTTGAAGGAGAGGGGCATGTTAGGTCCCTATATTGCTAGTGTAGTCGCTTATTATGTTAGTGTAGCCCTCTTTATTGTTATTGTTGCAACCCTGTAACCGCCATATTGTTATTCTTTCACCCTTACATTATTATTGTTAGGTTGGCTAGGATTATATTGTGACCCCATGGACTCCTATATATAGAAAGGAGTTTTTTTCATTTGTATCATCCAAGAAGTGTTCATTTATGTAATGTAAAGGAGGTTTCCCCCTCGAAGTGGCTTATTTCTAAGGTATTGATTTCTATTTTCTTCTCTTTTTGGAGCTGGGTTCATAACACGTAATGCCATATGTTGGACCAAAATTGGATGTGCCAAGTGAAAGTTATACTAACCTTCCCAAAACCTGTTGATTCTTGGACCTTTACAGATAGTGAACTTGTATGAAAATCCATGCATTGAATATTTAAATTATAATTTTGAAATTTTTACTAGAACTAATATGGTATTACTTCTTTTCAAAGGAACTAATGACACTCAATTTGGACTTTCTAAGCTTTATATATGACAATTATACCGAGTGTCTACCAATAACACTTGTTTGAGGCTAGTTTTTTGAATAGTAAAAAACCTTGATTTCCATAGCATGCATTTCATAAATCTTATTCTAAGAACCCAAAATTTACACCATGTATACTTATATATGTCTCAAAATATCTGTAGTTTAAAAATTTATTGAAAAAAAATTATAGTAAGAATTCCTAGATGACAAGTTTGACACTAATTTCAAGACTAGTTAAGAGCCCTAAATTTCACAAGATTTATATTGGAAAGTATCATTATCCAAAAGCTTAATTTTTTACTACAATTAATTTTATATGTATCCTTATATTATGGAAATACCATTGTTTGAAACTTTTCCAAAAACTATTAGTGAAATTTCCAAGATCACTCATTTGAAATTGATTTCAGGACTAGTTCTTCAAGGGGGCAACCTCCTTTTTACCATAAAATAAATGTACATGTTTATATGCTTCTAAAACTAGTTTCATTAGTATGTAAAAGAGACAAGGGATACAATTAAAATGAAAGGCTCTATCTAAGATACAAATATAAAAATCAAAGTATAATTACTCAACATCAAGGGCTACACATGGGGCCTTTTTTATATCTTAACACGCACTACTTTCTAGACCTCTAAATCGGGCACTAACTATATTTTTCAATACTTGAGGACATGAGAACTCGGAAATTGTGTAGTAGATACTAGTTTCTAATAAAAGTTGTTATGGTTTCATGTCTAGGATGGACCTTTTTTTCCATATAGGCCATGATTCCACACTCTCTTAGGGTATCATGAGAATATGATTTGGAGGGAAACTACAATTGGGTGATATGGGATTTTTGTAATACCCCATGCTCTCTCTCTCTCTCTCTCTCTCTCTATATATATATATATATATATATATATATATATATATATATATATATATATATAATGTAATCAAATTTAAGTTTAGGATGAAGTTCCTTGAAAGGCTAAAGTATGTAATACTCATCTTATAGTTAATTAATAAATAAAATAATAAAATGAAGTGAAGGATTGGTGGAGTGTTATATATTAACTAAATATCCAACATGTTATATATATATATATATATATATATATATATATATATATATATATATATATATATATATATATATATATATATATATATATATATATATATATATATATATATATATATATATATATATATATATATATATATATTAGATCATGCATTATATGTGCCATCATTAAATTTTCATTAAAAAAAGAAGACACTATACCCTCCTTTTCCCACTCAAGATAATCCATGAGTGTTAGTACCTATGGCTTAATGTCAAAAACACCCTCGATTATTCATGGTATTGTTTGTTTTTTTTGTGGTTTTTGGTCAGTTCTCTAAGATGACAACTTTGACACCTTACAAGAAGAGTTCACAAAAGAAGCTATTGCTTGGCTCTTCCTCAAGGATGTTTAGGTTCATTTTGGGTTGCAAAAGACCATTTTTTATAGAGACAATGTATTTCTAAGAATATTTTGGTCCACTTTTTATCCCATGAAAATGGAAACCATACCAACCAAATTGTCTTCCTTCTACCCTATATTGACAGAGAAACAAAAGTAGTCAACATACATGTAAAATTTGAATTTTAACCTATTGTATCTATTGATATGTGTACATTTAAAATTTAGGGTTACATTGATATATTCAACCTATATGAGCTTATGGATAAATGATGTGAATAAGTTTATATGGATCCTAGTGTGGAGCTCAAGGCCAAGGCTCAATTAGGGAATGATTAGGCATTCAAATGATGTAAATATAGTTATATCGAGTATGTAGTAATATTGAAAAAATGAAATAAATCTATGTAGATATTAATGTTTTAACATAATATATAATGGTACAAGATGACTATGGAGAGCATGTGAACATTTACGAATCCACCAATGGGAAGAGGAAAGCAGATCTCGCCAAAGTAATCCCACATTAATAAGTGTCATTCTATGAACTAAACTCTTTTTCCATAATGTGCCTTAACTAAAGCAACCCACCTCTAATGATTTATACAACAAATAATTAAATTGTTGTAGAGTTTGGTCGAGAGGTTTGCTCATGTAATTATTAAAGCATAGGTTGGGTACAATCCAATTGGGGATGATAAGAGTACTTCATTTTCCTATCCAAAAAAATTCAGTCATCATTTCCCTCAACCCTATTATTTTCATTCACTCTATTAATTTATCATAGACACATTCACTCCCTACACTTTCCATGCTAGATTCTTCACTCACTAACCATTAATCATTTTGAAAATTAACAAAATCAACATGGTTAAAGAGGAATTAGAAACCTTGGATGATGGATAAATGATTGTATGTAAGCATAGAGGCTAAAAAAGTTAGGAATCCATCACCTAGAGGGTATTCTTTCCTTAATGAATGTTTGAGAGCCAGGTGTCATGCTTGCAAGCTATTCTTAGAAGGTGCACAACGAATTGGGTTATTTTTTCCTACACCAAAGAGAACTAAAAGGGAGTATCCTTAAGAGACTATTGTGAAAATAAAGAGAAAATATTTCATATGTTATGTAAATAAGTGAAAAAGAATACCATGTAACTTTTATGGTTGGATGAAATTTTTGGAATGTTATGTAGTGAGAAGATTCAGTGAGCCATGAGAGCAAATAGTATTTGGATGAGTGTGCCAGAAACTCATGGCTTGGATCCTTTTCCATAGTGGCTTCATTTCTCATCTTGTGGGCCACATTTTCATTTTATTTCCATGGTTTGGTGGAATTTTCTCGTACACAACTACTTGTACTATATTATGTTAAAGATAAGAACACTATTTTTATTTATAAATCAACAATTGAATTTCACTTATTACTATGAAATCTATGTATTTTGCATGTGGTCATGATTTGTTTAAATCTAATCATAGGAATTTAGTTGCCATGAATTCCTGCTATTTCATGCTTGTATATTCCATTATGTTTTATATTTGATACCAATCATGCATCTAATTCATTTTGGTCTTTATTGAAGACCATGTTTGTGCTATTATGGTAAAAAGGTCTCTTTAGGGATAAATTTATAATGGTTGGTTTAGCGGTTATCCATCCCATGGTTAGAAGTGTCAGGAAAAGACACTACAACATGATGATTGTACATATCCTTAGAATGTACAAATCCAAGCACCATGTACATGGGATGAAAATATTCCTTATGCTGAATATAATTATAACTAAACTCTTTAGCATTATTTTGTCCATAACCCTTTGCTTCATATCTAGGGTTCTAACCATTTGACCCAATTGAAGAACTTATTCCATTTACATCAACATGTGAAGAGTCCTCTCATACACAATATGAGGCAAGAAATGAAACAATTTTGTTGAACATATGTGCTGAATGCAACAATGGGTTCACTATATTTTACTAAAACCCAATTCCAAATAAAAATAGTAGCACAAGCGACATCAAGTTTCACATAATTTTTAGGTTGGTGATAAGTTATAGTTATAAAAAGAGTAACCCATGGGTCCCCATAGGAAATTTAGACCACTTAGATACATGCCTTGCACCATCATCAAGGCCACGGGAGAGAATTCATTTGAATTGAATATTCTACCCCTCGATGATTTATATTCTCCATTTTAACGTGATGTTGTTTCAACCTTATAAATTTTCACCTCCATTGGACACCTTGAAGGTGGAAGAGTACTTGGCCACTAAGCTCAAGCTTAAGTACATTAATACATTAATAAAGTTATAAAGTTAGAGTGGACTAGATAATGGACACTAGATTAAAAAAACATCCACCAATAGCCAAAACAAGAAAACCTTTTCACTGAAACAAATACTTTACTAGAAACTAATTATAATAAAAGTATGTTCAAACTAATATAAAACCATAAAAGCCATTAGTAAAATAAGAAAAATATAATATTAATATTATAATTTTCCAATATTTCTCCCCATTCCACTCCCAACCTCATTACTAATTTTAAAAAAAAAGACAAACATTAATCCCAAAGAAAGAAAGCACTAATCCACATGGACATCTCATGGTGATAATATTGGTACTTTTTAAATCATAGTTATTTACGAAAAAACACGCCACTGAAATGAACGTTAGATGCATATGATTCATAAAGAAAACCCTCACACAATTACCGTGTAAAGGAATTAACCACTATGAAATACATGTGCAAAGGTGGAGATTCAAAGTTGTAAAGCCAAGCCCAAAAATAAAGAACATGTGCAAAGGTGGAGATTCAAAGTTGTAAAGCCAAGCCCAAAAATAAAGAAAGCCCATGCTACTAATATAATAGATTGGCTAAATGACTACCTACATGCATGAGCATATACAAAATCACATGAGTAACAAACCTTCAATCAGACACAAAACGGAAAGACAACGAGGATGTGCAACGTAGAATCATGAAAGCCTTAAAAATCACTTAAAGTGCCCATCATAGAGCAGGTCATGCATCCATGACAATCATACGTTCATTTTTTAACCATAAAGATGCTACACTGAAGGAGCACATATATACCTCTTACGCTTTTTAAAGCTAAGAAAGTTGATGCAATAGAGACAAACAATACAAACATTAAAAAAAAGGTGTTACCACCATGAAATGAATTTCGTATTTTGTTTCGTGGGCATCAACCACAACAAGAACCTCGAAGCTCCAAAGTTCAAACCAATAATAGTGATATGATGTTTTTTTTATGAGTGTAAGTTGAATGCTTAAGAGTGTGGTTTTTTTAATAGTTACAAGTTGAAAACTAGAGAAAGTGGAGTTGTATGTTTTTGTAAATTTTGCAATCAAATCATTATTTTTTATCTTATAAATAAATACATCAATTTAGTATCTCACTTACATATAACCTTAAGATAATAATAATTACTCCGTGTTACATGTAATGAGAGCCAGGTCTCGTCGTGATACTTAGTCACCAGTACCGTTGAGGATTGCCCAAAAAATGACGTATGAGTGACGTGAACTCAGCGCTGGTTATGTGTCTGGTCGCCCATTGAGATAAATGCGGACCGCTGAATGCGGTACAATCCAACAAGGTAAGTCGATCGTTGAATACTCTGGTAAGTCGATCGTTGAATACTCCGCTAATATATTGAAACTCTCAAGTATCTGGACTTCCAGCTTATGTTCTGATTATACCAAATTTTTTAAGCTCTAAATTATAGAGCAAACCTTCGTCAAATAGTTTTACCCAATTTTGTCAAATCACTTCACATTCATTTTACACATTTGTTCACATTTATTTCACAAATTTGTTTTATGGTGGAGCAGGTAATGCCAAATTTCAATCTATGGCATTGCTATTTGCTTTATCCGTGTAGGGTTGGTAAAGCCAATGTAGCACATTCCTATTTCATAGAGTTTTGAAAATGTCTTCAGCTCAGAGGTATAAGTGGAGCAACATTCTTTCTGGGAAAAGAAAAGAAAAGTGGGGCAACATTCTAGAATTCTATGGGGCCGAGTCTTATTTTTGCATTACCTTCATGCTGCAACTTGCAAGTCCATAAAGCAATTCCGGTGAAATGGATTATCAAAGGAAGTCAAAGTCACTACTCTGAAACAGCGACATTTCCCTAATGATGTCCAGATCGAATGAGAAATCCGTTATCGCCCGTGGAATCCAACAATTCGATTATACTTTGGTCAGTCAATCCATTAATGCGGTAGGGTTGGTAGGGTGTTCATTGACTTTGGAAGCTAAACCATGGCAGTTTGGCTATAAAACGCTCATTTGCAAATTTTAGAAGTCACTGCATTTACTTCTCATTGCTGGAATTCCTGATAATTCTAGTTTTTTGTACTCCATGATAATGAAGTACAGCATGAAGATCAGTTCAAGTATTAATGTTATTGCAATTAGGGTATTTATGTTTATTTATGTTTGCTCCAGCGTTGCTCATGTCTTTGGAGAAGCGCAGGGAACTAGAGTCGGATTTTACTCCTACACTTGTCCTAGCGTTGAATATATAGTAAAATCCGCCATTCAATCACATTTTGCCTCTGACCAAACCATTGCACCGGGGTTGCTGAGGCTTTTCTTTCACGACTGCTTCATAAACGTATGGATTTATATTTGATTTTCTTTATTTAAACGTAATGGACTTGATAAGTGTATGATGAAGCGGGAGTATGTTGATTGCAGGGCTGTGATGGATCCATATTGATTACTGGTCCATCTGCAGAGAAAAACGCGCTCACAAATCTTGGGTTGCGAGGATTCGAAGTGATCGAAGATGTGAAGACCAAAGTAGAAGCTGCATGCCCAGGAGTTGTTTCATGCGCTGACATTCTCGCACTTTCTGTCCGTGATGCAGTAGTTCTGGTATTCAGCACATTTCTCAATTTATAGCAACACTCTAAAGTCTAAATCTTCTTTCCACGACAATATTTCATGATATCTTGCTGCATGTTTTGAACATTCGTTACATTACGTTTTAATTTTGGTTTTGGGTAATGAAAGTGTTAATGTTATTGGCATTACAGACGAATGGACCGAGCTGGTCTGTCCCGACGGGAAGGAGAGACGGGTTGGTATCGTCTTCATCCGACGCCGCTAATTTACCGACACCGTCCGATTCCGTTACCGTGCTGAAGCAGAAGTTCGCAGACAAAGGCCTCACAACCGAAGAACTTGTCATCCTTAATGGTGAGAGCTCTGCATACTCTTTTCACTACGTAGCTGTGACCATTCATGTTGCCCGTATAATTAACTTATGTGGATTTTATTTTTTTCACATTCAGGAGCCCATACGATCGGAAAAACCGACTGCCAGTTTTTTAGCTACCGCCTTTACAACTTCACATCCACAGGGGACGCGGATCCGACGATCAATACGGCATATCTGAGCGATCTTCAATCGCAGTGCCCTTCGGGTGGTGATGGATCGAAGAGAGTTGAGTTGGACAAGGGAAGCTCCACAACATTCGATGCAACTTTCTTCAGCAACGTGAGAGATGGAAACGCTGCCCTTGAATCAGATCAGAGGCTTTGGGGGGACAACTCCACCAAACCTTTCGTGCAAAACTACGCAGGAGGGACCTTCGGTGTGTCGAGCTTCAATTTGGCTTTCACAAAATCTATGGTAAAGATGAGCAACATTGGAGTGAAGACAGGCACGGATGGCGAGATTCGTAAGGTCTGCTCGGCAATTAATAATCAAACAGCAAATGTAACGGTAGTATACTAGTCTGCTAATAAGAACGTTGGTTTGATTCTATTAATAAGGCTGAATAAGACTGCGTGCTGCAATTTACAATAATGAATTCATAGTTTCTCTATTGTCTGCTATAAGTGTGCATCCATGACTGATCACTCAGAATGCAAGCCGCAACCTCTAACACTGTAGCTGTGATTGTTGACGCAGAATGCACGCTGCAACCTCTAGTAATGTATTCGTAGATTGTCTAGTTGTTGACCGTGTTAAAATAGGTGTTTTGGACTCTGTTTAGTAATTACTAGCTCTCTGTCAACTGGTTATAATTTACGTGGAATTTAATAATTTTTGTTTAATAAGGTTAACCAAATTGTTCTTATAATCTCATTCTTGTAAAAATTAATTGAACCCACTCAAAGTCTCGACTCACATCACATGGTTTCATGCAATTAAAATTTGTGACTAATACAAATAGCATAGTAGTTTTTCTTTGAATTTGCAAATTATTGAGCATTATGAATCATAATAATCTTAAATTGTATATTTAATATTTCGATGGATACTTTTAGACTATGTGATAAAGGGTGTCATTTCATGCTAACATGGAAATCAAAGCTCCTTGACCTGAAAATAATTTCATAATTTTTGAATTATTTATAAGTTAATATTTAAAATAAATTTATAAAAATATAGAGTATAAAAATAAAAAATAATATTTAAAACATATTAATTACTTTTAATAATTATATAAAAAATATTTTTATAATTTATAACTTATATTTTTATAAATATATATTTTTACATTTTAACTATATTATTTTTTTTGCAATTTTTAATAATAATTAACAATTTGGAAATTTTAATAGTAATTAATAATTTTTTTTTGAAATTTTTAATAATAATTAATAATTTTAAAGTCACATTTATAATAATAAAAGAGTCTTAATCTTATAATGGATGGTTAGTTGAAGAGTATAAAATTAGGAAGCATAAATAATAGTAAAAGAAAAAAAAAGAAGAAGTTATAAATTGAAACAATTTATCTAATCTATCTCACGCAACATGAAATAGTGTTACCATGTATGCATTCAAGACTCCAAATTCATTGTTAAGGTGGATCATTTCCATCATAGGAAGCTCAGGGTGGCTATTGAAATTGAGAGACAGCCTAAAAATCTCAACATAGATGATGGGTGGAAATTAAGTAAGAATTGGACTACAAACCTCTCCAGATTTCCCCCTTGTGTTAGATTCCTTTGACCTTTTGTTTTGATGTCTTTCTTATTTTTTTTTCTAGTCCCTTTGTTTCTAATTAGTTTTTCCTCTCTTATCTTTGTCCTATGGTTCTCTTTTTCTCTCTGTTTTTGTTTTTAGTTAATTTTCCCCTTTTTATTATATATATATATATATATAATTTTACTCCCACTCCCTTATTATATTAAGTAAATTCAATCATTTTTATTAAATTATAACATTCTATTTTTTAAAATTACTTTTAACAATATTTCTTAAAATCCTAAAAATATTTTAATATTATAACTTAGTAACCTACCAAGTCAAATAAACTACTAGTTTTTAACAGCTAGTTTTATCCCCTATCACTGGGAAATGACACATCCTTACTATTTATTCAATGAGATCGGTTTCCTTCTTCACCTTGTCTTGAGGATGAACCACATTAGATGATTTGAAACTTCGACCAAATCCTAATAATTTGATTAATCTGAAAGACATTTATCTACATTATCTAATCTAATAAAGAAGGTTGGAAGTTGGGAAATATACTTGAGTATAAAGACAGATTGATCCACATTTAATTAATTGGATGTAGTTGGAGTGGTTGAGAGAAACGTAGTTATCTTCATCATCTAGATTCAATTCAATTCCTTCATGTGACATGTTGAATTCTTAATAAGTATATTCTTGTTGTGTGAGAGCCCCTTGATAATCAAAACCTGTTTATTCTTTAGGATGAGTCTAAAGTCTTTCACATAGATGGATTCATCTTGTGGTTACCATTGAACAAAAAATCCTCTTGCAGAGGTGATTGGGGAATAACATGTCACATAAAAAATAATGTTTCTCCTCACTTTCAACATCATATGGTAGACCCACATAATTAATACATTTGGATTTGGATCAAAATATCTAACGCTAAGAGGATTTGTATTGCAATTTTTTATTTCACAACTATCAACTCAACCTTTTATAAGAAAAAAAATCTAATAAAAATTGTCCTTATAATACCCTAGAACAAGAAATTCATATTCTAATAAATGAAGGTAATATTCTCTTGTTATGACACTTTAGTTCTAGAATCATAACTAACCAAACTATTATTCTAAGTAATGAGTGCAATCATAATTGACTTTGGTTATATGAGGACCTTATTTTGGTTAGTGGATACAAAAGAAACTCCGAAGACCTCACTAGGAATTTATTTGATATCAAGTTATTGAATCTCCATAATTCTCAAAACCTTATAAATTGCAATGGCTTAATCAAGTAATCAAAATCTAATCAAATGACATGTATTCATCAACTTGGAAGTACTTTTGTGGATTATGTGACATCACTATCCATATCTCCAACCAAATTGAAAAATTTGATGTCTTAAATGACCATGAGCCTCAATTTGATGAGATACCTTTAACCTTAACTCAAAATATTTTCATGCACAAAATCCACATGCAACAAAATTGTGAGAACCAAAGGCACATATTTTATGACAAAAGTAAAATTGATCTCCTTGTAAAATATTACATACGCATTTACACCTCTTAACTTATAAAAATAAGATCGAAACCTCTATCATAATTTTACTATATCCCTCTTTGCTTCCATTACAAGTTCTCCAGTGAGATGCCATATAAAATGAATATTAGAACTACTAACCCTTTCTATAGAAAATAAATTAGGGAAGCTCTTTATGAATAATTAACCGTAATAAGATAAATATATACAAATTTCTTATCAAAAGAAAGAAAAAGTACTATATAAATTTAAAGTAAGTGTAGTTGTTGTGCTTATATAAATATGATCCTAAATTTTTTTGGAGGAAAGGTCTAGTTCATAAAAGTAAAAATAATACTCCAATTCCCTTAAAAAATTGGAATTCCTACATTAAAAACCTTTATAAATCCCCTAATACCATAGACAAAATTTTGAATTTCCTTATCGAGAATGATAGATTTTATCAGGAAGACATTTAGTTTGAGTTGAGCAACTATCTAATGGAAAAGCTAATGATATTTAGAGTTACCAAATTGATTTTTTTTAAATAGGACGTTCTACTCTCATCCCTCACATACACAAGTTCTTTAATTTTTCAATGAATAAAGGTTTCAATAAGCCTTGGACATAGAGCCTCATACATTTCTTGTAATTATTCAGCCATTATGATTAGCCACATTTTTCCCTTGATCTATTTGAAATTATTTTGAAAAGGGATATTGGCATAAAAGAGCTAATAGCCAATCTAGGTTTAGGAGATATCATTCAACTATGGACCACCTTGTTACTCTTATAATCATTGCAGAGGAATGTCAAAATAATAATAAAATTATCTTTTATATTGTTTCATCGACTTTAGAAAACATTTTTATGTTGTTCCTAGGACAAAATAGTGGAAGATGCTGGAAGAGATAGTGGTTCCTCTCAAGTTGAGGATTGTTGTGACAAGGCTATATGAGAATGTTATTTCCAATTTTAAGACCATTGGGAGCTTTCAAAAACAAATTAAATGAAATGTTGGAGTGAATAAAGGGTGTCCCTTATCCAATACTCTTTTTGGTACATATATTGATAAACTAGATCATTGTTTGGAGGTTTTGCTAGCCAATGCTCACTAGTAACATAACTCTTATTTTTTATGCTAGCAATATTTTTAATTTGTCAATGAGGCATTATGTTCTTGGAAAACAACTAAGAATTTTTTCAACATTTTTTCTTGAAGATGGGAATAATTATTAATACCGAAAAAAATAAAGTCATGACAATTAAATACTAAAATATCACTTATGATACTTTCATATATGACAACAACAAACTCGAAGGAAGTTCTTCCATATGAATATCTTAGATTTGATATCCATCACTAGCTCAATTGAAATTATAACATTGAGAAAAAGATAAATGGATTATGTAAATCTTATTATGGGCTTGAAATTAATTTTATGTCAACAATTCTTTAGATATTTCACTAAGAAAAAAAAAACTCCTCTTCGATATTCTCTTCACTCCTATTATTTTATATGGATGTGAGGTTTATGGTTGCAGTATCTCCAGATACTGTGGAGGAAGATAGGATAGATACAAGAGTATTTTATTGTTAGGATATTCCGACACATAGGAAATAATTAAGTATAACTTGGTCTAGCGCAAAGTTGGGTAAAGTGTGTTTCTTTAGTATGTACTTTTGTAACTCATAATCCAACGGTCACGATATATAGTGGTCCGACAGTTCATTCTCTCCTCGGTATTACCAACACTTGATCTGTGGCTTAACACTTGATTGGTCCATGATCTCTATTTAAAGAGCATGGAGGGTCATTTGTCTCATGATTGTTTATGACATAAGTTTATGTAAATTTTCTTTCTTTATATTAATAAATTACCTGAAGTGGGCACGTTGTCTCAGGCCATGGATTGTTTCCCTTTTCGAGGGATTTAACCACATCAAATACTGGTGTAATGATCTATGATCTGTTTCTGAGCAGTGATCTTTGGTGTCTGATCTATGGAAATTACCTTATAAATTCCTAAATGGTATCAGAGTTGTTTGAGGGCCGTATCCATTTTTGATCCAAATTCGAAGTCGGTTTTGACTGCATGCGACTATTGTTTTCAAGATCTACTGTTTTTGACCACTTTCGGGCCGAGAGAACTGCTCTGTTTTCTCTGGAGCCTTGGTTCCAGTGAGGAACTCCTTTCGCTTCATACAAAAAGGTTTTTGGTTTCTCTATTTATGTCATTTTTAGATATGGAGGTACAAATTATTTTTTTGTATCTGTTTATTTTGGTTTATAGTCTTGTTTTATTACTGGATCTACAACCTCTTCTTTATGTATGCTCTTTGCTTCACGATCTGTGTAATATGGAAAATTAGAAACATAAAGAAGAGATTTTTTTCCTATGTATTCTCTTTCGCCACCACATTGTGAGATTTCGGGAAATTAGAAATAGCGAGAAAAATATTTAGTTTCCGATCTAGCTTGTATCTTTTTGTTTTTGTTTGCGTGGTTGTTTTTTTTGCAGGAAAAAGAGCACAAAAAAAAACCCTTCCTCCTTTCCAAAAATTACTAAATCTTTTAACTAGATCACTTGGTATAAAGTTACTTGTGAGAATAGAGGTCTTGGGTTCAAGTCTCTTTGTCAAGTTACTTTTTCGAAAAAGATTTTGTCAAGTTACTTAAAAAAAAGAAGGCTTTTTGTCAAGTTATTAAATTTAATTTATGTAATAGTGTTTCTCACCCATTATGAAAAGTGAGTCACTTATAGTCTAAAGTCACTTTATCTTTTATTTAAGTTATAGTCTACTCGATCATTAGTTCATAAAGTAACATTGTAAAAGTGACTCACTTATTTATAAAAATGAGTCACATAAAGTAGTACTTTTTTAAAAAAGTGAGATTATTATATTAATTTTGGAAAGGGGGAGATTTTTTTTTTTTTTTTTAAGTACAAATTCATCATCAACTTTCAACCTATCACGTGAATACGTGGCATCTACATCAAAATTTCTTCAAAAATGCATAACTTTTTCATCTAGAAGTCGTTTTCAGAGCCATTTTTTTTAACCGACCTAATTTTTTGAGATCTTTCCGTTGGAGAAGTTAGTTTCAACCTTTACATATTCAGTTTTTAAACATGGAAAGTGCATGCCTGGTTATTATTAGCATCATCGATTATTTCCAATGGCTATCCTATCAGGTAAAATTACTTAGAAGTAAAGGGATTTATAGAATAGCCTCAAGACTAGAATCTAAACCTACCAATGAAGGTAAAAAGGCTAAATGGGAAAATAAACAATATCAAGCACGAGGGTTGATAGGAATGTCCATTGCTCAAGATATTGGATTTCATATCCAAGAAATTGACTCCCCTGATGAACCTATGAAAAAGATAAATATTGTTTTTGGCATTCAAAATGAAATTAGAGCCCATTAACTTGAAAATGAGTTGCTTACTTTGGACCCCAATAATTTCTCCTATATTGAAGACTTTTTGTCCAAATTGAAGACCCTTAGACTCCTTCTAAAAGGTTGTAAGGTAAAAAATAAATATGGTAGTATTATCTATTCCATTCTTACTAAGATAGGCCCTGCATAATATGTATTTGTTTCCACCTTCCATTCTACTATATATGCCCTCATTTCTCAAGGAACACCCTACAAGTCCCCCTCTTTTGATGCCTTTTTCGATTCTTGATAAGAGACCAAGAAAAAATATTACACCTTGGTCTTATTAATACTAGAAACTCTTCTAAGAAAGCCTTAACAACCCAACAACTACCAAATCCAAAGAATTATAAGAAGCAACATACTAAAAGGAATGGTCCTAAACCAAACAAGGGTCTTAATCAATCTTAGCCACAAAATGAAAAAGCAACTCAAGAAACTGATAAGGAAAATAAAAACAAAGGGAAGAAGACGGATAGACATTGCAAATTTTTTAATCGTGATGGCCATGCAGATTCAAAATGTTTTAAGAGGATGGATGCCTTGGAATCAACAATGAATAAGCACAACATCCATTTGGAGAACTCTTCAAATTCATCTTCGGGAATGGTACTTTGTGCATGTGGTTGTCAAGCACACGGGGGTGTCACTAACAAAGAAATATTATATCACGTGCGTTCATATTGGGGTAAAAAAATTAGAAAAACCCAAAACATTATATTGGCTATATAAATGAGGGTTAGTGGGTTTTATTTATTACATATGAAATATAAATATTTTAAGGTATTGCTTTTTTTTTATTTTTTAGGCAAAGCAGGCTTGTTTTGTAGGTTTCGCAAAAGAAAGAGAGCACTTGTGGATATTGTGTGAGGGATCATTGGAATTCGAGCACCAATGGAGAAAGTTTGGTTAGGTTTGGCCAAAACACAAATCATTCCTTGTGAGGATCTGAGCATTCCTGTGATAGATCCGAGAATTTCAGCACTTCGTCATTCGAGCAAAGAGGGAAAGAGGATTTGACTGAGAAAGAGCATGCATTTGACAAACATTGTGAGAGAGGGAAAGAGCATTCGTCTTTGGATATGAGAGGGACGATCTGGAGAGGGAATTCGACTGTGAGATAGATTTGAGAGGGCATTTGAATGAGTTCACCCCTGGAGCCAACAGACGAGATTGATTGAGTTCCACGGATTTAGAACTGAATAATTCTGTCGATGCTACTTGT
Organism: Pinus albicaulis; assembly: GCA_034641835.2. Classification (NCBI taxonomy): domain Eukaryota; kingdom Viridiplantae; phylum Streptophyta; class Pinopsida; order Pinales; family Pinaceae; genus Pinus; species Pinus albicaulis. Next base: position 576,789,165 of record CM076574.1, read on the forward strand.
CGAAGGTAGGGCTCTTTCTTTCTTTATCGATATTTCTATTCATTTTGTAATTGTTTTAATTGATTTCTCACTGTCCCCATACCACAAAAGAGTTTGATCCAATTTTCTATCATACGAGCATATTAATTTCATCCATAGTCGATATATTTGTGATAGAAACACCAAATTTTCCAGTCACTCTTTTTAAATTCCTCCACAATGATAGACTCAAATTTGTGTCCAATGATTTTTTTTTTTTTTGAAATATGTGGGAAAATGCTAGTTTTTAGTAGTCCATGCCATAGAGATATGATATGGTGTGGTGATAGGGGTCGATGGAAATCGATTGAGGAAGGTACGCTTATGGCTTCATTCCCATTAACTATTTTGGCACATTAAACATGGACGTGCACAACTCGTCGTCTTGCATTTCTTGTTGATGTAGTACGTCCAGAAATTTTTAAATTTGAATATCCGAACCATTCTCACCAATATTCACTTCAACATTAGTGTTGGACTCCATGTTTCAGAGTAGGAGAGAAAAAATCACAAAGAAAAAAATAGCATAATAGCTAGGATTCTGGGAAGTATCGTTGGGAGAGTTAGTGAATATGGAAAGCCATATATAGAGATTATAAGGTCGATTTATAGAAAACCATATATAGAGATTATATGGTCGATGAAGTAAGCAATCCTTGTAAACTTTTTCTTACAGTGTCTCGTTAGTCGATTTCGTATACCCTGGTAGCGCGTTCACGAAGTTGGGCCCTTCCTTACAATGATTCCTTCCTCATTAGCATTCATAATGTCAAAGGGGAAAATATGTTGGGTCCCTTCCCTTTCACAACTTTCACTTTTCTGCTCATAGAGATAGTTTACATCATGAAATTCAGCAGCCATGCAACATAGTTGGTGGGCACAGTTTGAATATATAGCAAGGTTTGGATGGAGTTCAAGGGGGTGTTAGATAAGTATGCCTATCATCAAAATATAGAACCAAAACCTCTAAAATTTCTTGATTATTTTCAAAATTCAAAATAGGAACTTAATTTCCGACAATTCATGATCATCTCTTAATCGGTCTAGAAAGCTTTCTTCTTCTAGAGATTGATCCTCATTTTCATCAATGCCAAAATTTCCTTAAGAAAAAAGAAGGATTTTTTGCTGCAAAATGTAGCAGGCCTTAGAGAGGGTAATCATACAATGTATAACTAGACTATGGGAAAACAACGGGCTAGTGATCCTCTATAGCCATAGTCAAAACCCCTTGCTCTTTACTGACTCTCACTGATGGGAGGAGTCTCGGTAGGAGGGAGATCACTTATAATAGATATTCTAGGGTTGATGTATGAAATGATCTCACTAGGAGGTCTTTAAGAAAGACACAATTTAGGTTCAATGCTTCATAAGGAGGCAATTTGATTTCTATGAAAGGACATGGAAAGGAGGGCACAAGACCTAAGGCTTGATACATTTGATGATTTTTAGAGTGTCCAAAGGTGAATTCCATGAGAAAAGGCTTCCAATAATGTATATCAACTATATCAAGGCTCATGAAACCAGTTTTCCATAGGGTCGTTTCCTCCCACCTAGGGGTTGAATTTCCTAGCTCCCACGCGATTTGGGGACTAGGGGACAGAAGGGGGTCGTTTCCCCACACTCCCAAAAATGAGGGTGCAGAATAAAAATATTGAGGGGTCGTTTCCTAGGGAAAAATGGTGCGTGAGGGGGCATTTCCCCAAACAAAATTTTCAAAGGAACTTTAACCAAAGGAGTACGCTTGATGCCAACATAAACAAACATGATTTGGTGCTTTACATGATAAGGGGGAGCTTCCTTACCTTGAAATAGAAAATGTTCCTGGCAATCCAAATGGCCTAGGAGACAAACAAGGGAACCATTTTAGACTTCTTCAAAGCTTTGTTAGTGAACCAATTCTTATATTTGATTAAAATATTTTCCTCCCACAGTATCTCCATGCCTCCTTACACAGTGTATGAGTAGGAGATAAATAGTTTCTCTATTACAATTTCAAAGAGAAAAGAGGCTAGGACCGTGCCATGCCCATTTATGCAGTACCTCCCAAAAACAATTTTTGGGCTAAAGCGAGCCACATGTAAACATTTGTTTTCATATGAGCTTTCACCTTCCAAATGGGCCTTCACCACTAAACATTTCTCACCAATTTCATCGACAAACTTTCCTTTATAACCTAGCTTGGCAGTGAAATAATTTGTAGCAATATTTTTAGACCATTTAAAGGAATCATATCTATCCCTCAGTCTAAAAAAGGATAAAATCAGTTGCCGAGTGTATAGATTCCATGAAATTGCATCTGGTCCCACCAGATTTACATGATAAATTTTCTTCCACCATTGCTCCAAAATATTAGTGGTTAATGGCTCTGAATTATCAATAGTGAAGAGTAAATATTTGGTCTTGAAGTATATTTTAAACCATATGTTGTCGAGTTTTATTTTTTCCACAGCCCACCCAAGGGTCTATTCACAATATAAATCTTCTTCCATCCCCACTTCTCTAGGCCATCTAATTTATCCACCAAGGGAAATGATAAAAGTTAAAACAAGTGCTTTCAAAATTGGAGAAACATTAGAAATAGACCTTATTGGTAATCTCATTCATTCCAGATCTAGATATTTATGTTGTATAATAGCCTACCACAGTCCCCCCTCAGATATAATAATCTGTTAAGTTTTCACTGCTAGTGCCTTTCCAATTGTTGGATATCTTACAAACCCCACCCACCAGCACCCTTGGGTTTAGCTATTCTTTTCCACTATACTAAGGCAATGATATCTCTTTCCTTTTTAGTTCTCCATGAGAAATGGAAGCAATTCATTCTAATATTTTCCAACATCTCCACAAGAATGCAATGTTAATTTTTGGTTAAAATGTTCTTAGCTTAGGTTAGTTACATCATATGCCCATTAATCCATAAGAAATATCATTAAACATATTTGTAAATAATGTAAGAACATAAGTAATAAAAGTTGAAGACAAGCCAAGATAGTAGAACACACGAATATGACACAAGCTAGGGAAAAAACCCAAGATGGGGAAAACCCTTAACAATTCTTCTTATCTTAATGTCAAATGTTCAACATCAAGAGAAAGTAAAACACTTCAAAGTAAAAATGAATTGCAAGAGAGAAGGATTAATACTACTTCCCTTAGGCAAGAGGATGGTTCAAACAAGGATATAGATCTAATATTTAGTGTAGTCTTCTAGGACCGGTGACTGCTCTGTAATTTAGGTAGGAATAACTAGGGCATAAACGCAGCCAGCTCCTACCTCAATGGGAGCCTCATTGCTTCGTTCATCAACATAAACATATTGGTTTACAACAGAGATTTTATGATCCTCCATGTTTGTTCTCACCCATCCATACTGGGAAGACAATAGCCTAAACTATTATTTTCAGGGTGCACAATGTTTTATCATGAGATATGACTGCTCAAGCATATCTTAAAAGAAGAATGCCCTTTGTTGTACCATATGGAAAGGTATGTAAACATATTGGATTCTCATAATCTTCTTCTATAATGACAGAGTGCGCAAAAAACTCACTGAAGAGATTCTTCAATAGAGAGGCTTCATAGTAAGTCATGCATTCAACTTTAATGAAACTCTCAGAGCATAAAAATCAAGTAATATTTCATCATTTTTTTAACCGATGCAACATCGGAATATCTGAGAAAATATTAGTAAATAAGGCACGGTAAAACCAAGGATCTGTGGTTTCTCCATTTCATCAACCTTGAAAGACTTATAACAAATATTATTTTCAATTATTTCTCCCCAAGTCTTAGTTGTTTTCCTGTCATATTTCTTGGGTCATAGTATTGTATGAGGCTCCCTCTAAAGCCTTATTTTAGATAGAGATGCAGACTTCATCATAATTTGTGTTTGAGTAATCTAATTATCATGGATTGAACATAGCTCCCTTTGAATGTAGGAAGATTGACCTTTCCAGAACATAATAATTGAGCCACCTGAAACCTGTCCTATATCCTATTATAGATCCTCCTATGCTCATAATCAATACATAGATAATCATCAAGAATTATTTTTTGACCCCGTTGGTTTGAAATACAAAGTTGTCAGTAACAACAACAACTTCCTCCACTTCTGCTCAACAGATCATAAAAAATGGGCGTGTTTAATTTAGCTTTGCAACATATGTATTCTACAAAATATTCATAGGGATGTTTTTCAATTAAATCACTGAGGAACATACTAAGGTCTTTAAGACATGGATTTTATTATATTTGTAACGACTCCAAATTTCAAAACTATAGTTTTGCCTATGATTCAAACTAGGAATCCCTTGGAGTATCTTAAATTGTCTCTGTCCATATCTCTTAACTAAGACATTTTCTCGTTGATGTCGATAGATCCTCCTCAATATGATAAGGATCTATCCTTCCAGACATTAATACAAAAGTACTACATTATCATGATATAGATGCCAAGACTCTAATTTTCATCCGCAATATACTCCAACATTGATATATATAATTGGTTAGCCATTAATCAGGATTTATGCTGGAACACAATAGAATACACATATAGCCATAGATACAGAGATGCAACAGAAATAATGCTTCATTTTATTAATAACAAATGATTGAAATGCGGTTACAAACATAATGTAAATAAACAACTAGGGCGTTGATAGGCTTATCTCTGAGAAGAGATGTGGTAGCTACAGGCCTCTGAACTGTGTTACAAAATAAATAACTGAAACATGCTTACAGGAATAACAGAAATGAGTGGGCGAGGGCATTGGTAGCGTATTCCTAAGAAGAGATGTGACGGCTACAGGCCTCTCCACTATGTTACAATGAGTCTCGAAGGCCTATTTATTGTTGAGAAATAATGTAAAACCTGAAACATCCAAAAACCTAACCCTAGGAGATGAAGCGCCAAAATTGTGGATCCCGTTTGGGTAAATTGGTGTTTCAAATTCCCGGGGACATAACTTAAGAATCTGATCTCCGTTTGAATCGCTCAATAGCTCGTTAGAAATATATATCCGAGGAGTACAACCTTTGGTGTGTGTATAATGGGCCTGTTTTTTCCAAAAAACGTCGTTTAGGGCCTCAAAATGGCTCCGAAAGTTCAGGACCCGAAAAACTGCTAAAAATAGTAAGTTGTGCTGCAACTTAAAAACTGAAAGAACCGATTGTGGGGGTTAAAATGGAATAGAAGGGTGGCCACCAATATCCACCTAGATGATTAGGCCCCAAAACAACTCCGAGAGTGCAGGGCCCGAAAACCTGCTAAAAATAGTAAGCTGCTGGAAGTGAAGAACTGAAAGAGTTGATGGTGCGAGTAAAAATGGAATAGGTGGGTGGCCACTGATATCGACCTGGATCAATCATGTAGTGTTATTATTCTATTTATTGGTCCTAAATATTTTCATACATAGATCACCATGCAGAACAACAATATAACGAACAATCCCAAGTCTTTCTTATAGAAAAAATCTCTACAGACATAATCCTAATCACATAGAAGGGATGTTGTACTTCAATTATTTTGCTGCAATAATCATGTACAACTGTCCAGGCTGTGTTGTGGACAAATCAAGGCCCATATATATGATCAACATATCACATGGATATTATTATAATTATTATGAAAATAATACTAAGAGTATACTCCAGGTTAGATTCTTGGTCATTGGATTGATGGATGATTACAAAGATGAATGTAGCTATGCATATAAATTGTTCAGAATATCTTCAACAAGGTTAATAATTCACTGGATCAAATATAGACATCCTCCACAGGCTTCTCAAGTTATTCCATATTTCTAATGAACAAAGATGCTTACACAGTTCTTGTCACCGAGTTCAAAATTTTATATAGGATGGCTTGTAGGAAAATGTTGCAATTCATGTATGTATATGACAAGGGCTATCACTATCACTTTTACACCTTGAATTTTCACAAGGTGATCTACTAGATATCATACTTCCATAATTCAAGCTTCAAGGCTAATACTTCTTAAAAAGGTAATAAATTGTTCACTTCGATAGTTGCTTTAGGTTTAGTCTAGAACTGAGATCAGGATTCCCTTTATATGAAGATGCACAAGACTTCATAGGAAGAGAATTTATTCGATGTAATCAAGGAACCGAGGTTCTAATCAACTTCAATGTCTTCTTATTTTCTGAACCTTTTGATATTCTTGTACCACTTTAATCATATAAAAATTGCAGAGAATTTTTTGGAGTGGTTCCCTAAGAGGGTCATAAGAATGAAGGTCTTAAAAACAAGATCTGAGTTTGACATTTCATTGACATGAGGTGTCTTGAAGCTAGGAAAATTTTACCAAAATATTTCGCTATTCTGGGATGAAGATCAAAGAATATGGTGAATCTTGGAGCTCAGCCTAGCAGAGATCAACAACCTTATAAAATTCAAATGGAGCTTCACAAAACCGGACTTACTATATATAAGGCTTGTGATTTCAATGCCCTCCATACATCAATAGTTTTGTTGAAGAATAATTGCAACAATACTTCTCAAGTCAGTCAATCTTCCACAATACTGATAATAAATTCTTGGTTGACATCTTTAGATACAAATCATTAAATTTATTTGAATTAGTCTATCAAGCAAGCCTCTAAAAAAGGAACACGACATATTTTTCTACCCCTTCTACTACAATATTTGAGGATGGTTCCATTATCTCTTTAGAGTGACACATTCCTTGTCCAATTTCTTCAGGTACCATAAAAAATGATCTATAGCTTTATATATGAACGAGGCTCTCAAGCTTCATTGCCATATTCTTCAACCAACTTCCACCCAAAGGATCACTTCCTTTTTCACACTGCTACAGGTCATATATTTTATGTTACAATGGCACTTTAGAGTCAATGCAAGGATCTTGAAAGGAAATATCTCCTTCTGTTGTTATACTACTAAATTTACCTATGAAAATATCTTGAAACTAATTGAAAGCATACCTCATAAATTATGAAACATACCTAGATGACTACCCACCTTTGTTTGTAATGACTGAGTTTCTCTTTGAATTTGATCCCAAGTTTACTAATAAGGAATTTTAGAAGTCCTTAAGATAATGTCACATATTTTCCTTCTTGAACTCAAACTTTTCCTACCAGAGAGGGTTGAGGGTGATATCTGCAGATATTCCTTAGGTGCTTCTTAGAGATTGTAATATCTTAAGCTTGGGTTTGTCCTCACCTAGCCCTGATCCCATGTTAATATTTGGTTAACATGTTCTTAGCTTAGGTTAGTTACATCATATTCCCATTAATCCATAAGAAATCTCATTAAACATAATTGTAACTAATGTAAGAACATAAGTAATACAAGTTGAAGACAAGCCTAGACAGTAGAACACACAAATATAGCACAAGCCAGGGAAAAACCCCAAGGTGGGGAAAACCCTTATCAATTATTCTTATCATTAATGTCAAATGTTGATAAGAAAGAGAAAGTAAAATACTTCAAAGTCATAATGAATTGAAATAAATAAGGATTAATACTATTTCCCTTAGATAAGAGGATGGTTCAAACAAGGCTGCAAATCTGATGTTCAGTGTAGGGTTCTAGGACTGGTGACTGCTCTGTAATTTAGGTAGGATTGACTAGGGCATAAACACATCCAACTCCTACCTCTGGTCTCTCAAGTTTGTATACAAAGGAAAAATTATATTTATTGCTCACATTTATGTTTTACTTGCAAATAAGAGGTGATTCACATGCCTGTTTGATGGGAGATCAGGGAGTTTCAAAGATTCAGTTGTTGAAACATATGATCAGTGTGGCACATCGAGGAGTTTACACCATAGGTAGAGAAATTTGTTGTGTTGGTCTGACAGATGTTGTTCAAAGGGATCCGGTTACCAACAAAATGGTCCTTGAAGGTAGGGCCCTCGTATGTTTCTGAGATTTATTCTTTCCAACGTTTAAGTTATTGGTTTCTTTGGAGTTGGAAATTGTTTTATTTTAGACTGAATGAATCATATGTTTCACCAACATATATCTTTTGACACCTTCAGAGTAGTGACAGAAATAATGGATCTTGTATGTGATGAATCAAGTGTGATGCTATGGACGAGATAGACCGTACTGTTATTCATCATTAGGGGAATTTTGAGGTCTAAAATGGGCTTCCTAAGGAAATTATAAAATAATAGTGGAAATAATAAAGTAATATTTGATTACATCATCAAATTTTGGAGGGAAAAAGGCAAAAACTACTTTTTCAACTAGTATTTTCAACTTATCTCCCTATGGGCTTACTCAAATTTCGAGTGGGAACACTCATTGGATGCATAATTTGATTCCTCATCCAAGGAGTAACCATGTTGCATACTTTCGATTGACCCTACTACATGAAAAATGAGAAATACATCAAAACTGTGATTGCAATCACAATTTTTCATGTATTTCTCATTTTTCGTGTAGAAAGGTCCATCGAAATCATGCAACATGGGTACTCCTTGGATGAGGAATCAAAATTTTCATCCAACGAGTACTCCCGCTCAAAATTTGAGTAAAAATTTAGGGAGATAAGTTGAAAATACAAGTTGAAAAAGTAGTTTTATTATTTTATTAATTTTTAATGTTTTTACTTTTTTACCCCAAAAATGGTGAATCATCCCCCATGGTTGACATCATCATCTTAATTCATATTAGTTCTTATAAATTTTATTTTGGTTATACATTTTTCTTAGGAGGTCCATTTTAGACCTCAAAAATTCTCTAATGGAAGTGATGGAGAAACAGAGTGCGAACATTGCAAAGGTGGGCATAACAACCTCTCTAAATGCACAAACTGTTGTTATGGATACCACTACTACTATTATTATTCAGTTCGAAGGTAGCTTCATATGAGGTCCTCCCATGAATATGAGTTTGTGAATGTCATGAATTCTAGAGATGTATCTCATGGAGTTGCATCAACCTAGTGGGACACATGGAAGGTTTCTTGTATAGAAGAAAAGGATTTTGTTTTATCAATGTTTTTATAGAAGAAGATATATGTAATTTGAATGTTGTGCTTATTTGGGGATTCATTCATATTTTTTTTTAACGAAATATTTTGTGTGTCTTTTCTTCTGACTTTTCGTGGTTAAATTTTTTATGTGCTCTTCAGTTCTGGATCTTGGATAGAAAGTATGAGGTATATTTTCATTTTGGAGTTGTAAACCATTAGGATACATTAGCGGATGGATAAATTCAAAACCTTTTTAAACTCCTATATTGACTTATACAAATATCCTAGTGCCCTTAATTTTTCTCCTATTTAGGAACTTGAATTGGTTAAAATGGGTTGTTCTATTTTTACTGTGATTTTGTTTCCTTGCTCTTAGATAAATTTGGTTTTAGATTACCTGTTTTCAATTAGTAGTTTTTTATTTAAGCTTTAACTATCTATAGTGTTCTCAAATTTCTTTTCCTCCTTTTTTTTCCATAGCTAATTAACAGTTCCTTATATACTCTTCAATTGAAAGGAGAGTATGGCTAATTTTGATTTATGGTATTTTAGTGTACATTGTATCCTACTTCTGTGATGGAACTTTAATTTTGAGTTTTTTTTGTATACTATGTTCTTTATGACAAGGATTGGTATGATCTATGAATAACACCTGCAGAGAATATCAAACTTCCTCCAACATTTCTTCCTCGTTTTAACTTATTATGGCCGATACTTGATCATGTCAGTATGGATAGTTATTTGGAAATGGCAAGACATGTGTTATACTTGCATCAAAAGTGTGAGACAACAACTTTAGGCTTTACTCCTCTAGTGTCTTATATCCTCAGGTGAGTTGTTGTCACCTTTTCTTTAGATATGATGCTTGAACTGTCGTACTCTAATGCCGACTAGTTTTTAATCTTATGATGGTAAATATTTTCTAGGGCTTATAGCGGTAGCATAAATAAGGGTATCACCTTTAGTGCCTAAAGACCTTACCGAATATATTTCTAGTTATTATTCTTCCATGAGAAAAGAGGGAGCACAAAGTGATGCACCACATTCTTACACCACTTCCAGAACACTTCTAAGCATTTTTCACATCTCAATGGTAATTTATATGTTCCTTTTTGCAATTACCTAGTGTTATGTGCAAGTTCTAGGAGAAGTGACTTTTCAAGTTCTTATCTTTTCAACACTAGAGTGAAGTTGTGACTAAGCTACAACATTAACCCAAATTTGGTCATTTAATCTTAGAAACTTATTTATTGAAAAAAGCTAATGTCATTGTTTCTTTTATATTGATTTATTGTTCATAAGCCCTAAGCTTAGATTCTTGGAAACAATTGCTCAAAGTGATGTAGATGAAGGCCCCAGGCTTATGCAAATGTAAAATTTATCCTTATATGCTGATGAAAGAAAGAAAAATGGTCTAGATGCCATATATAACATCTATTCAACCATAAGGGATGAGGCTTCATGAATCAATACTATGGATGTCTTCTATGCTAATGCTCTGAACTGGATTTCTTGAAAGGTACGCTACACAGACTGTATAGAGCATGAAAAATATCATTAGTTCAAATTTCCTAATCAATGTTAGTTTAAATGCATCTAATTGGGTCTCTTGCATGGAGGCTTACACTGAAGCTCAACTAAACAAGTGTTGGGAAGCGTATGCAACATTGAATGTGTGGAAAATTGATCCCAATACATTTGATATTCATTTTATTGATGCCCAAAATGTCAAAGAAGCGAATAATGTATCATATAGTTGTAAAGTAAATATATTCATTGTTCAAATCTTTTAGCAAAGATATTTTTGTTTTTTAGATGTCCTTAAACTGATATGAAACTCAAGGCTGAGTTTCCTTTGGGAAAACTCATGAGGTTAGACGTGAAAATATTTATCTTCTGAATAATAATTTCATGTGGGCTTCCATGAACATGACACTAGGACAATAGTCAAGAGTTATGTTATGAAGTGTCATTGTATCTATTTATGTAAAAATACATGTTTCCAGATAAACTCTAAATGGTTTCTATTGTGACTTAGGCACATGGTATTATCTTATGTTCCTAAAGAACTTAGCGAATATATTTCCAATGATTATTCCTCCATGAGACAAGAGGAATCACAAAGTGACGCACCACATTCTTACACCACTACCAGAACACTTCTAAGATTTTTTCGCATCTTAATGGTAATTTAGATGTTCCTTTGAGAAATTACCTAGTGGTATGTGCGAGTTATACAAGAAGTGACTTTTCAAGTTCTCATATTTTCAACACTAGATTGAATTTGTGTCTAAGAAACAACATTAATCCAAATTTGGCCTTTTAATCTTAGAAAATCGTTTATTGACAAAAGCTTATGTCTTTGTTTCTTTTTTTCTAGATTTATTTTTCACAAGCCCTAAGTCGACTTAGATTCTCATAAAAAGTAGCTCAAAGTGATGTAGATGAAGCCCTCAGGATTATGAAAATGTTAAAGTTCTCCTTATATGCTGAAAAAAGAAAGAAAATTATTTTGGATGCCATATCTAACAACTATTCAATCACAAGGGAAGAAACTTTGTTCATGAATACTGTGGATGTCTGCTATGCTTATGCCCTGAACTGGATTTCTTGAAAGGTACTTTCCACAGTCTGAATATATAGAAATTTATTAATACTGATGTATTACCAGATTCTCCTGATCTAACAATATTTATCCTCTTGCTAAATACAAAATCCTTCCACTATTAAACTTGCGGAAATTTAAAACTCAATTGCAAACACATACGTGAACAAATTCAATTGCACATAACACAGTTGTTTAATGGGAAGCTTAAAGCTAAAAACCCCAGCTATCATATATTATGTATATCAATGGAATCATGTAATAATATCATACAAATCTTAGTACATCAAGCTCTCAGTATAATCAACAATCATTACACAGCATCTCATGTAGAAATTTGCATATCTATGCACCAATTTCTTGCCTCTGACTTGACTTGCCTCCAACTGCCAGCGATCCCACTGCTTTGAAAGACCCGCTGAATGAATTTGAATTGGCCTTGCCTTGTTGTGAAATCCTCATTGGAAAGCGCAATGTGTGTCGGATGCATTGAATGCATCACTATAGTCACAACGGATAGTCCATCTCACCCTTTCACCTATCTCTCCACTAGGTCTCCTTGGGCTTGTCATACCTTTAGTTAACTGTTGTTTATGTTCAGTTGTTAGTGAGTTATTATTTTTGATTTAATTAACTAATTAATTCACTTAAATCTCACTAGTGTATCTTTCAGTTAGACTAGATACAACTAGCTCAACTGAGTTTAACTCACTTAACTGAGTTAAACTAAATAACAACTCCTGTAACTACTCTTCCAACTGTGTCATAACTTTTCCAATTTAGTTCTAACTGAGTCCTCCATGCATGAGCCACCAATGACCCTAGGAATTGCGTAATTCCTTCAGCCCACTGATTTTCCAAATCTGTTCACTGAAAGAAAGTGCTCCAAGAGAATAAGTTGATGTTTATTGTCAGAGTATTATTAAGGGTTAATAATAATCGACATGCACCTATTTTTCAATCGACGATCTATAAATAGACTTTTCCCAATATTATAAAAATAGAATTTCATCTATTTTTCACATTTGACCAACCATCTACAAATAGCATCCTGCAACTTATAGAATATGCTCACCATGTCTAAAAATAGAAATACACCTAAAAATAGCATGCGGGCCCCACTTAGTGAAGGTGCTTACTTTTCACTAAGCTCATCATCTTGTTGAATCTCAATAGTATAGAGCATGAGAAATATCATTAGTTCAAATTTCCTAATTAATTTTGGTTTAAATGCATCTAATTGGGTCTCTTGCATGCAAGCATACACTAAAGCTCAACTAAAGGAGTGATGGGAAGAGTATGCAACATTGAATGTGTGGAAAATTGATCCCAATACATTTGATATTCATTTTATTGATGCCTAAAATGTCCAACAAGTGAATAATTTATCATATAGTTGTAAAGTAAATATCCTCATTGTTCAACTCTTTTAGCAAAGAGATTTTTGTTTTTTAGATGTCCTTAAACTTATATGAAACTCAAGGTTGAGTTTCCTCTAGGAAAACTCACGAGGTTAGATGTGTCAAGAATTATCTTCTGAACAATTATTGCATGTGGACTTCCATGAACATGACACTCGGAAAAAATTCAAGAGTTTTGTTATAAAGTGTCGCTATATGTGCTTATGTAAAAAAATACGTGTTTCCAAATAAAATCTATATGGTTTCTATTGTACATGGTTTCCTATGTGTTTATTTCTTTCAAGCTTAACCTTGAGCTGTTTCTTAAGCTTTAATTTATGTAAAAAAAACATGTGTTTCCAAATAAACTCTATATGGTTTCTATTGTACATGGTTTCCTGTGTGTTTCTTGCTTTCAAGCTTAACCTTGAACTGTTTCTTAAGCTTCAATTTAAAGAAAATTGGTGGCCAATTCTCATCAATTTCAACAAAGCTCCATATGAAATTTAAGTTTGTGCAGAAATTTATTAATACTAATAGTATTACTGGATTCTCCTGATATAACAAAATAATCTTATGTTAAATACATAATCCTTCCACCTAATTCTTTGCGGAAATTAAATCACCAATTGTAAACACATATGCAGAAAATCAATTGCACATAAACACAGTTGTTTATTAAAGCTAAAAACCCCAACTATCATATATCATGTATATCAAATGGATCATGTAATAATCTCATACAAAGCTTAGTACATCAAGCTCTTAGTACAATCAACAATCATTACACATTGTCATGCAGAAATTTGCATATCTATGCACCAATTTCTTGCCTCCTGAAAGCTTGCCTCCACTGCGCAATCCTTGCTGGAGAAGACCACTAAACGAATTTGAATCGGCCTTTCCTTGACTGCACAATCCTCATTGGCATCTCCAATGTGTGTCAAATGCATTGAATGCATCACTATAGTCACAATCGATAGTCCATCTCACCCTTTCACCTATCTCTCCATCGGGTCTCCCTTGGAACTGACATGCAAGTAGTTAACTGTTGTATTTTTTCAGTTGTTAGTGAGTTACAAGTTGTGAATTAATTTACTAATTAATTCACTAAACTCTCACTAGTGTATCTTTTAGTTAGGCTAGATACAACTAGCTCAACTGAGTTTAACTCACTTAACAGAGTTAAACTAAATAAAAACTCCCATAACTACTCTTCCAACTTTGTCACAACTTTTCCACTTCAGTTCTAACTGATTCCTCCATGCATGAGCCACCAATAACCCTAGGAATTATGTAATTCCTTCAGCCCATTGATTTTCCAAATATGTTCACTGATATAAAGTGCTCCAAGAGAATAATTTGATATTTATTTTCAGATTATTATTAAGGGCTAGTAATAATCGACATGCATCTATAGTTAGATTAACGATCTATAATAGACTTTGCCCAATATTCTAAAAATATAATTTCATCTACTTTTCACATTTTACCAACCGTCTACAAATAGCATCCTGCAACTTATAGAATATGCTCACCATGTCTAAAAATAGACATACACCTAAAAATAGCTTGTGGGCCCCACTTAGTGAAGGTGCTTACTTTCACTAAGCTCATCATCTTGTTGAATATCAACAATCCCTCTCAACAAGATAGGGATTATCCTTCACATCGATCATGGATCTATGGTATTCTAATTTTCTCTTGCTGAGCACCTTCGTCAGAATATCTGCATCCTGATCTTCTGTAGGAATGTACTGAAGCAACATGATCTTCCGCTTCACACAATATTTGATATGATGATACTGAATATCAATATGTTTAGATATATCATGAAACACAAGATTAATCGAGAGTTTAATGCAACTCTGATTATCACAATGCATCACTGTAGGATCTAAATGAGAACCGAAAAAACTGACCAGAATCTTCCTCATCTAGATAGCCTCACATGCAGCTTGACTTGCTGTCATGTATTTTTCTTCTGCTGAACTGAGTGCCACATATCTTTGTTTCCTGTTGTACCAAGAAGCTGCTGTAGATCCGATACTGAAAACCCCTCTTGATGTTCTCTTTCTATTCATTGGGCTTCCTGCCCAATTTTCATCCGTGAAGCCATGCAACTTCACCTCATCCGTATGTCTATTGCCATACTAAGATGTGCCCCTGAGATATCTTAGGACATGCTTTCCTTCCTTCCAAAAGATATTGGTAGGCTTAACCATCGCTTGACTAAGCTGGTTCACCACATAGCATATGTATGGTCTTGTATTAAATAAATACATAAGCGAACCCACCAACTATTGATAAACAATGGCATCCACTACCTCTGCCGATTTAGCATCCTCTTTCCTCCAATTTCTTGGAAGAGGAGTATCCATGGGCTTGCATTCCTCCATGTGAAACTTACCAAGTATCTCCCGAGCATACTTTTTTTGAGACACAAACAATTCACCTTCTCACTGTCATATTTCCAATCCAAGGAAATAATGAAGGAGGCCCAAATCCTTCATCTCAAACTCCTTTGCAAGATCTACCTTGCATGAGTGTATCAACTGCTCATCACCTGTTAGTATTAAATCATCAACATAAATAAAAATTATTAAAATCTTACCCTCCACCACAATTTGGTACAGGTTTTCATCTGCCTCACTCTTAGTGAAGCCAAGTCTTGTGAAATAGCTATTGATCCGTGTGTACCAAGCACGTGGTGCTTGCTTCAGCCCATACAATGCTCTTTTGAGTCTGCACACATGTGACTTGCTACTGAAGATCTCAAATCCTTTAGGCTTCTCAATTTACACCTCTTCCTCAATTATCCCATTAAGGAATGCAATCTTCATATCCATCTATTGAATGTGCCAACCCATCTGCGCTGAGAGAGAAAGGATGGTCCTTATGAAAGAATATCGTGCGACAGGTGCAAAGGTTTATTCATAATCAATCCCCTCGATCCGTGAGAAGCCTCGGGCAAAAAATCTTGCCTTATACTTCTCAATGCTCCCATCAGTAGCTTGCTTTATCTTGTAGATCCATCTTGAACCTACCACTGATTTACCAACTGGCCTTGGAACAATCTCCCAAGCATTGTTTTTTACAATGGTGTCATACTCCTCCATCATGGCATCTACCTATGTGGGCTCCTGCACTTTTTATTCAAAAGAATATGGATCTGTCACGATACACTTGCTCATAAGAGCCATGTATCTAGTAAATCGGTCAGGTGACTATCTCTGTTTGCGCTGTGATGTAGGAACTCCTACATTCTGTGTCGCATCAAGCTTCAGTCTCTCAACTTCTGTGGTACGGTTTTTTCCTGTTCTGATGTTTAGTTCTGCATGAGTAGACTCCACTCCATGAATATCCTCCTGTGGTTGATCCACATCTAGAGGCTCATCTTTGGGAACAAGAAGTTCCTCCTCTGCATGCAAGTGTAGCTCCCTCTCAAGCGACAACTTCATGGCTTTCACCTCATTGAAGTTTATATCCCATCGCACCATAGTCATTTGACTGTTTGGAAAATACACATGATAATTATGGGGTGTTTATGTGTACCCCACAAATATCCCAACTTCTGTAGTCGGCTCCAGCTTCTTCCTGGTGTCCTTTTTCACATGAATGTAAACAAATGAGCCAAAAATATTCAAATGAGAAATATCATTCTTCTTACCAGTAAAAGCTTCTTTAGGTGTACTCATGCCAAGTACTCTATGAGGACAATGGTTTTGCACATAAATCATAGTGTTGCATGCTTTCGCCCACAAGTGCATCGGTAGGCCCTGATCAGGCAACATAGCTCATGCAACACACACAATATTTCTGTTCTTCCTCTCCGCGACCCCATTCTACTGTGGATTATGAGGCGCTATGAGTTCTCTTAGAATTCCTTCTTTGCTATATAAGTATTTGAATTCATTCGAGATATATTCACCACCATTATCACTCTGCAGAGCCTTCACTTGCTTCCTTGACTCCTTCTCCACCAATGCTTTAAAATCACATAACTTTGAGAATGTTTCTCTCTTCTTCTACATGAAGAAGATCTAACATCTATGATAATAGTCATCAACAAAAATAACATAATACCTATGTTTTGCTATTGAAGCAACCGAGAAAGGTCCACACACGTCTGTGTGAATTCTCTCCAGGATTACCGAAGCATGGTTCTCCTTCTCATGAAAGGTGGCCTTCACAAAATTACCCATAGTACATCCCTTGAACTGATCTGACTGCGCAAGAGTACCCTTGGGAATTCCAGTAGAAATCTACTGCAAAATCTTCAAAGCGCCATGGTGAAGATGGCCTAATCTCTTGTGCCATAATTCGCCCTCATCCCGGCTCACCACTTCTTCTGCTTTGCCCATCATTACAGCGCAACCATCTACCTCCAGCTTTTAGATATTCTTAACTCAAATCGCTATCCTCTTGGTTTGAATAGTTGTTTTATGTCATAGGAAGGCTTTTTCCTCGCTGAAAACAATGTCATAATCTCTGTCCTCCAACATAACGACCGAGACCAAGTTCTTCTTCAGACCTGAAACATGCATAAAATATTTCAACATAAATGGTTTACCTGACTCCCTCTCAAAGGTAATGGTTCCAATGCTGGTCGCACTGTATCTACCATCGTTTCCCATCTCTATATGCATTTGGAGATCCTTCTCCTCCAAGTCACTAAACAACTCCTTGTCTCTCGTCATATGGAAGGAAGCACCACTATCAAGATACCACACTGATCCCATTGCACCTGAAACCAAACATGCGATCAAAGAGAAATCAAGTTCAAATTGTGAGGCTAATGCCTCACCCACTACATCTCTAGCAGCCTTCTTGTTCTTCTTTTTCTGTGGGTAGTTAGTGGCAAGATGCCCATGTTTGTGACAGTGAAAACACTTCACCTTGGGAAAATCCAAATTCTTGCCTTTAGCCTCGGAGTTTGGATGGGATTTCTTCCCCTTCCCTTTCCTTGCTTTGGCCAAAGCGAAATTCTCTTCATCATCATTCTTCGATAAAGAGCCATCCCTGGTATTCCGCCTTATCTCCTCTTGCACAAGATCAGAACAAAGTCACTCCCAATCCGATAGTTTCTCTCGTCCATTGACATAGTCTTCGTAGCTATGCCAAATCTTTGGAAGCCCAAGGAGAGTGAAGCTCAACAAGTCATCATCTGCAACTATAATTCCCACACTCCCCAGCTTATCCCTACATTGGACAAACTTTGTGAGATATTTTGGAATACTATCGCCCTTCTCCATTTTGATTTTTCTGAGCTTAGCTTTTAGCACCAACTTCCTATGGTCACTGCTGCTTTGGAAAAGATATGTCAAAGCCTTCCACATTGAAAATGGAGTGGATTTCCCATTAAGGCTTGACACAATATGGTCTTTCACACCTTCCAATATAATTCTTCTTGTCTTTGCTACCTTCTTTTTCCACACGTCAAGTAATGCAGCATCGCTAGAAGTAGGCTTAGGAACATCGCTATCGATGAACTCCTTCAGTCCATTATATTGAAGAACTGCCTCCATCCTATCCTTCCAGGCTATGTAATTCGAGCTACCCTCAAGGGCATACTCCAATCACAACCCATTGAAAGACATTTCAATGAATACTCAACCTTCGCACCAATAAATTTCTGCAGAAAATTCAAATTTTCCACCAGCACAAAACTCAGCACCTCTTCACAATTGCAATCTCCAGTGATTAACACTACTTCGATACCATATAGAAATTTATTAATACTGATAGTATTACCATATTCTCCTGAACTAATAAATTAATCTTATTTTAAATATAGAACCCTTCCACTTAATTCTTTGCGGAAATTAAATCGCCAGTAGCAAACACATATGAAGAAAATCAATCGCACATAAACACAGTTGTTTAACGGGAAATATTAAAGATAAAAACCCCAAATATCATATATTATGTATATCAAATGTATCATGTAATAATCTCATATAAATCTTAGCACATCAAGCTCCCAGTGCAATCAATAATCATTACACACTGTCATGCAGAAATTTGCATATCTATGCACCAATTTCTTGCCTCCTGACAGCCTGCCTCCACTGCGCAATCCTTACTGAAGAATACCACTGAATGAATTTGAATCAGCCTTTCCTTGAATGCAAAATCCTCATTGGCATCTCCAATATGTGTTATATGCATTGAATGGATCACTATAGTCACAACAGATATTCCATCTCACCCTTTCACCTATCTCTCCACTGGGTCTCCACTGGAACTGACATGAAAGTAGTTAACTGCTATATTTTTTCAGTTGTTAGTGAGTTATTAGTTGTGAATTAATTAACTAATTAATTCACTAAACTCTCACTAGTGTATCTTTCAGTTAGATTAGATACAACTAGCTCAATTGAGTTTAACTCACTTAACCAAGTTAAACTAAATAACAACTCCCATAACTACTCTTCCAACTCTGTCACAACTTTTCCACTTCAATTCTAACTGAGTCCTCCATGCATGAGCCACCAATAACCCTAGGAATTGCGTAATTCCTTCAGCCCACTGATTTTCCAAATTCGTTCACTGAAATACAGTGTTCCAAGAGAATAAGTTGATATTTATTGTCGGATTATTATTAAGGGCTAATAATAATCGACATGCATCTATATTTAGATTGACGATCTATAAATAGACTTCGCCCAATATTCTAAAAATAGAATTTCATCTATTTTTCACATTTGACCAACCATCTACAAATACCATCTTGCAACTTATAGAATATGCTCACCATGTCTAAAAATAGACATACACCTAAAAATAGCCTACGAGCCCCGCTTAGTGAAGGTGCTTACTTTTCACTAAGCTCATCATCTTGTTGAATCTCAATAGTTTGCAACAAAGCATGGAACTAGGTAGATAGGAAAGGCTGAAATAAGGAAAGGTATGCTATGAATTCTTTTTAGTTGCAACAATCTTATTGTTAGGTGGCAAGATTTGAAAAATTATCACTTGTATCTAAAGATTCATATGCTTTCTTCCTTTATTGAAAATGGTAAAGGAGGATTTTTTTTTTTTTTTACTAACATAGCTTCTTGAACAATGACATATTCTAAACTATGAACAAGTTTTCATGGGCATGTGACATGAAAATATTAGGAACGAATTTTTCATTCTGATAATATAGGTAGACACCATATGTAATTTTTACTTTTTCAATTAAGTCAAATGTTGGGAAGTTATGCAGAGATGCAACATAAATTTTTTGCAATAAAACAAGTCGAACATTGAGAATCCTTACACTAGCCATACTTTTACTGTCTCAGAAATTAAATTTTAACTAAATTTAATCTTTAAGGACAAGAGAAATTGGAGTTGAGTCTATTTGTAGTGTTTAATGAACCAAAATTAGTTTTCTAATTATAGTAATGTATTGTTTTCTGATGTTCTTAATGAGGGATTGCATCATTCAAGGTAGTTGTTGAAATGAGGCATAGAGGCCATACTATCACTGATTATATTTTTTTTAATGTAAATATGTAATAATGGTTAGGTATGTTTCCAATTTAACACTGGTCAGGTCAGTTGAGATGCTCAAAGTGTAAATGCTTTTGCACCTAAATATTTCATGGAGGGTATGCCAGTAACTTCGTTAATTTTGTTTTTTGTAAATTTTCTACCAGCAATCTCTACTTAACTTGGGGCCTCTTTCTCATGGTATTGTACAATTGTATTTTTCCCTGATGTGTTTTGTCATTGGATTGGGCCTCTTTCTCATTGTTATTTTAGTCCTCAACATGAGTACAAATATAGTATTGAGTCATTATAAATGGTAGAAATGACAAGGAGCTTGAATTTGGAGGTGTGAGCTATAACATTGATAACACAAGAATGTTAAGGACTCAAGAAAATAAAAATAAATTGAACATGTTATCACTCTGTAATTTCAGTTGGGTTGTATCAACTAAACTATGGAGGAAACCAATTCAAACCTTCATTGGGATTGAATTCTAGCCCTTCAATTGAGAGGGGGCTCTCTCTCAAATATGCTTTTAGATATGTACAATAAAGCTCAGACAGAGGCTAGACATTTGGTAGTAGGAAAAGATGAGTGGTAAGAAAAAAGGAGAATACCATTGGGCTATGGATTCCTGAATTTGAAGCTTGAGTTAGGCTTTCAATGGCTGGTTATAGTACTCATGGAAATAAGGGCATTAAATTTGATGTTTGTTCAAAGAAATATTGGTCGTCATAGTAATAGATAGAACAAGCAAGAAAACAAATAGAGAATTGTTACAGAGCACTTGAAGAAGTTAATTCTATAACTCTTAAGGTCAACAGTACATTACTAACTACAGAGCATGAAGAATGAATTTTGTAATTAGTTTGAAAAAGAAAAAGAGATGCAATAAACACTGAGCATATATGGGATGAATCCAGTGCAAATTTCACAGTAAAGAGAGCAAATGTTTGATGTAGGGAATAAAAATCATAAGTCATATGAATTATGTGTAACACCAAACATTTATAGATTTGAAATAATAACAATAAATAGTGAAAAAACATGGCTTACTGAATCTCTGGTGTGAGAAACAAACTTCTGCACTAAAGAAAACCTTTACTTAATATCCATAAACATTGTACCCAGGCCTACTACAAATGAGTCGAACCCCTTTTCAATCTAATAGCACTAATAGATACAAAAGAGGCTCGTCGACCTTCCTCTCCTAGGAAAAATTGAAAACTAAACCCTAATCTAACAACTATTACATGAGAGGTCTATGAGTTTTCTCCACGTAAAGAAATTCTAGATTAATTAAGCTATAAGAAGAATTTTGTTGACATCCGGAAGATCTGATTTGTAGAAAGTTGAAGAAGAGTGAAAGTCTTCGAATAGGTTGAAGTAGAAGACTTATACTAGGCTTAGAAGTCTGTTTTTCATAGCTGTCTCTGATTGAAAAACCTTCCTCATGCTTTCTAAGACTCATCCTTTTCCCTTTGAGCTTGATAGGTTCTAAAACCTTTTTCCATGTCATCTCCTGCCCTATCACTTTTCCACTTAGCTTTGCTGAGTCACTCTGCTATCAAGTCCTGCTACTGTAAGTTGATACTATATTTCCTTAATGGATAAAAGTAACCTGTTATGCAATATATTATTCTTTGCTTTCAACGTGACTCCTCATGTGCTTTGCTACAACTAAATAAGTGTATGCAATTATGGAGTAGAATGTCTTCACATAGACTCTTGTCTTTGAAGCCAATAAATCAGACCTTAGAATTTGTTGAACAACTTGTTGTTGTAAATCATCCTCTTGTTTTAAATCCATCCTAGGCTTCATCATTGGAGCTTGTTGTAGAAATTGATCACTATTTTCAATTTTTGGAGTAATAACCTTTCTACTTAGATACATTATGACCTTATCATTCTTAATCCTGGCAGTTGTGTGTAAAGACAGAGTGTATTTTTGTTGGATATTTTGAAGATGTCAAAACCCAAAGCCAAAAATATAATCATTAGAAGAGATGTAAAATTTGATGAAAATATATCAGCCTACCAGCCTAGTTCGGCAGGTGTGCCACCGTTGGCCTACGAGCCTCATTCGACATATGTGCCAGTAGGGAAAATTTTAAGGATGGAAAATTATCTTGAAGTTTAAAAAATTGGAAAATCGTAGTAGCACCTAATATGAAAACTATACAATATTTATTGATGTATTTGTAAAATTATTGAAATTTATAATGATTTTATATATACTCTCTATATAGTGTTGGCTATTTTTAACGTAAAATACTTTTAAATGTAAAATTTGGGCGAATCATTTTTATAAAAAATGGAAATTGGCGAATATTATTTTTGGAAAAATCATGCAAAATTAGCCCACTTGCGAATATTAGCCCCTAAAATTTTCCATGTGTGCCACCTCTCTCTATCTCTTATACTTCGGAAAACATTCCTTCTACTTCAGATGATGAAAGTGAGGATGAAAATCCTCCTCCAACTCCTCAGGATCTTCCTTCAGCTCCACAGCTTCCAAAATGGGCCTGCTCTACTCAGGATGCAGTAGGTTCTCTTACAGGTGACCTTGCAGATCAAATCATACACATTCTCAGTTCAACAGAGCCTCTTCTTTATTGGCTCAAGTTCTAGAAAATTATGATCCATATACCTTTGAATAAGCTTCAGGTCATCCATATTGTGATGCAACTATGAATGAAGAATATCATTCCTTATTGGTAAAAAATAATTGGGATCTTGTTCCTCTTCCAAAGGGAAGAAAACTTGTCAGATGCAAATGGGTTTACAAAACAAAGTTTGGACGAGATGGAAATGTGGATAAACATAAAGCTTGTCTTGTTGCTAAAGGATTTTCACAAGTTGAAGGCATTGAATATACTGACACCTTCTCCCCTGTTTCCAAAATGAATTATATCCACCTTGTTCTTTCCCTTGTTGCCTCCTTTAAATGGGAAGTCAATAAGATGGATGTTTAATATGCCTTCTTACATGGGGACTTGCATGAAGAAATCTACATGGAACAACCCCTTGGCTTTATCCAAAAATAATTTAGCCTTGTTTGTCACCTTAAGAAGTATCTCTATGGTCTCAAACAAGCCCCTTTGGCTTGGTATGCCAAAATGGATAGCTTTCTATTAGATAATGGCTTTTCTAGATGTCATTCCTACAAAATTTTATACACCAAGAAAGTGGGTAAGTCCTTAATCATCTTTGTTCTTTATGTTGATGATCTTATCCTTAATAGTAGTGATCCCAACCATATAAAACATGTGAACTATAGACTCAAAAATGAGTTTTAAATGACAAACTTAGGATACTTACATTATTTCCTTGGTCTTCAAGTCTTGCAATCCAAACAAGATATTACCCTTTCTTAGTCTAGGCATGCTTTTGATCTTCTATGGCACTTTCACATGGAAGAATGTAAGCCAACCCCTTATCCCTTTTAGTTTGGAGTCAAGCTTTCAGTCACTTGTACTTCCCTCGAGGTTGATTCTACCTTATACTGTCAACTTGTTAGTAAACTTTTGTATCTAACCCATACCCGTACTGACCTTTCCTTTGTCGTTGGTCTTGTTGCTTGGTTTATGCCCAAACCTCATGAAAGTCACTGGAAAGAAGCTAAAAGAATACTTCAATATGTTTGAGGTATAGTTCAGTTCAGGATTCATTATAGTGCAGGAGCATCTCCATTGTTGGTTGGTTTCACTGATTCTGATTGGGTTGGTGACCCTGAAGATCGAAAGTCTACTACAGGTTATGTATTCACTCTTGTTTCATGACCTATTACATTCTCTTGTCAGAAACAAAGTTCCATCTCTCTTTATTCCACAAAACCAGAGTATCATGGTGTTGTTGAAGCCAACAAGGAAACCATGTGGCTTAGTTAGATCCTGTTCGAATTTGGCCTTGATCAGCAACATCCAACTACACTTTAGTGTGCTAATCAAAGTTACATTCAACTATGCAAAAATCTAGTTGAGCAGCAACGCAGAAAACACATTGAGCTACACATGCACTTCATTAGAAATCTCATTCATGGTCGTGTTATTGAAGTGCACTATTTTTCAACTAATGATCAAGTTGCTGATATATTTACAAAGGTTCTCACATAAGCGAAGTTTACCAAAGTTCGATTTATGCTTGGATTTCAGGAAAGTTATCATTAAGGGGAGATAGGCTCTAATGCCTCCTTCCTTCTCCTACTATATCACCTTTGTAAATCCTTCAATCCTATCCCAAGTTTGTTCTTAAGGGGGGATGTTAGAATATTCTGACGCATAGGAAATAATTAAGTATAACTTTTTCTAGCGTAAAGTTAGGTAAAGTGTGTTTATTTAGTATGTACTTTTTAAACTTATAATATAATGGTCATGATATGTAGTGATCCGACGATTCATTCTTTCTTCGGTATTACTGACACTTGATCCATGGCTTAACACTCGATTAGTCCATGATCTCTATTTAAAGAGCATGGAGGGTCATTTGTTCGGTGATCGTTTATGATAGAAGCTCATGTAAATTTTCTTTCTTTATATTAATAAATTGCCTGAAGTGGCCGTGTTGGCTTGGGTCATGGATTGTTTCCCACTTTGAGCGTTTTAACCACGTCAAATGCTCGTGTATTGTTTTGTGGTCTGTTTGTGAGTGGTGACCTTTAGTGTTTGATCTAAGGAACTTCAACTGTAATTTACTACATTTATAACCTTCAATATTCCCTTTTCACTCCTCTTGATTGAAACAAACCTTCCCATTAAAAACATGAGTCTTACATGAAAATTTATGAAATACTAAATTTAATTATTTGAGGTTAGTTAAGGTGTTAATAGCCTTTATATATCATCATCTTTGATAGAAATACTATATTTTAAATTTTATTATGGAAAAATGATATCTATTACCTTTAACTTATAAGTGATTGTCAAAACAGAGAAGATTCACGTAGAATGAGACAAATGCATTTATAGATTTAAGGAAGAACAAAGAAATTATTTAAAAATAAAATAAAAAATTATACATGATAACATAATATTAAAAAGCCTAAATAATAGATAGAATTTAGTTTAACCATAATAAGTAAAGGATTAAAAACTTGTTAAAATACTAAAAATAGACTCATATTTACAAAATCAAATTTCTACTTTATATGTGTAATATTATACATATAAAATAAAAATTATAATGAAACATTTCTATCTTAAAAATAGAAAATATATTAAAATATAAAAATAAATTTAAAAGTTAGTTGAATGGGTTAGTTTGGTGGTTAAAGCATTTAGTCAATGGAAAGAAAGAAAGTCATTGGGTCAATTTTTCTAGAGATTTTTGGGGTTATGCTTTGCTAAAAAAGAAGAGATCTGTAATCCTTTCAAGTGAATGTGCTTGAATAATTTCCATTAATATAGCAATCACCAATTTCTAATATACATGAACTACACCTAAAAAAATAAATATTAAAAAATATAAATAATGAAATAGATTCCAAAAAATAAAAATAAATAATACAAAATATAAAATCAATGCATAAATGTCCTTAAAAATAATTTTAAAAACATCCTACTAATATGATACACGTTAACAACTTCACACTCAAACTAAAGCATAAAAGTAATTGAGTAAATGCATTATTTAGTATTTTCTCAATCTCAACGTTATTATGAGATGTATTGTGATGCATAAGATATATAAATTTATTTAATATTCTTTGTTTCATGTTTGGTAAAAAATTTATAATATATATATATATATATAATTATAATTATAATGAATTAATTTAAAATAAGAACAAAAATTGATGTTCCATTTATAAATTAGGTAAAATTCTATTTATATTATTTTTTTTATTATTAAATTTAATTAATTTATAATAAGTAAATTTTTTTTTTTATATATCTATTATTATATATATTTTTAAAAAATAATTTAGCTAGTATAAAATAATGTTATTCATTTATAATTTTTTGGATGTGGGTGATATGATGCGAACGTGTGAAGCCAGTTCCTCCCATGTAAAAGCTGACAAAGTCCTACATTGCCAGCTCTAATCTGATGCGGAAACTCCTCTTAACAATCATTTACATGAACACCCTGATGCACCTGATCTTCTGCCATAACCTAAATCACATGCAACCCCATGAGAATTGTCCCAACTCGCATTTACGCACGTGTCACAATATCATACAACATCTGCGCTTGTCCCATGGGTCTTCAAAAGGTGAGGTATTTCCCCCTTGTGTCATCCTCATGTGGCTCTAGTTGGCCTCTAGAGCCTTCTTTTCCACCCTTTCCATTCTGCTGCTGCGTGCCCTTCCTCCTACGCGCCACCATACTGGTGCTAGCCTACGGAGAACCCATCCTGCTGTCTCCCTCCAGGTCGCACACTCCCCGTGGTGCTCCCCCTGGATGCGCATCCCCCTCTACAATTCCCTGCCTCTATAGCTTCACCCTGCTGCGCGCTTTCAGAGCTAGGCTCCCTCGTTGCATGCCCCCTTCTGTGAGCCCCCCTGCTGCATGGTTCTCATTCACGCACCCCCCTTCTCTGCTTTTCTATTGAGCACTCCCCTGTTGAGTAAGTCATCGCACTTGGACTGACCTCCCCCACTCTGTCGATTCACCCCCCCATGGCTCCGCATCAGCGCCAAAATACCATTAGCGGTAGCCAAAGAGGCGCGTTCTCGGGTCGATATTAGCGTGGTCAAGACAATCGTTTGGAATCCATTGAGGGCTCCTCTTTTGGCAGCCATGACAGGCAGGCACCAGAGTGCTCTAAGTACACCCAGGAGGAGATCGCCTAGCTCAGGAGAATCAGAGTGGCAGTAGGGGCCCTAGGAAGTCCACCATTACACACCCTGAGCAACCTACTCCAGGAAAATCTGAGCCTCTCCCAATTTAGGAGGCCTCGGGGGAGGACACCGATGTGTGGATGGATTTAGATGGAGTTTGGACATGTGTTCCCAATGATGATTACTTTTTCGCTCCCATACTCAGCGCAGCTGCAACAAAGTCCCCACACGTGCCTTTCGCTGAGGAAGAGGCCATTGCGTAGGAATACAGATTCCACATCGAGGAGGAGGACCCTATTACAAAGGATGATGAAGGAACACCATGACTGCGCGGTTACTTGACTCTTTTCTATTTTCTATTATTTCAGCACATACTATTGATATTTTATCTTTGTATATGTCACGACACACCTTGTAAATTTTGACTATTTGATGCTATTAAAGGGTTTGTTTCCTCCTCGAAGGAAGCCCCAAACCTGCGCTATTTTGAAAGCATCGAAGGCTGGATTGGATAAGCACAACTCACCATCTTAGCCCGATGCCTATGTAAAGTTTTACTTTGAATTAATATAGTTTAGCCTAACTTACAAAAAAATGCTATCCATTTATAACTAAAATAGTTATTAGAAATATAATCAAATTGGTTTTTATGAATATATAATTTTTATTTATAGAAAATTTGTATAACTTAAAAGAAAAGGTGATTTTTAAAGATTGGCATGTGATTTTTTTCCTTTAAAACACAATTCATATGTCCATATTAGGTCCTTGGTTTGGTATCTAAATTATTGATTTTTTTTTCAAAGATCTTGTGCATTATTATTTTTCCATAAATTTTAATGTTGATTTTTTTTTTTTTAAAACATAATGGAGCCCTAAAATGACTAGGTTGATTATTAGGCCCTAGGGTATTAACATATTCATAATTATTATTATTCCTAAAAACCCCGTAAGTATTCATTTGGTTATAGTAAAACTAAAAATAAAAATAAAAATATAATATTATATATATATATATATATATATATATATATATATATATATATTCAGAGAGATCTCTATAAGTTTGTTCAACAATGAACTCGTAGAGGATATACAAAATCATGGTTGAAAATAAGGAAGTTGTAAAAATGGATGTGTTTTTGGATTATGTAGACGAAATTAAGAGGTTTTTCAATATGAACATAAAACTAAAGTGGCCACCTCATCCACCACATAATTGAGAAAGGTGTTCCCCTCGATTTTTCGTTCCCCACCCCTTTTTTTGAAATTAATAACGTGTTTATTAACACACATCCATTTTATTAACATACACACATCCTATAATGTGCACACATTACATAACATGCATGCATTATTTTTTCCATCTCTCATCATATTTCCCAACTCTCACTCCACATTTTCCCTAACTCTCTTAAATATCTTTTTCTCTCTCCTCCTATCTCTCTATCTACTATCTTCCTATGTCTCCCTCCTAATTTTCTCTCACCTCCTAAGCCCCCACTCTCTCTACCACTTTCCCTCTCGCCCCCTCTCCCTATTTTTCTATCTATATTTGTCATGCTTTCCCTATTTCCTACCCCTCTCTTCCTTATCCTTTCCCCATCACTCTCTCTATCTCTGACCCTTTATCTCCTTATCCCCTAATGTCTCCTATTATCTCTCTCCCCTTTTCACTATCATTTTTTTTGTATATCTGTTTGTCCCTAAGTCTCCAACTGATATCCCTCTCTCTTTCACTTTCCATATTCCCCCCTCTCTTCCTCTCCTTGTCTCTCTCCATCTACCTCTTTAATACACACACACTCTCTAAGCTACCCCACTTCCCCTTTATCTCACCCATTCACCATCTCTCTCTCTCCCTCCTCCCCCCTCTCACTCTCCCTCCATTCCATACCCCCTCTTCATATTTTTCTCTCTTTACCTATCCTTTTCACTCATTTTCCTTACACCTCCCTCTTATATCCCTCTATCTCTCCTTCCTAAGCCCCCCCAACTTTCCCTCCATCCCATTCCCCCTCTTCATCCTTTTCTTTTTCCCTATTCCTTTCTCTCTATATCCTTATATCTCCCCACTATATCCCTTTCTCTCTCCTTTACTAAGCCACCACCTCTCTCTCCCTACCGCACCACTCCCTCTCTCTTTCTTTCCCCATCTCTTTCTCTCTTTAAATCTTCTTGTGTTTCCATTCCTTCTCAACCCCTTTCCATATCCCTTCCTTTCTCTCCCTCTATATGTATCCCTCTTTTTATCTTTCTAACCATTTCAATATTTCTTCATATCTCTCTCTTCCTTCCCCTATCTCTCTCTTTCCCTTTGTATGTCTCCCTCCTATATCCATTTTCTTTTCTCTCTCTCATGACCCCCTGTATGTATCCCTCATACATCCCTCTATCTCTCTTTATTAACCTAATCTCTCCTATCTCTCTACCCATTTCTCTATCACCCCTATCCCTATTCCTCTTTATATGTCTTTCTCCCTTTCCCCATTCTCTTATTTCTCTCTCTTCCTTTCCCCATTCTCTCTCTCTCTCTCTCTCTCTCTCTCTTCTAATTTCTTCCTTTTTCTATATCTCTCCCATTTTCCCTATTTCCTAATCCTTCTATATCTTTCTCTTTCCCTATTTATTCCTTCCCCATTATCTCCCCCCCATATATGTGTCCCTCCTATATCTCTCTTCTCTTCCTCTCTCCCCCTATGTCTCTCTGCTGTACCCAACTTCTCTCTCATGTTCCCCTTATATTTCTCCCGTTTACATCCCTATCTCACCCCACTTCTCACCCACCCACTCTCTCTCTCTGCCCTTCCCCCCCGCTCCCTATCTCTCTCACCCCCTTATTTTACTTTATGTTTCCATTTCTCTCCTTCCCTTTCTCTCTCCCCACCCATTTCTTTCTCTCTTCTTATGTCTCTCCCTATATTCCTCTCTCTCTTCTTACCTAAGCCTCCCCCTCTATCTCTTTATCCCTCTCTCACTAAATCCCTCCCACCTCACTCTCTCCCCTTCCCTCATCTCTCTATATTTTTTCCCCCTCTTTCCCCCATCTCTCTCTATGTCTTCCACCTCTTTCCCCCATATATCTCTTCATTTCTCTATTCCTTCCCCTATATCTCTCCCCCCCATAAGTTTCCATCCAACGTCCATCTCTCTCCCTGCGCCCCTGACCCCCCCCCCCAGCTCCCCCTTTTTCCTCTCCCCCACATATCTCTCCCTCCCTCCCCTCTCTCCATTCTTTTTTTCTCTTAATATCCCTTTCTCTCTCTATCTCCATGTGCCAAAAAAATGAGAGAGAGGGAAAAGAGGAGAGGAGAAGGGGAAGGTGGGGGGAAGAGAGAGATGTATGTTGTATGGAGACTTATGGGGGGGGGGGGGGGGGAGGAGAGAGAGATACCCATTCTATTTCCATATATCTAGATAATTTTCTTTGATCCTTTATCTCTCTCTCTCTACCCTTTTCAATATCTCTTTCTATCTCTCCCCCTCTACCTCTTTTTATCTCTCTATCCCTTTATATATTCATTCCCCCCCACTCTAGATTCATTTCTTGATTATTCTCTCTCTCTATCTCTTTCTATACCTATTTCTAACAAATGCACACACTTTCTCATCCCATATATTTCTCTCTTTATCTCCCCTTCCCTATCTCTCAACCTTTCCCTCCTCCCCATCATTTTCTCTCTCTCTCTCTCTCTCTCTTCTCTAATTCTCCCTCTCTCCACCCTTTTCCATCTTTGTATATCTCTCCCTCTCTATCTCCCATATCCCTCTCCCTCCTCTATCTCATTGTGTCTTCCTCTTTCTATCTCTCCCCCCTTTCCCTATTTCCTCATCTCTCTCTCTCTCTCTCTTTGTATGTCTCCATATCTATACCCCCTATATATATCCATCCTACATACCTATATCTATCCCCCACCTCTCACCTTTCCTCCCTTATATATATAAAAAAAACTCTCTTTGGCCCCTTCTCTCTCCCCCCCATCTCTCTCTCACCCCTATATATCTCCATTCTATATCACTCTCTCTAGATTTTTTCCATGAGCCTCCCTCTCACTCTACCCTTTTCCTTATCTCTTTCTATCCCCCCCATCCTTATCCCTATTTCTATCTCTCTATCCCTTTCCCTAACCCCCATTTTCCTTTCCTCATCGTGCTCTCTCGAGTTGTCTCCTCGTCACCCTCCCTCTCTAAAACACACACACGCACACACTCTTTCTAACCCCTCTTTTTTTTCCCTCTATCTCCCTTTCCCTATCCCTTTCTCTCTCTTCATCTCTCCCCCTTGTCACTAATTTTCTATCTTTCCATATCAACACCTTATCTCTCCCACTTTTCCTAATTCCATTTATTTACACCCCTTTCCCTATCCATTTCTATATATTCAACTAGAATATTAATCGAGATATATGAAACCCAATAGAATATTTTTTGAAAATTATCTTTAATCTTACTCCAAAATTATAATACAATATTTATTTTTCTTTATAAAGAAAAAAAATCCTAGTAGAAGCTATACTAAGGTGTAGAAGTAGGGTAATTCTCTTACGAGGGCATTGAATTTAATAAATTTTAAGGGGCATACTAAGATCATTAAGGAACCTAAGTAGCTCTTTAAAATGACAAGAACGTCCTAGCAATCAATGGTAGTTTGTGCACAAAGCTAATGAAGGATTCAATGAAATCATACTTAAGAACTTATCCTAATAATGAATGAGATGGTGAAACCATATTTAGGGCAATATATGATTATAAATAATGTTAACGAGATGTATTTTGCAAACTTCCTTTAACAATTCACAAAGACAGAGCCACAATCAACACCAATTGAGATAATGAAGTCCTAGCTTAGGATAATGATTTATACACAAATAAAGAGTTAAAAAAATCAAATGAGGCCCACAAATGTAAACATGACCACTTGCAAAATTAGCATATGGAAAGACAAAAGAAAGCAACTTCTAAATTTCCCAATAAACCACAAATTCATAAAATTTAACCATATCTCATACCTTAAACCTTAATAGCAAAACCCTTTACAAATTAAACCAAAAATTTAGTTAACATACCAAAGACATTGTTTATTGGTGCAGATCCTTCAATCTATAAGAATTTTTTGAGTGGATGAGTTTAGGGACTTTGCAAGTGGTCGATCAGGTTCAACAACAAGAAAGGTATATACCTTGAGAAGCATTCCTTATAATGAACAATCCAATGTGCATTCCTCATGGTAAACACCCATAGAATTAGAGTGAAACCCAAAGTCAGAGCTAGCAAGAAACTTTGATTGTGATTTAGGGGTTAGGGGAGAAAGCTAGAATGGGAGGTAGTGGAAAGGTTTGATTATGATTTACAGGTTAGGGATTGTGGAAGTGTTTTTGGATGAGGGTTATAGGGGTTTATGATGATTAGAGGTATTATAGGGGTTAATTATTATAAGATTTTAGGGTGAATATATTGGTTAAGCATGAATGGGTTAGGGTTGATAATGCTTAAGGGTGCTAGGTGTTATAAATTTTACACTAAAAATGGGTTATGAGCTAAAGGAGTTAGATATTGCATGTGGTAAAGGGGATACAAGATATAGGTATAGGGGCTTAAAGGTATGAGTTGTAGCTATAGATGCTAAGATTAAGAAGTTGTAATAGTTAATATTTATGAAAGCTATAGGGATTAGGCAATGAGTATGATATTGATTAATAATATTAATGTCCATAGATGATAAAGGGTTGTGATTTAGTGGTTATATCCATTAAAGTTTGATATTTATAATCATTATAAGAAATGTAAGAATTACATGTTATATATATTAGAGGACGAAATTATTAAACTTAAAGATTCTTTTGCTTTCTTTTTGGAGTTTATTTATAGCTATTTTTGGTATATCATGTTTGCATCAAACAAAGACAAAATAATCCCTTTTAAAAATTATGTTGAATAATGTATAAAATGAAAAATGACCTCTTTCTACTTTTTGTTGGACCACTTTACCTTGTGATTAAATTTATATATCTATATAAATGTAATTAGTTACATAGCTTCTCTTCCCTACCTTATTTTTGAAAGTGTTATTTTATAGAGTTTTTTTATATAATTATGCTTAGAATATGATTAAATTAGACCCAAATATTGAAAGTGTTATTTTATGGAGTCTTTTATATAATTATGCTTAGAATATGATTAAATTATACCCAAAAATATGCGGCAAATCATAAAATTCCAAGGTATTCAAATTCTTACTATTTTTTATATTATTTATGCTAACTACTTTAAGTATTAATGATTGTCTGTTTCTCTCCGTGACCTAGCCAGGCAAAGGAAACATTTCAATTCATGGAATGGTTCTAACCCTCCGACTAGATTCGATTCTCTGATCATTCATTCATGATTCATTCATATATATATATATATGACCATGGCATTTCCCCGGCTATTCATCATGGCTTTTCTGTCCTGACTCTGTTACCACACGCTTTATATTAAAATGGGCACTGCAGCAGGAGCGATTTTGTAATTACAAGCAGCTTGCTCCCAAGCGCCGCCTCCCTGATACCTATAACGATTGCCTCAGCGCCCTCTCGTGGCTCCGCTGCGAAGAGACGACTTGAATACTCCTCTAAAAATTCAGAGGGGCAGTGATGGTGCAGTCTTCATTCAGTGGAGAGAAACGCGCTGTCACATATCGAATGCCGGATTTAATGGAGCAAATTGATAAGTGCCGCATGATGGTTATTATTAATGTGTTAACAGGTTTATAAAACATTACGCAGCATTCTATAATGTTACTTTTTAAGGCTTTTACGGTAGTTTTTTCTGGTTTAATTTCTTTAAATTTCGGTAAGAATTTAGTGAAAATTAAAATTTGATGGGTAACTTTGCACAATCGAAGTGCCTTAGAAGTTTTTTAGGGTGCTGAATCCATATACAGTCAAAAAATCAGTTTAAATAACATAAATCAAGATTTTACCTCAATTTGTTTCACCGGATTCCGGCACCTGAAACTCCAAAAAGTTGCACTAAAAACAACTCCAAACATTAATTTACAACTAGCAGTTGTCTCAAAAGGTGAAAAAAATGGTAATAAGATTGTTAATTTAGAAAAATTATATTAAAAAGATATACATTTATAGATATGTAAGTCATATGTTTTACATTTCAGAAAATAGAAAAGTCAACTTTTAAAGATGGAAAATCATACATTAAATCCCAGCTTTAATTTAAACTAACTATTACCCACACTCTAATTGAAAACTATAAAAATTATATTTATGTTATAAATTATTTTATTATATGTTTATTTTTTCTTTTTTTCTTCACCTTCTAATTTTCATCATAAAATTTAATTTTTATATTTTAATAAATATTAAATATACTTTAAAAATAAACATTTAAGTATTATTCTTCCAAAGTATTTGAAGGAACGTTTACCAAATTTATTATTATAATAATAATTAGCTAATTAACATAATTTCTAGTTATCATTTAAGTTGTATAGCAAATTCTTTGGTTATTGTTTAAATATGCATCTATATGAATAAATTTTGTACTATAAAGTAACTACTTTTTTTTAATTAAATTTGATTAACCCGTGTCACTCTCCTCCATCCCATATTATTTCATGTTTCTCATGATGCTAATAAAAATTGATTTGTCTAGCATGTATGACATGTTAATCCTTTCAAGCAATAAAGTATGCATGTATGACATGTTAACCCTTTCAAACAATAAAGTATTTATCTGACCAGATATCATAATTATAAATTACAATAAAAAAACTTGAATGCATAAATTTAACTACAGAACTATCTTATGTGGTCAAAAAAACATGTAAACTTGAATGTTAATCCTTTCAAGAAATGAAGTATTTATATGGCCAAATATCATAACAAATTTATTATTATAATAATAATTAGCTAATTAACATAATTTCTAATTATCATTTAAGTTGTATAAGAAACTCTTTGGTTGTTGTTTAAATATGCATCCATATGAATAAATTTTGGACTATAAAGTAGCTATTTTTTTTTAATTAAATTTGATTAACTAGTGCCATGCCACTCTCCTCCATCCCATATTATTTCATGCTTCTCATGATGCTAATAAAAATTGATTTGACTAGCATGTATGACATGTTAATCATTTCAAGCGATAAAGTATGTATGTATGACATGTTAATCCTTTCAAACAATAAAGTATTTATCTGACCAGATATCATAATTATAAATTACGATTAAAAAACTTGAATTCATAAATTTAACTACCGAACTATCTTATGTGTTCAAAATACCTGTAAACTTGAATGTTAATCCTTTCAAGCAATAAAGTATTTATCTCGCCAAATATCATAATTATAAATTACAATTAAAAAACTTGAATGCATAAAGCTAACTACCGAACTATCTTATGTGGTCAAAAAACATGTAAACTTGAATGGATAAAACTAACTTTCGAGCTATCACATGTGGTCATAAATATGTATATCATGATTACAAACTCAACAATTTACTAAAAATTATAGTTAAAAAAATGTAAAAGTTTCTTCCTAAAAAAATATATGTATTATAGCAATTGCCCAAAAAAGTGAATAAAGAGACAGAAAAGATTTTTGAATTGGAATGTTGAATTGAAAAAGTTATATTTTGTAATTGAAATATTAAGACATATAATTTACCATTTATTTGAAATATTTAAAACCATTAAGAAGAAATGTTGATTTTCTAGAATGGAAAATTTATAATAAAAGGACATAACAACTACAAATTACTTTTACCTCATTTTAGACATTCTATGTTATTTGATTAGAGGAAATACATCATTTATTTTTCCTATTGATATGATGCCATTCAGAATGTATATTGTATTTTTATTGTTGATTATCTCATTTATGAAATTATCTATATTTTTTATTTATGGAAATTGTTGTTGATTATCTTATTTATGAAATTATCTAACTTTATTGTTTCTGGAAATTATATCCAAAAAAGTTAACAAATCTAAGAATTTTCTTTATTTATTTAGTAACCATTTTCACAAAATATTGTCCATCAAAACAGTTTGCAAGAAAGTGGCTTTAGTGAAAGAAATTTACTTTCTTTGCTATCATTTTTCTCCTCAAACAAATTTCTTTAATCTTTTTGTTCATAAAAATATGAATAAAACTATGAATTGGAATGTTGAATTGGAAAATTTGTATTTTGTAATTGAAATATTGAGACGATGGATGAATGTTGGTGGACATATAATTTACCATTTATTTTAGCAAAGAAATATTTAAAACGACTGTGAAGAAATATTGATTTTTTAAAATGGACAATTTATACTAAGGAAACAACAGCTACAAATTGCTTTTACCTAATTTTAGACATTCTATGTTATTTGATTAAAGGAAATAAATCATTTATTTTTCCTATTGATATGATGACATTCAAATTGTATATTGAATTATTATTGTTCATTATCTCATTTATGAAATTATCAATATTTGTTATTTATGGAATTTTTTGTTTTATTATCTCATTTATGAAATTACTTTTACCTAATTTTAGACATTCTATGTTATTTGATTAAGGAAAATAAATCATTTATTTTTCCTATTGATATGATGACATTCAAATTGTATATTGAATTATTATTGTTCGTTATCTCATTTATGAAATTATCTATATTTGTTATTTATGGAATTTTTTGTTTGATTATCTCATTTATGAAATTATTTATCTTTATTGTTTCTGGAAATTATAACCAAAAAAGTTAACAAAAATAAGAATATTCTCTATTTATTTAGTAATCATTTTTACAAAATATTCTCCATCAAAACAAAACAGTATGTAAGAAAGTGGCTTTAGTGAAAGAACTTTACTTTCTTTACTGCCATTTTTCTCCTCAAACAATTTTCTTAATCTTTTGTTCATAAAATTGTGAATAAAAATATGAATCTCCTAAAACTAAAAGTTAATCTAAGGCACCCACTTTCACACTAACCCAATGAAGAAATGTTTTTCTTTTAGGATTAGTGGCCCACATTTATGGGTTTTTTTTTGACTTAGTGGTCTACATTTATGTGAATTTTTGTTTCAATCTTAACATCTATAAAACTTAGGTGGATCATAGAAGTAAATATAATAGTTTTATGTCAAATATTGTGTTTGATTTGTTCAATTTATATGCCATTAAACCAACCTGGAACTATCTTATGTGGTCCAAAATGTGTAAATCATGATTACAAACACAACATTTTCCGTGCACATTATATGTGTAATAGCAATTGCCCCAAAAGGTGAATAAAGACTTTGAATTAGAAAAGTGTATTTTGTATTGAGACTATGAATGTTGGCAAATACATAATTTACCATTTATTTTAGCAAAAAAATATTTAAAACCATTGTGAAGAAATATTGATTTTTTAAAATGGACAATTTATACTGAGGAAACAACACCTACAAATTAATTTTACCTTATTTTAGACATTCTATGTTATTTGATTAAGGGAAATAAACCATTTATTTTTCTTATTGATATGATGACATTCAGAATGTATATTGTATTATTATTGTTTATTATCTCATTTATGAAATTATCTATATTTGTTATTTCTAGAAATTGTTGTTGATTATCTCATTTATGAAATTATCTATCATTATTATTTCTGGAAATATATCCAAGAAAGTTAACAAATATAAGAATCTTCTCTATTTATTTAGTAATCATATTTACAAAATATTCTCCATCAAAACACCATGCAAGAAAGTGGCTTTAGTGAAAGAACTTAAATTTATTTTCTTACTTGTATCTTTGGTCTCTAATAGTTCATATTTACATTGAAATGAGGGTATATATATATATAATTGAATTTTGAATGTATTTTATATATTATTTTCCATGACAAACCCATCACCAACATTGAGAATGACTACTTTGCAAGTTTTCCCTCGGGTTTGTTGCATGTAAACCTACATAAACTTCTAAGATTTTATTCCTCTTGAAAAACACCAGCCTCCCATAGCTAGATGAATTTCTAGCTTAACAAACTCTTTATAATGCCACTTTTTTCTTACCTTACAAGATAGTTAAGCCATTACTAATTACCTATTACTAATTACCTGATGAGAGGAACCTGGACATTTAGTTTATGCAATTTAAGTTTTAATCAGACATTATATCCTACTTTTGGCTGCCACCTACGAGCATTGGTAACATATAGGTTTCTTGAAATGCCAACCATTACTAATTACCTGATGAGATGAATCTGGACATTTAATTTATGCAATTTAAATTCTAATAATCAAGCATAACATCCAAATTTTGGCTGCCACCTACAAACATTGTTAAGAGATAGATTTCTTTAAATTCTAACCAAAGTAGATACTTTTGTGGTTATAGCTCACTTTTGGCTAACCATCCCTTGATATGGAAAAATAGATCCGGGTTAGCAACAATGTAATGAAAATGTATACATATTACTAAAGTGGTGATCTGAACAAGAAAACTGCATCATTTCAAAAAATAGAAATGAGAGCAGAAAGCACAATGTTCTTCAAATACTGCGGGTCAAAAAGACAATAGCTGAATCCAGGCAAGAGGCAGAAATTGCCAATTGCCAATCTACAGTCACACAGCAGCTCGGAAACCAATTTGCCACCTAGAGAATTCCAGTGAAACACTTGAGTACTTTTAGTAACATAATCCACACATTAAAAACCATATCGGCCTCTTTCAAAGTGTTCCGTCACTTTTTAAAAATATACTTAATACATGAATCTGATGAACCTAAAATTTTTCTCAAAGATTTTCATGTAAAATAAAAGGGAAAAAGGTAAAAAATTAAAAAGATAAAAAAAAAATATCAAATTTAATAATCATATTTAAAAAATATTCTTTATCAAAACAATATGCAAGAAAGTGGTTTTGGTAAAAGAACTTTACTTACTTGCATCTTTACTTTCTTTACTTACTTACATATTTGGTTTTTAATAGCTCATGTTTACATTGAAATATATATATATATATATATATATAATTTTGAATATATTATTTTCCACGACAAACCTATTACTCATACCTAAATGAAATTCTACAAACTCCTTTGAAATGCCATTTTTTTCATACTTTACAGGATAGTTACACCATTACTAATTACCTGATGAGAGGAACCTGGACATTTACCTTACAGGATAATTACACCATTACTAATTACCTGATGAGAGGAACCTGGACATTTAATTTATGCAGTTTAAGTTCTCTGTAGTGGTAGAGGGTCAATAAAGTTCAAGCTTCCGTTTGTAAATTCCAAATCGAGATGTATAGAGAAGTAGATCGTTATAGAGATGTATCTAGTATATTGTATATTTCCATTATATATGTGTTTATACACCGTTCATAATCGACTTTATGCTCTGTATGTCCCATTTGAGTTGTTTCCTATCTCTGGTGGAACGCCTATTTAGTAAGATGCGGCCCCTTGAAATGGTAATGATTTTATCGTAATATGTAATCAAGTGAAATCAATCAATGCCAATCAAATCTAGCAAGTTCTATCTCACAATGTAACGTGTTATAAGAACTAATATAAGCAACTACATTTTTTAATAAGGCACCGTCCACATAACTGGTCTTGGCGAAAGTTTTCTGTTTACTGGTTGCAGGTCTGTAAAAAGTGCCTGGCTACTATTTACTGGTTGTTTGTCAATACCCTTGCTGACACTTTAGGCTTTGGTCCAATTTGTTGGAGTAATCACCGCACCTCTATGGAATCCATAATTTCCACCCTGGGGATTCTAGTTACCGGTTTGGAAGTTTATCAATACTTGTGAGTTTTGGTGTAACGGAAAACCTCTACATGGTATCAGAGCCTGGACCCAGGTTCAATTCCCCCAAGCTGCGTTTGAGGGGTGTATTGATTCCCGAGCTGCGTTTGAGGGGGGGTG
Organism: Pinus albicaulis; assembly: GCA_034641835.2. Taxonomy (NCBI): domain Eukaryota; kingdom Viridiplantae; phylum Streptophyta; class Pinopsida; order Pinales; family Pinaceae; genus Pinus; species Pinus albicaulis. Next base: position 576,829,339 of record CM076574.1, read on the forward strand.
TTGGAGTATGAGGGGGGGTGTTGGAGTAATCACCGCACATCTATGGAATCGATAATTTCCACCCTGGGGATCCTAGTTACTGGTTTGGAAGTTTAACAATACTTGTGAGTTTTGGTGTAACGGCAAACCTCTACGCAATTTCTCCGTTTGATGCTGCAACATGCTTCTTAGTTATAAGGATGGGCATCGATAATTTCCACCCTGGGGATCCTAGTTACTGGTTTGGAAGTTTAACAATACTTGTGAGTTTTGGTGTAACGGCAAACCTCTACGCAATTTCTCCGTTTGATGCTGCAACATGCTTCTTAGTTATAAGGATGGGCATCCTCTTTTCCACCTGGACAGAGAACTATGGAGATATCTCAGAGAATAAGGATCTACTTACTCAGTTCAAGGGTGTTGCTACAACTATTGCTTCAGGTAAGTGTTTAAACTCTATCTTCTCCGAATATCTTTCCATTTTTGAACTATATGTCAAATAGATGAATGATGATAGAGTTTTTCCTTATGTTGAGTCTTGACAACTATGTTGCTCATTTTGGCTAATAGATGAGAAGGTTGCATTGCTAGGAGCTGTACAGTCCTTATTTGAAGGTTCAATGTACACATTTGTATTTCTTTGGACACCTGCTCTGAGCCCAAATGAGCAGGATATTCCTCATGGGTTCATATTTGCAACATTTATGTTGTCTTCAATGCTAGGAAGTTCCGTTGCCTCTAGACTCTTGGCCCCACAAGCAATCAAGGTGGAGAGATACATGCAGATTGTATTCCTTGTTGTTGTTGAATCCTTCTTCCTTCCTCTCATAACTACTATATGTCTTAGCTTTACTACTCCTTTGTGTCTTCTGATAGAATTTACTTATATGAAACATCAGCGTACTGTGGATCTGAGGACATTTTGTGCACTTGCCATGAGCAGTTCCTTTTAAAACCCAGCAGAGAAAAAGGTGGAAGCATAACAGGAGCCCAACACAGAAAAAGGTGGAAGCATTACACCAGGAGGGCATTGCCAGCGTCTTTCTTTCTGTGTGTTTGAGGCCTGCGTGGGAATTTTCTGACCCTCAATTATGAAAATATGATCACAATACATTCCTGAGGAGTCTAGAGCATAATTATGAACTTCTTCTGGGTTCCTTTCAACATATTTGTCTGTGTTGTTCTTTATAATGTAACGCCAAAATACCTTCTAATCTCATTTTTTAATATGGATGTCATGCGCAGAAGTATTATATTGTATATAAAAGGGGATTAATAAGTCTTGAATTTTTGTTTTTGAATGTTTTGGAAATCTTGTAAGTGTTTTGAAATCACTAAAAACTTTTCTTTCTTTATTCTCTATGAAAGGTTAATGCCTTCCCAATCACAATCATGTTTGGAATGTGATCCATCTTCCTGTTCATGGCATCAGTTCTCCAAAGGCCGCTCATGGTTGTTGCAGAGAGTCACAAGACAAGTAAGTCTGAAAAACTTCTTTCACGTAACTGATTTTAAGCCAAGTCTCAAGTTAAGTAAGATGCACAGACCTCTTTATCATGTTACTGGTGGTAAGTTAGCGGAAAATCTTGGCTTTTTATTTTTCTATGATTTTGAGCTTCTTTCTAGGTATTTTATAATTGCGTTGATACAGTTCCTTTCTTATCTGCAGAATCTCAAGATACTTGGGTTGTAACCAAGGAGCGGGATAAAGAGGCAGGACCCCTAAATATCTAAATAAAGAATATTTTGAGAAGGTAACTTGAAATATTTGCATGGGTTGTGAAAAGAGTCATAGATAATTCCCTTGCGAAAATTGTATTCTTGGGCTGGCCCATGAACAGTTTCTGCTAAATCATTTTGTCACATAAAATAATAGGTTGTTTTATTCATCTATTGGATAAGGTAGACAAATTATTCATTGTAGAATTTAAGTTGAAGATATAAATGTTTTTTTGTCTAACCGATTAAGATCGCTAGGTTTATTTTTAAATAGCCCTGAACCCTGGCTGGTCAGAGGACAATTGGTATACTAACTAGGCTTTATTTCAACCAATTGTTCTCTAGGTAAGGTAAATTATCTCCACAACTTTTTGCTCAACAGCTTGGGTAGAGTAAATAGCTCTATTTGTAACTCCATTGATTTATTTCGATTTTGTTATTTCTTGCACTTTTAAATATTGGGGACTGCTAAATGTTGGCAAGATTGGAAGGCTCCCTTCTTTAATTACTTTTCCCACATGGATTGAAACGAGTGGAACACATAGGCAACGAGCAAGCATTCCAAGCTCTCGTGCCTTAAAATGCTGCAACATCATGTTAAAATACATTAAAATACATAAAATTTGAGTATTTTTTTTTAGAACTGATAAAATTGTAATAGGACTCCTTCTAAACCTAATTGTAACTGAATAGGGGGGAAATAGTTCTTGCCTGACTAAGCGGAGCTAGAAGACGATAATCAACACCAGAATAGGAAACAATAAGTTATAACATTGGCCTCTACCTTTCATCTGCACAGCATGCTCCCATTACTTGTAAATATAAAGCTTGAAGCCACTGCAACATTCTGTTTTCCCTTTCAGTTTGTTGAAGCAACAAATCCCCATCTCCTGTGCCTTGCAACACTTCATTGAGCCTTCGTGCAATACTGATATGATGCCTTGTATAATTACTAGGTTGCACCTCGGCACTACCATTCCCACCATCATGCCAGTTGCTAAGCTCTAATCTGGGCTCCGCGCACATTTTGCATTCTACAACAGAGGAAGCAACAGTGCAACGATTGAATCCTCCATATGGTAACCTTGATTCTACATTTCATACGGGGGGAAGAAGGAACGAGACGTCGTAACGACATGAACCACTGGGGTTGCAACTGCCGATGGTTCGTGCAGCAGGGAAGCTGGGACTTGGAGAGAAACGGTCATAGCTTTACCCAATAACCGACCTCTCCGTACATAATTAGCACTACAAGCTGACGAACCAGACAAATCAATGAGAGACATCAAATGTGTAACAAATGTGGAGCACTCTTTGAAGGAATGCAATCCACAACAGAGCAATTCCGTTCATCCAAAACACCTGTGGTTCAGGAAACACAAACATCGAAAGTGTGGGGCTGAATTTGCGCCAAGCCCCTGCAAGAACTTATGAAATCTGGTCGATCTTGAAATTTTTATGAAATCTGGCCGATCTTGAAAATTGTCTGTTCGTTTCTAATTTCCGCACTATTTCTCCGACTTGCCTCTAAACCATGCGACTCAGAAAGAACCCTCTGACTGCCTGGATTTTGCATCCTCTTTCTTTAAACAAGCCATTTCATTTTTTCGATTGTGTATCTTGGTGATTTTCCTCAGCTTTGAACCATCGAAAGCGAATTCAAGGAAATATATAGCACGATATTTTACCAAAATAACTTCCAAGGAAAGAATCCTCGAAGGCTTTTAGCAGTACCCGAAACACAACAAACAAAGATTCTAAACCCGATATTTTACACGAAACCTCGAAAATTCGACAAAAGGATTCACCGAGAAGTTAACCCTGCAAACACCACTATTTCCCATTACAATCAATTTCCATAGATAAATTAAAGTCGATACCACTAGTTCTAAAGATACAAACCAGAGAACCCATATTTCAATGAAATTATACCTTTCTCGAGAAAATATGTAAGCCATGTCCACAGAACAGAAAGGGGATGCGAAGCCGATATTTACACGAAAAGCATTTCATTTGAGCAAGTTGTAACTTAAAACCCTTGTGGTGGCCTAACAACTATACAAAATGCGGCTATAGAGAGAGTGAAAGAAACAAAATAAAAAAAGTAAAATGAAAACTCCTTGCTAAGGCCGAGTTTTACAGCGTCTAGGTAAATACCACTCCTAAAGCGACTCTTTCAGCAATGCCAAAACCATCTGAGAAGTCCGAGTTTTGTAGCTTCTAGGAAAATACCACTCCTGAAGCAGCTCCTTCAACAATTCAAAACCCTATGAGAAGGAATGGGTCGAGGAATTTGAGCAAAGACGGAATAGTTTTACATGTTGGCCATTCCAATTGGCCTTTAGTGGAAAAAGAAAGGCGAGAGAAATTTGGAAAAATATTTGATAATGTGAAGCAGGCTCAATTAAAGTGTTGACAAAAATTGAGGTGATCTGATTCAAAAGAAAGGCCTATCGGCCTAATTAACATATATAGTATATTAATTCTAAATTAATTTATACATTAACAAATGTCTTATAGTTAGCTATGGTTAACATAATCAACCATAGTCAACATGAGTGTTATTGTGCACTGTAGTCATTATCGACATTAATTTTGATATTGTTCCCAAAGTGACAACGAATAAGCAATGCTGCAATTTAACTAACAACAAACAACATCACAATGTAACAAACAAAAATGATATCACAATGTGACAAATAAAAGACAATATCACAATTAGAAAAAGAAATGAATGATGTAATTTCATGAACAAGAAACGATGTCACAATTAGAGAAAAAATAACATTGCAATGAGATAAACAAGAAACAACAACAACAACATGGTAGAATTATTTCTAATTTTTCTCACATTGCTTCTCCTCGAGACCATCCTCCTAATACTCATTGTTAACTTTGGTTAGCAGATATAAAACTTACTGGCAGTCCAGCCACAGGATGGAACCAATAGATTAAGCAGATCGAGGCTGCATGCATTTACATCACATACGAGAAGGACAAGCTGAGATGGGATGGAAAAGCACATCAGAACCAAATTTATATTAGAAAAAATGTATAAATTCATTTATGGATCCACTGAACCAACAACGGACCGCTCCTGGTTGTATAAGTCCTAGAGACGGAATTCCCACTAAAGCTAAAATATTTTGGTTCGTTGGCATTACACGATAAAATTCTTACCTGGGAGACTTTAACCCACATATGATTCATTATCATCTGTGTATGCAACACTCGGAGGACAACAATCATTTACTATTAACCTTCTCTATCTCCAATGGCATATGGAAATTGGTAATTCAAAATCTTCAGATCACTGGCAATTGGCAACAACCTCACTAGCAGAAAGCTTCAAATATTGGACAAAACAACAACAAGACTTTGGCACCTTATCGTTCTTTATTATATGGGGCATTTGGCGCTGCAGGAATAGATTGATCTTTGAGCACAAGCCAATTGACATTAACTTCATTGTCTTGTGGATTATATCACAACCTAAACATCAGAAGACCACCCTACTGGAAATCTTCCATAAACTTCCCACCGGTTTCTTCGATAGGGCTAGCAACAATTCACAATGTGGTTGTGGTTCCCTTATTATGAGTACACTTGGAAACTACCACCACTTCTGGTGGGAGGTGGGTAATGGAACCAATAATAGGGTTGAAATTATTGCATTATGGGGTTTATTATTCTCTCGTTGGCTTACTATTTAGGAATTGCAGGTTTATGGAGATTCTAAAGTTACCATTGTCTGGATCAAGGGACATACTAGCTTCCACCCTCTGTTTCTGACATACTGGATGAAGTGTGTACGCCTACCAGATGGAACCTTTCGACACATTGAATTTAATCACATATGTAGGGAGAAAAACAACATCGTAAACTTACTTTCGAAAAAAGGAGTCACTAAAACAACCGAGAATATACATTTCGGGAAATACAACAATGACATGAAAACAACTATTGGCTCCATCCCTAGCACTTAATAACTCTATTTTAGCACTGTAATGGATGTAATTTTGCTACTGGGATTGTAATTTTGATTTTTTTATTATGGTGGAATAGGGGAGGATAGATATTAGTTGCTGAAATTAGATATACATGCAACTTACTACTTTATATACTCTTTGAAGAACGAGATGAACATAAATTTCTAAGAACCATGTAATTGAACTTTCTTTTTTAATATATAAAAAGACATTTTTTCTTTTTGAATATATATATAACGAAATGGTTTTTACATTTAAAAAAAATATGAAACCTCGAGACAATTATGGGTAATTTGTTTTTGAAACCATAGTTACACCCTCGTATACAATGTAATGTATAAAATATAGCACATATAAACTATATTATATAGTTCTTATTTTTCTTATTCCAACCTATTAATATTTTTACTCTCATCTCTAACACCTTTGACAAAGAGACGATGGACAAGTCCTCCCTAAATCCACTTTATGTGAATGACCACCCACCATGTTTTTCACCTTCATAACCTTAATTAGGAAACCGAAATTTTGATTCAAGTGGAGGGCGATATGAATATTGGAATGGTGAACTGGCTTTACCAGATGCCAAGAGAGATGGAAGGTTGATGCATGATGGTGAAATCATAGCCTTGTTTGTTGAGAAGATCGATAATATGGATGTTAATAACAAAAATATAGAAGCGACCGACACTACAATTCAGTTGGAGGCAAAGATTATGTTGGAATTTTACTCCCAATCACCGCCATGAATAAGGAGTGGCGCAACCCACAAATTCCATCGATTTTGACAGTAGAGAAGGAAAACAACAGATCCAAGAAGCTGGAGGTGTTTTCACGCAATCCGTGAAAATAGCAAAAGAGTATCAGGCCTTAAAACTCTGCATTTAATTCCATCTACCACATTGACTTACCTTTTCCCAGAAGCGCGCAAACCACCACTCTTTTGTTTGATCATTTAAGCCATTCACCATATGATTTTTTTACCGCCGATGCGATATATGGCGGGACCCACTTATCTTTTCATCCACAATGCATTGCGCACTTCGCATTATATACCACTTACCTTTCGGCAGCTGCAAGTTAATTATTTGACATGTGATGTGATCGTGCTATCACACGTTGCATTCACAACCGTTTATGTTTTCCCATAAAATGCAGCAACATATGTTATTTATTTTGCGACGCGATTGCGCCATCACACATCGCGCCCGTAACCTTTTGCGTTTATCCGTGTTCACGCTAGATAAAATTTAAGCTCGCCGATCTGTGATCTACGATGAAGAGCCGGATGCGATGAGGACTCAGAGCCAGAAAAAAATGATATTTGTGATCCGCTAGTTTGTGTGTTTGAAGGCGTCTTCACGCGTTTTTATGTATAAACAGAATATGGCTTACGTGCTGATTAAATGCAGAAATGGGTCTTTCGATAACCCAAGGATGAATGTTGTTGAATGTCGGTTTAGCATTGAAGCAACATTTAATAGATTAGGTTTTCACAGGCTTCGACCATTTGATATAAGCATTGTAATTTCATTATGTTAGAGAGAGAGTTAAATATAAACTCAGAGAAGAGTTGAATAAATTTAAAAAAAAAAAGGAGGTTCCACTCTTGTGTAATTTTACGCTGTCTGTGTATTGAATGTTTAATTTCCGCATTATTGTTTGTATTCTATGTGTTAGAGGAAACACATTTCCTTTGTCTGATTGTATTCAGAATCACCAACATGGTATCAGAGCAGGTCTAGGCTCTTAGCCAAAGAAGCATGAGCTCGCTCTCTTTGCTGTAGAATCCGTAAGATTGGTTTGAGAAGCAAATTTCTCCTGCAGTGAGAAAGCTTTTGTTTGAAACAGTTAAGTTGATTGTTTGTTTAACATTGCCAGAATGGCAACAATAGGCACAATCCTGAAAAATCCCCAACTACCACATTTTAATGGGAAGAATTATGATTATTGGGCCATTACAATGACAACCTTGTTTGCTTCACAAGATATATGGGAACTGGTGGAACAAGGTTTCCAAGAACCAACAGACGCAGCAGCACTGGCTACTTTGACAGCAACAAAAAGAGAATTGTTAAGAAATAATAAGAAGAAGGACTCCAAAGCCATCTTATATCTCTATCAAGAAGCACATGAGAGTATTTTCCCTAGGATTGTAGTAGCGACAAATTCTAAGGAGGTGTGGGATATTCTCAAAATAACCTATCAAGGCATGGAGAAGGTGAAGACAACAAAGTTACAAATGTTGAGGAGAGATTTTGAAACTCTCTGTATGAAAGAGTCTGATAACATAGATTTATTATTCACACATGTGATTGGGTTGGCTACCCAGATAAGGTCTCATGGAGAGACACTTGAGGAAAGAAGAATAGTGGAGAAAATATTGAGAAGTCTACCCTAAATATTTGATGCCATAGTAGTGGCAATAGAGACAAAGGATCTCTCACAATTTTCAATGGATGAGCTTTGTGCATCCCTGATGTCTTATGAACAGAATAGTGAACTCCTCATTGGAGCATGCATTTAAGAAACAAATGTCTTTTGGTCAAGGTAGAGGTCAAGGAAGATTGAACTACCGAGGAAAAGGAAGAAGCCCATAGACAAGTGGAAGAAACAGCCCTGCAAGCACAAGTGGAAGGGGAAACAATAAGAATCAAAATGAAGGCTCAAGGCAAAGTCAAGCGCAAGGAAAAAGGTATGATAAATCCTGAGTCCAATGTCATTATTGTAAAAGGTATCAGAATTATGCAAATGAATGTATAAAGAAACAAAATGACATGAATAATAGGCAAAATGCTAATTTTGCAAAATAATATAAGAACCAGAGTAATGTGCTTCTAACATGTAATGTAGCACAATAAAAACAAGATGTATAATTCTTAGACTCAGGTTGTAGTAACCACATGACTGGAAACATAGCAATGTTTGATAATCTGGATGAAGATATGAAGTCTGAAGTGACAATGGGGACTGATAGCAAAGTCTCTGTCAAGCGAAAAGGAAGAGTATCAATACTCATAAGGAAGGGAGAAAAGAAGTTTGTGCCAGATGTCTATTATGTACTTGGCTTGAAATGTAACCTTTTGAGCATTGGACAACTCGTGAACAAGGGCTACAATGTATTCTTTAACAATGATGTGTGTACTATCATGGACATACCTCCAAGTAAGAGAGTCATTGCAGAAGCGCATATGAAAAAGAATAGGATGTTTCCTCTCAAGCTCAGAACAAAATTGAAGGAAGGAGGTGTGGTAGCAGCAGCCACACAAGAGGTCTTTCAAGAAGAAGTGAAAGATGAAAACTGGTTATGGCATTTTAGATTTGGACATCTCAATTTTGGAGATTTAAACCTCTTGCATAGAAAAGGGATGGTAAGATGATTACCACTCATAGAGAAACCATACAACCTATGTGAAGGCTGCATCTTGGGCAAACAACACAGAGGATCATTCCCAGCAAGGAAGAGTATAAGGGCAAAGGCACTCTTAGATATTGTCCACTCAGATTTGTGTGGACTAATTCAAACGCCATCTTTAGCTGGTAGCCAAAATGTTTTGAAATTCATAAATGATTACACCAGAAATACATGGGTGTATTTCCTGAAACATAAGAGTGAAGTGTTTGAAAATTTCTACCACTTCAAAGCTCTTGTTGAGAAGCAGAGTGGGCACTACATCAAAGTGCTGATAACTGACAGAGGAGGAGAATATATCTCCAATTATTTCCTACGTTTATGTAGGGAGAATGGCATACACAAGAAGTTTACCACAAGGTACACACCACAACAAAACGGTGTTGCAGAAAGGAAGAATAGGACCATCATGGACATGGTCAGAAGTATGTTGAAGAAAAAACATTTTCTAGATGAGTGTTGGGCTGAAGATGTCAATTGTGCAGCGTATATTTTGAATGCCCAACCAAAGTTGTTATGAACAGAGTTATGGAAGAAGCATGGAGTGGAACAAAGCAGTTTGTCACTCACATGAAAGTATTTAGATGTGTGGCTTATGCACATGTCCCAGATCAACTAAGGAAGAACTTAGACATCAAGGGGGAGAAGTGTATCATTGTTGGATATAGTGATGAGTCCAAAGCCTACAAACTCTATAATCCATCCACTAAGAAAGTTATAATCAACAGAGATATGCAGTTTATTGAAGAAGAAACTTGAGATGGAAGCTTGGAGAAAACAGTGAACATGAATACATGTGTGAAGAGCAAGAGGAATGCACAACAACAAATAATTCCTCCACGGTGGCTCCTCCTCCACCTACACAAGCACAGCAAAGCACACCACAAGCAGGAAACAAAACAACCTTGAGAAATCAAAGAAGTGATTCTCCAAGCACACCACAGGGACTGGAAACTCCCTTGAGTTCAAGTGGAACTTCAAGCACACCAAGAAGACCAAGATTCAGAAATTTAAGTGAAATTTATGAGCAAGAAGCCGATAATGGTAATGGTCTAAACTCTTTATTTTCCTTGTTTTGTCATGTTGATGACCCAATTCATTTTGAAGATGTAGTAAAAGAAAAAAAATGTATTGAAGCAATGAATGAAGAGATTGGTGCAATAGAAAAGAATGACACATGGGAATTAGTGGACTTCCCAAACGGTAAAGAAGTCATTGGAGTGAAATGGGTCTATAAGACCAAAAGAAATGTCGAAGGAAATATTGAAAGGCATAAAGCGAGACTTGTTGTGAAAGTCTACAAGCAACAACAAGGAAGGGACTATGAAGAAACCTTTGCACCAGTTGCAAGGAAGGAGACAATGCAGACAATGTTGTCCATAGCAGCACAACAAAAGTGGAAAGTCTACCAAATGGATGTAAAGCCAACATTCCTAAATGGAGTGTTGAAAGAGGAGATATATGTTGAACAACCTCTAGGCTATGAGATTGAAGGCGAAGAGCACAAAGTGTGCAAGTTGAAGAAAGCTCTTTATGGGCTGAAGCAAGCACCAAGAGCATGGTACATTAGGATAGATGCTTACTTGACAGAAAATGGGTTTGAAAAATGTGATGGTGAACCCACACTCCACTCAAAGAAAATGATGGTAAGATCCTTATAGTTGTTTTATATGTAGATGATTTAATCTTTACTGGCAATGAAGTTTCTTTCATTGCTGATTTTAAAGGAGTCATGAAGAGTGAATTTGAAATGACTGACTTAGGTTTATTGAGACATTTTTGGGGAATTGAAGTATAGCAAAATGAAAAGGGAATTTTTATTTCCCAAGCAAAATATATTGAAGAAGTGTTGAAGAGGTTTAACGTGGAGAACTACAAAGCAACAATAACTCCAACTGTCATGGGGTTAAAATTAAGCAAAGAATATTGCAGCAAGAATGTTGATTCGATATTGTATAAGAGCATAGTTGGCAGTCTAATGTATTTGACTACAACTATGCCTCATATTATGTATGCTGTAAGTTTAATTTCCTGATTCATGGAGACACAAAAGGAGACACATTGGCAAGAAACCAAAAGAATTCAGAGGTATGTGAATGGAATAAAGGAGTATGGTGTTCTATACTCCTCAACTGATAATTTTAAACTGATTAGTTACACTAACAGTGATTGGGTTGGAAGTGTAGATGATAGGAAGAGCACATCTGGGTATGTGTTTCATTTGGGATCGGGAGCCATTTCATGGGCTTCCAAGAAGCAACCAATAGTTGCTTTATCAACAATAGAAGCAGAATATGTGGTAGCAATAATATCAACATGCCAAGCAGTATGGATGAGAATGATGCTAAGAGATTTATGTCATGAGCAAGACAAGGGAACCAAAATCTATTGCGATAATAGCTCAACAATTGCATTCTTAAAGAATTATGTTTTTCATAAGAGAACAAAGCATATTGATGTAACATATCATTTTATAAGAGAATTGGTTAACAATGGTGAGATTGTTTTGCAGCACTTCAGGACAGAGGAACAATTTGCTCATATCCTCACAAAGCCATTAGCACAGAAAAGTTTTGAGTATCTCAGAAAATGTTTGGGAATGAACGATGGCAGCAGTTGTGATTAAGGGGGAGTGTTGGAATTTTACTCCCAACCACTATCATGAATAAGGAGTGGCGCAGCCCACAAATTCCATCAATTTTGACAGCAGAGAAGGACAACAACAGATTCGAGAAGTTGGAGACGTTTTCACGCAATCCACACAAAGATCAAAAAAGAGTATCGAGCCTTAAATTCTGCGTTTAATTCCATCTACCGCATTGACTTACCTTTTTCCCGCAGCGTGAAAAATGCAAGTCTTTTGTTTTATCATTTAAGCCATTTGCCAGATGATTGTTTTACTGCCGATGTGATATCTGACATGACCCACTTACCTTTTAAGCCACAATGCATTGCACATTTCGCATTATTTACCACTTACCTTTATGCAACCGCAAGTTAAGTTATTTGACATGCGATGCGATCGTGCTATCACACATCGCATTCACAACCATTTATGTTTTCCCGTAAAATGCAGCAGCTATGTTATTTGTTTTGCGACGTGATTGCGCCATCGCACGTCGTGCTCGCAACCTCTTATGTTTATTTGTGTTCGCGCTAGATAAAAGTTAAGCTTGTCGATCTGAGATGAGGAGCTAGATGCGATGAGGAGCCGGATGCGATGAGGAATCAGACCCAAAAAAAAAGATATTTGAGATCCGCGAGTTTGTGTGTTTAAACACGTCTTCGCGTGTTTTTATGTATAAGTAGAATATGACCTGCGTGTTGATTAAATGCAGAAATGGGTCTTTCGATGGCCCAAGGAAGAATGTTGTTGAACGTCTACTCAGCATTGAAGCAACATTGAATAGATTAGGTTTTCACAGGCTTCGACCATTTGATATAAGCAATGTAATTTCATTATGTTAGAGAGAAAGTGAAATAGAAACTCAGAGAAGAGTTGAATAAATTTCAAAAAAAAGGAGAGATTCCTCTCCTGTGTAATTTTACGCTGTCTATGTATTGATTGTTTAATTCCACATTTTATTTTGAAGTCTCTATATTATGGGGGAGCATCCATCTATTATTGATTTCGTTCAATATTTCTAACATATTAGGCTCAACGATTTCATAGAGTCTCTTGAAGATGAAATTGGTTTATAATTGAGTCTACTGATGAAAAAGCCTACAGATTAAATAGGTTCAAATAAGCAAAGCGACTTAACTGCATAGAGAAATTCTAAAGCGACCTCGATGACGCCTTATATACGAGGCTTCACATATTACTACCTTATTCGCGCAAAGATTGATTTCTTCGTAGACTATGTTACTCTAGATGAACATGGAATCATCATTCCGAACCAATGGAGATTCAACACTCTATTCTATTAGCTATTTTTATTTTTAATAATAAAGATATTTAGTTTGCTTTAAGTAAAAGCAATATGACAACTTATGCCGTAAAAATATTTTTTCAACACTTTTAATCATAAATAAATAAACAAATTTCATCTTAGAGAAAGTGTATAAATATGTCTAATTTATGTGTTTTTCAACATTTTCTTCATATCTAAATAATATGATGCAGTAGTATATTTGTTGATGATTAAACTTTATTACATAATTATTATTTGTATTTTTATTATGTAAATTTCAAATATAAAATTCATTTTGAATATATATATATATATAATTTGAAAATATGACATTGTTGTATTGGAATCCATTTATATCTATTTAAATATAAATCTATCCTACATTCAATATATTGAAAAAATTCAAATCTCTCGAATACAAATCTTTTTTTTTTTTTTTCAGAAGAAAAAAACGTTGATTATATTAATATATAAACAGTACATTGTCATGCATAATCTCAGCTGTGAGGTCGATCAACAGCGAGATCCACTAAATACAGGCCAGACATTGTATCTCCCTTGAGGGAGTATTATGTCGGCCACGACATCATGAAATTTACATCCCATACAGAAAGACCTTCGATCATATTGAGAGACTTTTGAAATGGAAGAAAGGAAACAACCAGACAGAAATGGTCCTTCCGCAAGAAAGAGTGATGTAATTCGAATGTAGATTGGATGAGAGAGCGTGAATGAGAAGTAAAAGCAAAGAAAAAATACAGACCTCTCCCATTTGTCAATTCAGAACACTTGTTGGCTTCCAAAAGACATGAAAAAAGTTGCCAGATAATGTAATGATAAGGTCGGCACGCCTGAAAATGATAGGACGGTATTCAAATTGAGCATTTGTATCATAGCCCATCCTGTGTGATAGTGTAAAAACAGTCACGTATGTATTGATTCATGTCAGGCTCGTTTGAGATGCTATTCGGCTCGCTTGATGTAGTATGTTTGGCTCTCTTGTGGACGATATACCTGGCTCGCTTGTAGACATAAGAAGAGACTATCACCATATGGGAACATGTGACAGAAGCACCTCTTAATAGATTATGATTGTAAACTATGTTGGCGGCATATAATCGACATGGCACCTGTGCGAAGGCCCACTAGCCAAAAAACAATAACCCTGACCAAAAACCTATTTAACCAATACATCCTCGAAGGAGATTCTGTGTATCCACACGAAGGAGAGCAAAGTTGCACCGCAAAAACCTGTGAACAAAAACTGTCATAACAGAAACTAGGCCATACCCTGTTATGGAATTGGAATTGAGGTTTGCCAGTGGGATTGGCCATCTCTGAAAAGCTGGACGTGCATAATCCCGAATTCAGATACCAAACCTTTCCTGGACAAACCATCCGCCCTGGTATTGTTTTCTCTGTATATGTGCATAATGGGAGGATGGTTGAGATTGACCCAGAAACATCGAATCCTGTGTAACCACCCCTGTAAATCAAGCCTCATCATAACCATTTTCCTGTTGACCCATCCAATTACAACCTGTGAGTCCCCATATATGTGTACATCCTGAATCTGAAGTAGGACAGTAAAACGGAGACCCCCCCACAGCGCAATTAGTTCCGCCTTGTTGTTGGAGCCCATACCAGCATTCCAGTGAATATGAAGCCTTTCATGTTGAGATATTTTTATCCAGGCACCACAGCCCATGAGCCCATCCACGCAAGCGCCAACGAAATAAATCGCCGGAATTGCCATCACATGTGGTCTAATTCGAATGGAGCAGTCCTGAATAGTAGCGATTGGGGAAGGGCGATCTTCCATCCACCCCAGTATATATGCATATACATTTGAAATCCGAAAAGGCACCTCATCAAATATCAATCTGTTTCTACCCAGCCACACTTCGCAAATGAAAAAGAAAGGCAACGATTGAAATTTTCCTTTTAGTTTGTCCCATTCCATGGCAGCAGTCAGAAAATCAATAGGAGACCATGCTGGACCCATAAAATGAGAAGAGAAAAGCCGCCATAAACACATGATGATAGGGCAACGGAAAAAAAGATGGTCGGTTGATTCGAGGTCTTGACAGCATATGTGGCATCTAAAAGGGCCCGAGAAGCCTCTCCTAATCAAATTTTCTCCCGTAAGGACCCTGCCCTTCCAGACCAACCATCCAAAAAGGACGATTTTAGTGGGGATCTTCCTCTTCCAAAATGTGTAGAAAGATGCTGACATCTGATCCCTATAAGAGGCAAAATTCAGCACTCTGTATATATCATTTACTATAGGCGCGCCCTCGTGTATGGGTCCGTCCCAAACAATGGAATCCCCACCAGCGTCCCAACTGAAACCCGCTGCTCTGAAAGCGTCCCTAAGCATATCCCATTCCTCCGAGACATTCTCCGGCAACCATAGCTGGAGCGCAGATTTAAATTCTGGTGAATCGAAAGACCATAATCTGACAGTATGAGAAATGTAATTGATGCCCCTGTGAGCAAGGCAATGTATAAGCAGCGGAGAGGGAGATTTGCTTGAAGGCAGCCCAATAATTTTTTTGAATGTGAAAGGGATGTCTCCACCATCCCTAAACAGCCATGCAAGCCGGTCCGAAACATGGCATGAAATCAACCTGAAACTTCGCCATATGGCCGATGCGTGCCTGGGGAGAGGAAAATTTGAACAAAGAATTTGTTTTAGAAGGTCCCCCCTTATATATTTGCATCTGATTACATCTTTCCATAACCCAATACCGTTTACAGCCTTCCAGAAGGACTTCATAAGCAGTGCTTTGTTGAAGATCCTCGTGTTGAGGATTCCCCATCCATCATGTTGCTTTGATCTGCATAGGCTCACCAATTTACATAGATGAATTTTGTGAGGCATGTAAGCGCCGCCCCATAAGAATTTTGCCATAATTCTGTTCAAACTTTTAATGATGCCATCAGGAATGTAGTACAAATGGCCCCAGTAAACCAGCATTTGAGATAGAACTGCTTGAATGAGAATTAGCCTACCCCCCATGGTAAGCCACCTGTGTGTCCATCCATTTATCTTCCGCCAGAATTTATCGATCATCCAAGTCCAGTCCTGTATCTTATATCCACAGGGCTTAATCCTGAAGCCCAAGTAAGTAAACCCAGCAACAGCCTCCTTAATATCAATCCCCATGAATTCAGCTATGAATTCGATCTCCTGCATATCACCATATTCGTATATAATAAAATATTTACTTTTGTTAATAGACAGACCTGTGGCAGCAGCAAAACGATTAAACATTAAATAGATGAAGAACCAATGGTCCCGCTTCAAATATCCAAACAGCAGAAGATCGTCAACAAATAAGGAATGTGTGCATGATACTTCATTGGAGAAAGAAAACCCCTCAATACAGCCCCGTCGCTCCGCATTATGCATAATACCACTGAAGCTATCCATGATAAGGATAAAGATCAACGGAGAGAGCGCGCAGCCCTGTCTCAGCCCACGCTCAGCAGAAAAAAAGGAGGTAGGAATGCCATTAATAATCACTGCAAATCGAACTGTAGTAATACAGGACATTATCCATCTTATAATCTTAATGGGGAGACCAGTCTTCATGAGCACTAGCCTAATGTATGACCAGTCTATTGAATCATAGGCTTTATGAAGGTCTATTTTCGTCAGGATAGCCTTCCTTTTCTCGGAATGGATGGAATGAAGAACCTCTTGTGCTATTGCCACTGCATCATGGATGGATCGGCCCTTTAGGAAACCGAATTGCTCTTTTGAAATACAGTCAGACAGAAAACCTTTTAGACGCTCCACAATAATCTTGGATGTTATCTTGTAAAGAATGTTGCATAGAGCAATCGGTCTGAAGTCCGCAAATGTTTGGGGTTCGTCCATTTTAGGAATTAGAGCAATGAAAGTTGAATTGAGGTTTGCAGGCATCACTCCCCTCAATCTAATGTGTTCAATGACCTGTGTCAATTCTGCTCCCATCAAATAAAAAAAATGGATAAAAAATTCCGAGGGCCAGCCATCAGGCCCCGTACATTTATCTGGAGAAAAAGATTTAAGGACCTTCAAGACTTCATTCCCTGAAATTTCACAATCTAAGGCCGAGATGGCTTCTGCATCAAAAACTCTATGGACGTGCTCCAAAAGCCATACCTGGTCCGCCTTGTCAATGCCATCCTGTTTGGAGAAGAACGCTGAGAAGTGTGCATGCGCTTCATTTTGTATATCCTTGGTTGTATAAGCAACTGAGCCATCCTCTCTCTTAATATACCAGATAGCGTTCCTGTTCTTTCTGCCATTTGCATACTTATGAAAGTACTTTGTGTTCAAATCACCTTCAGCCAGCCATGTTATTCTACTTTTTAGCCTCCAAGTAATCTCCTCGATCCTGAGGATCTCTCTTTTCCTTCCCCAAGCCTGACGAGTTCTTGTAATATGTTCTCATCAGGATAATGATTAATAAAAGAGGATATAATCCTCTCCATCTGTCTCTGAACATCCTTAAATTCCTTCTTTAACTGCACCTTCTTTTCACGTTCCCAAGACTTGGAGGCCGCCTTAACTTTCTGGAGTCTAAAGTGAAAAAAGTCCCAGTCATCAGTAAACGGCATGTCATATGTAGCACGCCAAATCTCATCAACCATACCAATGTATTCAGCGTCCTCGAGCCAAATTCTATTAAACTTGAACGGTCGACCACATACCGCCGCATTGTTGGACCAGGATAAAGAAATTGGCAGGTGGTCCGATATATCAGAAACCAGAATCATAGATCTGATATTCTCGAAGATGTCCGCCACCTGTTCTTTCACCAACACCCGGTCAAGCCTCTTTCCAATGTAGTTTACACCCCCCCGTTTGTTTGACCATGTAGGCGCCAAAGGATGTGGCCTAATGTCCTTGAGACCCTGTGTATAAAACATATCATTTAAAAACCCAGCCAACGGATCCATACGAGCAGCATTGCCCCAGATCTCATCCACGTTGAGAGTTAAATTAAGGTCACCCATCATTATGAGATTTGGGAGGGATAAGATGCCCGATACCTGTATTATCTTCCAGAAACTCACTCTGTTAGCATATGGAGCATAAATATTAATGAGATTAAAGTTACCTGGCAAACCTCTAAGCCGACCATTTAAAAGAATGCCTCCAAAAAAACTAAATGGTTTGAATGTTGCAAAATCAGGATTCCACATAGCCATCAATCCCCCGGATCGACCATTTGAGCCAATCGCCGCCACCTGCCAGCCTTTTCTTATGTTCAAAAACAAATTTATAGCCTTCGACCGGTTGGACATAGTCTCTTGTCCCAGAAAGACAATAGGGTTCCTGTCGTTAAAAAATTCCTTGAGGCAATGACATTTGGGGGCATCGCCCAACCCCCGTAAATTCAGTGAGATGATGTGATTCATGAGAGTGATTTCCGTGGGCGGCATGCTCTAAGCGCCCTGGGTGAGCCATCGGGACCGACATATCCAGCAATAGGAACATCAAACAGACCCACTTCATCATCCGTAAAGAGAGACACAGCCTTAAACTTCCCTTTATTCAACCTGCATGCCGCCTTTGCCTTCTTCTTGAGAGAACAAATAGCGGTCGATAAGCCAGATGAATTATTTTTTGGTGGAGTGGGTATAGGCTTATCAAAAACCGTTAAGGCTGCCAGGTCAATATTGGGATTCCCTAACAACGAATCTATGTCGCTTCCAATTGAGTTCCTTGGGGAGTCATAATGATAAATGGGACCAGATTTATCTGGAGAGTTGTGTGAAGAGCCCAAGTTAGCCCCATAGATCGATCTATCATCTATCATTAGACCTGTACAGGATGATTCCCCCCTAATTACTTCCGGCTTGTACAATGGCGGATCATTTTCCGGAGAAATCATTTCTCCAGAGTGAATAGGGATCATGGCTTGTAGTGCAGCATTATAGGATCTAGACTTGAACTCTATTGGTTTGCCTAACTTATTGCAGGAGTTGGTGTTATTGTCTGAAATGACTTCATTTGGGGATAGAGTAGGGCATGGTACTGGGGCATCCCTATCCTCCGGAATGTTAATAGCATGTGAAAGACAAGGATTTGGCATATTATCATTTTCAGGTTGTAGCACCCTATACAGTTTTCGCCCCACAGAAGGATGGCATGCTATATTAGATGGAACCATGGAGTCAGATATGGCAGTTTCATGTTGTTTTTCAGCAGACCTGTAGTGCTCGTCATCATGAGGATGTATGGAAAACATACCTTTTTTTTCCTTTCGCGGAGAGCCCATCCCGTCATTGCATCTTCCATCACCACACTGTCTCGCCTTATGAATGCGGAGTCTGAATGGGAAATTGTCCCTAAGATGGCCTGTCTTATGACAAATCAGGCATCTAAAGGGAATGCCCCAAAAATCTATACGCTGGCGGTGCCTCCTATTGTTCCACAACAAATCAACATCACCCGGCAGATCACCCTTTTAATTAATCTCGACCAAAATCCACGCAATCCTTTTGTCTGCAGAACCCACAATGCTGGGATCAATATATTTGGTTGATCCGATTGAATCACCAATAGTGTGCAGTGCTTTGATAGTCGAGAACTCTAATGGCAAGCCTGGGAGCTTGACCCATACCAGCTTGCTTCGAGGGGCTTCCAACACCGGATTAAAGCCTATATACCATGGAATGATCTGAAGAAAACATCTTCCCCTAACCCAGGTGCAGTCAGAAACCTTGTGGACATCCTTTTCATTCATGAAATGTACACTAAACCAGCCATTTATGAGCTTGCTAACAATGGGAGAGTATCCAATAATGGATTTCCATTTCTTGTAGACCCAAGAAGCTGAATCAAAATCCTCAGAATCAGGAAAAACCCATCTACACACTATAGCCCTACGTTGTAAGCTCGTCACCCGGATACAAAGGTCATCGTAGTCCAGTGCAACTTCTCTCATCTCCATCCTCTGCTTGAATACCTTCCTCTTTCTACGACGAACACATCTTTGAAAATGACCTCTGGAGCGATACTTAGGATAACCTTTTGCTGCAGATGAATCTAGTAACCCTTGTTTAATGATGGCATTGTCCGCTAAGAACTCGGCCGAAAAGATGCCTTCGCCACCTTGCATCCTGTCAGCCATAATAGCCCCTTGTCTTTTGCCTGTAATGATAGAGTGACGTCAAAACGCAAACCGATTCATTTCAATTTCATGTACATAGTGCTGCCACCTTCAGAGTATGTCATGTCGATCAGAGTTGCTTGCGGAAACGTAGTGATGGATAACCTTGTATACTTCAGCTACAATAAATATGTAGTAAATATGATGTCGATGGGAATGCAGTATAGATAATGTAAGCCGTAGAAAGAAGATCCAGCTGGGAGGCCTGAATAAAATATCACTTACCACCAACCAATCCTGACATTCATACCCACCTCTGTCACCCGAACTAAATAGATTGTTTTATAGGGTGACGAGTACATCAGAAAGTCCATAAATAGCGATAAGACAAAATCGGATTTCATCCCATCCTATGTCAGAAATAGGAGTGATCTTATGTACCTAAGGCGGATTTCACAGAAGGTGCCTGCATTCAGAAACTGAGCATCCTGATCGGCAATCTGTCATCCTATTCACCTGATCCACCGCCGTCAAAAGCCTATACCGACGTCATCCCAGAATTTTCAAATTCAAAACATTGTGCCGGAAAGATAACACCAGGGGAAATCTTCCCGATCAAGCTTCTCCGAGCTAAACTTGGCAACAGCAGCAGAAACAGCCGGGCATCGACCACCACCTTCTGAATAATCTAACACCAACATTTTTACAAGGTCGAGAAAACACTACCAAATCCTTTATCCAACGCCACGCATCCAACCCGAAAGAGCAGTTACTTGATTCAAATGTTACAGAACCACTGGAAGGGGATGAGTTCTGATAACCACACTCCTTGGAAACCATATGCCCCGAGGGAGTTTTACAACTAAACAACTCTACTGCCAGCATAAAATAAAAACAGGAGCGAGGCCACCAATAGCAACAAACTTCCCATTAAGGTTCCAGCTAATAAAATAGAGCTATACAGAAATACAACATCCACAAACAACTATAGCCACCATGAGCAAAACTCATCGTCCAAACCAGGTTCCAGCTATATGAACAATACCAGTTCTATAAACAACACAAGCCACCATTAACAAACCTCAATGGGTACCAGCTTGGTAGACCCGGAAATAGCCACTGGGAGCAACAAAAAAGTCCTCAAAGGTTCCAGCTAGTTGTATGAAGTGTATTACCAATAGCTCAGGTAAAGCCACTCAATGGGAGAAATTTGTCCATTTGGGTACCAGCTTCAACCCCCATCTTTCCATGCCGCCCCACTGTTAAAAATTTGCTGGATATATCTTCATCATCTGGATGCCTGACATTCCCTCTGATACTTCCCTTTCCGAACCATTAGTTGTGCTTCAGCCCTCTGATCAAGCTTGTGTCAAGCTGTGCCAGTTCTCATCTTCGACGCTATCTCTTGTACTTCTTCCCCTGTTTCTGTTTACAACCCCTATTCTCAGGCTCCTGGGACATTCTGAGGATGTCTCTCAACAATCAGGGAGAGTAGCACTGTGGTGCATTCCTCTTCACTTTTCATTTCCATTCTATTTTGCCATTCGAAGAGAGTACCATGGTTCAAAAAAATTAAATTTTTTTTAATCCAAAACCTATAAAATCTGGAGTTCGATAAATCTAAACCCCGAAGAAGTGTTACCACCATTAAATGCAAAATATACAATGAACATCGTATTTTCTTTCTTAGGGATCTACTACAACCAGAATCTCGAAAATTCAACCAGCAAGAGTGACATAATGTCCCCTTCCCACCGGCCTACGCCGCTACTCGGTTGCCGGGAATGGGAGTCCGGATTCGTCGTGATACTTATACCTCAACACCAATACAGTGGCGGCTTGCCCAATACGAGTGACGTGAACTCCAACGCTGGAGACGAATATCTTCGGTGCTAGATGGACCTAGATGGGGATGCTAGATGGACATTAAGGTGGCGATTATAGATGACATAAATCTTTTATACTTCCGTAATATGTTGAGACTACCCGTATTCAGAAATTGGTTTTCCTGGGACTACCGGTATTCAGTATTTGGTTTTCCACTTGTGTTTTTATAATACCAAAATCTTTTTAAATAAACCTTTGTCAAACAATATTTGGCAATATTGTCAAATCACTTCCCATTAATTTTACAAATTTGTTCAGCTTCACTTCACAAATTTGTTTTATGATAGAGTTGGTATCACCAAATTCCATTTTAGGACATTCCTGTTTGCTTTATCCGAATGCAAATTTAGCGCATAATATTGATTGAAAATGTCTTCAGCTTTACGGTCGTCTCTAGGCCTGCCCACCTATATCACAGTAAGATATGTTGGAGTGGAGCAACGTTCTAGAATTCTATTTTGGAGGCCGAGTCTTATTTTTATGTTACCTTCGTGCTCCAAGTCCATAAAGGAATTTCGGTGGGATGGATTAGCAACTGAAGTCAAAGACGTTGCTCCGCAACAACGACATTTTCCTGAATGATATGTCCACATGAAATGAACACTCCATTACCCCCGCGGAATCCAACAATCGGATTAGAGATCGATCAGTCAACCCGTTAATGCGGTAGGTTTGGTAGGGTGTTCATTGACTTTGGAAGCTACACCATTGCAGTTTACCTATAAAACGGTCGTTTGCAAATTTCAGTATCACTGCATTCACTTCTCATTGTTGGAATTCCTGCTACTTCTATTTTTCTGTACTCCATGAGAATGAAGACCAGTTCAAATATTAATGTTATTGCAATTAGGGTATTTATGTTTATTTATGTTTGCTCCAGCGTTGCTCGTGTCTTTGGAGAAGCGCAGGGAACTAGAGTCGGATTTTACTCCTACACTTGTCCTAGCGTTGAATATATAGTAAAATCCACCATTCAGTCACATTTTGCTTCTGATCAGACCATTGCATCGGGGTTGCTGAGGCTTTTCTTTCATGACTGCTTCATAAACGTATGGATTTATATTTGATTTTCTTTTTTTAAAAGAAATGGATTTGATAAGTGTATGATGAAGCGGGAGTATGTTGATTGCAGGGCTGTGATGGATCCATATTGATTACTGGTCCCTCTGCAGAGAAAAACGCGCTCACAAATCTTGGGTTGCGAGGATTCGAAGTGATCGAAGATGTGAAGACCAAAGTAGAAGCTGCATGCCCAGGGGTTGTTTCATGCGCTGACATTCTCGCACTTTCTGTCCGTGATGCAGTAGTTCTGGTATATTTCATCACTTTCCCGGATTGCATTTCTCAATTCATAGCAACAATCTAAAGTCTAAACTTTCTTTCCACGGCAATATTTCATGATATCTAGCTGCATGTTTAGAACTTTGGTTACATTACATTTAAATTTGGGTTTTGAGGAATGAAAGTGTTAATGTTACTGGCATTACATTACAGACGAATGGACCGAGCTGGTCTGTCCCGACAGGAAGGAGAGACGGGTTGGTATCGTCTTCATCCGACGCCGCCAATTTGCCTACACCGTCCGATTCCGTTACCGTACTGAAGCAGAAGTTCGCAGACAAAGGCCTCACGACCGAAGAACTTGTCATCCTTAATGGTGAGAGCTCTGCATTCTCTTTTGACTAAATAGCTGTGACCATTGATGTTGCCGGTATAATTAACTTATGTGCGTTTTATTTTTTTCACATTTAGGAGCTCATACGATCGGAAAAACCGACTGCCAGTTTTTCAGCTACCGCCTTTACAACTTCACATCCACAGGGGACGCGGATCCGACGATCAATACGGCATATCTGAGCAATCTTCAATCCCAGTGCCCTTCGGGTGGTGACGGATCGAAGAGAGTTGATTTGGACAAGGGAAGCTCCACGACATTCGATGCAACTTTCTTCAGCAACGTGAGAGATGGAAACGCTGCCCTTGAATCAGATCAGAGGCTTTGGGGG